>LR990935.1:3334236-5734236 GCA_905163415.1 Noctua fimbriata | reverse complement strand
CATTTAAAAAAAAATGGAATTTCCCAAATTGCTTAGGAAGTATCGATGGAAAGCACGTAGCCATACAAAAGCCAATTGATAGCGGCAGTGAATATTACAATTATAAAGGATTTTACAGCGTTGTACTTTTAGCGCTAGTGGACACAGAATATAACTTTTTATGCGTGAATATTGGCTGCCAAGGACGCATAAGTGATGGTGGAGTTTTCGCAAATACAAAATTTCGAAATAAAATTAACGACAATAGTTTGAAAATACCCAATGACAGCTCACTACCAGGCAGAAACAAACCTGTTCCTTATGTGTTCGTAACAAATGATGCGTTCCCGTTAGAAAAACACTTGTTAAAACCTTTTCCAGGACCACAGGATAGCAATTCTAAGGAAAGAATCTTCAGTTATAGACTGAGTCGTGCGAGGAGAACAGTAGAGAACGCATTTGGTATTTTGTCGGCCAGATTTAGAGTTTTACGAACTACAATATTATTAGATCCAGAAAAAACTACTACTTTAATTATGACATGCGTGCTACTGCATAATTTTCTAAGAAAAACTGGATCCAGCATGATTTACGCTCCATCTCAATACTATGATAGCGAAGACGAAATAACTGGTACACGTATCGATGGACAATGGAGATTAGAACAGCAGCAATTAACACCACTTGAAACATGTGAATCCCAGGCAGATGATGGGAAACAAATAAGAAAAGAATTTGCTGAATATTTTTCAAATGAAGGGTTATTGGACTGGGCATCTAAATACTATTAAAAGACGTTAAAATAAAACTCACCTGCAACCCTCCATCGACAGTTGAACTTGGGATATTTTTGCCCTTAAGGAACATGAGTTTTTCAAATGCAAACCATTTACTTGATTCATCAGCTCCTGCACCAGATTTAGGTTTACATTCTCGGTTAAATTGACCTACGAGTGATCGAATCTTTTTTTCAATTACTTTTTTATCCAAATTAAATTCACTGGCAATTTCCATCCAAGCATCGTGTTTCTTATTTCGGTTTTTGTAGTCCTCTGATATCGTGTTCCACAGTACTTCTCTTGCTTAAAGAACATGACACTCTTTACGTGGTTTGAAGGAATGTCAATCGTCCTGCTCCACTTTGTATATGAGATAGAGAGCTTACTACACGTTCTAGGTTTAATCGCGCGACAGCAGCGCCGCCCTGGTAGTTGTTCATCAAACTAAAGTCTCGCTTTATACAGATATAGATACATGTATAGATTTTATTGGATAGGTATGTATAGCTTGATATTTACTCGAATGATTGAAATTAATGTGTATTGTAAAAAATCCACTAAATTGAATAATCGTGAATTCAATTCAGCGGTTTTTTACAATACACATTAATTTCAACTATTCAACATATACCTACATATACATTCATTATAATATCAAGCGTAGGAAAACTGAGTATGGGTATTTTAAGGAAATAAAAAATATATTTTTTGTAATAAATAACGTTAATTTATTAATTGATCACGATCACCTAAAACAAAATAGTGTTCTTTACTATTACATTATAATCATTAATACTAATAAGTAAATGTAAACAATTGGTTTTATTGAGGATTATACAATGAACTCAATCAGAAGTAATGACATTTATTACTTATTACTTGATTTTGGAACAATGAATACCTAAAAATTAAAATACACGCCTACAATTTGGGTTTTCATTCCTGAATCATGGCTACCTGTTTATATCATTTTTTAAATTTTAAAATAGCCTTTGTTACCCGGGAAAATACTAGGATTTTATATGTATCAAACACATCAAAATCGGTTCAGGCTTTCAGAAATTATGGTGGAATAAAGAAACATACAAAAATACATACATACATGACACTCCTTTTTTGGGCAGTTGTGTAAGGGCCGAAACATATAACCGCGTTGCGGCGCCGCGCCGCTGAAATCGGCAGTTTGCGTTGCGGCGTCGCGAAAAAGAGCGTTTTACTATCGTATGGTAGGGTAACCAGTTCCTCGTGATTTTTTATTGTGAATGGACGTGTCTCTGGCATGGATCGTCGTAAGAAACTTATTGCTTATTTGTTATTAAGAAGACATTACTCTGTTTTAAATATACGACACAGAAGATACTGGATACATCCATTTAATAAGCAACCGGCAGTGACTTAAAGACATGCATACGAATTACTACCGAGGAGCAAGTACGATAGCAAAAATTGTGAGGACAGTTTGTCGCGCCATATGGAAACATCTATCAAGTCAAAATATACCTCCTATAACAAAACAGCTACTAGAAGATGTCGCTATTGAGTTTGACAAGAAAACAAATTTCCCTAATTGCATAGGAGCTCTCCATGGTAAACATATCCGTATTTGGTGTCCTACGCACAGTGGATCACTATTTTACAATTATAAGAGCTATAATTCAATAGTTTTATTAGCTCTTGTTGATTCTAGATATAGATTTATTTTTGTCGACATAGGAGCATATGGAAAGGAAAGTGACTCCACCGTTTTCCAGAACTCTAAACTTTATGATTTGATTGTGACACATAAATTACCTATTCCAGCACCAAAGCCTTTACCAGGTAATCAAAATGCTCCATTTGTTTTTGTGGGAGATGAAGCATTCTCACTTTCGAATAACGTCATGCGCCCTTACTCAGGGAAGCATTTGTCGGTACAACACAGAATTTTCAATTATCTGTTGAGTCGTGCCCGAAGATATGTAGAGTGCGCTTTCGGCATCCTAGCCAATAAATGGCGCATATTACAGCGAGCTATGAATGTGAAATATGAATTTGCGGCAGATATTATTAAGGCATGTTGTGTACTACATAACTTTGTTTTAAATCGAGATGGAGTACAAGCGTCTGATGACATTATTTTTGATGATTCTGATCTTCAAATGTTGCAATAGTTGACAACTAATGAAAGTAGTATGTTTCACCAATTAACACAATAACACGGAGTTGCTTGCATACGAAAAAAAAATCCGATGTTGCGATGCCCGCACAAAGAAAGCGAATGACAAGAGTAATAGTGGCGTGGGCGCAGGTAACATAGTGGGGGAAGGTACTACGTCGAGTAGTCAATTTACTTACTTTAAATATATTTTATTTTTTTAGCTCTAAATATTGTGCGATGCCTAGTACATTAGGAAGTGGACTACAAAGTGAATTATATAAATCTGAGGATGTGACGTCGTAGTATAATTAACATTTAAGTAAATAGTTGGTGTTTTGTTATTGTGTGTCTCTTAATATTGCTTTTCCGATTATTAAATATTATTTATTACTCACAGTATTTATATAGATGAGGTCAATTTTTATGCACCTAAATATTTTTAGTCATTAGATTTTTAGATTCTGCATACTTACAGCTGTTAATGTACATGTGTCAGCATCAGCACTCTCCGTTTGAACTTCTGTTTCAAATTGATAATCTGAAAAAAAAAAAAAAGATAAATATACATCTTTTAACATCTCAAGTATATTATGTATTACTTTCAGTCTATTGCATAGGTACAAACAAATCATGCTCATTAATTGTAATGATAGGTGTAATATGCACTCGAACCCGATTCAGGCAGGCAACCAATAGGATTGCATGAAATTTCCGCTCCGCTCCAGCATGCAATCCTATTGGTTAATATTTCTCCGTTTTTCCGCTCCGCAGCCTCGCTCCGCTCCGGTGGACAGGCAGCCTCAAAGTGTCAAATAAAAAGCATCTATTTTACGAGTGAAAATAGAAGAAATCCTTTAAAAATAGTGTTAAAATAATATTTTTATGTCAGTGTTAAACAATACCTATATAATTTGTGTTTAAAACTATTTTTTGGGCGTTAGTGTAAAGTGAATACAGCGATAACGATGGCAAGAATGTTTTTGTATAAATCTATATTAGAAGAGGCTCATGCTTTGGATAAACTAGAAAAGCGTCGACAATCTAACCAAATTCGAAGTTTATCTTTATTAACCCGAGATGACGACTATGTGAGCGTATATAGATTGTCAAAGGACTTAATTGACCAACTAGAGTTTGAGAGTTACTTTTATAAGTATTTACACAGTTTATTAACCAAGCACACCAACATAAATTATCGCTCAAAAATCATGAAAATACTTCATAATATGGAATATTTCCTATAAGCAGTTTCCCTGCTAGCTATGATTTTATGTAAGTGTAAGGACCCTAAATTTATAGTTATAATATAAGTACTTGGTATCTTTATTATGCATGTAAATAACCAAATTGGTCCCTATTTTGTTTTGACTAGATCTAGATTACTTAATTTATTTTTTCACAGATATTATGCACCTTGTCATTCTTGGCTAGTGGCAGTTATCAAAAAATAATAAAAGAAAATATAAGGACATATTTATCACAACCATCAGCATCTCGTTGCATAAATGAAGTAAGTGGAAGCTCTTAACAATCCGGCAATTGTAAAAAAATATATAAGGTTCCCTCAAAATATACAAGAAAGACAAATGTTAAAAGAAAGGTTAAAGGTCTTGAAAAAGCCGACGAAAAATTCCAACGCGGGGGGGGGGGGGGGGGTCCAGAATCATGTCCTGGATCCATGGTATTCGTTTGCGCGTCGATGTCCCTTAAACCCTATATAGTGAATTAATTCTGACGTGAACGCCAAAGGCTATTTACTAAGTTCCGCCTACGTAATTGCCCTAGAGCTAAATCGGCGTTAGATGGTTAATCCCTAGTTTGCCTCCTTTGAACTGCAGCAATTGTTTGGGACTCTTCTAGTCTCTCTTCTTCTGAAATTGTGAATGCATTCCTGCGCGATTGCATATGTTGTGCAAAACACAACATGCAATAACTATTTTTGCAACTATGTCTGGATGATAATTGAGCACTCTGTGTACTAACAAGCACCTAAATCGTCCTTTTAGGAGACCAATGGTTCTCTCTACTGAATTGCGAGCAGTTAAGTGACGTTCATTGTAGAAAGCTTCTGGGGAATTATCTGCAGCACCACTAATTGGCGTCATAAGGTAGGCGCGCAGAGCATATCCTGAATCACCAGAAAAAATGAATAAGTATCAAATAATTATGTAGTTTTTATACCTAATTAAGTAATTAGGCTTATATTCTGAAGTAGGACTAGGGAGGGATTAACTAACCGAGCAAAACAACTTCTTCACCAGCATTTGTTAATGCCTCTAAGTGGGCTTTTATAACAGTATTGTTAAAAATGAAGCTATCATGAGTAGCTCCACCTAAGTTGGATCAACATTTAAAATATTTAGATCTGCATCTGTTATCTGAAAACAATATATATAAAAAACAAATATTAAGAAGAATAATTGAATAGTTTAGTAATAGATTACAACGTTGAAATTCATTTTACCAATTGCACATTTCTTGCATGGTAACCTTTGCGGCAGTAGAAACGTTCTTCATTCTCTGCTGGTTTTTTCAATGCCACCAGAGTGCCATCGACACACCCAAGAGCTGCTGGAAAGCCAAACTTTTTGTAGAACCTGTAATTTAAAGTAACCACTAACATGATTAACTATCACAAAAATGTAAAAATCAAAGAAAGGTCTGTTGAAAAGCTTTCACCACCACACAAAGCAACAACTCTTTCTTCAAGCTCTGATAGCTCTACTTCATCCTCCACCCCACCACCAGTCCTACGCCTAGCAGCAGAGCGTGCTGCTACTTTTTTTTTAATGGCACTTTTTTTGTCAGACCAATACTACAATCAGACATGTAATTAAAGAAATTATAAAAAAATTGCTGTTTAATTCACATGTATTTTTCAAATTATATTAAAAAAAACTCCTTTTTCTTATTGCTAGTCATTGATTGAGTAAAATTAACACCAAGGAACACACTTTAAACCAAGATTCGTCGCACATTTGAAGTGGTTGGTTTTGAGGAATGTCAAGTGGTTCTAACTAACACTTGTAGTTAAAAAAGCGATGCTAACCTTGGTCCACTGTTTGTGATTTTTTATTGTGCCACCTATGCTATTTAGGCACACGGCTAGTTCCTCCCACTGGCGTCGACTTCGCTCTCTGGCATTTTGAGTTCTCAAGAAACCCGTCGCCATGCCAGGGTTTCTTTCCATAAACTCTATTATCATATTCACGTAACTAAAGAGGTGCAGTTGCAGTTAAGTTTCGATCAAAACAACGCTTTTCGTATTCTCTACCGCTGTCAGACACGCTCGCGTCAAGTTCGCGTCACGCGCGCGCAATAACGGCATTCTACTGTTCCGCGTCTTTGGTGCGTGCTTTGGAACGCAACATGATCGTTATTCTACTATTCGTTTGACGTCTCAAAATGACAGTAAAGAAGTTTCAATTCGATCAACGTGCAGTTTCGGTAAGTCCATCGTTTTCAAAAAATATATGACGTTTACGTTTCAATGATGTATACAAACAAGGCTATCGGGATCATTTTAAAATCTAGTTCTTTGGAATTGGTTAAGAAAATAGGGTCAGTACTTTTAATGTTAGGATTTTGTAGTATTTCAGCATATTTAGAAAATACTTTTTGTTGATTCTCAAGATCTACTATCGATTGGCGGCATTTCGGCATAATGGTTCTCAAACAACAATATTTCGTTGAACAAAATGACTTTTAGTAATTTGTATATATGGCGCGGCACGCCGAAAGTCGCAGGTTCAAATCCCGACTGGACTTAGGTTGTGGGCTGAGACGAAAGGCTTTTTAAAAAGGAACGAGAGGTGTGTTCCGCTTGAAGAGCAGTGCAAGACTAACTTTATTTAATCTCAAATATTATAATTTAAGTATATAAAACAAAGGGTTATTATAATCTAAATGCTTCCTGCTATCGCAGTACCAGGAAGTTACTTGTAATGTAATCTTATTACCTAATTACAATGAAGGTTATTGTGTAATAACCTTGTTACGCTTATATAACTCCTCCCCCCTTAAGATGGAGGCGCGCCGAAGGCTGCGACTGAAGTTTAAGTGTTTCAGCTTCAGGTTGTTGCAGGACTGAAGTGCGCGCCGACCTGGCTATCCACCAAAGTTCGTATGCTGCCACTCCGATTCCTGTTGCAAGTATTAAGATGTACAGGACTATTGATGACCAGCTAGGTGTGCTTGAGATGATTACTGGATCCATTATAGTCTTTGATTTCTTCCGATTGCTGTAAGGCTTTCTTCAGGTTGTCTAGTTCTATGTTTTCTACCTTTATTTTGATAGGTAAAGCTTTCGGTGTCTGGTGTGCACGTGGTAATGGTATGGTTTCTCTGACGTTAATGTACCGCTGATGTGTTGTCAGGGTTCTGTCCATAACTTGTACCTTGCAGTTATTGTTTGTTGTTATCAGGAAAACTCCCTTGTTACGTTGATATTGTACGTCATTGCCGCAGATGGTTTTGATGACTTCTTCTTGCTTCATGGTGACTATCCAGCTGTTATCCTTAATTTGCTGGATTATGTTATTTTGAAAGGTTGCGGTTACATATGTACAATTGTGTAGCTCTTGGTGTTGTATGAGTTGAGCTATGCAATCACTTGAGCAATCATAAGCGAACTCATTATTTTGCCCAAGATAAGGTAAGGATTTTTAGGTATAAGGATTGTGTTATTATCGTTAGGGATGGAATATAGGTGTAGTAGGTTATAAGGTTGTTCTGCAACTATTGGTATATCTAATATGAAGTTAATTGTTTCATTGGTGCTATATGCTTGTACTGTGATAGCTTTTTCCCATAGTTGTATGTTGTTTAGGTTTGGGGCAAAAGCAGAGTTTGCGCTGGTATAAATCCTCTCCCTTCAGCTTCCTTATCTCTAATCTTAATTTTTCATTTTCTAACATTATATTTTCAAACTTACTCTCTAACAATTTTCTCTTAACATTATAATATTCAGCCAATGCAATATTTCGAGCTTTACACCCGTTGTATGGCTTCAGTAGCTTACGTTTAATACCACCTGTAAAACAAAAATGCATTAAATATAGGAAATCAAAATGTTTAAAATTTCATCAAAATTCGTTCAGTAGTTTTCGATTTCATATCGGTTTAGCCATTAAAGCATTATTGAGTAACACACATTCATAATAAATACATACAAAGTTTCACATATTATGTATTAGTAGGATATAATAGGATATTACCACTAGCTCTAAAATTCCTTTTTTCTCTTGGTACAATTGGAGTATTAATATTGCCCAGCATCATCAACTCATCTCCAATACCATTGGCTGGCACTTCACTGCCCATGGACACTGGATAATCAGTGGACACAGATGTATAATCCATGGATGTGGAAGGATTTCTCACAGGCAATGGACTGTCAATCAATAATGGAGGTATTTTATCATCAACTGGCACAATATATGCCGTCTCAACAATCCCATCACCATCACCAATAATTTGAGGCTCAGCATCACCACCAAACGTCACTGTGAGACACTCTCCAGTGCTGCCCAGTAATGCAGCCACCCTATGCAGAATGTCATCAGGAGGAAAGTATCCTGGTGGCCCACCTCCTGTCTGGAACATAATATGACATAAATCAACATGTTCTGGACTGCATTTACTGTGCTTAACTTTAAGTAAAACATAAATATAACATCATGCCCTGTATTCCCCAACAGGCTGAGCAGTACACCCACATTTTGCCAGTTATGCTTTAAGTTGCACGTCAGGGGGCAAGCCTATTGCCATCTACCGGGCACATATCCAGACTCCGGGCTGCTACTGAGAAATTCCTAATGGAAAAAATTAAAACACTGCCTAAGACCTCATCCTCAGCAGTCACTCTTACAACCACCAAAGTCTAGTTACTAGACTAACGAGCAGGCAAGGCTAGTCCAAGTTATCAATTTTTTCAATTTTAAACTTAATTTAAGTTGATCCGTTCCATCCGTATTAAAGTACCGCGCTTTCGTGAGTTCTTCTTTAAGTTTTCCCACTTAAGACGCAGTTGTTGTGGTGTACGGCGACAGGTGCCCATATTAGCGTTGAAGACACGTGCAATCCGTGTCCATTCTTCCACCTTTATTTTATTACTGGTGGCATTGGTCTTCTTGCTCCCCTCAATTAAGGAGAGTAGCCCTTTCGTCTCTTCCTTCGAAAGAGGTTTGGTTTTACTCTACAAACAAATAAAATAAAACTTAGAAAGTTTTGTACGAAATGGCGCGAAATACCGCGTCCTCACGCATTTATCTTTTACAGCAAAAAATAATAAATTTGTGGACGTGAATGTTTATTGCACAATTATTTAGTCATAATTATTTACTACAGTTTCTGGCTCCATTTTTCTGTTCTTCTTTCCACGAAACAATCAACAAACAAACTTGAGCTTTTAGAATGTTAATGTTGTCAATGAATGTCAAACTGACTGACGCTACTTTTCGATTGACAGACGTTCCGTTCCTCTTCAACAAAACATTTATGTTTTTCTAATCTCGACGTATAGTTATAGTTAATAAGAATAATAATATTCCACAACTATCACACAACGCCGTCTAGTCTCAAGCTAAGCAGAGCTTGTGTTATGAGTACTAGACAACTGATAAACATACTTATATATTTCTAAATACATACATATATAGATAAATTACACCCAGACACAGAACAAATGATCATGCTCATCACATAAACATTTGTCCTGGGTGGGAATCGAACCCACGACCTCCGGCATAGCAGTCAGAGTCACTGACCACTAGACCAACAGGCCAGTCGAACTATAGTACTTTACCGCTGCGACTTCGCAATCATTTATTATTGTTACTGTTTATGCAATTTCTTGTGATTATATATATGTAGAATCAGGAGTGCCGAGAGGTATTTTGTCAGGGTTTGGAGTTCCCATTTTATTGGGACAAACAAGACTGTATAAGCAATTACAGTATTTTATTTCAGTAATTAATTAACACACAATAGAATAACACACAATAAAATAATGATACACAATTCAGGATGATACACAATAAAATAATGGCAATAAAAAGATAAAGCAGGTAAAAAAGTAACAATACAGTTTAGGCGAACAGACTTTTTAAGGTCACAGTTCGTACAGTGGTCAAGCCACCCAAATGCAAAGTGTATCGCTCGCTATCAGCAAGTTAAATACAGCTATGCGAATATACAGCAGCGCTGTACCAAGTAAACCGACAGTTTTGTCGGGAGCAGGGGAGCTCTTTAATGAGTCGAATCCAAAGACCGACTGACGAGCTTACCGAGTGCACGCTCTTTTATAGGACGATGCCCCCACTTTGTAACCCCTCCACGACAACTCTGTCCGTTGACGCACTGCGGTACGTCACGTGTCTACTTTGATACAAAATGTGCTAAATCTAATAAGACTTACATTATAAAGTAATCAAATAATACAAGAATAACTGTCGTAAATAAACAATGGTGAATTTACAAAGTAAATCATTTTAAAATTAAAGAAACATGGCATTAATTGTTTTGAACAAAACTATCGGTCACACTTATCGAAATAAGTTGCCAAAAATCATTTAGTGGAACTTAATAAATTATGTTTCGATTTATTAGACAATAATTGATAGTTAAAATCAATTAAAATAAGAAATTCAATTCTTAACAAAATTTGGTGACTACCCACAATTTTTAATTGACAACCGACTCCGACATATAAAATAGATAAGCTTTAAGAAAACAACCACCATTTTACTAATTAATAATCGCTGATGTACTTTTACTGCAAATGCGTAAAACAAAACGTTAAGGAGGGTGCAAATTTATGACCTATCTCTTTTTTTCAATGGATTTTGAGACGAGATCGGTTTATTGAAAAGCAGATTCAAAATCAATCGAGGGATCAGTTAAAATCTGGATCAATAGAAATCTTAGATTCACGATCGAATATTGAAAGCGGCCGTAAGTTTACGTTTTAAATTTGTGTGTTGTGAAAAGTTTACTGTTCTGTTATTGAATAATTGTGATTTGATTGTGATTTGTTTTTTTTTTTTTTTTTTTAATTCATTAAATAAAGGTGCTTTAAAACCAATAAAAATGCCACTAACACCAGCACAGGTTGCACAAGCCGTAGCATTAATTGACCAAGGGCTGACACAGCGTGAAGTTGCTATTGTGCTTAACGTACCACGGTCATCATTGCAGTATGCCCTTAAACGATACCAGGAGACAGGCCAGTACACCCGCAGGCCAGGCATTGGAGGCGTAAGGTGCACATTGGCCCGAGACGACCGCTTTATTGTCCTGAAGATTTTGAGAAACCGCTACCTGACCGCTGTTGAGATACGCCAGCGGCTTCAAATCGCGAGAGGCGTTAATGTTAGCGAGCGTACAGTGAAAAGACGAATGGAGGAAGTAAATTTAAAAGCTCGTAGACCAGCACGAGGTCCAGAACTTCGCAGAAAGCACCGAGTAGCTCGACTTCGGTTCGCAGGAGAACACGTCAACTGGACCCACAAGCAATGGGCTAGAGTACTGTTCACAGATGAGTGTCGAATAGCTTTACGTGCTCCAGATGGTCGGGATCGAGTGTGGAGAAGAAGAGGAGAGCGGCTTTTACCCATTACCACCACGCAAACAGTGAGTTTTCATGGAGGCTCAATAATGGTTTGGGGAGGTATAAGTTCCGACGCACGTACAGAGTTGGTTATCGTCGATAATCGGCTAACAGTTATTCGATACATCGAGGAAGTTCTTCAGGAACACGTAATGCCTTATTCGGGGTTCATTGGACACGACCAATTCCTCCTAATGCACGATAATGCACGCCCACACGTCGCACATTGCGTAGAAGAATATCTAGAAGAGGTTGGCATACAAAAATTGCAGTGGCCAGCTCGTAGCTTAAACTTAAACCCAATTGAGCATTTCTGGGACATGCTAAAAATAAAGATAAAGTCCAGGTCCAACCCCAATCTCTAAACCAGCTCCGTACTGCAGCGCTGGCCGCTTGGGGCAATATACTGCAAGTTGATGTCAGAAACATCACCCAAAGTATGCCAGAACGAATGCAGGCGGTTATAAGGGCTAGAGGAGGAAATACCCGAAATTAAAATATATAGACAATAAAGAAAAATACCTTATTTTTTAATTTTGTAGTGTTTTTAAATTGAGAATGGAAAATTATTTATTTCAGTGAAAGTGCGTGATTTTAAAAACTCATTTGTTAGTGAGGTAATCTTTTCATTTCTAAGTTCTTAAAGCATAAGAGACACTTATTGAATCCACCTACCCTTTATTTATTGACAAAAATGCAAATGCAAATTTTTTAATGCAAATAATCAGCAAAATCACGAGTGGCCAAGTTTCCGTGCCGGTGAGTGTATTTCCGCTATTTGCTCCGGGTGTATGCGAACTATTGTGTATGGTCCTAAATATTTGTTGCTCCTGGCTGTCTTTGCGACCTGTTTGTATACTGAATCTCCTACTTTAAATTGTGCAGTTTCTTTGTTTTTATTGAATCTTTCTATTACTTGTTGTTTATCGTTTGCTAGTTTATTGTTTATTACTTTTTGTGCATTTTCCATTATTTGTTTGTGTTTGATTAAGTATTCCTGGTAGAATTCTTTAGGGCAGTGTAATTCTAGCGGGTTTCTGCTATCAGTGTGTCCGTAAGCAATTCAAAGGGTGTAAAACCTGTTGAGGAGTGGGTCGTATTGTTGAAAGCTATCATGGCGTATTTCATTAAGTTTGTGGTGTCATCCTTGTCCTTGTTGTGTTCTCTGTACTCTAATTATTTCTGCGAGAGTTGAATGCAGTCTTTCTATTGGAGAGTTGTGTATGTCATGCATTGCACAGATTTCCGTAATTACTTCGTTATCGAATTTTGTATCGGAGTCTGTTGTGATTTTTTTAGGTACTCCTAATACTGAAAATAAGCTTAGTAAAGCTTCAGCGATGTGTATGCTATTTGAAGCGTTAAGCGGTATTGCTTGTGCATATTTCGTGAAGTTATCTATTATTGTTAGGAGGGTTATATCTCCGGTGCCGTATAGATCTATGAACATGTGCTCCATTGGTCTATGTGGTGTATCAGTTAAAGACAGAGGTAATTTTAATGGGTTGCGTTCATATTTGCTTTTGAGGCAGCTGTCGCATTTGTTAATGAATTTTTGTATTGAAGCTAACGTATTAGGCCAGTGGTAATTTCTATGTATGTGTTGGAATGTCTATGTCTGTCAAGTCTACGTCGTCATTTGATGTACTGGGTTGAGGGTTTTCGCTAACTTTATTATGGTGTATAATTTGAACCCTTGAGAGTGCGTCTGCATTTGTATATTGTACCTCGTAGTTGTATTCTGCTAGTCTTAGGCGCCAGCGTGTGAGTTTAGAGTTTGGGTCTTTTATAGACATTATCCATGTAAGCGGGCGATGGTCTGTATAAATAGTAAATCGTTTACCATATAGGTAAGGGCGGAAGTATTAAATAGCCCATACGATGCTTCACAGTTCTTTTTCAATAAAGGAGTATATTTGTTCTGTTTCTAATAGTGTACGTGAAGCGTATGCTATTGGTTTATCTGAACCTATTTGTCCCTGAGATAATACTGCGCCTATTGCTACATCTGATGCATCTGTAGTAAGAATGAAAGGTTTCTCAGAGTCCGGGTATTGAAGTATTGGTGCATTAATGAGTACTTCTTTGCATTTTTCGAATGCTTGAGTGTATTCCGGTGTAAGGTATTTTACTACCCTTTTTAAACATTTTGTAAGTGGTTTTGTCAAATTTGCGAAGTCTTGAATGAACTTTCTATAATAGCCTACTAATCCTAAGAAGGACTTAATTTCTTTTTGTGTTTTTGGTAGAGGAAACTTTTACGGCTGCAATCTTATCTTCATTTGGCTGAAGGCCTTTATCTGTTAACGTCTGTCCTAGAAACTTGACTTGTTTCTGTAAAAATTCTGATTTGTTCAGTTGGATTTTAAGGTTGTGTGTCCTGAATCTATCGAATACTTGTTTACATTTATCCAGGTGTTCCTGTAAAGATGTGGAATAAATAATCACGTCATTCAAATATGTTAGTACGTTGTCTAATCCTCGTAGTACTGAATCTATTAGTCTCTGAAATGTGCTTGGTGCGTTCTTTAAACCGAAGGGCATTCTGAGAAATTCGTAATGTCCTCGATCTATAGAGAATGCAGTTTTCTCTACGTCATCTGGGTGCATCTCTACTTGATGATAGCCCGAGGCTAAATCTATTGTAGTAAAATATTGGGCACGTCCTAGTTTATCTAGAATATCATCTATAGAGGTAGAGGATACTTATCTTCTTCGGTCTTATCATTTAGTTTCCTATAGTCTATAACTAACCTATATTTTTGTTCTCCTGAAGCATCAGTTTTCTTCGGAACTATGTGTACTGGGCACGACCACGGGGAAGTACTTTCCTGTATTATATTGTTTTGGAGTAGCTAATTAATTTGTTTTTTAATTTCCTCTTTTTGTTTCGGTGCCTGTCTATAATTACGCACGAAAATAGGTTTATTGTCGGTTAGCCTAAGTTGATGTTTAATTTCGTGTGTAAATTTTAATGGAATTTCCTCGCAATGGAAAATGTCTCTGTAATTGTAACATAGTTTCCTAATTTCGCGATTTTCCTCCGGGTTCATATGACTGGTTCGTAATCTTTCTAGGTTCTGTTTTTGTAATTTATCTAAGGTTTTATGTAACTCCTTATTGTTGTTTACCGTTTCTTGATGGGTGCTTTTATTTTTTATGTTTAACCGTTGGAAGTTTAGGAAGCAACTATTTTTAAGGTTTATTGTGTTATTGGATGTGTTTATTACTGACTTTAATGCATTTCCATTTTTTACTGTAACTAATGCCGATGGGGAAACTAATCCACTTTTTTGTTGTTTTCTTTTCTGAAAAGTATTCTCCTTCTTTATAGTTACACAGTATGTTTATTACTTGCTCGCATTTGGGTCCTATTTGGCTGTATGATTTTATGTCTTCTCTAATCGGTATTATAGTTTTGTCTGTGCGAAGTACCATGTTTTTAATATCTATTTTGCATTTGAGTGGAACTAGTAAATCTAATCCTAGTAGTCCCACAAAATCTGAGTCGAAGTTAAAAATTAAGAACTTGTGAGTTATGTCTTCCTTAAATAGTTTTTCCGGAAGTTTAATATTAGGTCTTTACCTATGAAATTGGAGATTTGCATGAAATTTTTCAAAACAAAAATTTTGATAGTTTTTTTTATTTTAGCTAAAGTCCGGTCGCGGAGCACGAAGAAATTCGTACAATGACCTCTTTGCCTACTGACAGTGGTCACAAACATTTTTGTATTAAGTAGGTTAGTACGGTTTATATGAAATATTTGAAGGAGGAAAAAAAACTATTTAATATATTAAATATATTATTTATTTTGTTTTTAGTATAGAAATCGAGTTACAATTACTTATTTCGTAGAATTAAACAAAAATAAAATTCAAAAATCAGAATCCGATTGCTCTGTGTCGGAGTTACTGCTTTCAGAAGACGTAACGCCTGTCACATGTATCACGAAAGAATCAATAGTTTTGTCGACATTATCATCTAGTATACCTAATTTCAACTCCTCTTTTTTTACATGACTGATGCAATTTTGCCATTTTTCTGCTGAAATGTTGCCTAAAGCCTCCTGGAGCAGCTTTTTAACATCTACCATCTTAAATGTGCTATTTTTCCTGGCCACATACCCCTTGACGTCTGCCCACACTAGTTCGATGGGATTCAATTCGCAGTGGTATGGAGGTAATCTCAATACCTCCACACCAACTGCTTTTGCCATCTCATCGACCACGTACGATTGGTACTGGGTTTTAACATTTTTCACCTTTTCCAAGAGCTGGACTTTTGTTTCCTTTGTATCATATGAAATTTGCTTTGATGAAAGCCATTCTTGGATGTCTTCTTTTTTCCAACTGGTAACTGGGGTTTTCTCCTGGCGTCTTGAGTGGTAGCTGGCATTATCCATGACAACCACTGCGTTTGGCTCAAGTCTCGGTAGCATTGCTTGAAACCAATTTTCAAACTTGGCTGCATTCATCGATTCGTGATAATCGCCTGTACCTTTACATTCAAAAACCAATTCTGATTCTGGCACGAATCCTTTTTCACCTCCTATATGAAGAACAATTAGCCGGTTGCCTTTGGAAGTAGGATTTTTGGCACCCGTCGACAAACCCTCCAAAAATGCTTGTCTTCGTGACTGCACTGTAGTGTCTTTCCACACTTTGCCCACAGTGTGCCCTGAAAAGTAAATTAATAAATTAAACTTGGTATTGCGAACATCTTAGGGGATCACAATCGCTGGATCTTATGTCCTTCCTCTTGTTACAAAGTATATATTTAAGTATATTGAATTTTATCAAGATCAGCTCAGCCGTATAGGCGTGAAAAAGTAACAGACAGACAGACAGAGTTACTTTCACATTTATAATATATGTATGAATTTCAGTTAGTCAGTAAATAATAAAAATAAGCCTTACCCGCATTCACCCAAGTTTCATCCAAGTAATATATTGGTCGTTGTTGCTGTCGGTAAATTTTCATATTTTTCAAATATTTTATACGCCACAATGCTATGTCATCTCTGTCAATTAGTCCGTTATTTCTCCTTCGTTTGACATACTTAAACTTCAAATGTTTCAATAATTTTTTCAACGATGTTAAGCCCATATTTGGTAACGATTCGTCTGCATTTATCACATGTAGCACCTTTTTTGCTGTAGGTAACTCTCTTTTTAAATAAAAGCTGTGCACTATTCGTCTAATGCACGATTTATCGAACTCATCAATCTTTTCAATTAATGAGAGACGTTTTTTCGGTGATGCAGCTGGCTTGACAGTGTCTGTTTCGGTATATTCTTTTAAAATACGATATATGGCCGATTTCGAAATGCCCAAGATATCAGCTGTTTTGTCCTTCATTTCTTTTTTGGAAGAATATTTATCAACAGGCCAGGATTCTTTAACGTATTTGAACACGTTAATAATCATCACCTTCTCAGATTCACTAAAGTGCGACATTTTTCTTTTCTTTCGCGGAGAAACAAACTCCTTGAATGGACGCGAGGTAGACGGTGCTGGTTCCATTTTATAACAGTGAAGAAAACTTAACAAATTAACAAAACCACTTAACAATTAAACAAGGTAACAAAAAGTAACAAACAACAACAAACTAACTAAGATAACTGTGTCCGAAAACTGAGCGATCACTTACGCATCCCAAGATGGAATGTCGTTCCTTCGTTATTTAAAAATTATTAATTATGTCAAGCAAGCCGGGGGTTCTTTTTTGTAACTCAAGGCCAACCCAAAACTACATGCAAACATCAACATACCTTACGGTCGCAGGTAAAAGGTTTACAATCCCTGAGCACGGCCGCCCTTGCATCTGTGCGAGCGGGACGCATTGTATTTACGCGGGAGTGACAGAGACAGGTAATAACAGGTTAATGTACGAATTTCTTCCTGCTCGGCGACCGGACTTTAATCAAAGTACTGACCCAAATTATCTATACAATTTTGCCATTTTGATGGCAGTTTGTTTATTCCTTTACTGTAGAAGCCTACCGGACGGGAGGCAATGAAGTCAGCGAAAGCGTTTTGTACTGGCCTCACAGGTGTTGAATTATTTCCCACTTAAAAAATAGACAATTTTGAAAAAAGTAGAAATCTTTTGGGGCAAGGTCCGGTGAGTACGGTGGGTGACGGAGTTTCCAGCTGTTACTCTTGTAGCTTTGCGATAGTCTGTCGTGAATTGTGAGCTCGCGCGTTGTCGTGGAGAAGCAATGGGCAAGAGCGATTGACCAGTCTTGGTTGTTGAATTGCGAGCTTCTCCATCATTGTTTGCAATTCTTGGCAATAGACTTCTGCCGTCACTGTTGTGCCATTCGGTAAGAAGCTGTGATGTACAAGTCCGGCACTGGTCCACCAGACATTCACCATCATCTTCCTATGAGTAATCTTTCTCTTTTTAGCGCACTGATTAGGTGCTGTACCCGGGTCCACCTACTGAGACGAACGCTTACGGTTGTCGTATAGGATCCATTTTTCATCGCAGGCAACAATTCGATTTAGAATTCCCTCGTGTCTATGCCGATTCGGTAGTGCTATGCATTCTTCGACGCGTAAGTCTCGCTGTTGGTCGGATAGTTCGTGTGGCACCCACTTATCTAGCTTTTTTATCTTTCCGATTTGACCTAAGTGCTTCAATGTTGTTTTGACACTAACTCCAAGGCCCGCAGCAAGCTCAGCCGTAGATTGAGTTGGATCCGCTTCCACTACCGCCTTCAATTCGTCGTTGTCGACAATGTTTACCGGCCGACCCCGAGGCTCGTTCTTCAAATCAAAATTTCCAGATTTAAAACGATTGAACCAGTAATGGACCGTGTTTATGCAAGCAGTGTTAGGCCCGTACACGTCGTTAATGTTTCGTGTTGTTTGCGCAGCGGTATTTCCACGTAGGAACTCATATTCGAAAATTCTACGAATTTTCAGTTTATCCATGGCGCCAAAAACTACCACAATTTCACAAAAACAAAAAACAATCTAAAAACAAATGACTGAATTTGAAATTAAAAGAACACGGCTTTCGAATAAAATTTATTTGAATTTCGAATTGCGCGCCAATCCACAGATAATTAAATCTGAAAATGCTGGTTATAAAATCTCCAATTATATAGGTAAAGACCTATTATATGCTACCTGCTTATGTTTGGAGGTTGCATGGGCTGTTTTGTGGAAATGCGTTTCATTTTTTATCGTTATATCCATGTTTTTTGAGTTTTGTAAAATTTGCGGGCTAATGAGAGATTGTGAGGCACCTGTGTCTAATAGAAATCTACCGCCTAATTCACTAATGTAAATGTATATGTATGTAATGTATGTATGTATGTATTTAAATGTATCTGCATATTCTTTCCCAGTTTCTTTCTTTTCTTGGTCTCTGCCTCTAACATCTGAATCTTCCGTTTTATGTGTATGTATATTGTCACGGTATTGCCGTTTGAAAAATAATTCTGCAGGAGTTTAACCTGTAACACTATGCGGGGTACTGTTATACCTAGCCAAATACTCTAACAAAGCTTCTTGCCAGTTTTTATGCTCTACTTGACTAATTTTTAGGCGCTTTAGAATGTCTCGGTTCTGACGTTCGACTTCTCCGTTCTGTTGAGGCCAGTATGGTACCGTATTATGCAAAATTATATATTTCTTTCAGTACAGAATTTTTTGAACTCCTCGCTGCAGAACTGTCTACCATTATCAGCCGTCACGTCATCGGGTTACCAAGTCTGCTAAAAATCTCTTTAATCGACGATTACCAATATGTAATCACTGCTTGATAAAGGGCCCAACAAATCAATAAATGTATCTACCCAAGCTTTACATTTTACATGGTAACGGCCGTCGCTTCAATGGGTTTGGAGGATTTGGAGCTGAAACTAACGTACAGCCTTTGCAGGATTTGACCAAGTTCTCAGTTTCTTTGTCATATCCACCATACTTTGGTTCTTAGCCTCGCCTTCATTAGGACTATTCCCTGTGTCACTTAAGGGTAGCTGGTACTTATAGCTCAGGGTTTCCTTTTTTAAGTACCAGCAGTACATCATCTGTTCGTTCTTGCACATAAATTTGTACTAATCATGTATGTCACCTAGTTTGTGAAACAATAAATACATTATTATTATTCCTGGGTGCCCTTCGTGAGCAGCTGTCAGAACCTGACAGCGCAATTTTTTAGGAATAACAATTCTAGTGCCTCTCAATAAAACTCCGTCGTAAAAGCACAATTCGTTTTGGAGAATTTTGAAATGTTTTATTTCTTCATCTTATTTGTTGTTATACAAGCCTTCCCTTACTTTTAATATTTCCTTGTCTTGCTTTGATGCCTCCATAATTTCTTCCAGTGATACTGCTATTGGCCTGCTTCCTTCAACAACCTGGTGTATATAGTTTTCCGACTTGTCTTGTGACGTTTTATTTAGTTTACACAATCTTGATAAACTATCTGCTATAGTTTCTTTGCCAGGCTTGTATATTACTTTAAATGTATATGCTTGAAGGCGTAGTATCCACCTTTCTATCCTTGCGCATGGTTTTGATTTAGGACCGAATATAACCTCGATTGGTTTATGGTCGGTCACCAATTCAAACTCTTTCCCAAACAGAAAAACATAAAAATGCTCCACAGCCCAGACCATAGCTAAGGCTTCTTTTTCTGTCTGGCAATATCGCCTTCCACAGTCTGTTAGTGTCCGGTGACCATACGCTATAATGCGAGGTCCGTGATCATTAATTTGAACCAATACTCCTCCTAGTCCTACCGGACTGGCATCTGCTATTACTATAGTCCGATCTTTGACGTCATAGTATCCTAGAGTAGGAATATTAGACAAAGCTAATTTTAATTCGTTAAACGCAAATTCCTGTTTACTGCCCCAAAGACTTTTTTAAATCGGCTGTTTTGGTCTGTTTCTTCTTATGCAGTTCTTTTAATGGTTCAGTAGTGGTTGCCAAATTTGGAATCCATTTTCCAACATAATTTATTAATCTCAAGAAGCTCTCTCTCCGCTGGATGCGAATCGCACGGGACCGGTCAATGTGGCGACACTTGGGGGAGGCCTATGTCCAGCAGTGGACGTCTTTCGGCTGAAATGATGATGATGATGAAGAAGCTCTGAAGCTCACCTATATTCATAGGTGGATGAAATTCTTGAATGGTTGTCACATACTTGCCTAATGGTTTTACACCCTTGTGTGATAATTCGTGTCCTAAAAATTGAACCTTCTCTTCTCTGAATATGCACGAGTTTTCGTAACTTTTTCTAATCTTTGATCGTGTTCTTCCAAATCCTTTCCATATACCAAAATGTCATCTATGAAATTAATAGTGCCATTAGTCTTTTGTATCTGAATAGTCCTTTACTTGTAATAAAGGTTGTAATGTGTCAAGAATCAGGATGTAATTCAATCTGTTGAAAAGCATCTTTTATGTCCAGTTTTGAAAAGTACTTTGCATTTTTCATTTTTGGAAGTAGCTTGTCCATAGTAGGCAATGGGTGATTTTCACGTAGAATTGCTTTATTGGCCCGTCTCATATCTACCGCAAATGCGAACTTCTCCGATATTTTTCAAAACCGGCACTATTGGCGATACCCATCTCGAAGAACCTTGAACTTCTTCAATAATGTCTTTCTCCAACAGTTCTTTTATATTTTTATCAACTTATTCTTCCAGCGGTATGGGGATCCTTCTTAATGTTTGAGAAACTGGTTGAACTTTCTCATCGGTTGGCACCTCTCTTAGTTTCCATTTGGTCGATTTCTAATCCGATTTTAAGTACACCCATAGCCATGGCAGTTTCTTTCCCAAGCAGATCTCTAGTTCCATCAGCGATGACGTAAAAAGTTGCATTTTCTGATCTATCTGCGATTTTTATATTTGCGTCAAATGATCCTATTAGGTCAAGGGGAGTCTTACTTCCATAACCATAAAAAGTCTTATTGCAACTGAATGTTTGGCTACGAACCTGTACTTTATTTGGTTTCATATTGTCCCAGGTTTTGTTTGTGATCAAGTTGCATTTATACCCAGAGTCTACTAACGTTTTAACTTTCATTCCCCCAATATGATGTATCGTTTCTTTTGTTACCTCTTTTATTTATGGTTAGTTTGTTGTTGTTTCCCTTATATTTCCTTTTATTCGTTCTGTCTCGTGTCATCGTCCTGCAGAATTATCTAAAATGTCCCTTAAGCCCACATTTATGGCAATCTTTTTCTTTTGCTGGGTTTTTGCTGTCTTGAGACGCGTTTCTTGAGCTCCCACATCTTCCACATCCTGTTTTTCTTTTTCACTTCTTATCGTTATCGTTTTTCTTTATTTCTGTTTTCATATTTGTTTTTTATTTATTCTGTTTATGTTTTCAGTTAATGTGCTGCTTCCTCCGAATTCTTCTATTTGTCGACTTACAGCTTCAAGAGTATTTGCTTCAACAATTATATTTGTTAGTGTAATTGTGTCTCCTGTTTGTAGAATTCTTTTCTGTAATTTGATCGATTATTTGATCGTCTTGGTCCTTAAACTAACATTTGTCTGCTTGTTGTCCAAGCCGTACTAGGAATTTTTTTCAAACTTTTCATTTGCCTCTTGTTTGATCAGTCGAAAAAGGTGACGTTCGTAGATCTTACTTTGTTTAGGCAGAAAATATGTATCTAGTTTGGCCATAGCCACTCCGAAGACATCCACTCCATCTGCTGGTGATACATTTGCATCTGGTATATTATAGAATATTTCCACGAAGCACGTTTCTTCTCAATACTCTCGATGCCAGCGGCTTTAAAACATTTGGAAAATAAGGAAACAATGGACTTAACCACATTTTTAGATGGTCTTGCATACTTGTGCTATTTTAAACGTTAACTGAATTTTTTAAAGTATTTTTTTAATGTTCGATTTGGTTGATTGTATTGTCATGGAGAAACGATTGATTTGGTTGATTGACACAATTATTACTTTTTTTTCTCTATTTAGTTGATTGTTATATGAATAAAGACTTTTTACGATGACTTTTAGAGGTTTAGTTATTCCAGATCACATTGCTACGGTGTTCAGTTTTTCGAGGTAGCGTTCATTCGTTGTTAAGTGTTTCGAAAAAGTGAATATTAGAGAATTAGTTATTCGAGATCGCATGGCTACGGCGTTAAGTTTTTCGTGGTAGCGTGCATTCGTTGTTAAGTGTTTCGTATTCGTAAACTTACGGGGACGTGTTATTCGGTGTTACACTTTTCTAAGTCACGTATCACACTCGATGTTTTGTTTATGTTAAATAATTAAATCAGTATATTTTTTCCTTAACAACCAAGAAAGTATTTGAATAGTTGCAAAACAATACATTAACAAACCACTTATTGTTTCAGCCTTTTCAATAAAATAAAAAAAATACAGTTAATATTTCTAATGAAACTTTCTAACGTATTATATTCATAAATTGACTTTTGAATTTTAAGAATATGTTGAATATTTCCTTACGAAATATACTAATTGATTATCTAATAATAAAATATAAAAACTCACGGTTGTTTTTGTTTTTTCCTCGTCGCCAATGTAAAATATGTTCATTTATCATCACTAATAGTTGACTCGACAACGCACCACCGCACAGGCCGACAGTCCGACAACGACTGCCTGCCCCACCACTCGGACCGGTATTTATAACCGAGCGACGTTCGCGCCCGAGGCATCTTCACAACACATCAATTTGTAGCGCGATATATTGATATCTACATACACTACATCGCTATTGAATCCCATGCATCTAGTTTTTTTAATTTATTTTATAGTCTCTGTGAGCAGTATCCCATAAACATTCATAGTTTTGGTACAGTTCGATTAATTTGAGCATTCGTTCGTTACACCACACTACGGACATTGTTGTGCGTCACATCTCCACTCGACAACAACTGATGCTCAACTAACGATGCACTTAAACAAACAACAAGCCGCGCGTCATGTTGCGCGCCAGCTGGCAACGTCGCGCGCTGTTGTGCAGCGTTGCCGTACATGTTGAGATTCACGTGTCGCGCGCCAAATGTTGCCTAGTGGATGCGAGGCTTTACTGTTTAGTATAACTACTGTTTTTTTTTAATAATCAAAATACTACTCTAGAGTGTACCTACAGAAATCATTAATGCTCATAGAAACATCAAAGTTTAGACATTGAATATTAACAAAAATCATAATTGAAATGCATTATTATGTGGCACTCAACCCCAGCCAGTCATCCACACAAGAATTTTAAGTTTTACAATACTAACAAAAAAACTCAAGTGGTGACCCTTTTTTATTATTTATAGGATTAGATAGGTAAGTTGCAGACAAGTTAAACTTTTGACCATAATCTGTCCCAATACGGAATTAAATATTCAGATAATTCGATAATCATTAATTATTATCACTAGCTTATTCCCAGGAGCTCCAAATCCATTGTTCTCCAAACAATTTCTCTCCATACATTGATTCCCAACAGCTCCATAATTTTATTAGTTAAGGGCATTACATTGCTCGATGACCTTGATGATTTGATCCCTGTACTGGTTTTTGTTGACTTGCCCCGCACATTTCGCAAAATTTCGGTTTTTATTTATTATTTAAAAATATTACGTATTAGTTGTTACAAAATTCATGCCGATCTATTCAGCCGTTACAGAGATAATTAACAATTAAGGTTGAAAAAGGACCTATTTTCTACAATTAACCAAAAAAAATTGAGAAGTTTTATTAAAATTTTAAACAATACAATTTATTTGTGATGAACTTAACTATAACATACTTTCTTTACACGGAAAACGCACGAAGGGATTCATCAACAAATTTCTTTGAACATACGCTGTTTTTGGGATTTGAGCCATGTAATGCCCTTAAATAATAAAATACTAAAAATTTTCCCAGCGGCGGCTCCAAACCAAATTGCGTAAGGTCAACAAAACACAAATTGCTACCATCAATGTTATAATTTCGTGGTAAGTAGTTTCAGTATGTCCTGAAACTACTTACCAAACGCCCATAACTTTATTTCTTAACCTATATAAAGAACTCTTAACACTATTAAAAGAAGGTACATCATTTATTAAATCATATCCAGAGTCAACGTATTTCTTTACACTGTAAGCTTTCGTAATAGCTGTATGGTCGTCACCCTTACTTGAATATCTTTCTTTAATGATTTTATTAGTGGACTGTGTAGTGAGCATTTGTGAGGATCTTCACGTAAAGTTTGTGTTCCCAATATTTTTAATTTAGCACCGCAAGTTTTGCTTGATGTACAGGACCACAAAGCCCTGACCAGTATTTGTTTGTTGTCTGAAAATAAAATAATTTTCACTTAAATATTTAGTATTAACACGGTTTACGCACGACGGCCAATCAAGCTTTACAAAACCAGTTTATACGGATCTCTCATTGTATAGGAAATCTATACAAAACGAAGCTAAGTTATACTGGAAATGTACAGCTCCATGTGCTGTCGTGTGTACAATATCATGTGTCCATAATCCCATATTTAGGGAAGCAAAACCTTTTAAGTGATCTGTAGTGTGTTTCATGTGTGTAAATGATTTCAATGTAGATACATTTTTGTTAAATTTTTTGCTTCCAGAAATTGCTCACATAAAAGTAAAAAAATAAAGTTGGTATATTATGAATTCATTATAATTTTATATAATCCCAAAGAAAATGATCAAATGTACCTTATTTTTTTATTGTTTATTAACATACACTAATTATTATTTTAAGTACCATAAATAGGCGCGCTTGGAGGGTTGTGTTGATGATTTTGATGATTACAATTCTGTAACTACATACGACTTACAGTCGCGAGCAATATTTTAATCAACATACAACCTAGCACTGGCCTGCGAATTGCAAACAAACGTAAGAAACGATTGCAAACAAACGTAAGAAAGAACCTTAAACAAAGTCCGTGAGTTGGCAACCCTGCAGCGGCGACTGCCATAGACCATAGATAATAAAATATATTAATACTCGAGAAAACGCAGCACAAATTATTAAATTGATATTATAAATGTAAGGTAATATTACTAACAATCATGTAGTTCTTATAGTTAAGATAGAGTCATATTATATCAAAACAAATGTACAAAAGATTATTAATTTTCAGAAAGTATGCAAGTAATGGAATGCAATAGAGAATAATGAAAGTGTGCATTAATATAAATCAAACTAACATACTTATACTAATTAATTACCTATATTAAAATCCTACATTACAATAATACATGTCGCGGGTGACAATTTGGTACTTTTAGGCTAATAAGAACGCTGCAGGATTCGAACGCAAGTCACTCCCTATGTTAGTGTTTCCCACATGTAAAATAATTATCATATTTTAATGACAATAATTGGTCCGATTTATCAAGGCGGACACTGTCTAGCTATAACGGGATAACAAACGCGACGCATTTTGCACTTAAGTTCGGCTTAAGCAATAACATAAATAAACTTTATTCCTAAATTATAAATCATTATTAATTATTAATAAATTATCAACTAGCTTTCGCCCGCGTTAACATTCACATTTATATTATATTATATGCTTTCGCACGCAAGTTTTGTAAAGTACTTTCTGCGACATTTTTTTATTATGCGTGGCTTAGTGCAGCGCAGGTCAGTGTCAGTCTATGTTGAACAAAATATGATTCGCGACCACAGATATAGATAGACCTAGATAACGCGAGACCAACTACTTCGCGTGCCATATTATTATGTAGCTTACGTACAAAAATCGTAAGTGGCCAACTTCGAACTCAGTCTGCATCGGAGCATAGCGCTAGTCGGACGTCAGTGGGCGTCATGGCGAGGGGTTGGACGAGGGAGGCGCCGTCCGCGGCGGGCGTCTTTGAATCGATTTGATTTTCCCATCACTAAATAGTGCTTGTGACGTCATAATAGGTAGTCAAAAAATGGCACGCTTGGTTTTCATACAGATCGTTATACTTGCGTTATCTAGGTCTATCTATATCTGTGTTCGCGACCGTTTCATGAAGTCATTCAATGGGATTAAATGAACTTAGAGGGTTGTATTGATGATTTTAATGATTACGATTCAGTAACATGAACCTGACACCGACCTGCAAATTGCAAAAAACGTAGGGAAATTTACTTACGTTAGATACTCCGGTCGCCATAAAGTTTGCAGATCATCACCTTGCCGCTAATTATACTCAAATAGTATTACTCAAATCAATCAAATCTAGGTATAAAATTGCTTTTAATTTTATGTAGCTACTGCGGCAAGGAAATGAAATTAAATAGGAGTAGGAGGATGAAAGATGAAAGTTGCATAAATAAAAAAAAAACGAGCAGAGAATAATTTTATAAAAATATTTTAATACTTCAATCAAGTACTTATCAAAACTAAATAGCAAAGTGATCAGTACAAAACCGGCTGATCTAAACGCACCATTTATAACGCATCGCGAGCGTTGAGGTTAATGCCCGCAATCGGTCAGCGAATGTCGCGCGGCCTTGCGCTCGCGTTTGTATTTGATTTTTTTTCGTTTTAACTTGTATTTTTTCTAACCATAACACACCAGTCGTTTAGTTGCCTTAATTTACGTGACAGTATATATAAAAAGCTTTGAGTTTGTTTCATTTATGTTTTCGATATCGGTTCGTAACACGTGGTAAAATTTCGCTAGCTAATTTAATTTGAGCCTGTATACGGGGTGGAAGGGACACCGACGCGAAAACGGTTACCACGTATTCAGTACATCATTCTGAGCCCATTCAATGCATTGGTTTAGGCGCATTAGGGCTAATTCTCATTTTGGCAACCGACTCGCTAATGGACTACTTCTCATTATGGCCACTTCTCATTTTGGCTACTTCTGATTAGGGCTACTTCTCACTTGGGCTACTTCTCATTATGGCTATTACTCATTAGGGCTACTTATGTATATAAACATGTTTATTCATTCATAAGAGATCAATTAAATCAACATTAATTGAACCAATGTAATAGGTAAGTATACAATATTATAAGTATTACTTCTTGTAATTACTTTAGTCTGGTTTGAAATTAACATTTATTTATTTATAACATACACAAATCAATAGTTAAAGGATAGGTAAACATTACTAGGTGACACTTCTTTTAATTACTTTAATTTCAATAAAATCAACATAAATCCATACAATAATCAACAAACAATATTAATTAGGTATATCTTTATATAAGCATAAATGAACACAATAATTAACAATCAGTATTAATTAGTTTCCTTTATATAAGAAGCTGGTAATAAGTCATTTTCTTGAAAAATGTAATAACTGTTATTTGACCATTTTTTAGTTTCGTAAGTACTTTTTTATACTTTTTGTCGAAATGAATATACTTGTTATGTTTTTTGTTTGAATATGGCTGTTCTTGAGTTTGGAGTCAAAATGCTTGGCTTCTTTTCGGAGCTTCTGTAAGAATAAAAATAAACTTGGATGCTTGGGAATTTTCACATTTATCCGATGGTGCCACCCCTCAAGAGCGTTGTTAGTGCGGTGGCGTTGTCCAGAGCAACTAAGAAGCGCAGGGTTCATTCTTGGATACCACTGTTTTGCAAAGTATTTTAAATACGTTTCAAACAATGGTAACGATTCATTTTCAGTAATATCTGTTAGTTTTTGGCAACCCTCTGGAATATTTTCTGCGGGTAAAAGTGGTAAAATAGCTATTTTTCTTATAATCTGTCTTGTTTCTTTTCTTTTAGTCAAATTTAATTCTTTCGCCTTCTTCCAGATAGCTTTTTGATAGTGAAAATAGCACCCGGTAATTTGCGCATCGGGGTACACGGTTTTTACCGCGTTCATTATACCTAATTCATTGTCACATTTAAAGTTGGTAATATTTATTTTCAATACACTTTTCATTATGTTGAAAAGCCTTATATTCGTCTCTTGATTTTTATTTGGAAGTAACGCATACACTACAGGTACAATTTGTGTGCTTTTGGAATCAGAACATAAATCCACATGTAAGGTAAAAAGTTGGTAGAACGGCTTGGGTACAGATTTAAAAGTGCCATCTGCAAAATATCGGCGGTTATGTTTACGTCGAGCACTCAGCAAAAAATTTTTGGAAATATTTGATGCGAAAACCAATATTTTGTCGCTTTCTCCATCATCTGCCACTAGAAAATCATCGCTTAAAGCTTCAGGTATGGACACTTGAGCCAAATCTTGAAAAATCAGATAATCTGCATGTAAAATTTTTTTTCTCGCTCGGTACAAACAATCTTTTTTTCATGAAAAGTCGGAATTGATGCTTTGGATGTGCTCGGTTCAAAGGTCAAAGTGTCTTGATCAGATTCACAATTAGTATTATCCAAGTTAATCAAATCATTTAATAGATGGGACCGGAACATAGCTCTTAAGCTTCTAGATGTCGGGTTGCGATTACAACCACCTCTTATTCTAAATTTTCGTAATTGCACATTTAAATGGATTTTTATCAAATTTATTTTTTGAATACAGCGAATCGAACAAATCATTGATATTTTTTATAAAATCAGCTGTATGTTTTGCCGTATCGGAGAGCTAAAGATCTCCACTTGCTATTACAGTCTCAATTGCTGCTGCTACTGAATTGCTAAAAATTTGGGTGGGAAACTTAACTCATTTTTTTAAAGATTTTTTTTTTTGAATTATTAGGTTTTAAGTGCACTGGGGTCAATTTTCGTAATGATTTTCATTACCATTTAAATAATAATTGTTATCAAGCAAATTGTTTCTAATATTTTTAATCAAATGAGGTACATCGAAAATTGAATAAATTTTACGATCATCAATAAAAAAGAAAGGATCATCTTTGGTAGCCTCTAAGGATTTTATTGCTTTGACATTTGTGGTAGCTTGATCACATATAATTACTTTTTTTTTTTTACAACAAACCACTTTCAAATAATTTGCTTATAATTTGTTTTATAATTAATACTAATTTGTCAGAATTAACATTTTTATGTGCCAAAAAATATGCCAGAGGCATTTTCCAATTTGAGTAAATTCCTCTGGCCACAAATACCAAAGCATATCTGGCTTCCTTCGTGGAAAGCTCACCATCACCAAAATCTTCAAATCCCTCAATCAAATCATATTTTTTTGAATATTCCAAATCAGCCATAATGCTCATTTCGTCTAAGCACACACTACAGGCCCTATAATTTATTGGTTGATCACAAAACTTTTTTTTTATATTTTGAAAAACATTTTCACTAACACCTGGCAGACAACTAGATGATTGGAGCCAGTGTTGAATGGTAGTCGGTGAGGCTAGCACTATGCCTGTATTTAATAAGTGTTTATAGGCAGCAGGTGACTTATAATATAGTGACATGCAAAAACTTTTTCTGCCTCTCTCCACTGTCTTTTAGTTTGTTTTAATTGCATAACTGTCAAAATTTTTGAAGCTTCACTTTTGAAGTGGTGTTTTTCTTTATTATGTTATTACTGTTATTAGTTTTACTACATTTTTTTTTTTCAATATATTTGATTTTTTCTCTTTTGATCAACCTGGAAGACATTTGAATTCTCATTTTTAATCTCTTGCACTTTGGAGTGTCAGTTGATTTCCTTTTCTTTGGTGTGTCAAAACATAAATGTGTACTAAATTCAGTAGGTTCTTCAACATTTGGACTGTTACGAGTCAGTTGTGTCTTGTACACTTTAGTTGGAGTCAAAACTTTCAGCACAGGTGAAGTTTCTTGAGCTAAAAAAACAGATAAGCAAAACTCTATGTTACAAACTATTGACAACCTGTAAGAACAGTTCTTGGCATTCTTAGAAACTCTCACACAGAGTTTGCATAAATGAGGGTAGGTACAATTGTGATTATCTCAAAAAATACCTTGTGATGTTGATGGACATGGTGAATGCGGCGTCATGACCAAGCATTGCTCATTGTTGTGGTTTTGAGGCACTGCTATTTTTGATAAACTTTTCCTTTTGCCAGTTTTATTCTGAATGAACTTATCATCGAAATGTGCAATACACAAGTATCTGTTCCGCAGTTCCTGGTGATTAAGGTGAGCTATCGTCATGTTTCCTAAAATCACAAAGAAATATGTTATTGAGTAATATGGCCACATTTTAGATGTATATTTTTAGGTTATTTTTCAGTTATCAATAATTATAAAAAAAAATTGGACTATCGATTGGCTATAGAAGTTAGTATTATATTATCTGTGACTAAAGTAAGTTAGTTTGTGCAATGAGTAGTTAAAACTGAGAATCTGTGTATGTGCGAGTTCAGGAGATCACCAAAATTAAATATAACATTAATATTTGACTTTTTTTTTTTTTTTTTTTTTAAACGAATTGCGTGTCCAGTTGGAAACTGAAACATTGAGAAATATTTATAGTTCCAGGTTTAGTAAAATGAAAAAAATATACAAATTTGTACCATAAACATGTTAAAAGATTTCTTACATTTCTATGAACAGTAATAGATTTAATGTAATAATAAATATATTAGTAACGATTGTATGTGACAATTGAGTAAAACGCCATCTATTGCAAGCAGCTCTAAACAAAATGAATAACAGATTCATTTAGTTCAGTTATCTTTTTTGTCGAAATTACGTGATTTATGAGTGTAAATAGATAAATCAGCATTAAACAAAGACGTTTTAATTTTTACGATTTTTTTTAACTCATTTTAGTGGTTGTTAATTTCATAACTGTTACCTATGCTGCCATCTATGATTTTTTATTCAAGACTAATTCTGTGGCCTGGTGCTAATAGGGCCAATATCAATAATGATTATTTTCAGTAATGAGCATTATAACAATGAATCAGCATTAATAGTTATTACTTAGGTGTTATATTGTAGTATAGCAAAAATATTTTACTTTTATTTGATTTATGTTTTTAAGTAGATTTATGAATTAAATTCTAATTTAAGAAAAAAATGTTATTTTGGAAAATATTAACAACTTAAGCCCCTTTAGCACTGATGATAATTATTATGTTAGTTTCCAATAAAATAATGTCTATGATTAAAAAGGCCAATGTTGTTTTTCTAAGAAATTTTATTATGTAGAGATTACAACAATATTTTTAATTTTCTTCATCAGAACATGACACAATATCCTCCATTTCGGGGCCAGTCTCCAAAGACTCATAAAATGGACGGCTAGATGGTTGGAGGTACTCCAGAAATGATTGTAGGTCTCTGACTTTTGGTGCAGGGAGTTTAATAGGTCTCTGATTTAGGGGCATGAGAGGTGCTACTGGTGCAGTATCTTCTGATTGTGAACGTGTCATATTTCGGTTTCTTTTTAAACTTAGCAGTTTGAAAACTTCTTCACTATCAAATGAGTATTTGTAGTATAATACCCCTGGATCTACTTTTCTACACTGTATCCATTTTATTTTATTCCAATTGACCTTTTCTTTCACTGAATTTATCTTTCGGTGTATGTATTGTGTAGTGAGCAGTTTTTGGAAGTTGTAGAACTGTGACTGTTGCATTTCTACAACATTTATTTTTGGGTTCCTATGGACTGTTCTGATTAGGTTTGCCCAGTCTTTTGGTAATTCTATTTTCATTGCAGTTTTTTTTTTAGCTTTTTCTATAGAAGCATGTATAGTGTCTGCTTCCATATGTGTGTGGCCTGGTTCTAAAAATTTAAGGTTTATAATGCTTGGCGAGTTGATAGAATTTTCTATAAAATACATGATCATAATGGCAACATAAATATTTCGATTCTGTCCTGGGCAGCTGTCACTATACATGTTAATTTCGTCTAGGTTATTATGTAGGGTGTTCAGATGGTGATATAAACAAGAAGCGATTTCTTGTCCTCCTCTACCAGCAATTGTTTCATCCCACAATAAACAATATGCATCAGCTGATGATTGTGATACTCTATAAATTGTTAAGTTCAGGGTCCATAATTGTCGCTTGTAAAAACTGAACCCTGCTGTTAAATAAGGTGTTGGAAGACACTTCTGTAAGTCAAAAGACAGTGTTATAACTTTGTCATTTACTTTAGCTTTTTCATTGTCTCTTCTTTTCTCAGCATATGAAGACTCATACAGCTTTTCATGTTCATATCTTTCTGCCTCAATTTCTTGTTTCTTTTCTAAGTTAGGCTCCACTTCCAACTGCAATTTAAATTTGTCACATTTTCCACAAGTGTCATTTTTCGGTTTTTTAAATGACAAATTAAACTCTTCCACAAAAACTTTCCTGTAGTAGCTCTCTTTAACGGGGGTTTGTCCATTTTCATTACAATGTGTGACATACAAGCGATACATCAATGCAATGGAAAGATCACCATTTAAATATTTTTTTTGGGTATGAGACCTAGAATAGTGGCTTTCATAAGCTGGAAACATTTTAATATGCTCTTTTACTTCCATCTTACTGGCCTCGCTAATTCTTTTCTGTTTTTGGTGCCTTCCTCGCTGATCTTCAGAAAGTATTCCTACCTCTGAGTTCCTTTTTTTCTCAACAATTACTCTTACTTTTTTCAATGATAATGATAATGTATTAAGGAACATAGTTTGACATACTTCAGTTCTAGTTTCACTTTGATTAGTGAAAAAGTATTTTCGGGTCCATTGGCGTCTACTCAACCCATTGACAACCTTAGTCGACTTTTTTGGAAATTCTTCAATCAAGCTTGCTATATACTGTGATTGACTTTCTGCAGTTAAATCATACAACTCGTCAAATATCTTTTGTCTCAGGTATTCAGGAAACTTATCAGCACATTTTTTCTTGCAATTGCAGGATGGCCCAAGTTGTTTAGCCGGTTTCAGGCCTGTTTGCCTTTGCATGATGTATAGCTTCTGCCATGAGTCCTATTCTCCTTTCTAACATTTCTTGTCCATAATTTAGGATTCCTTTTTCTTTTTCTACTCAATTGATTTGGACTCTCAGGAACAGCAACAGCAGAGACAATATTTGAGACATTATTCAAATGTGAAGACAAACTTTCAGTACTGGCAGCTGGGGGTTCTTCATTATCTGATGAAGAACTGCTAGACTCATAAGAATCAGGTATATATTCATCCGAACTGTCACAAGATAACTCTAAGTCACTTAGTAATATGCTTCGGTTCTGTAATTCTTGTAGAACACCTGTAAATTAAAAAGAAGTTATAAAAATCAATTATTACATTGTACATCATTCGAACATCCTTCCTGTTCCGTAGATGGCTGAACAGGGGAAGTGTGATCGGTGTCCAGAATAAATTAGGCATACCTACAATCATTAGCATAAAAAAATACAAAAATGAAACTTGACCAATCCCTATAATAAAAAAAATACAATTTATAGAAACTTACCATCATTCAGCTCACTAGAATGTGGCATTATTGATTGCTCTTCCATATTACATCCTTGCTCAGACCGACAACCTACAATTTAAAATACACATTAATTAGGTACACTCATTTAAGCAACTTTAAACTAAAACCTATAACAAAAATAAACACCTGATCCCTAAGTCAGATAAGGTGAATTTATAATAGCTATTTTCTAATCATGAAGATTGATAAGTATTTTACAAACCTTCGATACTTGAACTTGCTACTGGATCCACTTGTGGCCGATGTATTTCAAGACTATCACCATAACTCTGCTGATATTTTGCTGATGATGCTGTGTGTAATGGCGTGAACGATTCATCTTCGGCATGATGTTCTTGCACAGATTGAGCTACAATTTACAATATAACTTGTAATTCAACATATTTTTACGTAAAAAAGTAAGGCAGGACACAAAACTCAAATCTTACCGTTATCAACAGATTCTTCTTCGTCAGTAGCTTCAACACGAGTAAGTAATTGCAACATTTTCGCACTTCGGTTATCTTTAAACAATCTTTTCGGTTGATTCATGGTAAGAAGTATTTACTATCAAATAAACAACAAAAGAAAAGATTTTTAAACACTAAACGTCAAATTAACGCGGCTAGTTTGACAAATAAACATTGGCTGTGACTGCCGTTTGACACGCTGAACCACAGAATAAACAGCCAAAACGCCGTTTCGTTTCACGTAAGAAAGACCAATGTAATCTGATGCCTATTTAACAGAGATGACATTTTAATTTTTTATTCATCACTTGGTTGCAAATATGACCAAAGTTAGCTTTGGTCTTTTTAACATTTGGATATCACAGTAAAAATATTACTGACTTAGTGCAAAATGGACCAATGTATACAATGGTCTATTTTGCTTTAGTTTATTTAGAGCAGCAAACTAAAATTATATCACAAAAAGGGCTAATGTTAACTTTGATCGTTTTAGTTCTTACTCTAATAACAGGAAAGTGAAAAATAATATTTCTTATCGGCTTAAGTATACTGCAGCCCTTTTAACATTTATTTTTGTTTACTTAACTGTATGAAAGCGCACACTACATTGGCCTTTTTTACATAGTAACTTTTGAAAGATTGTTAATACACTAACGCCCTTTTAGCACAAAAAAATATCATACTTTTACAATAAACTGGCATTACGATCTCGTTTCATACAAAAACGTACTTTGGCCCTTTTAGCACCAGGCCACAGAATTATAATTTGTTCTAGTTGAGACCCCATGATTGAAGTCAGTACTGACGCGACAGTACTGTACCGACTAGAAATCAATTTACACGATGGCAGTGCCAGGTCAGCACTGACTCGGCAGTGGACTGACGTCAGTTACTGACTCAATGTAAAATTGCCTTTATTTATCATATATATATTTGTCGGTAAAACACAGGGTTATATTTGAATGGAGTGCTTTTAAATTTTTTGGTTTTGTTCGACTTTTATTGATTTTTCGCCTGTGTGCCTCGACGCGTTTATTCCCACTAGTTCGATCGTCGAACTAGTGAGATTTTTTTTTCTCATTTGTTCAATCGTCGAACTAGTGAAAATGTTTTCCTCATTTGTTCGACCGTCGAACTAATTAGATTTAAAAATAGTTCTACTACACTCACCGGCACGGAAACTTGACCACTCGTAATTTTGCTGATTATTTGCATTCAAAAATTTGCATTTGCATTTTTGTCAATAAATAAAGGGTAGGTGGATTCAATAAGTGTCTCTTATGCTTTAAGAACTTAGAAATAAAAAGATTACCTCACTAACAAACCAGTTTTTAAAATCACGCACTTTCACTGAGAATTTTCCACTATCAATTTTAAAACACTACAAAATTAACAATAAGGTCTTTTTCTTTATTGTCTATATGTTTTAATATCGGGTGTTTCCTCCTCTAGCCCTTATAACCGCCTGCATTCGTTCTGGCATAATTTGGATGATGTTTCTGACATCAACCCCCTAGCGGCCAGCGCTGCAGTACGGAGCTGGTTTAGAGTTTGCGGCGGGTTGGAGCTGGACTTTATCTTTCTTTTTAGCATGTCCCAGATATGCTCAATTGGGTTTAAGTCTGGGCTACGAGCTGGCCACTGCAATTTTTGTATGCCAACCTCTTTTAGATATTCTTCTACGGAATGTGCAACGTGTGGGCGTGCATTATCGTGCATTAGGAGGAATTGGTCGTGTCCAATGAACCCCGAATAAGGCATTACGTGTTCCTGAAGAACTTCCTCGATGTTACGAACAGCTGTTAGCCGATTATCGACGATAACCAACTCTGTACGTGCGTCGGAACTTATACCTCCCCATATCATTATTGAGCCTCCATGGAAACTCATTGTTTGCGTGGTGGTAATGGGTAAAAGCCGCTCTCCTCTTCTTCTCCACACTGGTTCCCGACCATCTGGAGCACGTAAAGCTATTAGACACTCATCTGTGAACAGTACTCTAGCCCATTGCTCGTGGGTCCAGTTGACGTGTTCTCGTGCGAACTGAAGTCGAGCTACTCGGTGCTGTCTGAGAAGTTCTGGACCTCGTGCTGGTCTACAAGCTTTTAAATTTACTTCCTCCGTTCGTCTTCTCATCGTACGCTAACTAACATTAACGCCTCTCGCGATTTGAAGCCGCTAGCGTATCTCAACAGCGGCCAGGTAGCGGTTTCTCAAAATCTCCAGGACAATAAAGCGGTCGTCTCGGGCTGATGTGCACCTTACGCCTCGACTGCCTGGCCTGCGGGTGTACTGGCCTGTCTGCTGGTATCGTTTAAGGGCATACTGCAACGATGACCGTGGTACGTTAAGTGCAATTGCAACTTCACGCTGTGTCAGCCCTTGGTCAATTAATGCTACGGCTTGTGCAACCTGTGCTGGTGTTAGTGGTATTTTTATTGGTTTTAAAGCACCTTTATTTATTGAATTAAAATCACAAAATCACAATAATTCAATAACAGAACAGTAAACTTTTCACAACACACAAATTTAAAACGTGCACTTAGTTGCTCAAATGACCCAATTAAACTAAACATTAAAAGTTTCGTCGTGGTGCACTTAAACATAATGAATTACCCTCTTCAACTAAGGGTAAACATTTTTTGACATAACTGCATAACAAACATTCATCAAAAAGACTTACAAGCTTTTGCTATCGCGAGATAAGCGCTCGGCCAAGATTCCGTGCCGCTGAGTGTACATTTAAATGTTTTACTAATTTCGTAATAAAATAATAAAACGCTTGGTTCGTTAAAAAATATATATTCGTGTACTTATATTTGTACATCTCTAGCAAATCTTTGATCAAATAAACAGTTGAAAAACTTATAAATTATAAGCTGGCTTCCTCACCTATCAAAAAATAATGTAATAATGAAATATTAAATGTAATCTAATTTTTTTCTGTCTTGTTTATCTCAACAAGCTTAACCAGAAAGAACAAAAATTAGTTTATATGTATAGTAAATGATCAAAAATCAAATGGGACATGTTAAAATTGTTGTTAGTGTCGTATAGAAACATATACATCTTTGGTGAAATATACACGATCAAATATAATTTTGTCTGTCTTACTTATCTCAATAAGCGGAGACAAAAAGAACTACGAATACATGTAATCCATCAAAGATATATGTTGAATATTATATGATTACCATGATTTTTATCTAATAATCAAATTTAAAAAATGTAATAATCAAATACTAAATGTAATTAACTAGCGCATTTTTTCTAAAAAATGTCCAACACTAATTTGTCCACATGTTAATTGCATTTGAGCATCAATAATATAATCGTCATTGAATAAATCAATTTTCCTCCTTTTAGAACTTTTCTTTGAAGGTCTCTGAAGAATATCATTTCGATATGAAGACAACACAGAATCGTCCAGTAAAATATGCAATATTTGCAATATGGTTACATGGCCTTTTGTTACAAGGTTATTTATTTTATGGTGCCACCCTTCTACGGCATTATTTGTTCGGTGGCGTTCGCCATACGCAGACCAAATTCTATGATAATCACCCTTCATCTAGTAATTATCATAATATTCTTTAAACTTCATCATGGATTGACAATTCTCCGTCATTTCATTTTGAATATACACCCATCCTGAAACAATTTCATTTTCTGGAAGCAATGCTAAGTTGGCGCATAGCAAAATTATTCTTCTGTTCCGTTTGTCTTTACTTAAACCCAGGGTTTTTGCCTTGCGCCACAAGCTGTTCAAGTAATGGTAATAGCAACCTTTGATTGTAACCTTCATTTTTTGTAACGCTTTCATTGTGCCTTCTTCGAAATCTATCGTGACTTTTGCAGGTTTCCACTCTGGAATTTGGGACACAATCAAATCAAATAAAATTGAATAAGCTTTTTTAGTCCTGTGACTCATGAACGCGTACACCAAAGGGATCACATTCGTGTTATTTATGTCACTGCCGATGTCCCCGTGAATAGTAAAAAGTTGTTGAAAAGGACTTTGACATGATTTAAAGGTCCCGTCCATAAAAATATGTTTTATATTTTTCATAATTTCTCGGGCGTCACTTGAACAAAACACTAATATTCTCATTTTTTTGTGACGGAAATCAGCGAGTAAGAATTCTGAAAAAGTATTGGGAACCTCGACTTCCTCTACAGTTTTCGCGCATATTTTTTTTACGTGTGTTACCTTATTTCTGTTTCGATAAATGCTTGATTTTATTTGTTGAAATTCAGGTATACTACTTTTTGAAGCTAAATGCAGGCCTTCATTTTTTAATGCAATTAGAGCTCTGTTATAGATTCTTGGAGCTGGTTGTCTTCCCAATGCTGCTTCATTGCAAGCATCGTGTTTCATCTGGATTACATTGCCCGCAGTGAGGTTTTATTTGTAAAGTTTCAGTGAGGTCCTTAAACAAAATAATTGTCATAGTTTAAAATATATATACTTATGTCTACACGTTATAAATTATATTATACATATAAAACACTCAAGACTTACCATATTCAATGTTACGGATCCAGTACATTTTAAACTTTTATAATTTTTACACCGCCATATGCTTTGACCATTTTTATATTTACGCATTGAGTAATATTGATGTCCTTCTAATTGCAGAATTCTTCCTCGACCACTTTTAATAATTATTAATTCTTTAGACGTCATTGCAAAAAAATAAACAATAAACTAAACAGGCACCACCAAATAAAACGTTGCAACTGCAGCGCATAACCAGTATAACACATCCATCATTTTGCATAGTTAAACAGGCTCAAACAGCATCTACCCTCAAAATGAAAATAAAAACTATAACCATACTCCTTCTGACGGGGTGTTTAGCTAAATGTTTATAATGTTTTTAATGCACATACCTACCTAGGTGCTGTAGGTATAGGTGCATTTAAGGAAATGTACAGTGGACGACTTTCGGGTGATATGACGATGATTTGTGTAATCTGTTTGTATTGTTTATTTACTATTACTATTATTTACTTTGTTAGGAAGCCAGCTTATAATTTATAAGTTTTTCAACTGTTTATTTGATCAAAGATATGCTACAGATGTACAAATATAAGTACACGAATATATATTTTTTAACGAACCAAGCGTTTTTTATTTTATTACGAAATTAGTAAAACATTTAAATGTAGTAGAACTATTTTTAAATCTTATTATTTCGACGGTCGAACAAATGACGAAAAAAGTTCTCACTACTTTGACGGTCGAACAAATGAGAAAAAAAAATCTCACTAGTTCGACGATCGAACTAATGAATCGAACTAGTGGGAATAAACGCATCGACGCGGCGCGGTTGCGGGGCGCGTCTCATTCATACAATAGGTTTTAGGCAAAATGTCTCAAGAAATTTTAGAATTATAATTATTTCGTAAAAACAGAAACATTTTCGATAATTTTTTTTTTCGTTGCGATAGCTTCTTTTCTACTTATAGAAGTTACTCTTTAAATATTTCGTGTATGAAAAGATGGACCTTATATCGCACGCCTAGACGACTACTCTGGCAACTCGAAAAACATAATTTTTCAGAAATGACGATAAACTGTTTTTAGAGTATGTAAGAAAGATATCAAAGATCTAATGAGACATTCATAAAGGTAACGTTTCCTAAAACTGTTTAATTAGCTTATTTGTATTTTGTCAGTTAAAAGTTACTTTACTTCATCTGAAATAAAATCTTAAGTTAATGCTATGATCGGGTGATTGCAACGTGCTACTATTAGGAACACACACAAGCTTTAGTTTTAATAGATCTAAAATAGTTGAAATTACTAAATAAATAACAAAAAAAAACTAAATACAATAATTAATGTTATAAAATATTATGTCCTTTTTATAGCAGTTATTACTTAGATACTAGACATTTTAACGAAATTGGGATTATACACGTATACTAATTAATAATTATGCGTTTTTAAATAATCAAACAAAAACAAAAACTGTTATCTCCCGATAAACAATAATAAATTTGAATATTCTTATTTCTTACGCGAATGGATAAAATAAGAAATGAGTATATAAGAGGAAGTCTGAAAGTGGCGCCGGTGACTGAAAAGTTGTGTGGTAATCGGTTGTCGTGGTATGGGCATGTGATGCGGAGGAATGAGGAAAATGTTGTGAGGAAAGTTTTGAGTATGAATGTGGATGGGTACATGAGTAGAGGAAGACCAAAGAAACGATGTATGGACTGTATAAAGAATGATATGGCAATAAAGGAGGTGTCGGATGAGATGACGAGTAATAGAGAAGTATGGAAGAAGAAGACATGCTGCGCCGACCCCAAATGAATTGGGATAAGGGCAAGAGAATGATGATGACTTTTGCATGCAACACAATCAAAATGTTCTACACACACAAGAGAATGATGATGATTATTTCTTTACGCACTATCAGAATAATCTTAAAATAAGTAAAGCCTCTGAACAAACATTAATAAAAGCCAAAAACTATAAAATCAACAAGTCATTATAAAATTTTAAGGCAGTCTCTATTTTCATCTTAGTTTTACTTACTTACGTAATAGTACCCCACAGTCTTAAAATTTCAAATCACAGTTTATGTATTGGTCTATTATTCTTAATTAGTACTCTCTAATCAAATAAATTTGTTAATGGCACAGAATTCTTAAACTAGTCTACCTACTTCTACTATAAAAATTGTAATGGTAACGTCATTACAAAACATTTTTGTATAAACTATCATAATAAGGCTTCGGAATCACATCTTTGTCTACAAGTTCTTTAATATCTTTCTTTTTTGATTCAGAAAAACAATTTTTTTCTGTGTATGCTCTGCTCAAACTCAAATTTATTGTATTACCAGGTGTTGATTCTACTGTGACGTCTTTCTCTTGTTCACCCAGCATTTTTTTAATTCAGTCTCTGCAAATGACGTTTTATAGAAAAAGGCCAGTGGGCTTTCTTTTTCTACATTGCGGACTTTTATATCATGCCACTTAACTTTGTTGTTACTTTCATCGATATTGAAATTTGTGCCCCAAGCTTCTTGCAACACTTTCAAGTCATAAGCGGTTATGTGTCATTTCATGCACTTTGTATGCTGGTCCAGATTTTTTGGCAGACCTGATCAATGTTGTATATTGCTGTGGTGTGTAAATAGGGCCTGATTTTATGTGCCTTTTCAACTGCTTCTCTATAACACTTTGTACATTGTCCCCTTCGTTTTGAGAATGGCCTCTAATTAAAAACTTGTGAGTGATAGACTTCACTCTCATATTGACCACAGCATAGGCATAAGCAGATAACAAGTACTTGTTTTTTTGTTGCCCGCAACAGTTGTCTGAGTAAAATATTAGATCTGTCTCCAATGGGATGATTATTGAGCAGCATTTTGATGAAAGCTAAAATACAGCTTCCAATTTCTACTGAACCACGCTTTCCTTCAGTTTCATCCCAGAAAAAATAAACCACATTCTTTGCATACAAATCACTAATAATACAATTAAAACAATTTATTCTAGACTTATAAAAGAACAGAGATACTTGTCCTTTAGGAATTGGCATTACTGCCTGGAGATCATAAACGACTACTATAGCATCTGATTAAATTAAATTAGTCGGCTCCAGTGCGCTAGGCTGGAACGAAGCTCAGACCGACTTGTCTATCTTTCGCTACAAAACATACAATATTTGAGCTATAGCCTTATAATCAGTCTGTAACTGATACTTGCACACGTACTCTGTGCGCATTGAAAATACAGGGTACACGAGATTCTCAAATCTCGGTAGCTCTCCAAGAAGGTTTATCTGTCCTTCTAATCTCTCCGCGGCTGTTAATTTACCGTAGGAATAATAATCTTTGATGTTACCGACGGGATATGCACGACGGTAATAGTCTTAGAGTCCTTCTCCTGGTTCGCGTGGTAACTAAAGCAGACAATTTCCCAGTGCTTTTGAAGGCAATTGTTCCATCAACCATTTTAGGAATTTGTTTCTGGAGTATCATCTCGGAGGTTATCGTGTTGAAATTTTACGGTATGATTTCATCCGCATTAGTGAGCAAATGGTTATTCCAAATTGCACCTGGGATTGGGTTGTTCTCTTCGAATCTTCTCCGATATCTTTCGGGAGTATTGACGTCTGCTAGTGCCTCTACGGTTCTTCGTCAGTTTGATTATAATATACTCTCCGCTCGTGGGATGAATGAATCTGCCACGGCCATCTGTAGACTCACAGGCTACTGTTGGAATATACAAAGTGGGCCTGGAACCACGACAATAAATTAAAACGAGCACTGTACTAGTCCATCGAAACATTTCAAAACACGAAGATTAGTAGTTAAACGAAAATTTAAAAATTGCACGTTTCAAACAAACTAAATAGCAGAATCAACTGCACAAAAAGTAAACACTCTTTATCTACGAAAAGTCACTGACCTGTAAGTTGCGCGGCGCGGTGCGGGTGCAGCGGGCAGCGGCGGCGGTGCGGGGCTTATGTGAACGTAGGGTAGGTACTTTAGTCGGAGAACAAAAAATCAGCGGCATAAACTCACTAAATTGTGCTTTGTTAATTAAAAGATCACTGATTGAATAATTAATCACGTAATATCACATCACAATCAGTATTTACATTATAAATAGTCATTTTTTTTAATTTTCAGTGTCCTCCCTTGTTTACTATGCACAAGCGACATCGTCTTATTAAATTTTCACGGACTCGACCTAACAAGTCTCCATCTGCCATTCTTTTAAGTTTGTCGAAGGCATTAATTATTTTAATTTTTAAATCGTCCACAGTGTTCACTTCCCGTGCATACACTTCGTTTTTTACGGCCCCCCACAAAAAGAAATCCAGTGGTGTCAGGTCCGGTGACCGTGCTGGCCATCGAATAGGTACAAAACGGCCAATCCACTGACTTGCAAACATATCCGTTAGTCGCTGTCTAACAGGCACTACGGCATGGGCGGACGCACCGTCCAACTGATACCACAGTCGTCCATACACGTCCAAAGGTAAATCGTCCGTTTAGTCTGACACTGGGCCACTAAGAAGTTCTAAGAATTTCTCTGCATTTAACGTCCCATCAATAAACACTGGTCCTATTATTTTGTTCCTATGAATTCCAGCCCAGAAATTTAGTGAAAACCGGTACTGGAATGAAGACTCCCTACTTAGGCGCGGGTTTTCGTTACTCCAATATCTTAGGTTTTTCCTATTCCAAATTTCGTTTCTTGTGAAAGTGCTCTCATCTGTCCACAAAACATAAAATATGAAGTCAGAGTCGTCTGAAATTTTGTCGAGAAGCCATCGGCAAAATAACACTCTGACTGGCATATCTCTGGATAATAGTTCTTGGGACTTTTCTAAACTTGTAAGGTCGCCGTGCATGCCGTTTCAATATTCTATGGACAGTTCTGTGAGTCACTTGAAACCCCGCGCTGCGTTCCAGAGGCTACAAGTCGGGTTGTTTTCAAAATATTGTAGAATCCGCTCCTCGATTCTTGAATTTGAAGACACGCCCTCTCCTTGAGGAACTAAAAGGTCGATTCTCTCATAATCTCTGAACGGCCAGGGTAAAAACACGGAAGTTGGTAGGGCACGTTCGTGTGTCACCATATCTCTCCCGATATGTACGCAATGCTAAAGCCTCATTTTGGTGACACTCTCCGTACGTAAGTACCATATCGGTGTACTCGGCAGCTGAGTACCGTATTTGAAGCATAATTAAACTAGAAAACTTACAAACCTAACCTAAATTATAAAACTAGCTACCTATTAAATGCGTATAACTAACTAACGTTACCCTAACACTTAACAATAAGTTACACTGCCCTATGCACTAATCATTAATCTAATAGATCGTCTTTAATCACAAAACACAAAAAAAAACTTTTAAAAAAATCACGATAATGCGCGCGCGGCTCGTCTGATGATAAAAAAATAAGCGTGTGCTTTCCTCAAAGGGCGCCGCTATGCACTGACTGACATAGTGACCGAATCCGAGATTTTTTGCCGAAAAATTTCCGCTCACACACACACTCGCAATTGTCTATGCACCACTAATGCATTATTTGCGTAAGTAATATTTCTTTTTCTTTCTAATTGTAGTATTTTGTGGGACTGGGCGGGGCGCGTCAGAGTGGTATCGAATGACACCTTTCTCTGTCTTTCAAGCATATTGAGACGTAGAGAATAGAATCGTACGTTTTGCACAGGTTCTTGACCTTACAATGATTACCTATTATTACAGACTCAGATCATCATGTTGTAAAATAAGAAAATGAAAAATAATTTCCTGTGGCTAAAGGATTCATTGGATTTGATTCGCGTTAACGCGATAGTTGTAAGCTAGCTCTGTGTTTCGAGCAGCTATTGGATATGTATGCATTAAGCTTTCAAGCTTATTTATTGCTTTAAGGGTATGGGCCTCTCCGATGCGGGCGAGAAGATCTTCGCTTGATTTCACTCCTGGATGGAGGGTTTGTTTGACAAGATCCTGAACCTTGTCTAAGGTTTTAGCGCCTTCAATGCGACGCACACAAGGCCGGTTTGCCAATTTACGATGACAAAAATAAAGTATGGGTTTTTATTTACTTTCTGACATGGTAATTAAGTATTTTAAGTGTTAGAAGGTAGAAATACAATTTTGGGATGGTACTAACAACAAAAAAAAACAAATTAAAAAGAAAAAAGTTTTATTAAAAGTATTACGCAAAAAGGTCCTTAAATTAAGTTCTATGCTACCTACTGATCATCGCCATCCACATAATTATCGGAGTCTTCATTATCGCTGTTTTCAACCTCTTCGCTACAAAGATATGTAGGCATCCGTAACATTCCTACAACAACGTCATTATATATCTCTCCTCGTTTCTTGGGTTTTTCCCTGTGACTAGTCACGACAGGATCCGATGATACAAGCATCCAGTGAAGAATATCCATGTTATTATTTATTCTGGACGTTTTCCGGGAGTGATATTGTCGCAATTTTTTATAATTTTTGTGACTTGCTTCTATCACATCTTCTGATAATTGACCTACGGGCAAAGTCAGAGATTTGATAATGTCAGCACCGTGAATTAAAAGTTTATGCACACTTGCTCTCATTTTGTACCATTTATATAGATCGCCATTTCAGCTGTGCCGATGCAATATGTCCTAAATTTCTCTTCATCTATGTAATGTTCGCAGGAAATGACAGACAAAATATTTTCAAATCTTTCAATCAATTCTTTAGACACACCTGTGATTTGAGAAACCAGAAACGGGTTTTTAAAAAAAATTCTTGCCGTATTGCCATCGTTACTGTTGCCTCCTCCTTGTTTTGGTTGGTCATCAACAAGTCCCATTTCTTTATAAAAATCTTTACAGATTTTATTTTTTCGCACTTTCACTTTTTCCTGTGCTTCTTTGCCTCTAGCTTGCCATTGCTGCAACTCCAATTTATAGGATATATGCAATAAATATTCGTAGCATCGGAGATGAGCATGTAAAATAGAAATACCAAATTTGTATGTGTCTTCGTTACATACTCTTTTTTGATGTTTTCTAAGTCGTTCATTTGCATGGGTGTAGCTTTACAGACGTTACAGGCTTGTGTACTTTTGGTGTCTGTTAAAACATTCACTGTTTTACCATGCAGCATTGTGCAAATAAGAACATGTTTAAAATGTATCGTTCTGTCTCCTAGATTAATATTTGTGTGCTGTAACTGCCTTATTTGCTGCTCAATCTCGTGGTAGTCATGTTTAGTGTTATGGTCATTTTCTTTTTTTAATTTAAACGAAATTGGACGACAGTATCTGGTGGAAGATGGACTCTGATTTTTCCAATAAATAAATTTCTTCCTTTCTTTCATTTCCGATAACTCCAGAGGCACAATTGTACATAATATTATGTTAGAATCAGCGTAAATTGAATTGTTCGAAAAGTTTTGCTTGTATATACTGTGACCTCCAATACCATCTAGGCCCCACTTATAATAGACTTCCAGAGTGTCGTTATTGTCGTCAATGTTGGATAAAATTACTTCCGACTGTACGTGTGCCAGTCTCCGTATGGTGTGATCTAACAGATCTTGTAAAGGCACCACAGCTTCAGTCTCAGTAACTCTTAAATTAAGCGGATAGCACTTCTGTTTTGCATCTGCCACCACATGGTAAGAGGGATAAATATCAGCACCTCTTTTCTTTGCACCTAGACGCATTGTCACGTATTCTTTTTTGGTTAAGTTAAGGTCCACTATGAGACCTACAGCTTCTTCAGCACTATATTGCACAAGATTGAGGAGATTTTTAGATAGAGTTAGAGTTAGAGTTTTAAATTATTTACGTCCATCCTTACCAACAAAAAACTTTGCCTTTGTCAATAAAACTGGTAAACAACAGTGTTTTACTCATTCGAATGTCTAGTATGGATAGCTATAGCCTATATATGTTTAAAACCAGTCCGTATTAAATCATTGTATCAGCCACACACGTTTTTTTTGCTAACATACAACTCCCACCAAATTGAACCTTAAAACAATCAATGTAAGGAAGGCAAAGGTCCTTACAAACCCAATGTTTATCTAATAAAAAATCAAATTATTTTATTGGTTTTATTTAATTACCTTTTTACTTTTTGCTTGAGTGATTTTATTGGTCACAAAATTAATTTAATAAAGAACAAAAAGTAAAAAACAGCAAATATAACTCCTCACCTGGGATCGAACTCACATCGTTAAGCTTAGGTCACTAACTGACGCAAGCGCTTACACCAATCAGCTATGGTGACCATGTCACACTTGTATAAAATGTTGGCCTTATTGTAAACCCGTTTTTTTTATTTTTTCCTTGTACCCTACAAGGTTAAAGATAAAAAAATAAACCCCGTGAAGGGTAGACTATGTATACACACACAATGATAAGGAGCGGCTGTACGAACATTACCGGCTCGTATGACTGTTACCGCTGTGTGCGATGTAAACTATTTAGCTTTGCTGACTGTACGTGCTTTTTATTTCGGCACTAGATTTGGAAACGGCCTTGGCTGTCTTGAGTGTATCTGGTAGGTTCTCACCAAACAAAAGCTTGTCAATCTTGGAATTAAGTATCTGGGTTTTTACATCCTTTTTAAGTACAGATGTGCTAAACATTCTTCTTGTAATGGAATCAGAATGTTGTATATCACATAATATTCTATTTGCATCCATTAATTTTTTAAGAAGCTCATGATTCTTTTTTTGAGAACCCAGCATCTGAGATGTGGCTGATGCAATGCAAGAAATAGCCGAACCAAGAAATTTTTGTTTAGCTTCTATAGCCTTATCTCGGTTAGACAGGGATTTTGACAAGGCAGCTTTTATTTCGGCATTTATTGAGGGTGCGCCTAAAAGAACACCATTTGATGGCAATAAGTACCTTTGTTGGAGTTCTTTTTTGGCTTCTTTAGTAAGCCCAGAGGTTACAATATGTTGCAGTCGACTGGCCAACTCTTTGTGTATTTCTGGCCCATAATGTTCTTTGTTGGCAGGATCATCTCCGAGAATTTCCAGTATTTCTGTGTCAAGGGCTATCTCAATTGAGGGCTTATCCTTGTTTGTTTCGTCTAGATCCGTATTTGGGGACGCAGGTGGAGGTATTACTATTGTCTCCTGAACATAAGGAACATCATCATTATTCTGAACATCCGGAACATCATCATTATTTGCAGGCTCTGCCATAAATTCTTCCAATAAGTTGTCTGGAATGATTTATAGCAGCATGAGTATTGAAATAGGTAGGTATAAATGTGTGTTTAAAGTGTACATTTTTGTGTGCATTGGAAAAGCCCATAGGCAGATCCGATCGCTTATTATGATACATAGTATAAACAAACTACCAAGTACAATCATTTTTAAGAATGTAGTGTGACAGTCCAAGGAGCAACCCGAGCACATTCATAACAATAATTGCAGTGAGACAGTCCATAGATCAGCTCGACAATGCATTTTGTTTAGGTCCAGAGAATAAAGAAACTTACCTATAGCAATAGGTTAGATATTTTTTGATAATAGGTACGATAGTGTAATGCGGTGAGACAGTCCGATAATCAGCTCGATTGCATTGTATCGTATTCAATTGTGGTTTCTAAGTACTTAATTAGTATTGTTACTGGGTTCCACTTGTTCACCAGAACTCGAGGAATCTTGCTGTTTCCTAACCCGTTTTGTCTGTTTTTGAAGCTTTTTTAGTTTCTCACTTAAATAATCGAAATTATGCTTGCAGGCATAATTGATACACTAAAAAGTCTTTGGTGCGAAAAAGTTTGCAGAACGGTTGAGCACTAAAACGCGAATGACAAGCGGGCCTAAGAAGCGCGGGAACCGGGTGACGTTGACAGTGACAGGAAGATGAATCTGACTTTTTAAAATACTTTCAACCATAGTGCATGAACGGTGGCACCTTGCGGTACTACATTGTGTCAATAATGATTTATTTCAGGATACTTGTCTCGAGGACGGAGTGCAAGTACTTTTTATTTGTGATATAGCCTGTCTGCTTTTATAAACGGGTTTCAATCCTTGAAACACTTTTGTAATTGTAATTCTTTCATTTGACTCTGGCTCTCCTTTTCCTTTTTACTTAAGATCTTCTTCATGAACCTTGATTTCATAAGTTGCATCGTTGCATGGAATGTTTTATTTTAATAGTTTTTACATCTATTTTCTTTATTGTGGCAATCCTGACCTTCGATATTTGTTAATTTTTCGCGCTAGGTTGAAAACATTGCGTCACTGGATCCCAATCAATGAAATCTTTGTGTTCTAGGGTTAATACCTTGTAGGGACAAGGATTTTTTCGTGCCGATTCCATAAAACTTGGCCATTGCGTAGGACTCCACACAGTCAATTTACGAACCTCACGTTCTATTATAGAGTGCATACTATCTACTGGCATGTAACTATGGCCTGGCAGCAAGTAATTAATATTAATGAATTCAATATTTTTAGATACCGTTAAAAAATATTGGAAAATCCACAGTATGGTTTTATTGCGATTTTGTCCACTGCAGCAATCACTATAAAAGATTTTTTTTATACCCCGCTCGTAGACATTTTCCAGGTATTTATAAATGCAGGAACCTATTTATTGTAGTGACTATCAACTCGCTACATATTCCGCTCCGTTTGTGATTCTTGGACCGCGTCCTACATGTGACGTCAGATGGGGTGATCCTTTGTTCATCGCGCAAGCTCCGCCTTCCTTCGGTGATGTTCGAGAGAAACCAGCGCCGCCACGCGCCGCGCGCCTAGCTGGCACTCTTCCGTTGGTGGTCGACCCGCGCACTCGCTTCTTAGCTAACTTAGTATCAATTCTATCTCGCTTATTTGTTAGTGTTAAGGGCATTACATGGCTCAAATCCCAAAAACAGCGTATGTTCAAAGAAATTTGTTAATGAATCCCTTCGTGCGTTTTCCGTGTAAAAAAAGTATGTTATAGTTAAGTTCATCACAAATAATTGTATTGTTTAAAATTTGAATAAACCTTCTCAATTTTTTTTGGTTAATCGTAGAAAATAGGTCCTTTTTCAACCTTAATTGTAAATTATCTCTGTAACGGCTGAATAGATCGGCATGAATTTTGTAACAACAAATACGTAATGATATACTTAACAATCTGTATTGTTCTTTTTTGTTATTTATTTTAATATTTTTAAATAATAAATAAAAACCGAAATTTTGCGAAATGTGCGGGGCAAGTCCACAAAAACCAGTACAGGGATCAAATCATCAAGGTCATCGAGCAATGTAATGCCCTTAAAGTACATAATAAATCCTTGTACACGATTTTGCGGTACACCGCAAAATCGCGTTCTCCGTCACTTTCACCCCATGTGTAGCAAAACCCGTTTTGGGTAGAGCTTTCATACACAGTAAAATTGAAACAGTGTATTATCTACTGTAGAATAGTAAAATATTATCACCATGCAGTGTATTCAGAACCTTTTGTAAGTCGAAGCAAAAGACAGCTGTGTAATAAAAAAGTTACCTACTTGACCAAAATGTATGAAACAGCTGATTTTACATGAAGTTGGTTGAAATTTTTTGTGAACATTGTTTATGTTTTAGTAAAACTATTTAAAAAACCACGGGGTGTTATAAGTTTGACATGTCTGTGTGTGTGTGTGTCTGTCTGTGGCATCGTAGCTCCCGAACAGATGGACCGATTCTGATTTTGTTTGAAAGGTGAATTATTCGGGAGTGATAAAATAAAAAATTAAAAAATAGTATGAACGTAAAACGCCTAAAACAAGTTAAAAAAAACTATGAAAAATAGCCACAAATAGAACAAAAAATTTGAAATGTGTTTTAGGCTTTTTATGTTCATGCTATGTTTTATTTTATCACTCCCGACTAATTCACCTTTTTTATATTTTTTATTAATTATAATTATAACTGTAAAACTTGTTTATGGTATTCTCTAAAACAGTGCTCAATACACAAACTTATATCGTACTGAATGCATTTCCAGATTGTCCTCGTATCCCTTTTTCGGCGTGTGCACATCCAGCAACGTGCTTTTTTAATATCAGATCGCCTAGGAAAGTGGTCGTGATCAACGTTCGGTCGGTTGTTTGTTCGTATTGTCAATTGTCCTTGTCTAGTCCTGTTCGCATAAAGTCGGGGTTCAGTCGTCAAGTCGATGCGTCGATGTATTTTAAGAAGGTCTTCCGCTAAAATGGTCCTTAACTGTCTATCTGATATTTTCGGGTTCTGCGATAAAAATATTACATAGGCATTGAACACTTCTGCAGGTTGCTGAACACTGCTGAGTGTTCAGCAACCTGCAGAAGACCTTCTTATACCAGACCTTGTTTCGAAGCCGTTCCACGGGCTGAGCAGATAGAAGTTGATCTTTTCTATCCACTCTGCCCATGGACATATTGTAATCAATTACAATTTTAGGTTAATAGGTCATTCGGTTGTATTTGTTCTGAATCCCCACTTGTAAGTGATGGTATGTCGAGATCATGCTAACCAAATTAGCGTCTCGCCATACCATCACAGACAAATCTGAACTGTAGCTTGCCACTACCTCACCCTGTCGTAGGTCAGTCTTGGTTAGAGTCTTGAGCGAGTCGGGCACGAATTCACGATTCAAACCTAATGTTCCATAACAGTCAGTTTTGTGTTTTTTGAGACATCGCAATAATAATGGACTGTTGTAGAAATTATCCATTATTATTTATTTACCACTTCAAGCACAAAGTACAGAGGCGGGCGGACTTAATGCCATAGGCATTTTTTACCAGTCAACCTTTGGGTGATGCAAACTCAATCTGCAAATATTAATTTATTACTAAGATAAACTACAAGGATATATAAAATACTATAAGGATATATCAAAATACTATAAATATATATCAATATATACAAAGTGTATCTGGAACCACGACAATAAATTAAAACGAGCACAGTACTAGTCCATCTAAACATTTTAAAACAGGAAAATTAGTAGATAATGGAAAATTTAAAAATTTTAATTTTCAAACAAAATAAATAGCAGAGTCAACTGCATAAAAAGCAAACACGCTTTATCTACGAAAACTCGCTGACCGGTTGCGCAGCGATGGCGGTAGGTAGTCGAAGGTAGGTATTTTAGTCGGAGAAAACAAATTAGCGGCATAAACTCTTTGTTGTTAGTTAAAAGATCACTGATTGAATAATTAATCACATAATATCACATCACAATCAGAATTTACACCATCAAACGTTCGTGTGTCACCATATCTCTCCCGATATGTATGCAATGGTAAAGTTGCATTTTGGTTACATTCTCCTTACGTAAGTACCATGTCGGTGTACTCGGCGGCTGGGTACCTTATTTGAGGCATAATTAAACTAAAAAACTTAAAACCTGACCTAAATCACGAAATTATACCTATTAAATGCCTAATTAACTAACTAAGTCACACTAACCTATGCACTAATCCAACTATCATAAATCGTCTTTATTCTTAAAACTTAAAAAAAAAAACATGAGAATGCGCGCGCGGCTCGACTCGTGATAAAAAACTTAGGCGTGTGGAGAGCACACGCCTAATTTTTTTATTCAAAGGGCGCCGCTATGCACTGACTGACGTTACCGAGTCCGAGAATTTTTGCCAAAAAATTCCGCTCACACACACCACACGCAATGGTCTATGCACCACTAATACATAATAAAATTTGCGTAAGTAATATTTCTTTTTCTTTCTAATTGTAGTATTTTGTGTGACTGGGCGGGGCGCGTTAGAGTGGAAGCGCATGACACCTTTCTCTGTCTTTCAAGCATATTGAGACGTAGAGAATAGATTCGTACGTTTTGCACAGGTTCTTATTATTACGGACTCAGATCTACATCATATTGTAAAATAAGAAAAATAATTTCCTGTGGCTAAAGTATTCATTGGATTTGATTGATTTTTTTATACGGGTAAAGAACATGACACTCTACGTGGTTTGAAGGATTGTCAATCGTCCTGCTCCACTTTGTATATACAAAGTGTGTCTGGAACCACGACAATAAATTAAAACGAGCACAGTACTAGTCCATCTAATATGAAAAATTTAAAAAAAAAAAAGATAATGGAAAATTTAAAAAAAATAATTTTCAAACAAAATAAATAGCAGAATCAACTGCATAAAAAGCAAACACGCTTTATCTACGAAAAATCACTGACCGTTGCGAAGCGCGGTGCGGGCGCGGCGCGGTGCGGGGCGCAGCGATGGCGGTAGGTAGTCGAAGGTAGGTATTTTAGTCGGAGAACAACAAATTAGCGGGATAAACTCACTAAGATGCACGTTGTTAATTAAAAGATTTTACACCATCAAACGTTTGTGTGTCACCATATCTCTCCCGATATGTATGCAATGGTAAAGCTGCATTTTGGTTACATTCTCCTTACGTAAGTACCATGTCGGTGTACTCGGCAGCTGGGTACCTTATTTGAGGCATAATTAAACTACAAAACTTCAAACCTAACCTAAATCACGAAACTATACCTATTAAATGCTTAATTAACTAACTAATATTACACTAACACTTAACAATAAGTCACACTAACCTATGCACTAATCCAACTATCATAAATCGTCTTTAATCACAATAACAACTAAAACTTTTTATAAAATCATGATATTGCGCGCGCGGCTCGTCTCGTGATAAAAAAATTAGGCGTGTGCTCTCCTCAAAGGGCGCCGCTATGCACTGACTGCGTAGTTACCGAGTCCGAGACTTTTTGCCAAAAAATTCCGCTCACACACGTATACGCAATGGTCTATGCACCACTAATGCATAATTTGCGTAAGTAATATATCTTTTTCTTTCTAATTGTAGTATTTTGTGTGTCTGGGCGGGGCGCGTTAGAGTGGAATCGTTTGACACGTATCTCTGTCTTTCAAGCTTATTGAGACGTAGAGAATAGAAACGTACGTTTTGCACAGGTTCTTGACCTTACAAAGTTTACCTATTATTGCGGACTCAGATCTACATCATATTGTAAAATAAGAAAATGAAAAATAATTTCCTGTGGCTAAAGTATTCATTGGATTTGATTGATTTTTTTTATACGGGTAAAGAACATGACACTCTATACGTGGTTTGAAGGATTGTCAATCGTCCTGCCCCACTCTGCATACAATATGTCCGGGTTTGGACTGTACAAACTTTAGGGGGTGATAGTTTGCTCTATTTTATCACTAAAATTATTGTACATGTGGGGCCTAAACCCAACCCCCTCTGAATGGCAGCCATTTTTGTATTTCGGTTGACTTTTTCGTAGCGTCCATACTAAAAGTTATGTAACTTTGGAATTTAATGCCCGATTATCGTAAAAAAAAAACTTTCTGTAATGGAAAAGTATTAACAATCAGATCATATTGAAATAAATGCTAAAAGATCAACTTTAAGTCAAAATTAACTTTGTTTTTTTAGTTGTTCAAGGTTATCACAATATACACCCCTTTGTTTTTTTTTTTTTAGGATGGGAAATCATCAAATGCCCCCCCGCTCTGGGCGGAGCGGAAGGGAGTGTCCGACAAAAACTTTCCATAATGGAAAAGTATTAAAAATCAGATCATATTGAAATAAATGCTAAAAGATCAACTTTACGTCAAAATTAACTTTGTTTTTTAGTTGTTCAAGATTGTCACAATATACACCCCTTTTTTTTTTTTTTTTTAGGATGGGAAGTCATCAAATCTTCACTAGCATGACTGCTTCGCAGAAGGAGGTGACGGCTTCCCATTCCCTCTCGCTCCGGACCATGGCTTGAACCAGGGCCGGGCGCGAGAGGTCGCCGCCGCCAATCGCCTCTACGAGGACACGGCGCTGCTCCGCCCAAGCAGGGCAGGCCTCCACAGTGTGCTGCACCGTGTCCTCCGGACGATCCTCACAATGGAAACACCCGGGCGTTTCCTCCCGCCCGATTCGGTGCAGGAACCTCCCGAAACAACCGTGTCCGGTGAGGACCTGCGTCAGGCGGAAGGTGAGGGCGCCGTGGTGCCTCTCTAGCCACTCCTCAAAGAGGGGACTTATCGCCACTATGGTGGCGTGCCCTGCACGGGGTTGCGACAGTCGCTCTCTCCATGTCACCATGAGATTTTGTCTGTGCAATAATGGACGAAGTTATGATGACGAATAACTACCGGATACATTGTGAAGGATGGCACGGTTGACATATGTCGGGCATGCCACCGTCCGGGAGAATCGATCCGACACATTATTTCTGGGTGTTCTCGTCTGGCTAACGGAGAGTACTTACATAGACACAACCTCGTACAACCTTGTGGAATCAGAAGTGCCATACTATAAGTATGTGCCCGACCCAGTTCTCGATGATGGTAATATCACGTTGTATTGGGATCGATCTATCGTCACTGACAGGACTATTGTTGCCAATAAACCTGACATTGTGGTGATAGATCGATTGGAGCGTCGCGCAATGATTGTTGATATAACGGTTCCGCATGACGAGAACCTCGTGAAAGCAGAGAAAGATAAACAATTCAAATATCTAGATCTGGCTCACGAGGTTGTCGACATATGGGACGTGAGTACAGCAGTCATTGTACCGATAGTCGTGTCGGCCAATGGCTTAATAGCCAATACCCTCGACCAACATCTGAGGAGGCTCTCGCTTGGCAGCTGGATCAAGGGCTTGATTCAGAAAGCAGTACTTCTGGACACGGCGCGTATCGTTAGGAGGTTCCTCTCTCAAGAGCCCTGACCACCGGTAGCTCGGACCCTGTTCCTGATGCCGGTGGGCTACTATGTTTTATATTTTTAAATGTTTTTTTTGTAAATTTTTTTTTATATATAAATATTTAAAAATGTAAATTATATGTTTAGATAATGAATAAAGGGAATAATAATAAATTTATTGCTTCAATAAATTACAGATATATAACCATTACGTAGAGGTATTACAGAGTAATCTTATAAACAATTGGTGAATTGGTAGGGCTTGCGTAGGTTGGAAAAATCTGTATACAAAACTGATAAACCCTGCCTCTTAAACTAGGGTATCCTGTATCTTAAGAGACAGTGTTCGGCTAAAGATTATTACATTTTAATTTTACAACAAGCAGAGTGTGTCGATCTACCTTTAAGTTTATAGATGCTACAGGTTAAAACTGGTTTAATGGATTAGTATGTAAAAATAAAAAATAAAAATTGTAGCCATGCAGTAAGCGTTTGTGTGTGTATGTGTGTGTGTGGGTGTGTGTATGTGTGTGTGTGTGTGTTTGTTAGTAGTATATTTGGGCGTGTGTATGCGAGTGCGTGTGTTTGTGCATTTAGGTATTTTGGGAGATTTAAGATGAAATTTATGCGATGAATGTAAGCAAAGATTCTGTTTTTGAATAATCCTGTTGAAGAAGCCAGTTTGTTAATTTCGATTTAAGTTCATTCTTATTAAGGTCTATTATGTTTAGTATTTTATGATTTTTTTTGTAGATGTATGTACTTAGTATATAATACTGGTGTTTAGCAAAGACTGTTTTGTGACTGGTGCCCAGTGGAACATTGGTGCGCTTGTTAGGATTAGAACGGGAGACAGAACGTTGTCTTCTGAGAATGGATTGAAGCACATAAAGTTGCCGAACTGTTAGAACCCTACAGTCCAAATAAAGTTGAGAAGTAGGATAGCGGTATGGCTTACGAGTCATTACCTTGAGGATGGCTCGCTGAGCTCTTTCAGTTCTCAGGAAGTTGGTTTTTGTTGCACCTCCCCAAACAACAATGCAGTAGCTGAGGATCGATTGGCACAAGGCGAAATAAACCATCCTTAATGTATCTAGGTCAGCGGCGCTTCTAAGGGATTTAAAAGTGTGGATGAGCCTCAAGGTCCTGGTAATAAGTACATCAATTTGTTTGTCCCATCGCAAGCCTGCATCAATTTGTACACCCAGATACCTCACATCCTCAGATCTCGTAAGCTTCGAGCAAGGGCAAGAAGTTGATAGTTGTGGGCATGTATGAGCTATAATTAAAAAAGTGTGATCTGGCAGATTGTTTTGCCGTAAAACGAAGGGAATGTAGCAGGTTTTTTTAAGATTTATGGTTAATAGATTTGAATTCAACCATTTTGTTATCTTAGCTAATGCTAACTCTGCGCTATTTTTGACACTATCCCAACTAGGTCCGTTAACAATAATTGCCGTGTCGTCGGCGTAGGCGTAAATCTTGGCGTTTGTGAGGGTCATATTACATAGGTCATTTTCATAAATTTGAAATAAAATTGGGCCCAAGATGCTTCCCTGGGGAACGCCGTAATATACTGGTTCCTCATCACTTAGGTGCTCCTCAACCTTTACTCGTTGGGTACGGTTCTGAAGGTAATTTTTAAAAATTTCCAGGGTTATACCACGGATCCCCACCAGCTCCAACTTTGAAATGAGTATCGGAACAGAAACTGTGTCAAATGCCTTAGAAAGGTCCAAGAATATACCTAGACATTTGGTTTTACTATCAAGATTCTCAGCAACTACCTGCGTCAGTTCTAATACTGCATCTTCCGTTGATACACCCGAACGAAAACCGTATTGATTGTCTGCAATAATATGGTATCTATCCAAGAATTTCCTCAGTCGATTGTAAATAACCCTCTCAAAGACTTTCGAAAGTGCAGTTAATACAGAGATGGGTCTGTAGTTGTTGACACAGTTTCTGTTCCCCCCCTTGTGAATTGGATGGACTAAGGCTCTCTTCAGTGCATCCGGAAAAATACCCTTTTGGAGACATATATTAATGATATGCGTTAAAGGTGGGACTAATATAGAACGAGATTGTTTCAATATTTTGGGTGAGATTCCGTCCCATCCAATCGCACAATCATCGCGTAGTTGGAGTATAAGGGACTCAACTTCAGTCTCATCTACCTCAAGCAAAACGAGAGAGGTGGATGGCGGTAAACGGGGATTTTTTCCGGTCATAGTGGTAGGACTGCCGTCGACAGTTAAGGATGTATTGGTTTGCGATAAGATTTTATCCGCCAGGTTTTTACCTACATTGCTAAAAAGTTACAAACACTATTTAAAGAGGATTTGGGGTTGTCTTTCATTTTAAATAATTCAATTGGGCTAGATTTTAGTTTATGACTGTTGGTTATTTCTTTAAAGGTTTTCCAGAGGGCTCTTGGGTTATTTTTTGCTTTCTCAAGCTCATTTTTCTCGTATGCTATTCTAAGTTTTCGAAGTAAACCATTACAAAAATTTCGATAGCGAGTGTAGGTTAATTTAAGAATTAGATTGTCATGTGCATTTCTTGATTTAACGTGTAGTTTATCTCGGTTTTTAATACATTTTGAAAGCCCTGGTGTCATCCAAGGCTGTATAATGTTTAGTTTTCTAGGTGTTTTAGTTTCTACAGAATGTTTAGCGATAGTTGTGCGTAATATGGATATAAATGTGTTTATAACATCAGAAGTCTGTGGTTTCTAGCTCTATCTTTAATGCGTCGCAATTTACTCGAGTGGAAAATTGGTAAGTTTTGGGTCTGTGATTAGTGTTTTCAATTGCCAGGACTAGTGGTCTGTGATCACTTATGTGTGACTCCAGAACCAGGGTGGTGACTTGATTGGGTAAGGGGTTGAAGTGTTGAATGTACGACAATGTGAATATATATCGCATAGGGAGTAGTATATATTTTGTAGTCGTAAGTAAAAAGGGTTAGATAGTCATTTAACTTCGAGATTTTGAAGAGATTGATCAGAACTGACCAGAATATGCTTCTCCCCTTCCAGCTTCCTCAGGAAAATATTGCCATTGGAAACCCAGCAGAACTTGTAAGCGTGCTTCGATGCAAATTCCCGGGCAAGGTAATAAAGTTTCCTTGTACTTAAAGGCAGCTGCTCGGCGATAAAAATAGGTTGCATTTTACCAGGCATTCCAATGTGCGAGGTGTTGAGCTAAGGTCTTTAGCCTTCCCATTATTAAATGAGCGCACTGCCGTAACAATCGTTTGCTTAGTGCTTACAGCAGCAAATTCAGCAACAATAGGGCGAGGGGAGTTGGTATTTGTGGGTTTACCAGGAAGGCGGTACACGTCTCGTATATTGGTGTTATTGATGGTTGTTCCCAGGACCTCACTTATCTTAATCACAGTTTTTGAAAGACTGGCACAATCTTCCGAGTCTGTGTAAAGCATATTACGGATTTCAATTCCAGATGAGCGTGATTTCAGCTGTAGATCGATAATCTTTTTATCCAGATGTTCAATATGTCTTTGCTGTGCATCCCGTGTTTTTTTTAGTTCTTCTATCTCTTTCTTCATATCTTCAAACTTCGTGTTGAGAAAACTTATCGATTGAATAATCTCTTCGTTTGACTTCTTAATAGCGGCGTTCGTAGCTTGAATGGCCGTATTTTGGCACTTTATTTCAGCAACATCAGACATGAGTTTAGACATTAAGGCAGTTTGCTCCGCTAGTGTTTTAGAGAAGGAGGGTTCCTGTACATCATCTTGGCTGATTTGGTAGTAGGGGCAGCCTTGCGGAGAGTTGTGTAGTGTTTACAAATCCACTCATAGCAACAGCGGAGTTGATATCTGGTTCCGATTGTGTTTGGGTATTCAGACTTACTAAAGGAGAGTTGGGCGGGGTGCGCTGGATTTTCGACATTATGGCCAATACAGTTGAACAAGTCAAACAGGTGATATTGGGTTGTATCACTAGCTCTGACGGCGTAGCGGATCGAAGACTCGTAGCAGGGGCGTAGGCGCGTAGCTCATAGCACTGGTGCACGTCGTAGCACAGTCGATGACGTAGCCGCACGGGGTCAGTATCGCTAATTTGGCGCGCGCTCGGAACGACACGGCGGCGCGGTGGGTCACTCTCCGACCGCCAAGGCAAGCGTCGCTGGTTCAAATCCAACAAATCACAGTCACTTGAGGTGTCAACTTTTGATGGGTCACAAGCACAACAGTATCTATCCCGTTCTAGGACCGCCCAGTGGGAGGCGTCCGCAGGTAAAACTCGCAGCCAATCACAGAATTTAGGGTACGGAATTATTAGTAAGTTCGACACACGTCCACTCTGAGCTGCGTTCGGCGGCCGAATTCCAGTAGTAGTGCCTCCGCGCGCCATTCGTGAAGGCGCGGGAGGACTATCGCCTCCAGATCCCATGGCGGCAATCCGGCAAGGAGGCTCGCCGCCTCAACGGAGATCGTGCGGTACCCCCGGACTAGCCTTAGGGCTATCCCCTTTTGGGGCGCGTTCAGGTAGCGGGCGGCTTGCCGCCTCAGAGAACGCGCTCACACCGGGGCCCCGTAAAGGGCCATGGACCGCACGACCCCCGCGTAGAGCCTCCGGTAGGAGGCGTTTGGACCCCCCAGGTTGGGCAGGAGCCGCTTGAAGGCAGCCCCGGTCCGTTCCAGTTTGGGGGCCAAACGTCGGAAATGCTTCACGAAGTTCCACCGGCTGTCGAGGACAAGTCCCAGGTACTTCAGCGTCGACCCGACGCCGATGGAAACCCCTCCCGCCGTCAGTAGGGATCCCGACGGTGGCGCATTCCGAGGCCCATGAAAACACATGGCCTCGGACTTGTGCAATGCCACCTCGAGACCCAATTGCCGGATCCTCTCCACTCACAAAATACACCCCTGAGAACTACCTCTTTTTATGTACGTGTCGCACAGATGGTGAGTTTACCTAAATAATGATACCAAAAACTCGATTCTATGACAATTGGTTTATGGTTTTTCTTTAGATATTTACAGTGATGAGCGAAGATAAACATAATAACTAATAAATAATAATAGTATTAATTATTTATTTACAAAAGTAGAAAATTTACATATTTACAATAATTGTTCAAAATGGGGCATTTTGAACCACCATTTTGAAGGCACGCAGTAGCCCGGATCGCTACCTGCTGTGTTGACCGTCTCAACTGGCTCGGATCAGCCTTAATTTCGGCAGCATCAACGCGAATACGTTCTAGCAGCTCTTCTCTAGTGTTGACTGGCTCAAAGAAACTTTCTGTTTCATCCAACCCCAGAGATTAAAAGTCCAGTGGCGTTAAGTCTGGTGAACGCGGTGGCCACGCTACAGGACCGCCGCGGCCGATCCACTGTGGATGATGTTGGTCTAGGTGTCTTCCTATATTGCTTCGGGAAGTACCTGTGTCGCATAAACAGGGAGCCGGACGCCCGGTGTCATCACTGCGTCCACTGCTTGGAGGACACGGCGCGTCATACGCTGGCAGAGTGTGCCGCATGGGAGGAGCCGCGCCGTGCCCTCATAACAGAAGTCGGAACCGACCTGTCGCTGCCGGCCGTCGCTCGTTCGATGGTCGGGAGCGCAGAGTCGTGGGATGCGGTGATCTCCTTCTGTGAAACCGTCATCTCACAGAAGGAGGCTGCGGAAAGGATGAGGGAGGCCGAGACCACTCTCCCGACCCGCAGCAGACGTACCGGGCGTCGGCGGAGGGCGGACAACGCCCTCTTCCAGCCCCCCTAAACGGGTGCAGAGGGACGGTGGACTTGGGGACGTCCCCGTCCCTTCATATAACTGGACCCGAGGCGGTGGCGCGTAGTGTTCCACGCGCGCCCCTATTGGAAGTCGCGGGGGGTGTACACCTCACTCCCCCCGCGGAACTGAGGAGGCCCGCAGAAGCGGGCCGGCACTAGCCGAGGATCGTGGAAGGCGCACTAGTTCCCATGATCCCCGGTGCAAGTGTGCGAGGGAACACCGGTGTGGTTTTAGTCAGTACGAGTCCTCCGCTCTCCCCCAGGCGGAGGACATCCATTGAGGATTTCCACACCGAGAACAAAAAAAAAAAAAAAGGTGTCTTCCTATATATCCCATAAACCAATTGTCATAGAATCGAGTTTTTGGTATCATTATTTAGGTAAACTTACCATCTGTGCGTCACGTACATAAAAAGAGGTAGTTCTTGGGGGAGTATTTTGTGATAACCTTGAAAAATTAAAAAACAAAGTTAATTTTAACGTAAAGTTGATCTTTTAGCATTTATTTCAATATGATACAGCATTTATTAAAATTATTTGAGTTATTTATTGACTGATTGTTAATACTTTTCCATTATGGAAAGTTTTTTTTTTACGATAATCGGGTCTTAAATTCCAAAGTTACATAACTTTTAGTATGGACGCTAAGAAAAAGTCAACCGAAATACAAAAATGGCTGCCATTCAGAGGGGGTTGGGTTTAGGCCCCACATGTAGAATAATTTTAGTGATAAAATAGAGCAGACTATCACCCCCTAAAGTTTGTACAGTCCAAACCCGGACATATTGTATATATGTAAATACAAAATTTACACGAAGTTTTACTAAGATAAAAAGACAAACAATGAAGAAAACATCAACGTTGTGACGAAACTGCCAGCTTTTTCTGAATGTACTCGCGAACTTTAATTTTAAACGATAAACGATTGGTTGCCATCCTGGTTTCCTGGGGAAGCGCATTCCACTGAGAAATAGACTGAATGAAGAATGATCGGTGAATAAAGTCAGTGCGGTGAGAGGGACATTGAAGACTCCTATTATGATTGGCACATATGTATTGAAAGTTGGGAGCAAGGTAACTAGGGGAAGATGGAGAAAAAAGGAAAGAAAACAAGGTGGTTAGCGCCCGTTGCTCCCTACGCTGACGTATGGGCAACCACTTAAGAAGAGACCGCTGCTCTGAGACATGATCATATTTACGTAGATTGAACACGAATCGAATGCAATAATTTAGAAGACGGTCAAGTTTGTCGAGCAGATCCGCATTCAGATCAAAGTAGCAGACATCGCCATAATCGATAATAGGAAAAATTAAAGACTGTACAAGCATTGTTTTTGTATTAGAGGGTAAAAAGTTTTTCAAACGGTATAGAGCCCGCAACGTACCAGTAACCTTCTGGCTGACACGAGCGACTTGGGTATGCCATTTCATAGTTCTATCAATATGCATGCCTAGATCCTTTACATCAGCGCTAAAAGGAACGACTGTACCGTCAAAAAGAACTGGTGCAAGGTTGTACCATCGCAACTTACTGAGACTGCGAGAACTCCTGCCACACCAAATTTATCGGACCAGGTTTTTATTGACATCAGGTCCCTATCTAAACTGGCGATCAGATCTGCTATTTCGTCAACTCTCCCCTGACAGTACAACTGCAAGTCATCGGCATACAGATGATACGCACACTGAAGCTCAGAAGTTAGGAGATTAATTAAGATAGAAAATAGAATCGGAGAAAGAATACCGCCTTGAGGAACGCCAGTTTCCAAATCTCACCAACATGATGAGGAATCCTCGACATGAACTGTCTGTGTATTACAGTGTGTCCTCGGTCAAGTAGTAGTTCTATCAAGTCAAATCTATTTTAGCGGTAGCGTTGGTGGGACGTGCAAAATTGTCATCTGGTCGGTCAACAGTCTCGTGCTGTGGTGGTTGGTCAAGAGTCTCGTTTTTAGGCCGGTCAATTGTCTCCTCATCGGGTCTATTAACAATCTCGTCATCGGGTTCGTCCACTGTCTCGTCATGGGGTCGGTCAATCGTCTCGTCCTCAGTAGGTAGATCATTGGTCGGGGCAGCCTGAGTATATTTTCCAACATACACAAAAAACTTCCAGAGATTGCCAGTGCGAGACTCACCAAGCTCCTATGTTTTTACGCCAACTTGGGCGGCTTTAGTGGCAATTTTTTGAGCAAAGCTCAATCGCCCGTGCCACTTGAGGAGAGAGAGACTCGTCAATGGCTATCTCTTAGGCAGGCATGTATGAAGTGGAATTTTTTTTAATTTAGGTAGTCAAGCACCGGTTGTATTTTACAAAGTTTAGTCTTGTCAGTCAGTCTCGTTGTCGACGAAATGATATAACGATTTTAGCAGTGAGAAACGATTAAACGACATGATGCGTGAAAAATACGGCATGGTCCCAAACCCGTTAAAAGAGAAGTATTTTTCCTCTCTCGTCGTCCAGTAAAGTTCGCCCTGTCCTTCTTCCAGTCAAAACTGTAGTAGTCGTTGTTAGGCACTATGTCGCCGTTGTAAAAGTCAGTCATTTTATTCGTGTAGTCTGTAACACTTCAGTCTCTAGTTCAGTCATGTCAGCGCATGCTGGTTCAGTCGCTGCGTTACGCATGACCGGAAGAAAACAACGGTCGTTTTCGTCGAAGTTAAGGTCTCAGTCAACGTCACTGTCATCATCTTGTAGCCAGTTGTCTAGGATATTTTCGAAATTTTTGTCTGTTATATCTGAAACAAATAAAATTCGTATTAGTTAATCCGTACTATTATAAACTCGAAAGTTTGTGAGGATGTTTGTTACTTTTTCCACACATATACCCCTGGAATAACAAGTAGGCTACTTGTTATCCCGGTATTACTACGGGAACGAGATTTATGTGGATTGTTACCCACATAAATCAAGCACCCCGTGGTGTTCCACGGGGTGCATTTAGTATTTACTAGTTGAAGTTCTGTGTGAGGTGCTCGGTTGGGTCTCCACTTCGACTTCTTCTCCCAGGACGATGACATCTATTAGAAAAGAATAAGACGTATTCTAATATAACATCAGTGTAAGTGAGCCGCATGAACGATTATGTAAGTAATTGTGTGTGAGTTACTTATTCGGACGACGATGGAGAATGATGTCGCTTCTTTTTAGGTGTCCGTGAAGCCCACTCTAAACTTAGTGCCGTTGAGAGTCGGCTAGGCGAACTATAGGGGGAATTCGGGACAGTATGTGCTTCTGGCGTACCCATATGTTCGTAATCGGGGATAGCTTCGAGCTCAGGTCCGGGCTCGAGTTCACGCTCAGGCTCGGGTGCGAGCTTGTTTTCTGCTGCAGAGAGTTCCTCATCTGCTGCAGTAAGAGAGTTTGGTTCCACCACTAAAGGGCAAGCCTCACGCTCCGGGGATGGCCACCTGCAAGATAATTTTATCATATAAATCTCAATCATAGTAATTGAACAAGAATATCAAAAGCATTGATATCATTATTTCAATTTCAAAATTATGAAGTAATTTCCGTGTTTGTTTTTTTCCCGGGGGCGCATCAGGCAGGAGAACCCGCTGAAGTTCAGCTTGTCGCTTGCGACATACGAACTCCTTTCGAACTTCAGCGGACCTGGCGTTTATTCGGCGCTTAGTGAGCGCTTTCTCCGCTCTCACATTAATTAACTCTAGACTGCAAAAATAAAATAACCTGCTATATAGACCCAATCTAGACACAAACAAATCTTCATTTACATTTACTGCTCTTGTTGAACTAAGATAAAAACAATAAATACCGTGTTATCAGTAATGTAACGTACGTCACTGTAATATAAATCATCATCATGTGGCTCCTCCGGCCTATTGGACCTTTGTCCGCATCCGCGTCCACGTCCCCGTCCTCTAGCGCGTCCATATCCTCGAGTTGTCGATCTAAAATCAATGTTTCTAATGTATTTCGTTGCAATACATTATATCTAATGGAGGTGAAAGTAAATAAAACAGTAAATACAATGTGTACTTACGGCTGCGGCTCTACTTCGTCTATTTGGTCACTGTAATATAAATCATCATCATGTTATTACACATACTTGATATACTTTACATACATAATAACATACACCAAAAAGAATTGTACTACCACGCTCAGTAACGGTCGAAACGAAACGGCCGGGTGTTTCCATTGTGAGGATCGTCCGGAGGACACGGTGCAGCACACTGTGGAGGCCTGCCCCGCTTGGGCGGAGCAGCGCCGTGTCCTCGTAGAGGCGATCGGCGGCAGCGACCTCTCGCGCCCGGCCCTGGTTCAAGCCATGGTCCGGAGCGAGAGGGAATGGGAAGCCGTCACCTCCTTCTGCGAAGCAGTCATGCTAGTGAAGGAGGTGGCGGAACGTGTGAGGGAAAGAGCCTCACGTCCCAGCCGCCGCGGGAGACGCCCTGGGCGTCGGGGGTCACGTGGTGGCCCCTGGCCACCGTAGGCGCGGGCCTGTGGACGGCGAGTTATGGGCTAGCTCGCCGTCCGGCCGTCTTATGACGACAGGCTGTGTCGACGGCGCGTTCGTGTTCCACGCGCGCCTCAAAGAGATGTCAGCAACTACGTAGGGGTCCGCACGGGCCGATGCCTGCCAGGGCTGCGGGACTGTTCGAAAGACCCGCGTCCACTGACAGCACTAGCACTAGCTGTGCGCTCGGCTCGAAATGTGCCAGCACGCGCTCGGAGGCGAACTCGGCACACACGCGGCGCATCGCGCTCTGCTGTCGCGGGCTCATAATGCTTGACGCGTTTGAAATAAAGTTTCTGTAGTAGTTGACCGTTCCAAGAAACCGTTTTACTTCTGTTATGTTTGTCGGTTCCGGGCCGTTCAATATTGCTTTAACTTTATCGCGGTTAGTACGTAATCCGTTCTTATCGATAACATAACCTAAGTACGTTACGCTATCCCTAAAAAAAACGCATTTGTCTTTTTGAAGGCGCAAACCGGCTTCACTCAACCTGCTTAAAACCTGGGCTAACCTCGTCAACTGAAGCGCTTTCGTTGGCGCCGTCAAACAAATATCGTCTAACCATATGCTGACCCCCTCGATACTAGACAGCAGTACTTCCCATTGCCTTTTGAAACAAAGCTGGAGCATTCGGAGACCGTACACAAGGCACTTTTGGAGTGTTAATTGTTGTCAACTTCTGGGAGTCTTCAGAGAGAATGAATTGATTATACGCATTTTTTAAATCTATTTTCGTATAATGTTCACCGCCTCCTAGTTTCGCGAATACTTCCTCGATTCTAGGTAATGGATACTTATCTATTATAAGATCCTGGTTAAGTGTGACTGAAAAATCACCTGCAATCTTAACCGTGCCGTTACCTTTAAGAACTGGTACTATCGGTGTCGCGTATTGTGAATTAGAAACAGGGACTAGTATACCTAAACTGACTAATCTGTTTTGTTCTGTTTCTACCGTCTCTTTTAATGCAAATGGTCGGGCCTTAAAAAAAATCGGTACCGAATTTTCTTTCGAGTTGTAAATGAACTTTAAATTTATTAAAAGAACCAAGTTCGTCCTTCCATAAATTCGGATACTGTTCCAGTAATGAATTAACATCATCATCATGACTTATTTTATAAATATGGGTTAAAATCAAACCGAAGGTGGACATAAAATCACGACCAAGCAGGGGTGGGCCATTTGAATCGACTACAAATATTTTTATATTCTTTTTGACGGAACTATACTCAACAATAGCTTGGAAATACCCCAACGGTGAAATTTTATGCCCATAATACAAACACATTTTGATATTGCATTTATTCAATTTGTAATGTGCGAACAATTCAGTGTACAATCTTTTTGACATAACTGAAACACCCGACCCTGAATCTAACTTCATATTTATGGTTACATCACCCACCTTTATTTTTAATTCAATTGTTTATCAGTTACATACCTTATATTGAAATTATTACATTCGTCACAACTGCCAACCGAGTTACCCTCACTGTCATCACCACCGATATTATTAACGCGTACACGTCCGTTTTTAGTGTTTTTATCACACACTTTCTTCAAATGACCTACTTTTCCACATTTTTGGCACTTATAATTTTTGTAACGACACTTGTCCTTATCGTGATTTTTTAACCCGCACACCGAACAACGAAACCCTTGCCACGTGGGCCACGATCGTAACTCGACGTCGCTTGGCGCCTGTCTCGCGAGCCAGCACGCGCGCCGCTCGCGCCGCTGCCGGCGCCGCCGTCATTGCTCGACCGCTTCCACCCACCTTTGCATGATATATTGTTCACTGCTTCCTCTTTGACATAAATGGCCTCCGAACTACTGCCCAACAAAGCCCTTGCCTCCTTAGCACACGCAGACTGCTCCGCTATTTCAATTACCAATAACCATTTGATTCCATCGCGAGTCGCAACGCCTTGCGGACGTGTACAGTGACTGTGCTCCCCAGTAACTCATTGTTTTTGTATGCCCTCATCTGATTGGGTGTCGTTTAAAGTTTAAATTCCCTTTTACTCCTTAAGTGTTTTTATGGACTAACTCCGCCTATTGGGCGGTCATAGAGTGAAACAAATAGCTTTTTGTCGTGTCGGCTGGGATTGTGGCGCTCTAATTTGCTCCGGCGGCGGTGGATTTGAACCAGCGACCGGTGCATTGGCGGTCGCGCGCTGTCGTCCCGAACCAACTGTACTAGTCATCGAGCGGCGAATTTGCGGTTGCCGTTTGTGAGCAGTGCTACGAGCTGATTTCATCGTGTGTGCTACGACGCGCCGCGTGACTGCTACGCGCCTACGAGCCAGCGCATCGGCTACGCGCTGCGCTGCTACGGGTGTCCCTGAGATTACGCCTTGCTTCTTATTTCCTGTGGGCTAAGGTTTGAGTGTCGGCTGGCGCTTAGTAATGTCTCGCTTAAAACGGACTCCCCCAGCTACTCCTGCATCTAATAGTAGCATGGCTCAGCTGGTTCAGTCAATGTCTGATTCTGACATTCCTCAGGCGACCGCAAGCAGTCCATATGAAAGTGTTAATATCACCTCGCGATATAAACGTCCACGATCAGCTTTTTCACCTGGCAGTGAACTGCAAGACTTCAAGCAAGAAATTTTAGATATGCTCAATACATGGAAGGCGGAGGAACAAGCTAATTTCCTTAAGTTTTCTCAAGAACAAAGTTCATCCCTAGCTAAACTATTCTCGGAAGTAGCTGAGCTGAAATCGCAAAACTTAGCCATTCAAAAAGCTAACATTGAAATTGAGAAGACGGTCAGTTTCATCAATAATCAATATGACGATCTGATGAAACAAATTGATTTATTACAAAAAGATAAACAAATGTACAGGGACTGTATACAAAATTTAGAGATGAAAATCGGAGATTTGCAACAATTATCACGCTCTTCCTGTGTCGAGATTCGCAATATACCACTCAAAGAAAATGAGTGTGCAAAAGATTTGTCTGCGATTGTTTCCCGTGTGTGTGCTGCCGTCAAAGTGCCTCTTAAAGTCAACGATATTCGTGACGTTTACCGATTGCCTGGCAAACCAGGTACCGTCAGGCCGGTTGTCGCCGAATTTACTACTATGGAGACTAAGAACGTGTTCCTAAGCTCGGTGCGCAACTACAACAACAAGCAACCCAAGGAGTCTCAACTCAATACTACAAACGTAGGAGGTCTTGGCGACCACCGTCCGATATATGTCAGTGAGTACCTCCCGGCCAGCTCAAGAAAACTATTTTTTGCTGCACGTGAGTTTGCAAAGCGTAAGGAGTATAAATTTTGTTGGACGGCCAATGGTAACATACTGTTGCGGAAGGAAGAGGGAGTCAAACCAATACTGGTCAAATCCGAACAGACGCTTCGGGATCTAGCACAAACCAACCAATGACTACTAAAACGTCATTCATTATTGTTTTTTTATACTAGTTTCGTAATAACTAATTTCTACCTTATTATAAGTTGTATTCCCCGCATGTTTAAGATTATTAACACTGTTTGTTTTGATTATGTATTAAGAATAACACACCACTACAATCATCCTTCACATACACATAATCCTCAATACACTCACTCTCCATCCACAAACTTCTGGACATCACTCACACTCTCGTACCGCACACACTCACTCTCGCCGTCAATACCATTCCAAACTTTTTGTATCCATTCCTACATCACAATTTTTTTAATGGAGGAAAAAAACTTCACCGTTTCGATTGACAACGAACGCCACTACACGATAAATGTACCTGATGCAGTTACAGTTTGCCTCATCTTCCCATGCCTAAATATGTGCACCACTTCATTTTGGAACATATTATTTACTTTCAATGGCTAACCACATTAATGCCTTTGAATTAGAATTAGATGCGTACCAAGTATCAAAATCTTATAAACTACCGTTAGGTGACTGTATATCTAAAATACCGAAGACACAAAGAAACTTATCTATACTACAACTCAATATTCGGAGTCTAAACAAGAACTTTGATAATTTTATAGCGTTCTTACATCTCCTTAAAATTGATTGTGATATCATTATACTGACCGAATGCTGGCTTAAATCTGCTGTAATTCCTAACATGAATGGTTACAATGTGCACTTCACAAAAAATACAAAAAACCAGAATGATGGGGTGGTTATGTATATTAAGTCTTCGCTGCACTGCACCGTTTCAGAACCTGATATAACTGACGCAAACTGTCTACTTTGCAAAATTGGCAATAATGTTGGGATCTTAGCCCTATATAGATCACCTTCCTTCATCCATGTTGATAATTTTTTAAACAGCTTGGATTCCATTTTAAAACCCCTATCAAAATTTCAACACGTTGCCTTAGTCGGCGATATCAACATTGATATTAAGCCGAGCAACACCGACAGACACTCGTACGAATACCTCACCTTCACTGCCTCCCATGGCTTATTACCGGCGCACCTATATCCTACTCGAGTAAATAACTGTTTAGATCACATTCTTTTAAAAAGCAAACAACCAGGAACATCCATTGTCATAGACTCACCTATTACCGACCATTTACCTGTATTCCTGAGTGTCAACCTTGATGTTCCTAAGCCCAAGCTCACCTACACCGCCAAAGTTGTTGATATTTCAAACATCAAAAAAGATATTGAGTGTACTGATTTCTCCCCAATCCTTTTTTCTCATGATGCTAATGAAGCAGCTGACACCTTAACAACTTTATTGACTCAAATTATTGACAAACACACTCGCTTCTCCAAAGTCTCACGAAAGAACCGTAACATCAAGCCCTGGATCACTCCAGGATTACTTCGCTGTATTAGAAACAGGGATAAAATGCATCTTACCTTAAAAACTCAACCAGATAACCCCATCCTCAAATTAACATATTCTCGCTATCGCAATCACTGTAATTCTTTGCTCCGGAAATTGAAGATAAACTACGAGAAAACTGAATTTATGAAAAGAAAAAATAACTCCAAAGCAACATGGGATTTAATCAAATCCATAACGCTCTCAAAATCCACACCCTCACCATTGAAAGAACTGCAACAACTCGAACCTGACAAACTTGCATCAGCTAACAGAGTCAACAATTATTTCATTAATGTAGGCAAAGACCTAGCTACAAATATACGTCAGTGTCGGAATATGCCAGCTCACCCATTAAGTTTATCTTCAACTTGTAGCTCAATGTGTGTCCTGGAAACCGATGATTCCGAAGTAGAAGGAGTTATAATCAACTTGAAATCAAGTTCTGTAGCTGGAATTGACGGTATTTCTGGACAAATATTGAAGCTCACGCGCAATATTTTAATCCCCTACATCACTCATATCTGCAATCTTGCGATATCTACCGGTGTCTTCCCAGACTGTTTCAAAACAGCTCTAGTCCACCCTATTTATAAGGGAGGGGACAGAGACAGTGTCAAAAATTATAGACCTATTTCTATTTTACCAACCATTTCGAAGATTCTGGAGAAGATACTGAACAACCGTTTGCTTAAATACATTAATGCTCATAAACTCCTATCCGAAAACCAATATGGCTTCAGAGCCGGAATTTCAACCGAGGATGCAGTCATTGCATTCTCTGAAAAAGTGACTCACCTCATGGATAAGAAGCAGAGGTGTATAGGTTTATTTTTAGATATTTCAAAAGCTTTTGACACTGTCTCTGCGCCCATACTTTTGTCGAAACTGGAACGCATGGGAATTCGTGGCCCTGCTCTTGACATTTTTTCAAGTTATTTGGAGAATCGTTTCCAACATGTTCAATTGGATGAGGTAATAAGCGATAAAGCTAGAATAGAATACGGCGTCCCACAAGGCAGCATTCTGGGTCCAACCTTGTTCCTCATCTACATTAATGATCTGTGTTCACTTCCACTAACTAACTGCTTCTTATTTACATATGCTGATGATACAGCCCTACTTGTTCATGGAAATGATTGGAGAGAAACAGAAAAATATGCTCAGATGGTGTTGGACATTGTCATGAACTGGTTTGGCAATAATTTGTTGACACTGAATGCAGAAAAATCGAAGCTTGTTTCTTTTTCTTTAAGTAATAAGACTCAGCCAAACACAACGCCGATTGTTAAAGTACACAGTTGTTCTCAAGACTCCTGCTGTACCTGTCCTACTCTGGCAACCACACCTTGTATAAAATACTTGGGCGTGCAAATTGACAAACACCTGAACTGGTATAGTCATATTGATAATCTAGTAAACCGAACGCGTAAACTAATTTCCATCTTTAAGAAACTCCGTTGTTCGGCTGACTCGGAAACACTTATGATGGTCTATTACTCACTCTGTCAGTCTCTTCTCCTATATTGTTTGCCGGCTTGGGGTGGCGCTTGCAAAACATACTTTCTGAAATTAGAGAGAGCCCAGAGAGCAGTTCTCAAAGTTATGTTCTGCAAGCCCTATAGATACCCTACTTTGGAACTTTTTAGGGAAAGCAGGTTTCTGACGGTGAGAGGTTTATATGTGCTACAATGTGTATTAAGGAAACATCGTCTGCCGTTTACAGCAAGTACTAAACGCCGCGCAGACATTGCCCTTCCACTAGTTAGACACAAAACCACTTTCGCACAACACCAATTCACCTACCTCAGCTATATTCTATATAATAAAATCAATAAATCTCTTCATATCCACAGTTTAAATTATCACCAATGCAAAATCACAGTTAAAGAATGGCTAATTGAGAAATCATATGACGAGACCGAAAAACTTCTCCTCCCACATGCATAAGACAGATCTCCGCTCCACTTTCACACTTACCCACACATTCACCATTACTACATCTACCAGGACACATTCACACCATACACGAACCGCACTTTCACATTACTTACACATACACAACATACCTACTACACCTACCACAACCAACTCACTCTAACTCAAATACTCACAAACATTTTTTATTACGAATTATTTTTACTTTTCTTTTCTTTTTCTAAACACAAAAATAATAATTAAATTTGTATTAACCATGTTACTGGTGAAAACAGTTTTACTGACATTTTTGATTTTCCACCTTATGGAATCACTGGTCCCCAAGTCACAGGCTATAAACCTAGTTTGGGTGCCAGGTGATAATACTTAATGCACTTTTATGTTGTACCATATTACTGTACTTGTAACCTCTGTGAACATTTTACTGGAAATAAACATTATTATTATTATTATTATTATTCATAACCACCGGCGTCCTTCTTTCCGCGTTTGCCCAGACAATCGTTCGCAGTGCGAGTAAGTATCCCCGAATATTCGCCGCAAATCATTGCTGCCGGTTTGCTCATCCTGAGTCGGCCCATACGGTGGTGCAAGGTGTTGCAGAATCGGTCCCAGTCCACCCCTCGTTCTCGGTAGGACATCTCGGGCATAACCTGCTCCTCAGCTCGACCTGCTGTCCTCGCGGTGCCCATGCCAATCTCGTACGTGATTAGTTGATGGTCGCTGATACTCGCTCCCTCGTGTACAGTCCAGTTCGACACGCGTAGCGCTCGAGTCGTCAGAGTCAAATCAACGTTCGAGTAGCCGTTCGGTCCGTGGAACGTTGATGGTTGTCCTTCAACATTATGGATGATGAGCCCTCGGCCCAACACGAAGCTCTCCATTTGGGTTTTCCTGTACTCTGTATCGGGTCCCCTACCAACGTATTGTCTTCGTTCACAGTGCCAAAGCGGTGAGTGTGCATTGCTGTCCATTCCCACTAGGATTCGATTGCCGCTGAGCTGGTCTAAGACATATGTCAGGTGCTCCAAGTGTCTGGCAATGTCGTGGCTGTATTGGCAGTATGCTGATACGACGTATAGATGTTCTGCGGCATTAACATGGGCTACCGCGCAATGGTCGTTACTGAGGTGGTCCAAGAAGGTGATTCCAAGTCTCGGGTTGACTACCAGTATGCCCGCCTTAGAGTCGGGTCCACACTGGATGATCCTGGTGTGGCGATATTGCTCCTGGATTAGTGCGAGATCCAACCCCAGCGTCTCCGCAATCACTGGCAGTTCCGTCGTTGCGGTAGCTGATCCCTGGAGGTTTAACTGTCCAACGCGAATAGTGGAGAACCTATCCATACTGTATCATGTTGATAGCCTGCTGCTCAGCATAAATCCTAGCAGGGCAATCCAGGGCTGCGGTCTTGTGGCTGGATGCCTCCGGGCGCTTGAATTTCTTGCAGGTGGCACAGCACTGGTTTTCCGACTGGCATTCCGTGCTTTTGTGCCCACTGTCTCCGCACTTACCGCAGATCATGGCCTTTGCCCTGCAGTGCTTTTCGGGGTGACCGTATTGTTGGCACTTCGTGCAGCATGTGACTCTCACGTAGTCACATACGTCTGCCTCATCCCAGCCAATGTACACCCGTCCGAGGCCGACCAGTTTGTCGCGCAACGCCGACGTGCACTCGAGGACAACCGTTGTCCTGCCTCCATCGCGCCGCCCTTTCTTGAAGGCAAGTTGGCACTGGCCCATCATCTTCTCCTTCGGCCAGTTTTCGTCTTCCGCGAGGTTAATCTTATGCAGATCCTCGAGCAGTTCTTCAGTGGTCCGATCGGACCTCAGGTTCCTGATGGCCACCAGTGGTCTCCGTGCCTTGGGGTCTGCCGCTTTCAGAGTAGGGGGGGCCGCCTCCTTCAGCTTTCGCGCTGCCTCTGCTGTTGCCGTTCTTACCACGACGCCTGCGTTGCCGACCCGATGTATAGCCTGCACCTGGATTCCCTGCGTTGCCGGCTTTATTTTATCCTGCAGCTCCTTCTTAGTCTGCTCTGAAGAAGTGATGCTATCGCTGTTTGGATAGAACAGCACCGCTGGGCCCTTTTGCTGCACCGTTAAGGCTGGCTTCCCTTTGGGCAGCTTCAACATTGCCGCATAGTTCATAGGTGGTGGTGCTACCTGTGCGGGCTGTAGTGAGACTGTGGCTCTTGGAGCTTCCAATTTTGCCTCCGCGACCTTCGCCTTGCCTTCTGCTGCAGCCAACCTTAACGTCAGGTGCGTGATCACCGCGCTAAGCCTTTCTGTATATGCTCCGATTACTGCCACCTCATCCTTATTGAGCCGGGATGTCTTTGAGCGGACAGCCTCCATAATGCCTTTCGTGGCTGCAGTCGCTAGGCCGGCTAACTCCTGGACTGGTGCGGCGGCAAGCGGGTCAACTGCCTGGTTTCCCCTGTCAGGAGGCTGTTCCGTGGGCCGTTCCCTGGGCTGTTCTTTAGGCTGTTCCTCCCGGGGTGCTGCCTGGGTTGGCGCCAAGGTCAGGATTCCTCCTAGCGGTGGTGCCTCTGACCGCAGCGCCTTCTTGTTTCCGAGCCTACGGCGTACCGCCTCCTGAACTTCCTCAGGAGAGCTCAGCAGCCGCTTCTCACTTCGTCCGTCCTGTGGCTGGCCAGTTTGGTCCTTCACTGGTGATGATAGATCCACCAGCGTTTGCTGCATCGGGGTGCTGAACATTTGCGGGGGCGTCCTGAGAAGCGACGCTCTCGGGGTGAAACCCCCTTCCTGTCGCATCTGCGCCAGCTCGTGCAGTTCCTGAGCTTTTCGCTCCATTTCCGCCTCCAGCAACTCAAGCTGGAGGCGCTCGGCCTCTTCCTCCTCCATTCCTAATCCTACCTACACTATGTCCCAATATTAATTGATTTATTTGTACAAAAATATTAAAATAATTTAGTAGGCTTAAAAACCCAGTGTCCAAGACCGGAGTCACCTGTCAAATGACACTGACAGATGACAAGTGGCAGCTGACACTGACAGCTGACACCGACAGTCCGTCAAACACAATGACAGCCGTCAACTGACAGCTGGCACTGACAGCTGACACCGACAGACGCCCCAGACAGCCCGTCAGGTGACAATGACAAGAAACAGGCGACAAACTAACTGCTGACACTGATTAATAATGATTATACTAACCGCACCTCACCTGACCAGAAGGCCCGGTGTTCGGACACCGCTTTCGCCTAACACGTGTTATAACCTCACTTTGAGGTTACAACCACGTGCTCCGGATTACTCACTTACAGCCACTTATTTAATTAAATCACAGTACCTTCTGGTCAGGATCGGCGTCCCTATTCTTCTCCAGGATGCACTATAACCACCAATAGATACGGTCTGCCCCTGCAGCCCGGAAAAGAGCACCACGCGCTTATCACTTTATTCGGTAATTAATCACTATTATAAATTCCACCCAATATAACTATAAACACACTTAACTGATCGTGTATTAAATTACTGTAAAAAAACTGAAAGTTTACTGTAATATAAAAATATAATTTAAATATTACAGAGCGCTCCGCTCGCACGTCCGTCCACAACCGTAGTCGAACGCGAAGTATTTTTTAATGACGCGAACCAAGCCACATAGGGACGGGTATTTTTCTACAAACCACTGTAATAACTCAAACTGCTTGGGTCGTTTTTAATTAATTCAACTTGAAAGAAGCAGGTCTATATTTAATATAATAGAATTGTCTCAAAACACTTGAATCGTTTTAGTTAAAATACCTTCATAGAAACCAGTACATTATTTTATTCAACTAAAAGGACTCAAATAGTTTGGATCATTTCTGATAAATTGTTTTACGAAGAAACAAGCCGATTTTGCATTTAGCTAAAATGACCCAAACTATGTGAGTCGTTTCAGTTAAATTACCTTCATGGAAACTAGTATATTTTTTATTCAACTAAAACGACTTATACTGTGTGAATCATTTCTGATAAATTGATTTACCAAGAAACAAGCCGATTTTGTATTCAGCTAAAATGCCCTTACCCCCAATGTCTCCAAAAACTTTCGAACTCTTCGAAACCCTAAGTAGAACATTCCCTTCAGAAAATGCAAAAGAATTCGTTGATCTTGACATGGCAAAAGAAGAAACATTAACTGTAATGGAATTAAGAGTGCTTGACGACGGTAAAAAAAACATCGAGAATGACCAGGGGACCGATTATAGTTGTGATACGGACTCCGATTATGTTCCGGATAGCGAGGAAGATTCAGAAAATGCAAATTGATGTTCAGTTAAAAATAAAAGTATGTTTACTGGTAACGTATTAGGATTGAAAAACAAATATATACCAAATAGTGAAGATGATTCTGAAAATGAAACCTCAAGATCATTGTTAGAAGCTCTGAACGTACAAAGCGTAGAAAACCAGGAAGCAGTTTTAAAAACAAGGACCAATACTGCAAGAAATTCATATTTTGATGAAGAAACTGTTCACGATCTCTAATTTAGAAGTTTATAATACAGATTCGGTTAGGCAGGACTTGGAAACACCAAACACAAGTCAGAAAGGACGGGCAAAAAGAGGTCGTAAAAGAAAATATCCTAATCATACATTAACTCAGAAAAAAGACCGAAAATACAAAAATTTACCATACAATGCAAAATCCAAACGGGTTGCATCGAAAGTATTTCAAAACTACGCTTGTACCTGTACTAGACAATGTTTTGCCAAGGTTTCACAAGAACAAAGAAGAAATGAGTTCGAAAAATACATAGAATTGGGGACATATGAAGCGCAGCTCTATTATTTATAGTAAACAACGTTAAAGAAGAACCAAAATCAAGATCATACACTGTCACAAATAATAAAACAGGAAAAAAGAAACTCAGAGATTACAGAAGAAGATATTATTTAAGCGGTGTAGAAGTTTGTAAGGACATGTTCTTACATAATTTTCTAGCATCTTCCAAAAAAATTGATGTAAGTTTGCGAAAAAAGCGATCTAATCAAAGTTTAAAAGACCAAAGAGGTATACAGCAGGGTGGCTGGAATAAAACCCCAGAAGAAGATGTGGAATTTATTAAAACGTAATAAACTCCCTACCTAAGTAAAAGTCCCATTATAGAAGAGAGAACAATAGTGACTGTCAGTACCTAAAAGTGGTACAAATAATTTACGAATTTTATCTGGAAGAAAACAAAAAACTGCATGGCGAATCTAAGAAGCCTGCTCCAATGACACCGGCCATTGTTTCGTATGGTTGGAAGGTGAAGCCGGTCGAGGAGCGCAAGAGGGTCGGATCGTGTCTGCTACGATACATTAAACATAATATGGACCCAAGAGTTGAAGAGCTGGCACTATGGAGTGACTGTTGCGGGGGACAAAATCGCAACATTAAAATAGTTTTAATGCTTAAGGCTTTACTAAACTCACACCCTAGTCTCCAAACCATCACATTCAAATATGATACCGATTTCTCCAAAATAGAATACCAGCTAAAATTCCATGAAATAATATATACACATACACACACATTTACATTAACGTAATGAAAAGCTGCAGAAAGAAGAATCCTCTTAAAGTTTACAGAATGCAGATGAAAGATTTTGTGTCAACGTCTAAAATTGAAAAGAAAATAGTAAACAGAAAAACATTTATTTTGAAAGAAAAAGTGAATTAATTAGACTAAAGACAAAAGAAATTTGCATTAAAAAGAATTTTGAACATTCCATTTTTATGAAAATAGATGGAGTAGATAAAGAGCTCAAAAAAAAAAAAAAAACGTTAGAGGAAAAGTTTTAGATATTTCTGAGGATGATTTCAGTTTTCTTTGGCCTGATGGCAAAGAAATTGCACAGGCAAAATTGGACGATTTAACATCAATGTTTCATCTTATCCCTAAAGACTGTCTGGACTTTTACAAGTCGTTAAAAGGAAAATAATCTGAAGAAGGTGTGGATGGGTTCAGAGCGGAACCAGATTTCGAGGTGGAGCCGGAGCTGGGTGATGTTGTTGTTATCGTGTGGTTAGTTCCTAACCTGGTGTCAGAGTTTTTATGCCGCCCATGGGCCTCTGACTTGGCTTTACATGCCGTCAAGAAATATCTCTCAGACATGCTGGTTTCCTCACGATGTTGTCCTTCACCGAAAAGCAAGTGATAATTATACTATACGCACATGAATCCGAAAAATCAGAGGTGCGTGCCTTGGGTTCGAACTCGAGACCTATGACGTGTCAGTCCGACGGTCACACCACTAGGCTATCACTGCTCTATGATGGTGATGATGAGGAAGAATAGAAATTAGATTTTTAGAACATTGTAATTTTTGAATAAATACGTAATTTGCTAAATAATAAATCTTTTTTATACACGTTAACTGCCATAGTAAAATTTTGATGACGTTTTTTTTTTTATTTTTGTTTTTTGGTTGTATATTCAAGTAAATCACATTATATGACTATTTTAATTTGTTTCCGGTGATTATAATGTAAAATAAAGCAAAAAAATAAAATGTCTGGCATATGTGCCTGACGAGGCCCAAACGAAACAAAACATAGCTATTGGGCCATGTCAGGTATTTTGTCAGGCACCGTCCGCCGGCCGCCAATTTATTTGCGCGGGAAATCACTCGGTGCAGCGCTCGGCCGTTTGAACAAAAGTACCTACGCGTGTCGTAGTTCATTCCTTGCAGGTTGCAACCCGTCCGGCGCGTGCCATGCGATGTACCTAGAGTGTTTATTTAGTCGCTTCGAATTATCTGCAGAAGTGCACGCACCCATTGCTCTAGATTTTTTGTGTTTTTGGAGATTTTGTGTGACGATAGCTATTGTAATCATGTCCATTATTGATAATACGTGTGATTTTGAATTATCGTTGGTAGATCTGCAAGCAATTGACGAACTAGAAAAACAACTGACTCAAAGAGATTCCCCGCTGTTAGAAATTCCATGTTGTAGTGAAATATGTGACGATACAGAAGTAATTTTGCATAGGCGAGAAAACAGAAAGAGGCGGTACGTGATAGAAAGTGGCGACGAAGATGAAAACCCAGAACAGCAGGTTAGCACAAGGCTTGAGATCGATTTATGGTATGAACCAGCGGGTAAGCATGTAGTATAGTTCTTGACGAGGTCTATACTAACACTACACGGGAATTTAACCCGTATAGTAAGGCAGTTAAGCGCTATTGAGCGTGCAAAGCGAAGCGGGAAGAATGAAGGTGAAACGCGTAGAAATGAACGATATTATTTACAGTTAGATGAAATGATTATATTATTCGTTAAGACAGAACAAACACTTAGATAGATAACAGAATAAATGATTTTGAGCGAGACAATATTATAAGCGCGGCGCGACCGGTAAGCTAGCTAGTTGGAAGACCACTGGTGTCCGTGGCTCCTCACGCCGTCGCCCTCGAGGTCATTGCCGGCCGCCGTAGTACAATAATCACGCGCCCGTTGTGTGCTTGCTTGCTCCACGTATCAGCGGCGTTCGCACTCACACAAGCAAGACATCACCTGATATGTATGCGTGGTACAGAATCATAAGCGGTAGCGGTTTTCTTGATATCGTTTAGTGGTGGTCTAGATATGTTCCGCCACATATTCCCCCTGGCCAGACCGTAACTACGGTCGATAATATTCGGGGAATCTCACTCGCCGCCCGCTTCTCGTCCTCTTTTCCTCTTCTGTAGATGGAGTTGTAGTGTCAGCAGGTGGGATTGATTTTTCCCTTTCTTCTTCTCGTAGCAAGTACGCTGGTTTGAGTCGATCCACGGACACATTATTTGGCTTCCCTTGTATTTCGACGGTGAAGTATTTTCCGTGCCTCTGCAAAACCTTATAGGGTCCAGCATACGGTGGTTCTAGTGATCGGCGCACGTAGTCTCTACGTAGGAACACATGAGAGGAAGAGTGCAGATCTCGTGGCACGTAGAACGGTGATGTGTTATGCCACGTAGTAGGTTTTGGAGTCAGCTTGGCCATGTGACATCGTAGACGGTTTACATACTCGGTGACGTCAGTTGTGGTGTAGTCGTCTCTTGCTGTTAGGAACTGGCCTGGAAGCTGAAGTGCTTCTCCGTAGACGAGTTCGGCCGGCGTAGCTTGGATGTCTTCCTTCCAAGAGTTACGCATGCCGAGAAGTACCAGTGGAAGAGCTTCAGTCCACTGTGAGGTGGTGTGGCACATGATGGCAGCCTTCAGCTGCCGGTGCAGCCGTTCCACGATGCCGTTCGCTGCGGGGTGGTAAGCAGTGGTGCGGAAGTGGTCTGCCCCCAACAAGGCAGTGAGAGCCTTGAACAGGTGGCTCTCGAATTGGCGACCACGGTCGGTGGTGACCCGGGCAGGACAGCCAAACCTGGCCACCCAACCAGTCACCAGCGCGGTTGCGCAGGTCTCCGCCGTGATGTCTTTCATGGGGTACACCTCAGGCCATCGAGTGAATCTATCGATGACGGTAAGGCAATACCTGTAATCAGATGAAGGGGTTAATGGCCCTACGATGTCGAGGTGAATGTGGGAGAAACGTGAGGATGGGGTCTGGTATGAGGAAAGTGGGGATTTAGTGTGACGTGTGATTTTACACGTCTGGCATGGTACACATTGCCTTGCCCACTCTCTACAGTCTCTGCGGATCCCTGGCCACACAAAGTGTTGTGAGACCAGTCGCGCTGTAGCGGACTTCCCTGGATGGTGCAGGTTATGCAGTGAGTTGAAAACCTCTCTTCGCAGTGTTGGCGTAATATAAGGACGGGGTTCTTGAGTTGAGGTGTCGCAGTAAACGGGTAAGTTTCCACTGTAGGTAGTTGTTATCTTTTTCAATTTTAGTGACGTGCCATGATGGAGGAAGTCTTGTAGCTCTGGATCATCGTCCTGAAGTTTTGCAAGGTTCTCGAAGTTGATAGCAGCTGATACTTCTTCCACGCGTGACAAGGCGTCGGCGACGATGTTTTCACTGCCTGGTAGATACCTTATGTCTGTAGTGAATTGGCCGATGTAGTCCAAGTATCGGAACTGCCTTGGCGGAAGACTCTCTTTGTTTGCCTTAAAGGCAAAGATTAGTGGCTTGTGGTCTGTGAAAATCGTGAATGTTCTAGCTTCTACCATATGACGGAAATATCTGATGGCCTCGTACACTGCTAGTAGCTCTCGGTCGTACGGGCTGTACTTCTTTTGCGCGTTGTTTAACTTGTGTGAGAAAAAGGCTAGTGGCTGCCAGTTCTCACCTTTGCGTTGCTGAAGAACTGCGCCTATAGCTGTATTCGATGCGTCTGTTACTATTGCTAATTCTGCTGTTGGGTCTGGATGAGCCAAGAGTGTCGCTTTGGACAGCGAGGACTTACTGTCGTCGAATGCCTTCAGCAGCTCTGGAGTCATTTCCACGGGATGCGAACCTTTTACCTTCGGACCAGCAAGGACTGAGTTTAATGGTGCTTGAATTTGAGCTGCGTTTGGGACAAATCGACGATAGAAATTTATCATACCCAAGAATCTTCGCAGCTCCTTCATAGTTTTGGGTATTGGGAATTCCTGGATCGCCTGCACCTTGGATCGAGGTGGTTGTATGCCTTCGGCTGTGACACTGTATCCTAGAAAAGTCACCTCTGGTTGTCCAATGTTGCACTTGGCTGTGTTGATGACGACACCATACTGCTTCAAGCGGTCAAACAACAGGCGTAGATGTGCCTTGTGTTCTTCTGCAGTTGCTGAAAACACTAAAATGTCATCAACATACCCGTAGCAGAAGTCTAGGCTCAGTGGGACTTCGTCAACGTTGAAAGGTTTGTGCAGCGTTCCTTAAACCAAAGGTCATGAAAGGAAATTCAAACAGTCCGAATGGTGTGGTTATCGCGGTTTTAGGGATGTCCTCTGGGTTTATCGCCAGTTGGTTGTATGCTTTTACGAGATCTATGGTTGAGAAAACGGTGCAGCCTGATAGTTGGTGTGAGAAATCTTGTATATGACGGATGGGGTACCTGTCAGGTATTGTTCTCGAATTAAGTGCCCTGTAGTCACCACATGGTCTCCATTCGTCGTCTTTCTTCTTCACCAGATGCAGTGGCGCTGACCAAGGGCTCTCCGAGCGCCTTGCTACACCACTTGCAAGCATTTTCTCGAACTCCTTCTTAGCAGCTTGCAGTCGAGAAGGGTCCAGGCGTCTAGGCTTGCATGCTACCGGTGGGCCAGGTGTCGTCCTGATGTGGTGCAGCGTGTTGTGTTTGCCTGGTAGCTGTTTACCTGGAGGTCGCGTGATATCCGGATACTCGCGAAGAATCCGATGGTAGACTGAGTCTCCTACCACTGCCTTCACGGAAGCGATGTCTACAGAATTGCAGTGTGCAGCAGGAACTGATAAGGACGTAAGGTTGTCGATCAGGCGTTGATTCCTACAATCTACCAACAGATTGTAAAAACTGAGAAAGTCTACTCCTATTATAGCCTTAGAAACATCCGCGATTGTGAAGTTCCAGCTGTAGTTCCTTCTCAGTCCTAGGTTTAAATGCAGTTGTATAGGGCCGTAAGTGTTAATTACAGTGTTATTTGCGGCTACTAGGTCGTACTTAGACTGTCTGCAGGGCATCTTAACAGCAGACCGGGGAAAAACACATAAGTCTGAGCCAGTGTCCACTAAAAACTGCATTTTAGACGTTCGGTCGGTAATAAATAAACGGCCTGATGAAGATGGGTAGTCGTTAGCCGCTACTTGCGACAACCCCTCGAGTTTTCCGACTTGAATGAGCATGGTTGTCTACATTTTTGTGCTTTGTCTCCATACGTATAATGGTAAAAGCAGTGTGGGTGATTCGGAGGTGGCTGCTGTGGTCTGGATTTTGAACGAACATACCTTCTGTGGTTGTCTCGAGGTCTCGAGCGTGAGCGTTGTCTTCCTCTGTAGTTTAGGAGTGACGCTACCTGCTTCTGAAGCTCGCTCACCTGCCTCGCCAGGTCCGAGGAATCAGCGGTTGTGGCAGCGGAAGTGCTCGCTATCTGTGGTGGCATCGGGGCGATTTCGTGTACTCTGTCCGCTATCTCCGCTAATGTTTCAACCTGTAAATCTGCAATTTGCGAGGCGATTACTGTTTGGATGTTTTGGGGCAACCGGTTAGTCCATATGCTTTTGACGAAATCTGCTGCACCTGATGGCCCTGCTAGATTTTGCAAGTGCCTTAGGAATTGCGATGGCTTGCGATCCCCTAACTCCTCGTGCAGTAAAAGCTGTTGTATTCTCTTTTCTTGCGACGCTGTCAACCGTCTTATGAGTTCGGCTTTCAGCTTCTCATACTTGTTCGTCTCGGGTGGATTGGTGATAACATCCTTGACCTGGATGGCGTATTTAGCATCGAGTTGAGTCGACGCGTAATAAAATTTTGTCGTGTCACTGCTTATTCGTGACAGAATAAATTGGCCTTCAAGCTGCGCGAACCACAATTCCGGTTCATCCGGGTAAAATGGTGGACAGCGCAAGGGCATTCCAGCTGCTGCTACCTCACCTGAGATAACAGCAGCGTCCTTACAATCAACATAGGAGTCTGACTCAGCCATGGCAAAATTAAATTAAAAACGCTCACCGCTAATATCTTGTACCAACCACGACCAGTTTTTTTTTCTTAGTACCCGATGTAAACGAACGGCACACTCTCTTTTCGAGTCCAACGATGTCTTGCAGGCTTGAGCAACGTTACCACGTTCACGTACACGATCACGTCGGGGTCACCAATGTAGTATAGTTCTTGACGAGGTCTATACTAACACTACACGGGAATTTAACCCGTATAGTAAGGCAGTTAAGCGCTATTGAGCGTGCAAAGCGAAGCGGGAAGAATGAAGGTGAAACGCGTAGAAATGAACGATATTATTTACAGTTAGATGAAATGATTATATTATTCGTTAAGACAGAACAAACACTTAGATAGATAACAGAATAAATGATTTTGAGCGAGACAATATTATAAGCGCGGCGCGACCGGTAAGCTAGCTAGTTGGAAGACCACTGGTGTCCGTGGCTCCTCACGCCGTCGCCCTCGAGGTCATTGCCGGCCGCCGTAGTACAATAATCACGCGCCCGTTGTGTGCTTGCTTGCTCCACGTATCAGCGGCGTTCGCACTCACACAAGCAAGACATCACCTGATATGTATGCGTGGTACAGAATCATAAGCGGTAGCGGTTTTCTTGATATCGTTTAGTGGTGGTCTAGATATGTTCCGCCACAAGCAAAGAAGAATTATACCTTTCACAGAGTGCCCTGGTTTGAAACCTTATAGTTTGAGAAATACGATGGCAAAATCCAAACCAGAGGATTTCTATTCTTTGTTAGTTCCGGATAGTGTGTTTCATGATATAGCTATGGAAACCAACCGATTTGCTGCTCAGACAATTACTAAACTTAGTTCAAAAAATCAAATAAAACGAGGATCGCGACTGCTTAGTTGGTCTGATACAAACCAAGACGAAATCAAAAGGTTTTTTGGTTTGATTTTATATATGGGCATAGTTAGATTGCCTAAGCTAGCTGATTATTGGTCAACAGACCCCCTGATTTGTCAATCTTTCCCGCGTACGATTATGTCTCGTAACAGGTTTGAAATTTTGTTACGAATGGTACATTTTTCTAACAACGATAACCAAAGATATGGCGACCGTCTGTTCAAAATACGTGAATTGGTAAAAACTTTGAAACTCAACTTTGAAACATATTACTATCCTCAAGAAAATCTCTGTATTGATGAGTCTCTGGTACCATTTCGGGGTCGCATTATATTCCGACAATATATCAAATTGAAGAGGCACAAATATGGAATTAAAGTTTTTAAATTATGTACTAATCCAGGCTACACTAACAGAATTCAAATATATGCGGGAAAGAGAAGTGAGACCGAAACTACAACCCCAACCAATGTTGTTTATAAACAGTGTTTCACTATTTTTCATCATCTCTGAAAACAGTTTATAAACAAAGGTGATGAAACATTGTCTCTTAAACATGTTGCTGTTTCCCACTTCGAGCGGAGAGCTAGACGAAACATCTAGTTTATAAGCAAAAAACAACAGATGTGGACGTGTGTTGCACGAGTTTATAAACATGGAAGTAGTGTAGACCAACAACCAGGTTTCGATGCTCATAGAGCTTTATCAACTATCAATACTTTGGGATGCTTCAAATAAATATTACAAAGATAAATTTAAAAAAAAATGATGCTCGGGCTGACATTGCTGCAGAATTGAATATGTCGCAAAAGTGGAAACGAAGATGCATATTATAGGCTCACAATTCTGTCATGAAAAGAAAAAACTGAAGCCGTCAAAAAGAATTGGAAGCGGCGCCGAGGAAGTGATTAAAAGCAGTTGGCAGTGGTATGATCCTTTGATTCCTAAAAAACTAAGTGACATAAGTATACCAGACGATTACCAAATTTTGAAAACGAACCGTTTTTAGTGGGTCATTACGATTACAATGGCAAAACTGTTATTATATTTGCAACTGAGCAAAACCTACGATTATTATTTGAAGCTGATTTCTGAATTCAAGATGGAACTTTCAAATGCTGTCCGCTGCCTTTATGCCAGCTGTTCACTATTCATGGAAATGTTAGCAGCGATAAGAATATTATTTTTCCTTTAGTTTACGCATTCCTTTCTCATAAATCGGAGAACTGCTACTACTACATTATGTTTGAAATAATAAAAATGCATATTTTTAATAAATTCGACTAAATCTAAAAACAATTATAATTGCTTGCTGTGCTTGTAAACGCGCATTCCCAGACACCAGGAATAAATGTGGCTTAATTTTCATTTAAGACACTTCTTACGATGTCGAAAGCGTCCACTATCGCAGTTATTAACGCGTCGCGAGTTTCGTGTTCCTCACGATACACCAGGCGCTTGAGCTCAGACCACCAGTAAAAGTCTAACGGAGTTAGGTCCGGGGTTATTGCTGTCCAAGCTACTGGCCCGCCGCGTCCGATCCAGCGCTGGAAAAACACCGAGTGCAGTCTGCCCTGCTAAGCCGAAAGGCGCTATCTCTGAGATACGCCCTTTTAGTTTTTTTTATACCATTCAATAGCTAGAATAATTTCGCATCTAATGGTATAAGCCAAATAGCGATATCTAATTTAAAACATTAAAATAAACCACTAAGAATTTTTTTTATATCTCAATTTTTCCTTAAATTCCGAAGAGATTTGGCGGCATGTCGTTTTTATGAAGCCAAATAGCCTTATACCGACATAGGCTAGAAACGCTTAAAAAATACTAATCAAAAACCTAAGTAAATTTTTAAGCCAATAAGCGGTAAGTTCATGTTTCGAAAAAGTTCCGGAGTTAGCGCTTTTACGCTACGTAAATGTGGGTATTATTAGTTCGCTAAGGTTTGAGATACGGCTATACTTAAGTATTAGGTAACTAAAATTGACTTTAATATCTTTAGCAGTAAGGATTACACTCACTTACATTTCACAATAGAGCGTGTCGTGACATGAAGATAAACATTAGTAACATTTCTTAGTTTGTTTTGTTTGCGGAAGGAAGCAAATTCGTTTTATGGTGTGTTTAAAATAAGGAAAACTTTATTAAATACAGTATTTCTAATTACGCAGAGGTAAGCTTTTGTGTATTAATATCAAGGTAAGTTTTTTATAGTTAATTCTCTAGTTTCCCACTTTCTTTGAGGTTACATTAATTTCAAATTTGAAGTTTCGAGAACAACACTTCGAAATTACAAGTGTTCAACTCAGTAGTTAATTATACACTCAACTGCACATCAATTGTGATATGTTAACCTTTAGACCGCCTTTATCAGGCATTCAATACGAGTCGTATTCGTAGTGTAGGTATAACAATATTCTTGATGTGCCATCGACTGTAAGTACACCAATCAGTCACATCACATCAGAGTAGTTATATGTAAAAACACAATAGGTTACACTGTTTTTATTTACCATAGTGTAAAAGTCGATCTACAAGTACATACCGTACTAATCCAAAGAGGTGGTTAGTGGTTTGTTAGTTTCCTGAATAATCTAAAAACAAATCGAGAAGTCAAATTTACATAACCAAATTGAATGGAATAATATAACTAGTTGAGCGAAATCTAAGTTTTAGTTACAAGTTAAGTAAGGAAATAGTTGTTGGTTTGTTGCAGATCAGCCATGTCGCACAGAAGCTCTAAAATGATGATGGCCTTAGCACAAAAAAATAAGTCTCTGAGAGAAAAATTTAAAAGGTTTAAAGAAATTAAAGCGTGACATTCAGAATATCGACCCAGACTTTTTTCCTAGCAGTGATGATTCAAATGATGACTATCCTTTATCCCAACGAGACAGTGCAAAACAATATTTTGCTGAAAACAACCAAAATGTAATACCAGAAGTTTATTTTCCTGAAGATTGCATTACATCAGAGCCATCTACCTCAAGAATTGAAACCGTTAATAAAATTCAAGACAGTCAGAAATCTGAAAACTGGGATAACATCTCGATTAAATCTTCGGATTTATTAACTTCTGGCTCTATTCTCATCAGTGAATATAATATCAGTCTTACCGATGGCCCATCACTGATTACATGTTCAAATATTGCAGAATATAATGATCAGAATGTAAACAACGCAATTCCAAACATGTCGATTGCAGACGAGCAAAACATGTCGTACCATCAGCTTCTACCGGTAGTATCGCAAAATGATAATCAAGAGATAATCTCGAATAATACAGTTGATTATGTTGATAGTGCGTGCGCCGTGTTAAATAAGACCAAGTGTGTTGAGGAAATATTGAAAACAACCGATGGTGAGATACTACATATTGATAACAATATCAGTCCTACCGATGGCCCATCACTGATAACATGTTCAAATATTGCAGAATATAACGATCAGAATGTAAACAACGCAATTCCAAACATGTCGATTGCAGACGAACAAAATATGTCGTACCATCAGCTTCTTCCGGTAGTATCGCAAAATGATAATCAAGAGATAATCTCGAATAATACAGTTGATTATGTTGATAGTGCGTGCGCCGTGTTAAATAAGACCAAGTGTGTTGAGGAAATATTGAAAACAACCGATGGTGAGATACTACATATTGATAACGTAGAAACAATTACTACAGAAAACGAAGAAATACGAGCAATAAATACAACACAAAATGACGATATAAATAAAGAAAGTTCAGTTGATTTGATAACGTATACTAAAACAGGGACTATAAGAAAGAGAAAGAAGTATGAAGTGCCATTAAAAGAACGAAAAATATCTAAAATTATAGAAAAAAGGGAGAAACATAATGTGAAACCCCCCTGCTCTTCATCATGCAGGCTTTTATGTTTTACAAACATACCGGAAGAGCAACGAAAGCAATTGAACAATTCTTTTTGGAATTTAAGCGATACAGAAAGAAAAGATTTTATGCTGCACCACACTTCTTCCCAGTCTGTAAGAACAGTCAATGAATCTGTTCCAACTAACTACAGAAGACAAACTACATTCTTCTATTTTCTTAAAAACTCACAAGGTTCATCGTGCAAAGTATGCAAAACTTTCTTTTTAACTACCTTGGGTTATAATGCAGCTAACGACAAGCCTTTAAAGACTGCTTTAGGTAATAATAAGGAAGACTCCGTCAGTGCTCCAGTAGACAAAAGATGCACTAACACTCCTCACAACAAAATTGACGATGGTCCTATAAAGGAACACATATTTAGTTTTGAACCCAGCATATCCTATTATAGACGTGAACACGCGCCCAAACGGTTATATTTGCCAAGTGACTTGTCGATTACACATCTACATACAGATTACGTAGAAAAAAATCCTTCGATCACATGCTCTTACGACAAGTACCGAAAAGTTCTGCAAGATTTGAATATTTCGTTCGTAAAATTGGGCCACGAAGAATGTGAACTGTGTGAAGAATTCAATTTACACGATAAAACGCATGATAAAGACAATCTCAAGGAAGACTGTGAGTGCTGTACCAGGTGGGCAAGTCATATAGAAAGAGCCTAGAGATCAAGAGAACAATATCAATCTGATTCCAACTTAACCAACGCTGATACCATTGTGTACTCCGCAGACTTACAAAAAGTCATAATGCTACCGAGAATCGATATGTTCAAGTCGACTGTTTTCACTCACAGGATTGTTGTATATAATGAAAGTTTCGTGCCTATTGGAGCTAAGAAAGGTTCAAAAGAATCCAGTATCTATCCTGTACTTTGGCATGAAGCATTGTCTGGACGATCTAAAGATGAGATCATAAGTGCGTATTATCAGTTTTTTTTGTTCTATCGGGATATGAAAAATATTGTACTTTGGGTGGAAAAAAAAATCAAATTCTGTAATTTTATTAATTCATATTATTAATGTAACGAACGAATAATTTCTCGCATATTCTTTTGTTATGATTTTCTTGTGTGTGTTTTTTTGTTTTTGCTTTCTTATAGTGGACATTATTAAATTGATTATTTTAATGTCTTTTGTTAACGTAAAATTTTGTTAACTTTGACAAACCTGACTTTAATATTTGTATGTCAATGACAAAGCATAGTGCAACACTTATCTATTTAAGACCTTGACATGTATGATTAATGTATATATGTTCTTCACCTATGTTTCACAAATAAATAATTCTGATTCTGTGGATAATTGTTCTGCTCAAAATAAAAACTGGACGTTTTTTTCGTTTTTAATCTATGTTATAAATTCGGATCAGATCAATGCAGAAAAGATTATTGTTAAATACTTCGAAGCCGGACACACATTTATGTCTGCAGACTCTTTTCACCATAGAGTAGAATTGGCGATGAAGCGAATGAAAAATAAAATATATGACTTTGATGACTTTTGCGAAGCTGTAAACAGTGCTGGAAAAAATGTAAATATCAAAAAAATTACAATAGATGATTTTTATGAGTGGCAAGACTATACGACCCAATACAAACTTTCCCGTTTGTCACCACGACCTTACATTAGTGACATTGTTGAAGTGGAAGTTCACAGAGGCAGTTTTGACATTAGGTACAGAACTGGTTTCGATAATGAACCCATTACGGCTAGCATTGTAGGTACAAAGTTCTTAAAATTAGACAAGCTTCCATCCCCAACTAAAAAAACAGTACCAGCAGGAATATCTCAAACAAAAAAAAACAATATTTTAAAATCTCTTTCCAGTTTAATACCTGCTAATAGAATGTCTTTTTGGCGGGGACTACCAACTTTTGATTAATTTTATTTCATAGAAAGCAAATAAATTGCTTTAACTTTTTTTTTGTAATTTGCTGCTACGTTTAATAAAGTTGTTAAAAAAATATTAAATGAAGTTTTATTACAAATTTATTCGGTATTTTCATCAAAAATGAAAAACACATCATTTTGTATGGAACTTTCTATGAGCAGAATAAGACTAAAAGCACTATCCCAATTTTTGAAGCCTTTATTTTTAATCAAAATAGCGGTATCTCACAAAATAGGGATAATGGTGCCATTTATGGATAATTTAGGTATGTCAGTTATATCTAGGGTCAAAAATATGTTTATATAAGTTTTAACAGTTTTAAAAATATTAGTTTTAACCCCCGTTTGAAGGTGGGAAAAATCCATTCACAAAAAGTCGTTTTTCTCAAAACTTACTCTGATTGAGTTAGCGCTTTTCGGCTTATCAGGGCAGAGGTGCTCTCGCACGGCGCAGTGATAATGAGCCGAACTCGTCATGCTGATAGTACAGGTTTTCCACGGGCGCCGCTAGCGGAACGTCGTCCAATAAGTCCGGGATAACGTTGCGTAACATTTCCAGGGCCTGCAGTCTCGACATAGATAGCGATCGCTAAATGACAAAAATCGGTCGCTACGTCATAACGATCCGATCATAACGATTTTTGGTAGTCTCTACTGCCAAAGCTATCGAGTGTCATCGCAAACTTATCGAATATTTTCGCTAAGATAGCGATTTATCGTAATGTTATCGAATTTCCTTGCGACCGTTTTTGACAGCCCGCTAAGTGATCGCTACGATCGGTATCACTACTATTTTAAAGAATTTATAAAAACAATAAATAAATATTAAGTAGTATGGCTGTAGAATATTTAGCGTGGGATTTGGTCGTGCTCGAACACAGACGCGACATGATAATGCGGCGGAATATTGCACGAAACCGGCGTGAAAGTGAAAATCCTTTGGATTTAGAGGATGGCCAATTTTTAAACCTTTACCGGATTAACAAGGAAATGTTTCACGAGCTTGTTGGTGATCTTCGCCCATCTCTACAAAGACGACGGCCTTACGGTCTTTCTGTAGAGTCCCAAGTGAGTGTCTTTGCGTTATATTATTTACCGTGCCTAAATAATATTTCTATTTATTTTTTTCTGATAAATACGGTTGTACTTTTAATTTTCTTCTTAATAGATACTGACGGCTCTCCGATTTTACGCGAGTGGGTGCTACCAACTACCTATTGGCTTGCAGTGGGGTTGCAGCATGAGCCAAAAGTCAGTAAGTCGAGTTACACATGCTGTAACTTTGGCTATTAACGAGAAGCTGTTAAGAAGATATATAAAATTTCCCATGACCCAAGGAGAACGGTGTGCAGTTAAAGAGAAATTTAGAAATGCTCCACAGCCATTCCCAGATGCGATTGGAGCCATAGACTGCACACATATAAAAATTTTAGCTCCCAAAGTACATGAAGAGGCATATGTGAGTGGTCACCATGAGGGCCATTCATTAAATGTGCAAGCTGTAAGTTGACCTTTAATAGTGGTTTTTTTTTTGTTTTTTTTTTCTTTGAAAAATATGTACTTATCATACTTAATATGTTGTAGGTGTGTGACCCAGATCTTTTAATTTTAAATATTAATGCTCGATGGCCAGGAGCTAGACACGATGCTCACATATGGGCAAATTCACCTGTGCGCTCAACAATGAAGCGACATTTCGATAATGGGGACCGCCGTTCATGGCTGCTTGGTAAATATGAACAAATGTACATTATAAACTGCCAGGAAGAAGTTGCCCATTAGACTGCTGAAAGTACTTTCTATGTTTAATCTTTTAGGTGATGATGGATATCCTCTGGAACCATGGTTGATGACTCCGTTAAAAAATCAACGCCTTGGGACACCGGAGTATAATTATACCAATGCTCATTGCTCAGCTAGGAACATCATAGAAAGATGCTTTGGTGTGCTGAAGTCGGTATTTAGGTGTCTGTCCCACCAACGCCAGTTGATGTATGAGCCATATGCTGCTGGCCTGATAATCAATGCATGTGCAGTGCTACACAACATGCGGATAAAATATAAATTACATCAACCAGAGGCCACCACATCCACGCAAATAGTGGACAATGATGGTAGAGTTCATGATGATGGCCTGGAAGTTATAGGTAACTTATCAGATGATTTATTTTAAGATTTGTGTATATAAATAATAATATAAATAATATAATATAAATCTTGTTTTTATTATACAGGACTTGGACCTGGCACTGGGCGAGCTGTTGCAGAGCGCATACGAACAAGACTCATTAATACCAGTTTTACTTAATTTTATATTTTATTTTATTGACTCTGACGTAAATAAAACATATAAAATCATTTATTATTTTTATTGACAAAAGTCGTTATAGCATCAGCTATTTTATTTGCAGCCTGTGCAAATAGCAGCGACGCCTCGGCTTGTACCTTGGCTGCCTCAGCCTGCATCTTGACAGCGTCTGCTTGCGCTTGAGTTGCAGCTGCCAGCATCTGTAAAAAAGTTAGATAAAGATAAAGATATATTTATTTCTAAGTATATGGTACATTGAGATCTTACACTATACATTGTGTCACATATATTACCATAGCTGGTGTAGAAATATTAAATTAACTGAGTACATGCAAATAATAGTCACTACAAGAATTTTAATAACTTAATAAAATTGTGCAATAACATTGATTTAGATTAATTGGTTATGATTATCATTAATGCAAAAATAGTAATTATTATATATAAAAAAAGAAAATTACTATCATTATGTCCAAAAAATAATGTTATGTCAAAAATATAAGATTTAATGTCAAAATATAAATTATAATTGCAAAATACTAATAGAATAATGTCAGAAAGTATGATTTAAAAATTAATTTACCGAATAAAAACACATGTCTAAGAACCAAGCAAACATTTTAAATTTAAATTTGTTAATTGGTAATGTTCTCAGGGCAGGTGGTAATTAGATATATAGATGTTTCTTAATGCTTTCTAGCGTACTACTGATTCTAATAATAAAAAAGGAAATGTATACTAAAACATACCCTCAATGTATCTGCATTTGCTTCTGCAACTGCCTGAAATTCTTGTCGAGCAGCACTGTACTGCCCAACAACGCTTTGGCGAGGATTCAGATCTGAAAATACCCAAAATTAATCATAGTGTAGAAATTTTTGACCACCTTGTAGAACTTATGTTAGTATTAGTAAATAAAATTTAAGCTTACTCCTATTTCTTCTGGGTCTCTCTCGTTGTGGTGGTGGTGGTGGTGCTGCAACAGTTGCTGCCCTGCTGCCACTTACTGCTGAAACAATCAATAACACATAAAATTAGAATTATGGAAAAGAAATATAGGTTTAATAAGAGTGACAAAACTCAAACTTACTCATTTGTGGTGCTGGTGACAGAGAGGTTGCATCTTGCACTTGTTCTTGCATAGCTGGCGGAGGTGTTGCTCTGCTGTCACTAGTTGCTAAAATATTTAAATGCATTCATATAAATACATATTGGTGTCATTATGTATATAGATGTATAACACATAATAAATTATATAGAAGTAGGTAATCAACATAACAAAAAACACGAACTTACTTATTTCTGTTGGTAGAAATTCCATGACGTCTTCAACTGTAATAAAATAATTAGGTACATTAAAAATTACAATTAAATTAACATTATATTTTGAATTAACAATTTAAAAACTTACACTGAGAGTGAGGTAAGGAGAGAACCTCTGAAATTATCACCCCAGCCTCCATCTCATGTTGTAATGACTGTAAATAGTTGTAAAGGTATTTTTAGTTTTATGATCATTCAAAGATTGAGGGTATTAATTTGTTTATGAGAGAGTATGACACACCCTACTGAACACAATAATTACGAACTTACATCTTCCTCTGGCATAGCGTCCGGGCAGTCGGTGCCAAATGTGTAAACTACACCAATTATAGACGTTATTCGCCTTTCTGCCTCAGTCAAAGGAGCAGTGATGACGCCTCGGTTGCCAGTTTGCATTATTTCTTTTTTTATTTTTGCCGCCTTAGTGCAGGCGCGGCTTTTTAAGTCTCTCCAAACCTATAATTAGGATAATTAATTCAAGTAAATATATATATGCCTAAATAAAACTGACACAAGGCATGTACTTACAATTAAAACAAACTCAATCTTTGATTGAGACTTACCGTCATCCACTGCTCTGGCGTCTTGATGGATCCGTTGGGGAGTTTGTTGAGCTCCTCGGCAACCTCCTTCCAGCCCCTTTCAAAATTTTCCCGGCCCTGAAGGCCGGTAAATTTCCGCGTGTGGAGAAATGGGCGGGCTTCCAGAGTCGCCAGAAGTGCATCAACCTGCCCCGAAGTTACCCGTGGCGTACGCTTACGCCTGAAACATTAAGATATTCATTATGTAAACACAAAATACTTCGGATATACACAAAGTATTCAATTTAGTACCAAAAATAGGAATCGTAAATAGTTGTTATATGTTGTACTTACTTGAGGCTCACGCTGCTGGTACTCGGGCCTGCGCCTGTGTCGCTGTCCATGGAAATCGTTTTTTTTTCCGGTTTTTTATTTGAGATCGAAACTTTGAATTTGAAAAAATTCAAAGTTTGTGTAAAAACAAGCTTGACATTGACAGTTGACAGTTTGCCATGTTGAACGTCTCGGTGTTGCAAGGAAGCAAACTAACAAGTTCTTTGTTACGTGTATTCTTAAAAACGGTTTAACCTACTTACACGTTTCGATGCAAAAAAGTGTTAACACCTTAAGGTTTACCTATCGTCTGTACAATTTTCAAAGTAAAATAATAATTTGAGAATATCTTGTCCACCAATTTTCCCTACAATACAAGGTTTTTTTTTAACTGTCAATATTTTACAATAAAATCCCCGCACTATGAATACGATTTTCGTTAGCGTACCGACATCGCAAAGTCAAGAAAATTTACGATTTTGCTCGCTATCTCGGCTGTCGAGACTTGCATTTATCGTTATCGTCGTTACGGCAAGCGAATTTTTTCGCTAATATTTAGCGATCGGTAGTTTGCGATGGCATCGCTATCTATGTCGAGACTGCAGGCCCAGGTAGGTTCCACCTGTTGCACCATAGCTACGTACTCCAAATTGCAATAACTGTAATGTCTATCCATTGCACTGATAACGCGTGCTGCGCGTACGATATTCGCGAGAAAACAAAGTGCGCCGTCGCAATAATACAATTAAATAGCGTGCCGGTGCGAGGTTTCGTTTGTGATTGCTGCGCGCAGGATAGTTTATGCCTTATCACTGCATGCGAGAACTTATTTTGCTTTGAACATTTATAAATTCCCCTTTCTTTGTCGGTTTCGCGACTGTGTTTTGTGTTGTTGCGTGCAACCTAGTTTATGCCGTATCACGACGCGCGAGAGCTTATTTTACTTTGAACATTTCGTCAGTTGCAGGTTCAATTGGGGTAACTGACAAAACACGACTTTTTAGTAGAAGCATTTAAAGGTTTTTTTCGTGATAATTTTAACATAACTTTTTTTGTGTGTGGCCTTTCTTCGATCTGTTCAGCCTAAATATGAGATTTGAATACTCTCCATTTTCGTAAATAAATTTCAGTTACACCAAATTTTTTTTCAAACTTATATCAGTTACCCAGTTTGACCTCAAGACTTCTTAAAATATTTCAGGTCGAAATGGTGTATGGCTTCTAAAATAATAAGTTATGGCAATTAATTTTTATGTAAGGGATGCTGTATTACTTTGTTATTTGATGTTACTTTAGTTAAGATGCACAAGAACGTAAAGAAAAATAAATAAATTTGTATAGGGTAAGAAGTTTCAATAAAAAACATTTTCATTCATTTATCTTATATTCGGTCGAAACCATTACCAAAAAGTAGTTTTAATTAGCTTACTCTTCTAATAAGTTTTATTTAGCGCAGTCTCATACAACCTTTTTTTTAAATAATTACAAGAAAAACAATAACTTTGTTAAACGAAATTATAATTTTACTGCTCTTCATCTACTGAGTCTTCTTGATCAGTTTACCAAAGATGTAAAAGACACTCTTAACCAAACGGTAGGTTGAAAAAAATCATAATGGTATCTGTTACGAATAACACTGTCATCACACATTTTTTTTAAATCTTTACACTTGATGATTAAACGAACTTACCAAGTGAAGTTCTATCAGAATTATACGTAGCACTCCGTCCGAAGAGATAAGTATCAACTCCCACCCAACCCCACAGCAGAGCTGGGCAACCGATTATCAGAGATAAGGCTCCTCTATAGCTATTTAGTGTTCCATATTGAATACCTGATTGGTATACTTGAGTAAGAAAGTATATGATCCTAGGTACTGAAGTTTCAAACACATTATAATTATTATTAGAACAAAAGTTGTACCATCGTTTTAAGCATACATCATATTGTTTGATGAAGTTACTACTTAACGATGCCAGCATGATGTCAATGGATGATGGTGGTACCCTCCGTCTTAACAGCGCTGCCCGCACAAGACTCCGGCAACCAGGGTAAGATTCCGATGAATCTGTCCTTTGCTGGAATGGGAGATAATAACATTTTTGGTAGGTTCGAAAATGATTAGCTCAGATACTAATAATTTCCTAAATACTGGATACCACGGCTGTGTGGGCCACATTGGGACAACGACAATGCCTTTGGCTTGGTCTGTTATTATTTTACGAAGGGTTTTTAGGATAACGGCAAATGGAGGAAACGCATAAAAGTAAAAAGGAGCCCAATTTATAGTAAACGCGTCAATAGTAAATGCATCAGGGTCTTGTTTCCATGAGACATAAGTGTGACATTTCTTGTTAATGCAGTCGCATTATTATTTGCCAGTCGGCAAATAGGTCTATATTAGCGGAGCCAAACTTTGTTGATATTCTTTGGAAAGCTGTATCTTTTAGTTCCCATTCGATATCGGGATGAGAACGGTGAGACTCCGCGTCAGCTACATCATTGTCTATTGATTTTAAATATGAGGCCACTACAAAGATTTTACGCTGTTCACACCACTGCCAAATGGCTTTTGCTAATTCAGTCAAGTGAGGGAATTGCACGCCGCCCATTCGGTTGATGTAACTAATAGCGGTAGAATTATCTATGTGTATTAAAATTTGGCAGTTTGAACAATTTTTTGCAAAAGTCTTAAGAGTTATGAAAGTGGCTAGAAGTTCTAGTTGATTAATGTGAAATTTTTTCTCAGCGTTGGACCATGGGTCACAGGCAGTATCACTCCCACAGACAGCGCCCCACCCCGTAGTTGAGGCGTCAGAGTATAACTCCAAACTAAAGTTGTCATCCCTAATGTTTTTTACAGCGTAAGGGAGGCCACCATTCAAGGTCTGACCGTAAAGAAAAAGGAATTTACATGAGTTTTTCATAATTTTCATGACCTTGAAGGTTTAGAAATTTACAGCGTTCTAATTGCTTTGTGTAGAGCCAACCATATTCAATAGCTGGACAAGCAGACACCAGTAGTCCAACAAGTTGGGCAAACAATCTTATTTTACTATTTTGTAATTTCATGAAATTTTTTATTTCGCTAATAATGCGATTTCTTTTATCAGAAGGTAGTTGAACATTCATCTCATGGGTATTAATGATATGGATGTAGTTTAGCAGTAAGGACTCAACCCTCAATATGTCATTTTTGACTTATCGAGGTTCTAAGTTTAGGTGTGTATTGCTGTAATGATGTTGTATTTGGAATATTTTGAAATATAATCACGTAAGGGCAAAATGTACAAAAAATTTATGAGTCAAGTTGTAGTAACATAGACCAACTTATTTTCGAGTTATTGGGAAAAATGTTGGTTTGAGTCGTTTCTGCTAAATTGGTTTTAACATTAGGAAGTGTTTCTTTCAATTTCTCAAAAAAGATACAAGTAACAAAAAATGGTGAACAAACTGATATTTAACACGTTAACTGCCATGTCAGGCACCGGTGCTTGACAGACATAGCACCTGTTAAGGCCATGTCAGTCCCGGGTGACTGACGCCACAGTATATAATTTAGATGATCTCAGGGAGCTGTCCGGCACGTTTAGCTCGTTATTATCTATTAAAATTGACTGACAAGGCCCTGGAAAAACTATGTTCGACTTGGCCCAACGTTTTTATATTTAGAACTGGATGTTTTATTGGGAAAAATAAAATGCGACACAATGAAACTACAGAAACTTTTTATTGTTCGAAATAATTATATTTTGGGCTTATACAGCTTAGAAAATTATAAAAAAAATGCAATTTAGAGTAATGAAATGCAATAATCAGTCAGAGAGTCCAAGGAAAAGTTACATTGTTTTATGCTCCTCGTTGAAACAAGATAGGCAAAAATGTGGTTCATTAGGGCATTGTGGGCAATAAGTATTCACTTGCTTAGTCTTCTTTCTAGCATAATTTCTGTACTTTCTAGATTTTTTTACAGGTCCTTCTTTCTTTTTTAGCTCATGCTTTTGCCTCCTATTTCTTGTCAATGGCATGTCAGGATTACTGTTTTCTTTGCCCGACTCTGTTAGATATTTGCACAACTTTTTCCTATATTCTACTATCCCTATTTTAGACTTCGTGGTTTCTTTATAAATTATGTAAGAATTGAGTAATGCAGTGTTCAACAACAGTTCAACACCAAGTTTTCTGTACCATTTTACACTTTTTCTCAAAGGTGTAGAGTATGCGATCATCTGATCAGATAGGTCTACAGAAGATTTTGCGTTGTTATGATCTCTTTGTCTCTTTTGTAAGTCCTTGTAAATCCAATAGAATGTTTCGTAGACAGTAAGTAAACATCCCTTTTATCCTTCCATTTCAAACATGTCATACCATCTTCATTTTCTTTAGCTCTAAACTCTCCTTTTTTTATCTTTCCGTTTATAACATTTTTAGGCAAATATTTTCTATTTTTACGTAAAGTGCCACAAGATGCGTTTCTTTGTCCAACAATTTGCGTCCAAGATCAATACTGGTATACCAGTTATCGGTATATAATGTATGACCTTTTTGAAGATATCCTTCCATAAGTGACATCACAACATTGGTTGGGGTTGTAGTTTCGGTCTCACTTCTCTTTCCCGCATATATTTGAATTCTGTTAGTGTAGCCTGGATTAGTACATAATTTAAAAACTTTAATTCCATATTTGTGCCTCTTCAATTTGATATATTGTCGGAATATAATGCGACCCCGAAATGGTACCAGAGACTCATCAATACAGAGATTTTCTTGAGGATAGTAATATGTTTCAAAGTTGAGTTTCAAAGTTTTTACCAATTCACGTATTTTGAACAGACGGTCGCCATATCTTTGGTTATCGTTGTTAGAAAAATGTACCATTCGTAACAAAATTTCAAACCTGTTACGAGACATAATCGTACGCGGGAAAGATTGACAAATCAGGGGGTCTGTTGACCAATAATCAGCTAGCTTAGGCAATCTAACTATGCCCATATATAAAATCAAACCAAAAAACCTTTTGATTTCGTCTTGGTTTGTATCAGACCAACTAAGCAGTCGCGATCCTCGTTTTATTTGATTTTTTGAACTAAGTTTAGTAATTGTCTGAGCAGCAAATCGGTTGGTTTCCATAGCTATATCATGAAACACACTATCCGGAACTAACAAAGAATAGAAATCCTCTGGTTTGGATTTTGCCATCGTATTTCTCAAACTATAAGGTTTCAAACCAGGGCACTCTGTGAAAGGTATAATTCTTCTTTGCTTACCCGCTGGTTCATACCATAAATCGATCTCAAGCCTTGTGCTAACCTGCTGTTCTGGGTTTTCATCTTCGTCGCCACTTTCTATCACGTACCGCCTCTTTCTGTTTTCTCGCCTATGCAAAATTACTTCTGTATCGTCACATATTTCACTACAACATGGAATTTCTAACAGCGGGGAATCTCTTTGAGTCAGTTGTTTTTCTAGTTCGTCAATTGCTTGCAGATCTACCAACAGTACAGTACCAGTATTTATTAGCAAATGTTTCCTAATGAAAACCCGGCTTAACACATTCAGAGTCATCATCATTTCAGCCTTTGTCGTCTTCCCATTGCTGGGAATAGTTCGGCGTCTTATCTCGTGTGATATTGAAAGCATGAAACTCCAGGGCTCCATGTGCAATCTTTATTTTGCGCATGGTATAATAAAGAAAAGAAGTTTATGTGCAGAAACTTACCTCTTGTTTCATTATCACCAATATCATAATGTGCATCAGTAACTACTGTTCTTAGACTTGAATGCTCAGTATCAGATTCTGCATTGCTCTGAGGTTGTGTATTCTGAAATAATGTTTTTGTTTGTTACAGTTGCCGTTACATTCAGAGAGATATAGCAAGAGGCTTCCAATTTCCCCGATGCGTCGGTGCTATCGATGGGAAGTACAATGTTATCCAAAGTCCACGTTACAGCGGATCTCAACATTATAATTACAAAGAGTTTTATTATTGTCCTTCTAGCGTTGGTAGACAGTAACTATAGATTTTGTTCGCTTATAGTGGAAGCCAAGCACGAATTAGCGACGTTTATTATGGCAAAAAATATGTTTTAACGATCTTAATCGACCACCGCCAGCTCCATTACCAGGTTCCACGAAAGATGTCCCTTGTGTTTTTTTTTGGGAGATGGTGCCTTCGCTCTCAGTACACGTATTATGAAACCATACCCTGGTGATCACAACACAGGTACACCAAAACGTGAGTTTAATAAAAAAAAAATATCTTCTCGGGTGGTAGTAGAAAATACTTTTGGTATTTTGGTTGCAAGATTTACACCCATATTCCAGAAGCCGACTTAAGTCCATTTTTGAACTTAAGTCGACATTTGTTGCCATGGCAACAGGTGAAGAACGCCCACCACGGCATCAGCAACACCCACTCAATGATGTTCATAAGGTGAGGACAGACTAGCTAGAGCTTGCATTTGCAACAAGACATCGAGCCGCTTGACACTTTGTTAAAACTTGATTTTGCTAAGAAACGAGCGAACTTGTGTAACATTTCATCGATCAGAAACACGAGCGCGGGCAAATCTTGCAACATGGAATGAGGTGCGTGGACTGAGGGGTCGTGCTGGTCGTTACTTCTCCTAATTCGCTCAGTGTTTTTTTTTTTAATATAACTCGTCAATAATCAATAATCAATAATCGTAATCCAACATATCAACGAAGAGTAAATGCCACACAGTAAGGACAGTCACTAAAGAACACCACCGGCTTATTCCTTTTGCTTAGTCCACGTTCATACGTCTGGTCATACTCACACGCAGGTCGCGAGCACTGCCACCTGACCTTTTTGAGGAACAATACCAATAAAGTTTGTCCTTCTAGGGTGTTCTCTTTCGGGTTTTGTTAGTCTCTCAACATGACCAAGCCAACATATTCTTTTAATTTTTTGTCTCCACATCTTCTTTTCAACCGCAAACTTGCAGTATTATATCCGTGGCTGGCGTGAACACATTGACATGTCGACTTCTATGACTTTTTTTTTATTGGCTTATTACATCCTACGCATTAGGAATTTATATGAAAAAAATTGACAGTTATAGATATACATAATTTTTGGAGCAATCGACTTTGGTAATATGTTGACATCTCGCATTTTGACATGTCTAACTTAACAAAACCTCATGTCAAATTAACGATTCACATGTTTTTGTGATCGAACATTGATATTTTGTTATATCAACCTATACTCAGCACCCAAAATAATATTCGTTATTTGATATCTCAATTAATACACTTAAAAGTTTTGTTTAAGTACTTATTTTAAATTGACAAATTGAAGTGTCAAGCTATTGCCAGCTGAGGTCTTTTTGATTAAATCGTGACAAATTGAGATATCAAGTTATGGCCCACCGAAGAATTTCTGTTGAAATTGCGATATATTGAGATGTCCAGTTACGGCCAACGAAGTTCTGAGCACTAAAAGTAATAAGTATAGGTATCACTACATGTCCGTTATAAAAAACTTGTAACGTTAAATTAATATGTTTAGTTGACAACTTATGTACCCAAGTTGTATTAAAAAATAATCGAGTTATCAAAAAACTTTCGTAAGAAGTAATAATTTTTCAAATATCGCGGCAAATCCCTCGCTCGTGTGTTGGTAAACAAACGTCAGTTTAGAGTTCAGAAGCCACGCGCGCGCGAACCGCGAACGAGTGTGAGTGCTTCAAATTGATTTCGTTTGTTTTTGAGTGTATCTATTGATTGATTTATTACTACAGTGTTTCAATTCATAAGTTGGGTGTATAGTTTGTGATTTGCAATGGAGGAAAAAGTGAGTACCTACCGACCAAACCTTACGGTCTACCTTAGTGTATTATCGTAACAGAGGGAATACCTACCTGATTATGTGACGTGATATCTAGGTATTTCAATATTTGGTTTTTGCAGAATCCGACGATTGCCGAATTAATGGCTAGGAAACGCAAGTTAACAGAACTTCGTGACATTAAGTTAAATTCATCTCGTCAGCGAATGAATGAAGTGGACGAAAACGGTAAGATACAGATCTTATACTCACAAATATTTTTTTGCCACTTTTTAGGTAGATATTGATGAAGGTTGGGAGTTAGTTATCTAGGTAAGTAACATATTGTAAGCCGACGTTCGGAATGGACGTAAAAATATCGCGGCGATTTTTTTCGCGCACTGGATTTTCAACGCTCTGCTTAGCGCCGAGAGTTGAAAATCCAACCAGTGTGTTTGTTCAACGCGTTGGAATGCACTCTGTTGGATTCTCAATGCTCGGCTCAACACCGAGAGTTGAAAATCCAGTGCGCGATAAAATCCCGCTGCGATATGTTTACGTCCGTGCGAACGTCGCGGTCAGCTGATTGTTTACTTGAAACTGTGAACTTAGATGTATGTAGACGATGGGAATCTAGCTGTAGTAGGTAGATATACACCGTCGTGGGTAAGGCCTCCCCCACATTAGGATCGCGCGTTCCTCGGGCGTATGAGCGACGCGTCCGCCGCGTGCGCGACGCGAGCGCGCTGCGTAAGCGTCACGTGTTGCCACCGTGTAACGTGTGTGCAGCGACCGCGCGGCGCGCACACGGCGCTCGCGTTGGCGTTTAAACCCTTCAGTCAAGTCGAAAGTCGAAGGGGTATGAACGCGACTCGAGCGCCGCGCGCGCGTGTGAGTAGCGCGGGCGCCGCGCGCGCTACTCACACGTGCTCGCGGCGCTCATCCTCGCTTCATCCTCGGGCGTTCACACGCCCGAGGATCGCGCACGCCTAATGTGGGGTCAGCCTAATTGTTCTATGAGTAACTTGCTCCTCTAATGTTGAAATCAAAACAAAAATAACTATTTAAAAGAAATGAAGGGTGTGTAGTATAACGGTTTAACTTTGGCTACTATCGTAATAATGATTATTTTCTTTCTTTACCTGAACTATTTTAGATCTGAAAGTTTATGTGTGGGTGTGTGTGTGTGTGTGTGTTTGAAACGATTTGCATCTGTTACTGCTGGGCAGATTTGGATGAACCTTGGTGTGTAGATAATCTAGACCCTGTAATAGGAATAGGACTCAGCAGTTAGACACCGCTAGTTATTCACCCAAACTAATATTATAAATACGAGAGTAACTGTGTTTATCTGTCTGATTATTATTTTTTATTGCTTCAGGTTACCCTAATCTTGCCACTCCACTGTCAAACTCTTCGTTATTGAGGAACATAAGTAACGATGATCCATTATCTCCTTTTCCGGTAATGTCCCCAGCAACCCAAGAAATTTATAATGTATTAATTACTGACCCAAGCCTACAATTAGATAATACGTCAGACATTGTCGAAAACAGTGAAGCGTCTGAAGAAAATGAATCGTTTAATGGCGACAGTGACGACAGTGTTCGTGATCCTGATTTTAACATAAAAAAAGTCACAGTAGATGATTCAGAAACTGACTGCGAATCATGTGATGATGCCAAAATTGAAAGCAAAGAATTGATACCAATCTCCGGAAAAATATCGAAAGCAACAAGAAATCCGGAAAAATATATCGAAGTCAACTACGAATGCGAAAATATAGCACCTACCTTAAATACGAAAGAAACACCACAAAATTCATCTATGGATAATACACAGAACAAGGAAACGGGGAGCTCAACGTGTGTGACAGACGAAAAAACGGCCAACCGAAGTGTTTCACCTGAAATGAATGAATATGAGAATGCAGCTCCTACTATATATGAGATAGAAACACCAACAGTGATCCTAGAAAAGACGAGTGAAAGAAATGAGATTTTAACTTTAACTATGGAAACCGAAAGTACTAGTGAAGAAAGGACTAATAATAATACAAAAAAAGGAAGATCAAGAGTGGAGAGAAATGCAAGCAAAACACGTCGGAATACAGGAAAGAGTTATATAACGGAAAAAGGTAAAGTAGTTCCTGACAGAAAACCGAAAGAGTTGAGTTCATGTAGACTAAAATGTGCTGAAAGAATTACAACGGCTGAACAGACGCATTGTTTTGAAAATTATTGGCAACTAGGAGATAGAGATAGACGGGCAGCATTTGTGTCTAAGTCAGTAATGATTTTCCCGAAAAAATCACAAAAAACGGGCAGCAGGACATTAAATAGAGAGTGCTACTGTAAATACATGCTAGAGATTTCTAATGAGATGAAACCGGTTTGTAAAGAGTGTTTTTGTAAAATTGTAGGAGAGACCAAGGGATTTGTTAATGTTATAATAGAAAAAAAAAAAATGTCTCCCAACGGAATCATTGATGAGGATCAGAGAGGTCGTCAACCTCCCAAAAATAAGAAGACTATCGAAGACATTTCGCTTGTCAATCACCACATTTTGAGTTTTCCAAGTTATGAGAGTCACTACTGTAGAAATTCGACTGGGAAGAAATATTTAGCTGCTGACCTGTCAATCGCCAAAATGTACAGAGAGTATAAAAACACTTCTTCAAATCCTGTCTCGTTAAAATTATATGCCAAATGCTTTCACGACCTCAATCTGTCGTTTAAGCAACCATCAAAAGACACATGCAACACGTGCGATGTGCTGAACGCTAAAATTAAAGTTGCAGATGAAGATCGCAAAATTAATTTAACTGCTGAATTAGCTGAACACCAACATCAAGCTGATAAAGCTTATGCTGAAAAACGTGTGGATAAAGAGAATGTCAAAGCAGATTCGTCTGTTAGGGCATTTGCATTCGACCTCCAGCAGTGCTTGCCGACTCCATATTTAAAAACATCTGTCTCGTTTTACAAACGACAGCTTTGGTCTTTTAATTTAACAGTGCATGATTTAGCAACTAATGAGGCTACCTGCTACATGTGGGACGAGACAATAGGAGCTCGAGGTGCAAACCAAATTGCCTCATGTTTGTGGCACTTCTGCAACAGTTTGTCCTCCGAAGTAAAAGAACTGATTTTTTATTCGGATACTTGTGGTGGTCAAAACAAAAACAATGTCGTGGCAATGATGTTTATGTTTTTGCTACATAATCATCCGACGCTGCAAAAGATAAATCACAAATTTCTCCTCAGTGGGCACACACATATGGAGTGTGACTCTGACCACGCTATTATTGAGAAAACAAAAAAGAGAACACAAATGAGAATAAATCATTTGTATGATTGGGTGCAGCTGGTGAGGACTTGCAAAGTTCAGAAACCATTTAAGGTCGTGGTGATGACGGTAAATGATTTCTTGGATTTTGCTGAACTAAAAGCCAAGAAAGGACCCTTTACTATCAAAAAACTGGACGATTCTGGGGACAAATTTCTATGGCAACCTATTAAATGGCTGCAATATAATAAAAACAGCGTAGGAAAAATAAATTTCAAGAAAAGCCTGGATCGCGAACCCACTTTCGAGTCAGTGAACTTTCGGAAAAGAGGAAAAACCACCATAGATGTCTTTAGGTTGAGCCAAATCTCCAAGGAAGCTTTGCCAATCAGTGCAGAGAAAAAAAAGGATTTGATGGACATGATTGACCTGATTGACGATTCGTTCAAAGAGTTTTATATTAATATAAAAACTGTCGGTGATGTCTCTGCATCTACTGATCCAGATTTGGACGAAGACAACCCAGATGAAGAGGATTCTGAGGTCTAATAAAATACGAATGGTCTGCGACGAGGTTGAGGAGTCAACGTAGTTATTTGTGTTAGTAACATACTTGTATCTGTTTGATGACGTTGTTTGTGGTCCAATAAAGCAATTTTCTATTTTTTTATAATTTTTTTTATTGCGAAAATACTAAACTGATAGTTTCGTGGTGTTTGAATTAAATATTTCTTCAGTTAAAACAACATTACTTGATTTGAGTGAGTAGCAGCAAATTAAATATTTTTTTTATGTTTGTCATCTGTTTGCTATCCAATTAAAATAATGTGGTTGTCATTAAATTACATTGTTTACTTACTATAACTTCCCACTCAGAAGGTGAATAAGTTGATAACTGTTGGTGAACAAGTTGACAACTCGGTGCATAAGTTGATAACTCGTTGGTGAACGACTTGACAAGTCTATTATTTTGCAATCTATGGAAAATTTCGTTTATTTATTGTCATCATTGAAAAGATGGCACAAAATAACCTTTAAAACAACTTAAACACATATGTAAAATTAATTAACCGATTTACCAGAAGACGCCAAAACTTTAAAATGGCCGTCCTGACAAATTGCAGTTTTAGACATGTCAACATATTCACGCCAGCCACGGATATCATTCCTCAATTTATCAACCAATGTTACAATACGTGGACATGCGCATATGAGTACTCACCTTAATTTACCTCGAAAACATGCTGTCTATTTCAAACTCAAAATAAGTATGTTGCATAAAGGTTGTAAGCTGCTTTGTATGCTAAAAATGTTATATTAAAATACGTCACAATGCTAGAGATGTCATAAATTGATGTTCAACCGAATACTCTTGGCTGACATCATTTGTCAAAGAAATGAAAACGTTAAAACTGATTTGCGTAAAAATAAATATTTATTTTTTTCGTGGTGCATTTTCAATAATTTCTTTTAAAAAAATATACATTTTTTTAAATACAATATTCATTTATTATTAATTAAGAATATTCTTTTCGGATAGTGAAAAGTTGTGTGTACAGGAACTTGTCCGCAAGCACAAGCTACATCAAAATACGACTTTGTCGGGCAGCCCATCGGCGAAAAAATATGTTTGGGCTCGCCTAACCCAAGAGTATAACTCCATATTTAACTCGCGCGTAAGTACCAAATAACATCGAGGCTGTTTTAATACCTGGTATATTTTTGATGATCGTAATGAACGGCAAAGATACTGGTCCAATATTAAGGCCAAGAAAAAAACCACCCTTAATCAAGAAAAAAAAGAAAGGTTGAGGACTGGGGGTGGCCCCTATCCTGGCCCCGCGTCCTCATGTGTCGAAGGAGTGGAAGATGCGCTGACGGCCTCCACCGATTTAGAATTGAGGTTCGCAATCGACTGTGACACTATGCCAAATGAAACTCCTGCTGACGGTACACCTATAGTCTAGTAATTTTATTTATTCCATTATTTGTATTAACAAATATTAACATATTTACTTTCTTCTTTCAGTTCTGGAATTTCGTCCGGTAGACGAGGTACCGGCACCGGCCGCTCAAGGGCCACCTGATAATAACCCGACTAACTTGGCAGCAGCAAACTCGCAGTTTTTTGGTAGGGTTGATCAAATGATTTTCAGTTGATCTCTACCCATTACAGTACATCATCATTTCAGCCGAAAGACGTCCACTGCTGGACATAGGCCTCCCACAAGTGTCGCCACATTGACCGGTCCCGTGCGACTCGCATCCAGCGGATCCCTGCAACCTTCACCAGGTCATCGGTCCACCTAGTGGGAGGCCTTCCAACGCAGCGTCTTCCGGTTCGCGGTCGCCACTCCAGAACAGTACATCAGAAATGCAATTTATCTGTGTGTGGCTTAACAGTGGCCAATACAGAATTTGAAATAACATCAATCTGTTTGTATTCATTCGAAGCATTTATTTTTTTATATTCTCATTAGCGATTTTTGAAGGTACTTGTTTTCTGAACTTGTTAAATTTTGTAGGGAAAGATGTTCGCGCCCAAGTTATAATAAAGGAGTTCGAAGTACGGGCGAAATATTTAAAGAGGAATGAAGAACGAGAGTGAGTTGCATCTGCTGAAAGCAAAAAAATTAAAGCGGAATGAGGAACGAGAGGAGCAGTTACATCTGCTGAAAATGGAGGAGCAGAAGTGGCTAGTGAAGGCAGCAGAAGAAGCCTACCAAAAGGCAAGGCTCGAACGTTTAAATGCCGCCCAGCTACTCCAATTATTATACATTAAACAAGCCAACTGGTTTTTATTTTATTTATAAGTAATTAAGGTGACTTCAACGCCAAAATAGGGCAAAAGCAAGACATGGACAATGACCTTATTGTAGGTCCGCATGGCTCGGGAAACCGAAACGAACGTGGATCTCGACTGATCCAGTTCGCTTTCGGTCAAAATTTGAGCATAGGCAACACCTTCTACTATAAGAAAGAGCAAAGATGGTGGACATGGATCTCACCAAATAGCGTAACAAAAAATGAAATCGATTATATTCTATCATCAAATAAACAAATTATAAACAATGTCCAAGTTATTAACCAATTTAAATTTAGTTCAGATCATAGACCCGTACGCGCAGTAATAAAACTAAACATTAAAACACAACGCAAAAATTTATTCAAAAACAAATTCAGAAGATTATCCAAAGAATCCCTAATAATCTGTAAAAAAGAATTCAATCTAGAGTTAAGAAACAGTTTTGATCTATTAAATGTAGAAAATGAAGAAAAAAGTGTGGATTTACAGTATAAAGAAATTTTAAAAAGTATAACAAAAGCCAGTAAAGTAGTAAAACAGAATAAACATAGAACTAAGAAACTAACAGAGAAAACTAAGAAACTAATAGAGGAAAGACAGACTCTAAGTACAAACAACAGAGATTTACAATATAGGTTAAAAGATAAAGAAGTCAAGCGCAGCATCAGAAACGATATTAGAGATTATAATAAAAAACTAATACAAAATGCATTAGAAAAGAACCGATCACTGAAAATAGCTAAACAAGGAATCGCCAACCATAAATCGTGGATCACATGTCTAACAGACAACCAAGGCGTTAAACAATTTAAAAGAGATAAGGTTCTAGAGATTTGCACAATATTCTATAAGAATCTTTATTCCGATTCATCAAAAAGACAATCTGTATCCAGCTATTCATGTTCCGAAAATATAACACCCATATCAGAAGTAGAGGTCCGAGATGCATTAAGCACATTGAAATATAACCGATCCTGTGGCGAAGATGGTGTCAGCACCGAAGCCCTTAGAATGGGTGAACCATCGCTCCTTTTTTACCTTACAAAATTGTTCAACGACATTCTTCGTACCGGTAATCTTCCATCAAATTTTTGCCATTCCAATATTATACTTCTCCATAAGAAAGGCGATAAGTCCGACATAAATAATTATAGGCCAATCAGTCTAATTTCTCATGTTTATAAAACCTTTATCAAAGTCATTGAAAAACGCATAGCTGGCCAATTAGATCTTAAACAACCTCCAGAACAAGCAGGCTTCCGTCGAGGACTTTCCACCACCGACCACTTACACGCTGTTAACCAAATAGTCGAGAAATATCAAGAATATAAAACTCCTTTGTATCTTGCATTTGTTGACTATTCTAAAGCCTTTGACAGCATCACACATTCTGCAATATTTAATGCCCTCACAAAACAACACATAGAACTTACATACATACACCTTTTGCGCAACATATACACCCATAGTACAGCTGCTATTAAGTTAGAGAGCTTAGGTCCAAAGTTTGACATCCTCAAGGGAGTCAAACAGGGCGACCCGCTATCTCCAAAACTGTTCACCAGTACCCTAGAGGAAGTATTTCAGACGCTGGCAGTCAAATGGGAAGAGAAAGGGCTTGTCGTCGGTGAAACAAGGTTGAATAATCTGCGTTTCGCAGATGATATTGTCCTTTTCTCCCCCACAGCCACAGGACTGGAACAAATGCTACAAGATCTTAGCGATGCAAGCCTTGAGATTGGACTGAAGATGAACATGTCGAAGACTAAGCTCATGACCAACAGCTCCAAAAGGAGCATACACGTAGGCGGGGAGAATGTACAATATGTCCAAGAATATATATACTTGGGCCAAGTAATCTCTTTCCAGGCAAGGCAAGATAAGGAAATTGCAAGACGAACTGAAAATGCCTGGAAGAGTTACTGGTCCATGAGGGAGTATTTTAAGGGCACGCTACCCATGTCTCTGAAGCGAAAGCTAATGGACATGTGTATTCTCCCCATCTTGACCTACGGTGCACAAACTTGGTCTTTGACTAACATCCAAAAGTCCAAACTCAAGGTTTGCCAACGTGCTATGGAGCGCAGTATCTTGGGTGTAAAATTGACGGATCATGTACGAAACACTACGCTGCGCTCCAAAACGCAAATCGTTGACGTGGCTCAAAAGGCTGCCCAACTTAAATGGGACTGGGCAGGACATGTCTGTCGTATGCCGAACGAACTGTGGGCCCGTAAAGCTCAGGATTGGTGCCCTGAAACAGTGACACGGGGTCGCGGTAGACCACGAAGGAGATGGCGGGACGACCTGGATGTCTTCCTTGAGAATTGGAAAGAAGTAGCACAGAAGCGCGAGCTTTGGAAGGAGTGGAGGGAGGCCTTTGCCCAGCAGTGGGACAATATGGGCTAGCTATATATATATAAGTAGTATCACGTACAACAAGTAACAAAAAAATCTTATTTTTTTGTTACAACAAGTAACAAAAAAATCTTATTTTTTTGTTACTTGTTGTACGATGATTTATTAGGAATCTATGTATAGACAATATAATATTTAATATCAATGTCACGTATCACGAGCCAACGCCAATATCGGGATTTCACATATATTTACAGACACGTCTACCTCAGAAATATTCTACTTACTTACTAATAGGTAACTAAATACTCCCGCGCCCCGCACACCCTGCGCAACACTGCGCGCTATGCGCCCGTCTACGTGAGTTTCGAAGCCCTATTTGACTCTGTTGGGGGATGATTTTGGAAAAACTGTGATACACATGTCTCATAATTTTAATTGAAAAGTGTGTACACCAATTTTCAAATCAATCGACATCGAGAAAAAAATCACAGAAAATTCAACACCCTATTTCACACTTTTACGGGTAGAATTTCAAAGAACACACTCTCTAAACTTCATGTCTCTAGGACCAATGGTTTGGGCTGTGCTTTGAAATATCAGTCAGTCAGGGCTTTGAATTTTATATGTGTAGATTGAAGATGAGAGCGACTTGGTGATGTCGTAGGTTTAAACAAAACAACACGGGCATGGGTAAGCTCGCTCATAAGCACCATTCGCACCAAATTAATCTCTGACATTCAAAATGGTGTATTAGTTTTCTCATGCTTTAGAAATATAAAGTGCATTAAGCTTGTATTCATCTTTTATTTGTACGAGACTCCATATTACGACTATTTGTCAGACTTATTTACGCGATCTTGATTACTAATTCATACAATCCCACGATGATGAACATTTCCAAATACCTACCGATTTGAGAAAGAAACCGTGCTTAATATATATTTACCACGGATATTTGCAAGTGCTCGCAATAGTAATAATCATTGATTACTAATCCCGACTACATAATAGCTAACTTTAAAATTAAACGCGACGGAAAATAGTCATTATCAACAAGAGTCTCTGGCCGTCCACGGGCTGTAGGTCCAAATTTCCAGAACGAAAACGTTGGAACCAAAAACGATCCGTGTTTTATTTTAATCTTCCCTATTTTATTTTATATCAGCGTACTAAGTCCCACTGCTGGGCAAAGGTTTCCCATGGCTTTCCAATTTTGTTAAACATTTGCTTTCTTCGATCAATCCGTTAAGATTGAGTCCCTATACACATTATTAATCGTTCGAACAATTTCTGCAGCGCTGGTACCACGGTGGAACTCGTATTCGTAAATAACGTGATTTTTAAAGTTTTCCATAGTGTGAACAGAATGATGTCAAAGAAAACCAAGGCGCCACGGCTAGGCAGATAAATAGTAAGACCTGCTTGTACGGAACAGAATGTTCGGCTACAAAACAAAATGAAAGGCAATTTTATTTGACATGAAAATACTAAGATGAATGGGGGACGTGTAGTGTAACGTGAATGATTAGAATAACAATTTAATATAAAGAGGAAGACGTCTGAAAAGTTATGTGGTAAGACTGGTAAGTCTGTGGTTCTAATGGTATGAGCACGTGATGCGGCTGATTGAGGAAAATGTCGTGAAGAAAGATTTGATTACGAATATTATAAGAGTAGGGGAAGACCAAAGAAACGATAGATGTACTATGAAAAAGGAAGACATGCTGCGCCGAGCCTAAGTATATTGGGATAACGGCAGGAGAATCATGTTACGGACCAAAATATCTAGAAATAAATGCAGCCCTTATTATACTGCCACGCTCAGTTTCATTAGTGGTAGTGACAGGTATATTATTAGTATACGTGTGTCCAGCTCCGGGTTCTGGCGTCCGCATGTCTTCAATTACCATGATAAAAATTTTGTGGAGTATGGCACAGGCACTAATGATATTCAAGGTGTTTGGTAATTTGTTTTGCAATTTCCTACTGAGACATGCAAATCGCCTTTTCCAGACCCCATTGAATCGCTCAATTACGTTTCTTGTTTTTATGTGAGCCCTATTGTATTGTAACTCAGCCGGAGTCTGTGAATTAAGCACAGGCGTGAACATATAAGAGGTTTGGTTAGCCGCTGTCCCCAATCAGTATGCCTTACATGTGGCCATCCTCAAACTGCAAACAACACCTGCTGTTACTAAAGATTCGAGAATCGTGGACTGAGCCAGGCCAACGGGCAACAATGTCATAAACTTCCATACGTGGTCCACAAACTATCTGCACATTTATGGAAAACCATCCTTTTCGGTTGCGAAAAGCTTCGCCATTTGTGCGGTTCGGTTTTTTATTGGCACGCGCGTGCAATCTATGCATCCTAGCACATCAGGGAAACCAGCTACGCGATAAAAATTGTTTTTCACCGCTGCCTGGTCATCGAGGGCAGGGAATTTTATAAATTGCCTCATTTTCCTTGCCAATATATTTGAAACATTTGCCACAATTTTTGATACTTGCGACTGGCTTATTTTATGTAAATCACCGCAAACAATCTAAAATGAAAAGAAAAAAAAAATAGGAATGTATAATATTACAAAATAATAACAGAAACTGCATCAGCAGATAAAGTAAAATTACTCTCGAAAAAAATCAAAAAAATAGGCATACACTAGTAGTACGTTGTTCTAATTTAACTTACTTGAAAGTTTCCAGTAGCATAAAATCTCAACGCTAAACTAGCTGGAATGTTGATGGAATTGGTAGTCCACGATTAGAGCTACTGTACTGAGTAACAAAACATTTTGTACGGTTTCCTTCTGAAATCGAAATCGTGAATAGAACTGTTCATTGTTGTAATATTCTAACGGGTTATCGGCATCGCGTAAATATCGTCGCGGTAAATAATTATATGGCGTATCGTATACATAATCGACATAATCCCCAAAATTCATCTTGCTTTGGCTACAACAAGAAAACAATTTTACACACGTCGATTCACTTGAATTTCAGTAGGTACATATGTCTCACCCACAACGTGGGTTTCACGGTTTTAATAATCTTCTGGCGCGGGGCAAAAATCGGTACTAACGCAGCCATCTCTTTCTTTTCTCAATATTTTTTTACAAAACAATTAACAAAAGGTTTACCAACAGCGCCCCCCCTGTCAGCTTCATTCGAGCGTCAAAAGATTCTTGTACTACTGTTCGTTGAATTTGACAGATGATTCCTTGAAAAGTGGGCGTTTATGTCAAATTATAAACAAACTGTAGCTATCAATATGTCTAATGGGGTGGAAAGTAGGCGTGTCAAGTCCGACTTAAGTTCATTCCACGAATAAAAATACGGGTGTTAGAGTTTTTCGAAGGCTTATAATGTGATGTTGACGTTGTTAAAACGCTATTGTCGGTTAATAAAAACTAATTGTAAATCTGGTTGACTGAAATAAATTTGTGGATATTTGAGTATTTTATACACTGTTATATTTTTGTTTATGGTAACAATGATGTTATTTAGTACTTTTTGTTTACATTGTCATAATTACATAAGATAACTATAGAATAAGATACGGCTTATTTATAACTAATTAATTCAATTGTTTACGCTTTGGTTTAAATAGAAAAAGTAACAATATCGATGAATATCGATGCACAATGATAAATTCGAGCTATGTATTTTTCCACGTTACCCTCATTGCATTTGATATTTTTCTCGACATACAGGCTAGTTGTTTTTTTGAATTTGAACGGACGGTCTGCATTGTAGCTCGTGCTTAAAAGGTCGAACTATCCATTATTGCCGTGATTAATATTATATAGTGTATTATCTATGGTGATTGAGACGATTACAGTTTCAGAAAGTGTAAACATATTGATGTGTGTTACAATATAGACTATGTTATTTTGAAGTGAAATAAACTGATAATACGTAAATATACTATTTGTGGACTTCTTTTAACCAATGATCTAACAACATGTATATTATTACATAATTTACTGCGGAAAAGTGAAACTTCAAGAAGAATATACACTCCACCAGGTACTATAGACCAATAATCCATTCACAAATGAAATTCAAAACACTATTGCCATAAGACCTCTGTAAAATGTACCTCGAAGATCAAACCTTAATGCGAAACAAATTCAAGAAGAGTTTACGTCATATTTAAGTCGACTGACTGAATGAATAAACTCGAAAACATTTGAAGAATGAAGACATTGATTTTTAAATTTAATCACATAAGGGGATGGTCTATAAAAAAACCCAGAATCGATTGGGACCAACATAAACCAATAGGTTCATTGTAATGCACAATTTATCTCACCGAAAGAGTAACACCGAAATCAATAGGGTATATGAGCTATAGGCTGACAAAGTAACTGCTGTGAAACGGCAAATACCTACATTAACTAAGTGTTCTATTGTCATTTTACTTGTCTTGTCAATCAGTTATCAAGCTCGGGTGACCGCAATAAATAATAGGTTTGCATTGTCAATAATAAGGGTATGAGCAAAAGAGGGTTAGAACCAAAATAAAAATCCAAAAAAGGAGGGTAGATTGACCGACCTACCTACATATTCGGTACAAGACTCGGTCTTTTTCTCGCTTACAACAATATTGAGTGAGCGAGAGACTAATAGGAGCGTACCATGTTTTATTCCTTCGTTCCTTTTCTTGACTGTACCGGCGCACTATGGGACCAAACTGTATTTTTCATCTCAAAAATGGTTCCGACAAAAGTCGTGTTACAATACCGTGACATTGTAAATGTTAATTTCAAGTTATCGTTTCACAAGCCCAAAAAAGACTTGTGTGAAGTTTGCCATATCTTTGCGAACAACCAGTTTCCCACAGAAGAAGAAAAACAGAGTTTCTTGGTGTTCCAAGAAACTGATGTTTCAAGCGCGAAAAAAGAAAGCTCGATCACTTAAACAAGCTGATAAAACAGAAGCATGTGAAAATCCTGAAATCGTTGTAGCTACGTTTGATTTTCAAAAAGTTTTGCAGACTCCGCATGGTGAGGTAAGCATATTCTATTACAAAAGGAAATTGAATACTTTCAAGTTTAAACTGTTTGAGCTTGTAAATAAAACTGCGACATGTTACATGTGGCATGAGTGTATTGCTAAAAGAAGTGCTAATGAAGTTTCAAGTTGCCTGTTGCCGATTTCATTAAAGTGGGGTGCAAGAATTTAGATTTTGGTCGGACAATACCTCGGCGGTGGACACTTCGGCGGGAATATTACGCGGGAGGCCGTTCGGTGGCGTCACCCTGCTTTGGAGAAGCAGTGTTTTCCTAAATGTGTCAGTGCTACGGTGCGATAATACTCGTGTTTGTGCAATTAAAATCATTACAAGTGATCGGCCTATGATTGTAATGAGAGTGTACATGCCTACAAATGTGACGGAAAACCTACCGGAATTTACGGACTGTCTAGGGACGGTGAGTGCTATAATAGATGAGTACGGTGTAGAATCAGTTTTCGTGTTGGGCGATTTTAATGCCGATCCACGTGAACTATTCTATAACGAACTTATACATTTCTGTAGTGAACAGGTATGGACTTGTGTAGATGTTGAGTTGTTGGGACCTCACTCTGATACCTATACCTTTGTGGGAACACACACACACACACACACAATACAAACGCATACGCACACACCTCAGACAATTATATAGAAGTAAGTTATCGTTAAATATAACCAGTTGGCACTTGACTCTCGAGCCTTTCATTCCTATAACCCGGTAGGCAGCCCTATATATATCTTTGGTTTTTGCAAGTTGAAGCAATTTTAGCACCGCAAAAAACGTCTGACTTGAACAAATATTACATGATAGTCGGAAAACTCAGCAAGGATGTTGTCCAGCAAATAGCGGATATTTTGGCAAATCCCCCGGAAACTGGCAAATTTGAGGCACTGAAAAACGCCGCAAAAATTATTATCAGAGATGGAGTTAGGAAATCAGAAACCTAGTCAGCTACTGCGCAAGATGAAAGAATTAGCAAGAGAAAAGATAAAGGATGACACATTAAAGATATTATGGCAAGATCACTTACCGTCAGCAGTCCAAGCAGTACTTACCGTCACGTCAACGAAGGACCTAGAAGAAATGGCAATAATAGCAGACAAAATCATGGAGACTAACCAGTCCGCGCAAGTCAATGAAGTAGCGCGTGGTGAGGCGAAGTCCACGAACAAATTTGACATAGCAACCATCATGGCAGAAATAGCGAAGATCAACCTGAAGATAAATGAAATGGACAGAGGAAGAGGAAGATACAGAGGCAGAGGTGGACGTAGGAATTTCTCACGTAGCCGCTCAAGGTCAAGACCACGCAGGATACCCGAGAATGCAGATTAGCTGTGTTCGTATCACAGGAAGAACGGACAAAGAGCGAGGAAGTGCATCGACCCGTGCAACTGGAAAAGTAAGAACTCACCACGGAAGTCGGAAAACTAGCAGAACTGCAGCCGGTGGCGGGAAGTTTGACAGTTAAGGATCACCGCCTAGTAGTAAGTGATAGAAAAATTAACATTAAGTTCTTGATAGATTCAGGAGCATGTATTTCTGTTTTACCAAAAGTGTTAGTTAAGAAAAAAAGCGAATTAGATTTAAATTCAGATTTTAAACTATTTGCTGCAAACGGTACAGAAATCAAAACTTATGGAACAAAGACACTAACGTTAGACTTAAGATTAAGGAGACCTTTTAAATGGACTTATTAAGGAGACCTTTTAAATGGACTTTTGTCTTTAGTGAAGTAAAGCAACCAATTCTAAGTGTAGATTTTCTAAATCATTTTATGTTAATTGTAGATATTAATGATCGTTGCTTAAAAGACAAGGTTACTAATTTGACAGTACGTGGAACGATCGCAAGCCAATATGAACCAGCGATTTCTGCGTTACGAAAAGACCATCCGGTATATGATATAATAAAAAAATATCCAGATATTCTTAAACCTATGTCATTCAAAGAGACTCCGAAACACTCAGTTTATCATTACATTGATACTACTGGACCTCCTATCTTTTGTAAACCTAGACCTTTAGCGCCTGAAAGGTACACGAGACCCAATTAATTGATTTACAGATTATATGTGTGGGTGAAGTCATAGTTATGCACACAAACACTAAATAAAACGTGCGAGCTCGGTTTTTATTAGTGTGCGTGTGGCACATCATTTACCATATACCAATATATAGTCATCATTCACTTATGGTACTGAAGGAGGTATAATATTTTGCATCATATCACTATAGCAAGCTTGGCACAATGGCTATCGTCTTTGGTCAGTAAACAAGAAGCCGTAAGTTCAAACCTTGTATGCAACAATATATTCTTTTTCTTTTTGTATTCATTCTTTTGTTAAAACATTACTTAAAGTAGAATTTATAACGATTCGATCCCGTTCAAGGTTGGGTAATGAAGTTTTCAATGTTTGAGATAAACACGGAACTCTCAGGTCATTTTATTTTGACTGTTTAGAAAAAAACTACCGACATTTTAAAAATATTGTTTTCAAACACCTTCATTTATAAAAATGAGCGTTCTTAGTTGTCAATCTGTTACGCAAGCATAGCCGAGGCAAATTGCTATAGCATGCATCGCCCTGATTTCACACGGCAACAACACCGCGCAGTATCTAGGAGCTGACGCTGCACACGTGCCTCGTGACGCCGCGAAGCCGACACCGGACGCTCGCTACCTGATTCCGCAATTCATGGACATTCTTTGGTCAATCGTCGACTGAACAATCCACATAGTAATTAGTTAGACTTATAATATAATTGTAATTTTTGGTACTAATTAAATTCTTTTAAATAAAATCGGTTTTTTTTGCATCTTCTGCTGCCACCGAACTTAATTGGCGCAGCCGGTAGGATTTTCGAGGAATAATAGGTACGTGACGCGTCAAGATTTCCCCTAAAATCGGACCGAAGTCCCGCGTGACTTACCGATTCTCGAGAATCCTGAATCTACATACATCGTGAGGCGCCAGCGGAGGTGAATCCAGACATCGATTCGGCAAGAAAACCATGTTGTAAGTACTTTGAATCTTTCAAGTCCCTACTGTCCTAATTTTATTCTAACCTAGATCCTTACCTGGTCATTTACAGTAATTTTTCTTGCAATTACGCATCTTATAATATAGATATTGTGTGTGTATGATTTAATTTAGTGTTTTATATAATAGCTTTCAAGATTTTCCATCCAAGAGAGTCGCGTAACCCTAGTTTAGGTAGTAGTAGATCGAATAGGCTCATCACTTTAGACGAGTCCAGGCAGTTAGGAGAACCAGCACTACTAGGCATTATGTCGCAGGACAAAATAGGAGAAATTTTTAATTCGCTTAAGGTTTTACCTGATTTTGATGGTAACCCTCACGTGTTAACCCGTTTCGTGAATCTCTGTGACCAACTGGTACTTGCATATTTCAAGACAGAGCCGGGTAATGAGTTAGCCAATTTGGCCCTTATAAACGGCATATTAAACAAGGTTACGGGTTCCGCAGCTCGATTGATAAATACTAACGGTATTCCCGAAAATTGGATTGGTATTCGAAGTGCATTAATTAATAACTTTGCTGACCATCGCGACGAGACCGCTTTATATAACGATTTGTCATTGCAAACCCAGGGGTCTTCAACCCCACAAGAGTTCTATGAGCGCTGCCAGAATCTGTTCAGTACAATCATGACATACGTCACATTGCATGAAACCGTGGCTACTACAGTTACAGCGAAACGTGATCTTTATAAGAAACTGACCCTACAATGTTATTTGCGCGGTTTAAAAGATCCCCTAGGTTCTAGGATCCGTTGCATGCGTCCCGAAACGATGGAAAAAGCTCTCGAATTCGTTCAGGAAGAGCTTAACACCCTTTATATGCAACAACGCACCGAAGGCGGGTCTAGTAAGAAAGACAATAATCATCAGCCTTTCAAGCCCAATTCCAATTTACCACTAAATAATTTAATGCGGCAACCTTTTGCAATGGGTATGCCCGGTCCCTCAAAACCACAGATATATGGCATGCCTGGTCTTTTGCGTCCCCAGCAGAGTTTTCCTCAACCTTACCAAGGCTGGCGGCAAAATGTACCCCAACCACAACAACTACGTGGCCCTACTCGGACTCAACAGATGTTCCGGGCACCACCTCCAAATTATAACGCTCAGGGCAATGCCTTTAGGCTCCAGGATGGATTACCCGTGCAATCCACTAATTTTAATAATACGCCGCGTCCTATGAGTGGTGTCAGCCATTTTGTGCCTAAACCTTTACCCTCGACTAGACATGACTGGCGTACAGCTGGTAATCCACCACCCAGCAACTATTTTAGAACACGCGAGGTTAATAACTATGATTGTGTATTTGATCCCTATTACGACTTAGTCTGTGCAGCGTATAACCAAGACTATGACGCTTACCAAGAGTACCTAGATTTTTACACTAACTATGGGCAATATGAAGTCCCAGTGGTAGAGGAACTTAAGCCAAATGCAGACGAGGTCGAAAATGAAAACCGGAATCCGGATGGAAATTTTCCCGAGGTCCCGAAATCAGAAAAGCCAAAATAGATGTAAATTTTAACATACAGAGGCAACTTGGGTACATACAAATCCATAACCCACCTTTAAGATTTCTTATAGACACTGGAGCCAACCAGTCGTTTATATCGCCTCAAGCTGTTGAAAAATACTTTTCCAATGTACCTCTTAACTATAACCCGTTTGAAGTAACCAATGTGCGCACCGTTTATAAAAATAACTATTCAATAACGTTGCCTAGTTTCCCCGAATTTAAAGAAGAAGGCGATATCACCTTATTCATCCTAGATTTCCATAAGTATTTTGATGGCCTTATTGGCTTTGATTTATTGGACTCATGGGGTACTAACATTGATCTAAGAAACAGGAAACTAATCACCAGAAACACTGAGATACCCATCACCATGTATGACTCTCGCAATGCTAATCTCCATGAGGAAATCATACCAGCTCAGACATCTAAATTAGTAAGATTGCCCATAAATTCCCTCGATGGTGAGGTATTCGTTCCCGACCAGATAATTAGTAACTGTTTAATTTCTGATTGCTTGACCACAGTAAAAAATAATAGAGGATGGGTACAAATTTCAAATAAGACACCTAATGATGTAATCTTTTCCATGGACCGTCCTGTTACAGCCGAACTATTTAACGTACAGACTGAACATGTAGAACAATTATCTGTCCGCACACAGGAAGTTTTATCGCGTCTCCGGACAGACCATTTAAATCCAGAAGAATTGGCAAATCTAAGAGCTTTATGCGCACGGTACTCAGACGTATTTTATCTTGAAGGAGAACCTTTAACATTTACGAACAAAATTAAGCATAAGATTAGGACGACTGACGAAATTCCCGTCCATGCTAAAAACTACAGATATCCTTACATCCATAAACAAGAAGTTAAAGACCAAATCAATAAGATGATCGAGCAGAATATAGTCAGACCTTCGGATTCTGCATGGAGCTCTCCCGTTTGGGTGGTCCCCAAAAAGGCAGACGCTTCGGGTAAGGCCAAGTGGCGCCTTGTGATAGATTTTCGTAAGGTCAACGAAAAAACTATTGACGACAAGTACCCCATACCGAACATTTCAGACATATTAGACAAGTTAGGCAAATGCCAATACTTTAGCACCCTGGACCTTGCCAGTGGATTTTACCAAGTCGAATTAGATCCTTCTGATATACACAAAACTGCTTTTAATGTAGAAAATGGACATTACGAATTCCTAAGAATGCCGATGGGTTTGAAAAACTCCCCGGCAACATTTCAGCGTGTAATGGATAATCTCCTAATAGACCTTCAGGACATCTGCTTAGTGTATTTGGATGACGTCATTCTGTTCAGTACATCCCTGCAAGAGCATATTATTAATTTAGAAAAAGTTTTCAAAAGATTAAGAGAATCCAACTTCAAGATACAAATGGACAAGTCCGAGTTCTTGAAGCTAGAGACCCAGTTTTTAGGACATGTCGTCTGTAGAGATGGAGTTAAACCAAATCCAGATAAAATAAGCGTTATAAATAATTACCCGTTACCTAAAAATACTACAGAAATTAAACGTTTCCTTGGCCTTCTTGGATATTATAGGAAATTCATACCGGATTTTGCACGTATCACAAAACCCATGACTCAATGTTTGAAGAAGGGATCCAAAATAGTTTGTGACCAAAATTACATCAGCTGTTTCGAGCATTGCAAGACCTTGTTGACGAATGACCCAATTTTACAATACCCGGATTTTAACAAAGAGTTCTTACTGACCACTGATGCCTCCAATGTCGCATTAGGGGCCGTGTTATCGCAGGGGCCAATAGGTTCGGATAAACCCATTGCATACGCCTCTAGAACTTTAAACTCAAGCGAACTTAATTACAGCACCATAGAGAAGGAGTTACTAGCTATTGTGTGGGCTTGCAAGTACTTTCGACCTTATCTATTTGGTAGGAAATTTAAAATTATTACCGATCATAAACCTCTACAATGGGTTATGAGCCTCAAAGAGCCCAATTCCAGGCTTACAAGATGGCGTTTAAAGTTATCGGAATATGATTTCTCTGTAGTTTATAAGCAAGGCAAACTAAACACCAATGCAGACGCCTTATCCCGCTTAGAGCTCCATAACGAAGAAGTAAGTTCAACAGCTGTAAACCCGTCTGAAAAGAACCAATTAGCTGACCATTCCAGAACGATCACAGCCTCAGAGGCCGCAAACGACTCTAATACCGTAACAGTCCATACCGACGGCGAAAACCCCATCTTAGAAGTCCCTATCACTGAGCAACCGCTCAATAAATTCACTAAACAGATAGTATTCACTATCGTAGGTGACATAAAAGGAAGGCCAACTGTCACAAAACCCTTCGAAACGCACACGCGTACCGCTGTTCAATTGTCGGAATCCAATCTGGAGGAAGATGTCATTAATGCTATTAAAGAGTATGTTCACCCCAAAATCAAAACAGGCTTACTAATAAATCCACCGTTAGCAATGTACACAGTTATTCCCATAATTCAAAAGACTTTTAAGAACTCAGCCATGAACCTTGTGCTAGCAAAAACCGAATTGGAAAATATAAGAGAGTATTTAAGACAACAAGAAATAATTAACAAATATCACGATGGTAAAACAAATCATAGAGGCATAAATGAGTGTTACCTAGCCCTGTCTAACAAATACTTTTGGCCTAAAATGAGAGAGCACATTACTAAATTTATCAACGAGTGTACGGTATGCGGCCAGGCTAAATATGATCGCAATCCCATAAAACAACAGTTTCATTTCGTCCCTCCACCTAGTAAGCCTTTTGAAACCATCCATCTAGATCTACTAACTATTCAGAGTGAAAAATTCATAACTATTGTTGATGCTTTCTCAAAGTATGCTCAAGCCTATTTCTTAAGAGACGGGACAGCAGTAAGTGTAGTGCAAGCGTTATTAAAATTCTGTACCCATCACGGAGTACCTTACACCGTAGTGACAGACAATGGACCGGAGTTCACCAACCAATTGTTCGCTGAGTTCACAAGACTACATAAAATCCAACACCATAAAATAGCACCTCACTCTCCTAATGAAAATGGAATTGTTGAGCGGTTCCACTCAACAATCTTGGAACACCTACGTATTTTAAAAGTGCAGCAAAAGAACGAATCTGTTTTAAATTTAATAAATTATGCCCTTTTGGCTTATAATAGCTCTATACATAGTTTGACGAGATGCAGACCAATTGACGTTATTACTGGACATTTCGACCCACGAGACCCACTGGACATAGATTTAACTACCCATTTGTTACAGCAGTATACAGTCGAACATAAAAACAAAATGACCAATGCTTATAATTTAATTCATGAGTCTAGTATGACCCAACGCAAAGATTTAATAAATGCTCGTAATAAATCTAGAGAGACGGAAAACCAATACTCACCTGAACAACAAATATTTGTGAAGAATCCCTTTGCCTCTCGCCAAAAGATAGTACCCCGCTTCACGCACGATACTGTCATGGCTGACCTACCAATACACATTTACACGCGTAAGAAGCGTGGACCCATTGCTAAATCAAGATTAAAAAGAGTACCTAAAAGTGCCCAATTGTTACAGGACCCTCCTAGTACTTCATCTGCTCCTGTACTCGGCCCTAACACAGGAGATAAAACTTGAAAATCTCGACGATGGCCCAGGTGTATTACCTTTTAAATTAGGTCCCTGCAGTATAGTATCTCATTACCATTCATTTTTACAACATGTAAACCTTCAGGAATTGCAAGATAAAGTCAACACCGTTCATAACCAACTAAGAGAAATAAGCCCCGACCTTAATAATAGAAGCCTTTCTTTATTCCAGCCCCATATTAAATACTTAGATGACCAGCTGCAAACCGTCCTTGAACAATTGCAGTCTTTCGAAACTACTCGTTCTAAAAGAGGTCTCATAGATGGACTCGGTTCTGTTGTTAAAAGCATAACCGGTAACCTTGATTATACCGATGCAGTACATTTCAATAATGCTATAAAATCTCTTCAAGATAATGAAAACAAACTATTAACAGAATTTAATAATCACGTGAGTCTGACCAAAACGTGGGTAACTCAACACTCTAAAGTAGTAGATAGCATGGTAGACAATCAGAACAGATTAACAGCCTTGGTTAAAAATATTAGTCAGAGTTTGGATAAAGGAAATCATGAGTTAGTTCAGTATGCCCATCTAGGCCAAACCATCTTAATAGTTAATGATAATGTTGATAAGTTATCGCGAGAGATATCAAAGTTACAGACCGTACTAGCATTCATAAGAACGTCAACGGCACACCATGACGTTATTAGTTTAGATACCATTAGATCTATAATAAACAAATTAATTACGTTATATGGTAGAAATAAAGTATTAGATATAGGAGCTAGAGAATATTATGACGTTATACAGTTAGGTTCATATTATGTAGGTAATGAAATAGTTATAGTTTACAAGTTCCCGATAATTCTACCCCAGACATATGATCTATACAAGATATCCATAGTCCCTAACAAAAACCACGAAATACTCATCCCTCACTTCCAATTCCTTGCAATCCATCCGAAAGATTTCAAGTACATAGAGGCTGAATGCCCGAAGTCCACTAAAGGGTATCTATGTGAAGAGATACACAACGTACAAAGCCGAACTTCGCCGGACTGTATTGGAGCTCTCATCACCACGCAGCAGAGACTTCCTGAATGCAAACCAGTCACGATATCTCTTCAAAAACCAGCCTACGAGAAACTCGATGACCGCCATTACACCATCAGCTTCCCGACACCGACGAAAGTACGTCTATCCTGCGAACAAGATCTCCACAAGTTACTACAAGGAAGTTACCTCGCCATACTTCCTCATAACTGTTTCATCCAGACAGCAGAGTTCACCATCTCAAACTCCAACGATCGATTGAAAGGTCAAGCTTTGAAGATAATAGATGTTCCTAAAGAAGATATTCCCAGCCCAATGGCACGCCCACTATTCAATCTCAACTCTATTAACTTGGATGATCTTCACGCTACCAATAAGGAGATTTCACTGCAGTCACCGATACAGTTCGATACACACTCAAATAGCAGCATCTATCATACAACTATACCGCTGTATGTGTTACTACTTAGTGCATGTGCACTAGCTGCATACTTTACTTATCGAAGATGTTATCCGAAGCAGAGCCATCTTAAGAAAGAATCCTCCGATGACAAGAAAGTTCGACCGCAGATCATCTACGCTATACCAGAGACACAAAGAGATAGAACAGATCATCTCCCAGCGCAATTTACGACCAAGGTCTTCAATAGTCGCTGTTCTTCGGGGGGAGGTGTTACGCAAGCATAGCCGAGGCAAATTGCTATAGCATGCATCGCCCTGATTTCACACGGCAACAACACCGCGCAGTATCTAGGAGCTGACGCTGCACACGTGCCTCGTGACGCCGCGAAGCCGACACCGGACGCTCGCTACCTGATTCCGCAATTCATGGACATTCTTTGGTCAATCGTCGACTGAACAATCCACATAGTAATTAGTTAGACTTATAATATAATTGTAATTTTTGGTACTAATTAAATTCTTTTAAATAAAATCGGTTTTTTTTGCATCTTCTGCTGCCACCGAACTTAATTAATCTACGAGTATTTGCATTACTGACTTTATTGATTACTACACTCATGCGCATGTGCGCGGATTTATTTCTGTGGATCCAACAATGTAACATTTTATCAATGTTCAAAAGAGTAGAAATCGTTGTTTTGGATGAGCAAAACATATCTATATGTGAAATTGTGAGTGTAAATGTGGTGCTGCCCCACAAACGATGGGACACTTTATATCGTGTCCTGCCTGTCTTGTTGTTTGCTCCTGCGATGTGCATCACAGGACGCTACTGAAAGTGCTAAAGTCGTCGACAAATTTTGGACTGACTCAATTTGGATTGTCATCGACACGCTAAGAAGATGCGAAATTGGAAGGCGCTTAATGATATCGGTGAGTAACAGTTACATATAACACTATGTTGATATTATACCTACTTCACTTTAACTAACTCCTCTCACCTTTCAATGTTTACTACGAATAAATAATTAATGTAACTTAAGTGCAATACCTACCATAGTTATAATAATATATTATCATGAATGAAAGATTTTTTTAAATTTATCTTAAGATGATTATGATAAAAATTAACTTGGTCTAAAATTAGCTTGATTTAGCCCTTAGACAGTTTAAGAAAAGCTAATGTCAGTGTATATCTTATATTTAATTTTTTTATTTGTATTACTATAAAATTAATTAGGTAAATATAAGTTTATTATTTAAACGTTGTGTATATTATGTATATAGTATTTAAATGTAGTATATATTTTTTTATAATAATAGCTATTATTAGTAGTATTATAAATACTCTTTTTATCCACAGAGGAGAACCGGATTTTGGAGACGTAGAACATCCTAGGCCAAAACCAAAGGCAAATTCATCGGCTCGACACCACGACATCGTGGCAAGGCACAAGGCTGTTCCCTTCTTGTCCACCCGCGTAAAAGCAACAGCACACAATATGTGCTTACAAACTGTCCACTGCGCACCGACAAAACCGACTACACTTTGCTAGGTCATAGATTAATTTTGATTGGGAGAACAATGTGCTGATTTATAGCGACGAAAAAACGTTTAAGTCGGATAAGGATGGGCGTAAATGATTCTAAACATATGCGCGAATATGGTTAACATCATGAGGTGTGAAGGTTACAAGAAGTAATAGAAAACGAGGGTTTACAGACTCATTATAGTCGAATTTATTTTAATTAGTAGGCGAATATGAATCTTATTTTTATGCAAATAATGTTCATATTTGTTAAGCGAATGTAAACAAATATAAACCTTAGCAACAATTAGGTATAGATGTTAATAATCTCCTCCTCTAATCCTCTTTTTAAAACCACAACTCGTAAAGTATTGAAAGTATGGTGAAGTGATGTTATTGTTATGCGGTTAGAAGTTGTCATAATTTCTTACTATCTTACATGTTGATTCACTTCACCTCTAATTTTACTTTGATTCAATTTATATACCTGCTACTTTGACAAATTATTTACGTCCATCCTTACCAACAAAAAACTTTGCCTTTGTCAATAAAACTGGTAAACAACAGTGTTTTACTCATTCGAATGTCTAGTATGGATAGCTATAGCCTATATATTTTTAAAACCAGTTCGTATTAAATCATTGTATCAGCCACACAAGTTTTTTTTGCTAACATACAACTCCCACCAAATTGAACCTTAAAACAACCAATGTAAGGAAGGCAAAGGTCCTTTCAAACCCAATGTTTATCTAATAAAAAATCAAATTATTTTATTGGTTTTATTTAATTACCTTTTTACTTTTTGCTTGAGTGATTAATAAAATTAATTTAATAAAGAACAAAAAGTAAAAAACAGCAAATATAACTCCTCATCCGCGATCGAACTCACATCGTTAAGCTTAGGTTACTAACTGTCGCAAGCGCTTACACCAATCAGCTATGGTGACCATGTTACACTTGTATAAAATGTTGGCCTTATTGTAAACCCGTTTTTTTATTTTTTCCTTGTACCCTACATGGTTAAAGATAAAAAAAATAAACCCCGTGAAGGGTAGACTACGTATACGCACACAATGACAAGGAGCGGCTGTACGAACATTATCGGCTCGTACAATGACTGTTACCGCTGTGTGCGATGTAAACTATTTAGCTTTGCTGACTGTACAAGATAGCCAAAGAAGAGTTTAGAAATATGTTAGAAGCAGGTATATGTAGGCCATCTAAATCGGAGTGGGCTAGTCCCTTACATTTAGTTCCTAAAAAAGGAGGGCAAGTTCGTCCTTGTGGCGACTACAGAGCTTTAAATGCAGTAACTAAACCTGATAGGTATCCAATACCTAGAGTACAGGATTTTACGTATTTACTAGCGAATAAAACAATATTTTCGAAAATTGATATAAGAAAAGCTTATCATAATATTTTAATTAATCCAAGTGATATTAGCAAAACCGCGATCACGACACCATTCGGTTTATATGAATTTGAACGCATGACCTTTGGTTTAAAAAATGCTGCTCAAACCTTTCAGCGTTTTATGACAAACACCGTAATGTCAGACCTAGACTTTCTATATTGTTATTCTGATGATATATTGATAAGTTCAGTTGATTCGGAACAGCATTGCGAACATTTAGAGCAGGTATTTCAACGTCTAAACGAATATGGAATTACAATTAACTTAGAAAAATGCACCTTTAACGCTACCAGCATAGAGTTCCTAGGCTACGAAGTATCTACATCGGGCATCAAACCGTTAGAAAATAAAGTACAAGCAATATCAACTATCCTAAACCCCAAAATGTCAGCGAGTTAAGAAAATTTTTAGGCATGGTAAACTTTTACCGTAGTCATTTACCTAAAGCAGTTGAATATTTAGAAACATTAAATAAGTACATTCATAAGTCCGAAAAGAACGACAAAACACCCATTCATTGGACACCGGATGCTGAACAAGCATTCTTGAAATGTAAAAACAGTCTCACACAAGCAGTCACGTTATCGTATCCGGTATCTAACGCGCCACAAGCACAATTTTTTTTTTTTTTCTGATTGATTGATTGATTGACTATTTGCTGACGCATCAAATAGTTGTGTAGGAGCTGTGTTGCAACAGTATATTCACGGTAAATGGTACCCATTAGGATATTTCTCAAAGAAATTAACAGAAACACAAAAAAACTATAGCACTTATGACAGAGAGTTACTTGCTATATTTTTAGCTGTAGAACATTTTAGAAGCCTATTTGAAGGTCGTCAATTAATTATTTTTACGGACCACAAGCCAATAACCTTTGCATTTACAAAATTATGTCAAACAAACAATAAAGAAAGTCCGAGACGTATCAGACAATTCATTTTCATAAGCGAATTCACAACTGACATACGCCAATAAGTAGAGAAGATAACATTGTTGCAGATGTGTTATCGTGTCTAGAAAGTATAGATTGTACAGCAAACGTAATTGATTATGAAAAACTAGCAATTAGCCCAGTCATATTAGGTAAAAAAAGGGGTCAACCTCGGAATGAAAGATAATAAGCTGCAAATTGGTATGAACCTTTGTTTTGTCATTCTAAATGTTGTCTCAAAAGTCACAATCGTTATCGTGTCCGCGTCTCAAGATATTCAAGGTCAAAGGTCACAAAAATCGGTTTTTCGCGAATATCTGGCTTCCTATCGGTTAAATGAGATTTGCATTTATTATAAAAGTTGTAGGCTATAAAATTCCCTACAACTTTTGTTTAAACTTTTTTTTCATACGACCAACCGTTTTGAAGGTAGAGCGCGAAGAGTGCACATCGTACAGTCATATACGGCCTAATGCAAGGTCAAGCGTGAGTTATGGTTATCAGTACGTTATAAAGTCAATTATTTACTTGGAAATTATAATTATTAAACAATAAAAGCACATTTTATTTTTACACGCATTCAGTGGCTGTGACACGACTTCTGCGCTATTTAAAAAAGGAAAAAAAACTGTTACTAGAGCATTGGAAAAAATTCCTGATTTAGATAAACTGGTGGAAGTATTTCAACAAGAAAACTGCCCAAAACAAACATTATTAGAAAATGGAGTGCGCATCTTGTTGGCATTATATAATGCTCCAAAATCTGAGGACAACATTGATCATTTCCGCTACACGCAATTCATCAAATTTACAAAACTAAATAAACCTGTACAACTGTCAACACTTCCACCAACAAGTGTAGCAGCTCATCAACACATAAAACGTGTCTACTACCAGATTCAAACGTGGTTAGGGAAGGACTTAGAACCTCAAGAATGGGGCTGGATGCTTGAAAATGAAATCCTGGAGCCCATACGAACGTTATTACCTCCAGCACCAGCCGAACTACTAAACGTAATATTTTGCAATTGCAAAAATGGTTGTGGTTCCCGCTGTGGATGCAGAAAATCAGGGCTACAATGTTCTTTAGCTTGCGGCCAGTGCAACGGACAAGCTTGCCTCAACGCTTCACTGTATCCAAGTAATCCCGAAGAAGAAAATACATATGATCCCGATATTCTGGAAGGTTTGGAGATGAACATGACAGATAATGAGGATGATGACAATGAATCGAACATTTTTGAGCGACAAGAAGAAGAAGACGACGAACAAGAAGAAGATAATTAGCTTCCATTTCCAATTTCATTACAATTAAAATCAACAAAGATACTTTTGATATTTGAACTCACATTTTGATAAATGTATATTATGCCGTATTTAATAATAAATAAAAATATGTGTAAAATATATACTCTTACTATCATTTTAACTTAAAATAAAACTAAAATATATAATCCAGAATTAATAATATTTTATACTTAAATAGTTAAATATGAATAATTATATATAAATAATCAAGTTACTTACTTTAATTAAATATAAATAATTAATAGTTAGTACATAAATAATAGGCATTGTTTAATAATTATAATTTCCAAGTAAATAATTGACTTTATAACGTACTGATAACCATAACTCACGCTTGACCTTGCATTAGGCCGTATATGACTGTACGATGTGCACTCTTCGCGCTCTACCTTCAAAACGGTTGGTCGTATGAAAAAAAAGTTTAAACAAAAGTTGTAGGGAATTTTATAGCCTACAACTTTTATAATAAATGCAAATCTCATTTAACCGATAGGAAGCCAGATATTCGCGAAAAACCGATTTTTGTGACCTTTGACCTTGAATATCTTGAGACGCGGACACGATAACGATTGTGACTTTTGAGACAACATTTAGAATGACAAAACAAAGGTTCATACCAATTTTCAGCTTATTATCTTTCATTCCGAGGTGAAAGCCCTAATATGACTGGGCTATTTCTTACGTACGGTTTTCTCAAACTTGTTATATATGAATCTGACGTGTATAAAAGCGTCTTAAAGACATCTTCATTTGTAGCAGATCGGGAACATTTTCTGGCATGATGAAGTCGTATGTTTCTGTAGTCTTTGTTGCGAGACTCTTGTGCGTCTTCCGATAACTGTCCAATAGGAAGCACCGCAAAATGTTTGATAACGTTTTCTCCGTGTATGAGTATTTTATGAACGGAGGATGGCATATAATATCAATCGTAACTACTTACATAGATTCTTGCAGTTTCTATTGCATATTCCCCAAATTTTTCAGGGTCGATCATCATTCCAGAAGAAAGAACTTGCAAGATAATGTATAGGCGTTTAATCAATGCCTCATCTACACCTGTTAGTTCCGATGAGCAAGTGCTATTATAGAAGAATCTTCGTGCGGTATTGCCATCGTTCGTATTCCCGCTAACTTGCCGAGGTTTGTCGACGATTAATCCCAACTCCTCCCTGAAACGTTTTTGAACAAGTTCTTTCTTTTCTTTTTTTTAATCTCTTATTTTCCTCAGAAGCAGCCCAAGTCTTAAACGAAAGATTATAGGAAATATGCAATATCATTTCCATGCAGCGAATCCAGGCGTGTAAGGTGGACAATCCGTATTGGTAGGCGTTTTCGTTTTCAGGTCTGGCAGTTACTTTCGATAGGTCATTCATTAGCCGTGGAGTAGCCCCACATATCGTGCATGTGGAACCAGATGGAGTATCTGTAAGGACCAGAGTCACCTTTCCATCGATCATCGTTAGAAATAGTTCATGCTTCACATTTACTGCAATACCATCTTTGTTTATAAGTGATGCTTGTGCAGCCCTAATTTGATTTTTAATATCATCGACAACTGCCTTGGTTTTTTCTGGAGTTTCCTTACAAAACTCAATAGAAATGGGTCTGCAAAAACGGACAGATGAAGGTACCGGATTTTGCCAAACAACGGATCCCGATTGCACATCAACTAATCTGATGGGGACTAATGAAGTGATGAACAAATTGGCATCTGAAATTGTTTCCGACTCTTCTGCAAGTATTTGCTTGTATTGGCTTTGACCAGAAGAACCATCACATCCCCATTTACAATAAAGGATCAATGTTCTATATTATTCTTGGAAAACAGAATCGATTTTTAAAATTCTAGCAGCAGTATGATCCAATAAATCTTGGATATTAATCACTTTAGCATAAGTATTCGTGATTTCGATTGTAGAAGATGGTGGATAACAGGATCTTTTTATTTCTTGTATTTTGTAGTAAGGCGGGAATATACAACACTTTCGTTCGTTGGTTAAGTTTTTCAGGTACATATATTGTGCTTTTGTTAGATCCAAATCTATAAAAGCACTCAATGCTTCCGTATCGGAAAGAATCTTCATCTGCTCTAAGTCAAAAAGTTCCATATTGTTCATGTGAATGGTGTCAGTGGTAAACCGCAAAAGATACCAATTTTCGGGTACTGACTTTTATCAGTATTTTTCTCATATCTTCTAAAACCGCAAATATATGCAGCTGATTTTTTTGCATTCTATTTATGAATAGTTAGACTACTAGTCAACACAAAAAGTAGCGGTTGGGCAAACGTGGGTAACATTGAAAACCTTCGACGAAAAAAAATATAAGTGAAAAATAAGGTATGTCACTTTTTAAGTAATTACTGAAATATTTTTCTTTACTTTTAAAATCATTAAGCTGTATCGCAAAAAGCATAAAATAACCTTTCTAAAAATGTAAAATACTGCATATCTGTACCAAGTATTTTTTCACAATATGGTATTGAAACATGTATACGCAAAGACTTGAGTTTGGCACTTCTGTCTTCTATGTATTTCTATCTATGAAAAAAATAATAATTTCGCGTATTAAGTGAAAAAATCCTAATGAATATTATAATTTAACTATTAGAGAACCAAATAAAATAGCCATATTATCCAAATTATGATATTCGTAAAAAGCATTTTTGATATGCGCTTGTTCTACCATTTTCCATAGTGCGCTGCTGGCTTTTCTCGGGGAGTTGGGGTGGATCGAATAAATCTCCCACCCGCACGCAAAATACGCGCTTCGACGTGGAGTTGCGGACACCAGCCCGTCATACAATACAATACAATACAAATGCCTCTGGCCAACCTGTACCTATGTCTATTATTGTTAGATAGTACCTGTATTCATCTGAGGTTATAGGTAGTGGTCCTATTATGTCAATATGAATATGATTAAATCTGTCAACAGGAGGATATCTACCATATTTTGAATTAGTATGTCTATTTACTTTTGACTTTTGACAGTTAATACATGTTTTTGCCCATAGGCCAATATCTCGGTTCATACTTGGCCACCAAAATTTTTCTTTAATCATCTGGCGCAAAGTACGTATGCCTGGATGACTAAGATTATGTATTGCATAAAATATGTCTTTTCTACAACTTTCTGTTAAATAAGGTCTTGCGTTTTGCTTTGATGTCTCACAGTATATGTATTGATCGCTATTCGGAACTAATTTTTTTTTAAACTGGTATCTAGAATCGTTTAAGTAGTTTTTTATTTCTTGATCTTTCTTTTGCTCTATTTGTGAAAGAACTTGAAGAAGAGGCACTAAGTCGTGGCACGTTGCACCTGAAAGTGAACCCACATTTACTGACCCTGATCCTGAAGTGGTATAAGTTAAAAATAATATTTATATTTAGTTATTACTTATATTTGTACCTAGCTAAAGCCAGAGTATAGGATTTACCTATTAGTAATATGATTTTAATTTAGTAAATTGTTTTCATGTATATATATATATATTTTACTTTGCTTGTTGTAATTAACCATGGTTTGTTTACGACTTAATTATTTGTAAAGCTTCCGGCGAGCTCGATAGATGGCGTTGACGGCGAATTAGAAGTCGCTATCGTTTGGTTACATCGGTTAGTACCTAAGCAAATAGTTTTTTTTTATTAAAAGAGCTATCAAGTCAGATCAGTACACAGTGGTTTCATTTTTCGACTTCGCTAGTGTACCTTCAGGTCAACCACCCCTAAATACCATCAGGTATTTAACATTGGTCCTACGAACCGGATCATTTGGACAGTAAAGTTTTTGTGACAAGTGGAGCCACCGTTGGCCCGCTTCTCCGTCCCGTGTACTTGCAGTGGATCGCTGCAGCAAGGTACACGGTCCTCCGCACTAGCGGCGACAGCTTCACCCAGCATTGGCGGTGAGCTGAGTCAGCAGTTGCGGACTAGTTCAAGGAGTGGCCATAGAGGGCGCCACTCTCAGATCAACACTTTCACTGGATGACAGCAAGGTGACGCAGGCGCAGCCATCACGCGACGTCACAGGTGACGTCACGCGCAGTTCAGATAGCGGCCACCAGAGGACGCCACTTGCAGGTTGAAAACGGTGTTTGTGTCAAGTGCAGTTTTGTGAGTACACTTTTTTATTTATCTTGTCCACGAATTGGACAAACAGGTTGAGTCAAACGATTTTGAACTCTATTCCAACACGAAGAAATTGTGAAGAAGTTTCGACTTAGAAAATAACTTCGTCATCTTGGACTTGTAAAATCTTAACAATAATTAATTTTTAAACTTAGAACGTTAGTATATTACCAATATTTGTGTACATGTTAGATTTAGGACTTAGAATATTTTATAGAAAACGGGGGAACGGGGAACCTATACCCGATTTCCACTAGATTTTGTGTGTTCCCAAAACACTTGTAACATTTTAAGTAGTTTTGAGACTTGTATTATTTTTGTTTGTTAGGATTGTTCAAACTTAGAAAATATTAGTCAGCTGACATTAACTTATAAGTTTTGTGATTAAGTTTGCACCACTCAGAAGTTTTGCATATTCTTATTCTTTACTTGCATTGATTTATCAACTTATACATTTGTGTTTATAAAATTTTGATCAAGTTAAAATCAATTTAAACTTATTTTATTTATTAATCAAGTACCTACATAAATCAATTATAAAATGGAAGGATTAATTAATGTTTTAAAAGATCAACAGAATGTTATCACAAAAGGATTGACAAATTTTAAGAAATGTAGTAAAGATAGATTAACGCTAGAATACATAGAAACAAGGCAAGAATTATTAGAAAGGGATTGGGCATTGTTTAAAGAAACCAACACTAAATTATATGAGCGTTATAAAGCAGAAGATATAGTACAGAAAGTGGTCGATATCTATGATGCTACAGAGGACACTTATGTTTTTTTTAGAAGTTTAATGAAAACATCTCTTAATAAAATTCGTTTAGCAACGGATTCTGTACATCAAACAGATAATGCTTCAACAAATATAAGTAAAGCAAGTAGTTCTTTTGTTAAGTTGCCCAAAATATCTATTCCTACATTTTCAGGAAAATATGATGAATGGACAACATTCCATGATCTTTTTACATCATTAGTACACAAAAATGATACTTTAGATAATGTTCAAAAGCTCCATTATTTAAAAGGTCACCTTTCTGGTGAAGCAGAGCAATTAATACGTCATACTCCTATAACTGATGCCAATTACATTCAGTGCTGGACTCAGTTACAGAAGCGTTACAGTAATAAAAAATACTTAACAAATTGTATTCTTAGGAGGTTGTTCGGTCAAAAACGTATGCAGGTGGAATCAGCTACAGCTTTGAAGGAGTTGCTTGATACCACGTGCGATTGTCTTAATGCGTTGAGAAATTTGGATATAAACGTGAGTACATGGGATGTCATTATCATACACATTGTTACCTTTAAATTAGACAATGAAACGCGTAAACAATGGGAGCTTAGTATTTGCAACAATGACTCCAACAATGACTTACCAACTTTCAACCAAATTAAAACCTTTATGGAAAATCGGTTTCGTGCGTTAGAGTGTTTAGAGCCTAAAAGGGCACCAGTTCATCAGGGCAATAACAATAATAAAAGTTCATCTGCTCATACTCCAAAGGCAATGTTGGCTACGAGTTCACCAATAAAATGTGAGTTCTGCTCAGAAGAACACAAACTTTGTTTCTGCAAAAAATTCTCAAAGCAGACAGTTGAAGTTAGACGTGATTTTGTAGCAAAACGTAAAATTTGCTTCAACTGTTTAGGCGGCAATCACATTGTTTCTGAATGTAGAAAACCTACCACATGTAAGGTTTGTCAAAAGCGCCATCATTCGCTGTTGCATTTAGGTCAGGAGTCAGACAAAAGGGACCAACCTGCGACATCGTCGGCTATCGACAGTGTTGGTTCACCTAATACTGGTCCGATTGTTTCGTGTCTATCGACAGGTAATATTCCCAAGCCCAGGCAGGTTTTATTAGCTACAGCACTAATAAAAGCCGAGTCACGCTCTGGTGAATTTCAGACTGTCCGAGCCTTGCTCGATCAGGGTTCGCAGGCATGTTTTGTAACAGAGGCCGTAGTTCAGCTACTCAACCTGAAAAAAATCCCTATTCAAGGAACTATTTCAGGCCTTGGTGTTAATAGTTTAACCATGGCAACATACATGGTACATTTTAATATTCAATCTCGGCTAGATTCAAATTTTAATCTTAAAGTTAACGCTTACGTACTAAGTAAAATCACATCCCACTTACCTGAGAGTAGAGTCAGCACTAGCTCAGATTGGTTAAGCTTCAACACGCTGCAGCTTGCAGATCCAAAGTTCAACACTCCCAATAAAATAGATGTTTTACTAGGCGCTGATGCTTACAGCTGCATCATTAAAGCAGGCATAGTTAAGAGTCCGTCAGGCACTCTGATTGCTCAGAGCACTACCTTAGGGTGGGTTCTGTCCGGGGCAGTTAGTAAAGACTCATCTAAAAGTTCACCTAAAGTTAATGTTTTGCATGCACAAGTTAATGAAGACGAAATATTAAGAAAATTTTGGGAAATTGAAGAGCAAAATAGTCCAAAGAAAATACTAACACCTGAAGAAAAGAAGTGCGAAGAGTTTTATACTAAAACTACAGTGAGGGATAGCAGTGGAAGGTACGTAGTGAAACTACCGTTCCTCGATGAAAATCCTTCTTGTAAAGGTGGAAACTCTCGTACTATCGCTGAAAAAAGATTTGTCTTTAGAAAAAAGGCTAGAAAGAAATACAGATCTAAAGGAAAAGTACAAGCAGGTAATAGAAGAATATTTACAACTAGGACACATGAGGCAGATAGACAAGAATGATAAAAATAAGGAAGTGGCGGTATACTTACCTCACCATGCTGTAATCCGGGAAGACAAACTTACCTCGAAGGTACGTGTTGTTTTCAACGCGTCCGAGAAGAACAACAATGGAGTCTCACTCAATGACACGTTGATGGTGGGACCAACATTGCAGGCTGATTTACGACACACAGTGTTAAGATGGAGACTTCATCCCATAGCACTGGTAGCGGACATTGTCAAAATGTACCGCCAGGTCAGGATTTCGGAAGAAGACGCAATGTTTCAGCGCATATTATGGCGAGACAGTCCTGAAACCGAAATCAAGGACTACGAGCTGGTGACGGTTACCTTTGGTACGGCATCAGCACCATACCAAGCAGTTAGAACCCTTCATCAAGTCGCTTACGATGAGGGTAAAAATTACAATCTTGCTGCCGATATGGTTCTGAACTGCTTCTATATGGACGACTTGATGACCGGTTGTAATAACGTAGAAGCAGGCCTGAAAATCTACAGGCAAATGACAGCGTTATTAGGAAATGGTGGATTCACGCTCCAAAAATGGAACAGTAATAACCAAGAATTAGTAGACAAGATACAGGAAATAGAAAATTATACAATGAAAGGACAAATAGATCATATTAGGACAAAAGACAACATGGAAAAGGACAACATCAACAAGGACAACATGAACGAGGACAACATGAACAAGGACAAACCAAATAAGCACAAAATCATACAGGACGTAAAACAAGAAATAGAGTACAACAAACCAAAGAAGCCAGAACACAATGAAAAGCAGGTAGAAATAAAATTAGATAGTACTATCAAAATTCTAGGACTTACCTGGAACCGCAACGCAGACACATTCCAGTACACGGTAAATCTTCCGCCGCCGACGACCGCACCTGTAACTAAAAGATCCATTATTTCTGTGATAGCACGACTTTTTGATCCATTAGGCTGGTTAGCCCCTAGTGTTGTGTTAGCGAAAGTATTTATCCAGAAATTGTGGCTTGCAGGTGTTGGTTGGGATGAGGAGCTAACCAACGACTTAATAAATGAATGGAGATCATATCGAGAGGAATTGTTACTACTCACCAAGGTTCGGATTCCTCGTTGGCTTGGCACCAAGTCGAACGACTATCTGGAACTTCACGGTTTTAGTGACGCCTCCAAAACAGCTTACTCAGCAGCGATTTACTTGCGGATTGTAGACGCAGATGGCAATGTTCAAGTGTCGTTGCTGGTTGCTAAAACCAGGGTTGCACCAGTAAAGCAGATAAGTATTCCGCGTTTAGAGCTCTGCGGAGCAGTCTTGCTGTCACAGATACTGTCTCAAACATCTGAAGTCTTAAGTATCTCCCAAGACAAGGTCAAAGCGTGGACGGATTCCACAGTGGTGTTGGCTTGGATAAATAGTCACCCAAGTAAATGGAAGACGTTTGTGGCCAATAGGACGTCTGAGATATTGACCTCGATGAAAGCGTCGCAATGGTTTCACGTCCCCACTAAAGATAATCCAGCAGATTGCGCCTCTAGAGGGATACTTCCCAGTTCACTGCTAGAAAACGATTTATGGTTTTCTGGACCATCGTTTCTTAAATTACAAAACGTAATTTACAATAGGCCAAATAATTATTGCAGTGCAGATTTAGAAGAGTCAGCAAAGGCACATGTAGCGATCATTCCAAACTGTTCCTTCTTCGATAAATTTTCTAAGTTACGAAGATTGGTTAGGATCGTTGCATACTGCCGAAGATTTTTAAAGGAGAACAAAATATACAGGAAAGGATATTTACAAAAAACAGAATTAGACGCTGCACTCGAATGCTACATTAGGAAAACACAGGAAGAACTATTTACAACAGAATATAAGGAACTGAAAGAAAAAGGCTATCTACAATCAAAAACAAGCCCATTAAGGTCACTCTGCCCCTACCTCGATGATAAGGACATTATGAGAGTTAGAGGTAGACTGGAGAAATCAGAGCTAAGCGAACAAATGAAGCATCCGATAGTCCTGCCTCACTCCAGTCATCTAACTCGGCTAATCATAGCTGACGCACACCATAAAACCCTTCACGGGGGTCCTCAGCTCATGATAAATTATTTGAGGACAGCCTACTGGATTATTGGGGTCAGAAATGGGGTCAAACATCATGTCATCAAGTGTGTGACATGTGCCAGGCAAAGAGCCAGTACTAAAAACCAATTTATGGGTTCACTACCAGCTGTTAGGTGTACCCCAGCTCGAGCATTTTTGCATAGTGGGGTTGATTATGCTGGTCCAATTAATGTAAGGACAACCAAAGGTCGTGGCCACCATTCATACAAAGGCTATATATGCCTGTTTGTATGCATGGTCACTCGTGCACTGCATTTAGAAGCAGTGAGTGACATGAGCACTCAAACCTTTTTAGCGGCGTTTAGACGTTTTGTCTCGAGACGAGGCCATTGTGCCAAACTGTGGAGTGACAATGGCACCACGTTTGTAGGTGCCTCCAGGGAGTTGCAGCAGTTGACAGCTATCCAATCGTCACTAGCCGAACACCTCGAGGCGAATGGTACAGAGTGGCACTTCATTCCTCCTCACAGTCCCAACTTTGGCGGACTTTGGGAGGCCGGAGTGAAGTCCACAAAGTTCCATTTGAAACGAGTGATTGGTGAAGCGACTCTCACATTTGAAGAACTGACGACACTCCTCAGTCAGGTAGAAGCGTGCTTGAACTCGCGGCCTATGTGCACAATTAAGGTAGATGATCCTAGTGAACCGTTACCTTTGACACCTGGACATTTTCTTATTGGAGAGCCCTTAGTCAATGTACCAGACCACAAGTACGAAAATTCCAACGTTAATTATTTATCACGCTGGCAATTCATTCAACGAATGCTTCAGTCGTTTTGGAGACGTTGGTCTCACGAATATCTCGTTACGTTAACGAGACGTTATAAATGGTCTTCCCAAGTTGCTGAGCCAAAAATTGGAGACATTGTGCTAGTCAAAGAAGACGACTTGCCACCAAGTCGTTGGTTGATGGGTAGGATACTACAAAAACATCCTGGGGATGATAACATCACCCGTGTCGTCACGTTACGCACCAAATCATCAACGATTAAAAGGCCAACATCTAAAATATGTATTTTACCCGTAGTCGAATAGGGAAGCTGTATTGTTTTTACTGTTTACATATTTTATTTTACCATGTTTATTTTATTTACAACTGTTTTACACTTTTTACTTTGTTAAATTAATCAATTTATGCAACCATTTTTACGCTTGTTAACTTTAGATCAACTGTGAGAAATCTAATTATACACGTATTTTAAGTTTTTCTTTACACTGTTTTCAGTACACCTTTTGTCTAAAACCTAGAATAATTAATGTTTAGCTTTAAGTATTGTAACATTCTTGTTAGCCATTACGAATTGAGTGTTAGTTATAAGAACCATAGCGTACAAAATGTTTAGTTCAACATGTACCACTTTAGTTCACTTTAGAAGGACATTCCGTCAGTAACGTCCTTGGTGGGCGGTATGTTTACGACTTAATTATTTGTAAAGCTTCCGGCGAGCTCGATAGATGGCGTTGACGGCGAATTAGAAGTCGCTATCGTTTGGTTACATCGGTTAGTACCTAAGCAAATAGTTTTTTTTTATTAAAAGAGCTATCAAGTCAGATCAGTACACAGTGGTTTCATTTTTCGACTTCGCTAGTGTACCTTCAGGTCAACCACCCCTAAATACCATCAGGTATTTAACATGGTTTAATCTTTTTAGTCATTATAAACTTGAATTCTACTTTAAATAAATTTTTAACTATTTTTTTTCGTGATTTTTTCCCATTTCTTTCATTCTATGCAAAAAAACATACATCGATATACAAGAAAACACTATAAACTACACATCATTCGAATCTCCAAACCTTACTGCATATTTGTGCCAAATTTCATCACGATACGACAAAAATTCATGAAGTTACAGATTTTTGATCCGATACCGACCTATATTTTCCATAGTGCAGCGCCTTGATGTTGCTGATAATCTCGCGGAGAGTATCTGGGTTACCGAAGTACTTTGCCCTGTATGTTGCAACCACTGGGCAATGAAGAAGCACGTGGGCTGCTGTTTCGTCTTCCTCCATGCATGCTCGGCATAGGGGGCTGTCTGTGACTCCTATGACAAAGAGGTGTTTATTAAAAGAGCCGTGTCCAGTGATGGCGGCTGTTAGTGTGCGTAACTGTAATTTGGTCAGCCGAAGCGCCCGTTTGGTCAGGCGGCCATCGATAGTAGGAAGTGCTTCCTTGGCCTGCCTGCACTCGCCATGGTCCAGCCATAGCTTGTGGTGTTGTTCGCTGGTTCGTTTCCTTACCAGTGTGCGTAGATATCCGAAAGGGAGTGGCACGATGGGTTCAGGTCCCACTGCTGCCATGCTCGATCCCCTTCTAGCGAGTTCGTCCGCTGCATCATTGCCTCGGGACTCGCTGTGTCCTTTGATCCATTGTATGGTTATATTATTGAGATTACCAACCTGGTTCAGGCGTTGGTGACACTCGTGTATTAACCCAGAATTGACTATATGGTTGTTTAGGCATATCCAATGAAAGATATAACAGCAGAAACTGTAGCAAAAATAGTATATACAGAATGGGTATGTGGATTTGGCTGTCCAGTCCAACTTACGAGTGACCAGGGCAGGCAATTTCAAAGTAGATTATTTCAAATTTTAATGACGTATTTAGGTGTACGAAAGATCAGGACAACCCCGTACCACCCACAAAGCAACGGAGCAATTGAGCGATGGCATAGAAGTGTAAAGGCATCATTAATGGCCAGGTTAGATAACAACAAACATTGGACTCACGAACTTCCTAGTGTAATGTTAGGACTTCGTGCAGCCATCAAATCTGATAGAGGCGTAAGCGCCGCACAGATGGTTTACGGCCGAGCTTTACGATTGCCAGGAGAATTTTTCGTAGAATTAAGTAATCAAAATTATGAACCACATACAGTTGTGCAGATTATAAGTGATACCATAAAACAATATAAGCCGATTAATGTGAAAACTAGTGAACCTAAGTCTCCATCAGGATGAACGGTCACTAGGCGTATTTAACGTTGAATTTATTCCTAACAATTGCTTCCCTATTGCTTCTATTTGCTTCCTATTCTCAAACAATTGCTTCCATCGTATTCTAGAAGAAAAAAAACATTTTAAGAGTGACCGTTCATTCTGATGTCAGGACGGCCGGTCACCGAGTCGTAGTGTCCTTGTTAAAAATTGCTTCCCGTTTGCTTCTCTCAATATTTTACAACGATAATACTGTAACTATCACGGCACTAAAGATATCGACAAAAGTGTTGTATAACAATATTTTTAGTGCCTGACAAAAAAATAAAGGCAAAACTCTTATTTAACATTGCAGTTAAGCTTGATTAGGCGATAAATCTATGGTATTGTACCGGTGGCCTACAGCTAAGTATTATGTTGTTAAAAAGAAGTGGGTGATCCAATTCATAAAATGACTAAGTCCATTTTTAACGTTTTTGAGTTAGCAACACTGGCTTGTTAAGTTTTTCATTCCCTTTCGAATGGTCTATTCAAGGTTCTTGGGAAAAATCTCTAAGTGCCATTTCCGAAAGTATAAAAAAACAAAAAAGACGGATCTTCCATTCATAAAATCCCTATGTCCAAGAAATCACTAAGTCGTAAGTTTTTTTGGAAGAAATTGCTAAGTCCATTGATTTTTGTTTAAGTCCTAATGGCAACCCACATCATTACGTCAAATTACATGACAGAATTTTTTCATAACGGTTTTTATAAATTGTCAACGAGAAGGTTTTCTTGCGATTTTGTTTATTAAGTGTACGTGCGTAGTTAAGTTAAAATGAATCCTGATGACAAACTGAAGAGGTGAGTGTTCTGTTTTACTAACTAGATGTATTTTCAAAAGGGTAATTTGGCTAAGACAGTTAGGTACCGATTGCGAAATTGTTTTTTCATTAGGTTTATTACATTATTACAGAATAATGCAACAAAGCGGTCTCTTTGACTCTGGGGAAAGTACCACCAGTGATATTGGGGATTATTCTGCTTCATCTGAGGACGAATGGACACCCAAAAGAACTCGTGCTTTCAAAAATAATGTACCCGCTTTTAATAACGAACAGCCACTGCCAATAAAATCTCCACAACTACCCTCATTTTCTGGCATTACACCAAAACGCATGAAGCAGAATGAGACAGATAATAGCTATGGTATTGGTGATTATTGTGATTCATCCGTGGACAAATGGTCACCAGATGATTCAAGACGAAAATCGTCCATTACTATTTTGGCTGATGTACACCTACCCGCTTTCTCTAACAGGTACCTATCTTAAATTTTCTTCTACCATACGTATTCGTAGTGCATGAGACAAATAAAATTATACCTTTTCAATTGACAATCAACAGTAAATTTTACGATATCTACATATTATGTTGTCGTAATGTAGGTCTTATTGTTTTTTATAGTTTTCAGTTACCGCAAAGTAATCGTGCTATCGAAAATAATGTAACCGCAAATTTGAACAGCGAACAGCCGCCTTCTTCAGTTGATACGTTAGCACCAATAGATTCTCAACAACTACCCTCATTTTCTGGCATTACTTCAAAACGCATGAAGCAGAATGAGGCAGATAATGGCGATGATATTATCGATTATTCTGATTCATCTGAGGACAAACGGACAACAGATGATTCAAGCCGAAAATCGTCTATTACTATTTTGGCTGATGTACACCTACCCGCTTTCTTTAAAAGGTATTTATCTACCTTAAAAATTCTTCTACCATACGTACTCGTAGTGCATGAGACAAATAAAATTAAATCTTTTCAAATGACAATCAACAGTTAATTTTACGATATCTACATATTATGTTGCCGTAATCCTTATTGTTTTCTTTTTATAGTTTTCAGTTACGGCAAAGTAATCGTGCTTTCGAGAATAATGTACCCGCAAATTTGAACAACGAACATCCATCTTCACCAGTTGATACTTTACCACCAATAGATTCTACACAACTACCCCCATTTCCTGGCATTACACCAAAACGCAAGAAGCTAAATGAGACAAGTGGGTTATTTGAGTCCGAATCAAATTCAGAACTAGATGATACCGAAAATTTCATATTAAACCCTGAGTCTGGTTTGTTTGAACCTGTAGAAACTGAAACTGTAAAAAGTACAAGTTTAACTCAAATTGGCAAAAAGAGAATTTCTAGACAAGACCAATGGGAAAGGACCAAAAAAGTCAAAAGAAATCTTAAAAAACATTCTTTGAAGGATCTTCCGGATTGCCGCTGCAAATGTAAAGATAAATTGAGTAAAAAGCAGGTTGAAACAACATTTAATAAATTTATTAATCTTGCAAGTCACACGGAACAAAATATTTATCTACAAGGATGTTTAGAGGAAGTAAATCCTAAAAGATTTCGTCCACGGAGTAAGGGGAGTGAATCGACGTCTAGGGCAAGAAGAGTGTTCGAATATGTTATTAATTTACCAAAGAAGTCCGTTAAAGTCTGTCAGAAAGCGTTTCTGGCTACACACGGGATTAAGCGAGAAAGGTTGGTATGTAAAGTCCAACATCAAGAAAAAGAAATTTCTGATGGTAGAGGGCGCCAAAGCAATCCCAAGATTGATGTAGAATCTGTGAATAAAGTTCACAAATTCATTGAGAATTTACCAGCCCGACAATCACATTACTCTCGTGCATCTAGTAAGCATAGAAAGTTCTTAGATTCGCACTTAAGCATTGCTGAATTGCATCGAAGATTCAGTCTTGAATATCCTGAATGCATTGTGCTTTATGAAAAGTTTCGATGCATATTTAACCAAGATTTTAATATATCTTTTGGTCAACCTAGAAAAGATATATGTACGACATGCGAAAAATTTAAAGCTGACATTACCTCTGCCGAATTCGCGAAAGATACAAATAAAGAAAAACTACTTAAAGGTGCACATGAATTGCACCTGAGAAAAGCTGAGGCATTCTTAAAGACACTGTCTAAAGTCGAAAAAGAGAAACCATCAAACAGTTTATCACTATGCTTTGATTTCCAAAAAAATCCGCCTCTCCCGGTAACTAATATCACAGACGAATACTATTTAAGACAGTTATGGCTGCATAATTTTGGAGTGCATAATTTGTGTCAGAATACTGCAGCAATGTTTCTGTTTACTGAAAATTACGCACACAAAGGACCCAATGAGGTAATAACTGCACTGGAATATTATGTTACCAAAGAAAAAACGCAGGGTCAACACCAGTTAGATCTTTACTGTGACAACTGCTATAGTCAAAACAAGAATAGATATTTATTCACCTTTTTGGATCAACTGTGCGCCAAAGGAGTTTTTGAGAAAATAACAGTCTCATACCCGATACCAGGACATTCAATGATGCCCATCGATCGTGATTTTGCTCTTATCGAAAGAAAAAGGAAGAAGTATGACAAAATATATACACCAGAATATTATGTTCAGCTCATAAAAAATAGTAAAAATACAAACAAATTTGAAATAGTCTTCTTAGAGAAAAGTTTGATGAAGGAAAGTAGCCCTCACGATGTTCTGAAAGTAAAAGACTATAAAAAACTGTACGATGAACGAATAAAAGCGAGTCTGCCTGGAATATCCAAATGCCGAAGAGTTATTTTTAAAAGAAGTGGTAAACCAGAGTTTGCTGTGTCTATGAAAGGTGAAGATTTTAAGCCGTTTTCATTACATAAAGTCGGTTACAGCAGATTAATCAATGAAACGCCCGATGACTGCTACGACGCACCCTTAACTATAAAGGCTGCTAAATTGCAAGATGTAAAGCGCTTGCTAGAATCTGTTCCTGAATTGGAAAGGTATTTTTATGAGGATTTATTTAATGGAACTCGGGACCCCGTAACTGCAGAATTCGAGTCTGAAGAAGAAGTGGAATGATAAGCTGTTTTTGTTTAAAATTTGTTCTGGGTACTGCAATAATATATCTAAGTCCACCATTTATCACTTTAATATACCTAAGTCCAGGGATTAGAAATAAGTCCAATTTTTTTGTTATTTTATAAAGAGACTCCTGTTACGTATATCGTTTTGATTATTTCAATAAATAAAACTACTAAGTTTGCGCTATAATATGTATTTAAATTGTTTTTTTTAACCAACGCATGTTATTTCAGCTGACATTTATAACATAAAATTATAAATATCTCAAATGTCACTTTTAGGACTTAGTGATTTCTTGAATTGGGCCACCCAAGTGTCTATCGTATTTAGTGACAACAATCATACAAATGTAATAAACACTTTTAAATATTTCAATTCAAGTGTGTGTGGAGTGTCTAATGCAACAATAAAGAGTAGGAAAAAAATACAGTGAACAGTTTATTAATTTATTTTTTAATATACATAATGCAATGTGGTACTACCTTTTTTTTACTCCTTACAACTCTCTTACTTAAATCATCATAACATTCCCATACATTTTCACGCCTACAATGTGCTTTATAGTGACCCGTCGTACCAATAGCAGGCGGAACAAATTCAATGATTGAAAGTAGTTCATATTCGGTATTCTGTAAAACCAACCTTGGAGGTGCTTCATGTAGGTCTGTCTATTTTAGACTTGTACAGATTTTTCATCACATTGGACCATAAAGGAAACTGATTCATCAAACGTGATAAGACATTAATAAATGCTGGGAAGTAGTATACGTTTTCATGATTCCCAAATTCATTGTCATCACTAAGAGTAATAATAATTTTTTCAGCCTAAATTTTTTCATAGAATGATGATGGATATTTTTGACCAGGTAAAATTATGTTTCCAGTTTTAGTACATTTTAAAGTATCTTTAAATAGTGAATTATTTAGATCTTCATCATTTGTATTCAATTTGTCATTCTCATTAATTTCGATCTCCGTGTCGTTAACACCGAGGGCACTCAACTTTTTAAATCTGCTTTTGGCGCTTTCACATCTAGTCATGATTCCATCGTTATTCATACCATCTTGTTGATTTAAACATACAATAATCAAATCTGAAATAATTTATTTTGCTTTTAAATAATCGACACAATTTTTAGGTTTAATGAGGCACTTTATATAAAAAAAATTAACTCTGTTGTCGGTATATCTAAAACATGATAAACGAAATAATTTTTTTATGAAATGACTTGTGTCAATGCGAATGTAACATTTATCATTAGCTTCTTGACCTTCCTCTAATTTTCTGTAAGAATCTTCAACATATTTAGCAGTAGAATCCCATTAAGTGAAAGCCTTTACTGCTGCTCCAATTAAAGCAGACGAATCGTCTAAGTTAATTTCATGAGGAACGGGATTACATTTGCTCCAAGCCATTGATATATTGTTTCCATTGTCTGGCTTTCCGATATCATCTGAGAGACTGGGACAGAGCTATAGTTTTTCTGAGTTTTCATCATTAACACATATAAAAATAAATGTTTAGTCACTAACATCTTTTTGGTTGGACCTAATTCCTTGAAGATGCTACCAGTAGCATCAACACTGAGAACTAGTTTGTCAGATTTTTTATTTTTTTTACAACAGGATTCCTGGATGTTTGTCCAATAATATACGTAAAAAGGGTACAGAGAGATATGCTTAATAACATCTTTATATGGCGTGACACGAGTCATTATCCACAAAGATAGCACTGGATTTATATCGTAATGTAAACTCTGTTTCTCCTCGTATTTAATTTGCCTTAAGCAACCAACTGTTGGCATATGGGGTGGTTCAGAGTCATCAGGTTCCATTATTTCATTTGCTAATTTATTTCGATATGTGATTGCAGAATTGTTTTAGTTCAGCGGACATTTCAATGCGCTGGGCTGGTGATAATTTAATTTTTTTATTAGGTACATGAATAAAAGATGCATCAATATTTGTTACAGAACACACACATTGAGCTATTTTATCTACAGGCCTGTTATTTTATAACAGTTTTCGATGATTTACCTTGTTTGCATAAACCTTTGCAAGTAATTCTATCTGTATGTTTAACAGAATAACGGTTGAAAATCCATGAACACGGACTTTTGAATGATTTCCACACTTGCTCTCGCAATAGAGGAGCCCACATATGCTTCGGTAAACGATACTTCTGTTTAATAACAGCCCTTCCGTTTTGAGTAACTTTGAATTGTTTTTTTAATGGTTGAATTTTGATCCATAGGTACAAATCAATCATAAAATCAAACTTAATTGACTTACTTGGTGAGCATTCTTTTTTTTTTGCTGTACCGCTACTGATGCTCCTACTGTCTATATTTTCTGTTGCATCGAAAAAGTAATTGAAATTCTTCTTCACAGACAGTAAAAGTCCTTTTCCGGTATTAGGGCTCGATATCACACATTTTATTTCGGTAAAAACGGAATCACTTGCTGGTGGAAGATCATCAGAATCACGGAAAACATTTTTATATGGTAAAAACGCTTTCTTTTGTTCCTCCAAAGGCACAACATATTTTCTTCCCCTTTTCATTATGAAGAAAAACTAAATTACCTAGTTTATATTTATAAAGCTAAACTATCACAACACGCCTGTAATAAACAGTAACTATCAATGATAAAACAGAGTAATAACGACAAAGTAATATTACATGCTTGTAGCAAAAACAGAATCTACCCTCGGTTATTAATAAATGAATTAGGTACACAGGGCTTCCTTAGCCTCCCAAAAGACATGTAGGTTCAAATCCGTGATAGTAAAATAAACTGTTTTTGCATTTTGCAAAAACAGTTTATTTTAATTAATGTATTGTTTTAGTGAATAAATAAGTTTATGTTAGTATTTTTTTTTTAAAGTCTGTTTTTATTTTTCAATCAATAATACGTTAATACTTTTATTATTGCGATTATTCGTAACGAATTCAATGTTATAGAAGTGTTACATTTTAAAACTTGGGGGGTTAGCAAACTGTGGCTAGCGCCTATAAGAACACTCCCTAGGAAGTTAAGAATTGAAATATTATCTTTAAAGGTGTTTATTACATTTGTATGATTTTTTGTCACTAAATACGATAGACACTTTTTTTTTAATAACATAATACTTTGCTGTAGGCCACCGGTACAATACCATAGATTTATCGCCTAATCAAGCTTAACTGCAATGTTAAATAAAAGTTTTGCCTTTATTTTTTTTGTCAGGCACTAAAAATATTGTTATACAACACTTTTGTCGATATCTTTAGTGCCGTTACAGTATTATCGTTGTAAAACATTGAGAGAAGCAATCGGGAATTAATTAATGGCCATCGTGAATTTCAATAATTCTATTTAACAAGGACACTACGACTCGGTGACCGGCCGTCCTGACATCAGAATGAACGGTCACTCTTAAAATGTTTTTTTTCTTCTAGAATACGATGGAAGCAATTGTTTGAGAATAGGAAGCAAATAGAAGCAATAGGGAAGCAACTGTTAGGAATAAATTCAACGTTAAATACGCCTAGTGACCGTTCATCCTGATGGAGACGAACCTAAAGTATTTTTCGTACATCCTGATCTTAAGAAATGTTCTCACGCATTTCTAAGAACTGACAAGGTAAAGAAATCATTAACATGTCCGTATGAAGGCCCATACAAAGTATTGGAAAGGTCAGAAAAGGTATATAAAATTCAACTACCAGATAGAATAATAACAGGAAAATGTAACTGAACAACATAATGAAGAAAGTGTCAGGAAAACTAAAAGCGGTAGACGAGTTAGAACGCCAGTCAGATTCTTATAAATATGTAATAAGTTAAGATATTTCAATAAGATATTAGAAAGTAAGTGCAAGCAAACATGGGTAATATAACTAGTATGTAAAAACGTACGTGCGTGTACGTGTGTGTGTCTTAAGAACTATTATGTATTACCCATATTTGCAAAATAAAATTCTATTCTATTCTATTCTATTCTATTCTAAAAGTTACTATGCATATCAGCTATTTTGTTGAGCCAACGGAAAACATTATTGGAAGGCCACTGCATAACTCAAAAGATAGCATTCAACATTAAAGTGTTACACTTACAGCAAACATTTATTAGTGAATAATTCAGTATACATTACTCATCAAGATGGGAAAAACATATAGTATTGAGAAAAAAAAGAAGAAGTAATCATCGCCCAAAACGGAGCGAACGATGCGACCAATTAGCATTACGAGCAAACAATAGAAAAATATGGCATAGTGATAATAATTATAGCAGCAGTACTTGGCATATACATACTCTGCCCACCAGAGACTAAAGAGCAGTAACAGCCCTTTTGTGATTTTTCGTTTTATTAGTGATTCTGAAAGCGGGTTTCTTAAGCTTTCTATTGAATTAACTTACTTATTTCTAAGACTATTAGAATGGTTTTTATTTAACAGTTTTCACTTACTGCAAACGAAAAAAATTAACAATTTGGCGTGATTTCCCAACTAAAATACAGTATAAATTATACTGCAGATTAAATTTTAAGGTTTCATAACTAAAATGCAGTAAGCAATATAATTTTACAGTTCTTTAGATAGTTTTATATTTCTGGAAAAAAATTAAAAAAAAAATTAATACGCAGTAAAATTTACCGCCATACAAGCTATTTTTACTGCAAATTAAGAAAATACAATTTATTGTCACGAACTCCCAACTAAAATGCAGTAAAATCAAAGCTTGTCGCATTTTAGTTGTGAATACTTAACATTCTTTTATCATTATAAACTGACTAACACGCAGTAAAATACAGCATTACTGCAGATTAGTTTGGATAGCATAATGACACAGATATGATTATTCCTAGCTAAAGTGCAGTTAATGTTTTAAATACTGCATTTTAATTGGGATCAAGTTTAACAAATTATAGTAAATTAAACTAATTTAAACGCAGTATCAAGTTTGGTTTGAATAGATAAAACTTTATTTGTGAGACAGAGTGTGCAAATGATTTACTGCTAGATTGCATGCGATTTGACTTAATTAATCAGTCGCTCCAGTGAACCGTGCCAGTGTGGACGTGCCCGTCGGCGTCGCTCGCACTGCTTACGTTTTTTTGGCGACAGGATTTGGCGGGTAAGATTACATAATTATATTACTTAAGTTTATTATGATTAATAAAACTTTTATAGTATTAAGACGTACTTTAAACAGATACTTTAACTAATAGGTTATTTTCTATCCTTACATAAAATGTTTCGTGTGTTGAATAACTATCATTTGTTTGTGTTTGGATGGTTTTCTATTTATGTATTATAAGTATTTATTGACTTTAAAAAGTAGTATCTATGTACCTATATCAATCAGTAGGCCAATTATTCTCGTAACTCGTAACTAATGGTAACCTATGGTTTGACTTTTAACGAACTGAGTTAGAATTGAGATTATATTTTGAATAGACTAAAAATAGATAGGGTAGGTATTCACCTAACCATACATTAATACAGTTCAGTGTCGCTATGATCTCATTCTAAATTCAAATTATTCTAGGTACCTGTCTACAATCTCATTGCAAACTTAACGGCCATACACTTGCGTCAAATTTATGTTTGGTTGATATACCGTTTTGCCGTTTTAGCATTTTAATCAAGTTTCAGTCCATTTTCGATTTCAAAATAATTTAAAACTTTAGTATAAATGTAAATTAAAATTAGTTTTAATGTACCTATACTAGTCAGTAAGTACTTACCAATTCTCGTTTATCTTTCTGTGCAGGTTCATCAATATGAATGTGAGATCAAAACAAATTATGTCACTGCTAAGCAATTTGGAAAATGACGTCTTACCACCGGATAGAATGATATCGCAGCTACCTCATCACGATAACAATGACTCGCCTCCAAAAGCAATATTAAGGGATGTGCATAAAAACAACGACTCTGTCGTCCAAAATATTGATTTGAGCAAAATCTCTGAAGCAACACAACACCACTCCATAAATCTGCCAGAAGCTCACCAGGACAGCTTAATTAGTAATCTCGTGGATACAGCGACCTTTGATCTTTTATGTAATGAAACGCTGCCTTCAACATCATTCTGTGATTCATTCATAGAAGATTCAGATGATTCTGTAAAAGATAAAAACTATGTTCCTGAGCCATCTTCAACATCGTCGAGTTTAAGAGATTTAGATATCACAAACGATCCAGCAGAAATTCAGGTCAACAATGTCAATACCCAGCCAGCACAATTACCTGTTGTGAAAATACGGAATAAGTCATGTAGGAAACGTAAAAGTGAACTTCAATATGCCAAAAACATACAGAAATATCCGGTGCGAGAACCCTGTCAAAATTTATGTAAAAAACTATGTACTATACATTTTACTGAAGAAGATAGAAAAAAAATTAACAAATATTATTGGTCTTTGAATTGGGAACATCAAGGAATATTTATCAAAAATCTTGTGACGGAGGAGGCTTGCAAGAAAAGTACAAAGAATTTGAAACGACCACGAAACGTAACTTACAAGTACAGTTTAACAAAAAGAGATACAGAAGAACTATCGCATGAGGTATGCAAAGTATTTTTTTTAGGCACTTTAGGATATGACAAAAAAAATGACAGGCGTGTAAATTCTGTCCTGAAAAAGTCAATTTTAGAGCAAAAGGATAATAGGGATGGCCGTAATTTGACAAATTGTCATGCTATAGATCGTACTTTGATCACAGCTCATATTGAATCGTTCAATCCATGTGTGCATCATTATAGACGAGTGCATGCACCCAATAAGAGATACTTGCCCAGTGACCTTACAATTGTTGATATGTATGGAAACTTCCAAGAGAAGTACCCCGAATTCAAATGCAGTCTTGAAACTTACAGAGATCACTTGACAAACAAAATGAACTTTTCTTTTGCTAAGCTCGGCCATGAACAATGCGAGACATGTGAAACCTTCAACCTCCATAACCTTGATCATGTAAAAGAACCGTGTACTGATTGCCAAATTTGTAAGACCTACGCTCATCATAAAATTAAGTATACACTAGCCCGAGAGATGTACGATGCAGATACAAAGGCTAATAGTCAGCGTAATACTGTAATTGTTTCTGTGGACCTCCAAAAAGTAATAATGTTACCTCGCATTGATACCTTTAAAGCAGCTCTGTTTTGCCCCAGGCTTGTGGCGTACAATGAAACCTTTGTACCTCTAGGAAACTTCAAGAAAGGTCACGTATTTGCAGCAGTTTGGCATGAAGGAGTGGCAGGGAGAAAGCAAGAAGACATCACTAGTACATTTAAAGCATTCTTACTAAATAATCGTGATGCAGAGCACATCGTTTTATGGCTTGATAATTGCTCGGCACAAAATAAAAACTGGTGTTTTTTTACTTTCTTGATAAGTATAATTAACAACTTAGAGATTTCTGCCACAACAATTGAACTCAAGTTTTTTGAACCGGGCCATACTTTTATGTCCGCCGATTCCTTCCACCATTTTGTAGAGCAGTCGATGGACAAAAAGGGTAAGCTGTACGATTATCAAGACTTTTTAGAAGCTGTTGAAACATCATTGAAATCGGGGAAGGTAGAAGTCAAAAGTATGGAAATAATAGATTTTGTTAATTTTAAATCTCATATTTCACATAAAAAAAACAAAGATATAGATGGAAACCGGGTATACATCAAAGATATTGTACATCTTATGGTAAAAAGGGGAAGTCATAGTTTCTTTTACAAAAAGAACTTTGATGATATAGAATTCAAAGAACTATATTGTCTCAAATCAAAGAACTTGCCTAATTTTACTGTAAAAACTGTTCCTAAAGGCATTGATAGGGAAAGGAAGCGAAACATCTTAAACGTATTAGGGCCGCTTATTCCACCAAATAGATTAATCTTCTGGAAAAATCTTTCTGTTGGTTCTACGTCACAAGAACCAGAAGAATTTAATTTTGATATTGATGAATAATCTTAAACTGTTAATGTGTTTTGAATTTATTTTTAATAGTCTGTATTTTTTATCTTCAAATTCTAAGAAACAATGTGCCTTAAAGTTAACTTAAGACTGATTATTAATAAGTACAACAAAAGAACTAAGTAAATATTTTTCTGATCTGTTTTGATAATTGTATGATACATACATTTTTATTATTTTAAATCTAGTAGTAAGAATAATAAGAGGCTTCAAAAGCTAAACTAAACCAATGTTATTTTTAAAGCGCGTTAATATACTGTTAAAAATTACTTTTAGAAACTAATTATGTACCTACCTAATAACCAAGGCTTGTAATGCTTTGTGTGTGATGATTGTTTTACTTTAATGTTGATCTCAAGATTATGTCTAGTAGTAAGAATAATAAGAGGCTTCAAAAGCTAAACTAAACCAATGTTATTTTAAAGCGCGTTATACTGTTAAAAATTACTTTTAGAAACTAATTATGTACCTACCTAAGACTTACCAAGGCTTGTAATGCTTTGTGTGTGATGATTGTTTTACTGTAATGTTGATCTCAAGTTTATGTCCACCTTTATAATACTCACCTACATTTACTATCTATATTTTATTGTTAAACATAAAGATACATTATGTTATATATGTTAATATTAAGAGAAAACTGTCAAAGGAGGTTGTGCATTCTGCGCAGGGTCCTTTATTAATTAGATGTTTTTTTTTATTTTTGATATGTAAATTTTACATAAGTGAGTTGAATTATTGTGATTAAATAATAAGAAATAAACGGTCTTTAAAATGTGAACTAGCTATTTTTCTTACTGCACTAGTAAATTGAACACTTTTTTCTTAAAAAACTAACTAAAATGCAGTATTTTTTTGACCTTACTGCATGTTAGTTGGGTTTCTTGACAAAATAACTGATCCAAACGCAGTAATAGGGCTTTTTGCTGCATTTTACTAAGTTTAAAATGGTATTTTTTACAAAAAAGGCTATGCAGTAATAGGCACCAAAAAGAATAAATGGCCATAATAAATTCAGTTATTAAGATATATTTTTTTTTATTGCTTTAACGTGTGAACCTATGCCTTTACAACCTTTCTGCATTCAAATTTTTTTGCTTATACATTCTGTTGATTTTTTAAAATCAATTCTTAACTTTAAATGCGTTTTACTCGAAATCGTGATTTTGCTGTTACTGCACTTTAGTGTATGGTGGGCAGTACTATACAAGGTGTATAAGAGATGCAAGCTAGGTGTAAAAGAAATGGCAGTATGGCACAGTACCAATAGTTTACCATTGGCCCAGCAAGCACAACCACGACATAATGTAGTGTAGTGATGTGAAAAACAAAGCAAGTGTGTTTAAAAAAAGGGTGTGTGAAAGTAAAAAAACAAAACAAATTATTAAACATTTATTATTAAAAACTTTTTACCAGTGAACTATAAAAATACATGAAAATAAAAGACTCCATGATACATAATGTAAAACTAGTAAGAATTAAAACATCCTGTTGTTAAAATGTAACAAAATACATTAATTGTAAGTGTATGCACCACTCCAGATAAGCACGATGTAACATAGAAGCAATATTGTAATGTAATGTCCTCTTAGATTAGAAACATAGAAATCAAGTAAAAATTTTTTTTTTTTTTTTAAAGGTGAGGAATACTGTGGGAACACACACACACACATAAATACAAACGCATACGCACACACCTCAGACAATTATATAGAAGTAAGTTATCGTTAAATATAACCAGTTGGCACTTGACTCTCCAGCCTTTCATTCCTATATCCCGGTAGGCAACCCTATATAAGACATAGTAGTCTTACTGATACTGTAATAACTCTGACCATGGGCGTATTCTTGATAGGCTTTATTCTGACTTTGTGGTTGCCTTACGAGGGGCGACGTCGGCGGTGGCGACGGCTCGGGGGGACACTCGCGCGGAGAGAGGTAGGAGTGGGCCACGTATTGCTGGGTGGAATAGGCATGTTAGCGGGGCCCACTGGGTGGCTAGGTCGAATTTTCAAGATTGGGTGATATGTGTGGTAAGCCAAGGTCTGGGTTTGTATATGACGAAATGTACCAAAGTCGCAAAATATTCAAGTCCAGACTTAAGTGGTGCCAAAACCATCAGGACCAAATCAAAATGGATGCTCTGGCTGAAAAACATAGTGGGCAGTTTCGTAAATTTTGGAAGAGCACCAACAAAGTAAACGTTCGACCTGGTTTACCGGTGAGTGTCGAGGGTGTGAGTGACCCTAAGGATGTTGCTGATATTTTCAGGGACCATTTTCGTGTACTGTCCCCACGGGGACCGGCGGGGACGGTGCTCGATGTTGAGATGCCAGACGAGGACGTGGGGACTTGCTTCGTTGCCAAAGATGTGGCTCAGGCCATAAAAGCTATATCTAAGGGCAAGTCCCCTGGCCACGATGGCCTCAGCATCGAGCACCTAGTTCACGCTGGCCCACATGTGAATGCAGCTAGAGGATCCCCTGGATGAGCGTATCCTTGACGTCATGAAAGAGATCAGCCTGACAACAAATGAAAATGATAGTCGAAATGACTTTACAAGAGTCTTAGCAATGTTTTACACACTATGCGTGAGCCACTCTTACCTACCATCTGATTTTATGAAAACCGTAGTAGTCCCGGTGGTGAAACATAAAACAGGGGACGTTGCCGAGAAACGTAACTACAGGCCGATTTCTCTTGCAACGATCATTGCAAAAGTTTTTGACGGTCTACTTAATACTCGGTTAGGCAAGTACCTGGATCTGCACGATAATCAGTTTGGGTTTCGACCTCGACTGTTAACTGTTAGTGCAATACTGTGTCTTAAGCATACCGTCAGATATTACACGGATTGAAAGACTCCAGTGCACGCCTGCTTCCTTGACCTGTCCAGGGCTTTTGACCTGGTATCATACGACATCTTGTGGGCTAAACTCGAGGTAATAAACCTACCACGTAAACTTTTAAACATTTTTAAATACTGGTACAGCTATCAGGTCAACAGCGTTAAGTGGGCGGGTGCAATGTCGGAGCCGTATCAGCTGGAGTGCGGGGTGAGACAGGGGGGGTTGACGTCCCCCTACCTCTTTAACTTGTACATGAATACCTTGATCGTCGCGCTCAGTGACCAGCATGTCGGCTGCCATGTCGGTGGAGTCTGCGTCAACAATCTCAGTTACGCTGACGACATGGTGCTACTGAGCGCGTTGGTCTGTGGCCTCAAAAAGCTGGTGCGGACCTGTGAGGAGTATGCCCTTGGTCATGGGTTAAAGTACAATGTGACCAAAAGTCAATGCATGGTCTTTGAGGCCGGTACGAAACGTTCGCAAAATTATCCACCCGTATTTCTAAACGGTGTTCCACCGGCGTCTCAGCGAACATGCCTGAGGCGCTGCAGTAGCGAGGCAGCCCCAATACAGCCCTAAGCGCGTTGTTGAACTGGACGCGGAGAGCCCCGTAAGATGCGCGCGTGTACACCGCCCACGGGCCGCACGTGTAGAGGGACGTGCAGTACGCCCTGAAGAGCGTTATCTTCACGTCCCTCGAACAACGCGCAAACCTACGTGAGAGCATGTTCGCCCGCACCGACAAGGCCCTCCGTTCCCGCTCCATGTCAGCATTGTCCTTGAGGTCGGTCGTAACTAAATGCCCTAGGTACTTAAATTGATCCACCCTTTCGAGTGGAACACCGTTTAGAAAAACGGGTGGATAATTTTGCGAACGTTTCGTACCGGCCTCAAAGACCATTTGATTATTGTGCGTAGTCCAAGAATTACTTCACGCATCTACAAACGTGCTGCTGCTTCTTAACGGCATTGTATTTTTAGTGAATGCTACAGTGATGAGCGTTTACTAGTACCATCAGCAATGAAAGAAATGTTACTGTTGCATTATAGATTGTATGTGCCACGTAGTGCCCGTATATGTAGTCATAATTTATATAATGGGGCTTGGAACGAGTTATCTTTTCATAATAATGATTTCACAGGGATGCAAATGGATGACATGAAGTTAATTATGGAAAGGGGTGGTCGCAGACAGTTTGATTTTTCAAATATTAGAGAGCTGGATCCGCACGTATGTCATTATTGGTTAGGTATGAATGCAGATAGCTTCCATCAATTAATGCTCCATATACCTCAATTAGTTCCATGTGCAAGTACTGCATTGAGTATAATACTTGTCAAGTTACGAACCGGTGACAGTAATGAACGGTTGTCATCACTATTTAGTCTTTCAAGGCGAACTTTGGAGAGATATATGTCCAATGCTCGGAACTGTTTAACTGAAACAGTCACGCTCTTATTACGGAGAGCATGTCCGTAACGAGGGGAAATATGAAATTGAAGTGGCCATTGATATAGAGGATGAACTGCCATTGGTACTGGGAACGGACAAATATCTCATAAGAAGCAGGATTAGATCTCGGCATATTGGCAATAATTAAAAGATTTAATGCCAACTCTCGTGGAAGTCAGAGGCGTAACCATCTCGATCACGCACCAGATGATCCTTTCAATGATTGACGGTAAAGTTTGTAACGTTTTAGCTGAAAATAAATTGACTCAAAGATGTTTTATCTGCAAGGCAACATCGAAGGAAATGAATTCGGCATCAATGGTTAGAGAGCCTGATGAGAATATGTACCAATTTGGAATCTCTAGTTTATTTTTCATGTGTACATTCGTACAATGGAATGTCTTTTAAATATTAGTTATCGCATGAACATTTGTGAGTGGCAAGTCAGAGATGACAAAACTAAAGAAACATTCAAAAAAACTAAAGAAGAAATAAAGTTAAGTTTATAGAAATTAGTCTCATTATCGACAAAGTTAAACCAGGATTTGGTACAAGCAATGACGGGAATACCGCACGACCGTTTTTTTATAATTATGCCGCAACAGCGCGGATTACTGGTCTCAATGAAAACCTAATTCATCGTTTTGGGACAATTCTTGCAGCCATGGCTTCAGGCTATGAAATCGATACCGAAAAATTTCATGACTACTGTGTGGAGACCAGAGAGATATATTTAAGTTTATACCCATGGTATAACATGCCGGCAACAGTGCATAAAATTGTGGTACATGGAGCAAACATAATAAAAAATTCGGTGATACCGATAGGACAAATGTCCGAGAAGGCTTCCGAGGCCAAAAATAAAGACATTAGAAAAGCCAGATTGGGGCATACATTGAAGACATCAAGACACAGAACTAATTTTGATTTAATTTGTTATTTTATGTCTATTTCCTATCGAGAATATCACACATTACAAACTAGTAGCGCCATCTGGTGTAAAGTATGTACTACTGTATGTTTCCTTAAAAATAAAGTTAGTTCTTGTCTGTGACTCAAGCGTTTAATTTATAAGAGGTTATGTGCCCAGTTTGTTTAGTTTTCTCGCAATTTTCTTGGACTGGAAATAGACTGCAGATTGAGATAAACTGTAATTAACGCTGTGACTGTGAAAATGACGACGAACTACCTAGTCAGTGTGCCTAAATTGAAAGGGTGGGAGAACTACAGTGAGTGGGCTTTCGCGGCTGAGAATTTCTTAGTTCTGGAGGGAATGTCTGATTGCATCAAGTCGGAGACTGTACCAGCAGAAATAGGAGCAGCAGGTGACGCGAAAACCAGAGCTAAACTGATTCTGACAATAGATTCGTCGCTGTACGTGCACATAAAAAGTGTACAAATGACCCATGAGCTGTGGAAGAAATTGAAGAACCTATTTGACGACTCAGGATTCACGAGAAGAATCAGTTTACTGAGGAGTTTGATTTCCATACGACTCGAAAATAGCGTATCAATGACTTTGTACGTGACACAAATCATTGAAACAAGTCAAAAATTGAGTGGTACGGGTTTTAACATTTATGATGAGTGGGTCGCATCGCTTTTGTTAGCGGGATTAACAGAAAAATTTTCCCCTATGATAATGGCGATTGAGCATTGCGGCATACCATTGACAGCAGACGCCATTAAAACGAAGTTGTTGGACATGGAAGAAAGCGGAAACGGTGGCGACAGTAGCGCTTTTAATTCCAATGGCGCGTTTGCGAGTTTCAAGAAGAACCGGAATGTTGGTAACACTGCGACCATATGGTAGGTAGGTAATTGGGTATGTTTATTAAGTACCTATTAGATCGATTGATCAACACTCGATTCAATGCCTTAAAAACAACTCAAAACCAATCCAGCACAAGGCGTAAGTCAAGAAACAATTACATTACCTGATTATCTGAGGCCTATTCAAACCGAAAGTAAGTGTTTTATAGAAGGTTGTAATCGGAGAGAAAGAAACAGAATTCCCACAGCTATGAGGAGAAATCTTTTGAACATGTACAATTATTATGTGCCTCAGAATAACAGACTTTGTGATTATCATTTATATGCAATAGAAAGATTGGATTTATTAATTGGACTGTCAAATAATTCTTCATTCTCGGCAAGTCACATTCAAGATATGCTAGCTTTAAAATCTCCCACATCGGTAGAACTCAATTTTGAAGATTTAGAGAGTATTCAAGACAATGAACTTTACTATTGGGTTGGACTAACCAAGCAACAATTTCACCAAGTGCTTGATGAAACTCCTGCATTGGCACATATGTCAAGAGGTGCTACAGCTTTAGCTGCGTATTTAACCAAACTTCGTACTGGCGATTCAGATGAAAGATTATCAAGTTTGTTAAAGATTCCAAGATCAACTTTGGAGAGACTAATGAATAAAGCGAGAGAATTACTAACTAATAATTATGTGCCACAGCATTTAGGCATTAACTATATCAATAAGGATCAATTGTGCGAAAGAACTCTGACAATTCCCCGAGGGTTATTTGGGAATCACAATGGTGTTAATAAACCAGTAATTATTTGTGATGGAACATTTATATACGTACAGAAAAGCAGTAATTATATGTACCAAAAGGACACATACAGCTTACGTATAGGAATTTAGTTAAACCATTTTTAATGGTTTTTACTGATGGGTATATGATCGATGTTTTGGGCCCCTATCCAGCTACAACATCAGATGCAGTCATAATGAAACAAGAATTTAAAGATGGAACAGTCATGAGAAATTACTTTGAGGCTGATGATGCTTTCGTGCTGGATAGGGGATTTAGGGACGCCTTGCCCTTACTTAACACATGTGGTTATCGAACATATGTACCCGCGTCATTAGAACAGGGTGAAACACAGTTACCTACAATAGATGCAAATAAGTCAAGGGCAGTCACTATTTGCCGTTGGGTAGTAGAAGTTGTGAATGGAAGATTTAACAGGGATTTTAAACTTTTTATTACGACAGGATTTTTTTAATCGTGCAAGCACACATTTAATGAAAGATTTTAAAGTGGCTGCCGCACTTATAAATTCATTTCATCCTGTTTTAACTGACCGGGATGATGCTGAGGAAATTCTGGAAATTATTAATCAAAATATGTATACAGAAAATAGATTGGCCAATTATGTAATAGAAAATCAATTAAACAGAAGACGAGCCAATTTTAGGCCACTAATTGTAAATGAAAATATTGTGACAGATTTTCCTCGGCTTACATATAATGAACTGATTTTAATTTCTCTAGGAACGTACCAAATAAAGCAGGCACGTTCTTATTATGGGGAACATGTAAGGGCAGATGGCTCCTATGTAATAGAAGTGTGCAGAGAGGTTGATAATGACCTAATAAGAGAGCTGTCTACTTCAAATACTACATTTATATATAGAGCAAAAATACAATCGAGACATATTAGCAGAAAGGTTTATTTACATTTTAGTAGACAGCTCTCTAACTGGAAGGCAAGCAATCTTGCAATATTATTGTAATTGTATTGTTGGCAGGCGCACAGTAGGGTGTTGTGCACACATTATGTCTATAGTATGGTATTTGAGTTGGGCTAGGTATCAAGACCACATATCACCTCCTGCACACTTTCTTGACACTATATTAGTTGTTTATGAAGATGATTAAATGACAAAATAAAAGAAATATAGAAAAACTGTGTTCCTATTTATTTTCAGTCCCGGTAGGCACCTAACTAAGTGTTGATAAGTATGTACATTAACTGTACGGTATAGACTTTTAAACTCTTAGCCAGACCATTGCAAACACAATATCATAAAACTAATTAATAAAAATGTTTGCAGGCAATTAATCTTCGACATAGTTACATGTATTTTTGAAAACATGATCTAGGTAGATACATACTACAAAAATATCAGGTTTCGGTTATAATCACATGTAAAACGATTACCAGTAACTGTAATTGTATAACAAACCAGTTAAATAAGAATGATTTCTGATTTATGCCCGGTTCCTATAAACAACGATTCGTTGTTGTGCAAAAGATACCAATCGTTTTTGAGTTACGAATAACGGACTATAAAAGGCGTTCCTAAAAGTTTTTGCGTGATCTACCTGCTACGAACGGACGTTGGGTACCCACTTACCGAAGCCCTCCGCCAACACATGTTCGACCCTCCTTGCGTTTCGTTATTACAATTAAGCAGAAAAGATCCGAGATCAATTGGAATAAACATACCTTTCAATACAGTTTCTAGTTCGAATGTGGGCTTCATTAGAAAGCTGTTCCCCTCTACTTTGAGGGTTTAACAAAGGTGTTAATAAGTACGGTTTAAGTGGATATGCGCTGTCTGCAAGCAGCCATTTGTTTCCATACAACCCACCTTCACATTGAGCTGAAAAAAAAAAATGTTATAGGTAATGAATTCAATTATTTGGCCACAAAACATACTTTATCATGCTGTAATATATTAGTATATTACTGTTACTTCTTAGTTCTGAGTTATTAAATATAGTATCATCATGAGCTGTGCCAGGCCAACGGGCTACTAAATTCATAAATAATTTATTTATTTATTTAACAGTTTATGTACACACTAAATACAGAAAAGAAGAAAGGAACAGAAAATAGTACAAAGGTGGTGACAGCTTGAACGTTAAGGGAAAAGTAGCCTTTTCGATTCCTAAATTCTTCTCTAGTCTCTGAACCTAAGCAAAAGAATTGAATTGTGTTAACAAAATAAAAAAATATCACACATGAGTTTTGGAATTCTCTTAACATTATGATTTACAAGGTATTGATGAATTAAAATAAATATCTACCTAGAAAGTACAACAAAAACTTACATGGTGATTGAATTCTGATGTGTGTACCATCAAGTGCTCCAAGAACCCGGGGGAAGAAGGCAGTTTTATAAAAATCTTGTTCAGTGTCTGGGTGCGTGTATATGTATTTGTTGTATAACCGTGCTATAGCACAGCTTACATCAAATACTATACGACAAGCCGAAGATTTTGATACCACAACAAAATCAGCCACTGATAATAGCATTGTTCCTAATGCGTAAAACCTTAAAGTTAATAAGAGTTGGTGAAGAGGATGTATACGATGGTTCCTAAAACAAAGATAATATTAATATTTTAGGAGTAAAATGCGTAATGAATTATGGTTGTTTGGTTGTTTCAAATGAATATTTTAAGGTTAGTTTGAGAAATACATACCTGGCTCCCTTCACTTTTAAATGCGGATAAATTTCGACGAGTAAATTTTGTATGTACGTCAGGCTGGCCCGGCCCCATGGAATTTAATAATGAGATTGTTATCAATCCAATGTACCCGGGTATACTAATATATGTAACACCTTCATTTTCAATGTAACTCTTTTTAAAAGAAATTACGTGCACTTCTTAGTGGCCGGGCCAGCCTGACGTTTTCAGCCCGGCCACCTTGTTTCCCACTAATCTACAAAAAATACTGGCAATATTGTGCTACAGATGAAATGTACCCTATAATTTATGCATATGTAACACAAAATCGAATCCTAAAATGCAATAGCATACGAAATATTAGCGGTTGCAGGTGGCCGGGCTGAAATTATTTCGTTAATATAAAACAGTAAAACTGCAACACCTACCAAAAACTAATACCAGTACATAATGAGATATAGAGATATAGAATACATGTAACGCTTTCATTTTAAATTATAATACATATTTAGAAAGAATAATCACTTGAAATTATATTTCAGCCCGGCCACCTAAAAGCGGTAATATTCCCTAAAATCTTATGCCAATTTGTACAGTAAAACCTGATACAGCTATGAAATGAAAGTTACATTCGTTTCGTTTTAGTCGTATACCTTTAAGCCTTCTGTTTGACTAGATTATCAAAATCTGAGAAACTTGCCGAAGAGTGACTATCATTTATTAACTAATTTCAGGACATTTGGTTTGTTGAGTGAAACAAAATGCGTTACTATGATATTTTTATTAATAAACTAAGTAGTATAAATCACACATAATAATTGTTGGATACATAATACCTAAACCTATATATATTTTCTCCGTTTTTGGCTTCACAACATAACCATACAAAGATAATAGTTCACAGACGCTACCACCGATTTTTAGACGGCGCCTGTGTCGCGTCCCAACCTAAGTCGTAAGATATTTTCCCCGAGTAGACAGAATAGATGCGCAAGAGCCGTGTAGTTATCAACACTTCTGACATAATATTTTACGTTTTAATATTACTGTGAGTGTAAAATTTGATCAGTTGTTGCAGTGTAGTTGTTTGTGATGTGATGTTTTTAAGGTAAGTCATAGTTTTGATAAATTAAAATATATCGACAAACAATGTTAATGGGTAGCTAAGTAATTATTTAAAAAAATATACAGGTAAAGTAAAGTAAATCTAAACACTCATTTACTTAATAATAAAACTCCATACAATGCCATCAACTAAATATATTTTATCCTTTCGTTTATAGTCAATAGGTAATAATTTTGGTGATTTACTAACAGTAAGTGTTTAGTTTTTGTGAATCTTATTGTTGTGTACCTACCCTATGTATTTACTTATTATTATTGTGTACTTATTTATTTCGTGAAATCAATAATTAATCAGTTTCTTATTAATTACTGTAAGATTTATATATTGGATTTTAGTGAATTATTCATTGTAATCAGGCAACCGTCGACGGTGTTCGTCTGTACCCGCGCTTCTTGTAACTCCCCCTTGTACGGCCTGCCACAGCGATCCACGTCCCTCGCTCACCGCATTCTTTTCCTCGTCCCGCGACACGCGCCCCTCTCCCCATCTCTATTCTATCTTATATATTTCTAATGTCCCAAAAGTTATAAGTTTTGTGAAAGTAAATTTGATTCTTATGAACATTCTTTGCTTTCTTTCTTTCTTTCTTTCCTTAGGTGCTAAAATATTTTTTAATAGATTTATGTATATACTTGATAATGCATGCAAATGTTACTGCATACACTTATCTTTTTAGGGAATTTGTATTTAAATAAATATTAATGTAGTTATTTAGCCTACATGAATACCTATTACGAAACCATAGTTAAAATGAATATATTTTATTTCAGTTGAGCGTGCCTACACCATGGGAAAACGTAGTGCGTTAGATATTGTGGCTCAAAAACAAATATTTGAGAAACATAAACGCTTGATCACCACGACAAGATATAGTTCTATTATATACAATACCATAGCAAAAGATATAAACTATGTGATGTCACCAAAAGCACTATATCTCAGCTTTAGAAGAAACTTTTTAAACAACCAGAACTCACCTCGGGCAAAAGATGAGTGCTTCATTAAAAGAAATGAAGATAATACCAATAGTATTATAATTTCGTCAACATCATCATCAGGGTCTTCTCCAGTTATTCAACAAGCAAGCTTACTTCATCAAATTAGTTTTAAATTTCCAATTGATGTTCATGAATGGAAGAAAATTGAACCCTTAAGTTATACGTATAAACGACACGATAAAAATAAACCTAGTGCAAGATATCAGACGTACAGAGCTATTCCCAAATTTAAGTGGTCCGGTCTTTTAAGAAAAAAACTCTGGGAGTTTTATAAGTTACCTTGTACTGTAGCATTTAAAAGACATGTTATTCAAGGCGCTAACATTACATTCTACGGACGTTGCACTCAGTGTCAAGCAACAGTGAAAATTCAAAATAAAGATAAGACTGATCATATTATTGATTTTTTATGTGAAATTGATCAACTTCAACCAAATTTTAAGCATAATCCTTTAAAAAAAATACGACTCACTCCGTACTCAAGACGAACATTATCTAAGAAATTAAAATTTGATTCAGCAACAATAGTTAGAAAACAAATAGCGAGTCATGATATGATATTTCAAGATAAGGAACCACCTGTATTGCCATCAGTCGGAGCATTACGCCAAATACGTCATGAAACAAGGAAGCAGAAATGGTACCATACCAATCAAATATTATCTGTTGTCATTATGGCAAATACTTCAACATACTCTTCCGTAATTCAGGAAATTTTAATGAAACCAACTTTTCATATTTACTACTGGTTAGAAGAACAAATAAAATATTACAAACAATATGTTCAAGAGTATGGTCGACCAACCATATCATTAGATGCCACAGGCTCTATAATTAAACCAATTGTGTTACCTAATGGGACTAAATTTACTAAAAGATTATTCTTATATGTTATATTAATAACTGCTGATAGCTTTTTAAAATCTATTCCAATTTCACAAATGCTTAGTGATTCTCACACTAAAAATAGCATTGCGGATTGGTTGGGTAAATGGGCCAGTAATGGAATTATCCCTCCTGCAGAAATAATCACGGACGATTCCTCAGCTTTGATTGCTGCTACAATCCAATGCTTTACTTCATATAAATCTACAAAAGATTACTTAGAAGCTTCTTACAGTGCATTGGAGGGACATACAAATAGTTTGCCTGTAGTATATATGCGAATAGATACAAGTCACTTTGTCAAAACTATTCATAATCTTTCGTGCTTCAATAATACAACAGAAAATGTAAAATTTTTCTTTGTTCGTTGTATTCTTTACATTAAAACAGCAGAGTGTATCGTAGTCATAAGAGAGATAATTGAAAATATGTTAACTGTTATTTTAACTAAATTTTATTCAAAAATTTGCTTTGATGCCCACTGTAATTTGAAAAGAAGAATTCAAGGTATTACAATTGATAAAAAAGATTCTAACAACGCACACAATTACGTAGATGAAGAAAGATTCCTAAATGAGGAGAATGTTTTAGATGTAAGCAATTTTATGGTATGGTTTGATAATATTGTTGCTTGTAAAAATAAACAAGAAGAGGAATCTTGTGAACGCCCCAACAAATTATATTATCCGCCTCTAATATCTACTCTAAAACGTTTATTGGGAAAATTGCCCATGTGGTCAAACGTTATGGCTCCATTATACAATTCAAAAAACAAAAATCCATCGTCTAGTGCATCAGAGGATTATTTTAAAACAATAAAACATTTATTACTCAAAACTAAAGTAAGAAAATACAGGATTGACGAATTTCTAAACATACATATTAATCATTTAAATGGAGAGCTTAATATCGCTGCTAGTGAACTACAAAATAATGAGGCACCGCCCCTTCAAGAGCGAAAGATTAAAATCAAAAAGAATCGTCAAAAAAGAACACACCAAAAACGGTTATTTCCTCAAGATTCTATTTTCAGTGATATGCCAAGTTTTGTAGAAAATTGGAAAGGACAAGCTGAAGAGCCAGTTACCGTACCGAATTATAAAATGTTAAAATTTATAAAAAATGGAAATATTGTAACTGGTTCCACTTTAACAAATACATGTGGTTTTGATGCTGTTACATATTTAATAGCTTATGGTTATATTGCATTTAATAACTTTAAATTAGAAATAGATCAGACTGAAAATAATAATAATATGTTATGTAATTATATACAATTTATAGGTAACAAAAACATATCTGAAGCCGCAGTATACGAACTAAGAAATACCATATGTAAAAAGTACTACAAACTATCCTCGAAAAATACAATAGATATAAATTGTGAATGCAATGTCGCAAATTTGTTTGAACAAATGATTTTAGAATTATTTTATAGCGCTCTATTTACAAAAACATGTACCGAAGAAAAATGTGCATTTCAACTTCAAAGAACAGTACCATTTTTACCCATTAATATGAACGTAATTAAAACATTTGGAATATCAGCCCTAGAAGACTCAATTTGTATAGACGTTATTTCGAAGGATTGTGAACACGATTGCCCGGGCACTGTTTTGTCCAGCTATAATGTAAAGAATATTATATCTTTTGATTTAAATGGAACAGATCAAATAATATTGAACGATATACCTTTATCTATCAAAGTTAGAACTAATATTTATGTGATTGTAGGTGCTATTGAATATGTAGTATTGGGGGAAAATCTAGGACATTATAAATGCCATTTATTTAATCAAGATCTGTGGATGTGTTATGACGATTTACAGTCTAGTGTTAAAAAAAGTAATTTGGATTTAATATTTTTACATTCCTTGACGTACATTTTAGCTTGATTAAATAACATAATCAAGTGATTAGTACGTTTTTATCGATTCTAATAAGCAATATATTTAAATTTGAATTAGTCAAAATACTTATAGTACAAATGCCAGATATAGGCTAGCAATGATTATTATATTAGCATACGTTTAATTATACAAGTTAACATTGTGATTTTTAGCTGTGATTTTAATATTATGTTAAATTATATATACTACATAGCTATATTTCCATTAGCTGCCACTGAAAGAACTATGGTTCTCTCTTTATTTAAGAATTGTTGTAATAATTATATTAGCATAATTTTAATTGAAAGTTTTCAAAACTTTAAATTCAAAGTTGATGTAAAAATCATTATGAAAATCTGTGATTTTTTACCAAGGTATAATAAGTATTTAACCAAAAATTATCTTCTAATATTCTGAATGTTCGATGTTAAGGTAATATTGATATTACTATAATTTTTTGATAACTGTGTTATTATCAATGTGTAACCTTTTTTTACATTATTTATAATTAACAATTGTTATAGTACCTAATTAATATAAGTACAAATGTTGTCTAACTAATTTCAAAAATGATTATTAAAAAAATATGACAATTACCAATTTTGTTTCACTCAACAAACCAAATGTCCTGAAATTAGTTAATAAATGATAGTCACTCTTCGGAAAGTTTCTCAGATTTTGATAATCTAGTCAAACAGAAGGCTTAAAGGTATACGACTAAAACAAAACGAATGTAACTTTCATTTCATAGCTGTATCAGGTTTTACTGTACAAATTGGCATAAGATTTTAGGGAATATTACCGCTTTTAGGTGGCCGGGCTGAAATATAATTTCAAGTGATTATTCTTTCTAAATATGTATTATAATTTAAAATGAAAGCGTTACATGTATTCTATATCTCTATATCTCATTATGTACTGGTATTATTTTTTGGTAGGTGTTGCAGTTTTACTGTTTTATAGTAACGAAATAATTTCAGCCCGGCCACCTGCAACCGCTAATATTTCGTATGCTATTGCATTTTAGGATTCGATTTTGTGTTACATATGCATAAATTATAGGGTACATTTCATCTGTAGCACAATATTGCCAGTATTTTTTGTAGATTAGTGGGAAACAAGGTGGCCGGGCTGAAAACGTCAGGCTGGCCCGGCCACTAAGAAGTGCACGTAATTTCTTTTAAAAAGAGTTACATTGAAAATGAAGGTGTTACATATATTAGTATACCCGGGTACATTGGATTGATAACAATCTCATTATTAAATTCCATGGGGCCGGGCCAGCCTGACGTACATAATTTTGTACAGACGTCTTATCTAGCCGAAATCTAATTTGGAATTCATTATTATCCAAGATATTAAAATGATCGACCCTCGTTTTGTAATTCCGTCGATTAGAACCACTTTCTTCATCTGATTCGGAGTTACTCCAGTCCGATAACATTTCTAGATCACTTAATTCACTATCTGAACGAGACATTTTATAATTATTTAAAGTAAATAACTCAGAAAAAGTTAAACTTTTGTATACAACCGACCGAAATCGGGCGGTAAAATAATTGTCAACTAGAGATGAGTCCGATATCATGTCACATGTTAAAATCATCGATATTTTAAAATCATTTCATCATGCAATGACAACGACAAAATCATCAATGCTTTTAAATCATTACTCGAATCGAATGACAATGAATTGAATGCGAACTTCGGTGATTCGGACACGGACGGGCCGTTTCGCTCGGCCCCGCTCGGGTGTGCTCGGTCGCAATGCGCAGCGGCGGCCCGGCGGCGGCGGCGTTCCGCAGGGGTCGGTCGTGGGACCTCTCCTCTGGAGCGTCGGCTGCGATTGGCTCCTGCGGGGAACTCTCCTCCGAGGCACGAGTGTCGTCTGCTACGCGGACGACACTCTCCTCACCGCCCGGGGGGGGAGCTTCAGGGAGGCGGCCAACTTGGCCTCGGCGGGTGGATCCTTGGTCGCGGGGAGGATCCGCCGCCTAGGACTAACGGTGGCGCTGCACAAAACCGAAACCGTGTTTTTCCACGGACCTCGGCAGCGCCCCCCACCTGACGCCCACATCTTCGTGGAGGGCGTCAGAATCGAGGTCAAGGCCCAGATGAAATATCTGGGCCTCGTACTCGACAGTAGGTGGCGCTTCGGCCCGCATTTTAGCGGGCTGTCGTCGCGCCTGCTGAACCTTCCCAACCTGGGGGGGCCCAGCTCACGATGCCGGCAACTGTACACCGGCATCTTGAAGAGTATGGCCCTCTACGGGGCCCCTATCTGGGAGGACTCCCTCCAGAGGAGGGAGAATGCCGCCGCCTTACGGGCGCCCCGGAGGGCCATAGCTCAGCGGGCGGCGCGGGCCTACCGCACGGTGGGCTCCGCGGCAGCGTGTGCTCTGGCCGGCACCCCGCCTTGGGAACTCGAGGCGTGGGTGCTCGCCAGAGTATACGAGTGGACGGCGGGGCGGAGGGCGAGAGGGGAACGCCCCGCCTCGGAAGAGCGGGAGGCCGTCCGGCGGGAGGCGAGGGACGCCATCGTCGTCCACTGGACGCGGGACCTCGCCACCGCAGTCTTCGGCCGCCGAACCGTCGACGCGATCGGGCCGGTCCTGCGAGACTGGCTCGAGCGGTCGCATGGGTTCCTCTCGTTCCGTCTGGTGCAGGTGCTGTCCGGGCACGGGTGTTTCGGATCGTGCCTGCGCCGGATCGGACGAGAGGAGACGCCGTCGTGCCACGACTGTGGCGCGGCGGAGGACACGGCGCAGCACACCCTCGAGGTGTGCCCGTCGTGGACGGAGCCGCGCCGCAGTCTCACTGCGGCGATCGGACAGGACCTCTCACTCCCCGGTGTGGTTAACGCCATGCTGAGAGACGAGGGGTCCTGGGCGGCAGTCGCCTCCTTCTGTGAACACGTCATGTCCCAGAAGGAGGCGGCGGAGCGCGCGCGGGAGGTCGACCCTCACGCGGCGCCGCTCCGAAGGCAGAGGAGGGGTCGGAGAAGACGTCAGTATGACAATCATCTCCGATTCCTCCCAGGTGGAGGCCAGCAGGCAACGGGTACGGGGGCACCCTTGCCTGTATTGCACAGGCCTCCACCAGTGCCGGACGGGAATGGCCAGGTGTTCCCGGCCATTCCCGTTGCCCACCAACCTGGGGGGCTAGCGGGGCCCGCCAGCTAGGCGGGCATGCGCCGGGAGGGTTGTGGATGTAAAGGCTGAGCCGGTTTCCCATGACCCTCCCACCACGGCGACGAGGGAACACCGCTGAGTTTTAGTGGGTATACTGTCATACACCGACAGGAGTCCCACATACCCCGTCTCGTCCCCCGACGAACGGGCATGCATAAAGCATTTCTCAGGGAAAAAAAAAAAAAAAAGGTTAGGTTAAGCTTCTCATTTTGTATTTTAAGTAACTCAAGTTAATGTTTGTAAGTTGCTGTTCTGTTTTCTGATTTCTCGTCACTCGCAGTCAGTCGCACACTTAGTAATACTATAATGTAAATTAATTATTTTTGTCACTTAAAACTTTAATTTACAGTCACTCGCGGGCTAACTCACAAAGTCGTCCCATGCCTAGCCTACTACTAAATAACAAATGATAAAGTCACTAAGCCTTTACACCGTTCCGCGATCATTTCAGCATCTACTATTACTCATAATTGAAGTGCCGTGGCCCGTGATGTTGTGCTCAAACAAAAATCATTGATGATTTTGTCATTGTTCCCGTCATCGATATTTTTTTGTCATTGTCACGCAGTCATTGATACAGAAAAATCATCACTATTGCCCATCTCTATTGTCAACGACTCGTAACTTTGACAGCTCGTTGACGTTTCTTTTTCTTTATAGGAACACCATCGTCCGACATCTGCATACATTTGACTTACGGTTCGTTATTCGAAACCCTCCCATCCGTCGGTAGTGATCTATCGGTAACTTAAGTTACGAAACGTTTTTTATAGAAATGGTTTTGGCATACGTCTCGTAGAAAATACTACTATCCGTAAGCAAAACGACTCGTTTCTTGTTTATAGGAACCGGGCATTAATTGTATAGTTGCTTGTCACTTAATCCATTTTCTAATCTCACTTTAGCCATACATTCAAATTCAAAAATCTCAGAATACAAACTGTCAATTTCATTGAAATTAAGTGACATAATACTAGGTGTATTATCCTAAAATATAACACCAATTTCATGACTGTAACATGAAGGCCCCGAGATATAGAGAAGGTGGGCTATCTCCTTTAACATTTGAATTTTATAAAAAAAAATAAACAGATTACACCAGTAGCTCCATCAGCAACACAGTCCCTAATTTCATCTTCGAGTGTGCAATCCAGTCCAATATATTTATATTGCCGTAGTGATGAAGAACATACTTATAGTCCACAGATGCAAATGTACAGTCCAGTATACGATCAGACACAACAAGGTTTATTGACAAATAATCCAAAGCAATCTGACATCACGATGACAGCTCCACCTGTACCTTCCACAATTTCAAATGAGACTTCTCAACGCGTACTATCCATTTCCGAGTCTGGATTGGTCCAAATTCTAAGTAATGAAGTAATAGTTCCTGCAAATGATAATGACAACACAATATGAAGCCAATTATTGATATCTTCCGTTATTGTCATACTAAACTTGAGATTGCCTTATGATTAAAATTGTTTGTTTTATTTAAGTCCTTACTTACCTTGATCATATTAACCAATTTAGTAACAAGGGCAAGGCAGACTTCTCTTATAATTTTTGAAATAACTTGATGGGATATTTTTAATAAAAAATGTAAGCTTCTATAACTGTCTCCTGTAGCTAGATACCTCAGAGTCAATGTCAAACGAACTTTTGCTGGAATTGCCATGCGAAATTTTGTATCTCTTTTGGATATCAGCGGTTCCACCATTTTTAATACGATTTCAAAGTCACTGGCTGACATTCGCACAAAATTATAAAATTCCAAAGCATTTTCCTCCATTAGATCTGAAAATTGTTCCTCCATTGATGCGCTAAAATAATAAATAATTCCAGTGTTAGCAAAATATTATAATGATAAATTTTAAAAGTACCTTGCATGCATTTAGCCACTTTCATGTTAACAATACACACGGAAGTGTCGAACTGATCTACTTGCATGACATATGAACCTAAACCGGGCTATATACTAAAGTTTAATATAGGTTTTTGCTTACCGAGTTCGACGACGATGAATTTTAATCATCCACCATCTTCTTTTTTTTCGTTTTTTCTCTGTTTTGAAATTACATAAATGCATAAAATAGTTTAAGACGCTCATTTTTGCAACTAGTGTAGCTGCTTCAAGCTCCATTGTGTTTAAGTTTAACCTCTTTAATGTGTGTTAACGCGTGACTTCATGAGGGATTAACTCTTTACGGCATTGTAACCTAAGTGTAGCCAACGCGCATTTTTAATGCCCTAATTAACGTGTAGTTGGCCATTGACATTAACTTTAACGCTAACGCAGATGGAGCAGTAGCAATAGAAGCAGGACAATTACTTTTTCAGATATGCTTGTACCAACTAAAAGATGGGGTTAATTTTTTTTTACAAGTTTAGTTGGTTTTTGTGTTTAGTTGGTTTTTGTGTTTAGTATGTAACTGTTTCAAAATAAGATAATTATAGAACACGCTCATACATTTGCGACTGCTATAATTTTATTACTAAGGACTTCATTTTAATAGCAAACTTTCCAAATCCTTACGGAAAATTTTGTATTGTCTTTTTTGGACTAAATTATTGGTTTTGCTTTTAACAAGGCGATATGTTTATCACTGTAATTGTGAGACTCGACATTATACAAACAATCATGAGCTTGAATTAATATAAATTTTTCGTAGTCCATATTTTTAACAATCGCAACGCATTCACTACTCGAAAGTACTGTACGAGTGTTGAAAACAAAATGGTGGCTCTCGCCCGTGACGCGCGAGCGTCACTTCGGCGAGACCGACGACCGGAAGCGGATGCGCGCGGAGTAGCGCGTAGTAGCATTCCTGCGCGCGCTGCCTTTCGCATTGCATTATTTCAATGAGGACAATGTCAAAGGGCCGATTTTTCAATCCTCAGTGAAGTCGTCGAAATACTTCCATGTATAGTGTGTAAAATTGTTTGTCTGTTTATCAAAGTAATAAACGTGAGCGTGCTACAAACTTCAGTAGTTCGGAAATACAATTATTGACGGAATTAGTGGCCAAATATAGGGTCAATAACCGAAAAAAAAAAACTACGCTGTGACCAACAAATTATATAATATATCTTATCAGCCAGACATGGCGTGATGTGTAGGCGCCAGTGACCACCAGCTTAGTTGTAAGTTCTAAGTATGTATTAGACTAGATAGGATAAAGCCGCTTTGACACTGTCCGAGTATGCTCGGACCGAATGGACTCGTTACCTACTCGGACGCAACTCGTATTGTGGCAACCCATAATCTGAGCGCACTCGGATGACGGCGTCCGATCCGAGCTAGCTCGGATACGAGTAGGCTCCGAGTAGGTGAAAAAAAAATGGCGGATAATAAAAACAAATAAGCGTCTCGTGCCAAAAAAAGTGGTCAGAGCGTGAAACAGCTAGATTTGTAGAACTGTACGAAGCAGAAGAGGTTCTCTGGAACGTAAGGTTAAAGGAATACAAAAATAAAGACGCCGGGAACGCGGCTGTGCGGCGTCTGATAAGAAGTTTTGATATCACTGTCAACGATGTTTTCTAGTTTAACTAAGAATATATCTGAACAGGAGAAATCAGACATCTCAATGCATAACATTAGAACTTGTTATTTTAGTGTATTGGCTTCAAATACGTCATCAATCAATACTATCGAAAACTTAAGAACACTATGTAGGAACTTTGAGATAATACAGTCTCTGACTTCTCAATTTTGAGAACCACCAAGAGTAGACTGATACTTTGGCTCCTGACCTCGCATTTTCTAAATCTTCTGAATAAGACACTAGTAATTCGAACTATTACAATCAACATAGGTACAATAATAACTATAAACATAATTCAAATACTTCTTATTGAATTTGTGCTCGCATTTCACACGAATGAAGCCCACTAAACTCGTGACCACTATTGACGACGTCAAGGAGAATGCTGTTTCTCCAACATTCATTTATAAAAAAAAATAATTATGACGTTTTAGGAGACAGGGACCACACCCTTCAAAGGAATAAAAATGGAAAAGACGCCTTGTAAAAATTACCCCAGGGCGGTACCAGCTGCTCAGCAGCTGGAGAATCGGCCACGAGCCCTTCTGGTTCGTCAAGCCCACCGTATTCTGGGGAGGGCAGCAAACGTTTCCCGCTTGCCGATGGCAACAAGAGCCGAAGAGGCTCTTCGAGATCGAGGTGGTCTTTTGAAGACCGTTTCTCTTTTACTTTTAAGACACTCAACCGAGAACCAGGTGAGCGCCGCACCATCGCTCCCTCCAAGACCTGGGGGAAGCGTCGGCGGGTCTGTCCTCTAGCGAGGAGAACCTGTCGGCCGCCAAGGGGCAAGCCTTCAGGGATAGCCAGCAGTACCGAGAGGGCGGACGCTCTAGCTGCAAAGCTGAGAGACGTCCTCAACCCCGAGGAGGCCCGGGTGTCCAGGCACATTAAGACGACTGAGGTTCGCATCGATGGGCTGGACGACTCCGTGACCTCAGAGGAGGTGGTGGCGGCTTCTTGACTTCGCACTTGAGACGAAAGAGAGTGAAGGAAAAATCAGCAAGGCGTCTGAAAAATTTGTGGTAGTACCCATTGCCAAAAACTGAAATCAGTCGGCTGGAAAAACATTCGATACGCGGATGTCCAGAAACAATTACAGGCAACACCTGACTTCACTGCGCTTAAACTAAATGGACATTTCGTTGGCTCACTATTACAAGGTTCTATGTTACAATTTTAGCACTTTCTATGTGTCATTAGCCACACTTTTCAAAAAACCAACAACTAGATGGCAGCACTATTTACTAGAAAATTTAAATTTTCCATAGTCTTATGTTGTATTTTTACTACGCAAAGAAATAACGAAGTTCCATGTTAAACATAGAACCATCCAATTTTGATTTTATTCATTTTTACGATAACACGGTTCTATGTTAAACATAGAACTTTGCTAAGAGAAAAAAACATCAACATGTCTATGACCAAAGTTCTGTGTCAGCTGTCAGTGTCAAAGTTATCTCAATTTCGCGGTTAATGCTACGGGTTTATTGTGTTATTATAAACATTGTAACGGTCATTAACGGTTATCCCTTCAATTTTGCGTAAAATGGATGAGCGGCGTATAATTATGGACTATTCGAGTGATGACTCAGTGGCAGATAAAGATTTCTTGCCTCCATCACCTCCTTGTCGTATATCCTCAAGTTCTATGAGTTCCACAGATTCTGATGAAGATAGGAGGTGAGTTCATTACAATTTCATACCAAACAGTTCAAGAAGTTTTTCAATTGATAATTTTCATGAACGAAACTAGTTCTTTTATTTTCAGATCTGTACAGAATCAATCCAACGTTGATGAAGGAAATGTGTGTGAAACACAACCTAAAAAACGATCACGTAAACGACAGAGAAATGAACAAGAATGGAAGGTTAATAAACGAAAAGATGCAAGAAATAAGGGGTTAGAATACGTGTCTAGTCGAAAGAAGCTAAGAAAAAGCAAGGATTGTCTAAATAAATGTGTGTTTAAATGTAGCCAAAAGATTACTGATGATGAAAGGTTATCAATTTTTACTAATTATTATAAATTATCTTCAGAAGAAAAATGAATGTTTTTGTTGAATAATACGAATTGTTTACAACCTGACTGGAGACGCAAAGGAAAGAATGATGAAAATTCAAAGAAAAAAGTCAGCTATCAGTTTTTTTTCACTGTGAACTCTGCAAAGATAAAAGTGTGTAAGAATTTCTTCTGTGATACTTTAGTGATTAGCCAGAAACCAATATATAATATTCACAAAACAAAGAATAATATCTCAAATACTCCTGTACCCAGTAACCAAGGGAAACATACAAAAAGAGCCACAGCTGAAGAAGATAGACTGTTTGTTAAGGAACACATTAATTCATTTCCCCGGGTTCCATCACATTATTGTAGAAAAGACTCTTCTAGAGAGTATTTAGAACGCTTTTTGACCATCAAAAAAATGTATTCTCTGTATATTGCCTGGATTGCAGAAAAAAATAAGCTTCCAATTAAGCAAGAAGTATATCGACGTATATTTTGTAATGATTTCAATATCTACTTTCAAAAACCTAAAAAAGACAGATGTGATTTATGTGAGGAGGTTGATATAAATTACAAAGAAGGACATACATTAACATCAGATTTACAAGAGAAGATAAACAGGCACAAAACAGAAAAGATGGCTGCTAGGTCGAACCGTGATAAAGACAGAAAAGGTACGATTCCAGTATTGTGCTTTGATCTAGAGAATGTTTTATCTTGTCCCAAGGCAGAAGTAAGCAATTTTTTTTACAAAAGTAAATTTTCTACTTACAACATGACTGGCCATCTTTCTACTAATAAAAAAGTGTACTGTGCCATTTGGAGTGAGAACACTGCTGGAAGAAGTGGAAATGATATAGCAAGGGCAGTATACAAAGTTTTGACACAGGTTCTGCTTGACAACCCCCATTTCACATCAATTATATTATGGAGTGATAGTTGTGTTCCACAGAACCGCAACAGCATCATGAGCTTTGCTTTAAGACAGCTTATTGATAAATTTTCTACATTGGAACAAATTACCTTAAAATTTTCAACCCCTGGACATTCTTGCATTCAAGAAATTGACAATGTGCATAGCTGTATTGATAGAGTCCTCCTAAAGGCTGAATATTATTCACCTGTATCTCTCATGAGATTATTATTGCAGGTAAATTCAGCTAAACCCTATTCTATCTTGCAAATGAGTGGGAAAGATTTCTTTAATTTTCAAGAAGCCTGTTCAAGGCTAAAATATTCACTAGTTCCTTTTTCCAAAGTGACAGAGCTTCGATTTACGAAGTCACAATTAGAAGTGAGTTTTAAATGTTCACACACTGCAGAATCATACACTGTAGCTAATCTGAGACTCCAGAATATCCGAAGGAATGTAAACACAAATTATTTTACCGAACCAAAACTGCTCAAAAGACCTGTATTGTGCAAGACTAAAAAGGATAATATACGGTCTATGTACAGGTGGATGCCTACATTGGACAAGGAGTACTATGAGGCAATATTCAGAAAATAAAATATGACTCGTTCGAACTTTTTAATATTGTCTAAATTTAACTTTTAGTGACTTATTTTGTCTAAATAAGTGTTTTTTAATGCTACTGTGACATGAAAAAAAGAGGAGGCCTATACTATAGGTACCCAGCAGTGGGTGATTCTGGGCTGAAATTATGATTTCTTTCAATTATTTCAGAGGAACAACGTCCTAAGTTCTGGTTTAAAATAAATAAATAAATAGTTTTTTAATCACAAAGTTCTATGTTATTTTAATTTCGTTAATATATCAGAGTATAAGTGTCTAAACACACTATGCCGAGGATACGCGACGGAAGTTCGGCATGATTACGCCTGCAATGCTATTTGAATTACTGGCGACACATTATGCCGAAATTACGTTGCGTTATAGCGTACAGCCGAACTTCAGTCGGGCGTAAGTTCAGCGGAAATTCGGCGGCAACGTATTCTGTAGAACACACATTATACGCGACCGAAGTTCGGTTCGATTGCCGACGGAGATCGGGAGCGGGGAGCAGCGGGAGGCAGGCATGCCCCCCCCCGCCCGCGCCCAGCGTGTCCGCCCGTAGTGTTTATTTCGCCTCTGTCTGCGCACGAGATGCACGTGCTTTGTTGTGTCATTAAAACGTAGACCGTACTCCATGTTTGATTCAGAAAAAATAATTATCGCGGTTGAATCGCGACCGTGTTTATGGAACAATGGAGATGCAAGTTATAGTGATCGACCAAGGAAAAAAATAGCTTGGCAACAAATAGGTGAAGAATTTTACGAAGATTGGAGTACTTATAGTGCCAAAAAGAAAAATGAAACAAGTAAGTTTATTGATTTTATAAAATATTTTTATTATTTATCACAAGCGATCATTGTACAATGCGGTCCTGCCAAGCTACGGGTTCCCCTCATTGTTAAAATATTCCATGAATTTTTGCCTTGCAGTAGTGGCATTTGTGATATTCTGATGTGTCGATTCTGATGATATAGATTCTAAGTTGTGTTCAAAAAATTGATCCTTAAAGTTGTATCCATCACGTTTTCTGATGAAGTTGTGAAGAACGCAAACTGCTTTTACAATATGAGTTGCATAATCAGGAGAAGTCAAAATTGGAGTATGTAGGATTCTCCATTTATTACACAAAACACCAAATGTACATTCTACACACCTTCGTGCCCTGCTGAGACGATAGTTAAATGTACGTTTTTCTCTGGTTAAATTATTACCTGGAAATGGTCTCATTAAATGTTTGTCAAGAGCAAATGCCTTATCGCCTACTATTACAAATGGAAGCCTTGGTTCATTTGTGTTAGGTAGTTCTCTATTAACTGGTAAATTTATTTAATCCGATTGAGAAGAGAAACATCTCTTCTCAATCGGATTCCTAATATTGACCTTTTGAAAATGGCACTGTCCCCCTCCCTGCCGTAAGCACCTACATCAATCATAATAAAATTTAAATTGGCATCAGCAAGAGCCAACAATACAACTGAGAAAAAATTTTTATAATTAAAAAAACGAGAACCGGATAGTGCTGGGCACACAATCCGCACGTGCTTGCCGTCTAGGGCACCAATGCAATTTGGAAAATTTGTTGTAGAAAAAAAAGTTTCTGCAATGTCGAGCCACATTTCTTCTGTAGGTTCTGGCATTTCAATTGGTTGTAATATCTTCCAAATTACAGCACATGTTTCTTTAACTATACGAGCAATTGTTGATCGGCCTATTAAAAAATCCTCTGATAAACTTTGGAAGGTCATTCCAGTTGACAAGTACCTGTGAACAACAATAATATTCTGTTAGTGTAAGTTGGTTATTACTAAATATATATATTTCTTTATTTCAGTTGATGACTTACAAAAAAAATGGAAACATTTAAGGGATTACTACGTAAGAGAAAAGAAAAAAGACAGTTTAAGGAGTGGTAGTGCCGCGCCAGCCAAGAAGAGAAACACTTCATATTTTCAGATTTTATCTTTTTTGAATATCACTATAGAACATCGAAATACTGATAGCAATCTCAGTTTACCCGAAGATGAAAATAGTACCAGTTGTGATTCGCTACCACCAACTACTAGTCCACCGCGACTAACTACTCCACCATTGCTACCGTCGAACACACTAACCAATTCCGAGCGTAATAACAAGAAGTTAACACCATTTCAAAAATCTATATTAAATAGAATGTCTGTCAATGAAGAAAATGATCCCGACAAAAATTTTTTTTTATCCTTATTACCCGATATGAAAAAAATGTCAGACAGTGAAAAATTCGACTTCAAATTTGAAATTATGAGTGCAATAAAAAGGATGAAGTATAGCAAACCTATACCATCAGCTCCATCTACCAGTACATATGAATATCTACCAAGATCATCAACGGTGCAATATAATCAATACAGGTATAATCCTTCAAGCATTGGCTCCAACAACAATTCAGATAACAATTATGGTTATAGGACTCGTACTCAAGATTACGATAATGTCGACACACCCTCACATACCCATTATTCAAGTGACGACCTTGAAGAGATATTACAAACTCAGAATATTGGCACCCAGTCAGGCTTATTGCCTAATAACAACCCTGAAAGTGAACCATAAACAATAAGGAGATAATGCGAGCAATAAACAAGTTGATCATAGTTAATAAGAGGCTGAATGGTGTAAAATTAGCGGAGAAAACTTGATTTAACATTTAATGATGATCGATGATTGATTGATTAGATGAGTATAATGTATAAGTGTATACTTATAAATAAATGAATATTTGCAAATATGGATAATTTTATTTACTTACCGTATAGTGATCATCAATCGTTCTGCAGGTGAAATGGAATCTCTGAATGTAGTATCTTTTTTCAAAATGTTGTTACTGATGAGAAATAACAGTTCGTCGAAAGATTGTATTGTCATGCGAAAATACTTAAAAAAAATGAACGGGATAGGCTCTGTATTTTGCATAACGTTGAAACTGGCCATCTTGTAGTCTCGTAGAATTCAATGGGTGCACCCAATATTCTTTCTTGTATTTGTCCTCTTCTAAAGCCTCTGCAATTGCTATTACTGTAAAATAGTCCATTTTTCGGGTTTCGCACCTCAAAAGTAAAAACGGAACCCTAACAGGATCACTTTATTTTGCATTTGTCTGTCCGGCTGTTTAGATAACACGACACGACGCCACGACAGCGCTCGAAACACTGAATATACACACAACATTGCGCAACTGAATTTCTGCCGCGTAAGTTCGGCACTTATGGTGTGTCATATCAGCCGAATACGTTGGAACGTAAAATCAGCCGCGGAACTTCGGTCGCGTACGTTCGGCATAGTGTGTTTAGACACTAAAAGTCGATATCCAATTTTTTGTTCCTAGAAAGCATTATGTAGTCCTAAATTAAGACAATAAAATGTCACTTAGGCATTAGGGCTACATGTATACATTTTACTAAAATCAAAAATTTAAAAGTCAAATTACTCAACTTCATTAAATTTAACTTAGAACCTTGTAATAGTGAGCCAACGATTTGGCAACAGTTTCACCTCAGTGGTGTGATGTAGTATGTATGCACCTATTATATCGATGTGTGTAACCAATATATAACTCGTGTATTAACATAATAAAGGGCAGACTTGTACCAAATCTTGTGATGTTTCATTCAATCTGACACCCGACCATACATGGCGACCCTGCCACTAAACAGGGCATGAATCATGTGTGCGATTAGTATAGACTTTGCTCTGCGCGGCAACTGTTTAAGTGAGAGATACATGAAAAGAGACTTTCAAAAATGTGTAACTCAAAAGTAACTAATGAAGAGGTGTTTCTCAATCAAAATAGCGCCGCTAAAAACACAGTCTGTGGAGGAATTCAAACTTCATTTATCGGCCATAAGTATCGTGTTAACAATCATTTGCACGATTTTATTCCTCGGTATGCTTCGTGTTTAAAATTTACAAGAGATGTCATGAGTCTTGGGCGCGAGAGCAGATAACGAGACATATCTTAAGGCGTTCTTTGGATCGATCCAGAAGGAATCGCGGCGGTGCTTGTAACTTGTCTGCAAGCGAGGAATGTCGAGTCCATGCTTCCAATAAGAGTCCCTGACAACACGGAGGCGTGTAACAAATTATACAATTCGGCTACTGTCCTTGTGAGTTCTGTTTTCTAATAAATGTGTGAAGGTACGGCAATTCTAATATGGACAGTGTACGCGGGCCTAAGCAGTGGAATCATAATCGCGATTTAGGTATATGAACTATAAAATTATGAACAGTAATGTATGACGAGTTATTACAGATATACAATGACCTTGGTAAGATAAGAATATATTTAATAAAAATAGGGCCAAGTAGACGAAGGGGTGAAATTGTTTTGAAAAAAAAAGCCGAAAAATTGCTGAGTACTTTCAATGAGAGTTTAGACCATTTAAGTTTGCTTAAAACTGGATTAAAAGACGAGGAATTATGTAAATTTAATAAATTAAGCAATGATTTTGTTAACCTGTATGACAATAATAAATATTTTAGATTTGTGTTATAATTCATCGACTGAAGGATCAATAATAGAACAAAATATGGCAAAATTTGATTTAAAAATCGCCTTGAGCTTATTACCAGTTCTAATGACGACGGCACAAATACGAAACAGCTCATTGATGGAATAGAATACTATGAAACGGAACTTGATGCAGACGGTCAAATTAAATTGGTAAATTTTGTTTTAAAAAGTCGACTCTCGCAGTCTGCTAAACTTAAACTTAATACAAAGTATGACAGTGTAAATGAGTTAGTGAAGGCTATGAAAACATGCCTGTTACCTAAAAAATCGGCAACGGCTCTACAACACAAATTGTACACAGAGCTAAAAGGCTTTTAGGCGACGAGACGTTGGTAGCTACGTTTCAGCCTTGCTCATCGGCGTAATTTTGCCTGCCTGTCGGTCTTCTACAAACTGTACTTCGGAGAGTGTGCGCAGGAGCTCCACGACCTGATCCCACCATCACCTTTTTACCACCGGATTAGCAGACGCACTGCGGCGTACCATCCACACATGGTTGATAGAATCGTACTCAGGCTCATACACGTTTATAATGCGCACAGCCAAAGTGAGGAACTCTCTTCCGGCATCTGTGTTCCCTCCCACATTTAACACGCCTGCCTTCAAAGCAAGAGTGAACAGGCATCTTCTGGACACGCTTGTCTCATCATAGACCTCATCTATCGCTTTCCATCAGGCGTGATCGAGGTCAAGAGCAGCACCATTTTGAAACAAAAAAACAAAAATGAACAGGATCAACTACGGGTTGTTCAGCAACTGTAGTAACTTGTATGAGGTTTTGTGTAAAATTAGGGTCCTAGAGGATGAATTAATTCATGCTAATGTTAAACTTTTAAAGGACAATGGGCGGAATCGTCCCCACCCACAACAAAAATGAAATGTAGCTCAATTGACACATCTTGGCAAGATGATATTTTTTTACTATGGGGACGTTGCTCAAATGAATTGGGTTCTCATAGTAACTAACTTTTAAACAAATATTTCGTTTACGTATTATTGACGAGTAATTGTAAAACACCTACTCATTTATCTATTCATTAGTGCACAGTGGCGGCGCATGCACACAAAGATAAGTTCTTAGAAAATACCCCGCACCCCCACCCTCGCTCCTGCGCTTGCGACCCTATTCGCAGGCAGGTAGTCGCCCGAACCTTAGTCACTCACAGTCAGTTTGTTGCAGTGTTCGTTCGTATTTATTTATCTCTGTCTTATCGGTTTTTACTTTACAACTACGACCCCTGCTTGTTTACTGGACTGATTGATAGCTTTTCGATTGACCCTGGCACGATAACTGGATTGGATACTGTGTATTATGGAAACTGGACGGCGGTGTATAATGTGCCCGCGATCTGTCTTGCGACAAAGGCAAGAGAAGAGGCGTTAATTGAAAATGAACCTGAATTAGTCAACCATATTTCACAAAATGCACTGATACAGGTAAATAACATCTTTTATATATAACTACATAATATGTAAACTATCTATTTAATTCATACTAATATCTGTGTTTTCACTGCAATTTCCTGTAGCACACCTTCATTTTTTTATATTTATTTCATATTAGATGGCTATTGTATACTTTGAACAATCATTGGGCGATAACTAATAACGTTAATAAATACTTACACCAATTATCTAGACCCAAGCTAAACATAGTTTGTACTATGAGAACTACGTTACGAAACACTTATATAAATACATATTTTAATATGTTTTATAAACATATGTGACGCGGAAAACACGTCATATTCCATCACAAATACTTGTACCCTTCGAGATTTGGCCACGCGAAAAGATTAGTTCTGATACTCATCGAGTTTTTTTATGTTCCAGGTTGTATTCAATAACACTATGGCAGTGTGCCATAGATGCTGGCAAAGAGCTAACAATGCTACGCGACAAAGTCGCATCGGGAATGCAGACAATGACGTCCCAGGTCTTGAAGTTCAAAGAAACGCAGATGATGTCAATGTACAAAACGTCGTTGTTGAAGATCATCATGATGTTGATGAACAAGATCAGGTGATGAACGACGTAGCAAATCAAGAACAGGACTTTTACGTTCGCGATTATGTGAGGGCACCAAATTCTTCTCGCAGCTGCTGTTACAGACAGTGCACAAACGAAAACCTAAGGCGAATTCCAACTTCAATGAAAGTGTATTTGGTATGTAACTATCGCCTGTATATTCCACCGAGTGCGCGATTATGTGAAGATCATTTAAGAAGTACTAACATCGACGAAGTATTAGACAACATCAACGTTACGAATTATTTCAATTCTTCTTTTTTTTCGGACATGACGAACATGTTGGTAAATGCCATTAACAATGCCCCTAGTTTCGATTTTGAATCTGGACTTAATGCACAGGAATTACATTTTTGGACCGGTTTGACATTAGAACAGTTCCATGCTATCTTAGCGGAAACACCGAGTCTATCAGAAAGGTCCCGTCATCCACGTACAGTTCTAGGTGTGTACTTAACTAAACTCAGAACTGGTGAATCTAACGAGAGACTGGCGACGCTCTTTAAAACATCCCGCAGAGAGCTCGAAAGAAAATTAAAAATAGCAAGAGAATGTCTCACCCAAGATTTTGTTCCGAGTCATCTTGGAATAGGTCATGTTTCTAGAAGAGATCTTCTTGAAATAAATCTAATGATACCAAAAGCTATTTTTGGGAATGAGGAGAATACTGTTTTGATTTTAATAGCAGACGGAACATATATTTATATTGAAAAAAGTTCGAACTTTTTATTTCAGCGAAAAAGTTACAGTCTGCACAAGTTCAGGAACTTATTAAAGCCTTTTTTATTAGTAACCAGCGATGGTTATATAATCGATGTTTTAGGCCCATATCCTGCTGTAACATCCGATGCAAACATTATGCATAATATAATGAACCAAGACGACCATTTGTTACATTGGCTCATCCACAGAGGAGATGTGTTTATATTAGACAGAGGATTCAGGGACAGCATTTATGACATACAGTCGCTTGGCTATGAAGCTCACATACCTCCATCAAAAGATAGAAATGCTACCCAACTTACCACTGATCAGGCAAATAAGTCGCGTTTAATAACGATATGTCGGTGGGTGGTAGAAGCCGTGAACGGAAAGTTCAAAAATAGGTTCAAGCTTTTAAGGCAGTCCTATAAAGCTTTACCAAATATGTTCATTGATTTTAGAATCGCTGCAGCGATCATAAATGCATGTTATCGCGTTGCTACTGATAGCAGGCTTGCCTCAGAAATACTTAATATCATACAAGCTGAAAACAACACGCCTAATCTGTTACGTGATTACGTAGAAATGAAAAACCTTAACCGTCAAAGAGTGACTTTTACAGCCATGGAAGCACAAATGCCTCATTTTGAAGAGTTTCCACGATTAAATGAAGACGACATTATTTTATTTGCACTAGGAAGTTACCATTTAAAACTGGCCAAGTCGTACTGTGCAGAGCATTTTCGTAACGGATTATACATCATTGAATTATATCGTGAAAATGCATTGAGTGATTTGGCAAGATGCAATATTATGATAAATAATGCATGGCTGATAAGAGCGCGAATACAATCCAGACACGTAAGGTCACGCATATATTATTCTTATATGTTGATTGATGGGAATAGGGGGGACAGACATGCTATTGCACACTATTACTGTACCTGCTTGACGGGCAGTCGCACTATAGGAAGTTGTGCACATATTATATCGATTGTATGGTACATGGGAATAGGTCGTCATACAGATTTTAATCTACCAGCGCAGCTGTTAAACAGTGTTATAATAGACCAGTAATATTAGCACTCTCTATTGTTATTCGCCTACCTAATATGAGCATTGTAAGAATGAATAATTAGAACACAATGAATTTAAATGATTCATTCATTTATATTCATTACATATTTTCTAATTATTCATTCATAATCATTTACATGTATATGTTTAAATATACATTGTTTTTTTATTGATATATGCCACGGATTTAAGTAAAAAAAAGGATTTTAATCAAATAGTGGATACTTAAAGAACACATTGGCATTAGTTCCATGTGTGTTGGTATATGGGGACGGAGCCCATACATTTTTGCCCATAGTCCTTTGTAAAAGGAAAAGGATCACACTCAGGCTATAAACAAACCATTTGTACAATGGATTAGTAAATACAAATTGTAACCCTCATTCCATTAAAACAATATACCTAACAGAGGACTCCTTACTAAAACATAACTACAGCCATAAAAACAAAATTAAGTAATATGCAAGATACATTCAACATTTGAACTTGACTCGAAATAAAAATCCTAAAATTAGTGCTGCTCATGATCCTAGAGGTCGTCACACACCTTATAATGGTTTTTCTGCGGAGTATGAAGACGAAATAAAAAATATTTATTAAACTACGCCATCACACTATAATATTAAACATGCACGAAACAGAAAATATCTTCCAGTAGGCGTGAGTTTTACATCCATATATAAAGAATTACAAATATACTGACAAGAGAAAACCTGAAAGTTTGTAGTTGGGCACATTTTCACCACATGACCAAACAGCTTAATATTTCTACAGCAGAGCCAGCTCAAGATATTTGCACAAAATGTAGAAACCACGAGTTAAAGTATTGTTGCAAATGTTTTTTCGCGTACAGCGGTCAAAAAATTAAAAGAAGATTTTGAACTTTACGAAGATGTGCAAGTAAAGATTTTGGATCTCAAAGACGAAACCAGGTGAAACGTCTGATATCACTGTAAATTATTTAGTCAAAGTGCTGACAGAGAATACTTTGACTGCTAAAGTCGTAGCATTTTGTGGAGACAAAGCTAATAATATACAGGGTCGCCCAAGTCCTTTAAAATGTAAATTTCGAATGAAATGCATAGGACGCGCGGCAGGGGCAAAAACAGTACGTTCGGTTTCTGGGAAGTCAGTCGCCATGGAGCGTTTCATCGGTGCGGATCGTGTTTTTTGTGTGCGCGAGTTTCATCGGAACAATTATTTGGCAACCATTGCGTGGCATAAATTTCGAGAACATCACAATCTACACAACTTTAATAACCTAGCATTGTGTTCAAACGATTAAGAACTGGGTGGCGAAATTTGAAGAGACAGGGGACTTAGACAAAGTAACAATTTAAAAACGATAACGAAGTTAGAAAAGACTTAAAATGTATGAGATTGACATAAGCCGCGTTAAGTCACGTGGTCAATCTACATCGTTATCATCGTTATGGTAGACAATGTTACAAATTTATCCCATACAAATGCGTAGACAAGCAGCGCTTTCAGTGTTCGCCTTCGCTTCGATCGTGATCGCCAAAAAAGATAACGAAATGAATGTTAAAACGTTTTAGTTACTGAAACAATATGGCCGGATTTCATTCAGCAGCTGATTTTTGACACTGAGTTGTTACTTACTCTTAGGTATTTATTCTGTGCTAGAGACATAAATAATGAATTCTTTACGTTTATTGTGGCCTGCACACAATGAGAACACCTGGGAGAGGCGCCAAAAGCGATTAAGACAGCGACGGCCATTGGAAACAATTGAGGATATGCCAGAATTGTTGATTAAATAAATAATCATTTAGGAAATTATGTAACAACCTAAAACGTCATGCTGGATTAAAAGGCTCCCCTGAAATTGCCCTGGAAATAAAGGTAAGAAATTTTACATTAATAAACCAATTTAATTATTGGTAATGTATTGGAAACAATTGAGGATATGCCAGAATTGTTGATTAAATAAATAATCATTTAGGAAATTATGTAACAACCTAAAACGTCATGCTGGATTAAAAGGCTCCCCTGAAATTGCCCTGGAAATAAAGGTAAGAAATTTTATATTAATAAACCAATTTAATTATTGGTAATGTCATCTAGGTATAGAGGTGTAACTAATATATTCGTAATAGGTACAGGTATTATAATACAAGCCATGTATATTAATATTAGGATATGCGAATATAAAGTAATAGGTTACCAGGTATTAGTCAAATATTAGGGACGCGTAATAGCGAGGCGAGGCGACTCACCTCGCTAGTCTATTACCTACTATTTGCCGACCGCCGTCATGTCACTCACTCGCTCGCCGACGAGTGAGCGAGATGAGAAGACTCGCCTAAACCGACCCGAGGCGGGCGAGTGAGCGAGATGAATATTGTATTGTATGAATAGTATCTAGCCGCTTGCTTGCCGGTGACCGGAGCTCACAGCGACTCCATATTGGATTCAGATAGCACGTGCACGCAGTGATTGATAATATTTACTTAGTACCTGTTAAGTTAGTACCTATTTTGTATTTATTTTTGGTGGAGGTTTTGGGTTTGGTGGTGGTTTTATTTGTGGTTATTGAGGAATTTAGTTTTGAATAGTTTTGATTATGAAGCGGGCACGAACCAGTGAAGTTTGGACACATTTTACTGTAGATTCAGAAGAAAACAAAATTGCCATTTGCAAAATATGTCAACAAAAGTGCTCATTTTAAACAACGATTTCGAACTTGAATAAACACATGAAAAGCAAGCATGTTGCAGTTTTATCGTCATCGTCAAGCAAACAAATGCGGCAAATCCCAGAAAATGAAACCGGCTCCACCAATACACAGATAAGTTGTTCAGAAAACGTACAACCTGTGGCTGGGTCATCCTCATCGGTTGCTAGCACATCCAACACAGTTGAGAATTATCAGGCGTATTCAAGACAACTCGTGCAGAGTAAAATTAATTTACCAGTTAAAAAAATGACTGCATCTCAACGAGAAAAAATTGACGAACAGTTGATGCTTCTTTTTATTAAAGATTTTCAACCGTTCTCCATTGTCGAGGATACAGGATTTAGGGCCTATACAAATGCTTTAAATATTGCTTACCAACTACCGACTAGGCAACATATTTCTAATACGCTTTTGCCGGCACTATACGAAAAATGTGTAAACAGAGTTCGTACAAGTGAAATAAAAAACATCACTTCGCTTAGTTTAACTACTGATTTGTGGACATCGGCGTCTCAAGAGAGCTACATTGCCATATTAGCGCACTATGTTGACATAGATTTTAAGTTCAAAAAGGTATTACTGGAATGTGCACCGTTGCCCGGCTCTCATACAGCCGTAAATATTGCAGAGGAAATATCTCGCACAATCGATGATCTTGGCATTGATAAAAAACAAATTCTAATTATAACAACCGACAATGCAACGAATATGCAGAATGCTGTCAAACAGCATTTGGGCTTAAAACATTTTGGTTGTTTTGCCCACACATTAAATCTAGTGGTAGAGAAAGCCTTGGAGGTGGACACGGTAAAATCGACTATTGAAAAAGTCAAAGCTGCTGTTGCGCATTACAAACGTAGCAATATAGCTATGGAAAAGCTACTCAGATACCAAATTCAAACTGGCGTCGCGCAACCCAAGAGGCTTCTTCAAGCAGTTCCTACGCGGTGGAACTCTGTGTTCTTTATGTTAGAACGTTTCTTGGAATTGCAAGATGCACTGCGAAGTACAGCGGGCTTGTTGGACAGATACGTACCAATGTTATCTGTTGAAGAATGGAAAATATGCAAGGACCTATGTACCATTCTGAAACCCTTACAAGAAGTCACTCAACAAATGAGTGGTGAGGAATATGTGACCGGGAGCCTCATTATTGTATTTACAAGAGTTCTTTTAACAGTATATGAAAATAAAATTCCAACTACAATCGACCCCGATGTAGCCACATCCGTTGAGATCATTGTGGGACAACTGAAAAGAAGATTGGGGCAAATAGAATACAGCGGCATTTTTTCAATTTGCTCATTGTTGGATCCCAGATACAAAATGCACTGCTTCAAAGACAAGTCTGCTGCTGAGAAAGCCAAAAAAACCCTGATAGAACTCGTAACTGCCGAAATCAACAAGCAATCTCATGGCATCAGGTCAGCGTCACCTCAACCATCCACAAGTATAAGCACATCCAGCGAACCTTTTAAAGACGGCTTATCAATATGGGACAATATTAATGAAATGTTTAAGGATGTCGAGCAAACGCAATTTTCTCCGCAAGCATCTGCAATAACAGAAGTGCAACGATATCTTGCAGATAGGTTGTTGCCGATAAAGGATGAACACGGCAAATTACTCGATCCTTCCGATTGGTGGAGGAACCACCAATTTGTGTACCCAAACTTGGCACAATTATATAGAAATAAATGCTGCGCAACGAGTACTTCGGTGTCTTGCGAGCGCATATTTTCCATTTCCGGAAATATTATTACAGAGCGCCGAACGAGGCTGAAATCGGAAAAGGTCAAACAATTGATGTTTTTAAATGTAAATATGTAATATATGTATTGACTGTATTACATAAACGAGTAAAAATTGTACATAGTAAACTTATGAAAAAAACTAAAACCAAAAAAAAAACGGAAAACCAAAAAAAGTAGTTTTAAGAAAAATACAGAAAAAAAACAATAATTATTGTACATATGTGATTAACTTTTTAAATACGCCAACATAATCAACGTTGACAGTCCTAAGCCTGTTAAAGTATGAAGGAAAATTTAATCACCGTTTTAGTTCTGTAATAGGCATACGTGAATAATATAATGAAAGTGCATATTCACGAGAATCTTGTACATAATTTCACATTCACTATTGGCGAATAAAAGCAGGTATCAATATTAGATTGAGTAGCTAATAATGAATCAGTTCACTAATATTTGACTAATATCCAGTAATAGGTATGGTATCATAACATGCGTTAACTAATATATTCAATAATATGATTACCTAAAAATGACCCTAATATAACATCTCTATCTAGGTACATAAGTTGTTGGTGGTTGCACTTTATAACTTGAGTTAAAGCATCTTCGTCTTCTTAGTTTATACTATACAACAATAATATTGTATAAGTATATGATATATCAGATTAAGTTTTATTTATCAGCGCTTAATTAAATCCCTTCCCTTCATTGAAATTTGGTTCTTTGTGGAAACCAAACAATACCTATAGTTTTATTTGTATTTAATTTTCTTTTCAGATATGTGATTATGACTTACACATAATAAACGTTAATGCAAAATTTGGTGGAGCTACACATGACTCCCATATATGGTCTGCAAACCACGTGGGCACATACATACAAGGGCTTCACGAAAGTGGTGAACACGTTTGGTTATTAGGTAAGTTGTTCCTTTTATTGTAAATAATGAGACATCTGTAATGGCCCTATACTCCAAGTAGTAATTGCACTATAAAGGGTATAGATAGACCCTTAACATATCCGAAAGGCACTTGTTCTCCGTCTTTGCGATATTTTTTTTGTTCTAGACCATACCTGGGAACCTTCTAGTTACGGAGATATTGGGCTAGTTCCAACTTTTTCACAAGTTTTTTTTAAAAGACATGTGTTTAATGTAAGATTTTTACGTTACACACCTCCACGACCCCCGTACTATTCAATCCATCTATCAGCACAATGCTTTGAGTGCTTTCCATCGAGTCCGTAAAACGTGCACTTTCACCCCAAAAAAAAACTCGATTCCCAGCAATAATTTTTGCGGAAAGTTACTTAGTTTGATGTTCAGAATGCTTGGTTGACGGTTATGTGAAGGGTCTGTTTACAGCCTGTATTTAAGTCAGCATGACTACAAATATCATGCCTACAAATAAACAACGATTATACAATTCTTTATTAGAACTGGTGTAGTCTATTAACAAAAATATATTTCCTTTTTTTTTAAGAGATTCTGGCTATTCACAGCGGCCCTGGTTGATGACGCCTATATTAAATGCTGAACCAGGATCCCAGGAAGAGGTGTACACAGACGTCATGTTCAAGCCAGGTCTCGCATTGAGCGCTGTTTCGGATTACTTAAGACTCGTTGGAGGTGTATGCTTTGACACAGAGTTCTTCACTATAACCCTTACATAGCTAGTAAAATCACTAATGCATGTTGTGTGCTGCACAACATTGCATTAGATGCTAGAATACCACCTCCAAGTGATATGCCAGCCGGGGGTCAAGAAGGTAGTGAAGTTCATGCTGTACAACATAGCACCTCCACCAATTATAACCAAAACGAGTTAATCCGAGGCAGGGCTATGCTCAATCGCTTAGTTAGTAGGATGTAATATAAGTAAATAAATAAAATTATTATTAAATATTTTAGTATTTTTTCACTTTATATATTCCATAAAATTTTAATCTTATATAATTTGTATCTCTACTAAACATAATAACTAAATTAATCAGCCTTTATACGTCTACTGCTGGGCACAAGACAAGCCTCACCTCAATAGGCCATAATCCAACATGCAAACTGGATCGAATGGATAATAAATCTCTTTTAACTTTTATTGAGATAAAACTCTATAATAAATGCCAATGTATGTGACACCTGTCTATAAACAGATGAACCAGGGGTACAGAAAGTTAGCCGTGGAACAACTAGGTGAACTACTTTGGTGTTCCACGGGTCAGAAAGGCTTCTTTTTACTATTACCTTAGGTAAATATTAGCAAAACTTAAAAACGCAAAATCGAGAATCAGTTTCACAGTTACAGTTGAATAACATTGTCATACGGTATTTTGTTGCAGTCTTAAAATTGAGCAGTAAAAGAGGCAACATATTAGGTAATTTAACGAAGCCACTTCTTTCGCTCAAAGGGTTCACATTATGTTAAAACAAACTTGGAATGCTCGTAAAGGTCTACACATAAATACTAAAAAACCTCTGCTTACTATAGCAATAGGGACAACACAATCGCTGAACTACTCAGTGTTCATTTAAATTGAGAAACATGACAAATGAGCAGCGTATATATACTGAAAAACTTATTAACGAAGCAATATTTGAAGGAGAACTGGAAAATTTAAATCGTCATTGTTATATTGTCAACCCTGGATCAAGCGCTATAAACCTACAGTCAGCAGCAGCTGACACTTCTCCTAGAAATTATGCAATAAACTCTAGACCAGACACTATGAACCTACAGCCAGCACCTGACATTTCTGCTAGAAATTATGCAGTAAACTCTGGACCAGACACTATGAACCTACAGCCATCTACAGCATCTCAGTACTTTTTGAGTTATATGCCATAAATATTTGTGTGGTTATTAACATTTACATTTTTTAAACAAACATTTTAAAACTCACTGTGATATACTAATAAACGTAGCGTGACGCTTTACGGTTCCGTGTAGACTAGTCCTCACTTATCCCGAGTGGCGAGTGCACGTACCCTTAAAGTAGTTCATCTACTTACTGATAATTTGGTGGTTTTATTTTTTTATATACCTCCGTAATGTAATCCACACCGCAGCGTACTGAAATATAAGGTATGCCGAAACTGGTCAAGGCTACCGACACAGTGACCACTGCGCTGCCGCCGACGACGCGGTGGAAGTGGCGAAGTTCTGGGCTAACAAAATCTAAAAGACAACCATTTCAGACAATAGATACTAGGATTATGACGAAAATCATGAAACACCTAAAGAAGGTATAAATAAGAGTAATTAAAACTGGTCAATTGAAACTTATCGATCACAAAACGTAAGATAAAGTTACGTACCGTATTTTAAAGTTAAGCATAATGCAAAAAAGTAAGTTTAATGCTAAATAGTGCAGGTACTGAAAGTACCTAAAATGTAATGAAATTCTAAATGGAAATATTGTCATTGTACTTTAAATGAATGAATGACTGAATTATAAATGATGCTAAATATTGTAACTATTGTGCTTAACTAATTTTATTTAAAAAATTAAGAAACAATGTATATGCCTACAATATTTGCACCTGGCCTATGTCTATTAACATTATTAATTTATCTGAAATTGTATAAATTTTAATATAGTGTACCTATGTTAGCATAATTGATATTATATGGTAACATATAAAAGTAATTGTATTCCAGATATGTAAACTTAATATTATAACTATTACACCAATTAATATAACCTAAACATTTTTGTAAAACATTTTAAAAGAGTAAGTATGGAGTTTCTTCCCCATTCTTCTCCATACAAACTACCTTAGCGAATGGGAAAATGAAATGAACTCATTTCCTAAAGTGACATCTAATGGTCTAATTGAAATAAATATTTTCATATAAAAAGGAAGAGATGTGATATACTAATAAACGTAGCGTGACGCTTTACGGTTCCGTGTAGACTAGTCCTCACTTATCCCGAGTGGCGAGTGCACGTACCCTTAAAGTAGTTCATCTACTTACTGATAATTTGGTGGTTTTATTCTAAACCCTAACTAGTGTTTCTAGTGAACACCACACTCACCTTCATGTATTCATCGCAACACCGTGAAAATGGCTCTGCATGTATCTGGAATTATTTTAGATAATGCTTGTTCCGAAATTGCCGCAGAAAACCTCAAATCTTGATACGATGTCCCAGTCGCCAGAAACCTTAAAGTAGCGGTTAATCGGTTTCGTGAGGGGATATACAACACGGTCACATTAACTTGACGCATCTCTGGAATGCGAGGCCCCGCCCGCTTCCCCCCGCATTCCCTTAGCTCGCCCGGCAAGGGTCATTATGGTCAGCATCTTTGTCACCGATACGCGCGTCGATAATTTGGCTAGATTTCTGTTGTTGTTATATTGTTTTTGGATATTATTGTTACGTTTTGATTATTGTTTTGTTAAGTTTAGACTATTTTTGTTACTGTTAATTGTTTGGACTGTTGTTTGAAACCCGTAAAACATGGGGAAAACTATACATAGTGAAGGGAGAAATCTCGTGTTAAAAGTGCTACAGTTTTTCGAGAATGAAAAGAAAAATGGACGTTTTTGCATACCTGTGGATCAGGTTGAAAAACGAACCTGAGCCGCAACCGAACGGCCGAATACTGAAACGCCACTCAAATCTCACAGTTACCTAAAAGCTACTTAAATATAAGCATCCTTCAAATGAGGCCACCAGAACCAGAGAGGCCCAAACCACAATTTTTGATAATATTAGTTGACCACGGCAATGTCCCTTTTCAAACCCCTAAGTTCATAGCCAGAGTGGCTCAAAGGAAATTTCAGTAAAAATTCAGAGATGGCGTTGTCGCGAAAATTGTTGTCGCATTTTGATTCTTAAAACAATATTAAAAGTGCATAGTGGCCCAGATCTCTTGGGTCACTATGGTATTTGCCGCCATTACGGCTCTCGGTGACTTGGGCCACTCTGGTCTTTGATACTTACGTGTCAACATATTTGTTTTGCGGTTATTTTTTTGGTGTTTTGACGAAATAAGTGTGTTTAGATTAGTTATTAATCTACGTGAACGTGAGGGAAGGTATTGACGGTACAGCAATAAGCTTAAGAGGTAAGAATACCTGTTCTTAGTCAGATATTTTATTGTTTTCTCGTCGTCAATTGATTCTAACCTATAAAATCATTAACTTAATTTTTACTATTTTTGTTTTGGACAGATCTAGCAGGAGCTTACAATGAGTGGAGCTGCTGAAAACATCGAAAATGACATACTAGGTAACACTTAGTTTAAATGTTGAGATTTCGTTATGTTATTATTTATTTACTGTGTTTTTATTGACTATTTTTGTTTGGGCCAGGTTCAGCCGAAGCTACATTGAGTGCAATTGAGAATGAAGCTACTGATAACATTGAAGGTGACTTACGTGGTAAGCAGCTTACGTTTTTAGAGTTTCGTAGTAAAACAATGCGTGATATTTTTTTCGCGGATTAGTCTTTTCAAGTATATTGAGTAAGGCGTTCTTGGATAGATATTTTGATAAAGTTTAGAGTACTTATGAGAAGAAGTTTTAATGTTAAGTTTTCGTTGGGTAGGTTACTTACTTTTTTATTTGTAAGTATGTTTACCTATTAATTTACTTTTTTTTCAGATATATTTGGATTTAGCCCGGTGGAGCCCTATGAGGATTCGGGTTCGGAGTATGTCCCAGAACAACGTAGCAGGAGCTCATCAAGGAGTTTACAAGACATTCTTGGGGACTCATCTACTGAAGGCAATGAAGAGGGTCAGTCATCTGTTTCTACAAACAAAGATACAAGGAAGCGTATGCGCAAAGAAAATTTATGGAAAAAGAATATGAGGAAAAATAAACGAGCTAGAGGTGAGGCATACGTAAATACTAAAGGCGTTCTCGTTCCCGCGAAACAAATAGATTCAGGTCTTCAATGCACCTGTAATGAAAAATGCCATGAGAAAATTGTACACTAAGACAAAAACAACTTTTTTCAAAGTTTTATGCCCTAGCAAATTTGCAAAGTGCGTACCTATATTCACTCATACATGTTGTGATAAAAGCAAGGTCTTATGTGAGAGTCAGAGGTACCTCATCGGATTTGGTAGCTGGAAACATCAAATCGAAGCCCAAGGAGTTTTCTCAATTGTATCACTTACCAGACGCGAATGGAAAACATATTCGTGTGTGTAAGTCATTTTTTAAGCAAGTTTTTAAATTATCGGACGGACGCCTCACAAGGCTTTTGAAAAATAAGCCTCTAGGCGATCCCGCTCCCATTGATAAAAGAGGCAGGCATATTCCGTCAAATAAAACTCCAGAAACAAAAGTAAACCAAGTAAAGGATTTCATCAATACTTTTCCGAAATATGATTCTCACTACACAAGACACAAAAGTGAAACGAGACAGTACTTGCCTCCTCACTTAAATTTGTCAATTATGTATTCTGAATACAAAAGTAAGGTTGAAGGACCAGTTTCAAAATACATATTTGAAAAAATATTTAATGAAAATTTCAACCTCACATTTCATGCTCATGTAAGCGATTCATGTAAGAGATGTGACAATTTCAAAGTTAAAATTGAGGCTTGCGATAACAACGAGCTTTCTAAAAAAACCGAGCTTACTGTCGCCAAAGAACTTCATTTGAGAAAAGCAGAATCTGCGATGAAAAATTTAAAACTTGACATGCAAAATGCGAAGCAGGATACTACAGATACTACCGTCATCATCTTTGACTTAATGAAGACTCTCCCAACACCAGTAATTTCAACCGGTATTTGCTACTACAAGCGTCAGTTGTGGACCTACTGTTTAGGTATTCACAATGCTGGTACAGACGAAATGTTTATGTACGTCTGGGATGAATCAACAGCATCCAGGGGACCACAAGAAATAGGTTCATGCCTTTTAAAATTTATCAAAGAACATGTACATACAAAGAGGCTAATCATGTACTCTGACCAGTGTGGCGGGCAAAACCGCAACATGAAAGTTGCAGCGTTATGTATGCATATTGTTTCTAGTCCTCAATTTACTGTGGAAAATATAGACCACAAATTTACGGTCAGGGGACATTCTTTTTCATCTTGCGACCGGGCCTTTGGCTTGGTGGAAAAGCAAAAAAAGTATTTTCCAGACATATACGTTCCCGAACATTGGAACAATGTGATACTAGCAGCAAGAAAAAAGAAACCTTTCGAAATTGTGGAAATGAAACGAGACGATTTTATATCCACCAAAGCCTTGGAAACTAATATCACAAACAGGAAGATCGGCGTTGATCGAAGTAAAGTTGAATGGCTTAAAATACAGTGGATTTTATACAATAAAAGCCATCCATTCTCGATGTTCTTTAAATACTCCAACGAACCAGAAGTTCTTTTCACGGAAGTCAATTTCAGCAAGAGGTCATCCCAAAATACTTCTAACTTTGAACTAGAGATTTTATTTCCAGAGGGAAGAAAAATCAGCCACGAGAAAAAAAAAGATCTTCTATGCCTTTTGGAATATGTTCCACCTATCTATCACCCTTTCTATCAACAACTCAAGGTCTCCTCTAATGCGGGGAATGAACTAGATGGTGCTATTAGTGATTCTTCGACTGAGTAACTGTCTGGATAATTTTTAATACTATGTCATGTTAGGCCTAAGATAGTCTTTTGTTGAAATAAAAATTACATAGTAGTAAAGAAGCTAGTTTTAAGTTTAATTTGTACTATTTAAGTTGAAAAATGGCAATTTGCATTTAAATTAATAAAAAAAGTTACAAGGTTCATACATATTGGCCTATTATTTATACACTGTTTATAAATACAGGGTGTCTGGTAGCAGATTTATGTTCTCAAAATTAAATAAAACAAAAACTATTTGACATATTGCTTTAATTAAAATATTGAACGACAGAATAATAATGCGGATTTCATATTTTAAAGATTACATCATCTAAATGTCTTCCGTCGAGTTGCACACACTGTTCAAAACGGAGCCTCGTGTTCCGCGCCACACGCTGCAGTAAACTTCGTTCAATTGTGCAGATTTCTCGACGAATGTTTTCTTTTAAGTTCACGAGAGTTCGGGGATTGTTAATGTAAACTCTCTCTTTGAGGTAACCCCATAAAAAAAACCATTGGGGTTAAATCGGGGGACCTCGGGGGCCACGGAATGTCCCCAAAGCGACTGATCAGTTTTTGAGGGAAAGCTTCCCGAAGCAGTCATCGAAGCTCTGGCCGTGTGTGCGGTCGCACCATCCTGTTGGAACCACGTGTGCGATGAGAACGATGGGTGAGCTCGCAGGTTCGGTAAAAAGAAATCGGTAATCATGCGTCGATAATTCTCACTATTGACATTTGTCGCCTGGCCCCGAGCATTTTCGAAAAAAAATGGTCCAATTATTCCATTCGTGCATAAGGCGCACCAAACAGTTACCCTGGGGCAATGCAATGGTTTTTGGTGTTTCAGTCGAGGGTTATGGGATCTTGGAGACCAGTACCGGCAGTTTTGCTTGTTAACGTGCCCGTTTAAATGGAAATGAGCCTCGTCGCTCCAAAAAATGGAATTTACAGTTCGAAAACGCTCCAGCATCATTTCACAAAAAATTTTGCGTAAAACATAGTCATTTTCTTTCAGTTCTTGAACGATTTGAATTTTGAATGGATGAAACTTTAGATCCTTTTTTAAAATTTCATGGATAATCGCTCTTGGAAGTCCCAGTTGGGCTGCCCTTTTCCGTATCGAAAGTCGTGGATTTTCACGTAAACTCTCTTCAACCAGTTCGATGTTATCGGGGGTCCTTGAAGATCGACTGGGCCCTGGCCGTGAGGCGTTCATAGCCGAAGCAGTTGCGCGGAACCTCTGCACCCAGGAACGAATTAAATTCACACTCGGTCCATCACTTATCCGTCGAATACCGAATTTTGAACAAAATTGTCGACGAGCAATTACGTACGAATCGTTACTCTTGAAAAATGCCTCGATGGCGAACGCGCGATGCTCACTCGACCACGGCGACATCGTGACTAAGAAATCCGCACGATCACTGATTCCAACGATACCACCCTCCCCCCGCACCGTTTATTACTTTTTGAAATATTCGTATTTAAAAACATAAATCTGCCACCAGTCACCCTGTATATTGTCAATGCTAAGTGCCATAGTGGCCCATCTGCAAAAAAAATGTACAAATAACAAAAATACTGATTATTTTTATAGCTGAAATTGAATTTTACCAATAACTAATATCACATTTTACAAATTTATGCACAGTGTCTATGTTTTTTTTTAAATTACATTTACTTAAAATTTCACCTTAACTATTTTGACACATATCCACATAATTGTAGTTCGTGTTTGGGTTACTCTGGTTCTGATGGCCTCAAATTTAAATGGTATACACAATCGCCACTCAAGCAATTTGAAACCATGATTAGCCAAGCAGTCCTCAAATGTTTACATCATGGCAACATCCTGCTAAAAAGTTGATCTCAGCACGTTCTCAGTTACAAAATAATTTAGTTTACGTCTTGTATTCGTTTTACGCAGTCTTCTTTGAACAAATATTTTCTATAATTATTAATTAGTTGAAATATAACAGCGTGATATAAGTTTGGTTTGAATTACGATTGAAATTATGTATTTATATACATAAAAATCAGCTGAATATCAAAAGAAGACGTCATAAGAAAAGAACATTTCTTGAGATAATTGTCGAGATTCACACTTGTCATTTTACGCGCGATCATTATCAAGTTTAAGTAAAGTTTTAAATTGATTCACGATGGAGGAGAAGAAGAAACGTGGATGCAATTATACACCTGCTGAGAAAGACATGCTTTTGGAATTGATAAAGAAGTAAGTACATAAATAAACAATGAAATACTGTACTTTACACTCATTTAACCGCAAGAGCCTGGTGCATGTAATATTTTGTTAGTACACTTGCCTTTAACATTTTCGTACATAGTCAGTGGCTCAGGGCAACTGTTGCCTGTATCAAGCACTTACTTACCCATTGAAACTTGTGACCACCTACCATATGAAAGGCTCAGAATAAATACATGATTTTTGTCTAAGTACAATTACTTTTTATTACTACAAGTATAGATACGGCCAGATAATGCACTAGAAACATACTCTCTTGAACATTTCACAGATTAATTTTAATTTCGAACTGTTTCATGCTGTAAATAATATGTTAAATATTTCAGATATCTAAATATTATAGAAAACAAAGAAATGAATGTTAACATAATTTTGAAGAAGAGAGATGCATGGGATACAGTGTGCCAACAGTACAATGCTGTTGCTGTGAGCGGCTTCAGGACATGGCAGCAACTCCGGCACCTCTATGAAAACCTCAAACAGAGCTCTAAACAGAACATAGCCAAAGCAAATGCAGACTTGATTTTTCTTATGTAGACTTGATTTTTCTTCTATTTTATCATAATATTTCTTTATTTACTTATGTCTTCAAATATTTTTTTAGCGGCTTCAGTTTTAGCGTTCCTGCACACGATGCCGTCACCGCGCCGTCGCCGCGCCGACGCCGCGCAATAACACTGTAGATACGAGTCGCGCGAAGCCCGCCACCGCGCCGCCTCCGCGCGCGTTCCCTCTGTTTGATCCATTCCATTACCGGCCGCGTATGAACGTGCACGTGCGTAACTTTTTAAGAAATTACCATGGAAAGTTTTGATTACGAAACGTTTATAAGTTTAGTGGAGGACAGAGAAGTGTTATGGGACAAAACTTTGGAAATATATAAAGACAAGCGTAAAAGTTTAAAAGCTTGGTTTGAGATCTGCCATATAATAAATGAGAACTTTGCAGAACTACCTGATACGGAGAAAAATAAATACGGTAAGTATTTTTATACAAAATTTTATTAATTCTTGTCAATGTGTTTCTATCTAGTGGGGCCAATCGAAAAAATATATAAATAGCTGACTTAAAGGAACTTTGGGACAAGACACGATCAGTATGTTTTTTATTTAAATCGTAATGCAACAGAGGGTACCTTTATATATTATATAGTGTGTGGAGAGTATATCTTGTGAGCAATTTCGTGCGGTACGTACCTATATTAAACAAGCAATCACTTGCTACTAGTAGTAGCTTGAGTATTCCCGCTAGATAGAAACACGTTTCGTGCTACATATTAGCAATAATTATTTTGCCATGGTACACTGCCATATTCATAATTAAAATACTCCTTATATTTGTCACGTATATCATTAGCTGTTGCAATAACTATTTCTGTTGAATCAAATGGCAAAAACTCCTCTAATTCACACACGCTTAGAGATTCTTGCACATCTTTTACGCCCTCCTCTTTGTGTATAAAATTTTGCAGTAAACAACAAGCTTTCACAACATCAACAGCCAAATCCAATGACACATTTAAAGGACGATGAAAAATTCGCCACTTATTGGCCAGTATCCCAAAGGTACATTCTACATATCGTCTCGCTCTTGTTAACCGATAATTAAAAACGGATTTTTCTGCATCAAGCTGTTGACTATTATATGGGTGCAGTAAATTCTGATGTAGTGCAAATGCTTCATCGCCTACGAATACATATGGCAATGTTGGTATTAGGTAAGGAAGCAGGTCCTGGCAAGTTCAAAGTATTGTTAATCATGTTGTGCCAGAAAGATGTATCTTTAAAAACACCTGAATCACAATCCTTTCCATAAGCACCGACGTTGATATAAATAAAGTTGTAGTCACTATCGGCGACTGCCATCAATACAATCGAGAAGTAATGTTTGTAGTTCAAAAACATTGATCCACTTTTATTTGGTTTAATTACTCTGATGTGCTTTCCATCTACAGCACCGACACAATGAGGAAAATTAGCAGAAACTTCAAATTTATTTGCTATTTCTAGCCAATCGCTCATACATGGCATTTTCATATATTTTGGGTAAAGTTCAGACCATATTAGAGAACACACTTCTCGTATGATTACGCTTAAAGTTGATTTTCCCATTCTAAAACGATATTCAAGATCGGCTAATGAAGTTCCGGTTGCTAAATACCTGCAATTGAAAAAAACATTATAAAAATAAAATGGATTATTAATATTAATTATTTCAGGTAAAATAATATCTCAGAAATGGAAGAATATAAGAGATGCGACAAAAAGATACGTGAATCGAAATCTGGAGCAGGTGCAAAACCAGTACATAAATATTAATATTATGATAATTTACAATTTTTGAAAAAAAATACCCCACGGCCAGCCCAATTTGGATCAAACATGCCGGAAGAAAAAAAATCTGAAGTTACTAATGTCAACAAAATAAAGAAAAACGAAGAAATAAATCCTGTAGATAAGAAAATGATTAAGTTTATGGAAACGTTAGAAAATCATGACGATAGTAGAATGATGTCTTTTTTTAAAGGCATCATTCTACTATAGCTCCTACCGTGGAACGCTTCAAAGACGAAGACAAAGAAATATTCAATATAAAAATAGTTATGGCGCTCCACATCATTCACGCACAGCAGATGCAATGGACAGCCCGGCACACTACGGTTACAATACTGCTGCTGGACCCAGTACGAGAGTTCAATCACAGGCTTCGAATTATAGCATTGAAGGCGATTCATTACAAAGCATCCCAAGTCCATCTACTTCAAGCTTGATTGATTTTGATTTTTCTACATTACATCAGAATAATTAAAAAAATATTTATACATGTTACTTTACCATGCAACAACCAATCTCTCTTTAGCAGATATACTTGCTCGCATATTTGTATTTGTGTGTTGCAGTTTGTTCTTTAATAAATCTAATAATTTATCAAATGTCTTGTAATTCATTCGAAAATAATCACAAAACTTGGCCTCGTCTTTTCGGAGATCTTCGTAAAGTGTATGAAATTCACCATATTGCTCCCGTGCCGATAGCATAGGATGAACCCACAACTTTCTAACTCGACGTTCTTTTTGCCATTTTCTATACATATAGTAAGCAAGCAAAAACTTCTTTTTTTTCGTTATATTAGACATGATTGCGTCACATGCGATCTCGCGGCGTGCACGTTCGTACGCGGCCGGTAATGTAATGAATCAAACAGACAGGGGGGGACACGCGCGCGGTAGCCGCGCGGCGGCGGCGCAGTGGCGGGCTTAGGGCGACTCGTATCTACAGTGTAACTGTGCGGCGTCGGCGCGGCAACGGCGCGGTGACGGCATCGTGTGCAGGAACGCTTACGAGACCACTAGAGAGGTACAAAAGAAGGCGTCAATAGATAAGGTATGCATAAATATAATATTTCTGGAAAAGTAACATAACCTTACAGAATATCTTGTGATTGTAATTTTTATTTTCATGGAAAGAAATCAATCGCACTGGTGGTGGAACATATAAAAGCATTCTTTCTGAACAAGATGCTCAGATTTTAGCCATGGCTGCTCCTCAAATTCAACCATTGCCTAATTGCTATGATGATGCTGCAATATATTTTGACATCACAAAATAATAATAATCATGTTCTTGTTTAATTTATAGGTGATACAGAACTAGAAGTCACAGAGAGTTTTATAAAAGAACCAGTTAGTGAAGTTATATCTTCATCACCGGCCACAATCCAGACCATTGGTAAATTTAGTTTATTTTTTTATTATTTCCATAATTTATATTATGTATACTTTATGTGGATATTTTTTAGATCACCAAGATACAACTATGGCCTACATGAGTATAGCAGACAATAGCAAACCTTGTACAATTACATCAATAAATATAGCTGGTAAACATTTTCACTATTGTAGTAGTTTATATGGTAAACTAATTTGGTATTTTGCTATAGTCATTTCTTTTACTTAATAGATGACCAGCCAGCTGCAATGGTCATCAAACCCCAAGAAAAAAACAAACCCCTAAGATCATCCTATGCTGGTAATTATCTAATTATTGTTATTTGTGCTAATGGTATGAAATTTTCATTAATATTAAACTAATACTATTTTTCAGGACAAATGAAACCTAAATATAACACAATTAAACAGCAATATTTTCGCACTAAACTAAGAAATGCCAAATTAGAAGCCAAATACCTCATTAACAAAAACAAAATGGAAAAGAATAAATACAAAATAGAAATGCAAATTTTAAAATTGAGACTACAGCAACTGAAATCTAAATTGCATTGAAATAAAACTAATTTTAAATGGAAAAATGTGTATTTATTAAATTAGTCCTTACAATAAAGTTTTGATTTGACCCAAGTCCTATGGGTTGTTCTGTGGAGTCCTCCTCTACATAGGGTAAAGAAAAATCCTCCTCTGACAGTTCATCAGATCGCGACAGGGCAATATTATGAAGCACTGCACATGCTACAATGACCGGTGGTATGTTTTTTATATTTAGGCCCATCCCGTTCTGTAGACAAGGAAATCTTCTTTTAAGGACCCCGAAAAGCCTTTCCACGGGATTCCTGGTACTTATTTGTGAACGGTTATAAGCTTCTTCAGCAGCCGTCCTTGTATTTAATAATGGAGTAAGCAGATAAGGCCGACATGGATATCCACTGTCCCCAAGAATAATACCTGTGCCAAAGTCCCCACGCTCTAATTGAGCACACAGTGGTGAGTCATTAAATATGGAACTATCATGTACAGAACCTGGCCATCTTGCAATAACATTCCTAATTCGTAGTCTTGCATCACATACCATTTGTTGCACATTTAGTGAAAAATAGCCTTTCCTGTTCCGATAGACTTCAGATTGGGCACCACCTGAAAATAAATTCTAGTTATATTGTGGGACAACAAACTTTACTAAAGTACCTACTAACATACTATTTTTGTAGAAACAATTCTACAAGTAAGGTTCTAATTGTTAATGTAACACAAGACTTATTAATTGTTGTTTGTTGTACTGTGTAAGCAAAATCGACATTTTAGGGCACATGATTACAATGAACTTGGTAAGTACATACCTGGAGAATTTATTTTAATATGAGTGCAGTCCACAGCTCCCAGAACTCTTGGAAATCCTGCTATTGCAAAGAACTCATTTGCCACAACTGGAAATTCTTCTGGTGTTGGCATATTTATGTATGTTGACTTCAAGCTGGCTATCTTGGCTGTTACTTTATGCACTATTCGGTGCACCGTGGGTTGTTCAACCTCAAAAATATCGCATATTACGCGTTGGTTGGTTTGCGCATAGTACCGGAGAGCTATAAGAATTTGGTCCACTGGCTGTATGGCTCGGTTTCTTTTTGTTAGGGGTTTAATGCTGCTACCAAATACAGAGTCCAAATACACGGTTAGTTTTAGGTCGTTCTGGAACCGAAAGCCATAAACTCGATCATCGAACTCGAAACGATTGGGACTATTTTTTTCAAAAAGTAACAATAAAAAAAATCACGAAAAATTAAATTTATTGTTTTTTTTGTTAAATAATGAGAACTCGAAGTAGTAGTTCTTGCGGTAAATGCATATGTATGTGTACGTAACGTATCGACGATCGGCAACACATGCAAACGATACCCATTGAAAAATCCATTCATCGATCAGACAGCTTGATCCGTAAGCCACGCCCCCACCCCACGCTTACACAGTCTAGCCGACGCGATTGGCGCCCTTTCTTCCTAGTGTTGTCGCGCGCTTCGCTGTATTAGGTCACTCACGCGTAACCTAATCACGTGTCAAAAATGATTCGGCAATATGTCTACTCCAATGTGGAGTAATGGGCAATGGTGGATTTTTATGGGATGGCGCACCAGAACTTGGAAGAGGCTAGACTCTTGTATGCTCAGCCGGAACACCTGAACTCACTGCGCGCTCGTGGAATCACCGATCCTCAAGTTCCCTTCACCTCCACCAATCTGGCTGTAACCCAGCGCCTCCTCGATCATGGAATGTTTGGGCAGGCATTATTAATGACCAAATAATAGAGCCTATTTTTATTGAAGGGCACCTGACTGGTGGTTCTTATTTGGATATGCTGCAGAATCTGATACCGGAGTTGCTAGAGGATGTGCCTCTGGCTTATTTACTATCAGCATGTTGGATGCCCTGCTCATTATGCGAATTTAGTGCGTGCGTATCTGAACAGTGAGTTTGGTGAGCGGTGGATAGGTCGTGGTGGCCCTGTGGCTTGGCCCGCAAGGAGCCCTGACTTAACCCCACTGGATTTTTATTTGTGGTCTGAGATAAAAAGACTAGTTTATTTCGAGGAACATACCTACTACTCGAGATGAGTTAAGAAGTGCGATTGTGGACGCGTTTAATATTGTGAAAAGTGACAGAGACGCATTAGCTAAATTAAAAGACAATCTCATTAAACGTGCCCGTTTGTGTATCGAGGAATACAGAATACAGGGAAGTATAAATTGTGAATAATGATTATGTTTGTAAATAGCTCAATTTTTTTTAAATACGCCTGCGCCTGTATTTATTTTTCTTGACATTAAAAGTGTACAAGTAAGTAAGTATTTAGATACGTAAAATGTATAACTGACGCGACGTTCCTAAGCCTGTAGAAAGTATGACGGAAAAATTAGAGTTATTGAACTTATAAGTAGATAAACGCAATTTAAATCAAGCAATAATTCGGCGCCGTGTTCTTTAAGATAGGTACATCAACATAAATAAAAATACATACGCGGTAGATAAATAGGCAAACAAATAATAACACGAAAAGCGAATTCAGACTTTATTTCTTAACCGTAAACGGTGAAATTTAGAAATTTCATCAAACTAGGTAAATACGCAGTTTACTAAAAAATATTCTGAGAAATCTATTGTATAGACTTTACAAGGATGCACAACCGAATTCCACGGTTAACGTTATAAAAATAGGGTCTTTTTCTGTTCGAATTGCCTGCCTTTGTAGAAGCCGCCACTAGCATTGCCGCAACAAAATTGTTTTACGCTGTAATACTATTTTTTATTTATCATATGGTAGGGTATTGGGTATGTTTCTTAAGTACCTATTAGATCGATTGATCAACACTCGATTCAATGCCTTAAAAACAACTCCCAAGCGTACTCGTCGTTGTGTAGTTGAATAGGTACGAGTATTAGTGATTTCGTGATGCGAGACTGGTGAATTAATTTCTCTCGTTTACGAGGAGACGAGAGATGATGGAGGTAAATGAACTTTCACCAACCTTAATCGTACCTGAAATGAAATATCTACTTGCAAGTACTTTTTCAGCTGGTTATTCGTCCGGAGTCCATTGACCCACCGCGAGCGCACGACCTTGCGTTTATGAATGAAATATTGAAACCGCTACTAAGATTTAACTCGAATGACAGAATAAAAGTGATAAATTTCTAACTTCTTTATTTGATGTCTTAAAAAAACAATAACAATGCTAATAGTAACTATTACTCGACTGGAGTTACTATGTTTCGGCTCCAGAACGATGTAAAAATATTCGTGTATAATACAGTTTCTTTCGAGATGCGGAACCGTGAAACAAACTCCCTGTCGTTGTACTTTTCAAAAGCGTTCAACTTTTCTTCATTTCTGCGGTTCACAGTTGGCCTTTCGTGATCCGAAAGTGAAGACAAGGACGATAAAGACATTTTTATCACTATTTTATTTGGTTTCAATAGATTTAACTTGATTTGAGGGACCTCGCGACCACTCTCAGATTTAGGGGCTGCTCAAATCAGTTTGACAGTTCATTTGACAGATAAATAACGTTGAGTAGCGTTCCTGTATACGACTTTTAAACTGAGTGGTGTTTGAGCACCATTTAATTTAAGAAGCACTTATATTTAACAGATGCTCAAAATAGACGTTTGTGTATACGAAATTAAAGTTTAGGAGCTGCTCAAACGTTTAAGCAGCCCTTAAATATTTGAGTGGCGTTTCAGTATTCGGCCGTTACTCGGATAAAAAGAGAGGCCAAAAGGACATGTGTACCACCGTCGCGTTCTTCGCCCGACACTAGCCCAAGTACTATTACGAGCACTAGTAGCAGTACTACCACGGCTCCAAGTACAAGCACGGCTCCAAGTACTAGCACCGTTCCAAGCACTGGCAGTTATCCCAGTCCAAGTACTAGAAACAATCCAATAAGGGAATTAAAGTTGTCCACACCGGGTAAAAAGCGAAAGCCATCAAAAAAAAAATTTGTAGTTGATGATTTTGATATTTGCGCAATTCGCAATATGATAAACAGTTTTTACACAGTGAAAAAGGAAGTCCCCACCCTTAAGAAAATCCTGGCAGCTGAATTTCCAAGGTGGAAGAACTTTCCTTAGAAATATTTTGATTAATCAGTTGGGCTACAGATTCAAAAAATGCAAAAGTGCGCGTACGGTGCTGATTCAAAAGCCCGATATCGCCGCATGGAGAGAACGCTACTTGCGCCGAATGAAAGAGAACAGTGAGCTTGGCGTAAATAAAAAACCGGTCAGGTACTTGGATGAAACGTGGATCCATTCTCACTACACTGTTAGTAAATGCTGGCAAAACAGTACGGATAGCAGCGTGAAACAAAATTTTAACCCGGGTCAACGGTGGATTCTCGTGCATGCCGGAGGAGAAAACGGATTCATTCCAGGTGCCGACTTATTGTACAAGTGCAAAAGCAAAACTGGCGATTATCATCATGAAATGAATACCGACAATTTTATGAAATGGCTTAATGAAAAGCTTATACCAAACTTGCCGCCAAATGAAAAAGTTGTCATTGACAACGCGCCATACCACTCAACGCAGTCGGTGAAGCCACCCACGAGTGCATCTTCAAAAGGGCAAATGCAACAATGGCTGCGTGAAAACAATGTTCCATTTGAAGATAATATGAGAAAAAGGGAATTGTATCCAATAATAAAAAAGACAAAACCGCCGAAACAATACATTGTCGATGACTTATTAAAACGACATGGCCATGAAATTGTACGTTTGCCACCCTACCATTGTGACCTGAACCCCATAGAATATATATGGAATTTAATTAAACAAAGGGTGGCATACAAAAACTTCGACCAGCATGAAAAAGATATTGAAAAACTCACAAGAGATGCAATAAACACAATAACAGCATCGGACTGGAAAAAGGAAGTGAAACATGTTGAAAGACTACAGCAGATCAGTTCGTAATTAAATTATTTATGAAAAGTACTCTTTAAGAGTGTGATGTAGGTATTTCGATATTATTATTCTATGCAATAAGTGGGTATGTACAACCTTGCATGTGTGAGCCAGTCTCTCAATAAATCTGTTACGCGATTGACGGGGTTTCACTGCAGCCGATCTCCCGGGGTTCCCAGTGTCCAGGGACTCTTCAGTGGCGACGATTAAGTGATTTCACGCGTGTAAATTTAATGTTGCGACCAGAAAACTCTAAAGGTGCTGTGGAATTTTTTTTTTACGTTTACGAACTGTGCGTGTGAAGCTGATTAACGGACTTAAAATGGCGGTTGGAAAGATCGGTGCGTTTGACCTAACAAAAGACAATTGGGACACGTATGTGGATCGATTAGATCAATACTTTATTGCCAACAGTGTAAAAAGTGAATTAAAAGTCGCAACTTTAATTACTGTCATTGGTAATAGTGCATATGAGTTAATGGTTAATTTATGCACACCCGACAAACCATCCACAAAGACTTATACGGAGTTAATAGCGGTAATGAAAGGACACTTAAACCCCAAACCGTGTATGCTCGCTGAGAGGTTCAAATTTCGGCAACGCATTCAAAAACCAGGAGAAAATATCGCGACGTACTTCTCGGAGCTTAAAAGACTGAGTAAAGATTGTTGTTTTACGGCGGACAGTTTAAAAGAAAATATGAGAGATCAATTTGTGTGCGGCTTAGTAAACGATGACATTCGGCAGAAGTTGTTTACTGAAGACGACAGCATCAGTATCGACCGGGCGTATAAGCTGGCCTTATCGATGGAGGCGGCTGAGACAAACGCGGCAATAGTGGAAGACGGTACGAGAAGAAAGACCGGCGGCAGTGCAGCGGATGCGGAGTCCATACCTGTTCATAAGATCGGGCATGAGGGCGGCGGAGGAAGGCGCGGGGCGTTGGGAGGCGGCGGCGGCTATCGGCCGGCCGCGAGGCGAAACACTCGCTCGACGCGTGACTCACGACAATCCGGCAGCGGCGGTCCAAGTACCACAAGCGGAGCGGGTTACAACTTACTTCGAGCGGGCACTAAAAATGAGGAATGCAAAGTCTGTGGAGGCAAACACAATTCGAATACGTGTAAATTCAAACTGTATGTGTGTAGGATTTGTACCCAGGAGGGACATTTGAAGAGGATGTGTCCGAGGTGGACCAAGAATAATTCCTTAAATAACATAAAAGAAGATGGGCATGGCAGCGGCGACAGGCGTGGCGCTTACGCGACGGAGAGTGACAGTGACGAGGTAATAGTACCTATTAATCGCTTATCACTTGGAAAGTGTGAACCTATTATGATTGATGTAAGTGTGCACGGTTGTGACTTAAGAATGGAATGTGACACGGGGAGTGCAATCTCGTGCATTAATTACCAATTATATCAGGAAAAGTTTCCCAGTTTAAGTATTAAACCCACTAAGTTGGTTTTAAGATATTACACGGGTGAACTAGTTAGGCCTGTAGGTGTTATTAAACCCGTTGTTAAATATCATGATACTGAAAAGATATTGGATTTATATGTTATCGACAATGGAAATACCGTTTTAATAGGTAGACAATGGTTAGCGGAGCTAAATATATCGGTGTCGACCATACATTATAATAAAGTCAATAATAATTGGAATTTGGATTTTAACTTCTCGGAATTCAGTTCCAGATACTGTGAGGTGTTTGCGGATGGCCTGGGGCGGTTCACGGGGGGACAAGTGAGCATCCGCGTGCGCGAGGGCGCGCGGCCGATTTTCCTGCGCGCGCGCCCGTTGGCGTACGCGCTGCGGGAGCCGGTTGAGCGCGCACTGGAACAGCTGGTGAGCGACGACATCCTCACTCCCGTCCACCACTCAGACTGGGCAACACCAATCGTGCCGGTCGTCAAGAAAGATGGTACCATTAGAGTCTGCGCCGATTTTAAGCTAACCTTGAATAAAGTGTTAGAAGTCGACCGTTATCCATTACCTAAGGTAGAAGATCTTTTGTCTCGGTTGCACGGGGGCAAAAGATTTAGTAAAATCGATTTGTCACAGGCGTACGCACAGTTTGAACTGGATGATACTAGGAGATACGCGGTAATAAACACACATAAAGGGCTTTTCATGTATAAACGATTAGTGTATGGGCTGTCGTCGAGCCCAGGAATATTTCAACGATGTTTAGAACAATTGTTTGCCGATATACCCCACGTAGGAGTTTTTTTAGATGATATTATTATAACGGGAAAGGACACACCCCAACACTTAAGTAGCCTACATAAAGTTTTTGAACGCCTGAAGTCGAGTGGCTTAAAAGTAAAAAAAGAAAAATGTTCTTTCTTTGTGGAATCGCTCGAATATTTAGGGTATGTAATAAGTAGGGAAGGTGTGCACACGTGCAAAGATAAAGTGAAAGCAATTGTTAAAACTCCGATACCGAGGAACGTAACGGAGTTGAAAGCATTCATTGGTATGGTCATGTATTATGGCAAATTTATAAAAAATGTAAGTTCGATCCTTACACCATTGTATAATTTGTTGCGTGCCGGGGTGAAGTACGTATGGAGCGATGCTTGTGAGGTAGCCTTTACTAGGGTTAAGCGGGCACTGAGCACGAGTGAAGTGCTTGTGCATTACACCCTGGAGCTACCGCTTGTGCTGACGACAGACGCTAGCGCCACGGGAATAGGCGCCGTCATCTCGCACATCACGCCGGAAGGCGAACGCCCAATTGCATACGCGTCACGCACACTTAACTCCGCGGAGAGATCGTATGCACAAATAGACCGGGAGGCCTTAGCGATTATATACGGTGTTAAAAAATTTCATCAGTACTTGTATGGTAGGAAGTTTACATTAAGAACAGACCACAAACCCCTAACATACATTTTTGGAAATAAAGTAGGCATTCCGGTTATGGCAGCATCCAGGTTGCAAAGGTGGGCAATAATATTAACAGGCTATTCGTATGATATAGAATATGTTGCGTCTGCTAAAAACTGTGCCGACGCATTGTCGCGACTGCCTCAACCAACAGTTAAGAATAAAATAGGGCGTGAATATACCTACTTAAATTTTGCAGAAAGTTTTTTGCCGGTGACGAATGATGATGTACGTCTAGCAACAGCGCGGGATCAGGTGCTTAGTAGAGTGATGGTGAGCGTACAGTCAGGGTGGCCGTCGCATTGCACAGACGAATTGATAAAACCGTACTTTAATAGGCGACACGAATTATATGTGGAACGGGGTTGTATTATGTGGGGCTATAGAATCGTTGTACCACCAACTCTTCGGAACACAATACTAAAAGAGCTCCATGTTAGCCACATGGGCATAGTTAAGACCAAGTCGATGGCTCGAAGTTTTGTGTGGTGGCCTAACATAGACGCAGACATCGAATCGACATGCCTCTCTTGCGAAACATGTGCGATGGAAGCAGCTGCGCCGCCGCAGGCTGCACCACGTAGTTGGCCGTATTTAGCCCAGCCGTGGAGTAGATTACATGTAGACTTTTTAGGCCCATACCAGGGAAAAACGTTTTTCGTAATTATAGATTCCAGTACAAAGTGGATTGTAATTTTTGAAATGAATAAAACAAATGCTTCGGCTGTCATTAAGGTGATGAGGACATTATTTGCGCGATTCGGTTTGCCTTTGGAAGTTGTATCCGACCAGGGCCCACCATTTACTAGTACGGAGTTAGGAGAATTCTTAAAATTTAACGGTATAAAGCAGTCGTATTCCCCAGTATATCATCCAGCTTCAAACGGGGCAGCAGAAAATGCCGTCAAATTATGTAAGCGAACAATAAAAAAGGCAGTCCGAGAGGCAGTAGACATCGACACAGCCTTACAGACATACCTACTAGCGTATAGAAATAGTATTCAAAGCACCACAGGGGAAAGTCCCGCCATGATGTTGCAACGTAGGCCGTTGCGTTCACGGTTAGATCTTTTGCGCGCAGACAGCGCGCGTCTGGACCGGGTGGAAGGGGTGCAGTGTCAGCAGTCGACGAGTTCGGGCACTGAACCATTGCAACACACCGTTGGTGATACGATATGGGCCAGGAACTACGGTAGCAAAGACAAGTGGTTAAAAGGAACAGTAGTAAACCAACAAGGTTCACGTAGGTATGTAGTAAACAGCAATGATGGTCGACTACTCACACGGCATAGCGATCAAATTAGGCATAGAACCCGACGTTCAAGTATAATGTACCCAGACGTAATGTCCGAGGGACAGGTCAGTGGGGATGTCGTTGAACCGCAGCAGCAACAGCTGTCTCCAAGTATATCGGAGCCAAGGGTTCGGGAGGGGACGAGTAGGGGCGAAGTCGGGGGCGACGGCCCAGTAGTGAGTGACGCGGTGGATACAGCAGTCACTAAGACCTCACCAACCCGTAGGGCACCATCGTCACCACCAGTCGGCAGTAAATTATCGCCGACGGCCGCGACCGTCCCGGATCCCGTGAACCGTCCCATCCGTATTCGCAAGAAACCGGTTAGATATGGATTTGAGTTCGATTAGATGTAAGAATATATTGTTATTATTATTATTATAGTACATAAGGTAAAAGTTTAGTTATAATTAGGTTAAGTTAGTGTGTTAGTTAATGTAACGTTTAGTTTTATATCTTCCTGTATTAGTCATATACTAGAAGTTTAAGTGTGGAGGTGTGATGTAGGTATTTCGATATTATTATTCTATGCAATAAGTGGGTATGTACAACCTTGCATGTGTGAGCCAGTCTCTCAATAAATCTGTTACGCGATTGACGGGGTTTCACTGCAGCCGATCTCCCGGGGTTCCCAGTGTCCAGGGACTCTTCAAAGAGGGGTTTACACGGGTGACTAAAGCCGCACGATTTTTGCCGCGCGGCGTAAATCGACCATCTAAATGGCAATTCGGCTAAGTTGCAAGTGACTAAAGCCGCAAGCCCCAAAGTTGGGTAGCATCCGACTTTGGCCGCGCGGCAACCGGCCGCATGCGACTGGTGACTAAAATCGACCGTGTAAACGATCAGTAGCAGGCGATCGCCCGCCGCATGAAGGTGTTTCGCGCACGCACGTGTATTTATTTACTACAGCGTTTCTGTGTACATGTATCGTAACAACCATGAATAAAAATAACACCATACAGTTTTTGGAATGCTATGAAATGCATCCATGCTTATGGAACCCAAGAGAACAAGATTACAGGAACAATAATGTACGTTTAGCGGCTCTTAAATCTATTATTCAAGAAATGCGTTTGTCCACAACAGTTGAAGAGCTTAAATTGAAGATAAAAAATATACGAAACACGTATAATAGAGAGGCCAGTAAGGTAGCAAAGTCAAAGAAGAGTGGCGCGGGAAAGGATGATATATACAGACCTCAATTTGGTTTTCTGTAGCTGACCGCTTTTTAAAGCCAGTGATAGAAGGAAGAAACAGTAAAGATAACATGTTGTCTTATTATTATTTATTAAATAGTTATTCTTGTTCGCATATTATAAATTATAATAGGTAAATCGTGAACAGAGCCATTTTTATAATATTACTTAAATAAACATACAATATTTACGCAATCATTCTATCTTGCCATGAAACTTTTCCTGGTCCGACAAAATAGTCAGCATATCTATCGCGCAGATCTTTTGCATTTCGTGAATAGTTGTTAGAAGATAGCGGTGTCATTAATTCGTCTACTCCTGCCGTAGGAATGCTTCTCCAACTTCCGTTTCTGATTGTCCCTGAACTGAAGTCTTCTCCGTCTACTAATTCGGGAGTATTCATGTATATGAGATTAGTCCGAAGCCAGTTATGCAGCGCACAGGTCGCTTTAATAATAGAATCAGTTTTATCCAATGAAACAGATATAGGTTTTCTGTATACTCTGAATCGTGAAGCCATTATGCCAAAGGCATTCTCTACGATTCGGCGTGCTCTTGATAGTCTGTAATTAAAGATTTTTTGTTTTTGTTCCAAACCTTCATGTCTTGAATACGGTTTCATTAAATAGGTTGCCAAAGGGAAAGCATCATCACCAACAAAAACTGCCTTATTAGGTAGTTTTAAATTATTTCTTTCAAGAGCACTATAGAACTTTGTTTTTTTCCAAATAAGCGAATCATTCATGCGTCCATTAGTTCCGAAATCTATATACACGAATATTTTTACATCGTTCTGGAGCCGAAACATAGTGACTCCAGTCGAGTAATAGTTACTATTAGTATTGTTATTGTTTTTTTAAGACATCAAATAAAGAAGTTAGAAATTTATCACTTTTATTCTGTCATTCGAGTTAAATCTTAGTAGCGGTTTCACTATTTCATTCATAAACGCAAGGTCGTGCGCTCGCGGCGGGTCAATGGACTTCGGACGAATAACCAGCTGAAAAAGTACTTGCAAGTAGATATTTCATTTCAGGTACGATTAAGGTTGGTGTGTAAGTTCATTTACCTCCATCATCTCTCGTCTCCTCGTAAACGAGAGAAATTAATTGACAATTAATTCACCAGTCTCGCATCACGAAATCACTAATACTCGTACTTATTCAACTACACAACGACGAGTACGCTTGGGAGTTGTTTTTAAGGCATTGAATCGAGTGTTGATCAATCGATCTAATAGGTACTTAAGAAACATACCCAATACCCTACCATATGATAAATAAAAAATAGTATTACAGCTTAAAACAATTTTGTTGCGGCAATGCTAGTGGCGGCTTCTACAAAGGCAGGCAATTCGAACAGAAAAAGACCTTATTTATATAACGTTAACCGTGGAATTCGGTTGTGCATCCTTGGAAAGCACGAGACAATAGGTTTCTCAGAATATTTTTTAGTAAACTGCGTATTTGCCTAGTTTGATGAAATTTCTAAATTTCACCGTTTACGGTTAAGAAATAAAGTCTGAATTCGCTTTTCGTGTTATTATTTGTTAACCTATTTATCTACCGCGTATGTATTTTTATTTATGTTGATGTACCTATCTTAAAGAACACGGCGCCGAATTATTGCTTGATTTAAATTGCGTTTATCTACTTATAAGTTCAATAACTCTAATTTTTCCGTCATACTTTCTACAGGCTTAGTCTGTCACTTTTCACAATATTAAACGCGTCCACAATCGCACTTCTTAACTCATCTCGAGTAGTATGTTCCTCGAAATAAACTAGTCTTTTTATCTCAGACCACAAATAAAAATCCAGTGGGGTTAAGTCAGGGCTCCTTGCGGGTCAAGCCACAGGGCCACCACAACCTATCCACTGCTCACCAAACTCACCGTTCAGATACGCACGCACTAAATTCGCATAATGAGCAGGGCATCCATCATGTTGATAGTACATACCGCGTAAATAAGCCAGAGGCACATCCTCTAGCAACTCCGGTATCATATTCTGCAGCATATCCAAATAAGAACCACCAGTCAGGTGCCCTTCAATAAAAATAGGCTCTATTATTTGGTAATTAATAATGCCTGCCCAAACATTCCATGATCGAGGAGGCGCTGGGATACAGCCAGATTGGTGGAGGTGAAGGGAACTTGAGGGTCGGTGATTCCACGAGCGCGCAGTGAGTTCAGGTTTTCCGGCTGAGCATACAAGAGTCTAGCCTCTTCCAAGTTCTGGTGCGCCATCCCATAAAAATCCACCATTGCCCAATACTCCACATTGGAGTAGACATATTGCAGACTCATTTTTGACACGTGATTAGGTTACGCGCGAGTGACCTCATACGGCGAAGCGCGCGGCAATACTAGGAAGAAAGGTCGCCGATCGCGTAGGCTAGACTGTGTAAGCGTGGAGTGGGGGCGTGGCTTACGGATCAAGCTGTCTGATCGATGAATGGATTTTTCAATGGGTACCGTTTGCATGTGTTGCCGATCGTCGATACGTTACGTACACAACATATGCATTTACCGCAAGGACTACTACTTCGAGTTCTCATTATTTACCAAAAAAAACAATAAATTTAATTTTTCGTGATTTTTTTTATTGTAACTTTTTGAAAAAAATAGTCCCAATCGTTTCGAGTTCGATGATCGAGTTTATGGCTTTCGGTTCCAGAACGACCTAAAAGTAATGGTGTATATGAAACGGTAATGTGCATCCACTATAGCAAACAACACCACACTATAAGTGCCTTTGTAATTATAATAGTCTGATGCTCCGTGTGGTGGATTTTCGATTAATACGTGTTTCCCGTCAATAACCCCACAGCAAAAAGGAAATTGCCAGCGATCTAAAAAATCCTTTTGTATTTTCTTTCATTGATCTGTGGTGGATGGCACCTAAAAGAAATAACCTTATATTAGTGTATGGTTACAGGGAAAAGATTCAGCGGTGAACACAAACAGCGACGCGTCTTCATATTTTGATGAATTGGAACAAGAAGATAATATTGCGCCCTTACAAAAGAAAAAAAAATTGTCTCCAAAGAAAAAGGCGGAGCGTGCTCTAATGGACGCACCTAAAATGGACCCACCTGTTTCACAAGCAGTCAATAGATGATACATTCGGAGTACATGTGGCAAGCCAATTACGTAGTTTGCCATTAAGAAATGCTATTGTTTGTCAAAATTTCATCAATAATTATTTGTCACAAGAAAGACTGAAAACCTTAAATACACAACATTTTCCAATTGCTAGACCTACGAGTTCACCAGAGTATACACGCTATACTTCGACTCCAGAAGCCGAAGCTACTACTTCCCGAAACTAAGCTTTTCAAAACCAGCGTGAAACTTCGACTCCCGAAGCTTTCACTTCTAGAAGGCACCTCGATTATGAAGAAGACTATTTTGCCAGCTGTTTACTTACACAAGAAAATACTGGGCAACAATACGGAGTGAACGACGATATTCTATCTCAAGCTGTTAGGTCATGCTTAGATGAAAACACAATGGAAAATTTATAAATAAATAGTTTATAATTAATTACTAGTTTCACTTACCATAATGAACTCCTGTAAAACATTGTATATAGCATCCAAAACATCCTTCAAAAACAAGGAAATTGTGCATTCTGGAACTCTAAATGACTCTGCAAGACTTGAATAGTTATCACCGGTAGCCAAGAACTTTAGGGTTATTTCTAATTTAATTTGCGGAGAAAGTGCTACTCGCATATTGGTATCGCATTTTTGTATAAGCGGAGTAACCTTATGTAGTAAAGTATTAAACTGATTAGTAGTCATTCTTAATCGTTTTTTAAAATAATCAGGATCTTCTAAACTCCACTCAACCAATAAAGTATCCGAAGCACCCAAGTCCTTACGTCGAGAAATCCATCCACGTACCCAAACATTACGTTTTCTTCTTTCCTTTTGTTTTTTCTTCACTCTTTGTTCTTTAAGCAATTGTTGAATAATTGAATAATTAATTATTTCAATTCCGGCACAAACGGCTATTCTGCTCAAAATTTTCGATGGAAATGACAGAGCCGCATGCGATTTTAGTAACCAGTGTAAATGGGCTAGCGATGCGGCTTGGTGAGGCAATTAGTGAAGCGACTCGCCGCACGGCGAAAATCGACCCGTGTAAACCCCCCATTACCTGATTTATGGTTAATTTATTAACAATATTTTATTAAATTTCAGGAATACTGGGAAAAAAATGGCCTGATTGACCACGCTATACGTCAACTGGTGATCAATTTAGGAGGAGAAGAGACATCCGACAGCGATAGCGAGAGTGAGAGTGAAAGCGAAGTCAGTTATGACGACTTTGTACCTATTGTTTATAGCGATGATGACTGAAAGTTTTGATTAAATATTTTTGACAATCAACATAAAATAGTTTTTTTACTACCTACACTTCCTGCAAATAAAGATTTGAAATTATATAGGTAGTATCTACTACATACATACATTTTTTTTCTTAAAAAAAAACGTTGCCCCACACTAGGAATTTCTCCTGTGTCGTAGGTGCGTTTAGTTGTTGATGCTTTTTTGTCACACCGTACCCGAGTGCCAAAATGACGTCATCAACGCCAAGCGTCAAGTTAATGTGACCGCGTTGTACTCTCACGCGTGTTTTGTCGTAGAATGAGAAGCGTAACCAAACGTAACAATTCACTATAGGCATTTTCCTTCATACGTAAATAATTCCGCCAATCGCTTGGATCATCTCTTAAATCCTTGAGTAGAATTATATGTGAATGATTTTTTCTATTCAACAGCCATTTTTTTGTCCACTTTGATCGATTACGCTTTGACTTTTGCATTTTTTTTTTTCACTAGCAAACACTTGAAAAATAATAGCAGAACAAATAGTTCTTCATTGGGAAACATTGTTTCCACTCCGACGATGTCGACAAGAATGTGGCTTGCGCGTACTTAACTGTGCCGTGTGGTAGACACGTCCGTGTTCAGTCTTTTCATGCGAGAAGCATGCGCAAGGAAAACTATGGTCAAGCATGCACGTATGGTAGCCGCATAACTCGTGGCGGTACTACCGGATTCATGCATTTTGCGAGTATTACGTTATCACTTACTACTTTCTTTTTTTTAAGAGATAGAGAGCAACCACACCCCAAGGTACACCTCCAGTTGTTGTTTCACAGCCTACAACACCAGACAATTCCGGGGAGGAAGAGGAATACCAAGAAGCTTTAGCCAGTTCTCCTAGCACTGGATAATCGGGCGAAGCGCCACCGCAACAGCAGCAAGTGAGCCTGTGCCAACACTAAGGTCTAAACGCAATCGGCCTAAAGTAAACTATAAATTGTACTATTAGAAAGTATGTTTAGCTAAAGCACATTTATGACGCTTAGAGGTTTAATTATATTTCTAAGCTAAGGGGAGGTATGTTGAGTATGTGTGCGGGTGCCTACGCACCGATAAGTACATTACAAATAAACGTCAGTGCGTTACTAGCAAGCAGTGGTTCACTCGTCCGTCCTCGTACCTAACACCAATATTGCAACACATGTTAATATAAACACGAACCAGTTGGGGTGAGCTTTAAAAGGTCAAGAGGATTACAAAATATTCTTTCAAGAAATCTTTTTGTACATCCAAAATTATATAACAGTGTTAAGAAAATGATTTTGAATTTGTTATTCAAGAAATCCGTTTAATTTGGCGCAAACAATTATTCCACGAATAAGACCAGTTGCAAGGGAGAGAAAATTTGTATTCCGACTCTCATCTATGGTTCAAAACATGCATGGTTAACGAAGACCCGGAAAGGCCAACGAATATTATCAAGAAGAGACTTTCTCTCATTCAGCTTCCCTTGCTACAACCTCATATAATAGAGGAAGAACTTCTTGGAAGTGACTGTACCTTTTCAATAGCCTCCAAACAAATAGGTATCACCAACCCGTACCGAGTGAGCAAATAGTAGTAGTGCCTTATGGTGATTTACCTGTCTCAATCAAATCAGACTGTTTATCTGCCAAGCTATCACATGATCTTAAAACTAATGGAAATGATGCCTTAACAAGGAGAGCACCTTATTCCCCTTAATTAGGTTCTGCAACCCCCAGATAAAAATGACAAAACCAAAAATAACCGTCATTAGTCCTAGTCCTACAGTAAAATCAGTTAAAAAAACTATACTACATGAGAACTTATCTTGAGAGAATGGATCCGGATAGTAATATTCTCTCTTTGATTGAATCTATTATTCTCTCAAAGTTACAAACCATTCCAGAAGGCTTCCAAGCCACGCCTCTTGACCAATGGTGTGGGAAGAATTATGGAAGCAGTTATGTACAGATTTAATGCTTCAGCACAAAAGCGCGATTATATAGAGAAACCGTACGGCTGACTGGCGATTTGAACGACGCAGGAATTCCTGGAGAGAGCTTATGGTTGTTAAGAGCGAGAATAAAATTCAGGCACACAACTGCGCGCAGGCACTATTCGTACGTTGTATGAATAGTGCCTAAGATGGCAAATCTGGATTGGATGCAATAGAGCATTACTGTTCATGACTAGCAGGAAAACGCACTGTGGGATGCTTTGCACATATTATGGTAATCGTATGGTACCTAGGCTATGCCCGTTATGAAGAATATATTCATCAACCTGCTCGATTTTTACATGTTATAATAATTTCAAAACTGACTCTATCCAATTTTCGAACTTGGTAGCGCTGCGCATCCGGTCGTTAAGTTCCCTATAAAATGGTTGAGCTAAGCGGCGCGGATGTGCAAGTCATGTCCGTGAACGGGTGCCGTCGGTCGGAGACGGTTGGGTCACTTTGCCATACATTAAATTTTATTTAAGATGTAAAGTAAATATAAAAAGTAAACCTGAAAAAAAAAAATGGATGGAAGGTAACTTAAAATCTACAGGATTTTAAGTTACCTTTATACAGTTCCCGGCACGTAACTTGGCAAGAGTCGTTAGATGCTCACAAGTCGTTTTTTAGGTCTCTTTGGTGGTCAAGCGGGACGCGGGGTATGAGCTAGCGCCCGATCCGAGCGCGCGATTGGTGCCTCCCGCACCGCGTCTACATTCCGTTCGCTCCCGATTACACTTACAAGCACGAAAGTTGTACCCTTTGTTTTTGTTAAGAGTTGTTATTGTTGTTGTTTGTTGTTGTTGTTATTGTTTTAAATTATTTTGTGTTACGTTGATTACAATGCCAGAACCAAATACCGTTTTACGACGACATGCCAGAGAAATGGTATACGACCATTTCTCTGGCATGTCGTCATGCCAGAGAAATGGTCGTATACCATTTCTCTGGCATGTACTAACTTGGGCTTCCGGTGGAAAAAAGCCGAAAACAATAGAAAAATCTTAATTGAAAAATCTAACATTAGATTACTAAGGATTGAGTTCCTTAGAACTCTTATTAAATATAGGGCAGAAGGAAGACCGATTATTTACACAGATGAGTCGTATATGTTGATTCATCTCATTCAGGTATGTAACAATTATTTATTATACTTTGTTCTCACATATTTGTGTCCTATGAAATTGTCTTGACGTTAAGAGAGATAAACTTATGAAAAATAATCATTATATCTCTTGTTACAGGTTCTAAAGCATGGTCAGATGGATCATTAAAGGGGCTCAAAACACCCATTTCGAAAGGGCAACGTATTGTGATAGTGCATGCTGGATCCGAAGCTGGATTTGATCCCAATGCGCTGCTCTTATTTAAAGCTGGAACAAAGTCGGGGGACTTTCATGACAACATGAATTATAATAATTATACAAAGTGGCTTCGCAGTCAACTAATACCGAACTTGCCGCCAAATTCGGTTTTAGTAATAGACAACGCATCGTACTATAATAAGCAGCACGATCCTGCACCTACCTCGAATGCCAAGAAAGCGGACATGCAGAAGTGGTTGGCGGAAAAGGGCATAGCATACGAGGAAAGTATGCTCAAACCGCAGTTATACAAACTAATTAAATTATACAAAGAAAAATACAAAAAAAGTAATTGGGTCATACACATATGGGTGTTCGAATAAAATAACTTAAAAATTTAGGACAGTAACTGAAGACTTTTATTTTTTTGTTAAATCATTGTTACTTTTCTGTTTACTCATAATATTTCAAGCTATGAAATGATACATCTTTATTTTAAAAAAAAATCAAAATGTTTCAAAAGTCTCTTCGTGTGGACTGTTCAGATTCGGGGTACGAGTGATTGGATAGATGTAGTTAATTATTTTGTACATATTCATCAAAACATCATTGTCGCATTTACGTGATATATAATGAATATTATTTTTATCAGATAGTTGTTAATAGTTGCACAAGATATTTTTATTTATTTCCAATAAACATGCTGTTATACGGATTGAGGTCTTTTTGGTGGACCTAAAAATCAACCAAATTTTAATTTCTACTAAAGCTACCATGTATCGAATATTTTTTAAATTGACAACACTGGATAGCCGCCATTTGTTGGAGTCCTTGTCAGTACAGCTACGTGCCATTTTCTAATTTACGAAGTTTTAAAATAAAATTAAGTGTTTTTGTCAAAGTTCAGTGCGTCTTTCCTGCTTGGGTTGTAATTTGGTAAGTTATTATTTTATATTTTAGTAAATATTGCGCCGATATGCCTTTTGAGGAGTATTTTCAAAGTTTCTTTTGTTGTTTTTCTAACCTTAAAAATAAAATGGCTGCTTTGTTTTTAGTTTGAAATATCTCTCCTGCGGACATCTTTCCTGTGAACACAATGTCCACAGGAAATATATGTCCACAAAAAATAACATTTTAACGGTTTTCTATGCTAATAAAGCTACAATGTTGGTCAAACAAACGGGCAGGCTGAGATAGCATGATTTAAATACCGCATCATCGGTATCGGCACCCGAAAAAGGAGCTTGATTTGTTTTTTGCAAAATGGGGGATGCTTAGCATGGTTGGGTTTGTTTCAGGTACAATGTCTCGATCCAGTAGGTCTAGAACCCAATTAATTAACTGACGAAGAGAAGAAAACACGTCGTCGTGAACAGAAAAAACTTAGCATGCGAAAAGCTAGAGCTAAATTAAATGCTACTGCCATAGAAGAAAGACGTAGAAAAGAACGCGAAAGATATCATCTAAAGAAACAAAATGGATTATTGAAGACAATTAAAGATTTTACACCCAGACAGCAGCGACAGATGAGAAAAATGTGGCGTGAAAAAGCCAAGCTAAGACGTGAAAGAGATCGACTGAGCAAACGAACGGAAGAAATAGTACGCGTGAATACACCGCTTTCTTCTCCCAGTTCTTCTCGCTCATCACACTCACGTGTAGAGGTGGGTAAAGCAATACGATTACGAAATCACCGGATATTGAAGGCCCATAATCAGTTTTTAATAGAAAGATTAAATATTTTAGAACTAAAGCTCTGTAAAGATACGAATAATAAGATTTAAAAAAAGTAAAGGACAGGAGATTAAAATTAATATTGGCTTAAGAAAAAGGATACATGATTTTTTAATCAATGATGAAAATAGCAGACTAACAGCTGGTAAAAGGAAACGATCACGCGCAGAAAAGTCAAAAAAAAATACGTCTTTTAAATGATACACTTCTAAACCTTCATAAAAAATTTAATAATTCAACTGGTTTGAATGTCTCATACGAAACATTCTCATGTTCACAATGTTCTGAGAAAGTTCCAAAGTACAATTTGTTAAATGGCAATGATACAATAATTTACCAAAGATGGGTAAATAAGAATTGTACTGTAATAATTAAAGGCAATGAGAGAAAATTTGCAAGAAAACTGTGAAAGAAAGCGTAAAGACATCGCATCAATTGCTTGTTAATATTTTAAATAAAAACCTACCTATATTCATGCAGCATCTTGCCAACATCACAAATCAGTATACCGCTATAAAATTCATGAAACAAAGTCTTTCGCCATCTGAGGGGTTACTACATATAGACTTTTAGTAGAATAGTTTTCTGAAAAGTCTATATGTAGTAACCTACATATAGACTTTTCAGAAAACTATTCTTGCAAGTACGGATCTGAAATTCAATCAGCCCATTTTGGAGGATCCAAATCGCGACTTTCATTACACACGTGCGTCTACTATTCTGCTAATTCAGAACCGCCCCAAAACGTAGTAAAAACTACGTCTTTCTGTTCGGTATCTGAAAATTTGAGACACGATGCCGTTCTTATTTGCGCACATCTGACACCTATAATTGAAAAAATTCAAATTATCTCGCCACATTTGAAGGAATTACATATTCTAAGCGATGGGCCTACAACGCAATATCGGAACAAAACTATGTTTCATTTAATTGTAAACTATGTGAGTAAAATCTCCAATGCAGAGAGGATCGTGTGGAATTTTAGTGAAGCTGGTCACGGTAAGGGGGCACCTGATGGTATTGGTGGCTGCGTAAAACGGACGTGTGACAATTTTGTTGCCCATGGAAGAGATATCACAAATATTGACAGTTGTTTGAAGGACAATTGTAAAGGTATCGAAATTGTTCCTGTTGATGATACTCATGTTCCTGAAATACAGAGAATAGCGGATGCAAATAAATGTCGTCCGTTTAAAGGTACCTTCCAAATCCACCAAGTTGCATGGAACGCTACTGAACCTAATTTACTGCACGCCAGGAGATTAAGCTGTATTTCATGCGCCACTCACGTTCGTTGTCCTCACTTTGAAATAGGACAAATTCATATTGAATGTGTCTCAGATCCTGTAGAAGATTCATCAGTAGGTTCTTCAAGGCCTTCGTCAAGTATTTCTATGACTAGTTCGCCATCTTCTCATAGAACAGCATCTGTATCAACTATCACTGGACCAAGAACTCCTCCTTCGCCATTGTTGTTAACACCTTCTCCAGAACTTTTAAACAATGTGACGAGTCAACCGTGTACTCCGCGAAAGAGGATTCTCTGTGAGAATAACTATTCTGATGACTCTGGATACACAGTCAATGAGTACCTAGAAGACAAATTGTAATCTAATGACATTTTATTTATTTTTATTAAATTTTTTATTTTTTATTTATTTGTTAATAATTTAATTGTTTTATTTTAATTTATTTGTTAATAATTTAATTGTTTTATTTAATCTGATTTAATTTTAATGTTTTGATATCTGGTTACATTTATTGTTATTTTGATCCATTATTAATTTTGATTTATTATTATTTTTACCAATTAATTTTACCGATTGTTTTATTATTTTTACCGACTGTTTTATTATTATTTTTACCGACTGTTTTATTATTATTTTTTACCGATTGTTTTATTTTATTTACCAATTACTCATAAGAAATTATAATTAGAATATTTGTACGCCGTTGAAGGCAAGACATAGCGCTCATTTTATTTATATTGACATCTGTACTTTTGTTTACCTATGTTCTACAAATAAAAATATTTGAATTTTGAATTTTGACTCAGTTACACCACCTAAAAAACCACGAACGACCTTCGTTCCTTTTTTGAAAGCTTATTTTTATGTTAATTTTTTATTAGTTTGACGTTTTATTGATCAAGATAAGAGGCTAAAATGAAAAATAATCTAAATATTTGGTATAATTTTAATATTCAAACCCTTGAAAAATTTCATTTTTTACTAGTAATATCAAAGAAAAAGATTGTTGGTAAGATTTTTTTTTGTTTGTATTTTCACCGGTCACCTTCGATCACGTCGATGTAACGAGATTGTTGAAAGATATTTTGATATTGCAGAAGGATCTGGCTGAGATAAAGAACACGTATGTGACATCAGCACAGCTAAATCAAGTTAAAAATGAGGTGAAGAACCTAAAACATGCATCAATTGTGAATAACTTTGATTTAAATGTTAATCGAAACAGATGAGGTAGTTGTAAAATAGACAGTTTTTGTCTCGACAGTGGACCGGTTGGCCTACCCCACATTGTAGGAAAATCGAACTCACAAGATAACGGCAATGCGTCAGCTATTGCGCATGAGTCATTTGAACGAACACAAGATATTTCCTTATCACCCGAGTCTGCAACGCATATCGATGTTTCTTTCACACCTTCATCGGAACTACCGGTTCGCAAGGTCAACGAAAGTGAGATTGCACTACAATTAGTTAGTAATACATTGAATACGGAGCAAAATAAATCATTGGTCACTGGTACCTGTCCCATGATAAAAACGTACGTGGATACCTTAAGCGGCAGTGGTGAATGGAAACAAGAAAAACCCAATCAAGAATGGATAGTAGTACAAAGGAAAAAAACTGGCCAACGGTTGGTTGGGGCTAAAGGAAAAGCTGTACCAAATACAAAATTTAGAGCTGCTGACAATCGTATTCCTCTCTTTATTAATTATGTGGACAAGGAGACCAGTGAAAGCGATATTATGGAATATATTGTACAAAAGACTAGCATAGCTGTTACTATGAAAAAAAATAAAATGAAGACACAGAAATCATATGATGCATATAAGATCTTTGTACCACAAGCAAAGTTATCACTGTTTCTTGATGACGAACTTTGGCCGGAAGGAATTCAGTTCCGGCGGTTTGTTTATTTTAACAGAAACAAGTTTGAGAACACTGCTGTAAATAAAGACAATAATGAACGGAATGTACCAATCAAACCATCTAACCGTGTATAGCTGTGTAAACACTAATAACGCTCCAGAAATGAGCTCAGTACACTTAGGCCTCATTTACGGAGACGCGGGGCGTCGCGTCGCGTGTGGCGTGGCGTCTCGCGGCGCGTCGGACGTTTTTTCTGTTTACGGTGCACTATGGAAAATGGTAGAACAAGCGCATATCAAAAATGCTTTTTACGAATATCATAATTTGGATAATATGGCTATTTTATTAGGTTCTCTAATAGTTAAATTATAATATTCATTAGGATTTTTTCACTTAATACTCGAAATTATTATTTTTTTCATAGATAGAAATACATAGAAGACAGAAGTGCCAAACTCAAGTCTATGCGTATACATGTTTCAATACCATATTGTGAAAAAATACTTGGTACAGATATGCAGTATTTTACATTTTTAGAAAGGTTATTTTATGCTTTTTGCGATACAGCTTAATGATTTTAAAAGTAAAGAAAAATATTTCAGTAATTACTTAAAAAGTGACATACCTAATTTTTCACTTATATTTTTTTTCGTCGAAGGTTTTCAATGTTACCCACGTTTGCCCAACCGCTACTTTTTATGTTGACTAGTAGTCTAACTATTCATAAATAGAATGCAAAAAAAATCAGCTGTGGATATTTGCGGTTTTAGAAGATATGAGAAAAAAACTGATAAAAGTCAGTACCCGAAAATTGGTATCTTTTGCGGTTTACCACTGACACCATTCACATGAACAATGTGGAACTTTTTGGATATTTTCTTCATTATTTCGTGATAACAAAGGGACCTTATCAAATTTGCACTCGGTTTGCGCGGGAAATTACAAGATAATGATAATGTAGGTACCAATACGATATTGTAAAATGAGTATATAAAGGGAAGCAAAAACTATTCGAACCATCTACATCAGTGTAACTTCAAGTGAAGCAAATCTCATCTACGCCTATTATTTCTGCAGATTGTGAAGTGTTAAAATGTCTTCCTTCAGCTGTACCAAACGAGACTTCATAATCCCCTATATCGAGGGTGGCAAGACCATGGAATCATTATCCAAAGTTTTAGTGGAAAAGCTCAGTGTTTCTGAAAACAACTTGTGTTTTATAATTAGTGACATACAAAGGCACATTCTTCCTATTTTCAATAAGCGCTGGGCCCTGGCATCTCGGAAAAAAGAAACATTTTTACAGAAGAATTGTACTTGGTTGGACTCAACGTATTCGTTAAATTTACCAGATTCTGAACAATATTCTACGCCATCAACATCTGGCCAACGAGGAAGAGCATGCGTGGCTTATGGAGACTCCTCAGAATCTACCAAGAAGAGGAAAAACACTCTTCTACTCCAAGAATATGGCTTCGAGCATATAAAAAACGCCTATGTGCAGGGACTACGGGCTTTACGTGAGTACACAGACACTCAAAAGAAATTAGATATCTCAAGTAAGTGGAACGACTTAGAGCAGATGAAGATTCTTTCCGATACGGAAGCATTGAGTGCTTTTATAGATTTGGATCTAACAAAAGCACAATATATGTACCTGAAAAACTTAACCAACGAACGAAAGTGTTGTATATTCCCGCCTTACTACAAAATACAAGAAATAAAAAGATCCTGTTATCCACCATCTTCTACAATCGAAATCACGAATACTTATGCTAAAGTGATTAATATCCAAGATTTATTGGATCATACTGCTGCTAGAATTTTAAAAATCGATTCTGTTTTCCAAGAACAATATAGAACATTGATCCTTTATTGTAAATGGGGATGTGATGGTTCATCTGGTCAAAGCCAATACAAGCAAATACTTGCAGAAGAGTCGGAAACAATTTCAGATGCCAATTTGTTCATCACTTCATTAGTCCCCATCAGATTAGTTGATGTGCAATCGGGATCCGTTGTTTGGCAAAATCCGGTACCTTCATCTGTCCGTTTTTGCAGACCCATTTCTATTGAGTTTTGTAAGGAAACTCCAGAAAAAACCAAGGCAGTTGTCGATGATATTAAAAATCAAATTAGGGCTGCACAAGCATCACTTATAAACAAAGATGGTATTGCAGTAAATGTGAAGCATGAACTATTTCTAACGATGATCGATGGAAAGGTGGCTCAGGTCCTTACAGATACTCCATCTGGTTCCACATGCTCGATATGTGGGGCTACTCCACGGCTAATGAATGACCTATCAAAAGTAACTGCCAGACCTGAAAACGAAAACGCCTACCAATACGGATTGTCCACCTTACACGCCTGGATTCGCTGCATGGAAATGATATTGCATATTTCCTATAATCTTTCGTTTAAGACTTGGGCTGCTTCAACTGAGGAAAATAAGAGATTAAAAAAAGAAAAGAAAGAACTTGTTCAAAAACGTTTCAGGGAGGAGTTGGGATTAATCGTCGACAAACCTCGGCAAGTTAGCGGGAATACGAACGATGACAATACCGCAAGAAGATTCTTCTATAATAGCACTTGCTCATCGGAACTAACAGGTGTAGATGAGGCATTGATTAAACGCCTATACATTATCTTGCAAGTTCTTTCTTCTGGAATGATGATCGACCCTGAAAAATTTGGGGAATATGCAATAGAAACTGCAAGAATCTATGTAAGTAGTTACGATTGGTATTATATGCCATCCTCCGTTCATAAAATACTCATACACGGAGAAAACGTTATCAAATATTTTGCGGTGCTTCCTATTGGACAGCTATCGGAAGACTACAGAAACATACGACTTCATCATGCCAGAAAATGTTCCCGATCTGCTACAAATGAAGAAGTCTTTAAGACGCTTTTATACACGTCAGATCCATATACACGAATATTTTTACATCGTTCTGGAGCCGAAACATAGTAACTCCAGTCGAGTAATAGTTACTATTAGCATTGTTATTGTTTTTTTAAGACATCAAATAAAGAAGTTAGAAATTTATCACTTTTATTCTGTCATTCGAGTTAAATCTTAGTAGCGGTTTCACTATTTCATTCATAAACGCAAGGTCGTGCGCTCGCGGTGGGTCAATGGACTTCGGACGAATAACCAGCTGAAAAAGTACTTGCAAGTAGATATTTCATTTCAGGTACGATTAAGGTTGGTCTAAGTTCATTTACCTCCATCATCTCTCGTCTCCTCGTAAACGAGAGAAATTAATTGACAATTCATTCACCAGTCTCGCATCACGAAATCACTAATACTCGTACTTATTCAACTACACAACGACGAGTACGCTTGGGAGTTGTTTTTAAGGCATTGAATCGAGTGTTGATCAATCGATCTAATAGGTACTTAAGAAACATACCCAATACCCTACCATATGATAAATAAAAAATAGTATTACAGCTTAAAACAATTTTGTTGCGGCAATGCTAGTGGCGGCTTCTACAAAGGCAGGCAATTCGAACAGAAAAAGACCTTATTTATATAACGTTAACCGTGGAATTCGGTTGTGCATCCTTGTAAAGCACGAGACAATAGGTTTCTCAGAATATTTTTTAGTAAACTGCGTATTTGCCTAGTTTGATGAAATTTCTAAATTTCACCGTTTACGGTTAAGAAATAAAGTCTGAATTCGCTTTTCGTGTTATTATTTGTTTACCTATTTATCTACCGCGAATGTATTTTTATTTATGTTGATGTACCTATCTTAAAGAACACGGCGCCGAATTATTGCTTGATTTAAATTGCGTTTATCTACTTATAAGTTCAATAACTCTAATTTTTCCGTCATACTTTCTACAGGCTTAGGAACGTCGGGTCATTTTACGTATCTAAATACTTACTTACTTGTACACTTTTAATGTCAAGAAAAATAAATACAGGCGCAGGCGTATTTAAAAAAAATGAGCTATTTACAAACATAATCATTATTCACAATTTATACTTCCCTGTATTCTGTATTCCTCGATACACAAACGGGCATGTTTAATGAGATTGTCTTTTAATTTAGCTAATGCGTCTCTGTCACTTTTCACAATATTAAACGCGTCCACAATCGCACTTCTTAACTCATCTCGAGTAGTATGTTCCTCGAAATAAACTAGTCTTTTTATCTCAGACCACAAATAAAAATCCAGTGGGGCTAAGTCAGGGCTCCTTGCGGGCCAAGCCACAGGGCCACCACGACCTATCCACTGCTCACCAAACTCACTGTTCAGATACGTACGCACTAAATTCGCATAATGAGCAGGGCATCCATCATGCTGATAGTACATACCGCGTAAATAAGCCAGAGGCACATCCTCTAGCAACTCCGGTATCATATTCTGCAGCATATCCAAATAAGAACCACCAGTCAGGTGCCCTTCAATAAAAATAGGCTCTATTATTTGGTCATTAATAATGCCTGCCCAAACATTCCATGATCGAGGAGGCGCTGGGTTACAGCCAGATTGGTGGAGGTGAAGGGAACTTGAAGGTCGGTGATTCCACGAGCGCGCAGTGAGTTCAGGTTTTCTGGCTGAGCATACAAGAGTCTAGCCTCTTCCAAATTCTGGTGCGCCATCCCATAAAAATCCACCATTGCCCAATACTCCACATTGGAGTAGACATATTGCCGAATCATTTTTGACACGTGATTAGGTTACGCGTGAGTGACCTAATACAGCGAAACGCGCGACTATACTAGAAAGGGCGCCGATCGCGTCGGCTAGACTGTGTAAGCGTGGGGTGGGGGCGTGGCTTACGGATCAAGCTGTCTGATCGATGAATGGATTTTTCAATGGGTACCGTTTGCATGTGTTGCCGATCGTCGATACGTTACGTACACACACATATGCATTTACCGCAAGGACTACTACTTCGAGTTCTCATTATTTAACAAAAAAAACAATAAATTTAATTTTTCGTGATTTTTTTTATTGTTACTTTTTGAAAAAAATAGTCCCAATCGTTTCGAGTTCGATGATCGAGTTTATGGCTTTCGGTTCCAGAACGACCTAAAAGTAACCGTGTATAACAAGTTTGAGAAAACCGTACGTAAGAAATGTGAAAGAACTTGAAGAAGAGGCACTAAGTCTTTTAAACGTGGCACCTGAAAGTGAACCCAGATTTACTGACCCTGATCCTGAAGTGGTATAAGTTAAAAATAATATTTATATTTAGTTATTACTTATATTTGTACCTAGCTACATCATTTCCTGAAGCCAGAGTATAGGATGTACCTATTAGTAATATGATTTTAATTTAGTAAATTGTTTTCATATATATATATATATATTTTACTTTGCTTGTTGTAATTAAACATGGTTAAATCTTTTTAGTCATTATAAACTTGTATTCTACTTTAAATAAATTTTTAACTATTTTTTTTCGTGATTTTTTCCCATTTCTTTCATTCTATGCAAAAAAACGTACATCGATATACAAGAAAACACTATAAACTACACATCATTCGAATCTCCAAACCTTACTGCATATTTGTGCCAAATTTCATCACGATACGACAAAAATTCATGAAGTTACAGATTTTTGATCCGATACCGACCTATATTTTCCATAGTGCGGTGGGGCGGCGCGTGAAGCGGCACGCATCATCGCACGCGTAAACACAAACTTATAGCAATATACGACCATGTTCATAGAGAAGCGAGACGGGAAGCGTGGCGGTGCCCGCTGCGGCGCCCGCGGCGAATCCTCTAGCGTGTAGCGAAGCACGCGGGGGGCATCGCGGCGGCGCACGCTCGCCTCGATCAAATCGACTAGTTTTATGTTGGCGAGAGATGGGAGCGCACGTGTCGCAACTTGCAGCATGAATGACGAAAAATTGGAACTAGTTATTTCTGCAATACAGGAGCTACCCCAGTTGTGGATGGGTGGTCATTCACAGCATAAAAATAGAGTGATAACCAAACGAAAGTGGACGGAAGTATCAGAAATTGTAAATATGGATGGTAAGTAGGTAGATGTAGGTACTTAGTAGGTATATATAATAACAAGCTCAATGTATATTATTTTGTTTATTGTATGTTATTTAAGTATGCACAGTAAATTTATAAGTTAATTATTTTTCTAAAAAAATGTTATACCTACATTTGAATCAACCTGTGATTTTTTTTATAATTTAGAACTCTTAAAGGGGTAATACAAAAAGTTGTTCATATTCACTAATTTTGAAACATTCACTCATTTAACCTTAAAAATTCCGCGTAAATACCTACGAAAGAAATAGGGATTCCAATACTACATCGATAATCAATTGTATTTTTTATTTTCGTCTCCGATTTCAAAACATAATGTCCTTATAACATTGAAATTTAATTCAAAATTACCCTTGCTCCTACTATAGTAATAGTTATACATTATTTACAGAGTTATATAACACTGTAATAACAGTTATGAGACGAAAATGTAATAACTATAGACACAACACTATTCTTATCTGCTGTCTTCTATTTGTGACAATGGCGTGGACGGCCCGCCATTTTTATGACTATTTCGCTTCCGAAATAAGGATGTAGCAACGTAATATCTCGCTTGTCGATATGTCCTCGTACAATATTATTTTAAAATAAATAAAACAAGGTTTTTTTAATTAGGTACATTTATAATCTTTATAATTCCGAATGTTCAAACAGTTTAAGTGTAGGTACAGTATAAGTTCAAAATTATTCAAATAATTTAAGTAGGTATGTAATCAACGATAATAGCATACAACATTTTAATTAAATGTAATACAGTATGTACTTAACGAACAACGAATCGTATGCCGTGTCGTTGTTCGTGTGTGTCGTGTTCGTATGTGATTAACGAATATCGAAATTCGACCCAACCCAAAAACGCAACTTTTTATTCTTACCTTAAAGTCAGTAGTAACTTTTCTTCGGGACATATATTGCTGTTACAAGTACTGATGCGGTGTTGTATTTTGTTTACTACAAAAGTTGTATTAGACATCCGTGTATAACCATGAAATACATCATAACCTCTTTCTCTTATTGACTTATAAAGAGTTGCATATTCCCCAAACTTCTCATGTTCCGTTGATGTAAACACTGGGCCACTTCTTATATTAAATAATTCACTTTTTAACATTGAATTTTCTTCTAAAAAAAAGTCGATCATATCATACTCCATTGCGACGGTGACTACGTCTGTGTTGCGCGATTTCTAAATAAGACTGACAGAAGATTCCGCCTCGGACATAGCTTCATCGAGAATTGCCACTGCGTGCGCCGCCGCGATAAACGTCGCGTGGGACGCGTCGGTGCCATCCGCGGGCTCGGCCGCAAAAAACGCCCTAATTCAAACAAACGCGTCTAAAATCGCTTCTCCGTAAACGCACTCGCACATATACAACGCCATATATTTGAATTCAGTGCGGGCCGCGCCGCTCAACGCAACGCGCGACGCCCCGCGTCTCCGTAAATGAGGCCTCAATTAGTTTTAACTGTAAAAATGTTGTGAGATCGGTAGACTGTGTGAGAAGGCTATGTGGTACTGCTGACATCATAGCACTGCAGGAGACGTGGCTCCTGCAGTGCTATGATGTAGTGTCTCCCCGTGAGAATACTTTTACATAAGTGTGAATCTTATGCGGAAGCCCAAAATACAACTTAGTGAAATCTGAACTAATGGTTTTTAAGTCAGGGACTAAATGCTACGATAATGTACCTGAAGTTGTCTTAGGAGGTAACTCTTTAAAAAGAGTTACAAAATTTAAGTATTTGGGTCACTGGATCACCGATGACTTGAAGGATAGTACTGACATTGAGAGAGAGCGCAGGTCATTGTACGATATAATATGTTAGCTCGCAGGTTTGCACGGTGTACAAAAAAAGTTAAAGTGACGCTGTTTAGGGCATACTGTCAATCTTTTTACACGTGCAGCCTGTGGGTTGACTATTTGCAGAGGGCATACAAGGAAAAAAATACAAGGAAAAAAGGGTACTCAAAAATGTGGTTAACAACGATCTTGTAAAGAAATATAGTTTGACTACCAAACTAACAACAACTTTAGGATTTGAACTTTGGATGATTTTGTATCTCGCGGAACAGACATTCCTAATGCAACCATCGCTTTCAAGATGTTGAAGGAATCAGAAAAAAAGGTGAAATATTTTTTTATATCAGAGGAAGAAATAAGAGAAATGCAACAAAAAGTTCCCGATGAGTTGATTGCGTTGCCAGGTACAATGAGAATTCATCAGATTATCACAACTGCAAAACAAGGTTGTGTCCTATATCGAGACCTAAGTTGCTTTTGTGGCCCAAAAAAGGGTTGTTGTGAATGTTATGAACCAAAAATACATGACTTAATATCAACCCATAAGTCAGACAAAGCTCAAAATAAAAGCGGGAAACCCAAAAAAAACTTTTAAACGCATAAACAATAAAAGATCTGGATACAACTCGTCTGACAGCGATGATTATGATAGTGACGATATTCCCTATGCAGATTCAGATGATAGTACTTACTATGAGGAAGATGCTATGCTTGAAGAGATATTCGATGTAGAAGAACTTGACATAAATGCAGATAGTGTTGAGAACATTGAAAAAATGAAAACTGAGCACATTGATGAAAATGACCTGGAACTAAACACCATTGATAAATTCGATCAGATTTTAGATAATGACCTGAATAAAACAAAGAAAGAAGAGAAACAAAAAGCCAATGAAGGGCAACTGTACCATACCCAATTGATAAACAGTCATGCAAAAGAGCTGAGAATAAAAACTAAAGGTGAAGTGAAGATGAATGTCAATGAAGAACCGGAAATGGCTGATGATGCTAACAATGATAAGATGATGATAGATCTACTAAACCAAAAAGAGAACTCACCTCCTTGTGCAAGTACTTGCATTAGTAAGTCATGCCAAGTAACTGAAACCCCAGTGAAAATATTGACTCAAGTAGCAGTAAAAATTATATTAAATGAAAAAACAGGCAATATGCAAATAATACCCGTAAAAGAAGATAATGATTTGAAGAAAACAAAAAAAGAGAAACAAAAATCCAATGAAAGGCAAATTTACAATACACAATTATTGATGGACAGTCATGCAAAAGAGCTGAGAGTAGAAACAAGTGATTCAGGAAACCTAAGAACAGAAACAAACATGAAGGAAACTAAAGGAGAAGTGAAGATGAATGTCGACGAAGAACTGGAAATGACTGATAGTGCTAAGATGATGATAAAACTAATAAATCAAAAAGAGGACTCACCTCCTTGTGCAAGCACAAGCATTAGTAATTTAACACCGGAGAAAATATTGACTGAAGCAGCAGTAAAGAGGATATTAAATGAAAAAACAGGCAATATACAAATTATACCCGTCAAAGCAGTTGAAACTGAACCTATCATTGGAAATCGAGGCGACTTTCAGGACGAGAAAACCGAGACAAACAAATGGGAAATAAATAATACTGTATTGATCAGATATTACGTTAAAAAAACCTGGAAATATTATATCGGTACAATTGAACAGATTGATAATACTAATAAAAGTTATAAGATTAATTACTTCAAAAGCATCCGTCAAAAAGGTAGTTTGAAATTTACAAAGCCAAGAGTTACCAAAGATATTGATATAGTACCACAAGATTGTATTGTTAAACATGTTGAATTGTTACAAATATCGAAAGAACGTCAGGAGTTTGTATTAGCCAATGAGGAAGACACAATATTTTTTTAATTTGTATATTTTAAGTTTTTTTATTTACAGTTGACCCTTAGATGGCCAATGTAGCAATGCAGCTTTTTAAAAAATAAAACAATTTTCAATTTATTTTTGTTTTTCTTTCTAGACATGGACCCTAAGTGCTAAAGTTTATAAAGATATTTCTCATAAATTATAGTCTGAAAATAATTATAAGTATAACACCGTAACTACTACAATATTACTTAATTCTGAATACGACCTTACTTTTACAATTTCCTGACATTTCCAAACAAAACAATTTACTGACAATTTCGTGACGTACACATATTTTGAAAATGACTCATATATTTTATTTATACCTAATAAACTTCATGAATCTCTCCTTTCTTTAAATTTCTTCTTAACAAACATGATTCAAAATAAATTATGGCAATAACCGTAGAATAATGACAAACAATAAAAGTGACCACTTTTTTGTTCCACTAAGTGTACAATGCGCAAACTTACTCCCACTACGTCAAAACCTTGCCAAGTTATGTGCCAGGGACTGTACCTACAATAAGTTTAGTATAATGTAACAAGTCCTATGTAGGAGCACGCATGAAAGAAATAAAATAAAACAAGCAAACAACTAAATTAATTAAAAAAGGTCGCAGACCAACATGTCTGCAGTAGGAACTCATTTAAAAAAAAAACATACTTGAATAAATAACATTTTGTTCCACATGTTGTAAAATACTCTTAAATTTTGATTGTACAATATGCATTTGTATTAGAAAGTATACCCCTCAAGTATCCCAAGAAGAATATACCAGTATCCGAATGGTGGTGTTTCGAAGGTTGCTGCCATAATTTAAGTCTAGTAGTAGACTCACAACTATATTGAAAGTATAAGTTTTTAAACTATCATGGTCTGAGTGACCATGATAGTTTAAAAACTTATACTATAACAATCTATTTAAATAATCTCATAGATTGAGATTTATATTAAAATCCAACTATTCTTAAAATACATGAACTCCATTACCAATCAACGAACATCCATTTACCATACTTTAAAAAAACCAAGATCTCACGTGTTTCTTCTGAGCTATAAGCACGTAGGAAACAACACCGTACTTAAGTTTAGAATTATATTTTTTTGAAAATAACCAACCATTAATTTGCATAACACCAACAACTTTTCAAGACCCAAAAAACAACAACAATGTACCAAGTAATACGACAATAACTTTGCAACATGACACATTTTAAATGACAATAAAACTTTCTCTTTTCCCGCTCTAGCTTCAGACGATAAGCGACAATAACTTGCAATTTCTGTATTAAACAACAGCATTTTATGAAACCACAATATTTAAGATGACCCTCCACCTAATGTCTGCTGCGTTACCTATCCAAAGACCGTAAACAAAGACTGAACCTTGTTTTTTTGTGTTTTGTTAGTAATACTTCACATAAAACACAGGTATCGCAGTTCTGACAATTATCGAACTCCATCTCATTGAACGACCGTTTTAACAAGAAAGAAAGGCCCTGTCTGCTCTGCTCGACAAAAGAAAACGGGGTTATTTTATTGATGTCATGTTTTGAGACAACTTAGTCATCGTCAGCTTAGCCCTTTCTAACTAAACTTTGATGGCGTCGGTTTCCAGTAAAAACGGGTGCAGCTGAATACCAGAATTTTACGTATAGCCATATTGTAACATCGTACAGTATTTAAACAATTTTAGATTTTGTCCCTAGTGGCGAACATCGAGAAAATAGTAGCAGTAATAATTAAGTTAAGTAAACGAAAAAAAGAAAGATTATGAAAATGAGGAAGATTACAACCAAGTAAAGAGACAGCCCGAATACGAGTTGAATTTGAAATGTAAACTGACCTGACACTTGGTGTTGTGTTGGTGACTTTTTTTTCACTGTAGCAGTAGTGCATGGAAATAAAATGTACCAAAAGTATCTATGACCAAAGATCAAAATGATTTCAACCAATAACTGTTTGAAATCAGTTTTGTTGTATTTCGTTGTTTTAAAGTTATTTCACCCCTATTTTTGCATCACTTCACTGTCGTTATATCGTCAGAATCTTGTAGTTTTTTATTACCGTCGAAACAATAATACTGTTTATAACAAACTTAAGTAGGTACAGACGCCAACACAATAAATTACTACAATCTGTCGAATTTCTTTAATAGATTTTCAACTTTATCGCTAAAGCATTAGGCTCAACGTTGATAAGATAGTACATATATATGTATGTAGCATTGGATAGTAGCTTGATGTGCTGGCGTCTGTACATTATTTACTTTTAATCATACAAAACTAAAATTATTAAAAAAAAGTTCTGCAATAAAAAGTATTATTGTTTCTACGGAAATTAAAAACTACAAGCTATTCGAGGTGGCACAGGAGAAGAATACCTCGTACCAGAAGGCTGCATCATTACCACGTTGGATAGCACTACAAATTCTTTGACCAAGAAATAGGCCAGCCCCTGGTCACGCGAAGAGTCCACCAACCGTTTGGTGATGTCCTGAATTACTTGGTGGGAAATCAGACACCAAAGCCCTAGTGTTTCTTGCAAACAGTAGAATATTCAAACACTGTTTTAAGCTGTCACGGTTTAGAACTAAACAGTCTTAAATTCTCCAGTCAACTCCCGATCATGGCGCTTGCAACAGCAACGAAATATCGGGAGCTCGAAATAATGAACAATCACGGCCAGTTGTATGCATCGCATGCATCTCGACCTGATCCCGAAAATGAGGATTCCAGAGCCACCTTAACCCGCCATTTCACAGAAGACCTGCCAGAAGTCAGCCAAGACGAAATCGAGGCGGCTCTTAGACAGCTTAAGAATGGAAAAGCCCCTGGCGAGGATGGGATAACGACTGAGTTCCTGAAAGCGGGAGGAAGCTCTGTTTTAAGAGAGCTTCGGGAGCTCTTCAACTCGGTCCTGTTCTCTGGGAGAACTCCAGAAGCGTGGAGAAGGAGCGTGGTCGTTCTTTTCTTTAAAAAGGGAAACAAGACCCTATTAAAGAATTACAGACCCATTTCGCTCCTTAGCCACGTGTATAAGCTGTTTTCAAGAGTCATCACGAATCGTCTAGCGCGAAGACTCGACGACTTCCAGCCACCGGAGCAGGCCGGGTTTCGAGGAGGATACAGCACCATAGACCACATCCACACAGTGCGGCAGATCTTACAGAAGTCCGAAGAGTATAATCGGCCGCTGTGTCTTGCATTTGTGGACTATGAGAAGGCTTTTGACTCTGTCGAGACCTGGTCAGTTCTGGAGTCTCTGCAGCGATGCCAAGTCGACTGGCGATACATCCAAGTGTTGAGAAATCTTTATGAGAACGCCACAATGACCGTCCAAAGTCAAAACCAGCAAACGAAGCATATCCCATTGCGTCGGGGGGTGAGACAAGGGGACGTTATTTCCCCGAAATTGTTCACCAACGCACTGGAGGATGTGTTTAAGACGCTAAAATGGGAAGGACGTGGCATAAACATCAACGGCGTGTACATCTCACACTTGAGATTTGCAGATGACATCGTCATACTGGCTGAATCGCTGCACGACTTGCAGCAGATGCTGGATGGAATAGTTGATTCTTCAATACACATTGGTCTCAGGGTGAACTTGGACAAAACCCAGGTTATGTTCAACGAACACGTCACCCCAGGACCTGTTGTTGTCAATGGCGGTCCTCTCGAGGTTGTTCGAGAATATGTTTACCTCGGGCAAACTCTGCAGTTTGGTAAGAACAACTTTGAGAAGGAGGCTAACAGAAGAATCCAGCTGGGCTGGGCAGCATTTGGGAAGCTTCGCCGGGTCTTCTCGTCGCGTATTCCACAGAGCCTAAAGACTAAGGTCTTCAATCAGTGCGTCCTGCCTGTTATGACTTACGGAGCCGAAACGTGGACACTCACAGTACGGCTGGTCCATAAATTTAAGGTCGCTCAGCGAGCTATGGAACGAGCTATGCTTGGAGTCTCTCTGAGGGATCGCATTCGAAACGATGTGATCCGACAGAGAACCAGAGTTGTCGACATAGCTCACAGAATAAGTAAGCTGAAGTGGCAATGGGCCGGTCATATTTGCCGTAGAACCGATGACCGTTGGGGTAGACGTGTTCTTGAGTGGAGACCGCGAATCGGCAAACGTAAGGTGGGACGCCCTCAGGCTCGGTGGAGTGACGATCTTCGCAGGGTGGCTGGTAGCAACTGGATGAGAATTGCTGAAAGTCGAGTTAAATGGCGTGCGATTGAGGAGGCCTATGTCCAGCAGTGGACTGCTATAGGCTGATGATGATGATGATGACACGGACGATAATACCGTAAGAGATATTATTAATACTAGTGCTGTAGGGATTGTATCTATGAATTAACTGCAACACAAATAACAAACAACACAAGCCTTATTTTCCGTCTGTGGGTAAATTTTCTTTCCGATTATGTTGCCAAGTAAAAAAATTATACAAGTCCCAATTAAAATAGGTTACGTATACAAAAGCAGTACACGAATCTTTTGGCACGTGACCAAATTCTGAACTAACCCTGATGACATGCGGTCCTTCGGAACAATAAAGAAATCAAAAGTAAAAAGGAGGTTGGGAACCACTGCTATGACGTAACGGCACGTTTGACGAAGTTGCTGAGCAAATTTTTATATTTAAGGTAGTTAAATAGAAAAAAGAAACCTTAGGTATTGGCACGATTTCACCTGCCTAACTCTCCATCCTTCTGTTAATACTGATTTTAGGACTTTCTCCGCTTATTCGTGAAATATATAGTGAAAACTCCAGAGTATCCCGCGAAATTCAAATTTTCTTACGTTTTTTGCAATTTGCAAGTCTTTTCAGGTTGTATGTTGATGAAAAATGAGTCGCGCAAGTGACACTAATGTAGTTAAATTAATCCTCTAAGTTCATTTAACCCCATTGTATGACTTTTCATGATATAATTATAGCGCCGGCGCTTCCACCTTAAGAACTATAGTTACATAGTGTGTGTGAAAGTGGCTTGTTAGCGTACCAATATTGAACTTAGTAACTATTAGTTCCATGTTATTACTATTTAGTGACATAATTAAGGAACTATAAATATCCGTGCCTCCTGTCAACTACCAGTCAAGAGTACTGCTAAAAGATCTAACTCTAATTGAGGAGTTTTCTTCAAGGCGTGGCAGTATTCGACATTCAAAATTGACAAATTATATTAGTCCTTAAACTTCATTTACTCAATTCTGACCTCAGCAGCAGTGATATCCTAGTGATGTAACCGTCGGACTTCAAAGTCTATTTATTTTATTATTTATATTTCTCGACGGCATGTAAAGCCAAGTCAGAGGCCCATAGGCGGCATAAAAACTCTGACACTGGGTTTACTGTGGTTAGGCACTAATCACACGTAAAAGAAGAAGACTCAATTCTGAAATCGATGGCAGACATGTCGTTTTTGAAAGACTTGTGGGTACCTGCTTTCTTCAAATGAAACTAGGGGTCTAGGTTGTATGATCACTATATTTCTTCTATTTCCATTATTATACTGATGCTCTGTGCTAATTGATTTCTTTGCTATGGTAAGAGGTAGTGTGCCATTGTTGTTCATCGTCTGTTTTTGTACTATTATAGATAAATCAAGAGACGAAAAGCTTGTTAACCTGGACTCGATCACATCAAACTCGGGTACTTACTTGTAGGTCGTTGTTTTATATATTGTATCAATCTTAGTGTTTTTTGCTGAGAGGAGAAGAGAGTTCCATTCATGTTGCTAAATCGTTCATCCAGTGAAGAGAAGGCCCGGCAGGGCCTTCTCTTCACTGGATGAACGGTGAATACGATGAATACGCATTCTTCAGTCCTTGTGTAGTCAACAAAATATACATTATTTATCTTGTTTATCGGTTGTGTTAAGCAGTCAAACATATTTTATTGGTTTGTAACACTAATAAAAAAATGCAGAAATCGCTAGCACTTTTTGTTGTTCTAGTTCCCAAAAGAAGAACTCAAAGGGTTGATTTAGTCAATCTTAGAAATGTATCACTTTGTTGTTATTGTAAATCCTTGTATATAATAAAATAAAGTTGCCTTTCGCTTCATAACTTATTTACTTGTTTTAACTTGCTGCATCCAAATGCAGAAATCGCTAGGACTTCATTTCTGATGTTATAGTTAAAAAAAAGACCCTAAAATCTAAAATTAATACCTTAATCTGCAAATCGGCCAACTCCATTTGTCAAAATTTTACAGGAGACAGTTAAAACTTTATAATTTCATTTCTATATAAACTTAAAAAAAAATTAAAATCCTGTTGGTGTATTATGTTAGTAGCTACTAAATTTCATTGTCTGTTTTATTTAAAATATTATCGTTACTAAAATATAGACGCTTTTTTGAGTTATCTGGTTTTTTTGGTAATTAAAAATTGGAATATGGAGTTGGATGGTTTTACTTACATGAAGGTAAAAGAAACACAATATTAATTATAGTAGTATTAGGTTATTTATTCTTCGTGATGAATTGGTATTCATAATAACTTTGGTAGTCATCAGGCATGGTATATTTTAACTCTTGTAGATCTAAATACTTCTTCTTTTTTATTTTTCTGCGATGGTTGTACATTTGCGGTAAATTTTCAAATGGAGTTTGATTCACATTGTTGTTTCTGCGTTGGTTCAACAATGTATATTGGTCAGAGAATCTGAGTTTGTAATAAGCTCTTCCGAAAAGATCGTACTTGAGACATCTTATGTTGGTTACCTGAAAAAAGATCAACATTATCATAGCTATAACTACACCAAAATCAAAACCACATAGGTACAAGTAACTCATTTGATCATATAAATAGGAGAAAATGTTTTAAAGAAGATGTAAAGAATGCATGAAAATGATGGTCTATCAGGTCGAATGTTGAATGAATTTGAGCTCTTTGAACGACCCATCGTATGTGAGCAAAGCGAAAAGAAAAAAATAAAATAAAGGAAAGTTATGGGTATAATAGATGTGCCAGGATATTGAAAAATGAAGACCTTTAATCTCTGCCCATGATTACTGGGAGACAGACGTGATGCTAATGTATGTATTGTGTAGTAAGGGTGTAAGTTTGTATTATGTAGACACTAGACAATAGCTTTGACTACTTAGTGATCAGTACCTTCTGATCTCCTTCCATTTTTCCTGGTATAATAGATTTGTAAAAGTTCAGGTTCTGGAAATTCTTAAAGTAGCCATAGTTTAAATATTTGACTTGATATGGTTTGCTGTTTCTGGCCTTCCGACAAATATTAATATATTCTGCCAGGACATTAATCGTTTGGTGTTTTAGGTTCCTCTCAATCAATGCGTGCATGCTATCTACCTCCATTTGGGTATGGCCCACTTCGAGGTATCTTTGGATGATCGTTACGTTAAGCATCATTGCAACAGTGACAAGAGCGTTGCTTAAAATAGTGTTCCTATTTTGATAAGTACACCCATCAGAGTAGAATATTATTTCTCGGTTATCTTCTCCCATTTTTGGAATGACCGTTTCAATGAAAAACTTGGAGATAATAGTTGCAAACTCGTCAGAGTTTAGACCACCCTAAGTCTCGTTCCACAGAAAACAGTATGCATCACTTGTTTTCATATCATATATACACACCAGTTTTGCACACAAACCTTTGTTTTATAATAATGTGAAGACACGTTGGACCGCACAGTGTTCCCTTTGTTAAAAAAAAATTCCCTCTGCTGTTTATTGTATTTATCGATCAAGGGATGCATTTAAAATGCACGAGTAAAACAGTCACGTGTCAATTTCAAATACTTTATTTAAATGATAAATTCATAACATAACAATCGTAATTATTATCTAACCAACATTTTTTTAATGATGAACTTTAGGTGACTTTTTCATGAAAAAAATTAAAATAAATTCTGAAAACGTAACTGTCCAAGATATTTATTTAATATAAATATAGTCTGATGCATCTTTGGGCCCATATTTTTGGATTCTGAGTAATATTTTTTTTTTTCAAATTTGGTTTAATTTTTTTTCTCCCTAAAAACTCAAAAGTGCGACTTGTCACTAGCATTGAAATATTGCTCGTAATAAGGCCTATCATTCATAAGAAAACCACGTTGCACTATTGCGGTTCTAAGTAAGCCATTTTGTTCGAAGGTCAAAGAACACAACATAGGGTTGTCGCAAAAGGTCAAACAAGTATATTTTTTTTGTGAGTGTGGGTATACAAGGGAAAAAAAGAGATATCACTAACATACTTATCATATCGCAAGCCCGAATCTATGTCATCCCGAATCAAGGAACAAAGAATTATGTATTCAACGCGAACGAGGTCGCGGCTACTATAGGTGGATAATATAAAAATGTGATGTGTGTGAATAAGTTATAGCTTATTATTTCCTAATAATATAAATATAATAATAACAAAAACCATATAAAAAACATTAAAAAATATAAAAATAGTAGCCCACCGGTATCGGGAACAGGGTCCAAGCTACCGGCGGTCAGGGCTCCAGAAAGAGGAACCTCCTAACAATACGAGCCGTGTCCAGAAGTACCGCTTTCTGAATCAAGCCCTTGATCCAGCTGCCTAACGAGAGCCTCCTCAGGTATTGGTCGAGGCTCTTGGCAATTAAGCCATGGGCTGAGACGACTATCGCCACAATGATCGCTGAGTCCACATCCCACATGTCGACAACCTCGCGAGCCAAGTCAAGATACTTGATTTTCTTATCTTTCTCGGCTTTCACGAGGTTCTCATCATGCGGGTCCGTTATGTCAACAATCATTGTGCGCCGCTCTGATTGATCCACCACCACTATATCAGGCTTATTGGCTACAATAGTCCTGTCAGTGATGATGGATTGATCCCAGTACAATGTGATACTGTCATTTTCGAGAACTGGGTCGGGCACATACTTATAGTACGGCACTTCCGATTCCACAAGGTTGTATTTTAGAGCAAGTTGCTGATGGATAATCCTGGCTACAAGGTTGTGTCTACGCAAGTACTCTCCGTTAGCCAGACGAGAACACCCGGAGATAATGTGACGGATTGATTCGCCTGGACGGTGGCATGCCCGACATATGTCAACCGTACCGTCCTTCACAATAAATCTCCGGTAGTTATTCGTCATAATAACTTCATCCATAATTGCACAGACAAAACCTTCGGTTTCTCCGAAGAGGTCCCCGGAACGTAGCCAGGCTACGGACGTATGATATAGCTTATTATTATTATCCATTCGTTGCTTAGTGTTAACGGACAGTCATCGTCATCATTGGATGAATCTTCTTCATCATCATTGGATGGACCTTCATCATCCACCTCTGCCAACTGCAAGTTTTCTTCGTGAATTGGTTTTAAAAGTTCACGTACAGCTTCTGTAGGACAAAGCCGCTTGGAATACCTTCGACGTTGATTGAGGTGTGCCATAGAAATGAATGGATCTGATGATTCTAGTGCACGGTGAAAGAGTTCGATCATCGTTTTTCTCCTGTTCATTTTGCGTTAATGGTGTTACCTATCTGAGCGCCAGAATTTGTTACGCGACTCGGCCGCTTGCTCTGATAGCATTCCGACAGGAAGTGAGCAGGATTCAATAATCTCTTCACCATTTACTAGAATTTTGTGTACATTCACAGTCAGTATATGACTGGACGTACCTTTCCGCTAGTGTGCGGCACACAATGCCAAACTTTTTTGCATTTATGGGAAATTCGCAGGATATGGTGACAAGGATAATATGCAATCCGTCGACCAACCATGCTTCTACTAGACCTAAAATCTCAGTAAATATGCCACGGAATTTGTCTGAAAGTGCTGTCCGGGCCGAATTTCCATCATTCGTGGTTCCGACATTAGGTTTCACCACGTCCACTAACAACCCAATCCTCGTTCTTATTTCAGCCTGAATGCGTTTTTTTCGTTGTTTAACTATTAGGCTTTCGTTACTGCCCTTATTGATTCGCCATTTTTGTACTAAAGGATCGTTTTTAAAACTTAAATGCAACTCAAAAACGCGTATCCATGACTCAAAAACGCGTATCCATGACTCAAAAACGCGTATCCATGCACGAAGAGGTTTAGTATAAGATATTCCCAAATCATTGAACTGGCTGGCCGTAAATTTACAAAATCGGCATCTTAACTGCGAAGACGTTGCAGTAATAATGTTAAGAACTTTTCCATCTATCACGCTCAAGGTTAAGTCACAAACGATAGATGTTATGTTGTGACCTACTGAAGTTTGTGTAGTTATAGGTGACAAATTTTTGATCTGTTCTTCTACACAGTTTTTTTCGGAGAGAATGAGGTCACTGGTTTCTTTTTTATACTGTATGCGCTGTGGTCGACAAAATCTGTATGACTGGGGTGTAGGATTGAGCCAGGCAATGAAATGATTGTCGGCTACGATACGTAAAGGTACAAAAGTAGTGGCGAAAAGGCTATTTTCGTTGATGGAAATATCTTCTTCTGATTGTGGGAAGCACTGTTTATATAATGCTTGGCCTGTACTTCCATCAAAACCCCAGGACCCCTCAAATACGCATGTGACTTCCTTGCGTGCCTTTTCTATTGCAATATTCGATGAAACTGTCTTCATAACTTAGGACAATACGTTGGAAAGTGTGTGTCAGTAGCCCTTGTAAAGAAACTGTTGCTTCTACTTCAGAAACTTGTATGTCTTCTGTTGGATATCATGCTTTTCTTGCATTTAGAATCTCATAATAAGATGGATAAGCAGGGTATCCTCGACTATACAAATCCTGCCGCATGAGTTTATACGTCTCCACACTCAGTATCCTATCGATAATGACACTGAAAGCTTCCTCTGGTGTGTAAGGTTTTGTGATCGCAGAATTTTTTTTAACACCTCGGAAGCTCGTTTTGGTGACTTCAAACAAGTTGTTATTATTTTTTCTAAATCTTTAGATGCTTTTGGCGTTATCTTTCTTCTATCATCTGAGGACACCGTAGAAGCAAAAGCTTTTATCATTTTGCTCTGCGGTTCACTCTCTAGTGTCTCCATGATTCGTTTTCTGCTTTGAAGTTCTTGTTTATTGCTCTTACTAGGATCACTGGTTACTTCTGGAAGTGGGGAAATACTGCATGCCACTCTCTTGAACTCATCTGGAATGTCGTCGATGAACTGTTTGTTCAAGAAAACGCCATGCTTGTCTTTGAACCTTTTTTTGTTCCTTCGACATTCCTTATAATATATCTGTCTGTGTGTCTGTCGCATTAGGGTAACCCTGTAAAGATAGTCTAAGCTGTTATAAAAATAAATAAATAAATAATATCATGGCTTTACTGAGAAATGGTTTTTAACAACTTCGCCTATGAGTCTATCTTTTTCGCTAGACGAGAGGTCTTTGAGGTGTTGACCCATTTCTCTGAAAACTACGATGGTCAATTCCGAGGATATTAGGTCGTCAGGTGACCCGTTCTTCTTATATTTTTTGTTTTCTGCGTAAAAGCATTCAAAAATCTTTAATCGCGTGCAACCTCCTTGCATGTTTGCGGATACTTCCGGAGTTTGAGAAGTACCGGCTGTGGCGCAGTCCACAGCATCGTTTGCCACTCATGTACCAACATGAGGGTTGGCGCCCTCATGCCCCCCCTGCATTACGTCCTCCGGTCGGGGCCCGGATGGACATCCCTCAGCAGGTTGGGTAAGCCCCTGCTGAGGCGAAGTGGCGCCATGGGTTTGTAACGGCTTCATGGTGCCTCACCCCCGTTTCTCCAAGTCACTTGTATTAGAGCGGGGTTTTAGCATAACCCTAACGAGGGTAGACCTCTTCCCACGCTACGTGTGTACCTTCATCGAAAAAAAATAGTCCCCAAACGCGTGCTTATCAATAGTATAAAAGAAAAACTAAAAGAAAAGGTCTTCCAAGCAGGTCATTGGATTTTATGCCTAAATAAGCTATTGTAATATGTATACCAAAAAATATAATTCAAAACAAAATAAAATGAATTAAGGTCAAATTCAGTAACAACCCTAACACTATGTTTTGAAATATTGAATTCCTTCTAAAAACCGCAATAGTGCAACGTGGTTTTATGAGTGATAGGCCTTATTACGAGCAATATTTCTATGCTAGTGGCAAGTCGCACTTTAGAGTTTTTAGGAAGAAAAAAAATAAAAACGAAAATCTGAAAAAAAAATATTACTCGGTACTGAGGTGATTTTCCAAAAATAAAAACTGGAAAATATGCGCCCAAAGATGCTTTATATTTACTCATATACCTATACGCTATCTCTGTGACAGTACCACTACTCATTCCAGTTCCATCATTTATATCTGTTGACCAATTGGGACTTTCCTGGTCAACCAAATTTAGTTTCCCGAATTATTCGGTTTTTTGCAGGTTTTCCATTATTTAGATTATCCGTGCCTGCCTTAACAAATTGGATGTTATTCTTTTGTTTTCTCTGATAATTTGGTCCTGTAAACTGTCTGTTGTTCCCAACAGAATAGTGCTTACGTGCGAATTGCGAATCTTTATCATTCCCGTGCGTCTGAATCGGACCTTTCTTGACATTCCTCTCTAATTTTCTTAGGAATTCTATGCCCGTTCTAAAACTACTGATTTCCTTATTAGCAAACCAAGCTATTTGTACGGCTTGTGGATAATGTCGCATTATGTAACCTACTATTTCGGATTCATCTAATGGAAGCTGTAAGTCTCTAACTAAATCCACTAGCTCCGCAAAATATTCCTCCATAGTACTCCTACCATTAGGATTCCACGTTGAATCAAGTAAACGTCTTTTTGCAACTTCCCGTTCCCTACTTCCCCAGAACACATCTATTAAGTCCTTACTAAAATCAGCGAAAGTATGCCAGTAGTCACTATAAATCTCCATTATTCTTTGAGCCGGGCCTGTTAGGCTTCCTATAGCTATATCTAAGGCTCTATCCGCTCCATTAATGGTTTTTATATACCGTTCCAAGTCCTTTAGGAATTTATTTACGTTATTTTGCCCCCCACTAAACTTTGGGCCTCTCAGGTGCTGAGCCTAAAAAATATACACCCATCGTATTACTTTTAATGGTTCCGGCTGCAGGGCCTGATCCCGAACTTGTACCGACTGTAGTTGGATCATTGTCCAGTGTCACTGTTTCAATATCCGCGTTCCCCGCACACGTTTTATTATTGGGAGTGAGATTTTCTATCTTTTCCAAGCGATTGGCGATGCTATCTATTTTCTCGACAAGTAATTCTATTCCATTACCAGTGTAACTCAGTCGCCGATTCGCATTAGAAGAATTTGGTCTAATGACCCTTTTGTTAGTTTGAACGCGTTTAGATTTGTTTCCACGGCGATCCATGCTTCTAATGTAAGTAATATAGTCTTACCTCGAAACTGCGACTGGAATACCTGAACCTCCTGAAACCGCAACTTCTCCCAACGTGTCCTCTAGCACCGCGACGCTGTGAAGTACTGAAGGCACTCGATCGAAGCTGGAACAGCCACGAAGCCCTGCTCTGCCCGTGCTCGGAGTATCGACTTTATGGTGCTGGATACGCTCCTGAAATGTTCGGCACACATTCGGTTAGACATATCAATTGTAGTGTTTTTTTTTGTTTCTGCTTTTTTTTTCTTACTTAACCTATAACTGATAGTAACGGTCATATAAGTGAGTACCTGAGTAAAAGTGCTTGTCGGCGCATCGGATGACCCGATGCTTTCTCTGTAAGGAGTCTCGAATTTGTCGTTGTGTTTTGTTCGTAGTAACCCATAAGTTGTTCTTTCTCGTTGCACTGAAGTGAATCAGTACATTTAATGACGAGAATCCTGGTCACGGCACCACATGTGACTGTTCGTAAATTACCATAGGCTGATAAAGTTTTCGTTTTTCCTAAATCATGCAAATATTAGTATTAATGTCGACTCCACTCGTAAGTGGAGAGGCCGCGCCCCACCATCCGCACGGCCTTGTAAGATTCGACTCCAAACTTGGGCATCTTTCCACCGACTTCTAACCAACTGACCTCCAGCTCTGTCCTGACTTTAGAAGCTAGGGGGGACAGGGAGGGGTACTGGGTGAAGTTAATATTGGGGATTCACAGTTAAGACATATACATGAATAATATCGAATCTTATAAAACTAAATTAATAATAAGGTATGAAGCTAATGAGACAAGAGGACGCAAAAATATGATATATAATGAAATGTTTGGTAAAGGAAACGTTACGCTTGCGCTTAAGAATTTATTTATTTATTCCTTACGTTAATTTATTTGATTCCAAAATACTAGATGCCGATTCGCAAACGCAAACGATTCCATGTTACAACATGGAACCGTTTTACACCGTTTGTCCGGCGTACGTGTACCGTTAGACCTAAGTGCATAGCCCTACTGAGGACACTGCTACGAACTCTAACAGGTCACGTTCCCTAAGCTCTATCTACATGTCTTTCCCAATCCTGAGGCAGTGGGTTGTGAGGCTACTGCCATTGAGGTAGACAGGTTTCTAGTATTTCTACTTATACGCGTACCCACGTTAATAACACCCTTATGGCAGATTACCCCAATTACTATATTATAACACAATTTGCACAAGCGTACCGTAGACTCGGTCTGTAGCAGAACATATTGCGATTGTTATTGGTGGACGCCGAAGTGGTTATTCCATCGTCACTTCACATTTCTTTACTCTGCCCCATGTCGTGGTTGCGTGTCTCGCTAAATAGTGTCGATTCAGTAATAGGCCTGTGGCAGCCGGGGTTTGTTTGTCCCTAGCGTTCCTAAGAACGTAGCTATCCATTCAGTTTAGGATACTTGGTGAAACCTACCCCCGCTCCCTGAAATGTGTGCCAACAATCTCTACGCAATGTTTCTGAGCTAGACCTTTACAGGAAGCAGTATTCATCAGCAGCATTTGGTTGATTTGTACCACAAGTACATGTCGGCATTATATTACTGCGCAATATCATTTGTTTTAATCAATCCGTGAATATCTCGGTGCTGCCTTCACCACTGAATAATATAGTTTATTCTAATTGGAATGCGAATATTACGGTTCTGCCTTTCATTTGTGGTGAGTCAGATCAAAGTCGATTCGTCGAAAGTCGGGTGTGTCGGTGAACAGTGTATAAGTCGTATGTATGAAAAGCGTGTACATTGTAGCGAAAGACGGTCTCCGTTCCCTAAAACCGAACGCAGATGATGAATATGTGCCACGGGTTGGATTAGGAGGTGGAACTCATAACACATGAGAAAATAGTATACATTGCGATAATATAGTGCCGCCGCTCCGTCATGCTGAAATAAATGATTATTAACACCTTCCCCTTCTCTACCGTCACAGTTATTATCTATAAAATCTATACAAATTACCCTACGAGAATTACATTATGAAAGGTCCGCAAAGATCTACATATTCCTCCACGTTAATTAGTAAATTAAAGGTAACACTTACCAAGTAGGTCCTTGAAGTGAACTGAAGTATAACCCACTTACAATACGCTGCACCGATTACCAGTCTCGCCTCTGCCGCAGCCTGCGTTCTCTGCTGTTTCCTTTCTCGTCTCGATCTCACTCACTCACTACCCAGACCCTTGCGTCCGACCTCTTAAACCGTCCAAGCTCAACTCCTTGAATCCACCAAGCTTTCTCCGGCGCCAGCCTCCAAAAACCACCACGCTTGGGTCTGTTCCCATACTTTTTTTTTTTACAGAATTGGTTTATTGCTCTTTTTGTGCAAACGTCTCGATTGTTTTTAAGAGGGTCGTGTTAAACATGGTAAGCAGATGTGGCGTTAGAATCACTTAGAAATCGGGTAATTTTTTACTGTTTCTTAAGAATTTGTTGAATTATTACATTTGATTGACCTGTCAGTTAGTATTTTTTTCTCGAGTCGCTTTCCCATTAAATAAAGAATTTATGCGTTTCCAAGTGATGCAATATTGTTTTAAAATTCAAAGGAAGAATGGACGCCTCATAGTTAATTATCGGGCTGTCAAGCCATAAAGTAGAGGTTTAATGTATCTGTAAGTGGCCGATACCGTGTAATGATTTTTGAAATAAGAATAATGGCTAAGAAAGGACAATGGGCAATTTTGTATGGAGCGTGGGCGGTCCGCGGCCAAAAATGATTTTATCATTTATTGGTGTGCTTTACTCCTACAATTATTGTGGACAATTCTTATTACTGTGGTGTACTTCTAAAATGAATAAAAGACATTTTTGTGTTTGAACCTTTATATCGTTTTACTTATTATTCTGGCTTATATTCAATGCAAAAATACAAAAGGAAAGTGAAACAACAAATCTGGATAGTCTCAAAGATATTTATTATGTAATAAATGACATAATGTATTATTATGTAATAAATGACATAATGTATTATTAGTAAGCACAATTACCATACTATGTATTGTAATCTAAATGAAACCTTTATTTTGTTATAAAAAAAGTTATGTTTAATAAACTATTATTATATCTAATTATTTATTACATAATTATTATATTAATAGGTATAGGTATTGTAGGACCACATGTTTAAAAATAATGAAAAAATATTTTTTTTTAAAGGAATTAAGTGTGATTTTAGAGCATGTTTAGCCTAGTTCCTCCTACTCATGCTCTAAAATCACACTTAATTCTGCTGCTGGCAATCTAATCCCTTCGGGTTGATTTCTTGCCCAGCCTATATACCATACTACGCACATAACATGTGCGCAGCATCCGACCGTGCGCCTACCACTCAGACACGAACAATAGTAATGGCCGATAGCTTCTCTTCCGTTCCTTTGTCGGTCAATAATAATGTAGGAATAATAGGTCCTAGATCTTACGTGCCTTGACTGTATTCGAACGCGTAAAAACCAAACTTCTTGCTCTGCTATATATTCGCTAAGACTTATTTGTTGCTCTCGGTACACTTCAATATTATACAAGCCCTGTACTAGGTGCTCAGCATAATAACTGCGGGCTACCTTGATTTGATACGTACCGAGAGCAAACAAAATAAGATCATCCTCTGAAAGAGTTGGAAAATCGTCAAAAATAAGGTGGTCACTAGTGATGCTTTGGAACGTTGCTCTTTGTCTATTCATATTATTACGAACAACGTAGTCCGCCAGGTGATTGGGTCGATTTAAGCGGTCATTTATAATGTCTATAAATGTAGCTGCATGTACGCTATCGTGTATCGGCTCCTGGAAAGCGTTAATTAATGCAGCTGCTATTTTAAAGTCTTCGAACATGTGGTTTAAAGCCCGATTAAAATAATCCTGGCGAAACAACTTAAAGTCACGCTTAAATCGACCGTTTATTACTTCTACCACCCAGCGGCATATGGTGACCAATCTAGACCAATTCGATTGTTAGTTGATCTACACCGCGTCCTTTACTTTCAGGCATGTAAGCAGAATAATTAAATTGGGACAAATCGGGAAGGGCGTCTCTAAACCCACGATCTAATATAAAAACATCACTTTGACGAAAAAACCAATGAAATGTACCTTCGTCATTATATATCATTCTTTGTAAAATATTTGCATCTGAGTCAGTAGCCGCATATGGTCCACAAACATCTAAAATATAACCATCGCAGCTTACAATAATAAATGGTTTAACAAGGTTTGAGTATTTATGTAAGCTATACGTTTTCCTCTGAAAAGAATAATTCGAACTCTTCTGTATGTAGATGTATGTGCCATCCATTATTACAATTGCTTTTCTGTCTTCTAATGTTGAGTTTGGATTTCCAAATAAAGCATTCGGTATGTACAGGTTGCGTTCAATAAGCGTTCTTCTGTCGACGTGATCAAACCCTAGGTGCCTAGGCACGAACTCAGCATATAAACAATCTCTTGCTTTTTTTAAATGCCGTTCCAGCGTTCTTCTACTCATTTGAAAGAGCGTGGCTAGTCTCTCGTTGCATTCACCGCTCCGCAACTTCATTAAATATATTGCTAAAGTGGTTTTGGAATGCAAACTAGTCAAGGAAGGTGTCTGTTCCAAGATATCTGTGAATTGTTCTCGGCTAAGACCCAATCGAATACATATTTCATTGGTGTCTATATTTTCAATATTTTCAAAATCTAAAATAGCTCTTCTTGACACAGCTGCTTTCATAAGACTCATCATGTGAATAAAATGAGTACTATTAAAATCATGTCTTAGATTCGGACTATCTATTATCTCATCCCAGTCATTGGATCTTAAATGTGTTTCACATACTCTGGCTTCTTCTGGTATATATAAGTTGGAATCCAGCAAAAGTGATATCCGTATATTTTCTGGAATCCGATGACGTGTAATACTTCTGTATCTCTCAAACATACAAGACGCTGCATTATTAGGCACTCGAGAATACTCTTCAATCTGAAGTACACATTCGTGCGGAGCAGGGTTTGGATTAGGCTGTACAGCACGTTAAGCTCGCTGCCAGCATGGTCGACAAACGTATTCCAGGCCATTATACTCAATCTAAAAAAAAATATATGAACTTCTTATTAATATAACTAATAATAATATATAAATAAACAGGTAGTAATAGATGGTTTGGTCATGTCCCAAATGTGCCAAACAAAGAAATTTTACGTCTATTATAACCGGACGGATTTTAAACTGTTTACTCAGTCATGACTAACTGTTTACTCGCTGGTATAACATGCGCCTTGATAATAGAAAACCTGTTTTCGAAGGTCAAGGGAAGAAGAATATAACCAAGGGATGTTATCCTCTGACCTCCTGCTGCAGTAACAGTTATCCTCTCATCGTTGCATAAAATCAAACCTAGATTTATCAATAGTTCATGAGAGTTCTTACCTAGGATAGTGACGGCGGAACCAGAATCCAACAAACCATATAAAAATAAATCTTTATTGATTCTCACCTTTGCATAAGGCCTAGGGTCGTTACTCGGTTTAACATTGAAAATTGTAGAAATATCTTTCCTAGAAAAGAAGTTTTTAACAAACATGAGCCAATCAGTCCAGTCCGAGCTATCTGTATGAGTAACCGCATGCGTTCTACAATTCTCAGTTTTTAGTTTTTTTGGTTTGCAGTTTGGACACTCCGGTGTACGAACTTCCTTCATGCCACACTTAAAACAAAAAACTTTGCGCTCAGCCGTGCAGTCTCTCATAGAATGCGTGTTAACGCGGCAACGGTGACAGTAAGGAACTTTGGATATAGCCGAAGTTTCGGCCTCAGAAGCCTGAATTTCGGAGACCTTGTGCGACCCCTGCTGGTGAGCACCTTCATACTTACGAGCGTAAAAATTACCTTGGCTATTAGTCGTCGACTTACGCTTTGAAGACTGGTAGCCAAATTCTGGAGCTAAAGTATTAATTGAAACTGAAGGTGGTTCCTTGAAAAATTCTGAACGAACCCTAATACGTTCATAATTTCTACAAATTAATTTTAAATCTTCGAGTGATTTAATATTAGGGCTAGCAGCTATAATATTAGAGTAGGAAGGACGAATATTATGTAATATAATTTCAAGTTTTTCGTCTTCCTTTAAGGGTTTACTTAGCCTAGAGAACATGCCTTGTATTATCTATACATATAATAAAATCGTAGACTTTCCGTGTCTGTACATTACAGATTTTTGCAAAAAAGTCACTGGAAGGTGCGAGAAATAAGTAATAGAAAGTAAAAATATCTTTTTTTAAATTTTTGTCTGTTTGTCGGTTTGTCGGTTTGTCTGTTCGTTTGTGCGCGCATCACGTAAAAACTCCTCATTGTATTCAAAATCTAAATATTACAAAATAAGAAGCATTGTTGTGGGTATTATTTAGCGTTTATTTCATCAAAATCGACCAACAGACGCAAAAGATATTAACTTTTAAAGTTTTGTTAGTAACCTTATACGCGATTTCTATGATAAAAATAATTTACGTAAATAGGTTTTAGTCGTAGTGTAGTCACTCGGAATGGCTGAAAACTAATTTTGTTTTATTTTTCCTTTTGTCTTTACTCTTTGCACGGAAGTAATAAGTACTTCGTACGCACGCGACGGCCAGTCAAGCTTTACAAAACCAGTTTATGCGGATCTCTCATTGTATAGGAAATCTATACAAAGCCAGGTCAATTTATACTGGTATTTTACGGCTGCATGTGCCGCCGTGTGTACAACTGCAATTCTTGCTTGCATTAAAAAAATCCACCAAAAGAAAGGTTAACGCTAATTTAGTCTCTTTCTAATAAGGTGACCATTCATTTTATGTAAAAAGTAGGACATGCTGGAAAGGCTGAGAATATAACATTATTAAATTAAATTAAAAGAATATTTTCAATTTTTTGTTTCCGAGGCAATTAAATAATTAAAAAAAATTGAAATACGAGAAAGCTATTATTATAAATATTAGGCGTCGGTAGATAGATATTAAAAAATTAATCATAATCATAAATCTTTATTTAATTCAACATCAGAAGTAACATGGACTGGTATATGCACAATCTTAAATAGGGAAAGGTGTCTGAAGTAGGAAGGTCCTGAGGTACAGATCACCTCTCCGGCTTAGATATACCATTTTATTTACAGCAATTTACAGCAACTAAACCTGAAGTTTATTTAATAAAATTACTATTATTTGCATTTTACTATATTTAATGGTGACCAGTGAAATGATGAATTAAATAAGATTAGTTCTTAGATAATAGGTAGATAAACAATATCCAACAAAATAAAAACTTTATGGGGACAATACCAAAATAAGACAATGACGTTGTCAAATTCAACCAGACCACCTTTTTCCAATGTTGCCCGCACACAAACTCAATAAAATACTTTCGTTCGAATATTAAAACAGGACTTTCAGGATTTCGTATTTTTATATGTGCCTACCGAAATTACTTCGAATACTAATAATTTAGTAGATTAATGATCATGTCCACATTGTGCGAGTGGGAAAAGGCTAAAATCCGGCAGAGACAAGCCTCAGAACGGCTATTTAAAACTTACGTTAACGGAGTAAAATACTTATATGAACAAACTAACATTGCGAATGGGTTGCCTGATAAAGTTAAGTCAAGGCTACTCTTTATTAAAACTAACGGAACTAATCTTTTTTTCAAACCAAACGAAATCAAAATGGAATTAAAGTAAATATCTGAGTACAAAGCAATCAAGCCAAGAATCTGTTAGGTTGTCATCTTTTTGTCCCTACTACAGAATTGTAAGGTATAAATAGATAAATTGATACTATATGTCCACTCATCTATTTTCTTATTAAAATATGTATTTATAAAAACAGATAGGTAATTTTATTATAAACACGATGGCATAACGTTCGGTTGTCTAAGTAAAATCGGTCAAGCCCCACGGTTGTCGCAATTTTAAATAGTCTTCACTTAATGATATCAGGCAACCCATTTGTTATGCTTTTTTTCATGTATATTAAACATGTTTTTGACTCAGTAAACATAGGATTTGTTTTGATACTAGAAAGGCTTATTTATAATGGTAGGTACCCCAGAGTGAAGAGGAGTTATATCCGTTTAATTTGTAAGGATGTTAACCGTTGGAGCCTAGGATAGATCATGGGTTGCATCTATATTTTGCTTTCGTTCATAAGCTTTGACAATGACAAAATAATGTGCGCTCACGTGAGCGAAGCCGCGGGCACAGCTAGTAGATAAATAAATCGTAATGTTCTCTTCCTCGCCCTGTGTACGCTGACGTATTTCTGAGGCCATGCGATAGTCGTAGTCGGGAACATCAAAATCATCTTTCAACGCAGTCAGTACCTCGTTCCAACTACCGACACTGCCCCTGATGTTGCGGTACCAGTGAAGTGCGTCACCAGTGAAAATATCGGTAGCAGAACTTAGTATTTTAGTTTCGGTTATATTTTTAGACATACGGAATTCTTCAATCTTTTGTTCTTGATAATGGAAGTCAGTTTATTAGCCGAGATTTAGATAAACTTTTCAAAAAATACAAAATTCCCAACATACATTTTACTCCGAAGTACACCCCACAAATTAATACAGTAGAAAGATACAACAAAACGATAATAACTGCTGTTTCAAGTTTCGTAGATGGGGATCATAGGTCTTGGGATTCAAACCTTCCTCAAATCCAATTCGCTATTAATAATTCTGTCAATGAAAGCACTGGGTATACTCCATCCTTTTTGGTACACGGAAGAGAGTTAGTCGTTTGTGGTTCTCATTACCTCGAATATCCAGATCCAACAGACCTAATATTTCTACCACGTGATGCTTATGCTGCAAACCTGGGCCAATTATCGCCAATATTCGACAAAGTGCAGGTTGCTTTGTGGGAAGCTCATGTAAAAAACACACAGCATTATAACTTGCGCCGAAAACATGCAGAGTTTAATGTGGGCGATATCGTTTGGAAGCGTTGCTACTTCCAGAGCGATAAAGATGCTCATTTTAGTAAAAAGTTGGCTCCTAAATTTCAAAAATGCCGCATAAAAGTCAAACGATCACCATTAGTTTACGTCTTGGAAGACATGAATGGTCGCGATCTTGGCGCCTGGCATATCAAGGATCTCAAGCTTAGGATATACCCGTCGTAAGCTAATCTTTCGTTTCTATCAAAATGTCTCTTTGCGGATTTCAATAAGTTAAAATCCTTTTTCTGGGGAGAGGGGTAATGTAACATAGTGTACATAACATGTACACTACTACTACAACTACTATAAATAATAAATAAAAAAATAGGTAGGTAACGGCCGTTAGGAATCTTTATACAAAATTGTGCATAACTTACCCAAGTTTGGGAATCACAGTCACTTATAGTTATTACAACTTTTAATTTAGAAGTATGAAGAAGCAATCCAGTCTCAAGATACTTAGTATAAAATATTCGAATGGTGTAAATTGTCTATTACTTATATTTCGCAATGACGGTAAGCAAATGTAGAAATTAGTCCGAGCGACAGCGTCCGTGCCTCAAGAGGTTTGGCTGCGGACTCCGTGATGTCGTCTCGCTCGCGCTCGCGCGGCGCGCGGCCGGGTGGCGGGCCGCGACGAGGAACCTGTTACTCCGTAAATATAAAATAATGCGGTTGTCCGCGTCACTTGATTGTTACACCTAGGTACAATTTTAGTTTTATAGTTATGTATGTATAGTTAAATAATAGTTAAAAATAGTTGATTTGTTATTTATTTATTTTTAGTAGTTTTATTTATATTGTTTACTTAGTAAGTTATATTTTTTAAATTGTTTATTTTTAAGTTAAGTTGTTTTTTTATTTATTTATTATTTATAGTAGTTGTAGTAGTAGTGTACATGTTATGTACACTATGTTACACACATGCCATACATACTGGACGTGACAGCCATGAAGCTTTGCTCGAATTCGAACGCATGCTGATCACTTTCTCGTTTATAATAAAGTGGTCTCAACAAGTTAACCACATCAGGATATTCACCTGTTAATATTAGTTGCCCTTCAAGCCTTTCGGCAGATGTTAAAATAGTGTTATACGAGAACATGCGAACATCACCCCTTGGAACGCAATTTCTAATATACGCGTCAATCGTTTCATCCCGTCCCCGATCTGGTACTTTAAGGGTGTTCATGGCATTAGACACAAAAATAGAGCGCTTACCAGTTAACTTAGTTTCAAGCGCACCTCCAACCAATTTCTGAGCAGTTTTCTGAAGCTTGCTCATAAAAGGAGTTAAACCCATAATATCGTTTGGAAGACTTTCGTTGATATTATAATTTGCCGGAATAATCTCGTCCGGATTAAGTAAAACATGGTGTTCATCCCATTGAGCTCCTGGGATAGAACTATTCGCCCAGAATCGACGTCTTATCTCAGCCTGTGTTTCGTCATCAGCCAGCTCAACTACTGTTTCGCGAAGATTAGATAACAATAAATTTTCGGGCCTAGGAAGTAAGTGCCCTTCGGCATCTCGTCTAATATCAGCTACAACAGGAAGGTGGGCAACAATATATAAATAAATAGGTAGTAATAGATGGTTTGGTCATGAAAAGAGAGTGGACGATAGAAGATTGACTAAAATGGTATATGACGCGGATGTATTTGGGAATGAGAGGACGCCCTAGACGGACATACACGGATCTTATCAGTGATGTCTTGATAAGATCTGTGAATGTGTGAATGTCTTGATCGTCCGAATCTATCTATATAGATACAATGTTAAAAGAACTTACTTGCTGTGGAGCAACAGCTTCAATAGTATATTGAGCAATTGCGGCATTTTCCTCAAAAAATGCATGGGTTATATCGAATCTTCTTCTATTAACCACTGACCGATTGCACAAAACACAAACTGGTCGATATTCTGCCATAGTCAACAAAATCCAGTTCACAATAGAATCAAAGTCCAAAAACGAAAGCCAAGTGATCAGGTTAGGAGTAAACAAAGTCCAGTATGCAGCGCGAGGTCAAAAGGTTTATAGACGAGCAAGATAAATCGATGAAGAATCGCACAGTACACAACGATACAAGCGTAACCGAAGGACTGCACGGAGGAAGCGCGCGCGCCGCCCGTCACCCCGCCGCTTGCTTGCTTTGTTTAGTCGAAGCTGATTGGTCCTCCGCGTGAACAGGTAGTCGAGTCGAACCAGTTTTGTTGTGTTGATGGCCTTGTTACCGTGTCATAAAACGTTTAGAAGTTACGGTAAAAACATTTAATATAATAATAACATAATTATTATGCGATATTGCCTTATGCAATTACGTTATATTGACATTCGAATATTTTTTTTCCTAAATGGAATACAGTGAAACGCCCATAGTAAAAGATGTTCCTAAATAACAGTACTTTCATTTGACTCTAAATTAGTTGATGGCCGCCGACCGCCCAGAACTGCCCATTGTCCTTTGTTTAATAATTAGGAGTACGTGACAGACAGTCACACTATGACCCGAAGATCCATCGCATCCCCATTTGTATATCAAAGTGTAATTCAACTCACTTGTATCTAATCTTTTTCCAAGAATATTTTTACATAGAATATGTAAAAATATTATCCAAGAATATTTTTACATAGAATATGTAAAAATATTCTTGCAATGCAGTATGGTTCAAAAGAGAATCCAGTCTTACTTCAGCCGATATTTCGGTGACTGTTATATTTTCAACAGGAGGATAGCACTGCTTCTTCACCTGTGCCACGTGATCATAGTAAGGGTATATATTGAACCCCCTTTCTTTGGCTTCTTGTTGTACATTTTTGTATTTATTATTTGTACACGTGAAATTATTTGATAGGAAAAAGGCCAAAGCTTCGTCAGGAGTATAAGGTCTTTGTTCTTTTCCAGTATGAATAATTCTTCGGGCTTTCTTGTACGTGGTGGCTCGTTTTGGCGAGGCTGTAGATAATTCTTCAATCAGTGTAGTAGCATCACGTTTGCCACTAGCTCTGACACTTAATTGCGCAACGAAAGTCAGTTCATCTTTGATGTATTCATTTAATAAGTGCTGAACTTTTCTCTTCTTCGTTTTTTTTGAACTTTCCACAAAACTTTTCTGCGGCCTGCCACCACTAGTACTTGGTATTGAGACATTTTCTGATACCACAAGCATGGCGAAAGTTAAATCTTCGTTTAGCCACAGTTCATAGTCTTTTAAAAACAAGTCTAATCGTCTTTGCTTGCGCTCCCATTTCACACGAATTTGCTTGTATTCTTTTTTCAAAAATGCTTTTAACTGCTCATCCTGTTCTTCGGTAACAACCAAATCACCAAAGCTCATTTTCACAAAGTTGATTACTTTATGTAATCGACCTTTGGGCGGAATATACAATCGCAAAAAACGATTATTATAACGTCAAAGTATATAACACAGAGATTTTTTTAAGACTACTATCACAGCTTGACTACATGGTAGATCTCCAAACAAAAATTGTTTAAAAATAAAAATATATTTTTATTGATTTATTTTTTCAGTGAGTTTTACAATTCGTAAGCATACAATTTTATTTATTTTAATAACTTAATATATGTGGATAATTACCTCTATTTGATGACTCCATCATAAAAAAAACACTTACAAGCTCTCAAAACACCAAAGAACATGTATACACGTTAGCGTTAACGGTCACACTGAGCAGCGGCCGACTACCTGAGTAGGTTCATGTAACTTCACCCATTGTTTAAACCAGTTTTGCGTGACAAGGGATTATTTTCCTTGTGTTACCAGTTAAAAGGTGTATTCGAGAGTGTAAGAAGATTTAAAAAAAGGAGTTTTAAACATTTAAATATCCATTGTCCTGCTAGATTGGTCAAATCGTAGACTGTGCGACGCCATACAAAATGGCCGATCTCCGGGAGTTGGCTGTCAAAATCGGGGCGTTCCGTTACGCGTGGAGTTAGCTGGTTGTCGAATAGCGATTTATTCAAAACATAGGGATAAAAATGTTTCAAATCATCCGTCAGTCACATAGGCTGACTGCATCAAAAAAGTATTTTGCACAAAAGTGGAGTTGGCTGGTTTGCGGATTAAGGTATCGAAATGTGTGAGCAATTTTACAATTTAATATAAGTTCACTATTCGCAGGAATAAATACAGGGTAAAAGGGACAGCCCTCCACAAACTGATGGGGTGGATTCAGTATATCATACTATACCACGGAACAAGAAATTATTTCAGGAATGTTATGGGAATTCAATAAAGGGGTTTGAGTAACTTTTATGGACTTGTGGCGTCATTTTTTTTTTCAGCGGCTACCAATAATTTTCATGTTACTTTGTTCTGCTGTGTTAAGTACGTATATATGTTCAATTATTTTTATCCTAAGTGATATTAAAGCTGAGATATTTGCATTTGAAGATTTTAAAAATAATAAATTACCGTCCTGCGTGAAAAAAATCTTAGGTATGTTTTTAGAAGATTGATTTTAGATATTGGCTTTACTGTTTCACGACCGTCAATGTGACGTTAGTATTAAGTCTTAGGAAATAATAAAAACACATTATACTTTATTGCATTTATTACATGATATGTTAAAACACATATATTAACTTTCTTCGTCCATTTCCTTCTTAATGTCATGTCGAATAATGGTATCTAAAAATTGTTCCGGCGGAGTCAGATTATTTTGATATCTGCCCCATCCCATGTACCATATAATGGACATTATATGCGAACAGCAGCCTAAGGTCCGTTTCCCGATTATACATGACCAATAGTGGCCCAATATTGCATCCAGCCCTTGTGCATTTTGCCCTTCCGCATCTTGCCCTTCCAGTCTTTCTACGAGAATATACACGTAATATGTCCGTCTAGATGAATGTCTGGATTGGATCCTGCCTCTAAGAAGCCACTGATCAATCCAGTTATAGGTTTCCGCCGAAAAATCATTAATATTGGGTTCTCTGCATACTTCAATCACACATGAACCGTCACTTTTTACATGTTCTCCATACTAGCTACGAGCTTGTTGTACTTGATACGTTCCAAGTGCATAGAGAATTAAATTATCTTCACTTAAAATAGGAAAGTCATCCAGCCCAGGAACTTCAGCATTCATAGATTTAAAATCAGCCCTTCTTCTATTCAGATTATTCGCAATGACATACTCGCCTAGTTGATTCCGTGGACTATGGTGAGGTATACGATTTATTATTTCCTGTGATAGCCTATGATCAGCCAGTGGTACCCCAAACGCATTTAATAATGCTGCAGCTATTCTTATTTCTTAAAATAGATGACTTGCAGCTACATTAAAATTCTGAGACCGAAGCTGACGGAACTGATTTTTTAATCTGCCATTAATGGTTTCGACCACCCAACGGCACATGTTTACTTTTCTTGAATCGTAGGCTTGTTGTGTAGTAAGCTGGTATTCATTGTCATCTTTAGATGAGGGCATATATGCACGGTATCCACATGACTTCACATCTTCGATGCAGTCTCTGAATCCTCTGTCTAATATTAGCACATCGTCCTCAATTCCTTCAATAGAGAAAACAAATTTTCTTAGATATGCGACCTAGCTAGATCGATTTTTCGCCCCCGTGAACATATTGCAACATTCATCGAAATCGTTAGAGACGTTTTCAAAGAACGTGATTACAAATATACAAAGTGGAAGGGACACGGGCGCGAGAACGGTTACCACGTACTCAGTACATCATTACTTTGAAATTTTTCATCGATGATTTAAAAAAAAATCTGGTGTTTCATACATTTTGACCAGGCAGTTTTGTAGGAAACATCTATACCAATAAATGAAATTGAAGTGCCCGTTTCTAATTTCAAAATAAAAGCTTTTTACTGACCGCATATGTAAGTATATGCGGTATTTATAACAAAAAAGAAACATATTTTTTTAATGTTTTGTCTGTCTGTCGGTTTGTTCCGGCTAATCTCCGAAACTGGCAGATAGCTGATGTTATAAGGAGTAACTTAAGCTATTTTAGAAATGAAATGTTTAACAAAATCCGATTCAAATAGGGTAGAAAGATTTTTAAAATAATAATTTCACGCGGACGAAAGTCACACACAGCTAGTATACAATAAAAATACTAGCCCGCTAACAGAAAATTTCTGGATATAGACAACAGCGACACCTACAAGGTTTTTAATTACGAACACCCGTACACCGGGATTTTATAAAAGCAAGATTTGGGGACAATTTCAGACTCCTACTGAAAAATGTCTTATGGAAAAACTGGATAACACTTTACCAGACCTGGGAATCGAACCAAGACCTCATGCTCAGCAGTCGCGCTTGTGGCTACTAGACCAACGAGGCAGTATATGATAGTCGTGTTGTCATATACCTTTGCAAAATCAGCCTATAATATTCCCACTGCTGGGACACACGCATCCTCTCTATGAGAGGGAATGGGCTATAACCCACCGCGCGGGCCACGTGCGGGTTGGCAGATGTCACATGTCTCGAATTTTTGGGTCTAGGACTTGCCGGTTTCCTCACGATGTTTTCCTTCACCTTTTTAAGAGCAGTGGTGATGAAATAAATTACACAAAGTAATGCGCCTGCCTGGGTTCCAACCCACGACTTACTGTTCGTAAGTTGGGGCCACCACCACTGGGCCACCGCTGCCCCCCTGTCTTATAAAATCTTATTTCATCATCATCTGCCTAGCCTTTTACCAACTATATTAGGGTCGGCTTCCAGTCTAATCGGATGCAGCTGAATACCAGTATTTTAAATGGAGCGACTGCGCCTATCTGACCTCCACAACCCAGTTAGTACTGGGTAATACGATACCCCTTGGTAAGGCTACCCAACGACTGTCAAAGATCATAAACGGCTATAATGTCTTACCTAATTGATTATAATTCATTTCAATCTTCACGTAAATACTGACAATTTTGTTCTACGAATCCAACCGCTTGCTTAGTTTATAAGAATTTTGTGTTTCCAACTTTTGTCTACAATCTAATTTCTTTTCTAGCGTAGTAATCATTTCTTCGTACTTCTTTGTATAGAAAGACAGTGTTTCTTCAAAACCTGTGGCCACTTTTATAATATTCTGCTGCTTTTCGCCCACAACTTCTTTAAAACTCAGTATTTCTGGATGATTTTTTGCCTTTTCCTTCTTGGGTGACGTTTCATCAACTACCATCACCATTTCTTTACAGGCACGTTCACACTCTACAAGCTCTGGCGTGCTGTTTCGAGTTTGTGGTTTCAAACTCATGATCAAATCTTTTTCAATGTCTTCACAAAATTTGAATTTCGATTTTTCGGAGCAAATTGAGCATATATTCTCTTTCGAGCCACTGTCCTTGGTTTTTTCCGCCATTGGTATAGGTATACCTCCTCTTTTCTGAAGTCTGTTAACAATACGGCTCTTTCAACGATTCACACGACGCGATTAGTGGTCGATAGTAGAGTTACGAGCACGAACACTTATACCACTGCAAGGGTTGGAGGCACTGTATCACTCAGTATGCCCGATAGTAAGTACGACTATCTATAGACTTCGTAATTGCTTTAGGACCTTATACAGCCGTTAGTAATACGCTGTCCTGCACGATAGTTCAGTATCACACTTTAATAAACGGAATAGTCATACGGTTCAAAACACATGCAGAATGAAACTGTCATTTGTCAAAAAATATACACGTAAAATATTCCACAAGTCAACGCCGTTTGGACAAGACCTAAGGCTGTGTAACACAGCACATAGGTGTCAAATATTACGCTTTTTTTTCCGATTTTCTGAATTTTTTAAACCAACTTTTAGATTGCACTACTTAATCAACATTTTTCACTTGACGACTACACGTTATAAAGCACATAACTATAATAAAAATGAAGACACTGACAACTAACTATTATACTTTTAACAATTAATTTCGGGACATACAATTATAAGAGTCGTTTGTTTAATTGTGTACTACTCATTAGAGACAAGAGATAATGAGGATGATTAATTAATAAACTATGAATAATTTATAGATTACATTTTTTTGTACTACCGTTTATCCGCGGTTTTGCCCATTTAGTTTTCTTTGAACATGTTTTTATTAAGAGCGTTAACGTCTTACGGCATTTCATACAAACTTTCATGTGATTATTTTTCGAAATGATTGAACCGCTTTTAATGAAATTTCGTACGCATAAGCAGGATACATAAGTCTAAAAACTTTACAGAGAACATTTTTGAAAAATAGTGTTACAGCTAAATTAGACCGATTTTAGATTTTCCACAGAAACAGAAATTTCCAGTTATCTTTTTTTTTTAAAAGACATTTCGAAAAGTTCATAAACCAGTATATATGCACGGTATCCACATGACTCCACACTTTCTCAGATATGCGACCTAGCTAGATAGATTTTTCGCCCCCGTGAACCCCCATATTGCATCATTCATCGAAATCGTTAGAACCGTTTTCGAAGAACGTGATTACAAATATACAGAGTGGAAGGGACACGGGCGCGAGAACGGTTACCACGTACTCAGTACATCATTACTTTGAAATTTTTCATCGGTGATTTAAAAAAAATCTGCTGTTCCATACATTTTGACCAGGTATTGCAGTTTTGTAGGAAACATCTATACCAATAAATGAAATTGAAGTGCCCGTTTCTAATTTCAAAACAAAAGCTTTTTACTGAACGCATATGTAAGTATATAAGGTATTTATAACAAAAAAGAAACATATTTTTTTACTGTTTTGTCTGTCTGTCGGTTTGTTCCGGCTAATCTCCGAAACTGGCAGATAGCTGATGTCATAAGGAGTAACTTAAGCTATTTTAGAAATGAAATGTTTAACAAAATCCGATTCAAATAGGGTAGAAAGATTTTTAAAATAATAATTTCACGCGGACGAAAGTCATACACAGCTAGTATACAATAAAAATACTAGCCCGCTAACAGAAAATTTCTGGATATAGACAACAGCGACACCTACAAGGTTTTTAATTACGAACACACGTACACCGGGATTTTATAAAAGCAAGATTTGGGGACAATTTCAGACTCCTACTGAAAAATGTCTTATGGAAAAACTGGATAACACTTTACCAGACCTGGGAATCGAACCAAGACCTCATGCTCAGCAGTCGCGCTTGCGGCCACTAGACCAACGAGGCAGTATATGATAGTCGTGTTGTCATATACCTTTGCAAAATCAGCCTATAATATTCCCACTGCTGGGACACACGCATCCTCTCTATGAGAGGGAATGGGCTATAACCCACTGCGCGGGCCCCGTGCGGGTTGGCAGATGTCACATGTCTTGAATTTTTGGGTCTATGGTGATGAAATAAATTACACAAAGTAATGCGCCTGCCTGGGTTCCAACCCACGACTTACTGTTCGTAAGTTGGGGCCACCACCACTGGGCCACCGCTGCCCCCCTGTCTTATAAAATCTTATTTCTTCATCATCTGCCTAGCCTTTTACCAACTATATTAGGGTCGGCTTCCAGTCTAATCGGATGCAGCTGAATGCCAGTATTTTACATGGAGCGACTGCGCCTATCTGACCTACACAACCCAGTTAGTACTGGGTAATACGATACCCCTTGGTAAGGCTACCCAACGACTGTCAAAGATCTACAAATGACAGCCGGGACCAACGTCTAATAAACGGCTATAATGTCTTACCTAATTGATTATAATTCATTTCAATCTTCACGTGAATACTGACAATTTTGTTCTACGAAATCCAACCGCTTGCTTAGTTTATAAGAATTTTGTGTTTCCAACTTTTGTATACAATCTAATTTCTTTTCTAGCGTAGTTATCATTTCTTCGTACTTCTTTGTATAGAAAGACAGTGTTTCTTCAAAACCTGTGGCCACTTTTATAATATTCTGCTGCTTTTCGCCCACAACTTCTTTAAAATTCAGTATTTCTGGATGATTTTTTGCCTTTTCCTTCTTGGGTGACGTTTCATCAACTACCATCACCATTTCTTTACAGGCACGTTCACACTCTACAAGCTCTGGCGTGCTGTTTCGAGTTTGTGGTTTCAAACTCATGATCAAATCTTTTTCAATGTCTTCACAAAATTTGAATTTCGATTTTTCGGAGCAAATTGAGCATATATTCTCTTTCGAGCCACTGTCCTTGGTTTTTTCCGCCATTGGTATAGGTATACCTCCTCTTTTCTGAAGTCTGTTAACAATACGGCTCTTTCAACGATTCACACGACGCGATTAGTGGTCGATAGTAGAGTTACGAGCACGAACACTTATACCACTGCAAGGGTTGGAGGCACTGTATCACTCAGTATGCCCGATAGTAAGTACGACTATCTATAGACTTCGTAATTGCTTTAGGACCTTATACAGCCGTTAGTAATACGCTGTCCTGCACGATAGTTCAGTATCACACTTTAATAAACGGAATAGTCATACGGTTCAAAACACATGCAGAATGAAACTGTCATTTGTCAAAAAATATACACGTAAAATATTCCACAAGTCAACGCCGTTTGGACAAGACCTAAGGCTGTGTAACACAGCACATAGGTGTCAAATATTACGCTTTTTTTCCGATTTTCTGAATTTTTTAAACCAACTTTTAGATTGCACTACTTAATCAACATTTTTCACTTGACGACTACACGTTATAAAGCACATAACTATAATAAAAATGAAGACACTGACAACTAACTATTATACTTTTAACAATTAATTTCGGGACATACAATTATAAGAGTCGTTTGTTTAATTGTGTACTACTCATTAGAGACAAGAGATAATGAGGATGATTAATTAATAAACCATGAATAATTTATAGATTACATTTTTTTATACTACCGTTTATCCGCGGTTTTGCCCGTTTAGTTTTTTTTGAACATGCTTTTATTAAGAGCGTTAACGTCTTACGGCATTTCATACAAACTTTCAAGTGATTATTTTTCGAAATGATTGAACCGCTTTTAATGAAATTTCGTACGCATAAGCAGGATACATAAGTCTAAAAACTTTACAGAGAACATTTTTGAAAAATAGTGTTACAGCTAAATTAGACCGATTTTAGATTTTCCACAGAAACAGAAATTTCCAGTTATCTTTTTTTTTTAAAAGACATTTCGAAAAGTTCATAAACCAGTATATATGCACGGTATCCACATGACTCCACACTTTCTCAGATATGCGACCTAGCTAGATAGATTTTTCGCCCCCGTGAACCCCCATATTGCATCATTCATCGAAATCGTTAGAACCGTTTTCGAAGAACGTGATTACAAATATACAGAGTGGAAGGGACACGGGCGCGAGAACGGTTACCACGTACTCAGTACATCATTACTTTGAAATTTTTCATCGGTGATTTAAAAAAAATCTGCTGTTCCATACATTTTGACCAGGTATTGCAGTTTTGTAGGAAACATCTATACCAATAAATGAAATTGAAGTGCCCGTTTCTAATTTCAAAACAAAAGCTTTTTACTGAACGCATATGTAAGTATATAAGGTATTTATAACAAAAAAGAAACATATTTTTTTACTGTTTTGTCTGTCTGTCGGTTTGTTCCGGCTAATCTCCGAAACTGGCAGATAGCTGATGTTATAAGGAGTAACTTAAGCTATTTTAGAAATGAAATGTTTAACAAAATCCGATTCAAATAGGGTAGAAAGATTTTTAAAATAATAATTTCACGCGGACGAAAGTCATACACAGCTAGTATACAATAAAAATACTAGCCCGCTAACAGAACATTTCTGGATATAGACAACAGCGACACCTACAAGGTTTTTAATTACGAACACACGTACACCGGGATTTTATAAAAGCAAGATTTGGGGACAATTTCAGACTCCTACTGAAAAATGTCTTATGGAAAAACTGGATAACACTTTACCAGACCTGGGAATCGAACCAAGACCTCATGCTCAGCAGTCGCGCTTGCGGCCACTAGACCAACGAGGCAGTATATGATAGTCGTGTTGTCATATACCTTTGCAAAATCAGCCTATAATATTCCCACTGCTGGGACACACGCATCCTCTCTATGAGAGGGAATGGGCTATAACCCACTGCGCGGGCCCCGTGCGGGTTGGCAGATGTCACATGTCTCGAATTTTTGGGTCTAGGACATGCCGGTTTCCTCACGATGTTTTCCTTCACCGTTTTAAGAGCAGTGGTGATGAAATAAATTACACAAAGTAATGCGCCTGCCTGGGTTCCAACCCACGACTTACTGTTCGTAAGTTGGGGCCACCACCACTGGGCCACCGCTGCCCCCCTGTCTTATAAAATATTATTTCTTCATCATCTGCCTAGCCTTTTACCAACTATATTAGGGTCGGCTTCCAGTCTAATCGGATGCAGCTGAATACCAGTATTTTACATGGAGCGACTGCGCCTATCTGACCTCCACAACCCAGTTAGTACTGGGTAATACGATACCCCTTGGTAAGGCTACCCAACGACTGTCAAAGATCTACAAATGACAGCCGGGACCAACGTCTAATAAACGGCTATAATGTCTTACCTAATTGATTATAATTCATTTCAATCTTCACGTGAATACTGACAATTTTGTTCTACGAAATCCAACCGCTTGCTTAGTTTATAAGAATTTTGTGTTTCCAACTTTTGTATACAATCTAATTTCTTTTCTAGCGTAGTTATCATTTCTTCGTACTTCTTTGTATACAAAGACAGTGTTTCTTCAAAACCTGTGGCCACTTTTATAATATTCTGCTGCTTTTCGCCCACAACTTCTTTAAAACTCAGTATTTCTGGATGATTTTTTGCCTTTTCCTTCTTGGGTGACGTTTCATCAACTACCATCACCATTTCTTTACAGGCACGTTCACACTCTACAAGCTCTGGCGTGCTGTTTCGAGTTTGTGGTTTCAAACTCATGATCAAATCTTTTTCAATGTCTTCACAAAATTTGAATTTCGATTTTTCGGAGCAAATTGAGCATATATTCTCTTTCGAGCCACTGTCCTTGGTTTTTTCCGCCATTGGTATAGGTATACCTCCTCTTTTCTGAAGTCTGTTAACAATACGGCTCTTTCAACGATTCACACGACGCGATTAGTGGTCGATAGTAGAGTTACGAGCACGAACAATTATACCACTGCAAGGGTTGGAGGCACTGTATCACTGACGGCCGAATACTGAAACGCCACTCAAATCTCACAGTTACCTAAAAGCTACTTAAATATAAGCATCCCTCAAATTTAAATGGTATACACAAACGCCACTCAAGCAATTTGAAACCATGATTAGCCAAGCAGTCCTCAAATGTTTACATCATGGCAACATCCTGCTAAAAAGTTGATCTCAGCACGTTCTCAGTTACAAAATAATTTAGTTTACGTCTTGTATTCGTTTTACGCAGTCTTCTTTGAACAAATATTTTCTATAATTATTAATTAGTTGAAATATAACAGCGTGATATAAGTTTGGTTTTAATTACGATTGAAATTATGTATTTATATACATAAAAATCAGCTGAATATCAAAAGAAGACGTCATAAGAAAATAAAATTTGAAAATAAAATTTTGTTAGTACACATGCCTTTAACATTTTTGTACATAGTCAGTGGCTCAGGGCAACTGTTGCCTGTATCAAGCACTTACTTACCTATTGAAACTTGTGACCACCTACCATATGAAAGGCTCAGAATAAATACATGATTTTTGTCTAAGTACAATTACTTTTTATTACTACAAGTATAGACACGGCCAGATAATGCACTAGAAACATACTCTCTTGAACATTTCACAGATTAATTTTAATTTCGAACTGTTTCATGCTGTAAATAATATGTTAAATATTCAGATATCAAAATATTATAGAAAAAGAAACGAATGCTAACATAATTTTGAAGAAGAGAGATGCATGGGATACAGTGTGCCAACAGTACAATGCTGTTGCTGTGAGCGGCTTCAGGACATGGCAGCAACTCCGGCACCTCTTTGAAAACCTCAAACAGAGGTCTAAAAAGAACATAGCCAAAGCAAATGTAGACTTGATTTTTCTTATGTAGACTTTTTTTTTTCTATTTTATCATAATATTTCTTTATTTACTTATGTCTTCAAATATTTCTTTAGCGGCTTCAGTTTTACGAGACCACTAGAGAGGTACAAAAGAAGGCGTCAATAGATAAGGTATGCATAAATATAATATTTCTGGAAAAGTAACATAGACCTTACAGAATATCTTGTGATTGTAATTTTTATTTTCATAGAAAGAAATCAATCACACTGGTGGTGGAACATATAAAAGCATTGAAATAAAACTAATTTTAAGTGGAAAAATGTGTATTTATTAAATTAGTCCTTACAATAAAGTTTTGATTTGACCCAAGTCCTATGGGTTGTTCTGTGGAGTCCTCCTCTACATAGGGTAAAGAAAAATGTCCACTGTCCCCAAGAATAATACCTGTGCCAAAGTCCCCACGCTCTAATTGAGCACACAGTGGTGAGTCATTAAATATGGTACTATCATGTACAGAACCTGGCCATCTTGCAATAACATTCCTAATTCGTAGTCTTGCATCACATACCATTTGCACATTTAGTGAAAAATAGCCTTTTCAGTTCCGATAGACTTCAGATTGGGCACCACCTGAAAATAAATTCTAGTTATATTGTGGGACAACAAACTTTACTAAAGTACCTACTAACATACTATTTTTGTAGAAACAATTCTACAAGTAAGGTTCTAATTGTTAATGTAACACAAGACTTATTAATTGTTGTTTGTTGTACTGTGTAAGCAAAATCGACATTTTAGGGCACATGATTACAATGAACTTGATAAGTACATACCTGGAGAATTTATTTTAATATAAGTGCAGTCCACAGCTCCCACTACTCTTGGAAATCCTGCTATTGCAAAGAACTCATTTGCCACAACTGGAAATTCTTCTGGTGTTGGCATATTTATGTATGTTGACTTCAAGCTGGCTATCTTGGCTGTTACTTTATGCACTATTCGGTGCACCGTGGGTTGTTCAACCTCAAAAATATCGCCTATTACGCGTTGGTAGCTGCCTGTCGCATAGTACCGGAGAGCTATAAGAATTTGGTCCACTGGCTGTATGGCTCGGTTTCTTTTTGTTAGGGGTTTAATGCTGCTACCAAATACAGAGTCCCAATATAATACAGTTTCTTTCTAGATGCGGAACCGTGAAACAAACTCCCTGTCGTTGTACTTTTCAAAAACGTTCAACTTTTCTTCATTTCAGCGGTTCACAGTTGGCCTTTCGTGATCCGAAAGTGAAGACAAGGACGATAAAGACATTTTTATCACTATTTTATTTGGTTTCAATAGATTAAACTTGATTTGAGGGACCTCGCGACCACTCTCAGATTTAGGGGCTGCTCAAATCAGTTTGACAGTTCATTTGACAGATAAATAACGTTGAGTAGCGTACCTGTATACGGCTTTTAAACTGAGTGGTGTTTGAGCACCATTTAATTTAAGAAGCACTTATATTTAACAGATGCTCAAAATAGACGTTTGTGTATACGAAATTAAAGTTTAGGAGCTGCTCAAACGTTTAAGCAGCTCTTAAATATTTGAGTGGCGTTTCAGTATTCGGCCGTGAGTATGCCCGATAGTAAGTACGACTATCTATAGACTTCGTAATTGCTTTAGGACCTTATACAGCCGTTAGTAATACGCTGTCCTGCACGATAGTTCAGTATCACACTTTAATAAACGGAATAGTCATACGGTTCAAAACACAAGCAGAATGAAACTGTCATTTGTCAAAAAATATACACGTAAAATATTCCACAAGTCAACGCCGTTTGGACAAGACCTAAGGCTGTGTAACACAGCACATAGGTGTCAAATATTACGCTTTTTTTCCGATTTTCTGAATTTTTTAAACCAACTTTTAGATTGCACTACTTAATCAACATTTTTCACTTGACGACTACACGTTATAAAGCACATAACTATAATAAAAATGAAGACACTGACAACTAACTATTATACTTTTAACAATTAATTTCGGAACATACAATTATAAGAGTCGTTTGTTTAATTGTGTACTACTCTTAGAGACAAGAGATAATGAGGATGATTAATTAATAAACCATGAATAATTTATAGATTACATTTTTTTATACTACCGTTTATCCGCGGTTTTGCCCATTTAGTTTTTTTTTAACATGCTTTTATTAAGAGCGTTAACGTCTTACGGCATTTCATACAAACTTTCAAGTGATTATTTTTCGAAATGATTGAACCGCTTTTAATGAAATTTCGTACGCATAAGCAGGATACATAAGTCTAAAAACTTTACAGAGAACATTTTTGAAAAATAGTGTTACAGCTAAATTAGACCGATTTTAGATTTTCCACAGAAACAGAAATTTCCAGTTATCTTTTTTTTTTAAAAGACATTTCGAAAAGTTCATAAACCAGTATATATGCACGGTATCCACATGACTCCACACTTTCTCAGATATGCGACCTAGCTAGATAGATTTTTCGCCCCCGTGAACATATTGCAACATTCATCGAAATCGTTAGAGCCGTTTTCAAAGAACGTGATTACAAATATACAGAGTGGAAGGGACACGGGCGCGAGAACGGTTACCACGTACTCAGTACATCATTACTTTGAAATTTTTCATCGGTGATTTAAAAAAAATCTGCTGTTCCATACATTTTGACCAGGTATTGCAGTTTTGTAGGAAACATCTATACCAATAAATGAAATTGAAGTGCCCGTTTCTAATTTCAAAACAAAAGCTTTTTACTGAACGCATATGTAAGTATATAAGGTATTTATAACAAAAAAGAAACATATTTTTTTACTGTTTTGTCTGTCTGTCGGTTTGTTCCGGCTAATCTCCGAAACTGGCAGATAGCTGATGTCATAAGGAGTAACTTAAGCTATTTTAGAAATGAAATGTTTAACAAAATCCGATTCAAATAGGGTAGAAAGATTTTTAAAATAATAATTTCACGCGGACGAAAGTCATACACAGCTAGTATACAATAAAAATACTAGCCCGCTAACAGAAAATTTCTGGATATAGACAACAGCGACACCTACAAGGTTTTTAATTACGAACACACGTACACCGGGATTTTATAAAAGCAAGATTTGGGGACAATTTCAGACTCCTACTGAAAAATGTCTTATGGAAAAACTGGATAACACTTTACCAGACCTGGGAATCGAACCAAGACCTCATGCTCAGCAGTCGCGCTTGCGGCCACTAGACCAACGAGGCAGTATATGATAGTCGTGTTGTCATATACCTTTGCAAAATCAGCCTATAATATTCCCACTGCTGGAACACACGCATCCTCTCTATGAGAGGGAATGGGCTATAACCCACTGCGCGGGCCCCGTGCGGGTTGGCAGATGTCACATGTCTCGAATTTTTGGGTCTAGGACATGCCGGTTTCCTCACGATGTTTTCCTTCACCTTTTTAAGAGCAGTGGTGATGAAATAAATTACACAAAGTAATGCGCCTGCCTGGGTTCCAACCCACGACTTACTGTTCGTAAGTTGGGGCCACCATCACTGGGCCACCGCTGCCCCCCTGTCTTATAAAATCTTATTTCATCATCATCTGCCTAGCCTTTTACCAACTATATTAGGGTCGGCTTCCAGTCTAATCGGATGCAGCTGAATACCAGTATTTTAAATGGAGCGACTGCGCCTATCTGACCTCCACAACCCAGTTAGTACTGGGTAATACGATACCCCTTGGTAAGGCTACCCAACGACTGTCAAAGATCTACAAATGACAGCCGGGACCAACGTCTAATAAACGGCTATAATGTCTTACCTAATTGATTATAATTCATTTCAATCTTCACGTGAATACTGACAATTTTGTTCTACGAATCCAACCGCTTGCTTAGTTTATAAGAATTTTGTGTTTCCAACTTTTGTCTACAATCTAATTTCTTTTCTAGCGTAGTAATCATTTCTTCGTACTTCTTTGTATAGAAAGACAGTGTTTCTTCAAAACCTGTGGCCACTTTTATAATATTCTGCTGCTTTTCGCCCACAACTTCTTTAAAACTCAGTATTTCTGGATGATTTTTTGCCTTTTCCTTCTTGGGTGACGTTTCATCAACTACCATCACCATTTCTTTACAGGCACGTTCACACTCTACAAGCTCTGGCGTGCTGTTTCGAGTTTGTGGTTTCAAACTCATGATCAAATCTTTTTCAATGTCTTCACAAAGAAGATTGGCAAGACCCCATGTACTTTGAGTGTCGCCTTTATACTTCGCGTACATTAATGAAAACACCCAAAAAAGATAGATCTAAGGCCTAATAACATAAAGTGTAATCGTAGCATATTTTTTTGTAATGGGATTTTAACAGGAAATCGTTTTAAAGATTTAACTAATAGGTTAGGTTATGTGTTGTGAAATATGTGTATTGTTATGATTGATTCTTTGATTATAGATTGATATTGAACAGATTAATGCATTTAGAATATAATGCACATATTTACATGTAATAAGTATAATAATAGTACCTATAATATCTAAAGCTTTTCCTTTGAGGCGAAAAATATAAGATGTAACGGTGTCACCATTGTGTGGACAGCCCGGAGGACACGGTGGAGCATAGGTACGATATAGAGGATTGCACCGCCTGGGTAGAGCACCGCCGCGTCCTCGTGAGGGCACTCGGTGGCAGCGATCTCTCGCGCCGGGCCTTGATACAGATCACGGTCCGGAGCTAGGAGGAGTGGCAGGCGGTTGCCTCTTGCGAAGCAGTAACTCACGCGCAAAGCAATGGCCTTTGCGCCCCAGATGCCGGAATTCCGATCCCGATTTCCGGCCAGCGTAGGCGCGGGTTTGCCAACGGCGAGCAATAACCGTCCGGACCGAGCCCAAGTCGTCAAGGAAATGTTAGCAACCGTAGGGGCCCCGGCGGCTCGAAGCCTTCTGGGGCCATAGGTGATGTGAAAGAGATTCTAGGGCCCTGGAACAATGGCAAACAAGGAACAGGAGTGCATTTTAGTCAGTAAAAGTCTGACACGCCCTCCCGCGCCGTCCAGGAGCGAGAAATGTCATTTAGATGACTTTCCCACCTAAAAAAAGGTAGGCAAGGTTATCTATTATTATATATTATTTTATAAAATGAAACAAATACTTTTTTAACAAACATTTAATAGGTACATATTTTTATTTAATAACTATGTATCTAGCCTGAGTAAAACTTGGTCAAGAAACTGTGCAGGTGGAGTTATGTTATCCTGGTGACGCGCGTAGCCCAGGTTCCATACAATACTCATTAAGTGAGAGCAACATCCCACAGTACGCAAACCAACAATACAATTGCAACAATAACCGGTGATGGCATTCCTACCCACTTGTTGCCGATCTATGGATATAAAAACAAAATATGATTTTCTTGACACATGCCGGGACTTTACTTTTGCTCGAATCAAATAAGAATTTATTCCGCCTAACCTGCTTAAATCGACATGGTCCTCTCTGCAAACTTCTATTGTGTAAAGGCCACGAAAACGTAATTGTTCCCCTATGTATGACCTAGCTTGTCGAATTTGGTAAGTGCCACAAGCAAAGAGTACCAATTCTTCTATAGACAGGTTGGGGAACACAATATTTGTATTTGTTATTGTTGTAAATAAAGAGTTTCTTCTATTGAGATTCTCTTCTTGTACTATTTCTGCTAAAATATTGTCTGCAAAAAGCCTTTCATTAATAATATTGACTATTTGTTCCGCATTACTAAGACCCACAAACATTGTGGCAAATGCATTATGCAGAGCTACTGCAATGGAGAAGTCCTTCATCATATGAGGGCATGCACAATTGAAATATTCATGCCTGAATATTTTAAAGTCTCTTTTAATCCTGCCATTCACAGCTTCCACAACCCATCTATTTATTGTCACACAGCGAGACCGGTTCCCTTCTAGTGTAGTTAACTGGAACTGACCTGGTGACAGAGTCTCTGGTAGATGGGCGAGGAAGCCACGCTGATGTATAGCGTCTACACTATCCCTAAAGCCTCTATCGAGAATAAAAATATCGTCTTCTCTGAAAAAATTCAAAAAACTGTCTTTATTTAATAAATCCATCATTATCTAGTAGTAGTAGTGGCGGGATATGGCCCTGTAACATCTAGGATGTATCCATTGCAACACACAATCATAAATGGCTTTATGAGATTTCGATACTTATGAAGAGAATACGTGTCTTTTTGAAATAAATAATTCGAGCTTTTTTGGGCATAAACATAGGTGCCATCACAGATAACAATTGCATTTTGTCTTTCCAGTGGGAGATCAGGTCTGCCAAATAAACTGTTAGCTATACATGAGTTTTTACTGATGACATTACTCCGGTTTATATGATGCAGACCTAAATGTTGAGGCACATACTCCTGAGCTAATATGTCCCTAGCCTTGTTCATCAGGGTTTCTACAGTGCGCCTTGGCGTTTGAAACAAGCTCGCTAGCCTGTCTCCTGAGTCTCCCGTCCTTAATTTGCATAATAATGCAGTTAATGCAAAACTTCCTCGGTGCATTTCACGAAGTCCTCTTGTTTCGTTCATTATTTGTTGATGTTGGGATAACGAAATCCCCAGAAAATAATGTGCTAAATATTCTGGCAGACTCTGGATGTCTTCAAAATTAAAAACACTTACAGGTTCTGATAGTATAAAAATCATATCTTCTATTTGGAAATGATTAAAATGGTCTAGTGTATTTTCAGATGTGTATAGTTCACCAAATATGTTTCTACCCATGTGGTAACCGCATATCCTTGCACCTCTAGGTATATAGAAGTTGCAGTCACTCAGCACACGTCTACGTATTGCATCCGGAATATGGTATCGCTCAGGATTCCTGCAGTCAGGAAACAAGCAGTGCCTTCTTGTGTCAGCAGCTCGTCTAATGTTTGGCAGTGTAATATACTGCTGCTGTGGTATTACCTGATTTCCAGATTGTTGGACAGTATTTTGTTCTGGAATTTCAGACAAAACCTGGTGATTCGCAAGCTCCCAACAAGTGTGGCATACATAATCGGTGTCCACAATCTAAAAATAAAGTTTTTACTTTAATTTCTCATTGAACTTAATAAAACAGTAAAAAAAATATGATTATGACAGCCTGTAACTTACGTTTCTAGGATATGTCCACAGCCTTATAACTCTTATAAAGTGTTCGCTTTCTGAAGACAGACAATGCCTGTTTTCTGCAGACAGCAGCCGCATGTGACAGTTTACACAGCTGTCTCCAATTTCCTCATGTTGAGGACTTTGGTGAGGGGATATAGCCATATCCTCTAAAGCACCACTGTTAAACTGGGTGTTTTGGGTGTTGGTGCTACGACGCAATATTCTTTGAGCTCGTAGCCAACATGGCCCACATGCTTCATCAGTAGGAGTAAGCTTAAACAATAATTAATACAATCAATATTTATAACAACAGAAATAATTAGAAAATATTTTTATAAAGACAAAAAAAATATATTTACTTGGCGGTGCTGTATCCACTGTGAAATAATTGCAGCAAGTTGTTGTTCTTCATCAGTACTGTTTTCTCTCAGTACTAAACGACTTCTGCTTCTTAGAATGGAACGGCCACATCCAACGCAAACATTCTGATGCCCAACTTGTCTTTCAGGTGCAACTTGGTTAGTTGCATGACTTGCTAATTCCCAACAAGCCTGGCACACGAAGTCAGCATCAGTTGTCTGTGAGTAACATAATAATAAAAAAAACTGTTAGCCTCTGTAATACTCTAACGAACGTCAAAGTAACTAACATGGATGGATAGCATTTCAATTAAAGACTAATCGTTAAGTTGACCCTGCCGCGTTAAAAAAAGGTTTCTCACCTGCAATCAGAATACCATGTTCTGTTTGAAAGCAATGTTTTAATGGCTTGTACTTAATGTACCTTTAAAGTATTTCTTTCTTATAGTATAGCGTATTAGTTAATGTTTTTAAAAGTATCATCGTAGGTGTTTCTGACCGAAATCACTGTTATCAGACTATTGGGGGCCTAAAATTCCCGCTCGAGCAGAAGCGTAATAGGATAATAATATGAAACTCGTTATTTTTTTTTAAATGGTCACAGACGCAGTTAATATAATGAATTGCCACTGTGACCATTTTATGAATTGTAACGTAATTCATATTATTACTCAACAAGCTTTTGCCCGCGGCATCGCTCTCGTTAATTTAGAAATTGACAATGAATTCGGGGAAAGACACGTGGCGCCATATATTGTCATAAGAACTGTTGTTTTCCTCGCGCACAATACTTTTTTTTAGAACGAAAGGTACCCTAAGTCCGTTCCTGTACACCTGACAACGTATTTATGCAAAATTTCAGAAGATCATCCTGAAATTTTGCTGGTTCAGTGTTTTAGGCATAAAAAGGTAACAAACAAACTTACTTTCTCATTAAAATATTAGTTAGGATTAGGATTATGACTCTGCTAAAGCGGTGATTTTAGGCCCGCTGTTCTTTTGTTGAATATAATTAATGTTTTTCCGAAATTGTTTATTTTCTAGTATTTAGTTTTTCTGAATTATACATATATTTTGTGCTTAGCGAATTTTTGTACATTTATAAAAATAGTGTTTGAGAACTGAATCCGACCCAATTTAGACCCCTTTATTAAAACACTAAGGAGTGCATAATTAAAAAAAAACTTATATGACGGTTTGGTCTCCAGCAGCCATGTTTGTGTTCTTCCTTATTGCATTGTGCCGCAGGTTCGACTACTGCACGGACAAAATATTGTAAGTAGGTAGGTACTACGTACATGGTTAATCTAGTAATTTGTTTACTACTTTTGACGGTAATTCTAACTTCACTAGGGTTGAAATTATCTAACAGTCACATTTAAAATATCGGAATCCTGATACATTTTTTATTTGTTATCATAACAAGGCATAATAAGCGTCCTCTCTACGACATTGTGCTTATTTAGATAGGTACTGTGAAGAATCCCGGGATTAAGACTATTGATCGTTTTTACAACTACCAATTGTAGACGCTTGACACACCGCCGAGAGATGAAACCATGGAGCAATATCTAGAGGCATTTATTTAGATTTTGCTTAGGTACATCCAGTTACTGATTTGAGTACTTATTTCATTAGAGAACTAGTCAGACTCTACTTAAGGCGGCGCATGCCGATTATTCTTCCATACAAACGGAGAAAAACTGATTACTTCACTATTTGGAGCTCGACGCTAAAAACTAGCATTATATCGATTTGTTTCGCCATTATTTAGTCTTTTTGCTAATCAGAACACTGCCTCGTTGGTCTAATGGCCCCAGCGCGACAGCTGAGCATGAGGTCCTAGGTTCGATTCCCAGGTCGAGCAGTGTCATTGGGTTTAAATAAATTGCATTAAGCTTATGAAAACTTCAAAATCATTTACCAGTAGGCATGATTTATATTTCAATTAGTTCAAATAACTTTATTTTGCAAATATAATTACATTCACAAACATTTTCGGCAGGAATAATATGTGCGCTTTAAAACTTTCTCATATGTTTGGTGAAATAGCAAGCGTTTTTGGACGAATTTGACTGAGCGACACGCGCACTCTTAGCGTAATTCCTTCAATGTAATGTAGCACTGGAAATGTAGGAAGACTTTGACTAGTAGCATAATCAGCCTGTAATCTTCCCACTGCTGGGACTCAGGCCTCCTCTCTATGAGAGGGACTTGGACTTTGACTAGTACTAAACTTTAATTACTCATTTCAGAAACCGGCAATTAGTTAGTGTTGGCGAAAACGGACATCACTACATCAAGTTGGGTAACTGACACAACCGTTCCCAATGAGGAAGGCAGGCCAAAGCTGATTGTAGATGGCGTGTCCATAGCTTAGTCCCAATCTGACCAATGAGATCAAGCTATTGTGAAAAATAAAATAACATTGACAGATTTTCAACCAATGACGTTGCTTGATCTCATTGGTCAGCTAGTCAAGCTATGCTAGAGTACCATTAGATATACCTACAGTTGCCTCCCCGATTGACATCATTTAAATAAGCTGTCAAAATGCGATTCTCCCTAATAGCTACAATTATTGGTTTCAAAGCACAAACAAACCTTATTTTACATTTATTTGAAAAGTTCTCAAGTCTAGGATAAATTATTTTTAGAGTAGTGTCTTGGAATTATTGGTTTATGGTATCAACTACCTAATTATTTAACTATGTAATAGGTATAGCCAAACTGTATGTTCTACCAAATACATAAAACATGGCTTAACTGAAGCTGAATTTATGATATTTTCAGGCGACGTTATAAACATTCACGAGAAACAGGACGACGGGTGGTGGAGCGGCGATCTGAACGGCATCTATGGCATCTTCCCTTCGTCCTACGTGGAAGAGATCACCACCTGCATATAGTATCAGGGAAGGGGAAAGAAAACAAGAAAGAAAAAGTTTCGAAGTCGCATCGCAAAAGAAATAAAAAAAACAAGACAACCATATGTACACAACCTTACTTTCAGTGTATCCTAAACCTCTGGCCATTACTTATCATTATTTGGAAAAAACAGCTGCTCCCTACATTTTGGCAATGTATGTTGAAACAAATCACAGAGCATCATAATTATATTAAAACGAATGTATGGGGTAGCCGACTTGTTTTTCCCGTCTTCAGGGTTGTTGTCATAGTATTTCTTTTTTAATGATGAGCACAATGACTAATTAAAAGTTTTAGGGTAAACTTAAACTAAACTTGTAGATAATACAACTCACGAATGCGCGTTAATTATTGTAATTTTATTACAAAATGACATAGTCACATGGCGCGCGCTGGTGATTTGCAAGCTCTAGGTAAGTATAAGGATGCAAAGATCGATAAAATCAATAAGTATACGTTCTCTCTTCACTGGTGAAGAGTGATGCAACGTTATAGGCAATGGATCTTTAGAAAATCTGATTCAATAACATTGTAAATAAGACTATCAAAGGTTTAGTTAATGTCCTAGTAACTTTAAAATAAAAAATCGCGCAAACCAATTGTTATGTCTGAATTTTAATTAGAAATTAAAACTATTTCATTGGTGAATGTGTGCTTCGGGCAGTATGTGTATCTAATGAATGTTTATATACAATCATTCACTCATTAAAGTTTCTGAATCCAGCCAAAAGAAAATTATATAGCCAGATAATCAAAGGCAACCGTATTATACAGTCTGAAATGATTTCATAATAATACCTAAATGTATAGCAAGCACTGCATATTTAATTTATGAAGTTCACACTGAATATAAGTGATAATTTATCTATTCACAAGACACAAAATAATATCTAGGCTTATAAGTATTATAATTGTAAAGCGTTTGAATTTATAAAATGTATAATAAGAAAATGTAATGTATAAGTTAATATAACAAATACACTGAAAATGTAAATTATAAGATATATAAAATTAAACCAAAGTGTTGTTATATAAATAAATTGTTTAAGAATATTAAATATGTGTGTTTTTTTTTGAGATATAGCTCAAGGAAACTTCAATGCAATAAAACCAATTTTGTTTGAGATGTGTGAGATTTATTAATCTTAAATATTTTAGCTTGTCTAATACACTAAAATTAAAAAGAAACGACATGCGTTCAGTGTTTTTAATTGATTTTTAATACTTATGTTTTTTATTTGTCGAGATTTAATGGAGGAATCTCCTAACGATATGCGCCGTGTTATTATATAATTATTATATATTAATTATTATAATATTCAAAAAATTTAATATAAAATAAACGCTGATTCAAATTATATATTTAGGCAATAATAGAAAAATAAATACTAGACAGTATATTTTGTTAACTAGACATAGTTACACACTGATACAAATTACATATTTAGACAGTAATAGAAATACAAATACTAGACAACTATTTTATATTGCTATTTTTTTGTTACTAAACATAGTTTTTTTTTTTTTTTTTTTTTTCTGTATGGGCTTACTCTTATAGTTACACACTTATGCAAATTAAATATTAAGGCAGTCATAGAAATACAAATACTAGACATAATTATTTTATGTTACTACTTTTTTTTTGTTACTAGACATATACATTGATACAAAATAAACAAAAATAAATCTTATTCAGTATCCCAGAAGGTAAAATACAAAATGAATCTAAACTGACAATGTAGGTATAATAACTTATGATACCAGTACTAGGCGTGATGGCGTGTAGTGTGCCTGATTAGGCAGTAATAGAAATAGAAAAATTAGACATAGTTATTTTATGTTTCTAGTTTTTTTTTGTTACTAGACACACTGATACAAATTACATATTTAAGCAGTGTCCGATACTTATTCAAAAAAACTAATTAATAAGTCGGACTTGAATTTATGATTTGGCCATGACATTTTTATAAATCGGCAATCCTTTATTTTTCTATTCTAAATTTGATGTGTTTTTAAGTCGTGGTTCAGAGTCAAAAATCTCTAGAAAAACTATCTCTATGGCAATTATTGAATTATTTAGAACAAATAGAAATACAAATACGAGACAGTTATTATATGTTTCTAGTTTTTTTTTTACTAGACACAGTTATTTTATGTTACTTGAAATAGTTACACATTATACAAATAACATATTTAGTCAGTAATAAACATACAAATACTAATGATGGTTGAATTTAGCTCTCAAAATGGATGTAAGAACTTTATACACCGTTGGTAAACAAGTGATTGGTCTATAATTTTTGGGCTCCGCGGTACTACCTGATTTATGGAGCAGGTGGGTAATTCCTGTCGTCAAGAACTGGGGCAGCGACCCTGACTCTAAGGCTGATTGAAACTGGGACGCCAAACGAGCGTGAGTTCTCTGAAAACATTTGATTCAGAAGTTGTGCAGTCCATCCGGCCCTGAAGATTTCCAGTTAGGCAACGGACGGACTGCACGAGCTACGTCTTGGGGGCTGATGATGATTGCCCCCATTTCTGGTATTGAGTCACACGCTCGTTCAACCTCCCGGGTCCAATCGCCCTCAGTGTGACTGACAGGCACCGACCAGATGCTGCGCCAGAACGAATACATGGCGTCATCATCCGGCAGATGCGTGTCAGTCACACCTTGGTCCGGTCGTTCCCAAGCCCTATATACCCACCTTTCATCGCTTTGGAATGTGCGATTCTGAGTGTATCGCTCCACTCGCCGCTTGTGCCGACGAATACGGCTTGCCCATGCACAGATCTTCTGCTTCAGGAAGTCGATACGCTCTGTGACGCGGGCCAAGTAGTCTCAAAAACTAACATCAGTTCCCGAGAACGCCCGCCTCACTCTAGGTCGAGTATTGCCCTCCCTGAAGCAGATTAACTTGCCGATGAGTGCTCTAGCCTCCCCGATACGTCGGTCAATCCTGCACAGCCAAGCTGGAACAGCTAATTCTGGTCGTGTAGCTCTGTCGTTGTTTCGAAATTTGACGTGAGCTACACGAGATGCCGCTACAGCTCCACAGTACAATATTGAGTGGGTATCGGCGACGTCTTTGTTGGTGTCAAAGCAGTTTGACAGCTGCGAATCTAGAGCACACACCAGCTCCTTGTTTTTCCTGTGCATAGGCAAACGAGGTAGACGTGGCCTAAGTTCAGGCGGTATGGAACGATACTCCCGGGATGCACTTTCCAAAGCGCTCCTCAATTGTGCGTTGCACTGGGTACTCACGGATATAACTTCATCATCATCCCCTTCACCACCGCGGTCGGACCGCGGCGAAGCAATGGTAACATTTTGCAACTGCACCGCGATCATTGGTGAAGCAGGCGTAACTAGGTTACTCCGTGATTCGGAGCGTAGTCGATCAAGTACGGTGTCATCCAACATATGGTTACGTTGGATGACACGCACCTGATCCGACAGCCGTTGCGCCGACACGCTGACACCTGGTTCAAGTACCTGAAACAGAGAGAGCATCCGACGACGGTACGCAGTAAAGTTGCTTTCCCCCTCAGTAGCCCCATAATATGCGCGCATGACTTGCTCATTAATGGACTGAGTCCATCGCATGCGCGACACATTTCCACCGGCAGCGGGGACCCTGTTCGGGGCCAGGCCCCGAGATCCCAAGCCCGCTGGTGTCCGACCTCTTCCTCGTCGTCGTGGTGGTGGTGGTGGAGTCGACGGCGGGGAGAAAAACTCATCGCTCGAGCTCGACGCAACTGCAGCAACCGGCGACACGGTGCTCACGGATGTGGCGCGTCCCGGCGGCTGCGAGGCGGAGCTGAGTGACAAGCCCGGAGATGGTAGGTGTGCCTCTTGTTTGACTCGGTGTCGTGTACGCATCGGTGACATTTATTCCAATTATTTTTCACATTTCTGTTATGTATTTTCCATTTTCATTTTTGTTAATGCATTTCAGTTTGATGTAGTGTTTTTCTTTTTCATTATTTATGCTATTAATTTAGTTTTTGTGAGGTAATTTGGTAAAAAATATTAAATTAAAATCGGATAGAAAAAATATACGTCACTTCGATTTGACACTCGAGCCACAGATTATTATTAGAGTACATACATACACACGCTCCATAAGCTTGTTGTTTTAATTAAAGAATCATGTAAATCTTGCTGAATATTTAAACTTTTTTTAATAGGCAATGGATCTTTAGAAAATCTGATTCAATAACATTGTAAATAAGACTATCAAAGGTTTAGTTAATGTCCTAGTAACTTTAAAATAAAAAATCGCGCAAACCAATTGTTATGGGCTTACTCTTATAGTTACACACTTATGCAAATTAAATATTAAGGCAGTCATAGAAATACAAATACTAGACATAATTATTTTATGTTACTACTTTTTTTTTGTTACTAGACATATACATTGATACAAAATAAACAAAAATAAATCTTATTCAGTATCCCAGAAGGTAAAATACAAAATGAATCTAAACTGACAATGTAGGTATAATAACTTATGATGCCAGTACTAGGTGTGATGGTGTTCAGGGCGATAAGGTGTATTTTTGCTTGTGGGTTGTTTTGCGAATAAGGAGACGTGTGGACTGTTTTAACTTTGATTTAATACTGGTTTTATTACATGTGTCGGGTTAAACTAAGTGGACTGTATAAAGATATATGTATAGGTAGGTAATTAGCCGATGCGTTGTGCTGCTGTTTGGTTTCGGTTTGAACATTCCGCCCACCAAAGAACGCAGTTCTTTAACATAAGTAACTCAAAATTAACTAATACTAATTTGAACTATGGATACTAGTAGTAGGAACTATTCAAATACAACCAGCGACCAACGAATCGAACAAGGCAAAGTAGCAAAACTAAATAAAGTAGATTTACAATGTTTCTTACTTGATGGGCGACAAATTATAACATTACAACATTTACTGAAAATAAATTAATTACAGACAAGTGTGCTTTCATTGAAACGTTAAAGATACAACCGCCCACCGTACTATCTTATATTTAAAAAATAGTTCGAATCTGTGTACTGAACATCTCTTAGACATTAAAGTGTGATATAGCTCAAAATAACAACGTTAACACAGGTGAGTATGTATACCTTATACACAATATTTAGTATACATTTAAAAAAGATTTTGAAATCTTAACTAGATAAGTAATTAGGTATTTTAAACGTTTTGCTTTATGAAGTTTTAAATACAGCTAACATCAACACATTATTTCAGTAGAATTAGACTTTGTTATGACACATATTTTACTCACAGGTCTTTTAAGAATTCCATTTTTACATTTAATTGACACGACACGAGAAATATTATCAGGACCCACATGTTTTTGTAGAATTCTACCCATTATCCATTTACTAGGAGGAATATTGTCCTCTTTTAAAAGCACTATGTCATCGATTTCTGGTTCAGCATTTCTTGTATTCCATTTGTACCTTTGATTAAGATTAACAAGATATTCTTTGTACCACCTGTTCCAGAAATCGTTGACCATTTTTTGTGTTAGTCGCCATCTCTCATGGTAAGTAATATTAGGTTGCGTGTAATTCTCGTCAGCTAAGTTCAGTAATGGCTCACCAACTAAAAAATGACCTGGGGTCAGTGGGAGAGGATCATTGAGGTCGTCATTTAGAACACTTATCGGTCGCGAGTTGAGGCAAGCCTCTACTTGCGCTAATACTGTAGACAATTCTTCATAAGTTAGTGTCGTGTCCCCGATTACTCGCTTTAGGTGAGTCTTCGTACTGCGCACCCCAGCTTCCCACAGCCCTCCAAAATTTGGTGCGTGCGGAGGTATAAAATGCCACGTAGTGCGTTCAAGGGTTAACAATTGGGTTATCTCACTAGGGATTGATGACATGGCTTTGTCGAACATTTCTCTTAACTGCTTATTTGCGCCAACGAAGTTAGTGCCATTATCACTATAAAGGTCATTACAGTGTCCTCGTCTTGACGTAAATCTCCTAAAGGCTGCGATGAAACCTTTTGCTGTCAAATCTGTCACTGCTTCTAGATGAATAGCTCGGGTCACCATGCAAACAAATAAACAAATATATCCTTTATAGGACCTTGCTCCTCTACCTGGTGAAAATCTAATATTAATGGGTCCCGCGTAGTCTACTCCAGCCGATCTGAAGGGCTTGTTAGGTTTCACTCTCACCTCTGGTAGTTGGCCCATCAATTGTGTGGTGTTTTTCGCAGAGTATCGAACACAAGTGACACATTCGCGATAACATCGTTTTGTTTCGTCTTTAGCTCGCAGTATCCAATATTTTGACCTTAAATAATTAAGCATTATTTGTGGTCCACCGTGCATTGTCTTTTTATGAGCATCTTTAATTATTAGCCGGCTAAGATGACTCTTAGCCGGTAAAACTACCGGGTGCTGTGTCTCGTATGGTGCTTGAGACTGCTGTATACGTCCGCTGGCTCTTAATATTCCATTCTCATCAAGAATTGGACAAAGAGATCGGAGTTTGCTTCTTCTAGGTACACATCCCTTAGATTTTAATTGTTTTATTTCTTGTATAAATTCCTTGCTCTGAACTTGTCTTATGCACATCTCTAACGTTTCGGTTATTTCTTTTAAAGTTACATATTTAGTGAATGTTTGTCGAGTTTCCTTAGGTAGTTTTAGGTTTATCAATCTTCTACAGTATGATATGATTCTCAACATTATTGTTAAGTTGGAAAACTTAGCCCAAACAAAATCCTCTTCTGTATTTATAGAGGCATTTAATACCTTAACTTTTTCCTCCTCTTGTGTGTCCTCAATAGTATCGTCTGTGCTCAAGTGTACGCGTAGTGAAGACAGCCAGTCTGGTCCGTTCCACCACAATGTATGGTTTATCAAATCTGACGCTTGAAGTCCTCTCGACGCGCAGTCTGCTGGATTCACTTCCGTAGCAACATGTCCCCACTGGTCATAATCTAAGATATTCAGTATATCTGATACTCTATTACTTACGAATGTTGTCCATCGACTCGACCCACCCTTTAGCCAAGCGAGGACTATTGATGAGTCAGTCCAAGCGTATAAATTAGACTTAGGTATACTCATCACTTGAGCTATCTCGAAAATTAATTTTGTGCCCAATACTGCGCCACAAAGTTCTAGCCTTGGTATTGAAAGCTGTTTCTCAATAGGGGCGACTCTAGTTTTAGCAGAAATGAGATTAACGTATACTCCGTTTTCGTCAACAACACGCAGGTATACTGCTGCTCCATATGCCAGTTGCGAGGCGTCTGCGAAGACATGCAGCTCTGTCTTAGCTGTAGAAGAGTAGTGTAACCATCTCGGTATGCTTACTCGTTTAATATGTATCAAATTCCCTCTGTAACGTAACCACTCCTCTAACAGCTCTCCACGTACAACGTCATCCCATTCCAGCCTTGACCTCCATAATTTTTGTATGACCATTTTTGCGACAACAACGACAGGAGCTATCCACCCTAAAGGGTCGTAAATTTTGGCTACTTCCGACAGGATTTGACGTTTAGTAATTGACTGTGTAGGTTCCGGTAAATTAGTGGTATATTCAAAGCTATCTGTAAGACGATTCCAAATCACACCAAGTACTTTCACTAGGTTGTTGAGCTTGAGCGGAAGTTCATGATCGATACGTTTATGTTCTCCGATGTATTTCAACACGTTTTCATTGTTGCTACTCCATTTTTGAAGGTCAAATCCACCCAAGTTCATCAATTTGTTCATTTCGTTGTATATAGTTATCGCTTCTTTTTCTGTCTCACAGCCCGTCATCAAATCATCCATGTAATAGTCATTCATCGTTATCTTCGCCGCAACTGGGTACTCACACCTCTCATCATCAGCTAGTCTCTGTAACGACTTAACTGCAAGATATGGAGCACATGCTGTTCCGAATGTTAGTCGTAATAATTTGAAGTGTCTAACTGGCTCGTTCTCTTTAAATCTCCAAAGTATCCTCTGATAGTTTGTATCCTCTTCTGCGACACAAACCATTCTGTACATCTTTATGATATCAGCAGTTATACAAATTTTGTGTACCCTCCATCTCATCAGTAAGTGACGTAAGTCTTGCTGCAGTTTAGGGCCAATAAGAAGATCGTCGTTCAAGGAAACGTTATTATATCCTTTACACGATGCGTCAAACACAACTCGAAGCTTCGTAGTATCTTTGTCTTCTCTTGTTACGGCGTGGTGCGGAAGATAAACAGCTTTAGGATTATTAATGTCTGAAACATCAACTTCAACCATGTGATTTAACTGTATATATTCGTTTATTACTTTATGATAGTCTTCACGCAGTTTATCATTTTTTGCTAACTTTTTCTCTAAGAATTCGAACCTCTTAACCGCTATTTTCATTAATCTACCGTTTTGACACTCTGGAATTTCCTTTTTAAATGGCAGCCTGACTACAAATCTTCCGTTCTCGTCTCTGACCGTGGTAGCCTCGTAAAACTCCTCACATCTTCTTTCTTCTTCTGACTGTGTCTTTTGTATAATGTTTGGTTCGTTTTCCACTTCCCAAAATAGTTTAAGTAGGTCGTCCTCTTTGTGTTGCACATGCATACTTGTGACGTGCCTCCTTGCTGAGGTTGGTGCTTGTGACATCCTACCAGATATTACCCAACCTAAGATTGTATTTTGGGCTAATAATTTACTCTTAGGATGCTTAATCACACCGTCTAACAAAATATCACCATATATCTCAGCGCCAAGTAAAATGTCAATTTTACCTGGTGTAGTAAATCCTGGATCTGCCAACTCTAAGTTTGTTATATCTGACCACTCAGGAGTATCAAGGTTAGTATTAGGTAAAAGTGTCGTTAATGAACGCAATACATACGCATTTACTCTAACTAATGCCTGGGGATTGCAGCGTGATTTCACTGTGAATGAAACCATGTGTTTAATTCTAGTTTGCTCCTCTCCCACGCCTGACACCCAACCACTGACAGATTTACGCGTAAGGTTAAGTAACTGAACTGTCGCTTCCGTTACAAACGATGCCTGTGACCCTTGGTCTAACAATGCTCTAAGTATATATTTGCAACCATTCCTACTATCTACTAACACTTGTGCAGTAGCTAACAGGACACTGTTTGTATGAAAATTCTCTCTAGAAAAGTTGGTTACAATGTGTGTATCATTAGACAAAGTATTAGGCTTACCTCTCTGTGTCTCGGTCACAGTACCTGTAGATGTTGACTCATCCTCACTCGTTTTCTCGGTGTTGACTCCTCGCTCGAAATGTAGAAGTGAGTGATGACGCCGTCCACACTTTCGACAACACGCTGACTGTCGACATTTCACTACAGAATGTGATGGCGCTAAACAGTTGAAACACAATTTACTCCGTTGAACAAAGTCTTGTCGTTCTTTAGTAGACATTTCTCCGAACTTCTTGCAATGGTATACGTAATGTCCTTCATTACATAACGCACATTTCACATCTTGTTTTTTCTCTTCCTTGATAATGTTTGAATGAAAGGCTTTAGGCTTGGCAACAGGCTTAGCTTGCACCACTCTTGGTTTATGGCCATCTATCATTTCTAATGACCGGAATCTCGCACTCAGAAAATCTCGTAGTTCCGGCCAAGTAGGCATATCGTTGTTATTCATGCTCAAATGTTGTTCCCACTCTTTTACCGATTCGGAATCTAATTTTGATAGCACCAAATAGTTGATGATCAGGTCCCAAGAATCAATGTTCACATCCATGTGCTTCAAAGCCTTCAACAAACACGTCGAAGTTGTGTCCAGCAATTGTTTGATAGAACTCGCCGCAACTATTTGTATCGATTTTTGTGTAAATAGTTTTCTTAAAATCTCATTAGTATTATATCTTTTATTATTGTATCGTTTTTCTAGTTCATTCCACGCCTCTTCATAATTCGCATTCGTGATAGAATAATTTCGTAGTAACACTTCTGGTTCTCCTGATAAATTGCTCTTAAGGTATTGCAATTTTTGTACGGGCGATAAAGACTTGTTACTATGTATAAGCGAACAAAACAAGTCATAAAACGACTGCCACTCCTCATATTTACCATTAAATGTAGCGTTTGTGTACCGTCAATCGGTGTCGATATTTGCGGACACGTAGGGAATTGAAACTTAGATGAATCCAAAAACGGTTGAAGAGCTTCCTTTAAACTCGACTTATATTGTATGTATGTCTCTTCAAACTGTTCGCACATATTTTCTTCAAAATACGAATCCTCCTTGTCATCGTCTTTACTAAGCTTCAAAATAGTTTGTTTGTGTCCCTCCTTAAAGTTTTTCCATAGTTCTTCTAATGTTTCTAGCCTCGTTTCCTTATTTGGAAACGAGGAGTTCGTTTTATTCTATCCTTAGGTGACTTTTTGTAGTTCTTCTCAGCATTTTTCAAGTTGTCTAGTAGCTCCCTTTGATACACCAGAAGTTCATCAATACTAATACTCGAAGTCATAATGTTTGTAGAACACACTCACTCACTAATGTTTCTAGAATTCACGAACTACACCGTAATTAGTAAAAAGTATCTTCGACAATTCCTTATCGCTGTGGAATGCGGCCGCCTTTTGTTCTCACGGCTCGCTCGCAGTGGCCGACTGGTGATATTTATCCGTCTCGATTTGGACCAAATGTTCAGGGCGATAAGGTGTATTTTTGCTTGTGGGTTGTTTTGCGAATAAGGAGACGTGTGGACTGTTTTAACTTTGATTTAATACTGGTTTTTTTACATGTGTCGGGTTAAACTAAGTGGACTGTATAAAGATATATGTATAGGTAGGTAATTAGCCGATGCGTTGTGCTGCTGTTTGGTTTCGGTTTGAACAGGTGGCGTTTAGTGTGCCTGATTAGGCAGTAATAGAAATAGAAAAATTAGACATAGTTATTTTATGTTTCTAGTTTTTTTTTGTTACTAGACACACTGATACAAATTACATATTTAAGCAGTGTCCGATACTTATTCAAAAAAACTAATTAATAAGTCGGACTTGAATTTATGATTTGGCCATGACATTTTTACAAATCGGCAATCCTTTATTTTTCTATTCTAAATTTGATGTGTTTTTAAGTCGTGGTTCAGAGTCAAAAATCTCTAGAAAAACTATCTCTATGGCAATTATTGAATTATTTAGAACAAATAGAAATACAAATACGAGACAGTTATTATATGTTTCTAGTTTTTTTTTTACTAGACAGTTACACACTGATACAAATTACATATTTATGCAGTAACAGAAATACAAATACTAGACACAGTTATTTTATGTTACTAGTATTTTTTGTTACTTGAAATAGTTACACATTATACAAATAACATATTTAGTCAGTAATAAACATACAAATACTAATGATGGTTGAATTTAGCTATCAAAATGGATGTAAGAACTTTATACACCGTTGGTAAACAAGTGATTGGTCTATAATTTTTGGGCTCCGCGGTACTACCTGATTTATGGAGTAGGTGGGTAATTCCTGTCGTCAAGAACTGGGGCAGCGACCCTGACTCTAAGGCTGATTGAAACTGGGACGCCAAACGAGCGTGAGTTCTCTGAAAACATTTGATTCAGAAGTTGTGCAGTCCATCCGGCCCTGAAGATTTCCAGTTAGGCAACGGACGGACTGCACGAGCTACGTCTTGGGGGCTGATGATGATTGCCCCCATTTCTGGTATTGAGTCACACGCTCGTTCAACCTCCCGGTTCCAATCGCCCTCAGTGTGACTGACAGGCACCGACCAGATGCTGCGCCAGAACGAATACATGGCGTCATCATCCGGCAGATGCGTGTCAGTCACACCTTGGTCCGGTCGTTCCCAAGCCCTATATACCCACCTTTCATCGCTTTGGAATGTGCGATTCTGAGTGTATCGCTCCACTCGCCGCTTGTACCGACGAATACGGCTTGCCCATGCACAGATCTTCTGCTTCAGGAAGTCGATACGCTCTGTGACGCGGGCCAAGTAGTCTCAAAAACTAACATCAGTTCCCGAGAACGCCCGCCTCACTCTAGGTCGAGTATTGCCCTCCCTGAAGCAGATTAACTTGCCGATGAGTGCTCTAGCCTCCCCGATACGTCGGTCAATCCTGCACAGCCAAGCTGGAACAGCTAATTTTGGTCGTGTAGCTCTGTCGTTGTTTCGAAATTTGACGTGAGCTACACGAGATGCCGCTACAGCTCCACAGTACAATATTGAGTGGGTATCGGCGAGGTCTTTGTTGGTGTCAAAGCAGTTTGACAGCTGCGAATCTAGAGCACACACCAGCTCCTTGTTTTTCCTATGCATAGGCAAACGAGGTAGACGTGGCCTAAGTTCAGGCGGTATGGAACGATACTCCCGGGATGCACTTTCCAAAGCGCTCCTCAATTGTGCGTTGCACTGGGTACTCACGGATATAACTTCATCATCATCCCCTTCACCACCGCGGTCGGACCGCGGCGAAGCAATGGTAACATTTTGCAACTGCACCGCGATCATTGGTGAAGCAGGCGTAACTAGGTTACTCCGTGATTCGGAGCGTAGTCGATCAAGTACGGTGTCATCCAACATATGGTTACGTTGGATGACACGCACCTGATCCGACAGCCGTTGCGCCGACACGCTGACACCTGGTTCAAGTACCTGAAACAGAGAGAGCATCCGACGACGGTACGCAGTAAAGTTGCTTTCCCCCTCAGTAGCCCCATAATATGCGCGCATGACTTGCTCATTAATGGACTGAGTCCATAGCATGCGCGACACATTTCCACCGGCAGCGGGGACCCTGTTCGGGGCCAGGCCCCGAGATCCCAAGCCCGCTGGTGTCCGACCTCTTCCTCGTCGTCGTGGTGGTGGTGGTGGAGTCGACGGCGGGGAGAAAAACTCATCGCTCGAGGTCGACGCAACTGCAGCAACCGGCGACACGGTGCTCACGGATGTGGCGCGTCCCGGCGGCTGCGAGGCGGAGCTGAGTGACAAGCCCGGAGATGGTAGGTGTGCCTCTTGTTTGACTCGGTGTCGTGTACGCATCGGTGACATTTATTCCAATTATTTTTCACATTTCTGTTATGTATTTTCCATTTTCATTTTTGTTAATGCATTTCAGTTTGATGTAGTGTTTTTCTTTTTCATTATTTATGCTATTAATTTAGTTTTTGTGAGGTAATTTGGTAAAAAATATTAAATTAAAATCGGATAGAAAAAATATACGTCACTTCGATTTGACACTCGAGCCACAGATTATTATTAGAGTACATACATACACACGCTCCATAAGCTTGTTGTTTTAATTAAAGAATCATGTAAATCTTGCTGAATATTTAAACTTTTTTTAACAAAGTTACAATGTATTTTCTTATTATTGTGACTCCCACCTGTGGGGCCAACCACTATCCAACCTAGCATGCTCTCTAGTAAGACAGGTCTGTTGGTGCCTAAACTTATTTTATTTGGTAATATAATATTAAAAAAAAATAATTGCACCCAGCAAAATATCTTTTTCAGATGGCTTGTAAAACAAAGGATCAGCCAATTAAATATTATCTGGTAAACCTAACCTTTCTACATTAACTTGAACGTTAGGTAAATTACTGTAATAAAACGGCTGACATGTGCACCAAACATACCTACCTATTCTTGAATTTGTGAGTTTAGCCTACGCCCCCTTTGCTGGTGGTGGAGATAAATGATAACTCGAATTAACTACACAGACACGATTCTTAGATAATTGTTACAGCGACCTACATAGTGCGTCAACCCCTTACATCATTTATTTTTTATTTACCCCCGTTTAAAAAAAAAAAATGTTTGTAAAAATTTTTTTTTAAAACTACAACTTATTGACTAAATTCACATGGGTTGTTTGTACTAAGTACGCGTAAGTTACATTGTTTTCCTGCTGTAATGGTACATGCTTTGTTTTAATTTATCATTAGTAGTAGTATTGTAATCCTAAATACATAACTAATACATGTTACTTACAAATGAGCTGTTATCTTAGAACGTCATCATGGTATTATGGCTGCTGTAATATGCTGTTGGAGCAATTCATTATCCATACAATGGTCCATATATGGTCTTTCGGTGTAATGTGTTCTTCAGTTCCTGTTTACTTATTCCATGAGCACTTGCGGCGTACCTATTCGCCGTTGCTCCTGCATGTTACGATCAACGTTACGCGAAATTCCCAGCACTATAAGTCCAAATTTATCTAACTTGTCAGTCACTTCTGATTGGTTCGTGATTATCTTTGCCTGTGTCATGACAATTTGTTCATGAGGGCTGCTAGGGCTCTGAGTGTTACCCATTGTTGCTTTTATTCACTTAAAACTTCTTTAATGCGCGCTGAATTAATATAGAATAGTACCTTCTGTTAATGCCTGTATGCCTACATAAATCGTACGGGTTTTTTGCTGACTCGGCCAGCCCGAGTAATGTGTGGTACAGGTGACACGCTACGAGCGATTTCGTTATTTTTGCTACTGGCGCTTTCATTTACATCTTGATTCATCAAATAAGCCGGTTTTAGTCTGTCTATTGAAATTTTAGTCTGTCTATTTGGTAACTGTACCGTATATACTTTCTTTTTCTTTTGAATAACTCGAAACGGACCGTCATAATTCGGTTGAAGTGGTTTCCTCACTGTGTCATTTCTGTTAATTACAAACTCCGCTGTCGCTAGGTCGGGGTGCACGAACAAATTTTTCGTATTTTTATACCCTATTGGTACTGGCTTTATATCGTTAATCGCTTGACGTATCCTATTGACGCCTTCATAATCGGACGTATAACTCCCTTTGTTATTCTCTACATAGAAATCCGCTGGCATCCTTATCGTTTGACCACCATTTCCGCCGCGCTTATACCGTTGTCCGAACGTATTGCTGACCTAAGACCTAGCATCGCTGTTGGTAACTCGGTCACCCATGATGATGCAATCGCATTTAATCTTGCCGTTAATGCTACTTTTAGCGATCTATGCCACCTTTCTACTGCCCCATTGGACTGTGGATGATACGGGGTGGTTCTGTTTTTGTGTATACCTTATATTTTTAATAGTGACATGAACAATGCGCTCTCAAACTGTCTCCCCTGGTCGCACGTCATTTTTACCGGGCAACCGAAACGTGCAATCCTCATAAACTATTTTAGCTACCGTTTCTGCCGTGATGTCCTTGATCGGAAACGCCTCTGGCCATCGAGTGCGCCTATCTACTACCGTTACTAAATACCTAAACCCTTCTTCTGTAGTAGTCAGTGGTCCCAAAATATCTACATGAATGTGCTCAAATCGATCGCACTTGGTAAATGTCTCTAACTCTGAATTTGTATGCCGAATAACTTTACTTCTTTGGCAATGTACACACGCTTTTGCCCATTGCCCTATATCCCGATTCATGTTTGGCCAAAAAAAATTTGTCCTGCATTAACTTGCGAGTGGTTCGGATGCCTGGATGACTTATGTTGTGTGTCGCATCGAACGCCTTTCTTCTTAAACTTTCTGGTAGGTACGGCCTCGCGTTCTTGGTAGATATTTCACAGGAAATCGTTTTCCCGCCTGTTTGCGGTACCTCGATTTCCCTAATAACGACGTTACTATTTTTTGGTTGGCTTAATAAGTAACTATCCTTTGCTTGGGCTTCAGCTAATTCTGAGTAATTGATTGCCTGCGGGCAATACACTGTTTCTACTCGCGATAAGGCGTCTGCTACTGGGTTCTCTGAACCGGTGACGTGTCTAATATCTGTTGTAAATTTGCTCACGTATGCTAACTGCCGTGTTCGCCTAGGTATTTCTTTACCGGTGTTGTTTTTTGTAAACGCGAAGGTGATTGGTTTATGGTCTGTGTAAACTATCAGTTGTCTGCCTTCCACCTGGTTCTGGAAATATTGAATCTCTAAGTATGTCGCTAATAATTCCCTATCGTACGTTGAGTATTTTTGTTCCATCTGACTCATTGCTTTAGAAAAGTAACCTATAGGTGTCCATTTACCGTTGCTTCTTTGTTGTAAAACTGCACCTACACATGTGTCCGACGCGTCCGTCATAAGGTGCTAGCGTTGTATTTGCCAATAGGCAGGTCCACACCGGAAGATCCGTCTTGGAGCGGCGATCCCGCGATCCGCGATTCAAGATCGTGGAGCGTGGATCGCGGATCGCGTTAGACCGATCCAGTTGTGGAAACTTGCGATCCTAAATATGCGCTCCAAGCGATCCTAAGGCGATCCGTGATTCAGTAGTCTCTTGCATCGATATGGAGTCACACGTACAGCGGCGGCGAATTACCGTTGCAGCAGTAATCTTTATTTTGCTTAAATTATTGCGTAAAAAATTACAAAACAGAAAAAGACGGTTCTGGGTAAGAACAATATACAAAAATCGCTTGGAATCTGGGACTCAGCTTTACGCAGAGTTAGTGACAGATAAAGTAGAACACAATTTTGCAAGGATGAATGTTAATCAATTTAAGATATTGTGTTCATTATTGAATAACAAGCTAAGAAAGAATGATACAAATTATAGAGATGCCATTACTGTGAAGGAAAGATTACTACTAACATTGAGATTTTTAGCGACTGGAGATTCGTACGTCAGTTTGCAGTATCTTTTCCGCATTTCCAAACAGCCTATATCGAAAATTATCCCCGAAGTTTGTGAAGCAATCATTGACCTGTTAAAGAAATATGTGAAGGTAAGTAAAACCATACTTTATTACTCAATAAAAAGTAGTGTATTATAATTGTGATTTAAAGAAGTAAGATTTTTACAATTAATCAACATTCTTTGAAAACAAAAAAAACAAGAAAGGATATAGGTACTTATTTAATTAGGTGGTGACTGTGGAAGTGAGTAATTCTGAGGTGGTTGAGACTGGGACTTCGATTAAGTGGAGGTTAGATGAGCAGATGGTGATGCCTGTGGAGGTGGAGGTGGAAAATCTTGAGGATGAGGAGACCAGGATATATGTTAGTGTAATATCCATAATTGCTATCCCCGTATCTTCCTGTGTCAGTTTGAAAAATTACTTGGCATATAGCATTTTTTACATAAGCTAATGTTACTGCATCATATTTTCGTAATTCAGTAGATATATACTGTCCGAAAGAGATGTATAAATCTGTGTCTGGTTGTGATAGCTGTGCACATTGTTGCAGTAGTGAGAAAGCTTCGGAAAGAGTTTCATCGGATAAGTCATCTGCATTATTAGAAGTAGTTTTCTTTCTTTTTTTCGTTCGTTTGCCTGTTGTTTGGATTGGATTGGAGGGTCAGAGCCCATTCGTCCCCTAAGATTCGCACCCTGTGCCCACTCGTCCCCTGGAACTTTTGAGGGGCTCATTCGTCCCCTGAAGAATATTTATTTTTATTCATTCTTCTAATATAAGTACATGTATATGTGTATACTGCAGCTTGGTAGTCCTGGTACAGTCGCGCAGAAAAGGCAAAAAAATAAAAAATATAGTAATTCGGTAGATATCATGTTTATTTCAAATAAGATTAACACATACAAAATAACAATGTCCTAGAAACTAACAAAATACAACTCTTTTACAAAAATCAGCCTTGATTGACCATCATATAAATCAACATTAAATATAAAATATGCAAAAAAAATAGAACACATATCAACAGTAAATAATCACTTCTTATTTTTTTGTATATTTACCAACTACATACATGCAAAATCGTAATAACTTAAATCTAATAAATTGTAACTAGAAGTACCTACATAAAAATTGGCTAAAATCACCGTATTTTTTGTATATTTACCAACTACATGCAAAATCATAATAACTTAAATCTAACAAACTATAACTACAATAACAAAAAATGACTAAAATCACAATAATTATTGAAGATTAAACAAATCAACATTATTTTAGTATAAAACGAATCTTATATTTGTTTTTTCATTTTAAATTAATAATACGCATAGCTTTTCCATGCAGTGGCCTAGTGAAATCTGATTTTCAAAAAATTGGCTAATTATGCGATTTATTCTCGCTTCATTTTCAATCGATTCAGGAGTCCGATTATTTGTTTGGACACCCCTTTGCACCTGATCCATTTTATTTTTTGATAAATTCGCTTCCTTATGTAGAGTGTCTAAACATTGCAAAATATTTGGTTTATTTCTACCATTAATTTTACGATTAATTTTGGAATGCCAACTTTCTACAAGGTTAGTCGTCCGATGACGTTGTCCATACACATTCCAATTTCTGGCTATAGTTTTATTATCGAGCCAGTTCTCGACAAAATAATCATTTAAAGCTGAAATTAGATTATTTTGAGGGCAGTCCTCCATGATATAAAGCCAACCGTCATCTATATATTGTTCTGGTATTAAAGCTAGTGAGGCGCAAAGGGCAACGTGTCGCTTATGTAGTCTAGATTTGAGTTCCAAGTGTTTTTTTTTCTTCCACAGGGATTTCATAAAATGGAAATAACATCCAGAAATTAGCGTATTTGGGGAAACTTTTTGTGCCGCGTTTTTTATTGCTATCTCAAAATCCATGGTAAACTGACGTGGACACCAATTGGTACACTCTCACTCCTATGATATGTGTGGTCGTTAGCTCCTTCTGGTTGTGTGTTACTACTAACGATGTTATTGTTCACGTTTTCGCTCACTGTAGCATTTACTTCAGGTTCCCGTTCAGTCGTATCGAATTCTTCCTGTAACAACATTATTATTATTACTACTCGTTCTTAGTTTCAGCTTTATAATATTGTTGACGATATCACGGCATCTTTATTTTCAGATGCCGTCAACTGAAGAAGAGTGGTGTACAGTTTCTCAGCAATTCGAGAATAAATGGAATTTCCCACACGTGATAGGAGCGAAGGACGGCAAACATGTCGCTTTGCAATCGCCTTTTAATAGTGGCAACGACTTTGATAATTACAAATTATTTCCTAGTATTCCTGTATGTTAATGTTGGGACTAAAGGCAGAATATCAGATGGAGGCGTGTTCAAAAGCTCAAATCTATATAAAAAACTTGAAAAAAAAGAACTAAACATTCCACCACCAAGAAATATTGCAAGTACCCTATAAAATTGAGGTACCCTATTGTATTCTAGGTGATAAAGCTTTTCAGCTGAATGATTATACAATGAAACCATACGATGGTACTCGGGAAAGGGGTTCGTGTGAAAGAATTTTCAACTACCGACTGTCTAGAGCACGTAGGGTAGTCGAAAACGCGTTTGGAGTACTTAGTTCTGTGTACAGAGTTCTGCGTAAACCTATGCTTTTGGAACCAAAAACTGCGACTAAAGTCGTGCTGGCGACGGTTCATCGATATAACGACTTACGCAATAATTCCAACTTTACATCGCCAGGAACGTTTGATACAGTGCAGGTGAATGGAGATGTAATACCTGGCAGCTGGCGAAATGAACCGCCATCACCACTACAACCGATTGCCGTCATACCAAGAAGAGCAACAGAAAATGCCAATACAATACGGTCCCACTTAGCAAGACACTTTGTTACAAACCATACAATCATTTGGCAAAATGAATATCAGTTGAAACGTGTGAGTCAAACTTGACTCACACGTTCCAAAGTATCGCGAGTAGTTCCGGGTTCATTTTTATCCGCCATGAAGTCGAAGTCATCATACGCAAACCACTCTGATGTATATGTATCTGGAGCACCTGAAATAAATAAGTAACTCATTAAATAACCACGTGTATTTATTTTCTATTAGTTTATTTACTAGGTTGTTACGTGCCCTGCCTACACCAAATCGGCTGAATAGCGACATGATAGCTATTTACGTACAACGGAGGTTTCCACACAAAATTGCCACACACGGAATCTGCTGACTCGACGCCTCGTGGAGCCATCGGTCACCTACTTCCAATCTGCTGACACCGCATACGCGTCTCGCAATCGTTTAGAATTATATTTTTGTAAGAATTATTTAGGCACTTCGGAACTAGCATCGTCCAAGTCTAGACTTAAGATTTCATCATCATCATCATCATCATTTCAGCCGAAAGACGTCCACTGCTGGACATAGGCCTCCCCAAGTGGGGTTTTGCCATAATCGCCACGCTTGGCAGGCGGGTTGGCGATCGCAGTATGTTTGTCATAAAAAAAAAAAAAAAAAATCACAGAGAACGCTGCTGCCCATTCACTGGTAAGTCCCTTAGTCGCCTCTTACGACACCCACGGGAAGATATGGGATGGTGCTATTCTTTACGTCCGGACACCATACAGAACAGGGGACTTAAGATTTAATATAAGTCAAACATTGTAATTTGAAAGTAATTAAACTCTTCTTTAAATTAATTTCGGTTTTTTTTTAAGTCCTCCGGCTGTCACCTTCGTAATTGGCGCAGTCGGTAGGATATTCGAGGCAGTGCGCGGCGCGGTATAGATTTCCAAAAATCGTTAATCTGCTGACTCCGATAGTCGCTGTCGGTATTTCCAAGTACCTCGTCGAATATCCGAACTTAAGAAGACGCAGCTGAGGACGTATCCAGCCATCGATACAGCAAGAAAACCATGTATATGTAAGTCCTTGAAACTTTCTTTAAGTGTTGCTTCCTTGTCCTTCCTTATACCCAAATATTATAATATTAAATCAAAATTTTTCACCCAAGGGAAACGGAATAAATCTGTCTCCTCCAGACAGATAAACAGGAGCAGAGAAGTAGATTTAAATAGGTTTACGGAATTCGATAATTTAGGCCTAGGTTTATTATTTGATAGTAACAGTATGGCACTGAACCCCGATACTATCTACAACGCTTTGCGCGCAGTTCCAAATTTTGATGGTAATCCGAATGTTCTAACACGATTTATTAAAATATGTGATCAGCTCGTAATACAATATGTTAGAAATGACCCGAGTTACGAGTTAACTAATTTATGTCTCATAAACGGCTCAGAATCTAACTTAGAAAAGGAAGTAGTAAACGCTATAAAAGAATATGTCAAACCTAAAGTTAAAACTGCTTTAAAGATGACTCCGCCCTTAGGTATGTATTCAATTATACCTATTATCCAAAATAACTTTAAAAGCTCAGCTATGAACCTAGTGCTAACAAAAACTGAACTAGAAGATGTAAAAGAATATTTAAGGCAGCAACAGATCATAAAAAACTATCATGAGGGCAAAACCAATCACAGAGGGATAAACGAATGTTATCTTGCTCTTTCCCGAAAATATTATTGGCCTAAGATGAAGGATGAGATAGCGAAGTATATAAATGAATGTATAATTTGTGGGCAATCTAAATATGATAGGAACCCAATTAGACCTCAACTAAATTTAGTGCCTCCGGCTACCAAACCTTTTGAATTAGTACATATGGACCTCTTCACAGCCCAAAATGAAAAATATCTCACAGTGGTAGACGTTTTCTCAAAATACGGACAAGCATACTATTTAAGAGATGGCACAGCAATTAGTATTCTACAGGCAGTTTTAAACTATTGTACACATCACGGCCTTCCACTTACTATCGTAACCGATAACGGCACTAAATTTACGAATCAATTATTTTCTGAATTTACTAGAATGCATAAAATTAATCACCATAGAACACTAGCTCACTCCCCTAATGATAATGGAATTGTTGAACGATTTCACTCTACGCTACTAGAACATCTACGAATCCTACGACTTCGTCAGAAAGATGAACCTGTGGTCAACCTCATGCCTTATGCTATATTAGCTTATAATAGCACAATTCATAGTTTCACAAAGTGCAGACCACGTGACATAATTAGAGGACATTTTGACCCAAGAGACCCACTTGATATTAACATGACCGAACACCTTATGCAACAGTACATCTTAAATCACCAAGACCAGATGAAAACTGTATATGACCTTATCAACGACTTCACACTTACTGACCGAACGAATATCATACAAAATAGGAATAAGGAAAGAGAGCCCGAAATACAATACCAACCAGAACATCAAGTCTTCATTAGTAACCCATTAGCTAGTCGACAAAAATTAGCTACGCGATATACTCATGACACCGTGCTAGCTGACCTTCCGATTCACATATACACATCTAAGAAGAAAGGCCCCGTAGCAAAGTCCGGACTCAAGCGTATCCCTAAGACCTCAAATTTGTTACAGGATACCACTGATAATGATCGTTCACGCGACACTGGCGCTCGAGATAAAACTTGAAAGCTTAGACGAAGGACCCGGACTCTTACCTTTCAACCTTGGACAATCCAGACTCATAACACACTATCATTCCTTTCTACAATACATGACTTAACCGACATTGAAAACAGACTTAACTCTGTATTTAATCAACTAGACTATTTCAAAACTAGATTAGATAACCAAACTTTTGTTTTATATGAACTTCAAATTAACCATTTATCTAATAAATTGGAGAAAATTTATTCTCAGTTAAAAACGTTAGAACCCAGTTTTAGCAAGAGGGGTCTCATAGACGGTTTAGGTTCAGTTATAAAAAGCATAACTGGTAACTTAGATCAATCGGATGCCCAAACTTACAATAATGCCATTAAACTTTTAGAAAATAATGACGACAAGATATTATCGGAGGTAAATGAGCATATAAGTCTTAATAAAATCTGGATGACTAGATACAGTGCGATACTATCAAAAATTGTAAGTAACCAAGAGATAATCAATAGTACTTTAGGGTTACTTTAAGACGAGAAAGCTTCTGCTAAAAATGATCTTATAAGATTCGCAAAGTTTGCTCAGTTGTTAACTGTCATTAGCGATAATACAGATGATTTATTTCTAGAGATAGCTAGGATAGAAGATACTTTCGCTTTTATACGTGCATCAAGCACTCACCATAGTACTTTAAGCATAGATACTTTAGGTAATATGACTAAACGATTAAGATCTATATACGGCTCAGACCAATTGCTAGAGGCAAATCTAAGAGAATACTATACAGTTATAAAACCCGGTTATTACTTTACAGGAAAAAAAATAGTTATCATATTTAAAGTCCCAATAATCTCCCCTGATAAGTTCGAATTATATAGATCAGCAATAGTTCCCAATAAGTTTAAGTACACCTTTATTCCTCCTTACCCTTTCATTGCAACCAACGGGAAAGTTTTCAAGTACATAGAGGCTGAATGCCCGAAGTTTACGAAGAGGAAGTCCACCATCAACCGACGAGAGGACATCTAGACTGCATCCAAGGGCTCATCCTTAATCAAATTCTACAGAAGTCATGCCTGCCCACTAAACTCACGCTGACCAAAGAAGCCATGGAACAATTGGACGACAGACGCTATACACTCACCTTTCCACTACCAACCCGAACCGAACTACAATGCGATCGTGAAGAATTCATCTCCCTACACGGAAGTTATCTCGCCACCATACCGCAAAAATGCTTACTACGCACTGATCAGTTTACTATAATCAACACGAATGACCATATCAAAGGACAACCGCTGAAAATCACCGAAATACCCATGAACCTGAACAAAAAGATATATTTATTTGTAAACATGTGTAACATAATACATATAAATGCAAATGTGGATGTAAAAGTGAAAATCTGTGAGTTTCAACATGTTTTGCCAACTTTGGCGTACAAAATAATTTATAGCCACTAGAAATATAAGAATATTAAGAGAGAAAAACAAAAAACAAAAAAGCATAACAAAATTAAAATATAACACAAATAGATTAGAAACTATCATTTAAAAAATCTTTAACATTATAGTAACATTTTTCAGTAAGTAACTTCTTAAGTTCTCTTTTGAAAAAGTCTGGCTGGTTTATATTTTTAATAACCTCTGGAATCTTATTATATATTAATGGTGCTATACAAAACACGCTTTTATGAAGGAGTGCTGTTTTCGCAGAGTAAAGCTGTAAGAAGTTCTTATATTTAGTACGTCTATTTCTAATGACATTGTCTGACAAAAGAGGAAACCAGTGAGGATTGCTTCTAACAAATGAAGCTATTTCCAAGATGTATAGTGACGGGAGTGTCAGTATATGGTATTTTATAAACATTGGCCGACAGCTGTCGGTATTTTTGATCCTAAACATAGCCCGAATACAACGCTTTTGGATTTTAAACACCATGTCGGTGTTTGTCGAATTACCCCAAAATATTAGACCGTATCTAAGTACCGATTCAACAAGTCCATAATACGCCATGAACAATGCGTTTCTACTCACTATTGGTGCCAGTTTGTACATCGCAAAAGATAAACTGCTTACTTTTGCACAAAGGTCTTCTGTGTGACATTTCCAATTGATTCTACTATCAATTTTTAAACCGAGGAATTTGGCTGTGTCTACTTGATTTATTGTATTATTATCATATATTAGTTTAAATTTAATTGAATTTTGAGGTCTTTGACTGTAGTTCATTACATTTGTCTTATTTATATTTAACCTGGAACAATCATCAATTTACCATACGACTATCCCACTATATGTCGTAATATTCGGTGCAACTGTACTGATCGTTACCCTCACCGTACGTCGGTATAATGTTTGCACAAAGTTCAGAAAGCCGCAATCACCAGATGAAAGCGATGAACATCATCAATACGAAGACGCAGAATCTCTTAAAGTCAAGAAAAATGTACCAGCAACATTCTCGCTGAAATTGCTCAAATAGTTGCTGTTCTGAGGGGGGAGGTGTTACGTGCCCTGCCTACACCAAATCGGCTGAATAGCGACATGATAGCTATTTACGTACAACGGAGGTTTCCACGCAAAATTGTTACACACGGAATCTGCTGACTCGACGCCTCGTGCAGCCATCGGTCACCTACTTCCAATCTGCTGACACCGCATACGCGTCTCGCAATCGTTTAGAATTATATTTTTGTAAGAATTATTTAGGCACTGCGGAACTAGCATCGTCCAAGTCTAGACTTAAGATTTAATATAAGTCAAACATTGTAATTTGAAAGTAATTAAACTCTTCTTTAAATTAATTTCGGTTTTTTTAAGTCCTCCGGCTGTCACCTTCGTAATTAGGTACTTGTATGGATTATTACACATTAAGATGCAACATCAGTACCGCGGCGCATTCGCTGTTATTTTTTTAAATTTTTGGCTAAACTCTCTTACAATCACGTGTTATTTTAGATTGACGGAAATACAACATTATTTTCTACATGCTTACATGTTTTTTTCACAAATAGATTGCTGTTAAAATACATTTGTAAAAAACTTTAAATATTTCATTTTTCCATTACTACAAATATAGCTTAACAACTGTTTAACGTGCAACGCCATCTTACGCCAAACAAAAGGCAACAAATAGTCGCGTCACGAATGAACCAAATCCGTGGCGCGCGGTCGCCCAATCACCGTGCACGAACGACGGAGACGACCAATCGCCGTGCGCGAGCGACGGAGCCGCTCGCGAATGGTCTTCGCGCCCACTCACTCCGTTCCCTTCCTTCACCATAATCAATCGTCATTCAACATACTTCCGAGAACACAAGACCTTTTTTTGTCTAGAAACGAACTTAGAGTAAACTCAAAGTGAAATACTGTAAATTACGTTAAGCTGTTACAATAAACAGTTTTCATTTGAAACTCGTATACGTTATTGAAGAACCCGAGAGCAGCACCCAAATCACAAGGGCACAAACCCTAACATCTGGACCTTCGAGCCGAATATTCGAGAACATTCGAAAGAATCAGCCCTAAAGCGGAAACCCAAGCGTTCAAACTGCTCATGCAAGAAAAGGCGGAGTAAGCGTTCCACACCTACGTTCAAGCAGCATCAGCCAGCAACGGTCAGGTTATCCTTCGCCCTTCCTTCCCTCTTACCCGCTTCGAGTTGTGTTAATATCGTTCTGTACGTTTCTAGAAGTTCGAGCAGCGGGCTTGTGAAAGTGAGTATAGTGATTTCTCGAGTTCTGATGCGCCTGACTTTCCGTGTTTGCACAACTGTAAGTACCTTTGCTTTCTTTATGCCGCCAAAATGAGTGACGATAAGTGTAAATCCGATAGTTCTGAAGTTAATATTGCCGATCTCAAGAAACAAATGGGTGTGATGAAAGGCAGATTAACACTCTTTGCTAATTTCATACATAAATTAGACAGTTCATGTTTAGATTCCTTAACGAAAACGCAAGTTCAATTACGAATAGAAGCGGCAACCATTTTCTTTTCTGACTTTAATAGTATTCAGTCCAAAATCGAAAATAATGTAAATGAAGAAGAATTATTAGTGCAATTAGAATATAGAGAAACGTTCGAGTGTCAATATTATACGATCTTATCAACTGCTAAATGCATGATTAACGATGAAGAACAAAGTCAGTTGAACAATTCTACGTGCGCGGTAGTAGGTAAGTTTATGAACGTTAAATTGCCTCAAATACAGCTACCTGCCTTTGACGGTTCATACGATAAGTGGTTAGAGTTTAAAAATTCTTATGTGACTATGATCCATGATCGCCAAGACTTGGACTCCATACAGAAATTTCACTATTTGAAATCAGCACTCAGTGGCACTGCGTTAACCGTAATTAGTGCGTTGGAATTTACTTCCTATAATTACGATCACGCGTGGGAGTTACTTGAGAACAGGTTTCATAATAATCGTTTACTGGTACATAACCACGTTAAGTCTTTATTTACAGCGTCATCAATTAACAAAGAGTCTGCATCGCAAATCCGTAAATTAATTGATACCGTTTTACGTAATTTACGTGCACTTAATTCGTTGAAGGAACCCACTGACTCGTGGGACACATTAATAATTTATTTATTAGTTACAAAACTCGATTCGGCAACGGAGCGTGAATGGGAAAACTATAAAGGCACGTTAATTTCGGATTCGCGTAAAGATTGTACTAGTTTAAAGTTAGACGACTTGCTTACATTTCTAAGAAATAGGGCAGACATGTTAGACATGATAACGTCAAGTAGCAGCAAGAATGATAATTCACATTCTCAGCACACTAAAAATGACAACAAGTCGTCGAACGATAAAAGAAATTCGAATGTACAAAATACGCATAGTTACGTTGCAAATACGAATAAGGGAAAAGGTTCTTCGGGAAGTCAGAATAAGCGTAATTTGAATGTTACATGCCCATTATGTAATGGTAACCATTCTTTATACTCATGTGCAACTTTTTTAAATATGTCCGTAAACGATAGGTCGAACGTAGTTACATCGAAAAATCTTTGTTTTAATTGTATACGAACAGATAGTCATACGATTAAGGATTGTGTTTTCGGCCCGTGTAAGTTGTGTCAACAGAAACACAACACATTATTGCACACTAATAACGACGTTAGTGTAAATACAGCGCAACTATCAACCGGAAATAATAATACGTTGCCGCAGTCATCTGTTTCGCATTGCGTTAGCCAAACAGCTGATTGTAATATTATTGACTCGGGGCGCGGTGCGTTCACCACTAATGCGAAAGTGTTGCAACCTGTTTTATTGTCCACAGCGTTAATTGAAGTAGCCGACTTAGATAACAATTATCACACAGTGCGCGCGCTTCTCGACAATGGCAGTCAAAATTCGTTCATTACTGATACTTTATGCAAACGTTTAAATGTTCCTATTATACAGTCCACAATACGTGTCTGTGGTGTGGGTGAAGCACACACACAGTCAAGCCATACGTGTAAAATCAAGATGCGTTCAAAATTCTATGAGTTTAATACTGATTTACATTGCCTCGTCTTACCTAGTATCACTTCTTATTTACCGTCTGTAAACATTGATTGTAATACTATACGTATACCTAATCATCGGCTACTTCCCATTTGGTAAACTTCCCATTTCGTAAACCTCAAACTGTACCTACTAAAAAGTTGCGTTTGGTAAACATTATACATTTCATACATTTAGTCCCATTTCGAAAACATTTCAATATTTTTTTGTGTTATATCCCATTTGGTAAACTTTCAGATGAAATGGGTACAGTCAAGTAAAAAAAGAAAAACGAAACTAATGATAACATTGTCATTTATTTTGTTAAATATTTTTAATCACAGGTACAATAGTCGGATTATGTGTACGTATGCCATTTACACATATTGATATTTAAAAACAGAAATAAAAAGTGGGGTGTACAAATAACTTTCAAAAAATTTAAGAAAAATCACAGTTCGATTTGACTATTTCGATGACAAGTTTTATTTTTTTAATAACATAAGTCAATCTAGATGCGAAATCAACTTATATAAAAAAACAATAATCACAGATTTGGTACTATCTTTTTATGTTAATGTACATTAACATAAAAAAATACATACGAAATCAACTACTTATAAAATATAAAAATAAACAGTCACTGATTTGGTACGTTAACGTAAAAAAATACATACTAAATCAACTATAAAATATAAAAACAATAATAATCACAGATTTGGTACAATAACATAAAAAATACATGCAAAATCAACTTTTAAATATAAAAACAAATAATAATCACAGATTTGGTACATTAACATTAAAAATTACACACAAAATCAACTATAAAATATAATCACAGATTTGGAATATTAACATAAAAAATTTACTACCTACCAAAGTTAAAAATCAATAAATAAATTATAAAGTGATACAAGCAATTCTTGATAATTCGTTCAAACAATTTTCCAATGATATTTTTCCACTTTTGTAATCGCCGAGAATATTGTTAATTCGTATATCATTTTGGATAGATTTTTTTCTTCGTTTTGATATACTTTCTCCATTATTATAAAAGCTGTAAAAAATTGTTATGATTAATTAAAGTAATAATGTATAATTTTTATCATATGTGTCGCCTAAAAATACAGGTCATTGAAACAAAAATATGTACCTTTTCAGAAGATTTTCATAATGTTTAATATTGCCTGATATCGTTTCGAAAAATAAAAGAATTGATGGCCTTTTTCCAATTTCACTATTGAAACTCCAATTCCAAGATTCCATGAGGTTTGTAGTGCGGTGTCTTTGTGCGTAGCAGCACCAAATATTCATCATATCTTCATTTTCCAACCACTGATCCACAAAGTAATCATTGAATTCAGTTATAGCTTTTTCTTCAAAACTGTAACAGAATTAATTCGTTGAAGATTATGATACGAAAAACCATATATTACCTAGTTTCTAACGCATAAAAATGGCTGTAGAAAATGGCGGTAGAAGAAATATCCAGAACTAAACGCGTTCATTTCAATACTGCAAAATTAATTTACCTTTGACTCATAACGTATAGCCATCCATCGTTTATGTCTTCTTTTGGTAAATGTGCCAGAGCCATACATAGTTTGACGTGATAGTGAGATTCTTCATGTTGTAATAAGCCAAGAGATTTTGCCTTTCTTAATAGCGCTCTGCCAAAGTGAACAAAACACCCCTTAACAATTATGTTTGGAAATGTCTTTTTAATTGCATTTATTGGAGCTTTTTCGAAATCCAAGGTAATAATATCGGCTGTCCGCTCTGGTAAATGAAATTTTAGTTTGTAAAACAGTCTTTCATATGTAGTTTCTTCTTTGTTTGTCAACACTGCATAAAAAAATGGTACAATATTTGTCCCAGTTTCTGTACTTCCTATGTCTCCGTGTACAACGTATAGTTGAAGAAACGGCTTTGCACAACATTTGAACGTTCCGTCCGCAAAGTAGTGACGGACGTCATTTAAATGTGCAATTGCACTCTTTGAACCAAACACAATCATTCTATTTTCACCGTCAATCTCATCAAACAATAAATTGTCTTTAAAACGGTCAGGAATCACGATTTCTGTAGAGTTAGAGTGCTGAGATTTTGTGATTCCTAGTTGTCTATTTCTGTGTCTATACAAACTGCTTTTAACTTTGTCAAAATTTGGTAATTCTTTAATAATTTCATAACCATTATCTTTCAGCTTTTTAGTACATTTCCTGTATGTAGCTGGAATCGGCTTCAGATCTTCACATATAGTTTGTTTACATTTTTCGATGGCTACTTTCACTTCATTTTTTTCAAAATTCGGAATACAAGAACTGCAGTGAGCATTTTCTCTTAATACATGGCTTCGATTTGAATTCAAAGTTACACTTGCTGAACATCCATCTTTTCTATTAACACAGCGCCACCAACTTGAGTCCTTATTATTTTTCTGTTTATAATATTGATGCCCAGCGCGTAATAAAATTTCACCGCCTCGTGTACTATTAATAATTTTTAAATTCACTGCACCACTAGAAGATCCCTCACCCGACATTGCAACGACCTTGCACTATGCATAAAACGAGTGAACTGATAAGTTAAACCCGGTAATAGATATAATTTACGTATACTTACTTATGTCTATCTCATTCACACCTTTTGTTTAAAACGATGGTAAGGACAATAAATCCCTACCTGAGAACCCGCTCGGTGCTTCTTTTGCGGGAAAAGCACGTGGTATTTTTAGTAGCATCGTGGTATTTTTACAGACTTTAATACGTTTTTTTTACTTCTTCTTGATCAGCCATTCTTTTTGATGGTCGAGATACTATCTCAAGACTGAAGCATTTAAAAATATATACATCTCTAATTTAATACTAATTTGACACTGACTGTACCGTACAAAAATAACAATACTAACAAAGTTTACCAAATGGGATTAAATGTATGAAGTAACGAAATGTTTACCAAACGCAACTTTTTAGTAGGTACAGTTTGAGGTTTACGAAATGGGAAGTTTACCAAATGGGAAGTAGCCACCTAATCACGTTCAACTCGCTGATCCGTCGTTCAATGTACCGTCTAAAATTGACATATTAATAGGCGCGGATTTGTTTTGGTCATTATTAGACGAAAATAAAATTATAAGACTTGAGTCCGGACCTTGTCTACAAGGTACTAGTTTAGGTTGGATAATATCCGGTCCAGTTAATAACAAACGGTTACAGAAATCAAATATTAATACGGTTCAGTGCAATTTTACTCAGATTGACTCATTGGACATTCAATTACGTAAGTTTTGGGAAATTGAAGAAGTTAACGTGTCACGTATGTTGTCTGAAGAGAAAAACTTATGTGAGAGTTTATTCATTGAGTCAACCACACGTGATAACGATGGTAGATTTCAAGTCAGAATGCCGTTTAAGTGTTCTCCCGACGTTTTAGGAGATTCTTATACATCTGCAGATAAACGTTTTTATGCATTAGAACGAAGGTTAGAGCGTTTACCGCAATATAAAAAAATGTATTGCGATTTTTTAGATGAATATGAAAAACTAGGTCATATGACGTTGTTATCAGACCTACACACGTTACCTAAACCGTATTATGTTATGCCTCATCATGGTATTTACCGTCAAAATAGCTTGACAACTAAATTGCGCGTCGTCTTTGACGCGAGTGCGACCACCACTAGTAATAAATCATTGAATGACCTTCAGTACGTAGGTCCTGCGATTCAAAATGACATATTCTCAATATTGCTGCGCTTTAGACAATATCAACACGTTGCGTGCGCAGATGTTGAGAAAATGTACCGGCAGGTTCTCATTCAAGATGACCAACGAAATTTACAGCTCATTTTATGGCGAACAAATAGTGATAAGCCACTTCAAGTTTATAGGTTAAATACAGTTACGTACGGTACTACATCGGCACCTTACTTGAGTATTCGGTGTTTAAAACAGCTGGCTCAAGAATGCGACGATGACGTCATCGCGCGCGTCATCAATGACGATTTTTACGTAGACGACTTGATAACGGGTCATGACGATTTAAATGTTTTACTCGATATTTGTAACAAAACATCGAAAATGTTACAGAGCGGTTGTTTTCCCTTACGAAAGTGGACGTTTAATCACGATGTGACACCTGAAGCTTGTCGGGACTTAAGTATAGGGGAACACTGTCAGTCTAAAACATTAGGTATAGGATGGTCTAATAAAAGTGATAAACTGTATTTTACGTCTAATTTAGAATCACAAAATGACAATGTTGTCATTACCAAACGTTTAATTATGTCCGTAGTTTCACAAATTTATGACCCTCTGGGTTTAGTATCACCCGCGATTACTACTGCTAAAATAATATTACAGAAATTATGGCTAAGTAAACTCGACTGGGACGATAAGGTTCCTAGTAACATCGCGAGTGAGTGGCAGCAATTCATGAGTAGCGTTAAGTACTTACCTGAAATGGTTCCTCGTTGTGCTGTAGTACACATGCAGTGCATGGAACTGCACATATTTACCGATGCATCGCAGGTCGCGTACGGCGCGTGTGCATATATACGTTCATATAGTACAGATAACTCAGTGATAGCTGTTCGATTATTATGTGCCAAAGGTAAAGCAGCACCTCTTAAAACTATTAGCATTCCGCGCCTTGAACTATGTGGTGCGTTAGTTGGAGCGCAATTATATAAGAAAATAGTAAATTCTCTTCGGTTAACTTTTAATAAAATATATTTTTGGACTGACTCCACCATTGTTCAAGGTTGGCTTAGGATGGCTCCACATCAATTAAAAACGTTTGTACAAAATAGGGTTGTACAGATAAATGAATTAACTAGCAATACTATTTGGCGTCACGTTAAGGGTAAGGAGAACCCGGCTGATTTATTATCTAGAGGCGTTTATTTCGATTCGTTGAAAGAAGAAAATAATAGTCTTTGGTGGCACGGGCCGCGTTTTCTTTGTGAACCAAGTTCTTGTTGGTTAACGTGTGCAAGTTTGGAATCTGATCTACAATTACCGGATGTAAAACCTCAAACAATAAATTTATTAAGTACAGACTCGAATGTTGTTATTAACTTTGATAGGTTTTCGTGCTTTAATCGTCTTCAACGAACCGGTGCGTATGTTTTGCGTTTTGTGCATAATGCGCGCGTATCGCGCAGCGGGCAACCACGCAAAACCGGTTTATTGACAGTCGATGAGGTAAATAACTCATTACAAATGTTAGTACGTTTAGTTCAACAACAATCGTTCTATAATGAATATCGTAACCTTATACATGACTTACCTGTCAAAGAAAAATCAGGTAAACGTTTTAATAAAATATCAGGGTTAAATGTATTTTTAGATTCAAATAAAATAATTCGGGTAGGCGGCAGATTGCACAATTCACAGTTTAGTTATGACAAAAAACACCCCATTGTATTATGTCACAAACATCGATTTACACGACTTTTGTGTACGCACGAGCATAACAGGTTACTCCATGCTGGACCTCAACTCCTAGTGTCCAGTATGCGCGACACCTGGTGGGTGTTAGGCGCACGAAATTTAGCTAAGCAAGTAGTACATCGGTGTGTCACTTGCACACGTATTAAAAGGGAAGACGCTAACTCCACTAATGGGTAACCTGCCGTCAGAACGTCTAGAACCCACTTATCCTTTTATGAAATGTGGTGTGGATTATGCCGGACCCATACTTATTTTAAACCGTAAAGGCAGAGGTTCACGTTTAATTAAGGCATACATTTGTTTGTTTGTCTGCTTCACTACCCGAGCCGTGCATTTGGAGTTGGTCAGTTCATTGTCCACACAGGACTATCTATTGGCACTCAAACGGTTTATATCGCGTCGCGGTAAGCCTAATCAAATATTCTCAGATAATGGCAAGAATTTTGTTGGCGCTGAAAGAGAACTTTCAGTTATATTCCAGGCTACTAAGGACATTTTAGACTTTGCTAGTAGTCAAAATATTAAGTTGAATTTCATCCCGCCTTACGCTCCTCATTTTGGTGGTTTGTGGGAGGCGGGCGTTAAGTCGTGCAAATACCATTTAAGGCGTGTCGTAGGCAATGCTAAATTATCGTTTGAAGAGTTCAGCACGGTATTGACACAAATCGAGGCTGTCCTGAACTCCCGACCTATGTCTCCTCTGTCCACTGATCCCAATGACTACCTCCCGCTTACACCAGCTCATTTCCTCATTGGCCGGCCGTTGACTGCACCGGCCTGTGACGACCTCAATCTGGTGAAAACAACGCGTTTAGATCGCTACAAGCGACTGGAGCAGTTACGTCAACATTTCTGGGAGCGCTGGTCCAAGGAATACGTCTCGGAGCTTCAACGTCGCACCAAGTGGATGGCCAACAAAGACGACATTGCCTCCAACAGTCTCGTACTAATAAAGGAAGATAATCTCCCGCCGCTAAAGTGGAGAATGGGAAGAATAGTTCGACTGTTCACAGGGAAAGATGGAATATCACGTGTAGCCGAAATCCGCACTGCATCAGGCATCATACAACGAGCATGCTCAAAGATATACCCTCTTCCTGAAGACTCCAACTGAATCATATTATTTCTCTGTTGGAAGAAGATGGTTCTTCCAAGGCGGCCGGCATGTTTAACGTGCAACGCCATCTTACGCCAAACAAAAGGCAACAAATAGTCGCGTCACGAATGAACCAAATCCGTGGCGCGCGGTCGCCCAATCACCGTGCACGAACGACGGAGACGACCAATCGCCGTGCGCGAGCGACGGAGCCGCTCGCGAATGGTCTTCGCGTCCACTCACTCCGTTCCCTTCCTTCACCATAATCAATCGTCATTCAACATACTTCCGAGAACACAAGACCTTTTTTTTGTCTAGAAACGAACTTAGAGTAGACTCAAAGTGAAATATTGTAAAATTACGTTAAGCTGTTACAATAAACAGTTTTCATTTGAAACTCGTATACGTTATTGAAGAACCCGAGAGCAGCACCCAAATCACAAGGGCACAAACCCTAACACCACGACATCCACCACTACATCGCCATATACACTGTAGTCGCAGTGATCATTATCAGTGTTCTCATCTACGGGTGGCGACGGCTGCGAGCGCACAGGGACACGGTTCAACAGGATCATCAGGAACCCAACGTGCACTACACGATAGCTGCAAGAAGACCGTCACAGACCATCGCTACTGTTGACAACAGCCAAAGTAGCACACGCATAGTTGACAGGGCGTCGTCACCACGTTTTGGAAGTCAATACAGATCAATGTAGTGTTATTTAAGTTATTTTATAAGAAATCATGTTTTATCACTTTGTAACTCATCACGATTCATATCACCCTGTGCACCCTTATCTTCTCCCGGCCTGGAGCATGTACAGTGCAAGCACAGCACAGTTTTCATATCAATATGTCAGCATTTTACCTGCGCCGGGCCGGCCAATTTAGTACACGATTAGCATTCACACCGCGTGCACTCACCTATCATTCAATCATACTTTTATCAATAAATATCAATCAATCAGTAATCAGTGTATCAATCAGCATCAACTCAAGGTGTAAGGTCCCTAACCATACAGTTATCTAAATCATTAATTAAACTATTTATCATAATGGTATTTAAAAATACAAATACAAAATAAAAAAAGGGTTATAACTAATTAACGGCGCTCTTAGGCGCCTCCATAATCTACAGAATTGATGTACCTTTTTTCAGCCATTATTTTCGCCGGGCAGTCAGCAGCACCTGTGTTATGCTTGTCTGGCTTTTTGAAATGCAAGCAAGTAGCGCATTTTGGTTCGTCAGCCTTCTTTGGACATTCTTTTACTGAGTGACCTTGATCACCACAGTGGCCGCAGGTATACGATGTCTGTCGACATGACTTGGCCGCATGTCCATACTGCTGACACTTATAGCATCGTGTGACCAAAGTAAAATCTCTCACAGGGCATGATGACCAATTTACAAAAACTCGGTCTTTTGAAATCAGGGCTTTGCGTATGACTGCAGGTACTTCAACAATGTAATTACATGTCTCCGTGTCTTTCTTACCTGACTTATGACTTAATTTAATTAAGCTCAAAAACGTCTCAAAGCTGCAGTCCTGAAGTTTTTCGGCTATGTTTTGGTTGTACACACAGGTAAAAACCTCAGTTTCCTGCATGGATGTCGGCACTCCTATAATTACAACCCTAGGTTTCCTTTTATGGGGCTCGTCGACTGTTAGACCTGATTTGGTTAACTGCACCGATTTTCTCAGCTTCTCGATATCGTCCTTCGTCTCGGTGCTGATGATAACACCGTCGTTCTTCGTCGTGCGCAGGCCTCTCACGTGGAGCTTCATTTATTCGGGGCTGATTATTTTTTGGACAAGAGTTTTAGTCTCATCGCTGGTCTTCAACTTGTCACTCGGATAGATGGCCACGGAACTGTCATAACTTGGCTGGATAAAATTGTTGGCACCTTTCTTTACCATGTCAGCAAAGGAAGATCCCTGAGCAGGTTTCGTCGAATCTTCGATACTCAGTTTGAGGTTCTGTAGCTGCTGCGAAAGATCGAGTTGGTTTTCAAGAGTTCTGACGGCGTAGTGCGATTGGAGGGCTTTAGCTTTGACGGACTGGTACATGACGGCCATCTGCGAGGTCCCGTGACTAACCTTCCGGCATAGGTTAGTGATGCGCGTTTTTTGCTCCACATTCAGCTTTCCCTCCGCTGCAATAGCGCACACCTCCTTCAGGCTCTGTTCGATAATCGCCATCCAGTTCTGAAGTTCTGTCGTCGAGACAACTTCAGGGGCATCGTTCCTTTGGATAGGCGCTTTAGGGGTAGAGGCGGGTACGGCTACGGGCACAGGTGTAGAGGCGGGTACGGCCACAGGCACAGGAGTAGAAGGCGGGGAGCGAACACATTTACTACTTCGGTTGAATGGACTATTATCCTCCATCGCGAAGTAGGTTATATTGTTCTTGTTAAACACCGGTCATTTCTACTAAAAATACACCTTACACAAATGTACTGTACGAGTATGCGGTACTACTGGGTATTGGAACTAGGTCACAATTTCGCAAGTGATTATTTTTTTATTGCAATTATTGTTCGATACGTCTGTTCACAACGACCGGCAATTTGCGAATGACAGAATAAAAGTAATAAATTTCTAACTTCTTTATTTGATGTCTTAAAAAAACAATAACAATGCTAATAGTAACTATTACTCGACTGGAGTTACTATGTTTCGGCTCCAGAACGATGTAAAAATATTGGTGTATATCCCTAAACAGTTTTCTGAAATTTGAAAATGATTCATAGTCAGAAATGTTATCATATTTCTTCCACTTGATCAATGCCTTTTCTTTCATTTTAGAAATAGTTATGAGAGTACGAGAGAACCATATGGGATAGCTATGATTTAGGTCGGGCCAACGGAGTGTCTTGTTTAATAATATTATCCATCTCAGTGTAGAATTTATCCAGAGCCTCTTCAGATTTCATAGGGCATAGCAGTTCAGGCCAGTTTACTTGCTGTATGTTACTATTAATATTGGCGAAATTGGCCTTATGAAAACAATATTTGTGAAGAGGAGTTTTAGTCATTGGGGTGACTTTGATGTTTAGACATGTCTCACACGTCAGGACGGGATGGTAGGTGTCAATCGGAAGTAATGTAGTTGAGATATGAGAGACAATTCACGGGTTATTGGAAATGACTAGATCAAGAATTTTACCGTTGTCATTCACTATGTTGTTAAATTGAGAAGCACCCAAAAGGGAAATCAAGATCTGTAAATTTGAACAAGCTGAAGGTAATCCAGAATATGATGTAGCAATGTTCGAGACATCTGTTGCAGATGATACTAGCCAATTAACTTCAGGGAGATTATAGTCTCCTATAACAAAGAAACTATCAACACTAGAGTGGCCTAACACTTCTTGTAGCAATTCAAAGTTCTTGTCATACACTAAAGTAGAAGTCTTAGGTGGTATGTAGGCAGCACTCACAATATGTCTTTTATTGTTGACAGAGCTAGGCAACTCAATCATAATTTGTTCAATGTGAGTGTGTGATAGATCACTATACTGTGTGAATGAAAGACCTAATTCAGAAGGTTTTAAAGTGCGCAAAACAGCAATCAGTACTAGTAGTGTTCAAAGTTGCTTTATGGCAATCACTTGCTTGATCACTCACTTGACTGATCTTTAGTTTCTGGGAATGGAAATGATTCTAAGCACTTCTTGGCCAACATTCAGAAATATAACAGCTGTTTCCAGATGACATCATTTGGCGCTACACATATTATACAAGACAACTTCATGCCCACTTTCAAGGTATTATACCAGAATATTTTTTTATAATATTCAATATGTACAAAAATAAATATATACATCGGAAATAATTAATGGTAAAATTTAAAAAAATTAAAGATACAAGGACAAATTTATCACTTACTGGGGGCACTGTTACCACTACCTGATGCAGATTATCAATTTTTACAAATTTATTTTATGGGCAAATCAGATGCGGAAGTTGATAATCGTTGTGCTCACAATCCAACAGTAAAGAGAATCATTGTCCAAGAATTACAAATGTTGCTTCATCAGAATAAGAATTTAGTAAACATGTTCAAAATAGCATTGGATCGGATGCCATCTGATAGCCATAATATTATCATTCGAGCTGACAAAACACCTGCCGGTGAACACACAAGGAGGTCTAATTCACCTACCATTGACGAAGTGGCTGTTGTCATTGTGGGAGAAAATTTACAATCTAGAGATATTGTGCTTCATCGTCGGAATAGTGATTTAAAACGTGTATCTGAAACACACAGGAGTTATGATGCATTACAATATCCTTTGATCTTCTGGCAGGGGGAAGATGGAGTCCATTTTAATATCAAAATGGTTAACCAAGTAACAGGTAAATAAATTGAACAAGATTAAATAATATTTTTAAATTCAATTAATCTAAGTAACAAATTAAACATTTATCATTTTTTGATTTCAGGTGCTGAAACCAACAAAAAAGTTAGTGCTATGAATTTCTATTCATACAGACTCATGATCCGTCAAGGTGAAGTAAATCATATTTTGATGTGTCAAAGACTTTTTCATCAGTTTGCAGTTGACATGTATGTCAAAATTGAGACTGAACGATTGACATACATCCGTTTGAACCAACGACAGCTACGATCAGAGGAATACATTTATCTCCGCGATACTATAAATGCCGATGGCAATGTGAATAATGTGGGAAGAATGACAATTTTGCCAGCCACTTATATAGGAAGCCCACGCCACATGCACGAATATGCTCAGGATGCTATGTCATATGTTATGCATTATGGCCGCCCAGACTTATTTGTTACATTCACATGTAACTCAAAATGGTCCGAAATCAAGAGAGAATTGCTACATAGCCAAACACCAGTTGATAGACATAACATAACTGCCAGAGTTTTTAAACAAAAATTAAAATCTCTCATGAATTTCTTAATAAAGCATTGTGTGTATGGCCGAGTCCGTTGTTGGATGTACTCTGTAGAATGGCAAAAACGTGGATTGCCACATGCGCACATTTTAGTCTGGTTAGTGGACAAAATAAGGCCAGATGAGATTGATTCCATAATTTCAGCTGAAATTCCAGATGAAACAGTTGACCCAAAATTGCATGCAGTAGTAAACACATGATACATGGACCTTGCGAACTTTTCAACTACAATTCACCATGTATGGTCGATGGCAAGTGTTCCAAGCGATACCCAAGAGACTTGCTTGCTGAAACCATAACGGGAAATGATGGATACCCATTGTATCGTCGGCGATCAGTTGCGGACAGTGGGCGATCGGTAGTTGTGAAGGTAAGAGGACAAAATGTTGATGTAGACAATCGTTAGATTGTGCCATTCTCACCAATATTGTCCAAAGCTTTTGAGACTCACATCAATGTGGAATATTGTAACTCTGTGAAGTCGATAAAGTACATATGTAAATATGTTAACAAAGGTAGCGATATGGCTGTCTTCGCTGTAACCAATGCAAATGATGAAATATCACAGTACCAGATGGGTCGCTACGTAAGTAGCAACGAAGCAATTTGGCGTATCTTTTCATTTGCGATCCATGAAAGACACCCTACAGTAGTCCATTTGGCAGTCCATTTAGAAAATGGTCAACGAGTTTATTTTAATGAATCGAACGCGGCAGACAGAGCGGCACGTCCACCGTCGACAACATTAACAAGTTTCTTCACAGTCTGTCAAACTGATCATTTTGCTCGCGCTTTGCTGTATGCTGACATGCCACGCTATTACACATGGAATGCATCATCGAAATCGTTTCAGCGTCGAAAACAAGGAACACCAGTTGAAGGACATCCAAATGTATTTGCTTCAGACGCTCTGGGTCGCATGTACACAGTACATCCAAATAACGATGAATGTTATTATTTGCGGTTGTTGTTGGTGAATGTTCGTGGTCCGACATCGTTTAAACAACTGAGAACAGTTAATGGACAGCTGTGTGCGACTTACCGTGAGGCATGTCAACTATTACATTTACTTGAGAACGATTCGCACTGGGATGATACGCTCAAGGATTCCGTAATATCTTCATCGCCGCATCAAATTCGTACATTGTTTGCGATTATCATATCGACATGTTTCACCTCGAATTCAAAAGATTTGTGGGTTAAGTATAGAGATGACATGTCTGAAGATGTTTTGCATCGTGTGCGCTGTCAAACTTTGAATCCTACACTACAAATGACTGAAGAAATTTACAATGAGACATCATGATAGAAGATATGTGTTTATTGATGGCAAATAAAGTATTGTCGTGTTTGGGAATGACTGCACCAAATCGTCATATGCACGATGCATTAAACCACGAGTTGCAAAGAGAACAACAGTACGACATTGAAGCATTGGCCGAAACAGTTCGTACAAATGTTCCACAATTAAATCAACAACCAAGAATTGCGTACAACACTTTGATAGAAGCTGTGAACAGTGGATCTTGTGGAATTTATTTCCTTGATGCTCCTGGAGGAACCGGAAAAACGTTCTTAATTGCATTGCTTTAACTGCACATTCTGCCTTGAAATTACCATTAAACATGCAAATCACCGAAACACCAATTTGCAACATCGCCAAAAATAGCGCAATGGCCAAGATCCTACAGGTACGCAAATTGATTGTTTGGGAAGAATGCACAATGGCCCATAAGAGGTCACTGGAGGCACTGGACAGAACGTTGAAAGATCTTCGTGACAACCAAAATATTTTTGGTGGGGCCATGATTCTGTTGTCAGGTGATTTTCGTCAGACTCTACCAGTTATTCCCCGATCAATTGTTGCTGATGAACTAAATGCATGCCTAAAATCATCTAATTTGTAGCAGTATGTAAAAACACTCCAATTAACAACTAACATGCGAGTATTTTTGCAACAAGATGAAACTGCAAATGTGTTTGCAAAGCAGTTGTTAGACATTGGAAATAATAAAGTTGCAGTGGACACCTCGACCGGATTCATCACATTACCCACGGATTTCTGTCACATCACAGACTCAAAAGAGGAGCTTATTCAGCGTGTTTTCCCAGATATAGCGCAAAAGTTTAATAACCATAATTGGCTGGGTGAACGAGCAATATTGGCGGCGAAAAATATAGATGTCGAGGATCTCAATGCGACCATTCAGAATTTTCTTCCAGGACAGTTGGTTTCCTTCAAATCAGTCGACACCGTTATGAACCAGGATGACGTAGCCAACTATCCCACGGAGTTTTTAAATTCACTGGAATTGTCTGGATCACCACCTCACAATTTGCAGTTAAAAGTAGGATCAGTTGTCATCATGCTGCGTAACATTAATCAACCTCGACTGTGCAATGGACCAAGACTGGCTGTGAAAAAGCTGATGAATAACGTCATTGAGGCAACAATCATAAAAGGAAAATACAAAGGAGAGGATGTCTTGATCCCGCGGATACCGATGATTCCAACGGATTTACCATTCGATTTTAAACGCTTACAATTTCCAGTACGTCTGCCCTTTGCGACGACCATAAATAAATTGCAAGGACAGTCGTTAGAAGTTTGCGGAATCAACTTGGAGTTTCCCTTTTTCGCGCATGGACAATTATACGTCGCGTGTTCGCGCGTCGGAAAACCGTCTTTTTTGTTTATTTATGCACCACAAACAAAACAAAAAATATGGTTTATGAGAAAGCTTTAAATTGATTAACAGACTGTATCATAACAGTGTGTGTCTGTCAATATCAAATTTAAACCTTATAAATAGCCAGTACTGTTTTGTAAGTAAGCAACATGATGTGTCGAAAATAATAATAAAACTTCATGCTTCATTCAAAAAATGCTTTTTTTATAAAATACGGATTCGTTTTGTTTGTTTTAAGATTATTTTATACAAAAGTTTACGTCTTTTATTTATCGATTGAGGCAGTACGAAGTCTGCCGGGTCAGCTAGTTGTCGTATATTTTTATGAGGCTTGAAGTTAAAATAATCGCCTTGCTCGCGACTAAATACTTTTCGGCACTCATTTCTACAATGGCTTCATAGAACGGTTTGAGTACGACACAAATTTGTTCAATACACTTCCACTCTTCCATAGGTATTATTGGAAGATCAGTTTCTATATTAGGAATGGTGGCTCGCAACGATTCGCCTATCTCAACGAACCTTTCCAGCATTAAGTATACCGAGTTCCATCGTGTTGGAACCGATTTTATAACGGTTTTGGGTTGATTTACGTTCTGTTGGTTTGCTTGATATTTTAATAATTTTTCTTTGATATAGTGCTCTTTCTGAAGTGGTTAACAACTCTTTGTACTTTCTCTATAATTTCTTTTATTTCAGCAAGTGCATCTTGAACGACGAGGTTTAATTTATGCGCAAAACATCCAAAATGAGCCCAGCCATCTAATTCTAAATATCTTGCGGCGCTCTCTATGTTGGAGGCGTTGTCAGTGACAAAAAAGTTGAGTTTTCTAATAACTTTTTGAAATGTGTTTTTGTTTTAAATGTTGTTTTAAATTTGTAACACTCGTTTTAAACAACAACTCTCGACGACAATAATTACATGTAGCAGTTTTACTGCCATCAATGGGCTTTTCAAAAACGTTCCATATTGGCAAATCACTGTTCCTTCTAGACATTTCAACAACACAATAACTCACTCAATCAGTCGTCCTTACTTACACAATTATAGTTTTTTTTACGTAATCAATTTGCGTGTCCTATCACTGTTTATATACCTACACAAAAAAAGCACAAAGCACAATATAGGTTTATGTGTAATCTATTATTGATTACTTAAAAACCTATATTTAGTCCTATCACTGTTTATTTACACTAAAAAAGCAAGAAGCAAAATAGCATATATGTATTGATAACGTGAGCCGCCTGAGATCGCAACTTAGCACGTAAAACAATAACGCACGCGACCGATAGCAACTTTCTTGCTAGTGCTGCGATTTGCGATGCGCGACGGACAGAGACAGAGAGTGCGATATAAAAAAGCATAAAGCAAATAGCAACAAGTGAGAGCCACGATAGCATTTGCTATATGATATGTGTAATAAGCACGGTGATGTATTTTGCTTTATGCTTTATTAAACACCACTAATCAGTACACCCCCACCGTCTAGTTTATTGGTAGCAGTGCGATCACGATCACAACGGTACACAATATAACGCTGGTCTATGAACTCACTATCATAAATTTCAGGTGTTAGCCAGGTTTCTGTTAAGATAATTATATCGTAAGTATTCATGAGGATATGGGTGAGTAACTGGTGTAATTTTGTGCGAATACCCCTGCAATTTTTGGTAATAAATGGTAATATTTTTATTCGACAAAACTTTAAACAGTAGACTAAGGACAGCTAACACAATGCAGTAGTAGCAGTAGACTACAATTAGCGAGTGAGTAAACAGAACAGTAGAGAGTACACATGCAACGTTTACCGAATATTGGTCTCACTAGCGACATTTTTGCAATCACCATTGATTTTAGCGATATCTGCTTCTGATCTAATGGCAAAAGCAGCTTCGCCGTGTTTCTTACGTACAAGAATTGTGCAATTCTTAATCCAAACGTAATAATACTAGTGAAGTTTTGCCGCTTCCTTACATTTACGAAATAAAATTTTGTTTTTTAAAGTTAAGGACGCTGTTACATTTTCGATTAACTCAAATTTAGGTATCTAAAGTCGCACACAGCAACATCACGCGTACGCACACATTGAAAATGTCTGAGCGCTCGATTTTATACTTCACTTGTATAATCTTGGTCCATGATAATATTTTTTAATTTTATTGATTCTGGAAGATTATTTGAACCTTTAAAAATGCATTTGGTAACAGTTACTTAGTACCGTCGTCGTCTTGATAAGAAGGTTAGTATTTTCAATCGACTTCAAAAAAAGAAGGTGCTCGACCCTTATGTATCCGCGATGTTCTCGAAAACTACTGATCCAATATTCGTCGGGTTTTCGTTTACAAATGCAAATGTTTTCAGGAAAGGTTAGGTATTGCATAATGTATTAGGATCTGATATTTTCAGAGATAGGAACAATGGAACTCTTCAATAACAAACAGCAATTGACTCGCGATCGCAGTGATCGATCTTACTAATATTATAAATGCGAAAGTTTGTGCGAATGAATGAATGGATGTTTGTTACTCTTTCACGCAAAAACAATTTTGAACGGATTTGGATGAAATTTGGTACACAGACAGTTTATAACCCTTCCCGTGGGATAATGATCGAACATCACACCGGCAACGCCGCGGGATATATATCCGACTAATATTATAAATGCGAAAGTTTGGATGTTTGGATGGATGTTTGTTACTAAATCACGTCAGAACGGCTGAATGGATCTTGATGAAATTTGTTTCAGATATAGGTCATAGTCTGGAATAATGCATTAGGTAGATACCATTTATCTCGGTATTATGTTCCTGTAGGATAATTTTTGATTTACACGCAGGCGAAGCCTCTGACACTAGCTATTGTCAAGGCTTCGCCTGCTATGTTTAAATATTGTTTCGTAACATAAAATCACGACTGTTTGGATTTAGGTGGCAAACAGATGTACGTACACCCAATATGTGGTACCAACAAAAACTAAAAGGAAAAAAATCTCCCGTGTCGAAAAACGAAAACTAATAGGTACCGACACCGACTTCCGAAAAGAAAATTAGTTTTCACTTTAATGTAGTAAATAGCTTTTTTTTTAAAAACAAAGGCTATGTGAAATAAGTAGGTACTTAAAATAAAATAATTTCCGGTCATAAGGATTAAAAAACGACCTGAGCATTTTGCTATTGCATGAAACATATAAAATATTATTATCTAAAGCTCCTTTTTGGAGCATTACATAATGAGCTAATAACATACTAGCTTGGCAGTTTAGTAAAAAAATTGGTAAAATAAATCTCGACTTCCGAATGATCTTTGAGACTGTGGTGTAGGTTTAGGGTTATTTCGATAAAAGGTAAAACACATGGTAGTAGTAAAAATCTATAATATATTTAATAAAGGCATGTTACAAAAGTACACCGACAGTAATGCTATTCACAACCTGAGCTTTTATGCATTATTTTTTACACTCAATGCGTTTTTGCGTGTGTGTGAGCTATGGTGCCCATAGACCTCGAATATCGGGGGTCAACCAGTTCTGAAAGTAAACAGTTAATTCCTTCCAGAACTGATCGTCTCTTTTCACAAATTCATATTTAAGTTTTCCTATGCCTGTCCACACTGCGAATACACACATGTCTTGACCAGTTACTCGTAACTGGCCTTGTATTTGGTAGTACCATTTTTTTTTTATTGACGATGAAAGTGCCGGATCTATACACCCAAAAGTCATTTTTTTTTTTGTTTTATTGCTTCTTCAGGATCTAAATTTAAAGTATAAGCAGATGATGGACACTTTATTTTTTCAATACCAAGTTCGCATGTGCCGTCTGGAGTAGCACCCAGAAATGAAAATTCATCATCAATGAATAATCCACATTCTTGGATATTTAAATTTAATGCGCTTTTTAATTCTTGGAGCGCTGTGTGCTCGTTCTTCCTGCCATGTTTAATGGACGGGACATTGCACAGATCGCTGCCATACAATATCTGAGAGAAGCACAATTAGTATTTGCACGCCGCTTGCAAACTCTAGCAAACCAGGAGGCAGTTAAGAGTTTACGCCTAGTCTCTAGCCACTTGGAGCTTGCACTTTGCAAGACGGTGCTTCTTTCTAAATTATTTCTTTCTTCTTTAGAGAGTGCTAAGGCTTTTAAAAAGTCTTGTTTTCTTTCATGGTATGTCAATGCATCCATGTCAGGTTTCTGACAATTAACACCATAATTGGCGTCTTTCGCAGAAACATGTTTAAGGGTCTTGGTCTTTTTCTTTTTAATGTTCCTTCTCCTATAATTATTGTTTTTGCGCTTATTTTCTAGTCGAATTATTTGTTCGTTTGCATCGATTTCAAAAATAAATTTATGCACATAGGATTGTAGTGTGCCGCCGGTATTAAAAGATATGACTGCAGCCGCGCATCTGCCGCTATATGACCCTTTTAAGGAGTAATTTACTCGTTTTCCTCCTGCGTACTTGGCAACTCTGGCATTAAAACTTTCGACCAAATTATTAGTCTCGTTATATGCGAAACTGTACGCGTGTTGGGAAAGCCTATACGCCAAATCGGTTAGTTTTTGGAACACCCCAAAAGCTACTAATTCTGGGACAACCTTTTCAGAGTTTGTTTTATTACAAAAATATGGTGCACAGTGGCTGTGATCACCGAATATGTGGTGGGGCCCATTTTGGATATCATTTTTTATATTATCAGCCTTTTCTTCAAAGGGGATGTTTTGCCTAGACCAATATTTTATAGAAGAGTCCACTCCCCAACGCAACCTCAAATAATTTTCTTTGATGAGTTTCCTTGCTTTTATGTGATAGGATGTGTTAGTGGACACTGCCAGCAATGCTTTGCAATAATTGCGCAAAAGGTGGTTCTTGCACTCTATTTTAGAAACAGTTAAATTTTCATATGGTCGGGCATTTCTAATGCATGCATAGGTATTAGTATCTCCATCAGCAATTAAATGAGAATAAATAAGTCCATGGTCAGTTAAAGAACTTTTAAACCCTTCGGTAATAATTGCAGCTTCCATTGCAGTTGAAGGGCCACTGAAGTTCTTAAAACATATATGTGCAGGTGCCTCAATTCCTTTGTTTATTGATCGGGTAAGGACTGTATTAAGCTGGGTGTATCCGGCACCAGTAGACATAATTCCGGATACAACATCCTGATTAATGTCCATTTTAAGATCGTCTTGCCGTACTGTTTCAAGTTCAAACTTTTCACCACACATTTTGCAAGCAATTTCAAATTTAGAATGCAGGCCATGTCTTTTTTCTTTATTTATCGTTAGCTGTTTCACACCGCAATCGAAAAGAGAAGTGTGGCTCCCAATTTGGATTATCTGCTCCAATAGGTAATCAAATTCAACTATTCTCTTACCTTTTGGCTTAAATTGTACTGCGCCTTCCTGTTCCTGAAAATAAAACGATACTAGTAGTGTGTACCTACGATAAAAAAAATAAAACAATTAAAGAATAGACTTTGTTAAAAATTACAAATGAAATTTCATACTGCTCATCATGGTCTAACGAGGCATCTAAGCTGCTCTCCCTGTTAACAAAATATAATACAGGGTCAAATTTAGTTACCTAGCGAAACTCTGCAGAGGTGATAGGATTGACATTTAACAACTAAATACAAAAAGGTATCGAAAATTATTATTTCAATTAACTAATAAACTACCTCGTGAAAATACTAACATAGTCTCATTACTTTTATTTACTGCTACGTTCGTAGATTTTTTTGCTCTATATCCAAATTTACGAATAAGGGGCATCTAAAAAAATAAAGATAAATATTTTAACAAAACAACGCACTTGAAAACTAAATGCTAAACTTGGTGGCAGAACTCACAAAGTACAAACTACAAAGTTCCGCTGCCAAGGCCCGTTTTATTTGTCAAACGCTATATTAACAATGCTATATTTATGAAATTGACACCAATAACGAAAACTGGCCAAGTTTTCGTCGGCCCCAGCTTGGATTTTGGTTTTGATTTCATATTCATTAGTAGCGACCTTAAAAAAAAACATGAAATGACACCCATGACGAAAAGTCAAATCCCGATCTTACCCAACATAATTTCTAAAGCACACTACTACTACTACTCTGTGGCGCGGAATGATGAACCGCGAGTGCAAAATGTATGAAGATGTCGGCAAATGTTTTTATTTTAGCTAATATTTGGAAAATGTTGATTTTGATGCAAAATAATTAGCTGAACCTATAAAGGACTATATATGTCGCAATTTATTATAATTTTTAAGATAAAACATGCTGTAAATTTACCTAAATTGGTACCTATTCTGACCCTACTTTTTAAAATTATCTGCGATTATTGTGATGGGAAAAACGTATTTGTGCGAAAATTTTGTATGACGTCATACAATTTTTCTGATGCCAATCTGGAGATGAATATATTATCTTTAAATTAAGACCATGATATTTTCACATTTGTGGTTGCTTATACATTAAAATGGTACCTGAAAAACACTAAAGTGCTCGTTACTATAAATATTTGTTGAAGTCCCAGTTATACCTATTTGATCCGTTTTGAGTGACCTAGCCAGCCGGAATGCGCTATGAACATTATCGCGCAATATGCGTGTGGAGAATTTCACAATAATATTCTTTGGCCTGTTTGTTTGTTGGTGCGCGTGTGGTACTCGGTGGATGGCTATTATGTATGTCCTTTTGAGGTATGGGGAAACCAATGGCATCTCCAATCGCCCCCAACACTTGCAAGAGGTTTTCACCACGTTTGTCTGGCACGTTACAGATTTCCAGATTGCATTGCCTCACTTGCTGTTCAAGCGCTTCAATTTTGGACTCCAAATAGTTTGTTGAAGTGGCTGATTGCTTCGCCTGCAGACATGCAATGTCCTCAACTCGTCTCCTGAGGTCAATCTGTTCGCTTGCGTGGAACTGGAGCGAATGTTTGAGACTGGAAATATCATCGTTTACTTCCTTCACTTCCCTCTTGAGGTCAGCCTGGGCAGTGCAAACAGAGCCCAGCTCCTGCTTCATGTCGGCCAAACTGTTTTTAACACTTTCGTGATAGCTGAGCATGATGGCCTCCACCTCATCTCGCCAATCCTTCAAAGTGTTTTTAATGTTTTCCTTAACAATGCCATAGTACGATCGATGTCATATCGCCATCCTTGTAATGTTTTGTTCAGTTAGGGTAAAAGACTGGATTTGGTTGTCTATGTGCACCGATGTGGAGTCATTGTCAACTCTTGCAGAAAGTGACGTGTACATACATGGTGGTGTGAGAGGTGAGGGTGGTCGTTGTTCCACATTGTCGCACGACATATTCATGGCATTATCTACATATGCTGGAGCCTGCGTGCTGGAACGAACGGGTGTGTCCAAATTAGGACGGGTGCGACGAGTAATGTTGCAGCACGGGGGACATTTCCAGCCAGTCTTGAACTCATGCGTCAATGCCATAAATTCTTGCAGAGAGAAATTTAGGCACTCATGATGATATCGTCGGCAGAAGTTACACATCAGATAACCAGCATCAGATGCCAGCACATTGTTGCATCCGTTGCAGTTCATCTTGATTTTTGGAATATATGAGCAGCTTGTTATTAGGCAAGGAAGGTAGTAGTGGCGCCACCCGACGCGAGGATCAGAAAACTTGTAGATAGATCGTTTTCTCGGTTCGATGCAGTGAGGAGTACAGCCGGGATAACTAGGTACACGCAGCGCCACCTATCTCAATGATAAAAAGCTCGATGAAAATCAATCAATCAACCAGTTAACAGTGCGGGTTACGCAGTTATACTGATACACAGTAGGTTGAGTAGATGGCGTTGATTTAAAGTTTACTGCATATAGAATGATAAAGCAGAATTTGAAAGTAAACAGATGGCACAAAAATCAATAATAAAGTCACTGTGTTCGAGGCTAGATTGAAAAAAAAAAAAATAAATACTGTTCGCCTTCAATAATAATTTCTAGCCTGAGGAACTATCAGTTTATTCTTGGTGATACTTATCTATGTAACACTAAATTGCATAATCATTATACCATTTTGAATGGAGCAGCAACGGTCTTTTATTCCTTCGCCTTCGAGACAATAATTGATCTCTGCCCTGAGGCGAACAGTAAAATTTCTAATTCCCACAATAATCAACCAAATACCAAAATCCATAAAAGACGAAATAAACGTGAAAAATTGTAAGCAAAAAATACAAAACATGCTATTACAACTGCATAAATAACTTAGTCTAAGGAAATAATTATTTTGAAAACACTAATACAAAAATATAAAAACGAAGCAACCTGTATACATACGTTGACTAGAATGAGCGGCCCAATAACAAGCAGCTTCAAAATATTATATTGGACTCACGTACTTACGGATAGATGTTTACGGCTAAAAGCTACGTACGTACGTACGTTACGTGCAAAATATTTTTCATGTACCCACATTTTTACTTGTATTTGTTTAGTAGTGATTAAGCAGTGTTGTTCAAGCGAATGACCAATACAAACTATGTGTAAATAAATTTAAAAAAGAAAGATAATGTATAAAAAAGATGAATAGTGATTATTTATGGATCTGAAGGATCTGAAGAAAGTGGCGCCATCTAAACGATATGTCACGAACTAATTAGAACCACGCCTGTGGTCGTGTTGTCCGGTGGTCAGAGATGCTGCTGCGCTGCGTTAACAACATACTGCTCCCCCTTGAGAGACATAGCTCTCAACCTTGGTTGTTGTCTTCATCTTCTGGAGACGATGAGGCGACTGGGAGAGGGCAGATTTTCGAAAACGCCCTCTCGATGACGCCAGTTGCTGTCTTGATACGAGCAACTCTGGAAACCTTGTCACGTCCGGGGTACATCAGCAGGATTCGTCCTAATCGCTACTTGAGGGGCGGTAAGTTGTCCTATTTGATGAGCACCAGGGAACCGGGAGTGAGTGTACCCTGATTCTCCTTCCATTAGATACGTCTCTGAAGCTTGGAGATGCAGTCCGTGGCCCAGCGCTTCCAGAAGTGCTGCCTGAGCTGTTCGACACGTAGGTAACGGGTTAAAGCGTGTGAGGGCCTCGCCTCGAGGTCGGCCGATGAGGAAGTGACCTGGCGTCAGGGGCGTAAGGTCATCAGGATCTACGGACATTGGATGCAAAGGACGGGAGTTTAGGACGGCCTCTATTTGTACTAAAACCGTGTTGAACTCTTCATAAGTTAAAAGAGCCTTCCCTATTACACGCGTTATATTATGGTGCTTGCAGGATTTGACTCCAGATTCCCACAAACCGCCAAAGTGAGGTGCGTAAGGAGGAATAAATTTAAATTCAATTTGATTATTTGAAGCGTAATCAATAATACCTTGACAGTTGTTTTGTAAAAAATCAGAAAGTTGCCCCTACAAAGTTTCTACCATGATCAGAGTACATGAGAGAAGGTTTCCCTATACGGGAAATAAATCTTTTTATAGCCAAGATATAACTTTCTGATGTCAGTGACGACACAAGTTGCAAGTGTAATGCTCGCGTTGATAAACAAACGAATAAACATAGGTAGCATTTCTCTAACCTAGAACCTCTACCCCTTATGTTTGAAACATACATAGGCCCTGCGTAATCAACGCCACATTTAACGCCACTTATAATTTGGTATATGTGAAACTTTCTCTTGGCCAGACATTATGAAATGTTTGGTTATACATATAACATCTAAATTAATTTGTTTACTTAAAAATTCCTGGATATAAATAACCAATAAGTCGGACTTGCTTACGAGACCGGCAATATTTTGATGCATTATATTTATATGATTAAAAAAAAAAACGCATCGTGGAGACGATATGCTTGTTCAATTGTCAGCTATATTTTCATGTTGAGAAAATTAATTATATTCAGCTATAGTGACCGGCAGATTGTGAAACACATTTCACGTACCACGATCATTTATTTTCCTACTGAACCTAAAGAACATTGTAAAGTCACAAGTCTAAATTAGAGTCAAACGCCGTTGTATAGTTGTACGCAAGTCCAAATGAAGTAGATTATTAAAGGTCTCTATGCGCCAGTTAAACAATGTTGAATGATCATGATCATGATCATTTGAAAGTAGGAACACATATTATAATATTCGTGTGCTGTATTTTCTGCAATTTTTCTCTCAATTTTATAATTATATCTACATAGTTTTCAGTTTTATGGAAGTCTTTTTCTCCAATTAAAATAATGCAGAAATCATTCATTGTGTATTCTATTAATTTATTCTGCAAGTTGTTGATAAGCTGCTCCGTGCCACAATTCGGGGAAACATAATAACAGAGTTCACAGTTTTGAAATGTGTTCTTGGCTATAGACAAAATCTTGTTATTTTTATTTGCACTCACAATAAATAGCTTATGTTTGGTATTTTTAGGCTTGATATAGAGTTCAGCTTCTTGGGATTGAAGTCCCTCGGTGTGTCTATTTTGTACAGAGACCGTTACCTTGGTGTCTGGTGACTGTGAAGGAGTGTCAATTTCTAGAGTAGTGGGAACATTAAAATTTGCACTTTATTTTGCCAGTATGTGTTTTACTTTTTTCTTTTGGGTAACGGTTATCTTAGATGTTGTGTGTTAATTTACTTGTAACATGATTCTGATCTTGTGCCTTACATCAAAATTTTTAATTTCTTGTTTTAACTTCATGTTTTTTAATGATAAGTTGTAAAGTTCTTCGTGAGCTACGCTTAGTTGTAAATAAACAAAAAAAAAAAATCTTTATTTCAACAAAAGCCATTACAGTACAGTATCTACAGACTAGGAGCATATTAAGGCTTATAACTAGGTCACAATAATGTTAATACTCTGACTCCTAAACTAGGTGTATGTGCCTGTGTCTTAGAAGTCAGTGATTCTCCGTAACAAACAAAGCCATTGTATACTAAAACGGGACGTTACAACAATAAGCAAATGGTGTAAAAGAAAAGAAAACAGGATATAAGTAGTCTACATAAAGAAAAAAACAAAATAAAAAATGTTTAACTGTGGTGAGGTGAATAAATGTAGGGTGTGTGTTATGAGTAAGTGTAGGTTGTGTGTGTGCGCGCATGTGGTGTGTAGGTGTAGGGCGTGTGTAGTGAGAAACAATGTTGATGGTTAGATTTAGACTTATATTTATATTATACATTATCATTGTAAATTACCCAGCAGAAGACCCTCAGTGTCATCATGACTAAGTGTTTGGCGATAATCTCTAAGTAAGTTTTTACATTTATATTTAGGGCACGAATAAATTTTAATCTTTTTATTTAAGTGCTTGTACATATTAATGCTATTAACGTAGAATTGGCGTTTAGCAAAGGCAGTTCTGTGGCGTTCGTGGGAGAAGACATTATGCTTAAGCCTGCTGTCGGTTCCTTAGGAGGGCGCACAGAGTGTTTGCGTAGGGTCGACAGGAGCACATAAAGTTGCCTGACTGTGAGTACCTTGCAATCGGAATAGAGCTGCACAGTCCCCACTGTGCAGCTCTATTGTTTTCTATTATTACCTACGTGGAAGATAGAGCATTATTTTAAGGACAGCTCTCTGGGCCCTCTCAAGGCGGATAAATACATTTTGGGTGGCTCCACCCTAGACGGGCAAGCAGTACGTTAGGACAGATAGGGCAAAATATACTAATTTTAGCGTTTCGTTATCAGCAGAGTTTCGTAGCTTCTTGAAAACATATATAAGCTTACGTATGCGGCACGTAACTTTGTCTATATGGGGGTGCCAGTTGAGACGCTGATCAATGAGTACACCTAGATACCTTACACAAGTGAATTTGGCGAGGAATAGGTAGCTACACTGCGTTAAGGATCCGCAAGCGTGCGCTTTTAGGGTAAGGGAATTTGGGGGACACAAATTTGACCGAATGACAAAGGGAACATAAACCGATTTATCAACATTTAAGGTGAGCAAGTTATCGGCCAGACATTTCATTACGGTGGACAGCGCAGCCTCGGCGTTATGGTATGTCTGGGGCCAGTCATAACCATCCACAACAAGGGCAGTGTCATCCGCTTACGTAAATATCTTACAATTTTCGAGAGGCAGTTTACAGAGTTCATTTATGTAAATGAGAAAGAGAGTAGGCCCCAGTATGCTGCCTTGCGAAACGCCGTATCTGATTGGAAGCTCATCACTTTCGTTTGTGCCGAATTTCACTATTTAGGTGCAATTGCTGAGATAATCTGCGAAGATTTTCAAAGGGTGTCCACGTATTCCAATGCTTTCCATTTTACTCAATAAGGCTCGGGCAGAAACGGTGTCAAATGACTTTGCCAGATCGAGGAAAATTCCCAGGCACTTGTGTTTACTATCAAGCGTCCTAGCCACGTGACTAGACAAATCCAGGACTGTGTCTTCCGTACCAACTCCATTTCTGAAACCATATTGATTATTCGCTAAGATGTTTGCGTCGAGAAAGCTGGTCAGGTTTTTATTTAGAATTCGTTCTAAGATCTTTGACATTGTTGATAGAATCGAGATTGGACGGTAGTTATTGACATCATCTCTGCGCCCAGACTTGTAAATGGGGTGAACTACTGCTTTTTTAAAACGCCATAGGAAAGACAGCTGCACTTATAGACAAATTACAGATATGTGTAATAACCGGAACTAATACGCATCTCGAGGCCTTTATTATTTTAGACGGTATACAGTCTAACCCAGTAGCACAATCAGACCTAAGACCCAAAATAATGGAGTCAACATCGCCTTCGGTTACCTCGAAGAGAGCCCTTGAGCTACAAGAATTTGAATCCAACACAGAATTGGCCGCGATTGAAGGTGATTTAAATTTCGACGCCAAGCTACTGCCTACATTAGCAAAACAGTTGTTAACATGATTAAGCGAGGATTTAGGATTATCTAATAAATGTAACAGGTCAAAAGAGGGAGAAGATTGAGTTTGAAGATCTGAGACTTTCTGAATAACATTCCAAGTAGCCTCAACATTATTTTTTGCTTTACGAAACTGTTCCTTTTCATACGAGCGTTTAAGTTTTCTCAGCAGGGAATTACAAAAAATGCGATAGCGAGTGTAGGTGGTTTTTAATATTAAGTTATTATTGTAGTAAGTATCAAAATATCGCTACTTAGTAACTAGTAACGCCATCTGTAATCTACCGTGTAAAAACTTTTCTTACGTAAAATATAGTCTGTTGCGAACTGCTAACGTGTCTTTATAGGTTATGGGCAAATTTACCGGTTTATCAGTTATTTTATAGTATAAAATAGATAAATTGTTACGTTGTTTCGCGGAAACATGACTACGAACTATATTGCGAATGTGCCAAAGTTAAAAGGCAGAGAGAATTACGATGAGTGGTGTTTCGCGGCCGAAAACTTGTTGGTACTAGAAGGGATGAAAAAGTACATCAAACCTAGTGCAGACTTCGAAGTTAAGCCAGTGGACGACTCCAAAACGAAGGCAAAGCTAATTTTGACCATCAATCCAGCGTTGTACGTGCATATAAGGAATATCAAGAGCTCGGCAGAATTATGGAAACAATTGAAAGCCATGTTCGATGACTCCGGTTTCTCAAGAAAAATAACCTTACTTTGACATTTGATTTCGATAAGACTTGAAAACTGTGATTCGATGACTACCTATGTTACACAAATGATCGAAACGGCTCAAAGGTTAAATGGCACTGGATTTACAATAACAGATGAATGGGTCGGATCATTATTATTAGCAGGTTTGACAGATCGCTATTCTCCAATGATAATGGCAATAGAACATTCTGGTATTTCGATAAGTGCGGATACTATAAAGACGAAGTTACTCGACATGGAAGTAACCAGTGATTTTAAAGGTGCAGCTGGCGGTACGGCGGCATTTGCAGCGAGAAATAAATATAATTCTGGCAGCAGCGGTAAACCAAAGAAATATGGCGGTAACCCAATGTCGAACAAAAAGACCGCGGCAGATACACCAGCAAAAACAATCACTTGTTTCAAATGTAAAGAGGATGGACATTATCGAAATCAGTGCCCAATGTTGAAGAAAAACACAAATAAATGCGTGTTTAACGTTGTTTTCCTAAAAGGAAAGTATAACAAAAACGAATGGTACGTTGACTCCGGCGCAAGTGCACACATGACAGCAAATAAAGATTGGGTAAAGAACATGAACACAACTCCATGGATACCAGAAATTGTTGTAGCAAATGAATCAAAAGTGCCAGTTGTTTGTTCCGGAGAAGTTGACATTATTTCTGAATTTGGATGCAATATAACAGTGAAAGATGTGTTGTGTGTGCCTAGCCTGACAACCAACCTATTGTCGGTTAGTGAGCTCATTCAGAATGGCAATCATGTGATATTTACAAAGAAAAACTGTTATATTAGAGACAAGTACCTCTACCATGAGTTTACACAGCCAAAACTCGCTAGCGTCTACGTAAATTATTTGTATGAAATATTGTATAGCGCCCCTAGCGGTCACAGAATGAATTAAAATACATACCATGAGCACTATAGATTTCGATAGGTTCAAAACTTAGCGTAATCTATTCGATAGTTACTAACGTTTTTCAGCTGTCACCATACAAAACGGTACCATGAGTCACTAATTCGACAGACGCTATCGATTAATACGCTTGCGATAGTAGTTACGTAGCTCACTAGCATTTTGACGTGTGAAACATAAGTTTACATTAAAATTATATACATTTTTGAGTGTAACAAAGCAACAATAATGTCTGCAAGAGCTTATTTAGCATGGAATATGTTATGTTTTAGACATTTTACCCAGACTTGACTATATTATTACTATTTTACGTACTAACAAGCTGTGCCGTTAAATAAAATTTAGTCAAATATGCATAACCATTTTTTTGTTTATTTGTTGCTTTCCTCACGTTTTTAGTAATTTAATAGAAAGTAGAAACATACCTTTCCATGAACTCCACCAACAATTGAAACTGTGAGACACTGGTCCTCATTGTATAAAAATATAATCCAAATAATCTATTGTTTTAAACTCTTAAACCACACATCGCACTCCGTGACATAACGTAAACAAACAAAATAACCAATTGAACGGCGACAGTGCCATACTATAAGGAATAAAAATTCAAAAACCACTAAATACCTTAAGTAGTCCACTACCCGTCAACTTTTCTATTTTGTCGGTTTATTTTGTGATATTGACTGTCTTAACATTTTTAGCATAGCGATAACACTACATTTTGAGCTTACGAGCCGTTCTCTCTTCTTATTAGTGAGAAAAAAAGAAACAAAACATAAGTAGTGAAGCATAGACGAAAGTATTCTAAGGAGTAGAGTGAAGTTAGCTAGAGGACCCGATCTATCGAGCTTACCTTAGCGCCTGCGTAAGATTCCGTAAATCTCATGGTGCAAGCATTATCGAAATCTATTCGATCCACGTTAGCACGCTAGCGAGTTCAAGGCTAGCGTGTCATTTTTAGATGACATCTCATGGTAGAGGTACTGAACAATGTTTTGGTGGCGACAGCTGATTTATCAGATGGTGTTTATAAATTGAGATTACAATCACAAAGTTGTATGTTGGCTACTACAGCTAGTGCAAAGTGATGGCACAGAAGACTGGCACATATAAACAGCCAAGACATGCACAGAATGAGAAATGGTATTGTTGATGGTTTGTCTTACGATACCTCACTTGACATAACCAAATCACAATGTACTACTTGTTGTGAGGGAAAACAAATGAGATTACCATTTTCTCATGTGGGTGAGCGAAGTACAGAAACTTTACACAGAATCCACACAGATGTTTGCGGCCCAATGGAAACAAGTTCTTTGAGTGGTGCTCGCTATTTCCTGTTATTTGTTGATGATTATAGTCGCATGACTTTCATTTATTTTCTGAAGCAAAAGAATGAAGCTTTGAACAGATTTAAAGAGTTCAAATCATTGGTTGAGAATCAACAGAGTAAGAAAATAAAGATGATCAGGTCAGACAATGGACTAGAATTTTGCAACAAGGTATTTGAAGGCTATTTGAAGCAAGCTGGAATAATACACCAGAAAACAAATTGTTATACACCGGAGCAAAATGGACTTTGTGAAAGGAGTAATCGTACAGTTGTTGAGAAAGCCAAATGTTTACTATATGATGCAAATTTAGACAAGAAATTTTGGGCGGAAGCAGCCAATACTGCTGTGTACTTGAAAAATAGATCGATTGCATCAGGATTGGATAAAACACCTTATGAGTTGTGGTATGGATCAAAACCAGACTTGAGTCACCTACGTTTGTTTGGAAGCAAAATTATGGTGCATGTACCCAAACAGAAACGTTTGAAATGGGACAAGAAAGCTACACAACATATTCTAGTTGGATATGGTGATGGTGTTAAAGGTTATCGTGTGTACAATCCTTCTAAGAACACTGTACTGATCAGTAGAGATATAATAGTGATGGAAGATGTAAAACCTATCAAGGAAGTTAGTGAAGAGTCAGCTATTTGGATATCCAATGAAGAAAATCCTACCGACACTTTAGTGGAGGAAAGTAAAGATCCAGTGGGGGAGAGCAGAGATTCAGTGGGGGATCTGTCGAAGAATGCTTCAGAAACAGATTTTTTAGATTGCTCTTCAGGTTCCTCGTTATATACTGATGACAATGAAACACTGACTGAAACAAACACTGAAGATGTTCCAGAACAAGCAGTCCAGACAGTATCAATACCTGAGCAAGTGCCAGATGTGCCAAGTAAGCGTCAGAGAAAGAAGCCTGAGCGCTATGGCATTAACAACATATGTGTTTCCGGTACTGTTCCAGCATCGGAGGAGATTGTATTCTCAGAGGCTCTCGAAGGGCCTGATCGGGAGCAGTGGAAGCAAGCAATGGCTGATGAATTACAGTCATTTGAGGACAGTGATGCGTGGGGCAGCTTGTGGACCATCCAGGTGATGTGACAATAGTGAAGTGTAGGTGGGTGCTAAATAAAAAGTATGATTTTGAAAACAATGTACGGTATAGGGCTCGATTAGTGGCAAAAGGTTTCTCGCAGAAACCAGGTGTTGATTATACAGATACTTTTTCACCGGTAGTGCGGCATTCTACTCTAAGATTGTTGTTTGCACTTTGTGTTCAAATGAAAATGAGTATAACACATCTAGATGTAACCACTGCTTTCCTTAATGGTTTTTTGAAAGAAAATATTTATACGTCATTACCTGAAGGTTTTGTAAACAAAAGTGGGGGGAAGGTCTTAAAATTAAATAAAGCCATTTATGGGTTAAAACAGTCTTCCCTGGCATGGTATGAAAGAGTTAAAGAAGTTTTGAATAGATTTGATTTCAAAAATAGTCAATATGAACCATGTTTGTTTACAAAAATAACTGGTAAAATTAAAGTGATAGTGGCCCTGTATGTGGATGATTTTTTGATTTTTTTCAAACAATGATTTTGAAACAAATAAATTAAAAAGGGTATTAGAAGGTTATTAGAAGAATGTAACTTTATCGACATTCAATTGCAAGAATGTTATTCGATCAGCTGATTGTGGGCGCAGGTTGTGCTGTGTCGCTGATGTAATTGCACTTCAGGAGACTTGGCTTTTACCCCATGATGTGCCGTATCTCGGTAGTATTGATGATGATTTTGCGCATGCTGGCTAGTCCGCCGTGGACACGCCTGCTGGAGTCCTTATAGGTAGACCGTATGGTGGAGTTGCGCTTCTATGGAGGAAATCAGCGTTTGCGACGGTATCAGTGGTGCAGTGTAATAGTGATCGTCTGTTAGCTATTAGGATTGAGCACGGGACGTTCGCTTTTGATATTCTCAGTGTATATGCCGACTAACTCGTCTGATAATCTAATTGAGTTTACGGAGTGCTTAAGTGAAATCATTGCTATAATTGAGAACAGTAATGTTGAGTCAGTGTTTATATTGGGTGATCTAAACGCACATCCAGGCGAGCGCTTTTCAAAAGAATTGTTAATTGTATGTGGGGAGCAATCGTGGTCATGTTTGATATGGAACTACTTCCGAAGGACACGTTTACGTTTGAGAGTACCGCTAACGGTGCATTGCGCTGGCTTGATCACTGTGTGGTGAGCAGTGCGGCACGACATTTAGTTGTAGACGCGTCAGTTTTGTATGGAGTATATTTGTCAGATCATATTCCTTTATTAATTGAATGTAATATTGATTTAATAATACCTAAGTTGGTAGACCCAATCTATACTTGCAATAAGGTTATATGGGGTGAAAGAGATATCAATCAAATTAATGATTATTCAAAATTTAGTAATTCTAAATTAAAATTAATAAATTTTCCAGATGATTTTCAGTATTGTGCGCATAAAATGTGTTCTAATGCTAATCACGTGGCAGTGTTAGATACAATGTATCGCAGTTTGGTAAGCATTTTAAAGGAAGGTGCCGAACGTACTTATTTGTGTAAACAGATGCGTCATAATAGCAAGAGATACATTCCTGGTTGGAACAAATATGTTCGTGACGCTCACAGAGAGGCTCGACTGTGTTATCAAACATGGTTGTTTTATGGTAAACCTGCTAGTGGTTATGTTTACAATAAAATGTGCCAATCTAGAAAAACCTTTAAGACAAATGTGAAATATTGTCAAGATAACCAAAACCAGATAAAAATGGATATTTTAGCTATACATCACACTAAAAAGAAGTTTGGATCATTTTGGAAATCAACAAATAGTTTGAATCCGAAGTTGAGTCCCCCTGTGAGCGTGGCGGGCGTGCACGAGTCGGAGGATATAGCCAATGCATTTCGGCGTCATTTCCAGATTGAGTCACCTCTTACTAGACCTGTGCGGGTTTTTGATGCTGGAGGCAACTCTGGGGACCTTTCTATTGTTTTTACGGCACAAGAAATTTCTTTATGATGGCTATTATAAATATATAATAGCCATCATAAAGAAAATGGAGAGGTAAATCCCCGGGTCATGATGTAGGACACTTGTCGCGTGTGCTGGCTCTATTTTTTAACCTGTGCGTTAGTCACAGTTACTTACCTGATGACGTAATGTATACAATGGTAGTGCCTATTGTGAAAAATAAAACCGGGGATGTCTCTGATGTCATAGCAAAAGTGTTGGACAGTCTGCTTGATAAGCAATTGGCTAAACACCTCGAACTACATGACGCCCAGTTCGGTTTTAAGCCTGGGCTGTTAACTGAGAGTGCAATCTTGTGCCTCAAGCAGACTGTCCAATACTACACAGACAGGAAGACTCCTATTTTTGCTTGTTTTCTGGATCTGTCAAGGGCATTTGATCTTGTATGTTACGATGTTTTGTGGCGTAAACTTGAATGTGAAACTACCTTACCATCTGAAATAGTGTCGATATTTAAGTACTGGTATGGTAGTCAAAGCAATAGCGTGAAGTGGAATGGTTCGCACTCGGACGTGTATCGGTTGGAGTGCGGGGTGAGGCAAGGGGGGTTCAGCTCCCCCAGGCTCTTCAACCTATACATGAACCAGCTGATCCTTGAACTCAGCAGCACCAGTGTCGGATGTCATATTGACGGGGTGTGTATTAACAATATTAGTTATGCTGACGATATGGTGTTGCTGAGCCCATCGATCGGTGCTCTGAGGCGACTGATCGCTATATGCGAATGCTATGCGGTGAATCATGGGCTCAAATATAATGTCACAAAGAGCGAACTAATGGTTTTAAAGCAGGAAATGTTACATATTCATGTATTCCGACTGTCGCTCTTTGTGGAGAACAACAGCAAAGGGTGGACAAGTTTAAATATCTGGGCCACTGGGTCACTGAAGATCTCAAAGATAATTGTGACATTGAAAGGGAACGTAGGTCGCTGGCTGTCCGTTGTAACATGCTGGCTCGCAGGTTTGCACGTTGTACGAAGCCAGTTAAAATTAACCTAGATTTTCTCAAATGTGCAACTCATCAAATGGATAATTTAGAGCAAGAATTAAATAATTTAGAAAAGGAATCTCATTTTATTAAATATGGCCCATACTACTCTAGTTTTACTTACATTCTAATTGTGTGTTTATTTTTATATGTTACTTATAAGATCTTTAGATATTTTAAGAACAAAAATGCTACTAATTCTGGATGCTGCGTGCAAATATTTAATCAATGTTATAATCAGAAAACTTCCAAGCGCAAATCCAAAATCTCTAATTCTGTCGAGATGACTGAAATGTCATCAGCATCTGATGAAGACAATAAGTCAATACAATCTTTACCTATTCGAAACACTAATTATAAATCTACTGCTAATGCCTATAAGGCCAAGTTTCCATCAAACAGGAATTTAAATTTTTAAAATACTGTGAATAATGGTGTTATGTTTTATATTATTATATATACTATCTTAATCTCACTGCATCTCATATCTTTTCTATTTTTACTTCGCTCATCTTATAAGATAAAGCTCCGTCAAAAAGGGGGAGCTGTTACAGCCCTTATTATAAGGCAATAAAGTCGACATCTGCACTCTAGAGTCAATGTCTCATTTTTCATTTCAAAGTAAACGCTGAATTGCAATTAGCGCACATTAGCGGTATTTTAATAATAATCGAGTTAGTTAGATTCTGGACGCCGTCGCGTAAACCAAATTTGGAAATCTTATCTCGAGAGATACAGGGATTATAGAAAGTCACAATTTTTTGGTGTATTTTGTGCATTATTTAATAAAGCTAATATTAAAGGTGTAATTGTGGATTTTTGGTGATTAAATAAGTGGTTCGGTAAATATTAGTTTTTTTTAAAAAGACTAACGGGGTCGGCCTTATAACAGTTCGAAACCCTTAAAAAATAGTTTAATAACACCGCCGATTCTCCAGTACCCAGATTTCTCTGAACAAAATCAATTTATACTTCGAACTGATGCATCTGGATACGCGATAGGGCAGTTTTATGTAATATGGATGGTCGCCCAATACCTTACGCTAGTAGAAGTCTCAACAAAGCGGAAAAGAATTATCCTACTATAGAGAAAGAACTACTAGCCATAGTTTGGGCCGTCAAATATTTCAGACCATATTTATATGGTCGTACATTTAAAATACTGCTTCTCGGGTACTGGCATGGGGATTCTCATCGAAATAATCCAGTATTTCGTTTTGAAGACGAGTACGTGTACGCACATAGGCTCCGCAGTCGATGGCCGTGTTTGGACGGAACGTTCCGTGGTCGCGAAGCCGCTGAGTAGCAGCTAACATAGCCTTTGGTTGAATGTTGTGCAAGCTAGAGCCACATTATCACCACACTGTGCCAAAGTCCTCACCATTTCGGTGTACTGAACAATTGTGTAATGGAAAGACATCGCGCGCGAAAAATTATTTGAAAAATCCAACTTTCTACTAATAATGTCCGCGCGTGACTAATATTGTTTACATTTAAGTTAGCTTTCATCGTAGCCGCGCTAGCGCCTGCGCCACCGATATCATGGTGGCTATCTCGCTCTATCCCAGGTTTTTAGTTTGCGGGAGAAAGGGAACGAAAACACGATATATTTTGTATTTCGTTGGTTTATCTATTGTGTCCTTTGTTCAATGTCTGTTAGTGTGTAAGTGCGGTTAAATCGCTAAGTTAATTATTTTTACTTTAATGTATTTGTAAAGACTTTAACTTTCTTGAAATAAGGTTAATTTTTCTTTATTTTGTATTGAATTACGGAATCTGTATTGATACAAATAAAACTGCACTTTTAAAAGTCTTATTGCGTTGAGTTACGGTCTATTTCAGTTTGTTTTGACTGTACAGGGGTAGTATGACTGTAATTTACGTAGTTTTAATTATTTTTGGGATAAAAAATTACCTACATTCACCGGCACGGAAACTTGGCCACTCGTGATTTTGCTGATTATTTGCATTTGCATTTTTGTCAATAAATAAAGGGTAGGTAGATTCAATAAGTGTCTCTTATGCTTTAAGAACTTAGAAATGAAAAGATTACCTCACTAACAAACCAGTTTTTAAAATCACGCACTTTCACTGAAATAAAGAATTTTCCACTGTCAATTTTAAAACACTACAAAATTAACAATAAGTCTTTTTCTTTATTGTCTATATGTTTTAATATCGGGTGTTTCCTCCTCTAGCCCTTATAACCGCCTGCATTCTTTCTGGCATAATTTGGATGATGTTTCTGACATCAACTTGCAGTATATTGCCCCTAGCGGCCAACGCTGCAGTGCGGAGCTGGTTTAGAGTTTGCGGCGGGTTGGAGCTGGACTTTATCTTTCTTTTTAGCATGTCCCAGATATGCTCAATTGGGTTTAAGTCTGGGCTACGAGCTGGCCACTGCAATTTTTATATGCCAACCTCTTTTAGATATTCTTCTACGCAAAGTGCAACGTGTGGGCGTGCATTATCGTGCATTAGGAGGAATTGGTCGTGTCCAATGAAACCCGAATAAGGCATTACGTGTTCCTGAAGAACTTCCTCGATGTATCGAACAGCTGTTAGCCGATTATCGACGATAACCAACTCTGTACGTGCGTCGGAACTTATACCTCCCCATACCATTATTGAGCCTCCATGGAAACTCATTGTTTGCGTGGTGGTGATGGGTAAAAGCCGCTCTCCTCTTCTTCTCCACACTCGATCCCGACCATCTGGAGCACGTAAAGCTATTCGACACTCATCTGTGAACAGTACTCTAGCCCATTGCTCGTGGGTCCAGTTGACGTGTTCTCGTGCGAACTGAAGTCGAGCTACTCGGTGCTGTCTGAGAAGTTCTGGACCTCGTGCTGGTCTACAAGCTTTTAAATTTACTTCCTTCATTCGTCTTCTCACCGTACGCTAGCTAACATTAACGCCTCTCGCGATTTGAAGCCGCTAGCGTATATCAACAGCGGCCAGGTAGCGGTTTCTCAAAATCTCCAGGACAATAAAGCGGTCGTCTCGGGCCGATGTGCACCTTACGCCTCCACTGCCTGGCCTGCGGGTGTACTGGCGTGTCTGCTGGTATCGTTTAAGGGCATACTGCAACGATGACCGTGGTACGTTAAGTGCAACTGCAACTTCACGCTGTGTCAGCCCTTGGTCAATTAATGCTACGGCTTGTGCAACCTGTGCTGGTGTTAGTGGTATTTTTATTGGCTTTAAAGCACCTTTATTTATTGAATTAAAAGCACAAAATCACAATAATTCAATAACAGAACAGTAAACTTTTCACAACACACAAATTTAAAACGTGAACTTAGTTGCTCAAATGACCCAATTAAACTAAACATTAAAAGTTTCGTCGTGGTGCACTTAAACATAATGAATTACCCTCTTCAACTAAGGGTAAACATTTTTTGACATAACTGCATAACAAACATTCATCAAAAAGACTTAAAGCTTTTGCTATCGCGAGATAAGCGCTTGGCCAAGATTCCGTGCCGCTGAGTGTATATTAAAAATCATAGAAATCAAATCAGTAAACGATTCTGAACAAACTACTTTCAGGATGTGCTTTAATTATGTTACATGTTGTATAATATAGATTTCGGGCAGAAACAGTTATTTCAACAAACATCGAAAACCGTTAAAGCGTTATCGACGAACATTTCGCGGTATTACTATTATTAGAAATGCAAACTATGGCTATTACGTATGTATCTATGTATTGTATTATTGATAATAGGCGTTAAATTTGAATATTATCGTATTTTTGTTGTGTAACATTGAAATGAAAATTACGTAGTACCGCCCGCGCGGCCGTCGTCACAGATTCAGAGTCAGAGTTCAAGGACTTCCAAACCGCCATTTTGGTACGAATTCCTGGATCAAAGAATTATGGATGCGACATCCGTGATTTCAATTTGAATATTTTTTGTTGACGTTTTTTTTTATTCGTGATTTTAACCGACTTCAAAACAAGGAGGTTATCAATTAAGCACGTCTGAATGTTGAACGTATTGAAATTGAAAATTTAGTGTGTGCGTGTGTGTACGTGTGTATGCATGCATGCATGTATGCAACATTAGTTTTAGTATATGCGAAACCTGATACACGTGTCTAGTATTTTTATGTAAAGAATCTATGTACAAAATTTCAAAAATGTATCATGAAAAATCACAAAGTTATAAGCTTGTTCTGTTACCTAGTTGTCCGCACAAAATCGTGGTCACAACGCAGCGCGCGCCTCCAGCGTCGTCTTAAGCTCATTGATAATAATAATTTGGTAGTAGGTACCTAAATTATTGCGATATGTACTTAAAGTCAATCAGTGTCCAACTTTTGACTTTTTTAAATATTTTTGGGAAAAAATATAATATGGTTTAAAAATTATTGGAATCGATTCAGTTACTTATTCTGAAAAAACTATATTCAGCTTTCGCATATACTAAAAATAATATTGTATATATTTGTTTGTTTGCGTGTTTTATTTTTCCTCGCACTCGAAGACCACGACGCGGACGAGGACCCGGGTTGCGGTCGCGGTCGCCGCTTGATCGCCCGTCATCACCGCCGTCGTCATCATCATCGCCGGTGCCAGTGTAAGATTTTTTTTTAACGTATTTCTTACTACTTCCTTTTCTAAAAACTTTCTGGCATGTTTTGTTTGCATTTTTTTTATTTTATGCAGCCGACGACCTCGTACGCGCGGACCGCGACATGTTGGGCGTGTGCGTGTGCGAGGTGGCAGGGCTTCTGCTGTGGAAGAAGTGGTGGGGATGATGGCGGCAGATCCTGGTGGAGCTGGCAGAGGGCGCGGAGGCCGCGGCGGCCGCGGAGCTAACAGGGCTGCTGTGGAAGTGGTGGCGGTGGTGGTGGCAGAGCGTGGTGGAGGTAACCGCCCTGGCAGAGGGCGCGGAGGCCGTGAATTCCACCACGAGCGCCCGGGGCCGTATAATGTTGAAGAGTTAGTTTTTATGCAAAATTAACCCTTTCTTTTTCCACACACACACTTTTACAATTGAATCGTTTTGAATTTTAGCCTGATTGTGAGGAGTGTGACCGACATGCGGCAAGGCCATGGCCTGGAGACGCCCCTGCACCCCAGAAGAGAGCGCAGGTGGCCTCCGTAAGTAGTTCTACTTGTGTATGTTAGTTGTAATACTTACTCGCAAGCAAGTTTTAACTTTACTTGACGGTGAAGAGGCCGGTGAAGAAGAGGACGACGCGCCTGCCGCTGCTCCCGACAGTGTCCTTCCAACGGCGACGGACCAGCCTTGGAGGTGGTATGATTTTGAATGGAAAGATTTTCCGAATTCCCCAATTCCAGCTGAATTGAGGAGGGAAACGTTTTCCCAAAGCAATGTTCGTCAGACAACTCCACGGGACGACCCATATGACATTATCCTTGACATTTGGACACTGTATATCTATTTTGGCCTCCTTTTGGCGATGGGGGTTGTTGTGAAGTCTAGGATAGAGGACTACTGGTCTGCTGCCTCTAACATATTTATTACTTCAGGTTTTAGAGCACACATGCCAATCGACAGATTTTTGTTAATCTCTAAATGCATTCATTTTAATAATAACGATGACATGTGTAGGCTAAACCTGGACTCCTCCGAGGCAAGACTACAAAATCCAGCCAATACTGTCACATTTGAACAAGAAATTTCAGGAACTGTATACTCCAGTGCAGAACATTGCTCTAGACGAGAGTCTTTTGATGTGGAAGGGCTGGTTGGAGATGGGCCAGCTCATTCCAAATAAAGCTGCAAAAAAAGGCATCAAGACTTATGATTATGAGGTCTGTGAATCTCAAACCGGCTACCTATGGCGGTTCATGTTCATAAAAGAAGTCAATTGCCACCGCAGCAGTTTGGATGGATCTTCCATTAGAGGCACCTACGCCGTCAATAGTGCTGCGGCTGATCCAAGGTCTGGAGCACAAGAGATACACATTGTGGATGAACAATTTCTACAATTCACCGTGTCTCGCTCGACGACTAAAGTCCCTAGGCTTTGATTGTGTAGGGACCCTGCGGACCGAGCGTCGTCGCAATCGAGTGTGTAAGTGTTGTAGTAGTGCGCGTCACTGGTTACCCGAGCGCGATATGTTTGTAAATAAAAGTGAATCAAGAAAAGTGGGACTTTGTAAAGGTAAATAAGTTATGTTTTAAAAGTTTAGTGCAAACCTATTCTCGTTATAGTTGCCGCACAAAACGATGTGATAAGTGCCGTTCTCCGCATCACACACTTCTTCACTAACCCCCTGGCCACAGCCAAGAGCGGCGTGGATTGCGGCGCGGTTTGAGACGCGGCAAGCGGTGAGCGGCGAAAACAAATGGTAGGTTCACACGCGCGCGTTCAACTCTACATTCAACGTGCACATTCACATTCACGAGCGTGTAAACGGTACGCCCGAGCCCGTGAACGCGCATGTGAACGTGAATGCTGCGAATCGGGCAAGTGTCGGTTTTTTGGCAAAGTTCAAATGATGAATGTGCGGGCGCCCGGTGACTGTTTACACGCGCGCGGGCAGTCAGTCTCTCCCGCGCTTTCGCGACGAGTGGATCTTCATTCAACGTTGCTAAGAAAGATGCTACGATCGGAGATTACAACATGGCGGAACAAACGAGACAATTTTGACGTTCCTGGAATATTACCAGGAAGAAGAAGTATTATGGAACCCCGGACATAAATTCCATAAGGACAAGAAAAAAATTCACGATGCTTGGACGAAAATTGCTAGATTACTAAATGTGTCAATCAAGGATTTGAAAACAAAAAAGGAGACCCTAATTGGAACATTTAGGCGCCATCTGAAGAAAAAGCAAGAATCTATGCGATCTGGTGCAGGTAGGTACTTATGTTTACTTTACGTACAGTTGCACCTTTTCAAAAGCTAAAAATAAAAATTAATTAGTTAATTATTTATTATTATTTTACCTAGGCTTAGGCCAAGATTGGTTTGGTTTCAAATCCGAAGGTCGCAGGTTTGATTCCCGTATGTGGTACAACATTTTAGTGATTAATCATATTTTTCAGGGAGTGACGAGATATATGAACCCATTTGGTTTGCATACCAGATAATGGAGTCCTTCCTGCTGCCTGTTTATACCAGTAGGGCTACACTCAATACAGAAGAGGTAAATAAATTAGTTTCGTATGTTTTAATCATTATATTTAAATAAAGGTACTATTAGTATTAGTAACTTAATAGGTACATAATAGTTTGATAAAAATAGTTAGTTTTTTTTTCCTGGCGGCTCGGTACGCCGGAGGTCATGGGTTCGAGTCCCGCCTGTGTCATTTATTTTTCAGTTTTTTCTATTCCACATGCGTTAAAACAAAAAAGTTATACATTTATATAATTTTAACATAATATGTAGGTAGGTACATTGTTAGTGGATAGCCCTATAAAAATATGAAGAAAATTCGTCCCTGATTTCTCTAGCGTTCAGAGGTGATCTTCGTGCTATCATTGGCAAATCTCTTATAGCGTTATATCCACCTGCGTTTGTTCGCCACGATCCAGGCCTTGTCAGATTGCCGTTATCATCGTATTCATCAAACGTTCCTGGAGGAGTATATCTTGCTGCGGAATTTTTACTGTTTCTGAGAAAGTTGTGTAGCAGTACACATGTCATTGTCAATTGTGATACAATATCTGGATCCAGATCAGTTGGTCGTCGAAATATTCTAAACACTGCACTTAAGATTTTGAATGTGTTTTCCACCACAACTCGGGATCTGGACAGACATTTATTAAATATCCTTTTTTGTGAATCCGAATCATGATTGCCAGGGTATGGTTTCATTACATGTGTACTGAGTGCAAAAGCACCATCGCCTATGAAGACATATGGCACATCAATATTTGATCCGGGAAGAGGACATGGTGTGGGTAGATCTAATTCGTTTCTACAGATTTTTTTCCATAACAATGAATTGTTGAATACACCACCATCACTTATTCTTCCTTGGCTTCCTATGTCGGCAAATATAAATTTATAATTGCTATCCACTAGTGCCATTAGAACAATGCTAAAAGTCTTCTTATAGTTATAAAACTCGGTTCCACTGTGATAACGGTTTTCCATTACGATATGCTTGCCGTCTATTGATCCGATACAGTGTGGAAATTTTCTTCTAAATCCTTTTTCGATATCTAACCAACCGTCCGCTGTTGTGGGCATCTGAAATAACAATAGCATATATTAGCATTAAATTAATTAAAATAGCTTTTTTACAGACACCATCAACGTCATCAGAATCACATGATTCACAAATACCAAAGGAACCTTTTGGAGATGAAACAACACCGGAACTACATGAAGCTATCGACAACGAAAGAACTGATAGCGAAGTGATGGAAACATTACAATCGCCAAGGACTCCAACCTCACAGATGCAGCCTACTCAAGCAAAAAATAGCCGTCGTCGCTCAGTACCTAATACAGCCGAGCAGCAAATGGCTACAGCATTCGGTCAATTGACTAACGTTTTAGGACAACGTCAAACACATACTGCAATTAAAGTAGATGATGACTGCGATCTCTACGCCAAGCTTTTGGCTACAAAACTGCGAGAACTGTCCAAAGACGAACGTAAATTAATAATGTATGAAATAGATGGCATATTTGTTAATAGAATTCAGTGCAGGCTACCTAGACGTGAAACACCATCTCCACTATATTCAAACCCATATTCTAGACCACCGTCAGTATCGACTTCATGCAAATCACAAGCGAAGCGAAGCCGACCTTCAAGTACTTTAAGCTCATATTCCGAACCAATTTCAAACATTCATGCATCAAATCAACCTGTTGAACTCTCAGATCAACGCACATCTATTCAATGTGCAAACGACCTCTTAATGCAAACCCCATCCTTTCAATCTGCAAACGCACACTCAATCAAACCCTCATCTTCAGTTTCAGTTTTCAGTCTGCAAACACACCTGCACACACACAATCCGCAAACACGTACTCAATCCAACCTGCACACACACAATCCGCAAACACGTACTCAATCCAACCTGCACACACACAATCCACAAATACGGACTCAATCCAGACTAAACCTAACATTATACAAATTGCATTAGGAAATTCATTTGAAACATTTGGATCTAATGAAACAAGTGAACCATGAATGAACCTAATAATTAATTGTCATTGTTTTTGTTTGCCAAAAATTTTGTTGTCAGTGTCTGATTTTTTTCTTTGACATCTTTATTTTAGTTCAGTAATTTGTGGTGATTTGTGTTTATTTTGTCAATAAAAAACCTTAAAAATATAACTTGTGGCACTACCAGCCCGCGATGCCGCATCGCACGCGCACCTGCATGCCTACTCCCTCGCACCGTGCCCCACCTTCGCGCCACATTGGTTTACGAGTGGTTTCATTGAAGAACCCCACAAGTGGCGCCCAACGTGGGGCCGAAGATAGAAAATTCTTAAGGCCTCGGCCCACTCGTAAACCAGATCGATTTGGAAGCCCGAGTCCTCCTGAAGAAATGGCTATCAACATGTCAGACAGTCAGTTTAAGGAGCTCATCCTCGCCATAACCACCGGCACACGAGGGAGGAGTACCTTCGCTCAGTGCCCAGCAAAGTTTAGAGGTTCAAAAGCGGAAAGTTGAAGTGTTTTTATCTGCAGTAACAGTCTTCAAGGAAGTGGAAAAAATATCCGACGCGAACGCTCTTGAAGGCCTACCATTGGTTCTGGTCGGTGATGCAGCAATTTGGTGGCAAGGTGTTAAAAGCAGTGTGAAGTCATGGGTACTCTTTAAGGAACGTCTGCGCCACACCTTTGCCCCAAAGAAGCTAGACTACGTCATCTACCAAGAAATAGTTTGTGTTAAACAAGATGACCAGACCCCGACAGAAATTTTCGTTGCCAAAAAACGGGCGCTTCTTGCCGAGATGTCAGAGCCACATACGGAGCAGCAAGAAATTAGCCTCATTTTTGGCCAGATCAAATTCGCTGTAAGGCAAAAGATTTGTAGGGAGTCAATAAAAACGTTTGACGAACTACTACAAAGGGCAAGGGACATTGAGAGAACACTAGTAGAGAAAAATAATCAAAAGGAGGGATCAGAGCACACACACGATAAAGAAACAACAACACAACCTAAAACTAATAAAAAACAAAGTAGGGTACGTTGTGGTTACTGTCGTCTTCCCGGTCATACAGCCGAGGTATGTAGAAAGAAGGCAAGAGAGGACACAGAAAAGCAAAATGTTGCTGTTAAGGCGGAAACCACCACAAGTACTCAAAATGAGGACAAACCGAAGTTTGCCTGTTATGGTTGTGGGGAGCCAGGTGTAATACGCAGTCGCTGCCCAAAATGTAAAAGCAAGCAGTCTGTAATGGCTGTCGACTTTTGTTTCTGCTCAGCAAACATGACAACAGATGTACGGCCACGTCCCACGGTGCCTGTTACCATCGAAGGAATGAGTGGGACGGCATATATTGATACGTGAGCAAAATCAAGTATCGCCTCCTATCAACTATATCAACGTCTGGAACGAAAAGGCGTTAATTTAGAAAAAGAAGTTATGTACGTAACACTAGCGGACGGAGTACCAAAAAGGCAAAACGTACTTACAACTAAGACGACTGTCAACCTTTATGGCCGAGATGTCGTCACTTCATTTGTGATCTTTCCGGAAGCCAGAGAAAACAGGACACTACTTGGGGTAGGATTTATAGAAGATGCTATGTTAGCTCTAGACCTCCCCCAACGAACCTGTAATTTCACTGATGAGCCACATAAGATCTACGATCTGAATCCAGAGAGTCCGGAAGGGCCGAGGGCTATTGCGGGTATTTTATCCAGTGTGTGCTTACCTGAAGTGGAATCACCAATGATGGAAACACCCAGACCGGTACTATCGCCTGTGGATATAACAAAAGTATTTCCGAAACAGCATCAGGGGCCGGCTGTCCACGTTATGATGACGCCTCCACGCTCCCCACAGAGAAGTGGCTTTGTTATGCCTCGGGCAACAGAGCAAGCCCTGGAGCGGCCATACGGACCACTGATACCCATAGGTTTCTCGACTCCACCAAAGAGACCACGAACAGTCCTATTCGATGGGTACTCACCAGTTATTGATGCCCTGTACGAAGACGCACGTAGAAGCATCGAGAACGCGGACGTCGAGTTGTCACCAGACTCTGCGAATTTATTCCCTGGAACCGAGATCTCTTCTGTTTCTGTATGCAGCCCCGAGTGCCTGCTGACGGAAGAAGAGACCAAGCGATTACAGCATTTCCTCGAGAGAAATGAAGCTGTGTTTATATCCAGTGGCAAGCCAACAACGGAAACTGAGCACATCATTGATACAGGATCACACAAGCCTGTTTCCGTTCCATCATACAGGTTGTCACCTATTAAGACGCAGAACCTGAAGGTGGAAATACAGAAGATGTGTGAGCAAGGAGTAATTGTACCATGTTCCTCACCCTGATCGGCGCCCGTCGTACTTGTCCCGAAGAAGGACGGCAGTACTCGAGTCTGTATTGACTACCGACAGTTGAATGCGATTACGACTGCAGATGTCTACCCCCTGCCACGCATCGACGATGTCCTACATAGTGCCAAACCTACACGCTACATGAGCACTATCGATCTCCGCGCCGGTTACTGGCAGATTCCTGTAAGAGTTGGAGACCAAGAAAAGACAGCCTTCATCACACCTTTTGGTATGTATAAATTTTTAAGGATGCCATTTGGTTTAAGAAACGCACCCGCTACTTTTCAGCGGCTTATGGATAGATTTCGCGTAACCCTTAGTCACATCAAGCTCCTTATATACTTAGATGACCTAATTGTCATGTCTGCCAGTCTGGATGATCAATTCAAAGACCTGCAAGACGTCTTCAGTCGGCTGAATGAATATAATCTCACGGCTAACAAGGAAAAATGTGTTTTCTTGTGTTCGAAGGTCAAATACCTAGGTCATTATATAACGCCTGATGGTTTTCAAGTGGACCCAGACAAAATAGCTTCCATAGTGGACATGGCTGCACCAGCAAACTTAAAGCACATGATCTCATTTCTGCAGATGTGTTCATGCGCTTCATCCCTAATTTTGCAACGGTCACCGAACCACTTTCTCGTTTGATGAAGAAGAATTCAGTTTGGACCTGGGGAGATGAACAGAAAACGGCGTTTGATGAGCTGTGGAAACTATTAGTCACGGCGCCTGTGTTGATCCAAGCAGATCACACCAAACCTTTTACAATAAAGTCAGACGCGAGTAACTACGCGATCGGAGCTGTTTTGGTGCAGGGGGAGGGGGAAAATGAGCATCCAGTTGAGTACGCTAGTCGCCTCCTCACTCCGGCTGAAAGAAATTATTCAACCACGGAACGAGAAGCACTAGCTGTAATCTGGGCGGTGAACAAATTTCGTGGTTACATCGAGGGTACGGATGTTACTGTACTAACCGATCATCAAGCCCTGAAGTGGCTTATGTCACTAAAGTCCCCAACGGGTCGACTAGCACGTTGGGCCCTGCAACTGCAACCCTATAACCTGACGATAAAATACATTAAAAGAAGAACAAATGTTGTCGCCGACACCTTGTCACGTCCTAACTGCAATCCTACAACGGAACAGGACTGTGGAGTATGCAGTTTAATAATCGACATGCCAAGCAAGAAATCAAAAGAAATCAGAGAGGAACAGTTAAAAGATAAAGATATAGAGAAGATAGTCAACGAACTAGAGGGAAATCAATACGAAAATGGAAGATACTGGAGCACAAAAGGATATATGTACAGGTACAAATCCGAAAATTATAATGAAAACGCTCAACTAGTTGTTCCCAACCATGAGCAAGAAAGAGTTATCAGTACGTATCATGATGAAGCTTCCGCTGGTCATTATGGAGTGGAGAAAACCATTGAACGCATTGCTAAGCGATATTTTTGGAAGGGAATGAGGACCCAAATAGAAAATTATATCCCGAACTGTATCCAATGTCAGCGGTACAAACCAAGCAATCTCAAACCAGCAGGCCTACTCCAAACAACGGCTCTCTACCAAAGATTTGAAGTCATATCTTTCGATTTGTTCGGACCTTTACCCAAAACAGCTAAAGAAGAAACATGTATCTTCATTGTAGAAGACATGGCTAGCCGATGGGTTGAGTTATTCGCATTGAAACAAGCAACCGCAGAAGAATGCGCTAGAGTATTATTAGATGAGATCATTCTACGGTATGGCACACCAAGACGATTCATTAGTGATAACGGATCTCAATTTGTCAGTAATGTGATGCAACAACTGACGTTCTGTCTGGACATCGAACACGGTTTTACTCCTGTCTATCATCCTGAAACAAACCCAGTTGAAAGGCGCAACAGAGATTTAAAAACACTGTTGGCCATACTTGTGGAGGATAATCATAATAGATGGGCGGAACATTTACCAAGCATACGTTTCGCTATGAACACAGCTGTTTGTTCGTCTACTGGGTACACGCCAGCCTACTTAACTTTTGGCCGAGACCTTCGCACGATCGATGATGTCAACCATGATCTGCGACAAATAGTAAAAAATGAAAATTTTGTTCCCGAGATAACACCGAAGTTATTGATGATGGCCTCTACATTGAAAAGAGCCCATGAAATACAGGAGATGAAAGAGGAAAAGCGAAAAGAATACGCTGATAAGAGACGCCAATCATGTCCTAATTATCAGCCTGGCGATCAAGTTATGGTTGATGTTCACGCCTTAAGCAAATCGTCACAAGGTTTCAGTGCTAAACTAGCACCTCGCCGAGATGGCCCATACATCATCAAAAGCATTCATGGACCATCCTCTTTTCAGATTGTTGATCCTGCCACCCCAAACCAGACTGCAGGGCTGTACCATGCCTCAGCCCTGCGTCCGTATCGAGGGTCGACGTCAGCCACCCTGCCCGAGCCGGTCCTGCCCTTGCGTCGGCGTGGTCGCCCGCGGAAGAACAAGCCAACTCTACCCGAGGCCCTGGCAACCACTGCCAAGCCTCGACCCCGTGGAAGACCACCAAAGAAGCAACAGCCTACTTGAGTCCTGTCTACCTCACCGGGTCGTCATCGGAGACAGAGGGGGAGACTGTGGCACTACCAGCCCGCGATGCCGCATCGCACGCGCACCTGCATGCCTACTCCCTCGCACCGTGCCCCACCTTCGCGCTCGCCACCGCCGCCGGCCGCGACTGGAGGGTACAAAAGACGCCGCGCGACCATCATTCGGCAGTTCGGCTTGCACGGACAAGCTTCCTACGGAACGGGTACGGGCAGTCTAACACACTCCGACTTGCACGGTCGGCTTCCGTCGCGGAACCGAAATCGGGCGGTTAAAACTCTTCTGTGCCAACGTATTCTACTTCTATATACAAGTATTAGTGTATAACTTTGTTTAAGTAGTGTTATCCAGAACAATAAATTCTTTAATTATTACATTGGTTTACGAGTGGTTTCATTGAAGAACCCCACAAACTACCTTTACTTCATCTTTTAGAACTTCATTAAGAGCTCTAGAGACTTCCCGTATAATTCCTGATATAGATGCTTTGGAGACTTTAAACAGATAGTGTAGACTTCTGTAGCTATCACCAAATCTTAGCATGATAAGACGAAATTTTGCTGGAATAGCTTCTTAAATTATCGGTGAAATTTTACTCAGCAAAATTTCAAAATCAGTAAAGGTCATTCGACAAAAATTATCGAACTCTCCAGACGGTTCATGCAAGAGCTCATCAAATTTTTCTTCTATGAACTCCCTGTAAACGAAAAACAAATTATGTATTTTAGGAGCCCTGGAAGTGTGAAATACACAGGGTGTCCCACGGCGACGCTTCATCGAGGGGAAGTACCTTAAAATATTGAAAATAGAGCAATTTACAATAAACAACTGCATTCACAGATTCTTTTTAATTCTACGAATTTTAATATTTTGTTAAAATTTTAAATTGATTTTTATCATTAATTTTCATTAATTTTAAATCATAAATGGGTAATTTTGTAAGCATTTTACACCACTGAATCACGATCGGAGAAAACACAGGTACTTACTTGGTACGATTTTTGTGAACTGTTATCATCCACCACCTTCTTTGCAGTCTTTTTCTTTTTCTCCGTCGTTCATAATTTTGTTTCTTTTTTCCATAAAAATAAGTTAAGCCAAAGGATATGGCAGCAACAACACCGAGATCCTCGCTGCTCGCCATTCTGGCACTGACTGACACGACGGCGTGCGTGTGAACAGCTTGAATGTCCGCCGGCCCGGGACGGGCTGCATGCCGCGCAGCCCGCCGGGCTGCACGGCGCGCGTGTGACCGTAGCATTATGAAGTATGCCACAGCTAACGGCGACGCGCAGCGCGGCGCGACCTGCGGCGCGGGGAGAGATGCGCGGTACACGGCGGCGACGGGCGGCGCAGTGTGCGAGTGAAACAAATGTACTAGCGAGTATCGAGGCGGCCACAGCTCAGAGCGGCGCGGGCGGTGGCATCGGTGGACGCATTCAGGCATCGCACAACCGAAACAAATAATTTTGTTTCTACCGCGCGTTTTTAACTTAAAATAATGAATGTGGAACAATTTATTAGTGAAATACTGAGTAGACCCGCAACATGAATGTCAAAACATCCACATCATAAATATAGGCATGTTGTAAAAAAATTGTGGGACGAAATAAAACAACAATTTCCTGGTAGTAGTGGTAAGTATTTATTACCTATTTTTTACGAGTAATTAAACAAGATACGGCAATTTAATATCATAGACATTCACGATTTCATAGATACCTACCTACCTATTCTTGGGTTGGGTTATTGAAATAAAGTTTGAATTGATCTCGTATTCTAGATGCTTGAATCGTAGCTCGATTATTCCGTCTTGACCTGCGTACGCTATTGTGACTATTTGAGTCTTCAAACTGGGAAAAAAACTGCTGAAAATCTTCATCTCTGTCTCCGTCTCTTTCTCTTATAATATTGTGTAACAGGCACGAAGCCTTTATAATCAATATTGCGTGCTTTTTGTCTGCCTCTATACTTTTCGTAAAAATACGAAATTTATTTGTTAGAATACCAAATGCGCACTCAATTGTGACTCTTGCCCGGGATAATCTTTTGTTGAAAATTCTTTTTTCCGTATTTAAACCACCGGAGGGATATGGGCGCATCAAATAATTTTTAAGAGGGTAGGCTTCATCGCCAATTAACACGTATGGCAAATTCAGATTTGAACCAGGTAATCTTTGTGACGGTGGAACGTTGAATCTATTTTCTGTTAATAAAATTAATCGTGAAAAATGAAAAGTGCCTCCATCACTTTGTTTGCCTTTCCCGCCAACTTCTACAATAATAAAATTGTAGTCTGCATCTGACACTCCTTGTAGCACTAATGAAAAAAAATGTTTATAATTATAATATGCACTTCCACTATTGGATTTTTTATGCGGAAATGTTTGCCGTCTATCGCACCCAAACAGTTAGGAAATTGCCATCTTGAAAAAAATAAATTTGCTACACTTAACTTATCACAGGTTGGCTGCGGCATATGTATTTGGGCCAAATTTTTCCAAATAGCTTCTAGAGTTTGATAAATTACTTTGGCAACTGTACTTCGTCCTAATCGGTAAGATTGAGCCAGAGACCTAAATGATCCACCGTGACCAAGAAACCTGAAATAAAAAAGCACTCATTAGTGACCTAGCTTTTCCAAAAATTTTACTAAATGTAGGTAATATTTATAATACTAATTTTTAATGTGATATTACGTCTAGCTATCCATCCGTCCATCCATAATACATCTTTATATTTTATGCATTACTAGTAATGAGGTTATGAGTTAATGATGGGACTATCGCAAATAAAAAAAATCTGTTATTCCATAAAAATCCAATATTGGTAATTACTTTTAATTTTTAGATGATAGTTTAAGGAAAAAATGGAAGAACCTAAAAGACGGCTACCGGAAAGAACTCAAAAAAGTACCTATGTTAAGGTCTGGAGATGAAGGTTCAGATTATCAGTCTCAGTGGAAGTATTTTGAACAATTATCATTTTTGAAAGACGAATATTTGCCCACCGTGGGAGAGACTAACTTAATAGATGAAGATACATCAACTCAAGATCTAACAGAAGAATTGTCGTCGTCACCTGTGGGTGCCGCGGTGCAGGGGGCTTCGCCCCACCTACAGTGGCGTCAAATCCACAACCGCGGGCGCGTACTCGTACTGAACGTACCGCCGAGGCACAGGGTGGGCTGAAAATCACCTTTCATAGACTTAGTTATACAGTAGTTTCCTAATAAAACTGCAGCGATCACTGGATTAAATGAAGACCTGATCCACAAGTGCTGTGATTCTGCAAGCTATCACATCTGGAGAGCTTATACAACATTATTTTTAGTATATGCGAAACCTGAATATAGTTTGTTCAGAATAAGTAACTGAATCGATTTCAATAATTTTAAACCATGTTTTATTTTTTCCCAAAAATATTTAAAAAAGTTAAAAGTTTGACACCGAGCGACTTTAAAGCATAGTTTACACGGAGCCAACACTGGCTGCCAATAAGACTGGTAGCCAGTGCTGGCTTGGTATTGGCCTTGTGTAAACAGTTTTTCAAGCCAAGCCAGCGCTGGCTGCCAACGCTGGCGAGAATAGAGCGACCGTCTATTTTTCTAGCCAGTGACCTCCGCCCGCATACCCTTCGACCCCCGCGCCAGCGTTGCGGACACGTGTAGACGAGTCTCGCCAGTCACTGGCGAACGTCCGTACGGTGTGTGTTCTTTGTTGTTTTGTTTGGAATTTCTGCGACAAAATGCCGAGAAAATTCAACGAAGAGGATACTTTGAAATTCGTACAACTTTATAGAGAGCACGAATGCTTGTGGGATAAGCGTTCCGATGCATACAAAAATAAAGAAATGCGCGCTTCGGCACTAGAACAACTTCGTGTAGGAATGAATATAGAAGAACTGACTCTCGATGAAGTTAAATCAAAAATCAAAAGTATTCGAAATACGTACTACTTGGAACTCGACAAAATCGAAAAATCTACAAGATCTGGGGCTGGGGGGAGCGTTTATAAGCCAAAGGCAAAATGGTTTGATGAATATGATTCGTTTGTAAAGCCGGTTTCTATGAGGAGAAAAACCATAGTAAGTAAAATCACATTATTATTTATTTTAAACGAAAATTACATTTAAGCAAAATTATAAAGCCACTTAAAGACACACGCATACTACAACAAAAGAAGCTCGTGTATTTGTCCGTTTCAATGTTGATTTTCGAAGTCGATTGTTAATGTATGCTATTTAATTGCCAAGGAACTCTTCCTTCGTTATTAAACATATTTTTTTAAACTTCTCTTTTCTCTCTTGCTATTTCTGCTGAATGATTGCTACCTTGATTGCCAATAATCTGTAGGGCATGTATTTGGCTCCTCCATGAACCGGGCTGAATATTTCCCTGTTCATCTTCCCTATCAACACAAGTAGCGGTGATGTATGAATTTGATTTCTTTCGTAGCCAATTGTGAAGGGCACAACAAGCACAAACGATTGCATCTACTGTTTCCAAGTTAGTTAGTTTTCTAATACCCGGAATCTACTAACTAAGATTCCAAATACATTTTCGATTATCCGTCTTGCCCGAGATAACCTGTAGTTAAAAACTTTTTCTTCTGTACTGAGGTTTACACCTGAATACGGCTTCATTAAATAAGTCTTTAGTGGAAATGCCGCATCTCCTACGATGACTCCGTTGTCAGGTAATAAGTTATTTTCCAGGTCTTGGTATATAGAACAATTCTTAAAAACTCCTCCATCAGATGTGCTACCACACGCGCCGACATCTATGTACGAAAAACAGTAGTCGTGATCGGCAATAGCTAACAATACGACGCTGCTTGTTTTTTTATAATTGAAGTATAAACTTCCACTTTTAGGAGGAGCTTTAATTGTCACATGTTTTCCGTCTATAGAACCATAACATAAGGGGAAATTCCATCGTGTTTTAAATCCCCTTTCGATGTTTTTCCATTCTTCTGCGTTTGGTACCTGTAAAAAAAGGGTAGTAATTAAAGCGGCCTATTTAATACCATTTTTAGTCACAACAAAAGAATCTATAACATTACAATTACATTAATTTATTTTGTTTAATTACAGGATAACATGGATACCCCAAATAGCGTTGGTTCGCTCTGAAAATGGGTTAGAAAATGAGTCTGCAGAAGAGACACCTCGATTTACCCCACCCACAAAACCTAAGCGGAGCAAGTTATCACAGATATCTAACATGATAAATGACTTAAGGGAAATTAACGACAACACACGCTGCGAAGAAACAGATCTTGACCTATTTGGAAAAAGCGTCTCGGCACAATTAAAAAAATTGACAGAGGAACAGGCAGTCATTGCTAAGGAAAAAATACAGAGTATATTGACTCGATGCATGCTCACAGATATACGAGCCAAGAATGCGTATCAAGTGCAACAATCGGTTCAGCAATCGCAAAATACGCTACCTACTAATTGGAATTCTACACAAGTACTTCCGTCCTACATAGTACCCCAATACTCTCTGACAACACCTACAATCTGCCCTCCTCCAGAGTCCAGTCCATCGACATGTTCTTCTTCGTGTTCCCAGTTTACTACTAATGTCATATCCCCAGAAACTCCAAATAATTATGACAGTTACGGCGAAAGCGTAGACAACAGTGATGCCATGCAACAAGCCTTCAATAACGCTTAATATTAATATATATGTCGAAGCGTCGACGCATATCAGTCGGTTTGAATCAGCGCCATCTATCTCTCACTGGAGGAACTATGTAGTTAGATTTGACAGCTAATGTTTGGGAACGTCAAGTAATAACTTGGGGATGGTTAGCGTGGAGTAATGGCGACACTGAGCGAATAATCGAGTCAAATGTCGATCCGGAAGTGTAATCAGGTATTCGACACTGACAGGTACTGACGTTGACAGGTAGGTTGGCTAACCTGTAACGGGGGTAGTACACGTGTGCGGTGACAGTTGAGAGAGGGCACTTTGAATCGGTCCGGCAGTCTGGGTAGACGTTCGTTACTCCGCGCTAAACTTCCCGCGTTCCTAAATTCTAAATCGAGCCATATCTCAGGCATCTTTGATTATTTTGTATGGAGTGCGTGTTAGCAAGTAATTAAAAGTGTAAACGAAGGTTTTGTGAGTTTTATTTCCGATGTCGCGACCCACTGATAACGAACCTCCGTCATCAGAAGTGGGATTGGACCACGACGACCCACGTGTTCAAAATGAAGACGCTAGCGACGAAAAATGGATGCGTTTGTTGGAACAACAGAACCGCAATTTTCTGACGCTGATTCAAGCCACGAAAACACCCACTACGTCGTCACATGGCTTTCGTTTACCGAATTTCGATCCTGAGAATCAAGATGTGGATGCACGTGCTTGGGTGATGACTGCAGAGATGTGCTTGACGGACCACGACCAACATGGCGCCCCGCTTATGGTCGCTCTAAGCCGCGCCTTGAAGGGAGGAGCTTCTACCTGGCTATCTACCGTGTCGTTTCCTGGGATGACGTGGACCGATTTTAAGCGACTTTTTATTGCAAGGTACGATAATTCCACTACTATTGCTTCGTTTCTGATTGATTTGCAAAGTAGCAGGCCCTAAAGAAAACTAGTGTCTTGCTTCCTACGCTGCTAGTTTAATGACATCGATCATGGCGAGATGGAATGGCCTTAGTACCGAACGTTTGGCTATTGCTACTATATTGGCTCACATTTCTCAATTCGATCCCCGTGTGCAACGCCTATCTTTCACGACCGATATTCAGACACGTGGCCAGCTACAGCAAGAGCTGCAAGCGGTTTCTTTTATGAAGAGAAAGCTACCTAGCGATGACCGCGATGCCCCTGAAAAGCGGTACAAAGCGAATAGTACTGTGAAGCCTCTGAAGTGTTTTATCTGCGGCAAGCTGGGTCACAAATCCGTGCACTGCTACCGCAAGGAGGTGAAACAGCACCAGAACCACGGCAATGGCAACGGAAGGGGTTCATCGACAACTGCGAAGTTTCATGCATCCGGGATCACCTGCTTCCACTGCCACGCGCAAAGCCACTACGCATCGAGCTGCCCACGGCGCAGCGCCGACTCCGGGTAATCCAAGCCTGTCAATGAAAAGAGGGTTGACCTGTGCCTCCTGAACGCGCCGACTGGGACTCTACGTCACTCCGGTGAGCAATTTTCATTTCATTACGACTCTGGTGCAGAGTGTTCTTTAATTAAAGAATCTGTAGCCTGTAAATTTAAAGGAAAGCGTATTGATGAGACTGTGACTATGACAGGGATAGGGCAGACTTCCGTTAACTCTACGATACTGATTTTGGCTTTGGTAGAGATCGATGACATTAGTATTGAGATTTGTTTTCATGTATTGCCTGATCATTTTCTACGTTATGGTATTATGATTGGACGTGAGATTCTAGAACATGGTTTGACTGTTCAGATGACTACTGACCGAATTAAGATCTTTAGGTATCCTTTTATTGCTTCTTGTGAGGTAGAGCGAACTCCTGAAATTGACTGGAACTCTATCGATACTGACGTACCGGCGGAACGTAGAGCAGAGTTAGTGAGTATCTTGCAGTCCTTCGAGAAGACTATTTGATTACTAAGTAGTCAACTTAACATTTACAGTACCTAGCATAGTAAGAGTTTTCTTATAATCTGTAACGTTATAGGAAAAATAAAGTAACATGTTGAACAAACCTACTTTAAAAATTATTTTGATAAAGGCTCGAAATGATTATCTTGATGGTGTTGTGTTTGTAACCGGATGGAGGTTACATGTGGAGGTAACCGGATAGAGGTTACGTGTTGAAGACCGGATGGAGGTCGATTGGTTTGATGCTTATGACCGGATGGAGGTTATAAGTGTGATGTTGAAGACCGGATGGAGGTCAGAGTATGAGCACTGCAATATTTTAATGAGTTTCCTATTATTTGAATGAGTATGGGTGTTGATCGACATGTCAGCTTTGAGAGAAAGAGTTTGTTATGATTTTCATTAGAACCTGTAATGATTTTGATCAGAATACGTTTTATTCCCCACCCGCTTGGGCCAGGAATGGCCGAACGACTAGTACGAGTACTGTCCGAGAATTTTCTTTCATTTCAGGTACTCCACACGAGGACGTGTGATCATCAGGACGGCCGTGTCGAAGCGTCGACGCATATCAGTCGGTTTGGATCAGCGCCATCTATCTCTCACTGGAGGAACTATGTAGTTAGATTTGACAACTAATGTTTGGGAACGTCAAGTAATAACTTGGGGATGGTTAGCGTGGAGTAATGGCGACACTGAGCGAATAATCGAGTCAAATGTCGATCCGGAAGTGTAATCAGGTATTCGACACTGACAGGTACTGACGTTGACAAGTAGGTTGGCTAACCTGTAACGGGGGTAGTACACGTGTGCGGTGACAGTTGAGAGAGGGCACTTTGAATCGGTCCGGCAGTCTGGGTAGACGTTCGTTACTCCGCGCTAAACTTCCCGCGTTCCTAAATTCTAAATCGAGCCATATCTCAGGCATCTTTGATTATTTTGTATGGAGTGCGTGTTAGCAAGTAATTAAAAGTGTAAACGAAGGTTTTGTGAGTTTTATTTCCGATGTCGCGACCCACTGATAACGAACCTCCGTCATATATGTTAGTTGTATTTTGTAATAATGTGTGCCTTATTAATAATAATAATAATAAAAATAATAATAATAAAAATCTTTATTTATACAAAAACCTTCAACATTGATTTAAGACTAGGTCATATAAATTTCAGTGAAATAAAGGTAATACAGATAGAGTAACCCTGACTCCTAAACTAGGAGATCCTGTGACTTAGGAGTCAGTGTTCTGCTGTCACTATGATACAAAAACCTTTTACTAAAAAGTGTGTTAACAAAATCTTGGCAAAAAAGAAACAAATATGAAAGTACAACTAAATTATTTTAACAGAGATTAAACTAGGAGTGAAGGCATTTATTAATTGTAGGTGTATTATGAATGTGCATGTGTAGGTAATTGTGTGTGTAGATGTGTATGTGAGAGTGAAAGTGTGTAATTGGGGGGTAAGTGTGTGTGTGTGTGTGTGTGTGTGTGTGTGTGTGTGTGTGTGATTGAGATTGTACATATTTGCGTGTGTAAGTGTTTTGTTGTTAGTATATTTATGTATCTTGCTGAAAGGGGTTGGGATTTTTATATTTAATGGGTAGAAGAAGTATTGCACGGCTATTGCCGGAGGTGAAGTAATTCTTCTGTCCGGACGTAGTCCTGATCTTGAAGCCAACCTTGAACTTTAACCTTGACTTCATGGTGACTTAGACCAGTTAATTGAGTACTTTTAGCGATGTTTCTGTAAATGAAAGAGCTGACAACATAGAACTGGCGCCTAGCGAATGCGGTCTTGTGGCTTATTGTAGGGAAAGTCATTTTTGCTCTGCGCTTAGTGTTATCTGGTGGGGGAATTAGTCTATGCTTCCTAAGTGTGGCTCGGAAGACAAAGAGCTGTCTCACCGAAAGAAGCTTACAGTCCGCATATAGTTTTATAGTGGGAAATCTGTATGGTTTACCAAGCATTACCTTGAGCACAGCTCTCTGGGCCCTTTCCACTTCAATAAACTTGGTTTTAGCAGCCCCTCCCCAAACCGGGATGCAGTAAGTGATAACGGACTGACAAAGTGCTAGGTAAACCATTTTCAGAATATGTTTGTCTGCACAATTTCTCAGAGATTTGAAAATATAAATAAGTCTTCTGACTTTTGACGTAATATTGTCTATTTGGTTGTACCATTTCAGTCCGTCATCAATCACTACACCCAGGTACTTCGTTTGGCTGACCCGAGTAAGCGTTGCGCATGAGCAGTGGGTGTGTTCGAGACATGTATGTGCTGTAATTTCAAAATCTGGAGGTGCTTTGTTTTTATAATTAATAAAAAATGGAATGAAGTTAGTTTTAGCCACGTTAAGTGTGAGAAGGTTTTGTCGCAGCCACCCCCCAACAGTCCTCAAGGACCATTCCGCAGCACATTTGACATCGCTCCACGTATCACCATAAACAACAATCGCAGTGTCATCAGCGTAAGTAAAGATCTGCGATTTATGCAGGGACAGCGCGCATAAGTCATTTATGTAGATTTGGAAAAGTGTTGGTCCCAGCACGCTGCCCTGCGGGACGCCGTATGTCACAGTTTCTTCGTCACTTTGACATGAGTCGATTTTAACAGTCATCTTTCTGTTTTGTAGGTAATCCCTGAAGAGGTCGAGAGGTTTACCCCGAATACCTATGCACTCCAGCTTGTAGAGAAGGGTGGGAACAGAGACTGTGTCAAAGGCCTTCTTCAAATCTAGGAAAATACTAGTACATTTTTGGTGTTCATCTAGTTTTTGTGCTACAAATTGGGTTAGATCGATAACTGCATCCTCGGTAGAGACTCCTTTTTTGAACCCGTATTGGTTGGATGCTATAATGTTGTACTTGTTCAGGTAGTTTAAAAGGCGACTGCTTATCAACTTCTCCATTACTTTGGAGAGAGCCGAGAGTACCGAAATTGGTCTATAATTGTTGACACAGTCTCTGGTCCCGCTCTTGTGAATCGGGTGGACTAGTGCCCTCTTGAATGGTTGTGGGAATACTCCTTTTGCTATGGAGATGTTAATAATGTGGGTTATTAGAGGTACGAGAGTTTTTCGGCAAACCCTGAGAAGGTTAGTCGGAATACCATCCCAACCTGTAGCACTATCGTGCCTCAGGCTCATGATGGTGGACTCCACCTCAGATTCGGCCACCTCAAGAAATACAAATGAATTTACGGAGGTGTTAGGTACAGCGGGAAGCTGTGAAGTTGCAGGAATTTTTGTGGCTAGGTCAGCGCCAACCGTCGCAAAGAAGTTACACACACTGTTAATTGCTGCTTTTGGATCAGGTTTGGTGTTCAGCAGTTCTGTAGGTGATGGACATTTCTTTTTTGTGTTGGTGATGTCTTTTATTTTATTCCAGAGTGATTTGGGATTATGTTTTGCTTTTTCTAGTTCGTATTTGTCATGTAATGTTTTAAGTTTTCTAAGGAGGCTGTTACAATGGTTTCGATACCGTTTATATGTGAGTTGTAGAATTGGATTATCAGGTGACTTTCTTGCTTTATTATGTAATCTGTCGCGGTGGCGAATACATCTTAATAAACCGGGGGTAATCCAAGGTTTTAGGTTTCTGTTTTTCTTAGGTACATGAATTACTTTTGTGTTTACATTAAGGATATCTTTAATGGTGGTTATTAGTGCGGTGGAGGCTAAGTTAGGGTCGTCTGTACATACAATTTGGGAAAAATCCTGTCGTTCCATATCCATTTTGACACTGGGGTAGTCTATCCTAGGAATCCTATATGCAGGTACTGTTGACTTTATTGAGTTTGTGTCATCAATTTTTACAAGCAACGGAAGGAGGTCGGTGATGTGAGAATCTAGGATAAGTACAGTAGTAGTTTTTTTACCTTTTAGGATAACGTGGTCAATACAGGAGTCTATTCTAGTTGGAATAGAATGGGCAGGTAGTAGGCCATGAGTAGCATTGAGGGTTAAATAGTTGGCTGAGCGTTCAGTTATATTTGATGGCATGATGTCTATATTGGTGTCACCAATAAGACAAATATTTTTGGTTTTGTCGAAGGTGGTTAACACGTTATCCAGGCTATGTAAGAACTGCTCAAACTCCAATTTTGTTTTGTATGAGGGAGATCGATAGACAGCAACTATTGCTAGTTCGTTGTTGATTTGGCAGGTGAGACATTTATGAAATTTGGTTCATTAATCTTGTATTGAATTTTACTTTTAATATATATAACTACGCCGTCATTCTGGATTTTAGTTTGTTTTGTGTAGTAAGTGTTGTAGCCATCCAACACAGGCAAATCTCTTATTTTGCTCAGCCAGCATTCAGTTAGTATAAGGACATCACAATCAGCTTTAATTAGAGACAGTAAAGTCAACAGTTCCGCAAAATTTCTCTTAATGCTACGTATATTGATATGGAGAATGGTAGTAGAATCAACCAAGCCATTAAGATATTTGTTGCACTCATTCGGAGAACATGTATAAGCCTTCGCTACTTCGATATTGTCTAAGTCAGTGATAATATTTTCAACTAGGTTAGCCATTTGTAGAATAAATAATAAATAGTAGTGAAATACGATAAAACTAAGATATGTGTATCCCGACGAATAGGTGAGCTTTTATAATAATACGGTTTAAAAGGAATAATGCATGTAAGTGTGATGGAGTGTGTGAGTGTTGTGATGGTGGTATAATATAAAAATGTGTGTGTATGAGGTAGAACATAATATGTTTGTGTGTGTATTGTGTGTATAGTGTTAGAAAAATTCCTACGTGATACAAAAAAGAACGTTATATCAATCAGTACAAAAATAAAAATGGAAAAAAGAGTTTTACAAAGTATTGGTTCAAAACAACATGTGAAAACTAGTGTTACCCACTCGAGCAGTAGTCATATCTTATTCTGGAGCTCCTGCAGGGTAGTTTCCGATGTAATAAGAATTTGCTTATGTCCTAGTTGCTTGCGCAGGAAGATGTTGCCATTGTTACACCAACAAAATTTATACTCATGCTGCTTGGCGAATTGTCTTGCCAGATAAAATAGTTTCTTTGCAGAATGACACAGATGTTCGTCCAAATATACGGGTTGTTTTTGTCCAGGGAGTCCTATTAGATGTGTATTCAGTTTATTGTCTTTACTTGGCTGTTTATTATTGAATCCTCTTATACGGGTGATCAATTCTGACTTGACTTGGACACTCGTAAACTCCGCAATGATCGCTTTGTTGACCGAGTTACCTGGGGCATGGTATATGTCTCGGATATTTGTTGATGATATTGGGAGATCAACGGTGTTTCCGATATTTGACATAATTTTTTCGAGATCTTTAGTCGACTCATTGGGCTGTACAGGTATATTTCGAACCTCGACTGTTGAAGATCGCGACTTATATTGAAGGTCTCTTATTGTTTTTTCCAGGGACTCTGTGTATTTTTTATATTCTCTACACTCATTCTGCAGTGTTTTCATTTGCCCGTTTATATCATCGTAAAATTGACCGATGGAGATGACTGATTTTTCTATTTCCGCATTGGCTTTCTGAAATTGGATATTCTGCAGTTTCAATTCTGTAAAATCGGAAACCAGTTTTGTGACGAGGGCTGCTTGTTCTGCCATTACTTTCGCTGTAGCATTATCATGATCACGCTTCCATGACGTCAGCATTTCCATGATCTCAAGCTTAAATTCCTCTAGCTGATCACTCGTAGACACGTCTAGCCTCGGGCGCTTATTGCGTGAGGTTATGTTGGTGAATTCTGGGTCATTTACAGCCTGAATTATGTTTGGGACTGACTGCGATTGATCCGTCGTCATCGTAGAAGATGGACTACTCGTATTTTTCGGCGGAGTACGTCGCACGAACGCCATTTGGTATTTTTATTTGTTGTGTAAACAAAGACTTGTAGGTGTAACACGGATAGATAAAGATCGTAGCAGATAGTAGTCTCGTAGCACTGGTGCGCAATGGGGCGGGGCGTATTTGTGATCGTAGCCGTAGCTCGTAGCAGAGTCGATGGCGCGCGTAGCACTGTGACTTCGACGCGCGTCGTAGCCGATAATGTGGTCCGCTAATTATGAATAAGCGTTCAATGTTGGTATGGCTCAGCGGCAACAAGCACGACACTCCAACGCACCAAACTCACGCGCCCGGCAGTTCGAATCCCGCCAATCACCAAAAACGGCCGAACGAAATTTGAAGACGGGTAAACAATATTCACTGTGTTTAAATGTATTATTTCAATTATAAGTAAATAAATAAACACTTACCTTAATAAACTGTTTTAATACTTCATAAATTGTTCGACAAACTTCTGGTATGAATTGTGATATAGATGGTTTAGAAACACGGTAAAAATGACTCAAGCTTCGATAACTCATTCCAGATGCTAAGAACGATAACGTTACTTCTAATTTTATTTTTGCTGGTAATGCATCTCTCATCAGAGTGTCTTGGCGCTGAATCGAGCTGTGTATAAGCGAAAGCAACTCATCAAAGTTTTCAGCAGTAACCCGCAACGCCAACCTATAAGTCAGTACGTCAATCAGTACGCCAATCCTCAGAAGGATCTTCTAATCTTAGTTGTTTCAGCAACAAGGCAGAAGCTCCAGTTACAGGTCTATCGCCTAACCATTTTCTTATCCAAAGTCGTTTCGCTCCCTTTTTTTGTAATATATCAATCAACTCTTCTCTTAATAGTGCAGAGATATTCCTTAAACATTTCTTTTTCAACAGCCTTTGCCGCGTATTCATTATTTTTTCCAAACGTGTGCACACCAGAAGAAAAAATCCGTGAATGATTGGCCGCGTCTAAACAACAAGGGCCAGGCCAACGCTGGCTTGTCTGCAGACTGGCGCCAGCATTACTGGCTTCGTGTAAACTCTGCTTAAGTACCTATCGCAATAATTTAGGTACCTACTGCCAAATTATTATTATCAATGAGCTCAAGACGACGCTGTAGGCGCACGCTGCGTGGTGACCACGATTTTGTGCGAACAACTAGATAACAGAACAAGCTTATAACTTTGTGATTTTTCATAATACAGTTTTGAAATTTTGTACATAGATTCTTTACATAAAAATACTAGACACGTGTATCAGGTCTCGCATATACTAAAACATAGATATGCCTAAATTTATTTTCTATTAAATCATTTACAGGCACATAAACTTTCTAGAGTTGAGCCGTCCGTTCCCAAACATGATCAGTTTTACGTAAGGAGAAGAACGACCAAAAAAAAATAGGTAAAATCGAACGGTGTCACACTCACCAGTTGACGAATAAGACAGTGGAATACCTCTTTAAGTGAGACAAATTTGCAGGTCCCTTGTCCCAGTTATCCAGGTTTCACTGAATAATATACAGTGTATTTAGTTCATCTTTGTCGGTTCGGGCCGAGTCTTCTAGGATACCTTAGCATTCTCCTTTGTTTGGAACTTATAGATATCGGGTTCTGATTATTCTATAAGCTAAACTTAAGAATTATGTTCCGGTTCCATCTTCTATTAAATAATTTGATTTAATTGGATAATACTTATTGTGAATCTGATCAAGACACCTTTATGTCTACGCCGGCCGGAATCAGCACCAAAATACACAACCATGTACACCGTCATTGGAGGATCCACGAGCAATTGCTGGCCCATTGAATGCTGAGCCCTCAAATGTTGTAACTGATCTCCAACTTGAGGGCGCGGAAAATGCACAGGTTCCTAATGTAGTTTCGGGTTTTTTTTTTTTTTAGGATGGGAAATCATCAAATGACCCCCTCCGCTTTGGGCGGAGCGGAAGGGAGTGTCAGACTTGTACTGACTAAAACCCATCCATGTTCTTTCTTTGCCCTTTGTGTTCCAGGGCCGCGGTATCTCTTTCGAACAGTCCCGCAGCCCTGGCAGGCATCGGCCCGTGCGGACCTCTACGTGGTTGCTGACATCTCTTTGAGGCGCGCGTGGAACACGAACGCGCCGTCGACACGGCCTGTCGTCATAAGACGGCCGGACGGCGAGCTAGCCCATAACTCGCCGTCCACAGGCCCGCGCCTACGGTGGCCCGGGGCCACCACGTGACCCCCGACGCCCTGAGGCTCTTTCCCTCTCACGTCCCGCCACCTCCTTCACTAGCATGACTGCTTCGCAGAAGGAGGTGACGGCTTCCCATTCCCTCTCGCTCCGGACCATGGCTTGAACCAGGGCCGGGCGCGATAGGTCGCCCCCGCTAATCGCCTCAACGAGGACCCGGCGCTGCTCCGCCCAAGCGGCCTCCATAGTGTGCTGCACCGTGTCCTCCGGACGATCCTCACAATGGAAACACCCGGGCGTTTCCTCCTTCCCGATTCGGTGCAGGAACCTTCCGAAACTGCGATGTGGGGATGAGGAGGGGTTAAGTAAACAACATGACGTGTGTTACTTTGAGAGTCAATTGTGAACTGAGACTCAACTGTACTCAACTACAGTCCTCAACTGTCCTCTCTCCTTTAATAGGTGTGTTCGGGTCAATCACCGAACAATAATGAACAAGTCAGCGTAATCGCGACACCGCGCTCTATGCCTTCAATATTTTATGTAAAACAGTCAGTACGTCTCGGACAGCGTATCGGGTGCGACTCAATCTCATCTCCTTCACCTCATTAGTTTTAATAGTTATCCCATTTGTATTAAGTACTAAAATATAGTTATCTTATTTATCTTCAATCTTAGTTTATCTTTATCTCACCCCAATCCCAAACATTGGTCCTTCGAGCCATCGGAGCGGGACCATCACGCGTGTGTCTACTACCTGAACTGTGTGAGTGTCTCGCTTGGAACTTATTACCAGACCCTGGTAAACAGCCATCCTGCTGATCCTGTTTGAACCTGGTTTTACGAAAGCATCGCGTCATCTCTTCGCGCTGTTACTCCAGGTTTGTTCGTGCTGCCATCGCAAGGACATTTGATCTCAAAGAAGCCTACAGTACAAGTAAGGTCTCTTTTTTACCTTTATAATGTCGAACATGGATGACATTCTAGCAACCCAACAACAACTAATTGAAGCCGTAGACAAGCTCTTCACCAATTTCAAGAAGGATGGTGCAGAGCGCAAGACCTCAGACTACCTACGTCGTCGATTAGCTACCTTGGAACAATACTTTACTGAGTTCCATAATAATCATATGACGTTGATAACTTTTGGTGATCAATCTCATAGATATTTCAGTACTAATCAATACGATCAAATGAAGGAAAAATATAACAATATTAAAACTACTATTCAAAGCTATAACCCTCTCGCAAACAGACCGCAAACCCCTGTATTGAAACCTCCTACTTTCCAACCTACTGCGGAAGCACAAACCTCCAACCTCGCATCTCACGCTGCTGCTAAAACCTCTACTCCAGAAGAGAGTAAAGCCGAAGGTCTGTTTAAAAAGCAAGCTACCAATTTTAAAGCTTTCTTGAGAACATCTTCCAATATCAACCTTGATCTCATCACGGACAAATGGGAGTTTGAAGACATCCTGAAGACCATACAATCTCGTTGGGCAGCTATCGACTCGCTTCATTGGGAGCTGGACAACGAGTATGGCGGATCAAACCCCGAGTATGAAGAGCAATTTACTCATTATGAGAATTATTATAACAAAATCAAGAAAGACATCAATAAGAAAATGTGGTCCGTCGCGCATATTGAAAAATCAACCCCTAAAATGGAGATAATCACCTTTGAGGGAAACTATAATAAGTGGATTTCGTTCAAAGATCTTTTTACCGAAGCAGTACACAACAACCCCTCTTTGTCGAATGCACAAAAGATGCAGTTCCTAAAGAGTAAAATCAAAGGTGAACCTGAAAAATTGATCCAACATCTCCAAATAAGCTCCGACAATTATCCTGTATGCTGGAATATCCTGAACCATCGTTATAATAATAAACGACTGATCTTCACTTCTTATCTTAACAATCTCATGAATATCCCTACAAACCAGCAACAATCATCAAATCATATAAAACGCATTCACGACACTACGTACGAGAGCGTGAATGCTATCAAGAATCTGGGAGTCGATGTGTCTTCCTGGGACCCTTTCCTGGTATGTATATTGTCTCAAAAATTGGACTCGGATACATACGAGGATTATCTACAAGCCTTAAAATCTCCGCGAGAGTTACCCGTCTTGGAAGATTTCCTTAATTTTTTGGAAACCAAGTTTATGATGCTGGAAACTTCACGTAAGAAGCTTGAAAATTCTACGCAGAAATCATCCTCATCTCAATCCAACATCAATAACAAACCATCATTTTCTAAAGGTTCCAATTATAAACGAAATTATAACAATCCAAAAACGAATTATTCAACAAATCAAGTGTCGCAATCGTCAAAGTCCAAACGCAAAATTAACCATCGTAAGCAATGCCCTATTTGCAACTCCGACGATCATCGAATTCATGCATGTCAAAAATTATTGGAATTGCAACCTAATGAACGTAAAAATGCTGTTGCTAACTTGAACCTTTGTATTAACTGTTTACATTATCACGAAGGTAAAAAATGCCTTTCTGAAATAAGATGCAAAGAATGCAATAAAGAACACAATACCATTTTGCATGAATGTTTTACGTCACGTCGATCTGACACAAATGCAGCCACGATTATGAAATCGCCATCTCAGCAGCATGAAAGTAATACAGTTGCATCGCTTCTTAAAGAACCCACAGAAATATTGCTTGCCACAGCAATAATTAACGTACAAGCAGCGGATGGATCTTATCAAAAAATGAGAGTTCTTTTAGATCAAGGGTCACAGACATCCATTATTAGGGAAAGCGCAGCTCAGTTGTTAAGACTACCGCGACGAAAATGTAACGGTTATATCTCTGGAATAGGAAACAAGGAAAACAACTGTAAGGGCATGATCACCATCAAATGTTCGTCGTTGCTTAGCGATTTTACCTTTGAAACGGACGTGTATATAATGAATAGACTCATAAATAACTTACCCAGCTGTACCTTACCTAAGCCAGACTGGCCTACTCTTAACCAAATAACGCTAGCAGATCCCGAATTTTACAAAAGTAGGCCTATTGATATCTTATTTGGGGCAGATATCTATTCCACTATCCTTATGGACGGTATCTGTCGGTCAGAAGGTATGTTGCCCATTGCCCAACAAACCCAGTTGGGATGGATCTTAAGCGGCAACTACAAAACATACCATTGCAATGTGATCCTAAATAATATATAAGAGATACAGCAATTTTGGGAAGTGGAGGACATACACGAATCTCCAGCGATATCAGAAGAAGATCAAAAATGCATCGAGTTTTACCAATCTTCAACCTCCAGACGAGAAGACGGAAGCTACGTAGTTAAAATACCCTTCAAAGAAAATTTTGAGAAAAACATAGGCGAGTCGAAAACAAAATCGATTGCTCAATTTTTCCAAATAGAGCGGAAATTAAGTAAGCAACCCGTACTGGCGCGTGACTATAAAACGTTTATTTCTGAATACCTAGAGCTCGGACATATGACACCCGTTGCGTCACACGTACAGCCGGCCTGCTACTTATCGCACCATTGCGTCCAACGATCTGAGTCATCAACAACCAAATTGCGAGTTGTCTTCAATGCCTCGGCAAAAACCTCGAGTTGATACAGCCTCAATGATCTTATGTGCCGAGGACCCAATTTACAACAAGACCTTCAGAGCCTTATCTTAAAATGGAGACAATTTAGATACGCTTTTACAGCAGATATAGAAAAAATGTTTCGCAAAATCTGGCTACATCCCGATGACCAGAAATTTCAGAAAATTATCTGGCGGAACCATCAATCTCAACCATTAAAAGAGTACCAGTTAGCGACTGTTACTTATGGCACAAAAGCCGCACCTTTTTTGGCCATGATGACTCTGAAGCAACTGGCCATCGATGAAAGGAAAAATTATCCCCAAAGTTGCGCTCCTGACATCTTAGAACACTCGTTTTACATGGACGATCTTATGCATGGTGAACATTCAGAGAGAGCAGCTAAACAGCTTAAGGAAGAGATGATCAACCTTCTCAAATCTGGCGGGTTTAATCTTAGAAAATGGCGATCAAACTTGCCAGAAATAATAGATAGTTCTGATGCACCTCAACAGGAAGACTTTGACTTTAAGCAACCGGAGTCAACCAAAACTTTAGGTCTTCGGTGGGAACCCAAAAATGATCAATTTATCTTCCATCCTATTGAATTTACCTCTCAAGACATCCTTACAAAAAGACAATTCTTATCTCAAATATCTAAAATTTTTGACCCTTTGGGCTGGCTAGCACCAGTCACAATAAAACTTAAGATATTGTTCCAAGAAATATGGAAATCAGACATGGGTTGGGATCACCCTGTTCCTCAAGAAATCGCGTTAGAGTGGAATACTACTAAAGCCGATCTATCTCATATATGTCAATTCAAAATACCACGTTGGATTCAAACTCAAGAAAAAGATATCATCGAACTCCATGGCTTTTGCGACGCAAACACAAAAGCATACGCTTGCGTCGTCTATTGTAAAGTACAGAGAGAAAATGAAACCCACGTGACCCTTATTGCAGGGAAATCAAAGGTAATACCGCTGAAAAAACCACAATCGATCCCGCGGTTGGAACTCTGCGGCGCTCTCTTGTTATCAAAACTTATGCGAAAAATCATCTTATCCCTATCGAGTTACAAGGTGCATGTTTATGGTTGGATTGATTCAATGGCCGTTCTAGGTTGGTTAAGTGGCGAACCGGAGAAATGGAAACCTTTTGTTGCGAATCGAGTAAGGATTATTACTGAAATAATCCCGAAAGATAAATGGAGTTACGTAAAATCCAAAGAAAACCCCGCAGATTGCGCAAGCCGCAGTTTACCTGCTGCTCAATTAGCCAATTTCTCGCTGTGGTGGCAAGGGCCCGACTGGTTACCACAATATAAGCCTAAAGAATCTCACAAGATGCCTCAAAGCCGGACACGTAAGAGTCGTCACACTTAAAACCAAAAACGGGCTCTTAAAACGCCCAGTTGTAAAACTGTCCCTACTGCCAACAAATAAAAATGATCAAGAGCCAAGTGCCCCAAAAATTGACAATAAATTGCCAGGGGCGAAGAAAAAACGTCCTATCTCATTCTCAGCTATGGTTTTATCTTTGACATTATTCTTGCTGGCACTAATAAACACCGCTCAAGCATCCTACAACTCCACCCTGCTGACAAATAATAGTGTCTACTTCGATAAAATATCGAATATGCATTTAGTTAGAGATGATTGGCAGTTAATAGTCTATTATGACACAAAACCTTATCAAGAAGGAACGGCGGCATTATTAAAGTATATCAAGTACCTTGAAACCTTATGCTCTACGATTAGAACACAAACACCTTGCGACGGCGTCATGTTACAACTCGAGCACGAGTTCGAAGAAATTAAACATTACGATAATATTGTTATTGTAAATGACTCGTATATGACTAATAAGAAACGTCGGCGACGCAGCTTGATAGACGGAGTAGGCTACGTTGCATATAGTTTATTCGGAGTGTTGGACCAACGATTTGCAGAAAAGTATGAGAGGGATATTGACCTTTTAAAGCATAATGAAAACCATTTATACAACCTCTGGAAAAACCAAACGTCGGTCGTAGAAGCTGAATTTAATCTCATGAAAAGGATGGAGAATACTATAAACAAACACCACAAAATAATAAACCAAAAGCTTAATTATCTCCAAGATTCTTATAAAAATCTCTCTCAGCAAGTGCAAAACATAACTCTCATCACAGACTTCATAACCTCGGCTTTCACTGCCAACAACTTGATGTATACCCTTCGACGAATCCAGGACTCTATTTTGGATACAGTAACTGATATTTATAGTGGAAAATTAGATTTTCACTTGATATCCCCGAAGCAACTCAGATCAGAGCTTAGCATAATATCAGCACAAATATCTGGAGACTTGGTAGTTCCTGTCGACAACTTTAATCTTAAAGATCTTTACGGCTTGCTCAAAGTAAGAGCCAAATACTCGGGCAAATACCTAATTATAGAAATAAAAATACCCCTGATTGAAAGGGATCTTTATGAGGTATTTAATCTTATCCCGGTTCCACGCATTGTGAAAGATAACATGATGATGAAGATCGAAACTATCTCTGAGTTAGCAGCCATCAACATGAGAAAAGATTCGTTTTTAACTATCACAGACACGGATCTACAGTCATGCGTATTACAAAACCCTGTGACTATTCTGTGTCATATCAGAAGGCCTATTCACCACATGAAAGATGATCACAGCCTTTGTGAGACTATCCCAGGCACAAGAACTTGTAAAACTAAAACTACCTCGTGCAAGAATGACTGGAGAGAGCTAACATCGGAAAACAAATATTATTATTTATGCTGTAATGAATGCAACGTCAAACTTCTGTGTGAAAATCAAGTTAAGGCAGTTAGGTTATCAGGTGCTGGTCTGTTGCGTGTTGGGGAAGGCTGTTTAATAAAAACAGAAGATTTTATGGTGTATTCAAACAAAAGATTGTCTAGTAAGATTAGCACGACGCCAAAGATTATCTCGCCAGAAATATCACCAATCAATCACTTAATAAATATCACGATGCCAGAAATCTCATATGAGCTTAATCCCAATAACTCAGAAAACCTCAGGCAATTTGAAGCTATTAAGAGAAGTCTTGAGATCATGAAGCACAGTGAACCTTTGAGCACCAGTATCTCCTACCACGACATCCACCAATATACGGCTATATATTCTATCATATCGGGAATCTTGCTATTGGTGGCAGCTTACTGTTTTAAACGTTGGTGGCAAAGGCAACGTAAGGGAAATCGCTCCACTTCTACAGCAGAGCGGTCGACGACGGCAGCGGCGGCGACTGCGTTGCCACCTCGACACACCGTTACAGAAAGTGTTGTGATTGAGTGTAGTGAAATTAGGGAAAATGGGCAATCTAGTAGTAAATCAGTGAAAAGTGATCCCAAGCGACTAGCGCTATCTAGTGAGTGCTTACAAAAAAAAGAAGATAGAGGTTCTTCACCGATCTTTCGCGTGTTTTCTCTTCCTGATTTGCACTGTAGCGATTCTGTTTAATTTGTAATGTTATTCTCATCTCATCTTTTAACATTACTAACCCTACATTTCTATTTTAGTATAAGTTGAACATTGTTTTCACCTTGTTAATATTAATTTCATGACCCATTTAACTATACCTCCTTACTAACCTCATCTTTTCTCCCTCGGGAGCATGTTCGGGTCAATCACCGAACAATAATGAACAAGTCAGCGTAATCGCGACACCGCGCTCTATGCCTTCAATATTTTATGTAAAACAGTCAGTACGTCTCGGACAGCGTATCGGGTGCGACTCAATCTCATCTCCTTCACCTCATTAGTTTTAATAGTTATCCCATTTGTATTAAGTACTAAAATATAGTTATCTTATTTATCTTCAATCTTAGTTTATCTTTATCTCACCCCAATCCCAAACAAGGTGGTTTATATATACATGGATAGTACGTGACTACGTGCTAATACTAAGCCTACAGAGAACAGTATATTTACCTTAACTTAACCCTGAACAATACGTGACATGCTGATGTACAACATACGTGCCTTCTCACCACATCACCCCTCTTAAAGTAAAAAAAAAAAAAAACTAAATTACGGTTTTTTTTTTTCCCTCTTACATTCTAACTCTTACAATATAATTTTGTTCTATTCTTATGAATTACATCTATCTTATTATCATTCTTTTTTACAATGACATTTGGTGACTCGTCCTTTATAACTTCAAATGGTCCATTATAAATACATTCTAATTTATTGCCTGTTTCGTTTTTTATCAATATCCAGTCACCTTCTTTATAATTTATTGAATTAAGGTTCTTATCATTATCTTTCTTATCATATATTCATATTTTAAATTTTCTTTCGCATCATTTTGAGCCCTCTGCAATCTAAACTTAAATTCTAAAGGATAATCATCAAAATTGTACAATGGTTCAACACTTTCACCTTGAAGACTACTTGGTAACCTGCAAATTTTACCGAAAACTAATTCATAAGGTGTATATTTGGTCACAGTATTAACTGTAGTGTTATATGAAAAGCACCAATATGGAATCCAAGAACTCCATGATGATGGATTATTCTCCGTCTGTATCCTTAAATACGCGCCTAAAGTTTTGTGAACATTTTCCAAAGATCCTATACTCTCATGATGATATGATGTTGACAAGATTTTATTGATGCATAAGATGTTACATAGCTCTACCATTACTTTTGAAATGAACTCAGAACCGCTATCTGTAGCAATTATCCGCGGTATTCCATATCTTAAAACAAAATTTTCTGCCAACGCTTTCGCTACCTCATTTGCGGATTTATTCTTTAATGGATACGCCTCTACAAATTTTGTAAGCTCACACTGAAGTGTCAATATATAAACATTGCCTTTTTCATCCCTATCAAGTGGCCCCACTATATCTAAATAAATTTTCTCAAAAGATGCAGATGCAGTGGTAGTAATTGTCATTGGTTCCTTAGTATGTCTAGAATACTTTTGCTTCTTACACTTATCACATTTATTAATGTATTCCGTTACATCTTTTTCAATAGAAGACCAATAATAATACTTCTTTATATTATTCACCATTCTGCGTATACCTGCATGACCACTTGTGGGTAAAATGTGGAAATCATTCAAAATAATCCTCTTCTCATCTTCCCCTTCTACTCTCCGTAAATCCTTCACCACACACATTAGATTGTAGAGATTTACCACTATTTTCCTTTAAATATTGTGCCATTTTTGTAATAAATTCAACGTTATAACGATTTTTAAAAATAATAACTTCTTTTATGCCTTTCTCAATACAAAAATCTACTATGTCTTTCAACAACTCGTCCCGCGATGATGCCGATAAAGATTCATAGTTTACATAAATACTCGAGTTCCCTGGCACATACATTAAATTGCGCGCTTTTGAAAAAAAATATCTTTTTATTATTGTTGTTACGTAACATTTTCTCCCATTCATTTAAACATATCTCAACGTCATTTCCTTGTTTTTTAAGAACTTCCACGATCCCAGGGTGATCAGTCCCAGATACCATGGAGTCCGTTTCACAAACATTCGGCTCTCTTAACCGTTTGTACTGCGCTCTCGTCATCACGGATATATTCTTTTCGCGTATGGTTTTCAAATCCTCGCTTGTAATCACTATCCTGGAAAGTGCATCTGCTTGCACATTTTCTTTTCCCTTAATATATTCAACCTCAAAGTCGTATTCTTCTAAACACAACCGAAACTTAGTTAACCTACTTGAAGGATCTGTCATGTTAAACAAATACAACAGCGGCCGGTGATCCGTTTTTACGACGAACCTCCGTCCGTACAAATATGGCCTAAAATGTTTAACTGACCAAACTACTGCCAATAACTCCTTCTCAATTATAGGATAATTTAACTCACTTTTCCCTAAAGACCTACTAGCATATGCAATGGGTTTCCCGTTCCCATTACACAACACACTCCCTAAAGCATACCCCGAACTATCGGTTTGCAATATGAAAGTGTTGTTATCAGAAAAATCTGGATAATCCAACACCGGTGGATTCATCAACGCTTCCTTAAGCAACAGAAAAGACCTCTCACACTCATCGGTCCAACTAAACACGACACCTCTCTTACACAGTCTATTCATAGGTACCACTATATTAGCAAAATTTGGTATGAATTTCCTATAATAATTCACAAACGCTACGAACCTCTTTACCTCATCAACCGTCGTTGGACGCGGATAACTTTTTACGACTTCTACCTTCTCTGGATCTGGTGAAATACCTTCCTCCGAAATTACGTGTCCTAAATAAAGCACTTGCTTCTTCAAAAATTCACATTTGGATGCATTTAGCTTAAGATTTACTTTCCTCAAGCGTGAAAAAAACTGATATAAGATTCCTGTTATGCTCATCCAAATTCCGTCCAAAAATAATTAGATCATCTAAATAAATCAGACACCTGTAATAATTCAATCCAGACATGGCCACAGTCATCAATCTGCTAAAAGAACTCGGACTTATCTTCAACCCCATTGGTAACCTACACATCTGATACTGCCCCTTATCAGTCGTAAAAGCAGTGTATCTCCTACTACTTTCTTCTAAAGCACATTTATAATATGATTGCGACAAATCACAGTGACTTAAGTAAACAGCACCCGACATTGAATCTAAGATTTCAGTTATATTAGGCAAAGGGAATTTATCATCCTGTATCTTTTCGTTCAACTGCCTGTAATCTATCACCACGCGCCATTTCTTCTCCCCACTACGATCTGCTTTTTTTGGTACAACCAAAACAGGACTAGACCACCCACTAACTGTCTCCTCAATAATATTACTATCCATCATCTCCTGCACTTGCCTATCAACTTCCTTCTTCTGTACATAAGGTATTCTATATTGCCTCCTATAAACTGGAGTCACATCCCCTTTCAATCGTATTGACTGCTCATACACATTCGTGACTGATAATTTATCTCCCGGAACATGAAATATATCAGAATACTTCGCGCAAATCCGCTCAATGGACAATCGTTCCTCGGCATTTAAATAATCAAGTTCAAGCAAAGAAAATATTTCCTTAACACGCCCAACGCTCCCTTCCGGCTCCGCAAAACTACAACAATCGTAACCACTTAACGGATAAACTTCTACACCGGACATACTACACACAACTTCCTCAGAGTTTGTGTTTAAAATCCTAATGGGTATCATCCCATTCCTAGGCCTAGCCACCACACTTGCCAAAAAAACACCTCTACGCAATTCTTTCCTTACCACTATACAATCTTCTGCTCTATTAACGGGAAAATACCTAACTACTTCACAACGCGGAGGTATAGCCAACAGGTAATCATACGACTTGAGCGGCATCGAAACCTTCTGCCCCTTATTACCCTTAAGAGACAACCTATTCAATGAAAAATCTATAATACCACTATATTTCTGCAAAAAATCCTGCCCTAATATGCCTACCGACTTACACGGCAACTCATCAAATATATAAAACCTATGCACGAACGAACATCGACCGTACTCCAAATTTAAATATACATAACCTATAGCTCGCAAACTACCACCTACACCATTGATCACCAACTCTTCCTTAACCACTTTATAATGCAAAGCGTTATTCGTTAAAAAAGTGTTTTTTACGGCTGATATGGACGCACCCGTATCCACCAACCATTCCGTATCTACACTATCCACTAACAAAGTAACCCAGTTTATGCTATCACAAGCTAAAATATGCTTAGGCACGAAAAAACCGAGTCTCACTCAGCTGCCTGCCTTCTTCGTTCCGTGACATTGACACTGCGCCTGAGTCAGCATCGCCCCGCGCGTGCTCAAAACACGCTACACGCCGTCGACCTTGCTGACGTCCACGACGAGCATTATCGCTGCGACCGCGCATTCCACTGCTATGCCAAGCCTTGACATTTTTGCGCGTACGCTCAACAGCTGTTCCATGTTGCGCGTGCCTACTCTCTACAATCTGCCGCCTATGGTTATTTCCGCAATTCCTTACGCCCGATGAAAAACCACGTCTTGCGGGCCAGCGCTGGTACGTCAACACTTGCGACGACGAAGCACAATCCTCGTCTTCCGCCACCCTAATAGCATCTTTCAAACAAGTTAAATTCCGCGCCGCAATAACCGTAGTAAGACGCTGATTACGAAGTCCGCCGGCAAACTTCCTAATCGCATATCTTTCGTTCAACGGCTGCAAAATTTTATAAGCTTCCGAACTTTCCCCGGCTTGAGAAATAGTCAAATTGACCATCAACTTTTCTATCTCGGCACCAAATTCCGCGACCGATTTATTGTTTTGCCTAGCGCGAGCAAGTTTGGCTTGCACAGCCACGTCCGACTCTACTGTTATTAAATGTTTTCTCATGTCAGCTAGCAGACTGTCCACTGTTGCGTAATTGGAAGACAACCGAATCCTAGCCCCCTGGGTAAGCCGTGTGGTTAGAACGAATTTTACTAAAAGAGTATTATCCGTCTCCTCCAACACAGAACTATATAAACCTATGGCATCAATCAAATCTTGGGTCACCTGCTCATCGCCATTCATTTTCGGTAGCAAGCTAACCGCCGTCTTTAAAGAAAATCTTTCCGCCGCCATCTCTAACTTGACTTTGCCGATGTCTTCAAATTTTATAGTATCTACGTACAAATTTTCTATCTTAACTATCAGCTGTGTTAACTCTTCTGAAAATTTGCCTGAACTTGAAATTATACTCTTAAATTTATCGTATATGACTTTTGCGTTACTAATTTTCTTATTGAAATTGTCGCCTTTCCGCCTACTAGGACCTAATTTCACAATATCTTCCCTTAACAATTTTAGTTGCACGAACAGTGACGTTAGTTCCACTTCCATTTAAACTTAATATGTATACTATTGTCTCTAAATTTACCGCTCGGCCATCACACACACTTAAGTTCACATATAAAATCACTTAATCACTTACTTCTTGACGAAGGAACGTTACTTCGCCCATATCCGGTCAGGCCATCTGCACAGCCTTGCGAACCTCCCGCTGGTTTAGCTGGTCCTCGACCCAACTGTGGTGACATCTTCTATATATCCGGACTGCCACACCAACGACGACAAGTGCCAAACATACAGCAATAATTATCAGCACCGTTTGGATGGCCGTCACCTGCTCCTGTGTAACCGCTGCGGCATTCGAACCACCCGCCGCCGTCTGAGCGATGACCACTTCTTCCTTTGACGTTGTGCTCCCCATGGCCCGTGACCCGATGTGACGCCAAGCTCTTACCGAAGCCTAGTCGACCTCTGCTGCTGCGAATCCCTCAAACGGAGAACTATAACGCCGTCCAGCCGACTGGCAGGGTCGCCATGCGATGTGGGGATGAGGAGGGGTTAAGTAAACAACATGACGTGTGTTACTTTGAGAGTCAATTGTGAACTGAGACTCAACTGTACTCAACTACAGTCCTCAACTGTCCTCTCTCCTTTAATAGGTGGTTTATATATACATGGATAGTACGTGACTACGTGCTAATACTAAGCCTACAGAGAACAGTATATTTACCTTAACTTAACCCTGAACAATACGTGACATGCTGATGTACAACATACGTGCCTTCTCACCACAAAACAACCGTGTCCGGTGAGGACCCGCGTCAGGCGGAAGGTGAGGGCGCCGTGGCGCCTCTCTAGCCACTCCTCAAAGAGGGAACTTATCGCCACTATGGTGGTGTGCCCTTATGTAGTTTCTTCGGGTGGGGCACTATCCGAAATTAAATTAAAAACTTGTTCATCGTGTATTTTGTGGGCTGGTTAGGCAGTGTGTGTAGAAAATTTTGATTGTTGCATGCAAAAGTGTTTTGATTAATAATGAAGTTGATAAAAAATAATTATTGTTGATTAAGAAAACTTATTCTAATTTGACCACATCGAATATTAAATCTCCAAGTGATTTTTTATAGGATTGTTAAAATGTTAATTGTAAAAATAAAGTATTAGTATTAAACTCATACATAGTGCAAGCGACTAAGGACTTTAATATTCTGTGTAAAGAGTTCTCATTTGACCCATTTACCACCAAAACCTATTCAGCTCGCACTCGGCTGAATGCAAACTATTTTAAAAGCGCGTAGTGTATCATTTTTGTGTTTTTCCCCGCGTCAGTCATGTCTAACCTGGTGTCAGTGTGTTTTATATCTTATTTTAATACGTTTATTTTAATTTTTACCGTGCTTGCTATTAAGTGATCCTAAGATGTCTACTATCTTTTCTGTGTTTACTCGTGAGAACCTGTAATTTTCTCTGTATTGCACGTACAATTGTTATTCATTTGTTCCAGCTGTTGGTTCTACTATTTATAAATAAACAAATAGAGCAACATATGGTTTAAAACCGAGGAGTCTGCCAGAGCATGGTATGCTAGGGTAGAGGAAAGTTTGTTGAAATTAGCTTATTATAAGTATAAGTATGAACCATTTCTTTTCATTGTGTAGTGTGTGCTCAGTGTACTGTAGCTGTTTTTCTTGACTTTATTTGTATTTTATAACTTACTAATGAAATATTGTCTTAGAAAGTGAAAATAAAATTAAAGATTTGGGTATAATAAACCAGTGTCTTGGTATGTATTTAAATTTCAATAAAAACTTTAACACCAAGAAATTTATAGGCAATGTATTGGTTAGATTTAATATGATTGATTGTAATGCTTCAGATACTCCTATAGAAACTGTGATGACCGAAGCTTAAAGTAAGCATAACATTAATATACAGAGTGTAAACAGACCCTTCACATAACCGTCAACTAAGAACTAAGTAACTTTACGCAAAAATTATTGACTTTTTTTTTGTGGGGTGAAAAGTCACGTTTTACCTTAGGACTCGATGGCAAGCACTCAAAGCATTGTGCTGATGGATGGATTGAATGGTACGGGGGTCGTGGAGGTGTGTGAAGTAAAATTTTACATTACACACATGTATTTAAAAAAAAAACTGTGAAAAAGGTTCCCAGGTATGGTCTAGAACCAAAAAATAATCGCAAAGACGGGGAGAACAAGTGCCTTTCGGATATGTTAAGGGTCTATTTACACCCTTTATACAGTGTCGGGTACTTTGTCACTAGCCACCGCCTGTCATTGAAGTCACATTAATAACACATTACATAATATGACATTTAATAGTAATGTACTTCATTTAAATGACATCAACAATTATATTGGTTACAATTTTTATTTGGCAAAAGATGCTATCTTACAAACTATTGTAAATGACAGGTAGCTATGTCGTTATCATATTATTTTTCTATTACAGTCAAGAACATGGTTAAACAAGTTGCCTCTATTGAGCAATGCGATATTAAGTTCAATTACTCTGCCAATAGTTTTATCACAATTAATGAATCAGTCAATCATTTAAATTAGAAATTGAGATAATAGAAGCAACCTTTTCCAATAATCTAAGGAAGCCAGATAATAAATCAAGCGAAAGTTTTGGGAATTTAAATAGTATCAACCTGGTTCATCAAAATATTCAAGCATTTTTGAACAAAGAATTAGAAGTAGAACTTTTCCTGAATTGAAACCACATAGATATTCTTTGAATAACGGAGCATTGGCTCAAAAGTCACCAATTAATTTTCAATTTTAGTAATCACCAGGGCCTCAAGTCTGCTATTACAATTGTGTCAGAATGGTCTAACATTGATTTCATAATTGTTGATTTTGACAAGTTTGGTAATCTACTAATATAATGGCGTCATTATGACTTTCTAATGGTCAACCACTGACACTCCACTTAAAGATATAGCATAGAATGGTAATCTGATAAATAATAAATAATATATAAAAATATACATAAATGAAATCTGGCATGAATAAATGTTCTTTAGTATTCGTTTTTCGAAAATCATTTCTACTAACGGGTTTTATAATAATGGCAATACGACAATGTCATTATAACACAATTCTATTACGAGACCTTTGACCGACCAATGATCGACCATTACGAATTTAGCAGATTAAGAACTTTTAGCAAAATGACAATGGGATCGTGTTGGAATGACGAATTTATGGTTGGTAGTTCATTCAGCAGAGTTAATGCTACATGACGTCGTATTAATGTTAAGGTGCTCCCACACAGCAGTTATATAACGTTATACAACATAGTGTCATTTATAATAGCGTGTAACAATACTCTACAACATGTTAAGAAATTTTATATGTTATAAACGCTCCCACATTGGTTGAATTCGTTGTATAACATCGTATAACATTATGTTCAATCAGTTTGGGTTTGTCTTTCGAGGAAGGTGGTAGTGACCCAATAATGGAGGAAGTGCTGATAGGTTTGGCGTTTATTTTTTGTTTGAAAAAAAAGAAGAAAGGGCGCTCTTACTGGATGCGTCGAACTCTGAAAGCGAGAGAACAGTACAGTGCTACAGAATATTTGTAAGATTTGGGCCTTGATGGCTGTTTGAACGATTTTTTAAGAATGAACAGTTCAGAATTCGAATTTCTCCTGAATTTAGTCGGAAAGAATATTGCTAAGCAGGATACTAATTGGAGAAAAGCAATAAATTACACAGAAAGATTAGCAGTTACATTAAGGTTTTTAGCAACCGGTAGCAGTTACGGTAGTCTTGGAGATGTGTTCAAAATATCACACCAACTTATAAGTATGATCATACCAGAAGTGTGCGAGGCTCTCAACGAGGGATTAAAAGAATATTTACACGTAAGTACAAATCAGTTCTTTTATTTCAATGTTAACATTAATAATATTTTTTCAGAAATGTTCAATGACAATACAGTAAGCTAAAAATTATTTTTTGCAGTATTTTTAATGATAAACACAGCAAGCAAACTAAAAATCAATGTTGATCCAAAGTTATCATTTGTTTCGATTGATTGCAACAAATCATCGAATGATTGCGTAGAATCTTCACTGAATTGTGTGGCGTTAGTAATTGAACAATTATCCGATGAAGTGGATAGACTTGGTGTATAGATGTGTTCTCTGCCACCAGTGCTAATATTAACCGCAGAAGTGGATGGACTTGGTGCACTGTTGTATCCTTTGAAAGCACCAGCAGCATTACTGGGTGTTTCTATCGTATTGGTTGGCCAATCATATTCTCGCATGGAAGCATTGAATAAAATATTATTAATATGATATTGCGCGGTATTTCTGGCATAAGTATTTTTGATTTCTTTAAGTTTGCTTGCGACATATTCTCCAAAAATATCAGTTTCATCTCTGTCGCGTCGACTCTCATACATGTCTTTCAAGAGTTTCAAAGCTTCCTCTGATGTTCTGTCTTGTGTAACTTGTGGCCTGAATCTTTTACGAAATGTTTTCGGGACAGTGAATGTCTTCTCATTTTGATTCGGCCGCCGAACGCAGCTCAGAGTGGACGTGTGTCGAACTTACTAATAATTCCGTACCCTAAATTCTGTGATTGGCTGCGAGTTGTGATTTTCAAATCCTTGTCACTCCTTAAGTGTTTTTACCTGCGGACGCCTCCCACTGGGCGGTCCTAGAACGGGATAGATACTGTTGTGCTTGTGACCCATCAAAAGTTGACACCTCAAGTGACTGTGATTTGTTGGATTTGAACCAGCGACGCTTGCCTTGGCGGTCGGCGAGAGACCCACCGCGCCGCCGTGTCATTCCGAGCGCGCGCCAAATTAGCGATACTGACCCCGTGCGGCTACGTCATCGACTGTGCTACGACGTGCACCAGTGCTACGAGCTACGCGCCTACGCCCCCGCTACGAGTCTTCGATCCGCTACGCCGTCAGAGCTAGTGATACAACCCAATATCACCTGTTTGACTTGTTCAACTGTATTGGCCATAATGTCGAAAATCCAGCGCACCCCGCCCAACTCTCCTTTAGTAAGTCTGAATACCCAAACACAATCGGAACCAGATATCAACTCCGCTGTTGCTATGAGTGGATTTGTAAACACTACACGTAACAAACGCCTACGCAATGATAACTCTCCGCAAGGCTGCCCCTACTACCAAAGCAGCCAAGATGATGTACAGGAACCCTCCTTCTCTAAAACACTAGCGGAGCAAACTGTCTTAATGTCTAAACTCATGTCTGATGTTGCTGAAATAAAGTGCCAAAATACGGCCATTCAAGCTACGAACGCCGCTATTAAGAAGTCAAACGAAGAGATTATTCAATCGATAAGTTTTCTCAACACGAAGTTTGAAGATATGAAGAAAGAGATAGAAGAACTAAAAAAAACACGGGATGCACAGCAAAGACATATTGAACATCTGGATAAAAAGATTATCGATCTACAGCTGAAATCACGCTCATACTCCCCTCGCCCTATTGTTGCTGAATTTGCTGCTGTAAGCACTAAGCAAACGATTGTTACGGCAGTGCGCTCATTTAATAATGGGAAGGCTAAAGACCAGAAGCTCAACACCTCGCACATTGGAATGCCTGGTAAAATGCAACCTATTTTTATCGCCGAGCAGCTGCCTTTAAGTACAAGGAAACTTTATCACCTTGCCCGGGAATTTGCATCGAAGCACGCTTACAAGTTCTACTGGGTTTCCAATGGCAATATTTTCCTGAGGAAGCTGGAAGGGGAGAAGCATATTCTGGTCAGTTCTGATCAGTCTCTTCAAAATCTCGAAGTTAAATGACTATCTAACCCTTTTTACTTACGACTACAAAATATATACTACTCCCTATGCGTTATATATTCACATTGTCGTACATTCAACACTTCAACCCCTTACCCAATTCTTACTTACACAATCACACACACTAAATCCTTATTAGATATTATTGTAAAGTATGAGCAACACAAACATACTAACACTATCATACAACCATACACACTACACTTAGTTCCCCTTAGAACTTCCCTAAACGTGCGATGCATCAAGAAACAGAATTCAAAACTAATCATAATTCGCATATGTAAGCCACTTTTGCTTTCTCCACTAATTTCTAATGGCTACAATTAATAATATAAATAGTGAGCTTGACTCTCTAACCGCAGGTAACTCATTCACTTGTAGTATTGATGACTGCCTCGAGTATATAAAACCATATGATACTGACATAAAATTAATACATTTAAACATTAGTAGTATAAATAAAAATTTCAACGAACTACAGGTGCTGTTACTGAATGTTGGCTGAGTAAAGTCAATAACTTACCAATCTTGCAGGGTTATCAATCTTATTTAACTAACACTAACTCCAATCAGAATGACGGGATTGTAATATACGTTAAATTAGGTCTCCAGATATCAGTGTGGGAACCTCACTGTACGGGTGGCAACTTTCTCGTATGCGAAATAGATAATAAAAAAATAGCTATTGTAGCAGTCTACCATTCCCCGTCTTACAATTCTAAAGAAAGCTTTGACAATTTCTTAGATAGTTTAGATGAGATTCATACAAAACTCTCCACCTGGCAAAATACTGTCCTGATTGGTGATTTAAATATCGATATAAAATCAAATTGTAGAAGCGATCGCAGCTTAGAATATTTAACCCTAAACCTATCCCATGGGCTGATTCCAACTCACCTGTTTCCCACGCGTCTTGCCAATTGCCTTGACCACTCGCTTGTGAAAAGTAACTTACCTGTCACCACCCTGGTTCTGGAGTCACACATAACTGATCACAGACCACTAGTCCTGGCAATTGAAAACACTAATCACAGACCCAAAACTTACCAATTTTCCACTCGAGTAAATTGCGACGCATTAAAGATAGAGCTAGAAACCACAGACTTCTCGCTCCTTTATAACATCCTCGAGCCTAATCTGTTAATGAACACATTTATATCCATATTACGCACAACTATCGCTAAACATTCTGTAGAAACTAAAACACCTAGAAAACTAAAAATTATAAAGCCTTGGATGACACCAGGGCTTTTAAAATGTATTAAAAACCGAGATAAACTACACGTTAAATCAAGAAATGCACCTGACAATCTAATTCTTAAATTAACCTACACTCGCTATCGAAATTTTTGTAATGGTTTACTTCGAAAACTTAGAATAGCATACGAGAAAAATGAGCTTGAGAAAGCAAAAAATAACCCAAGAGCCCTCTGGAAAACCATTAAAGAAATAACCAACAGTCATAAACTAAAATCTAGCCCAATTGAATTATTTAAAATGAAAGACAACCCCAAATCCTCTTTAAATAGTGTTTGTAACTTTTTTAGCAATGTAGGTAAAAACCTGGCGGATAAAATCTTATCGCAAACCAATACATCCTTAACTTCCGATGGCAGTCCTACCACTATGACCGAAAAAAATCCCCGTTTACCGCCATCCACCTCTCTCGTTTTGCTTGAGGTAGATGAGACTGAAGTTGAGTCCCTTATACTCCAACTACGCGATGATTGTGCGATTGGATGGGACGGAATCTCACCCAAAATATTGAAACAATCTCGTTCTATATTAGTCCCACCTTTAACGCATATCATTAATATATGTCTCCAAAAGGGTATTTTTCCGGATGCACTGAAGAGAGCCTTAGTCCATCCAATTCACAAGGGGGGGAACAGAAACTGTGTCAACAACTACAGACCCATCTCGGTATTAACTGCACTTTCGAAAGTCTTTGAGAGGGTTCTTTACAATCGACTGAGGAAATTCTTGGATAGATACCATATTATTGCAGACAATCAATACGGTTTTCGTTCGGGTGTATCAACGGAAGATGCAGTATTAGATCTGACGCAGGTAGTTGCTGAGAATCTTGATAGTAAAACCAAATGTCTAGGTATATTCTTGGACCTTTCTAAGGCATTTGACACAGTTTCTGTTCCGATACTCATTTCAAAGTTGGAGCTGGTGGGGATCCGTGGTATAACCCTGGAAATTTTTAAAAATTACCTTCAGAACCGTACCCAACGAGTAAAGGTTGAGGAGCACCTAAGTGATGAGGAACCAGTATATTACGGCGTTCCCCAGGGAAGCATCTTTGGCCCAATTTTATTTCAAATTTATGTAAATGACCTATGTAATATGACCCTCACAAACGCCAAGATTTACGCCTACGCCGACGACACGGCAATTATTGTTAACGGACCTAGTTGGGATAGTGTCAAAAATAGCGCAGAGTTAGCATTAGCTAAGATAACAAAATGGTTGAATTCAAATCTATTAACCATAAATCTTAAAAAAACCTGCTACATTCCCTTCGCTTTACGGCAAAACAATCTGCCAGATCACACTTTTTCAATTATAGCTCATACATGCCCACAACTATCAACTTCTTGCCCTTGCTCGAAGCTTACGAGATCTGAGGATGTGAGGTATCTGGGTGTACAAATTGATGCAGGCTTGCGATGGGACAAACAAATTGATGTACTTATTACCAGGACCTTGAGGCTCATCCACACTTTTAAATCCCTTAGAAGCGCCGCTGACCTAGATACATTAAGGATGGTTTATTTCGCTTTGTGCCAATCGATCCTCAGCTACTGCATTGTTGTTTGGGGAGGTGCAACAAAAACCAACTTCCTGAGAATTGAAAGAGCTCAGCGAGCCATCCTCAAGGTAATGACTCGTAAGCCATACCGCTATCCTACTTCTCAACTTTATTTGGACTGTAGGGTTCTAACAGTTCGGCAACTTTATGTGCTTCAATCCATTCTCAGAAGACATCGTTCTGTCCCCCGTTCTAATCCTAACAAGCGCACCAATGTTCCACTGGGCACCAGTCACAAAACAGTCTTTGCTAAACACCAGTATTATATACTAAGTACATACATCTACAAAAAAATTCATAAAATACTAAACATAATAGACCTTAATAAGAATGAACTTAAATCGAAATTAACAAACTGGCTTCTTCAACAGGATTATTCAAAAACAGAATCTTTGCTTACATTCATCGCATAAATTTCATCTTAAATCTCCCAAAATACCTAAATGCACAAACACACGCACTCGCATACACACGCCCAAATATACTACTAACAAACACACACACACACACATACACACACACATACACATACACACAAACATACACATACACACACACATACACACACAAACGCTTACTGCTTGGCTACAATTTTCTTTTATTTTTACATACTAATCCATTAAACCAGTTTTAACCTGTAGCATCTATAAACTTAATAGGTAGATCGACACACTCTGCTTGTTGTAAAATTAAAATGTAATAATCTTTAGCCGAACACTGTCTCTTAAGATACAGGATACCCTAGTTTAAGAGGCAGGGTTTATCAGTTTTGTATACAGATTTTTCCAACCTACGCAAGCCCTACCAATTCACCAATTGTTTATAAGATTACTCTGTAATACCTCTACGTAATGGTTATATATCTGTAATTCTTGAAGCAATAAATTTATTATTTCCTTTATTTATCTTCCTACATACTAATTACATTTTTAAATATTTCTTAACAAAAACCATATAAAAAAACATTTAAAAATATAAAAAAAAAAAAAAAAAAATTATTATTATTATTATTTCCTTTATTTATTTTCTAACATACATAATACATTTTTAAATATTTCTTAACAAAAACTATATAAAAAACATTTAAAAATATAAAAAATAGTGGTCCGCCGGTAGCGGGAGCAGGGTCCAAGCTACCGGTGGTTAGGGCTCCAGAGACAAGAACCTCCTCACAATACGAGCCGTATCGAGGAGTACTGCCTTCTGAATCAGGCCCTTGATCCAACCGCCTAAGGAGAGCTTCGAAAGATGGTCATCGAGGCTCTTGGCTATAAGGCCATTGGCCGTCACGACGATCGGCACAATGATAGCCGAGTTCACATTCCACATGTCGACAACCTCGTGTGCCAAGTCGAGATATTTTATTTGTTTCTCTTTCTCAGCTTTCACGAGGTTCTCGTCATGCGGGATGGTAACATCGACTATCATTACGCGGCGCGCTGATCGGTCTATCACTACTATGTCAGGCTTATTGGCGACAATAGTCCTGTCAGTAATGATAGACTGATCCCAGTACAGCGTAACATGGTCTTTCTCGAGAACTGGGTCGGGCACATACTTGTAGTACGGTACCTCAGATTCCACAAGTTTATATTTCAAGGCAAGTTGCTGGTGAATAATCCTGGCTACTTGGTTGTGCCTGTGCAAGTACTCGCCGTTAGCCAGACGAGAACAACCAGAAATAATATGTCTGATAGACTCACCCGGACGGTGGCATGCCCGACACACGTCAACCGTCCCGTCCTTCATAATATATTTCCGATAGTTGTTCGTCAACATAACTTCGTCCATAATCGCACAGACAAAACCTTCAGTTTCTCCAAAGAGATCGCCGAAACGTAACCAGGACACGGACGCTAGAAAATCTACATCGGGCCCATGAAGAGCTCGGTAGAAGCGCCCGTGAAGCTCCTTGCCTTGCCATACTTCCTTGCGGTCATCGGAAGTAAGTACTTCAGGTTTGCGCCAGTTCTCTTTAGCCATGGACAGCGGGGTGAGTCCCTTGTCCACTGCGACCACATCTCGGTGCATACCCACCTCGACTTTTAAAAAATATTCTCTGAGACTGCACATCTCGCGGTTGTGAAGGGACTTCGCGTTTAAAAACCCTCGACCCCCACACTTCCGCGGGATGTACAGCCTCATCACTGATGATCGTGGGTGATGCATCCGGTTTGCGGTAAGCAGTGTACGAACTCTCCTATCCAGGGCATCGAGTTCGGTCTGAGTCCATTTGAGTACGCCGAAAGAGTACATTAAAACCGGCATGACCCAACCGTTGAAGGCGCGCACCTTGTTTCCGCCTGAAAGAAGGCTATGTAATACCTTGTTCAGGCGTCCAAAGAAGCGCTCCTTCAACGATTGCTTCATGTCAGTTACGTTAATGCCTAACGCTTCCGACATTCCCAAATACTTATAGCTTTCGGTTGAGGAAAGGGTTCTCAGGTGTATGGAATCCGAGAGCTGAATTCCCTCGGATTCCATAATCTCCCCTTGCTTTACATACATGACTGCACATTTGTCCACACCAAATTCCATCCTGATGGCGCTACTGAAAGTTTCAGTTACTTTCAGTAGCTCCATCAGTTGCAATTTGTTGGGGGCAAAGAGTTTCAGATCATCCATGTAAAGAAGGTGAGATATGACCTGACCACCTCTCCTCAACCGGTAGCCTAGACCTGAACCCTCCAGCAATGTGCTCAGAGGATTCAGGGCTAGACAGAACCAAAGTGGGCTCAGACTGTCGCCCTGGAATATTCCCCGTTTAATCCATACAGGTTCATCGTTCCCCTGGATCTGTCGACATCCTGGATATCGAAGGACCGTCCTCCATTGCCCCATACACGACTCAAGGAAGGCGCGTAGAGTTGCATCTATCTTGTACAACTCCAGCACCCTCATGAGCCATGTATGTGGCACCGAGTCGTAGGCCTTCTTATAATCTATCCAGCATGTAGACAGATCCTTGCGGGATCGACGAACCTGTTGGCTAATGGCCATGTCGATGAGGAGTAGCTCCTTAGTGGCGCGGGACCCATTCCTACATCCATTTTGAGAGGCAGACATAATGGAGTTTTTGTCAATGTGTGTATTAATTTTAGCTCTCAAAATGGATGTAAGAAGTTTATAGACCGTAGACAAACACGTGATCGGTCTATAATTTTTGGGTTCCGCGGGACTACCTGACTTATGGAGCAGGTGGGTAACGCCTGTTGTTAAAAACTGCGGTAGGGACCCAGACTCTAAGGATGACTGGAATTGGGATGCCAGGCAAGTGTGTGAACTGCTAAGCCATTTGAGCCAGAAGTTGTGCAGTCCGTCCGGTCCCGGTGACTTCCAATTCGGTAACGGACGAACTGCTCTGGCTACATCTAAAGGTGTTATCAAAATTGGCTCCATTTCTGGGATAGGTTCACACACCTGCTCGACATCACGCATCCAGTCAGCCTCAGTATGACAGACGGGTACCGACCAGATGCTGCGCCAGAAAGAACTCGTAGCAGCATCATCCGGGCGGCACATGTCTGTCATATTCTGGTCAGGTCGCTCCCAAGCTCTGTATACCCACCTCTCATCGCTCTGGAACATGCGATTCTGTGAGTATCGATCAACCCGCCGCTTATACCTCCGAATACGGTTCGCCCATGCATAAACTTTCTGTTTCAGGAAGTCGATGCGCTCTGTGACACGGGACATGTATTCTTGAGGACTGATTCCAGTCCCCGAGAATGCCCGCCTTACAAAACGCATCACACGTGGTCGTGTATTGCTCTCCCTGAAGCAGTGTAGTTTGCCGATGAGTACCCTGGCCCCGTCGATGCGGCACTCGATCCTGCGCTGCCAGGCTGGTACGGCTGGTTTTGGTCGAGTAGCTACGTCACAATTTGGAAACTTGACATTAGCTAAACGACATGCCGCAACAGCCCCACAGTACAGGATTGAGTGTGTATCAACGAGGTTCTCGCTGCTCTCGAATAAATTCTTGAGTTGCGAGTCCAAGGCACACACCAGCGCCCTATTTTTATTATGCATGGGTAACCGTGGTAATCGGGGTCTAAGTTCGGTAGGAGTAGAACGATACTCGCGAAGCGCATCTTCCAAAGCGCTCCTCAATCGGTCGTTGCACTGGCTACTTACCACAGCAACCCTATCATCTTCCTCTACAACAGCTGGGTTGAACCGCGGCGGGGTTGCGTCAATAACTGACGCTTGCACCGCGGTTTGTGCCGGAGTAAAGACAATACGGTTGCTCAGTACCTCTGAGCGCAGCCTATCAAGTACGGCGTCGTCCAACATGTGATTGCGTTGGATAACCCGCACCTGATCCGACAGTCGTTGGGCCGAGACGTTGATGGTTGGTTCAAGTACCTGGAGCAGAGACAGCATCCCAACACGGTACGCAGTGAGGTTAGTTCCCCCCTCTGTAGACCCGTAGTATGCGCGCATGACGTTCTCGTTAATGGAATGAGTCCATCTCATGCGCTGCACACAACCACCGGCAGCGGGGACCCGGCTCGGGGCCGGATGGCCCCTAAGTCCCAAGCTTCTCGGTGGCCGGCCGCTCCCCTGCCGACGTACAGGTGTTGGCGACGTCGGCGGAGAGAAATACTCGTCGCTCGAGCTCGACGCAACTGCCACTGCCGGTGTCACAGCACTCACGATGGGGCTGGATTCCGGCGGCGGCGAGGCGGAGCTGAGCGACTGGTCCGGAGGTGGTAGGCGTGCGCGTCGGGAGGCAGCTCTCGTTATCATTTGGTCATCGTTTCGTTATAACATCTCATTAAATATTATTTTCCATTTTTCGTATTGATGACGCCGCGACGTTGACATAAGTCATTGTTGATTGGTAAGAGTTTTTTTATATTTTCACTTTTTGGTTTTCTTTCTGCTTTTATTCCAATTTTCTAATATTTGTGTGTTTTTAAAATACTATTAAAGAACTATTATAAAGATGTTTGAATAAAAACTAATATTTATATTAAAATAAGAATGATGATGAAATTTTGACCGATGCTTGACATACGGGGTTGCCAGTTGCCATATGTCGGATTCAGTATTTGTGTCACTGATTTGATTTCCGCTTTGAGTTTCGTTGACCTGAAATAAATAATAATTAAAAGAATTTACAGGAATAGCAATTTTGCTACCTACAATAGAAGGTTCAAATTGTAGTGGCAACGAAATTGAGATTATAATTTATTCTGTAACTAGTACTACCCTACCTGGCAGTTATCGCTTTCAATTCCAAAAAATATTATCTCACGCGTTGCCGCTACAATTTGTACCTTTTACTGCAGGTACTGCTGCATTATTCAGTGGCTAATTTAATAAATAAAGCTAGTGTGGAATGTTTACTATGAAACAATTTAAACTTATATTACATGTTTTATTTTATTTCAGATGCCAACTTCTGCTCAAGAATGGTTACAGGTTGCAAATAAGTTTTTTAAGCAGTGGAATTTTCCCCATTGCCTGGGAAGTATCGACGGAAAACACGTAGCCATACAAAAACGAATAGGAAGCGGAAGCGAATATTACAATTACAAAGGATTTCATAGTGTTGTTCTTTTAGCATTGGTTGACGCAGAATATAATTTTTTATACGTAAACATTGGGTGTCAAGGACGTATAAGTGATGGCGGAGTATTTGCAAACACACCCTTTCGAAAAAATATAATTGAACGTAATTTGAATTTACCAAGGGATTGTCCACTTCCAGGAAGAACCACACCTGTTCCTTATGTATTTGTAACAGATGACGCATTTCTGTTAGAAAAGCATTTGCTAAAACCTTTTGCAGGACCCCAGGATAACAATACTAAAGAGAGAACATTTAATTATAGAACGAGCCGCGCAAGAAGAACGGTAGAGAATGCATTTGGAATTTTGTCAGCCAGATTTAGAGTATTGATGCAGTAGCGTCAGATGTAACAATTACAGTGCTCGAAAGATACGTGTACAAAAAAAAAGTAGACTACTTTGTCGGTAAAGTAGTGTCGAAGACCAAAAAACGAGGCAGTGTAAATCCTGTGTACACTGTCTCGTTTTTTTTTAAAATAGGTAAAAATGATAACACGAGATTTCTTGCCGCCACCACTAAAGATATCGACACTGTACCCGGTAATATGATTTTGAAAAACGTTAATTTGCTTAGTTTGAATGAGAAAGAAACTGAGTTTGTATTCCTGGATGATGAGGACTATGTTTATTTTGATTAGTAAGTCATTATGTGTAAGATTGAGATTAAGAGATTGAGTTGATTTAAAAACTAATAAAAGACAGATCTTCTTAAAATTTTGTTTTCTTTTACCCCCTTTGAAAATCTTTAGGTTTCCTTAATTAGTTTACAATTTCCCGTAAAACGATTAAATGTTTCCAATCACTACGTAATTTAGTCAATACAAAATATCGAAGCTAGATGATTTGTTTACATTTACCCCTGTGTATTGGTAGACGCTTAGATCAAAATCTTATGTATTTATGAGACTTTAAATAGTGAAAAAGTGTTTGCCGAATTATAAAGCTTATCACGTAGACTCACCTCAGGTGTTCACATTTACCCCAAAATATATTTTTTTATTTTAAAGTCAGGGTAAAATGTAAACACTTCATTTTCAGAACCGCTAATGAAGCAGTTTAAATGGCTAATGTTCCAGTTTTTAGACAAATTACTATACAATCGAAGTAATTAACTCCCCTTTTCTAACTGCCAATATTTTTTTTTACAAAGCTGAAACATTATTAGTTCAAAAGGTATTTTTCAAAAACGTTTACAATTACACGTTGTAGGGTCAATCAGGGTTGATTGACCCTACAACGTTTGCGAAAATAAAAATTTCTACAGATAACTATGCTTATACGAAGTCCAAATTGGTTCTATTCCTATAATCGGCTGTGATTGTTTTTTTTTTAATCTCAGCACAGGGAGATGCGTCTTTACGGCGTAGATATTTTTTTTTAATTATTTTATTGTGTTTATTAATAGAATATTATAAATAAACATGATTATTTAAAAAAAATATTTACTTTTATGGACAAATTCTCATTTATTTGTGTTCAAAATCCAAACATATTTTAATTATCTGTTATTCATATTAGGCTGTCTCCTCTCGGCTGGCTGGCTAGGCTGTAGCCTCTCGAATGTCTTATGTTACACAGTTCGACATGAGAAAAAATGCTCCAAGTGTCTTAAGTCGGACAGTTACACTTAAGGGCTTGGTCAGGATTGGTCTCACTCGGCTTCATAACCTTTGCTTCTTCTTCAACCTGGCGAAAGCAAAAACGGAGAAAAATACAGAAATGAAATCATAGTTTCCTAATAATTCATGACAAAAATACTTTTCGTTCTATTATTTTATTGCTTTGTCGGCTCCATGACAACCACGCCTGCGCCTCAGATGTGAATTCCGCCACGAATGCAGTAACAAAATTTCCCTACTTATATCAAAATGTATTATAGAGCTTGACACGCCGATCCAGATTTTCTTGTTTTTGTTTTCCAGGTTAGATTTGATTTAATTGCAACACAAACTAATTTATATATTGGGCAAAAGGATCGCAATTATAGTTTTCAGGTTTCCATAACGGACGAAGGAGGAAAGTGTTCGTCGCTAGAACACTTCCCTCTCAATTCTGTTAACGCACAAACCCGAGGATTACCACCAAGACATAAGAAACATATGAGTGAAGTGGACGATGTCATTGTATCTATTGATAAACGCCTGAACGAAAAAAAAAAGCCTGAAGATCAACACCACATTTTGGTCGTAATGTAGCTGAGAAGCTTCGAAATTTACCAAATGATCAACGAATATATCTAGAAAAAAATATAAATTAAACTACATCTAAAGTGGAATTGGGAAATGTTAATTGAAATTGAGCAGAGAGCAGATTCTTATCACGTTGAAAACAGTTTTTAGTATTTGTAGTAAGGTTTATTTTTGCATGTGCACTGCTTTTGTCATTAAGAATGCTTGAACGCGCTTGGTGTGAAAGAATAAGAGGAGCTGCTGACCGGCTTCGATCGCGTACTTTTTCTCGTTCTCGCAGCCGTTCGGCTCCGATTGCATGCTCTTTCTCGCTCGCGCAGCCGATCGGCTCCGATTGCGTGCGCGCCGCCCCACGCCGACAGCCATTTTGATAGCACAATTTAAAACGGAACATATGCGTGCACTTGTACGAAAACATGACTGATGAAAAATTTATAATACTCGTGTCAAAATATGAGTGTTTATTTGACATAACCAAGCCATCATATAGCGATCGGGTAATGAAAGACAATGCATGGGAGGAAATTAGCAAATGTCTCGGATTAAGTGGTAAGTACTAGTATTTTATTATTTTACACCTATCCCCAGATACTCAAACGAATTTTAAAGTAAGGGGTTCTTAACATGCTGCGACTTGTTAAATTCAAAGTCAAAACAGGAATAACATGAGTTTAAATGCGCCCTCACTTTAAAAAATCGGTGGAGTATCTGAACGTTACAATATACCTACTTAAGAAGAAGAGGACAATTTTTATTAAATATAACTTCAGAAACTCGAGTGGCCACTTGATCTTGCCAATCTAAAGCGTCCTCTACACGTCTGCAGATGCGTCCGCGGACGTCATCTGCGGATGCGTCCGCAGACGTATAGAGGGGGTAATTTGTGCATCTGTTGTAGGTATTTAACGTCCGCAGACGCACGCAGACGCGTCCGCCTCGAATCCGATTGTTGTCGGTTTTTGTGGCACAGGTCAAAGGGTTTCGGCGCGGACATCCGGCGTCTGTCCATTCGTCTGGCGACGCATCAGTTTAATCGGAGTTGCGATTGAGAGTGCACGCGTGCTTCTTGCGGTTTAATTCTTGTTGAAATGGCTAATAATATGAGCACGGAGGAAACCTTTAGGTTTATTGAGCTATATCTAGCTGAAAACTGATTGTGGAACCCCAAAAATAAATACCACAAAAATAAAAAAGTGTACCTACTATTTTAATACTTATACCTAATTGAATTGTTTACTTATTTCAATTAATTCATTCTATTGAGGGTAAATGGATACTGTAAAAGTAATTGGACATTTAAAAGGAGTCTAGGTAAGTAGGTAAATTGAAATAATCATTATGATGATTATAGTATTTATTGTTTTAAATAAATGATTCGTGGAAACGTATAGCTGACACGATGGGTGTACACGAACTTAAAAAGAAAAATAAAATCTACTAGGTACATTCCGAACGAATTTAAAAAAAAACAAAGTCTTGCACTATGTCGGGGGCTGGAGCTGACGATGTTTACCGTCACGTCTGGATCTTTTACGACGTGATGGCGGCATTTTTGACGGATATGTACGAATCGACAAGCGTCATGAATTCGGAGGATAAAGTAAGTAAAAAGAAAACAAAATTTCTATACCTATCTTAAATATTTCACAATAAATTTGCGGGGACGTTTGAAACGTTTCAAACATCCCAGCAAATTTCGCATTTTTACCCGACTGCACAGAAGAAGGTTGTGTTTTCTAAAATGTCAATAATTAATAGAATATAAAAACTCATGGATTTTTTAAAAATAAATGTTTTAAGATGAAATATAAAACCACTTTTAATTCACAATCACTAGGTATTATAAAATTACATCTGACAGGCAACCCAATAACTCCGACGACCCTAAAATTGAGCCCGCCACAATAAGTTTAATCTAATTTTTTTCATTAATATTTTCTAGAGATGTCCAGAAAACGAAAACACGTTACAAACAGAAGTTCCAAGAACGTATTTGCATTTAGCAAGCATATGAGGAATTGCTATCGGGTAAATCGTTGAGGAAGGCTGCAGAAATGTTCAGTTTAGATCACGTCTCATTAGCACGATATCAAAAAAAGAGAGAAAGCGCGAATTAAGTAAGCGACAACGGAAGTATTTAAAAAATAACTTTATTCCGACAGAGTTACAGCTAAACAGTAATTAATTTTATCTAACAAAATATTGATCTTATATACTAACTTTATTGCTAACGTAGTACATGCACGTCGTGATCAGATATGACGCATGTCCTAGATAATTATGAACGCTGATCCAGCAATGGAATATTTGGAAATAATACATCTAATAAATACTTATTAGCTGACAAAGCTAATATTGGTAGATTGGGGTTCCTTAACTCCTCCCTCCCCAAGAGAGAAATTATCCGAAGGTGTCGCAGACGGTTTCGGAGAATTTAGACAAAAGTTTATAAACTGAAATTTATACATTATAAAGATAACTACTGCTATTACAATAATCACATACTCGAAGATGGTCCATATACTAATTTCTATTGTCACTGTTTGGGTCGTATCGTCTATTTCACTAAATTTTGCACTTTGTAACACTTCTTTCACATCACTGAAGTCCACATTTCTTAGATCCACTTTCTTTGACCTTCGCTGGATTTCCTGTTGTAGCTCTGGCATCTGGATCACAGGCAGCTGGAGACTAGCAACTGTAGTGTTTGTGGTAGCAGCAACGATGACTTCGCCTATTTGTGTCTCGCATTGTTGACCAGGCGTCACGATGTAGGTCCCAAGAACAGTGTATTTCAGAATTTCTGTATTACAATTCTCGGTGATGATGAGGTTTTCCTCTGAGTAAACCAACCATTGGTTGTCGGTTACTTTTTGTATCTTAGTTTTTTCTATTTCAATGTGGTTCTGTATGCAGTTTTTGTAGTTGTTCTTCATCAACATTATTTGTTCAATGCAAGTTTCAGTTGGATACTGGGCTAAGTTAGTTTCAGCGCATAGAAATTTTCCATTTTCAATCTCAGCACATGGGCTTACTACGGGCATGTATTTCAATCTGTTCACCATCAGGTAAGGGTATTTGGGTATAATGGTAAAGGTATTTGGCGAATGGGATATAGGAATGGGTATAACCTTGTAATAATTATATGTTTCGTTATCTATTAGGGTTACTTCTAAAACAAAGACTAACTTGTTGTTATTTATGTATGATTTAAGTATGATATTACGTTCTAATTTTATTAAATTACGTTTGCTTACTGGATATATTGTTCTAGCATGTTTAGCAATGACTTCTAACGTATTGTATAATTCTGTACTGTCTATAATGGATTGGTGCAATGTATTTAATTTGCTAAAGGCTATTGCCGTCTCAATCTCTTGTATGTTTTCGTAGAAAGTTCGAAAGTTACTTAAAATTTGATACATAGTATTCAATATTTGGAAAAGTTTGTTAAACTTGAACTCATGTTCAACTAATTTTTCCATGTCATTGGTATGTAAATCCAAGTTTTTAATGTTTGAGTTTATTATTTCAGAGTCATTCACTAATTTATCAAAAGCTTTTTGCATTGATGATACTTTACGTTCGACTACATGCTCTTTGTTCTGTATCATTTGAATTTCTCTATCGTATTTAATTGCATCATCTTCATCTAAATTGCCAGAAATAGCTTTTACAAGTGAGCCTAACGGATTGAATAAAGCTCGTTTATTCCTATAATGAAAAGGTAAGATTTGAAAAAATCTATCCTTAGTTAGTTTAATTAGATATTCTATTTGACTTTCTATTCCTAAGGTTTCGTTGCTAACTTTACTTTCCTTAATTTTTATTTTTAAATTACTAAAATCCCGAATATTATTATCTATTTGTAAGCCTAATGATTCTAAATCTACAGTTTTATATATTGTCCAATAACTATTCCTCTTCACTGCTACTCCCCGCTTTATCGCTGCTATCCCCGGATTCTGACCGAGGTTTTGGAGGTCCAGCGTGAATGTTGACACCACTAGTACCAGAAGTACCAGGCACGATCTGTGGAGGACGTTTTACATTTTTTAACGCTACTCTAGTTTTCCTTTTCTTTACTTCTACTGGCACTATATTTCTTTCAACTTCACCAATTACTATAGCTTTTTCATATCGCGGTTTTTCTTTAGCTTTTCTAATCCTAGTATCTTTCATATAAATACTATCGTCCGGCTCAAGTACCGGTGTCGTTTCACCACATTTTTTATTAATCACTATGATTTTGTCGGATTCTAATTTTTCTGTTATGAATTCATAAAGTACTTTAAGGCGTTTTCTATGATCTAACAATAGTTTCTGAGTTAAATTCTTTTCTCTATCCACGTTAAATACATTATCTGAATAAGTGTGACCAAATACTAATTCAAATCTGTTGCTGAATGAATGGTGTTGTTATAAGCCATGATGGCATAAGTCATAACAGATGCTGCATCTAAATCGCTTTTATCGTATTTTGCTATACGGTAAATCTCAATAATAGTAGAATGAAACCTTTCTACTATTGCCATTGAACTGGGATTGTTCGGAGTCCCAATATGAAGTTCAATTTTGTACAAGCTTAACATTTCTTTAATCAAAGCATTATTGAATTCTGTACCGGAATCACAACTAATTTTCCTAGGCAGACCATACATACTAAAGTACTTAATCAATGCCCTAACTACCTCTGGTGTACTCCTATTTGGTACCTCTATGGCTTGTGCTATTTTACTAAACGCATCTACTATAGTTAAATAATATTTCCCTTCTATGAATAATAAATCCATAAAAGCTTCTTGAAAAGGGCTATCCTGCGTTTGTGTTAACTGAATGTGAGGTTTGATCGGCTTTCTGTCATATTTCATGCGTTTACATGTTTCGCAAGCGTTTATGATTGCCGTAACTGTCTCTTTCATGTTTGCCCACCAATAATGTCTTTTAAGTTTGGTTAAAGTTTCTTTAATACCTCTATGACACGTTTTCCCGTCGTGGTATTTCAAAATAACTTCTTTTTGATCTTCTTCAGATTCTGTCAAATTTATAACTCTTTCTGTACATTCTATTAACTTAACTGAATCCTTTTTAAATAACTTAATTACCGTGTTTGTAAAAGTTTTTCTAAAAGATGGGTGTTCAAAGTATATAAAGTACTTATGTTTTGGATCTATATACTCTTTTAAAAAGTTCTTAACTAATTTATCGTTATTTGTCGGTAAGTGAACTTCAAGAATTTTTTGTTTATTGTTAGAAATATCTTTTACGACTAAGTTATTTTTAAACCATGAATGGACTAAAATCTGTTTTGGTTTAGTATCGATAGCTTCATTTGAAATAGGAATACCTTCGTGTTCTCTATTTGAAACTGAATTGGCAGTGACCCCATCATCAGAATCCGAAAGTTCTATCGTTTCTATTGGAGCTTCAAGGTCTTGCAATTCGTTTCTTGCCTATCTCCTACATTTACAAATATTGAATCTAAATCGTCGTCAATTGCATTAATCTTAATCCTAGATAAAGCATCTGCATTCGTGTTTTGAGGGCCCTTCTTATATTTTATTTCGAAATCGTACTCTTCTAACCTTAACCGCCAGCGCGTGAGTTTACTATTGGGCTCTTTCAATGAATACAGCCATGCTAATGGTCTATGGTCTGTAAATATGGTAAACTTATTACCATACAAATACGGTCGAAAGTGCTTAACTGCCCATATAATGGCTAATAATTCTTTCTCTATAGTGCTATATTTTACTTCTGTGTCACTCAAAGTTCTACTAGCATATGCTACAGGTTTATCTGAGCCTATTGTTCCCTGTGACAGTACAGCCCCGATTGCAAAATTGGATGCATCAGTGGTTAAGATAAAAGTTTTACTAAAGTCAGGAAACTGTAACAAAGGTGCATTTGTTAAAAGCTTTTTACATGTCTCAAAGCATTCTTTATATTCTTCATTAATAACAATTTTGCGACCTTTCTTTAAACAAGCTGTTAATGGTCTAGTTATTTTAGCAAAATCTTTGATGAATTTCCTATAATATCCGATAAGTCCTAAAAAGCTTTTAATCTGTGTAACCGTTTCTGGTATGGGATACCTAAGAACAGCATCTATTTTATCATTATTTGGCTTCAAACCCTCACTCGTAATAGTGTGTCCTAAGTAAAGCACTTCCTTTCTAAGAAAATGTGACTTATCTAATTGAACTTTTAAATTTGTTTTACGGAAGCGGTTAAAAACTGCTCTAAGTTTTTCTACATGTTCAGGCAAACTTTTTGAAAAAATGATGACGTCATCGAGGTATACTAGGCAATGTAAGCCTTGAAGGCCTCGTAGGACGTTATCCATCGCTCGCTGAAAGGTTGCGGGTGCTGTCTTTAACCCAAACGGCATTCTGTTAAATTCGTAATGACCTGAAGGTGTGCTAAATGCGGTTTTAGCTCTATCCTGCTCCTGAACCTCTAATTGATGGTACCCGCTAGCTAAATCGAGGGTTGTAAAGTAGATACTTTTACCTAGCATGTCAAATAAATCGTTAATGTTAGGCAATGGGTATTTGTCATCAATTGTAATTTCATTGAGCCGTCTATAGTCAACTACCATTCTCCATTTTTGTTGGCCTGATGCGTCTAACTTTTTTGGCACCAAATGTACGGGAGCACTCCAGGGAGAATGCGATTCCTGGATAATGTTATCCCTTAACATTTTCTCAACTTGACTCTTGATTTCTTTTGTTTGAATAGGGGGTAACCTATGTGCCTTAATGTTTATTGGGTCTTCATTTTTTGTTCTTATTTTATGTTTAACCTGATTTGTGAAGGTTAATGGAATATTTTCACAATAAAATATATCTTTGTATTCTCTACAAAGTCCCTCAATAACAGTACGTTCTTCTGAGTTCATATGATCTAACTGTAATTTTTCTAAATTATTTGTTAACAATCTGTCCACTTCTATTTTATCGTCCATGAAATTAACACTAACAGATGGGTTCTGTATGTATGGTTCTACTTGAAAAGGTCCTGTAACTACTAAATTTCTAGTTTGATGACTGTAATTCTGAATAACAGTTGTTGCGTAACCTTTAACACACGTAACTAATGCGGCGGGCATTCGAATCCCTTCCGTAAACTGTTTAAAATCTAACACAGCTTCCCCGTCCAATAAGTTAACCGGGAGTCTTACTCTAAGTTCACTACGAGATGGTAGATTATATACCTCTCTCATAGGCGGTGAATATACGATGGGAATCTCAGTATTTTTTAAATGTAATATCTGACTTTCCATATTAATCTTTGCCTGTAATTGCTTCAGCAAATTACTACCTATTAATCCATCATACCTATCGTCAACACTGTAGACATAAAACTTATGGAACTCTTTATTTCCAAAGGTAACCGGTAATGGAATAACTGCCGTTTCACTATGAACGCTCGATGCGTGAGTGCTAACAACTTCGAAGGGTTCATACTGTAAATAATTTTTAAAATATTTATTCGCTATATAAGGGCTTATAAACGACCTAACACTCCCTGTATCTATCATAAAAACTGCTTTTAATTCTGGTATAACTATATGTGGTAAATTTAAGCGTTTATTGCAATTTATTTTTATTCGTTCTCTAGGGTAGAGGCCTTTATACAAAAATTTCCCGCCCCGGGACCTTCAGGAGGAAATTCCTGACACTCGTTGTACGAATTACTAGAACTCTGTTCATTATTACTGGAATTGTTTATGTAATTAACACGTCGCGAACTCGCAGTACGCATGGTGACGTCAGTATTCGCACCCGACGTAGATGCTTGCGATGCAAAATTTTACGTGCCCGGTGCATGTGCCGCGAACTGTTGGATCTGTTGTGCAACCGGAAAAGATGACCTACTTGACTGCGGTGACGAATTATTGTTGTTTGTACGATTAAAACTATCTTGATTCTTTTGAATATTATTATGCTGCCTATAATGCCTGGACTGATGCGAATTGTTCGGTGTAGAAGTGCTGTTTGTAGCATTATTCGGTACATGTGTACTTGATACGCTATACGAATTTTTATTTTGATTATTGGATTCTGATGCATTTTGATAATTAGGTCTGTTAGTTCTACTAACATTACGCCTATCGTTTGTTTTATAATCATAGACTGCCTGGAAGTTTTGTTCTTCTAAGACTATTTTTAACGCATCCTCTAGCGTTGTAACGTCGCGCAAACGAACTAATCTAACTAGGAATGGCGGTAAATTAAACAAGAAAACATTCATTGCTCTGTTACTATAAATTATTTGCTTTGCCTTACGTAGAGAGTCATCAATGATAGTTTCTGATATTTTAGCGAATAAAACACTTCTCATCCGTTGTATTCTATGGCAAAAATCTAAATAACTTTCGCCCTTATTTATTCTACAAGATTCTAACTCCATTGCTAAACAATCCTCTGTGCGTGGATCACCGAAGTGTTGGTTTAACAACTTCTTCAGCTCGTCCCAAGTATCTATAGAGTCTCTTTCGCCTACCAAACTGGCTGCTTCGCCTGATAACCTACTTGTTACCACATGAAATAAATATTCATTTTGGGCTATGGTTCCTTGGAACTTAGACAAAATGTATTCACATTTTTTTATATATAAAGGTAACGTTCTAGCGTCGCCACTGAATATTGGTATGATGCTAACCAGTTCCTGTGGGACACGGGTTACGTTTTCCATTGTGTAAAAGTTATGAAAGTAACAAAGGCAAAGAGAAAAAAAAAAAAATCACACTAATGTGCTACTAAAATATCACTACTCTAAAATATTAGTACAATTAAAATCTATGTAAATATTATTATGGCGTTGTCCAATCCCTAATAATACACTACACACACATAGACTTATTACAAGGTTGGGATATAAATGGAAGAGCTGAGAGGAAGGTGAAAAGATTTACTCACAATTCCGCAGCTAGCTCCATGCTCCCCGAACTACTGCTGTGGCTGGTCCTCTTCCGTAACTCGAAGTGGCTTCTTAATGAATTTATTTGTTCGGCGATCTCTGCTAAACCGTAGACACGGACGTCGGCTGCTCCACGTAGAATTGTATACACGGCAGACTGACTACAGAGATCCTACCGGCTGCGCGAATTAAGTAAGCGACAACGGAAGTATTTAAAAAATAACTTTATTCCGACAGAGTTACAGCTAAACAGTAATTAATTTTATCTAACAAAATATTGATCTTATATACTAACTTTATTGCTAACGTAGTACATGCACGTCGTGATCAGATATGACGCATGTCCTAGATAATTATGAACGCTGATCCAGCAATGGAATATTTGGAAATAATACATCTAATAAATACTTATTAGCTGACAAAGCTAATATTGGTAGATTGGGGTTCCTTAACTCGCGCCTGAAAATACTCCTGTCGATGACATAACAATGGGTTACAATTCGGCAAAAAAAATATTTACAACTGCTCAAGAAAACGAGATTGTCACGTATGCAATCAAGTCAGCTGATATTTACTTTGGGCTAACCGCTAAGGATAAGAGAAAACTAGCATATGATTTGACTGTACGCTACGAACTCCGAAGGCCTGCTTCTTGGGACGAAAATGAGATTGCCGGAGTAGAGTGGTTCCGTGGATTTTTGGACCATCATCCAGAATTGTCTGTCAGGTATGCTCAAGCGACAAGCTTGGCACGAGCGACGAGTTTTAACAAAAATATTGTGGATGAATTTTTTGATAATTTGGCGATGGTTCTTGATCGCATATCATATCTTGATCGCATATCATATCTTGATCGGTTGTTATCCCTTAAGGTATTAAATATTAATTCATTCAAGAGAGAACTAAAAAAAATGCTTATTTCTAAGGGATACTATACTGTTACGGAGTTTTTGAATGACAATTTTTTATAATTTAAATAATTTAATATGTGATTTTAGTTTTTTTAATTTTTCTTTTTTGACTATATTTTTGTATTGACTGTAATAATGTATTTGAATTTATCGAATTTCGACTATATGTAACTAATTTAATTATTTCTTAAATTTTAATTTGGAGTTAAGAATTATAAATACTATTTTGTACGCCGAATATGGCAAAACATGTTGAACCAGTAATCTCAAACTTGTTTCCATCCATATGTGCATATCTATGTATCATGTCACACATGTTTATACAAATAAGAAACCGAATCGAATTGTAGCTAAGAAAGGAACTAGACAAGTGGGTGCACTCGCATCTGCCGAACGTGGAACTCTGGTCACTGTAGCAGCTAACGCGATTGGCAACGTACTTCCACCAATGTTCACGTTTCCACGAGTTCGTTATCAAACCATTTTTTAAGAGATGGTCCTCTGGGTAGTGTCGGTACCGCAAATAAATGTGTGTGGATGCAAGAAGAAGATTTTCTTGTTTTTCTACAACATTTTCAAAGACACACAAATTGTTCTTTAGATTACAAAGTCATATTGCTACTGGACAATCATGCTTCACACGTGTCAATCAAATGCATTGACTATTGCCGTGACAATGGCATCGTCATGCTTTCTTTTCCTCCTCACTGCAGCCATAAGTTACAGCCGTTTGACCGCTCCGCATATGGTCCTTTCAAAAAAAGCAGTGAATACGGCATGCGACGGGTGGATGAGGACAAATCCTGGAAAACCAATGACCATATATGATATTTCAGGCATATTCGCCACCGCGCTTCCCCGGGCTATGACTTTAAGTAACATTCAAGCTGGATTTCGAGTAACTGGAATTTGCCCATATAATAGGCAAATATTCAGTGATCTGGACTTTGCACCCTCTTATGTCACCGACAGACCAAACCCGAATATACAACATTTAGATATTACACAGCCAATTTCTTCCGCTGCAGCTGAGCGCCCAGTGCAATTCCCACAGACAAGCTTGAGGACTCCACGACCAAATTCTGCGGCAGGAATTGAAATCGTTCCTCCATCTTCAGCGAGTTGCTCACGGAATCCTCAGCCAAGTCATACCTGTGTCGGAAATTCAACATGACCTAACCAGCCCGATGACACTACAACTTTCAGAGTCTGCCGCAGAACTTGAAGCCACTGTTCCATCTTCTCCGATTCGCTCAGTGACTCCACAGCCAAGTTCCACTGACATTTCTATGTCGGCAATACAGCCTGACCTTACCAGCTCAATGACGCCACAACAGCCAGTGTCTGCCGCAGGAGTAGCAGTATCATCATTTCCTTCGCCAAGCCTTTCCACACAATCAAGTTTTTTTACAGAACTTGATCCTCTTGATGTGACCAACTACAACAACCAACCTTCAACAAGTAAAGGGGAATGTCAGGAAAATGCCTGAAATGGACAGCAACTCCCAATAGTGATAAATTCTATTTCGAATAAAATACAACTCATCAATTTATTCTTCAGTTCGTTTAAGTAGGGTATAAAGGTGATTATTATTTCAGTATTTATTTCGATTTCCGTCGTACAGTTCTTCAATGACATTCAAGAACACTCATATTTGACATTACCACTATTTAGTCTGTGGTCTTTGTTAGACCATCCATCAACAATCAATCAGCAAACCGTTAAGTAGCTTCATAATTAATTATAATAACATATTTTATAAATCTCATAATCTAAGTATGCCAATCAAAATACATAAAATCAAATTATTTTTAAAACCACAAAAAAGAAAATAACCTAGGCAGTATGTTAAGTGTCCTTTGCCTTTACCGTTTGACAAAACCTTGTGACAATGTTTTGACGTTTAATTTTTTCATCATTCATTGTTTTGCTTGTGTTACGTTGAGTTGTTACGATACTGTGTTTTATATTTATGATATTTTACGACGACTTTGGCCATATTTTAAGGATTCTGATGTTCCATCTGTACATGATACCTATTTTTGAACCCGGACTGAAATTGGACCCGCTTAACACGACGACTTGGCTTTTTGAACACGGACTTTAAACCTGCTTTAGACGACGACTCTGCTTGTGTTTTGGACTTGTCCCCCATTTCTTTACAAAAATGGATTCTGTTCATTGCATTAATTGTTATCTCGATATAACACGAATGAGACGTAATCCTTTGTCAATGCAAAATGATGAAGTACGTTGTTTAATACAGCAATGGATAACACCGCAACTTGTAAGTATTATGTTTTGCTGGTTTTCTTTACATTATACGTTAAACACAATTATTACACAAGTAGCTTTAGGTATGTTGAACTCATAAAAACCACTGAAAAATAATTTAAATAATTGTTTTTTTCTTCCTCTTACAGATTGATCAACACGGTGTTATTTGTGATGCATGTCTCCGATTATCTATCCAAAGTATAACGGAAACACCAGGGCCTAGTCGCCCAGATAGACAAGTTGTCCACCGTCATGTGTGTGTTTGCTATGGACACTCACTTCTACGACAACGATCACATACAATGGGAAGTAATACTGACCGTGAAAGGCACATAATGAATGTAGTAGCTCACCGAATTCAACCACGACAGGTGAGAAATCTGCTTCAATAATAATGTTTAATTGAATGTGCATCATATTCAATATTAAAGTCATCAGTAAAACTAACCTGATTTTGGTTTTTGTTACAGTTACGTTCTACAGATCTGATCTGTCATCCATGTTGGCAACAATGCAACCGAGCTGCCTCACCGTCTGTTGCTTCTTTGCAAAGTCTAAGTCAAGTATCCACAGACAGTGTAAATGCATCTCAACTTGAAGTTTCTCATAGTGAAGAATCTCAAATGGTGGCAGTCATACATTTACCTAATTATGGAAGAGCAGTTGATACTCAAAGTCATTGTTTCTATCCGGGTTGTAATATGACAGATCGACATGTGGTACCACTTTCACTCAGGGTATGGTTATTTAAGGACTATAAGTATTATGTCCCACGGAATTCCAAAATATGTAATTATCATTTAAACAGTGACTTATGGCATGAAATTCCTGCATGGGAAGATGTAATCCATGTATTCAATGTGAGTCACATAGAAGACTTTGCGTCGTTTGTGAATTATGAGAGCCGATCATTGGATTTCGAAAATATCAACTCGATGGAGGAATATATGTTGTGGTACTTTCTTGGAATGAGTAAAAGTCAATTTACTAGTTTAATGAGCGAGGTTCCCCGTCTGGCACAAATGCATAGAGGCTCTACTGCCCTTGCGGCCTACGTAATGAAACTAAGAACTGGGGACTCCGATGAAAGAATATCGTCCCTACTTCAAATACCCAGAAGTACTCTAGAACGACTTATGGCTGAAGCAAGAGTCAAATTAAACCAAGATTTTGTACCCAGAAACCTAGGAATTGGACATATGACCAGAGAAGAAATTGCAACCAGGAATTTAATAATTCCCAATGGACTGTTTGGTGAAGTTGATGGTCAAAGAAAACCTGTAGTCATCGTGGATGGAACATATATCTATGTACAAAAGAGCTCTAATTATCTTTATCAAAAAGAAACATATTCACTACACAAATATAGAAACCTCGTAAAGCCATTTATGCTTGTTTGCTCCGATGGATATATTCTTGAAGTGTTAGGCCCTTATCCCGCAACAACTTCCGATGCTACTATAATGTTCAATGAATTTAATGATCCAAATAATAGACTAAGGCAATATTTTCAAGATGGGGATGTGTTTATATTGGATAGAGGGTTCAGAGACGCTGTTCCACTTTTGGAGTCATGTAATTATAGTGTCCACATGCCATCAACATTACAAGAAAATGAATTCCAATTATCAACTTTAGAAGCCAATAAAAGCAGGAAAGTAACCATTTGTCGCTGGGTTGTAGAAGTCGTAAATGGAATTTTCAAGCAGCATTTTAAAATATTTCGCCAAGATTTTTTTAACCGAGCATCAAAACATTTAATGGTTGATTTCTCTATAGCGGCAGCATTAATTAATAGATTTCATTCAAGAATAGTTGACAGGCCAGATGCTGCTGATATTCTCCAAACAATAAATACTAATATGTTTATGGAAAACAGGCTAGCTGATTATGTAATAAATAATAATTTAAATCGACGCAGAGCGCAATTCCAAAGTATTAATGTGAATAACAGTAATGTTGCTGATTTTCCACAACTGACTTACAGCGAAATGGTTTTGATTGCATGTGGCACTTATCAAATAAAGCAGGCTCGATCCTACTATGGTGAGCACACGCGAGCAAATGGCATGTATAGTATTGAGGTTTGCACGGAGATGGATAATTTATTGATTGAGGAATTAGCTCTTCCTGATAATTGTTATTTATTGAGAGGGAAAATACACAGCAGGCACATTTCAACCAAAGTATATTTTGTGTATATGATAATTAATAATTCTTTAACTGGTAGGGATGCTATACAAAATCGTTACTGTAATTGCCTAGTGGGACGTCGGACTGTTGGTACCTGTGCCCACATTATGTCAATTATATGGTACTTAGCTTGGGCGCGGTACCAATCCAACATCCGTCCTCCTGCACAGTTCCTCGATGATTTATTAATAGTGTATAATGATGAATAAAGTAATAAAATGATTTGTGTTGAATTATTTTTTCAATCCTTTAGTAACCTTGAGACATAACCTATCTTTTAGCAAAAATATTCTAAACAATGTACTCCCTAGTTTTAGATAATTATTGAAATTGTCATTGAGTTTCGTTCGATTTGAAGGATAATTTGGCGTAGATTTCATTCTTGTCTATTTCAGGCATTTTTTTGTATGGGAGATGGGCATTCCCCTTTTTGCCAGAATGCATCAGACCATTTCCTAAAGCACCACCCAGGAAAACTGCAAGAAACGCAACAAAAAGGAAATCTGCTATTTACACAGATACTCCGGAGAAAGAAAATATCAGAATACAAACCAAGAATAAAAAGAAATCATCAAAAAAAACCCCAAAGACTTCTAGCTCAGAAAAAGACTTCTGACACAGATATTCCGTTATCTGCCGAGTCTGATGATGAATATGACGTCACAGAAGATCTTCAATTAGATTCATCAAGTTACGAATCGTCTGCATTAGACAATGAAGAAGAACCTCCACGTCTTCAGATACTGTCTTCAAAATGGTTTCATAGATTGGGTGATAGTCAATATATTATCCATGAAAAATCTGGTACACCGATATGTAGGGCAGATTAAATCAATAACAGATCATGGATATATTGTAAGATTCGCTAAAAAGATTGATCATTACCAATTTAAGTGGCCCGTAAACGATGACATATCTGACATTACTCGGCTCTAAGTGGTAAAGAAAATTGACCGACTTACTATTAAATTTAATAGTAGGCGTGTAATTGTTCTTGAATTTAAAAAATCTTTGCGAAAGTTCAATATTGAGTTACTCAATATTGAACTTTCGCAAAGATTTTGTTATTAGAATTTGTTTTATATTGGCATTAGTTCCTTCGCTGAAAACTATGAGACTGATTCTCCCCACTAACTATTATTTTATACAAGGTTTTTTTTTTTTTTTATAAATTAAGTTTATTTCTTTTACTTTGTATATAGTCCTTAATAGAAGATGTTTGACTAGTTTTAGGGTAAAAATCCCAATATCTTTAGGTGTTAAGTGCCAAATATTAGCTAAGTTGATTGATCTCATAAATTAAGTTTCTTATGACGAGTCAAACCTATATGGGTTCAATAAACGATTGTTATGATTGAAACAAGCCGTTTTTTATGAGACTGGATTACCTTTTTTTCTCCGCCATGCAAGTGCAATTACAGCAAAATAGGGCATTACATCCTTCAATAATGTGAAATAGTATTCAATAACACAAATTACAGCACGAAAATTATTAAAATAAGAGATATTTTGCGTTGTTTATATTGAAGATGATTTTGCATTTATAATTTTCGAAATATTAATGTTATGGTGACGGAGTTGTCACGATCTCTAATATGTTATTTTGTCACTAAAATTTTATAAGTTATTAAAATGGTTTGATTACTAGAATTATATTAATTTTGCGCTTGTGGTGTTTACCTATAAGTGGGTGTTACACTGTTACCTTTGTTTAAAAATAGTATTAAGTCTAGTTTTAGTGTAAACAGTCGTTGGTGAACCAAATAAATAAATCTCAATTAATAATTTAGTGGTAAGTTCAATTGTTAAAATTGATTAAAAACCTTCAGTTTACCTAAAATATTTCAGTGTTTCAATTATCCCTACATTCCGTTTCAACCGTCCTTGGGGTGGGGTCAATGGAACCACTGTGCCCGGTCTTCTTTAATATGTGATTGTAGGTTAACTATTCAAAATATAGATATAGATTGTTTAATTTAGGAACTAGATAACGACCCTTTCAACCATATAAATACGAAGGATGTAGGTACTATAGATACTTCACTGCACGCGGTTTAAGTAAAATTGTTTCAATTGTCCCGGTCTATTAGGTAGAGGTTTATTTGGGGGTAGCTTTAACTTATTAGTGTTCAGTTTTTTTCCAAATTTTGAATTCTATAAAATTCCGCCGTCGCTATTTTTACCAAATGTGTTGTCTAGTATCAAAAGCCGCCAGATCCAATTTTATAAAAAAATAAGTTAGAATGCTCTATGGTTTCGTTTTCTTGAAGACTTTGCTTCCTTATAATAAATTAGTATCAATCTCCGCTAGATCTCTAGCAAATTAAGGTCAATATCTGTATTTATTTTCAAAACCCGCCATGTCCTTGACCACTGAGTTCCATTCCCCGCTAGATCCAAATAGACCAATCAAATCGCAGGATTTTGACGGGCAACTGTCATGGCGTCCTTGGCATCAGTATGGCCGTTCGTACATTGTTAGGTGAGTTTCGTGCTGCAATTTAATTGAATTAAATGGTAAACAATGGCCGATTTGTTGAAAAAAATTTAAAAAGTTCCGCCTAATGAGGCAAGGAAGCGAGGCGTCAATAAAGAAAACTGGAAAAGAGAAAGAAAACGTCGAGAAATGTGAGTCAAAGTTTCATTGAAATTGGTATAAATTACATACAGGTTGTTACAAAAGTGTCCGTTTTAGTGATGGTTTTTATTTTATTATAATGTTTAGATCAAATTATTTTATTTTATAAAAAATAACAAGCGATTTCATTTAATGAATAAATGTGTAAAATAAAGATTGAATCTATCTAATGAAATTATTATTTGCCCGTTGCAAGTTAAATACATGTTAAATTAATTTGCAAAATTATAATGGTTAGATTAGTGTCATTTTCATTTCATTCATAATAAAATTGTGAACACTTTAAAATATTTACAGTTTTTTTTTTCAGATATGCTTCGAAATCTTTTCCGCAACCTCCTCAGTGCAATCATACACATAACAGAACATTTCGTTGCTCGACAATAAAGATGCAAGATATTGCTCGAATGCACCGTAATTTCTATGAATTGCGAAGTAAAATTGATCAAGATAATTTCATTCTGCAGCATTGCCGTCAGGGGCGTGCATACCTTACAGGCTATTAGGCCTAGCCTACCCTACCAACAACGCCAAATAAATTTATTATAAGTTTGTAATAAAATAATACAAAATATTAAAAAAAACCTTAAAACTCCTGTTAGAACACTTATAGCAACTTGTCGCGCCCGTGTGACGTAACTCAAACTCACACTATACTGTAAGGTAAGTTTGTAGCTACAAATTGTCAATTCTGAGGCTAGACGTCAGAAAGCCTATAAAACAATATATTTCATTCATAATTTTACGCACACTATTACATATTACCGTGTGTAGGAACGGCACACATGTGTAGATTATGGGCGTAACTCCGTTCAGTGTAGACGATCACCACGAGTTATGATTGGCTAGCTAGATTATTGAATGAAAAAATATTAGAGCAGTGTTCCCAATTTGTGGACATTTCCCCGTTTTGTGGGGAATTTGAGCAAAAGAGACAGACACGATAGTTTCCTTAATGACTACTAGATACAATTAAAAGAACAATTGTTCGTCGTACGTACTTGTTCAAGTCGGTCGTGTTGCAAAACGTTCCGTAAAGAAAAATTGCTAAAGTGAACAAAAAGTGCATAATACAACTAAAAACTTATATAGTGACATTCAGTGGTTCACGCCCAATCGATCAATGTGGATATTAACTGTGTTAAGTGAAAAGAAGTGCAAAAAAACACTTAAAAACTTCATTACAAATCTGTTAAAATTCAAACTTCTTATCTGCAGTTCACACGGCAAACAAAAGACTGGACTTTGAACCCATTAGCACTTCTGTTCTTCAACAATCAACTGGAATAATACTCACCATACATCTACTTTTTTAAGCACGCTTGTTAATAGCGCTTGTGGCTCCTACGAAAACTGTGAGACTGCCGTGGTGTTTGACTCGAGTTCAAATCCAAGTGACAAAATCACTTTTTGTATTTTTTTTTTTTCCTTTCTCTGTTGCTGTTTACATTACTATCGGAAATCAATGTCTCAAAATAGAGTCTCATCTCCAAAAACAAAAAGTATTAATTTTAGCCATGCTCAGTCCGAACCTGACATGCAAAAAGCACTGTCTGACTCGCCTGGTATCGCCAACGTTTCAAGCCGTCCGAAACGTCCACGCATAGACATCTCCCCCGACATTGAACACGCAGCTAAGCCGTTGACAGAGGAATTTCTGCAGACCATTCGCCAAGAAATAAGAGATGTAATGTCAACTGAGATTTCAAAATCAATAAAATCTTCTATTGCGGAGGAACTGGGGGATTTAAAGGAGGCTATGTCGCTCATACGCAAACTCGAAGACTCGGTTCAATTCATGAGTGACGAGTTCGATCAGGTAAAAAACGAACTTCAAGACTATAAGGAGGCCAACCAACGGGTTTTAAAAGAAAATGAGATTCTTAAGCATACTGTGTCAGACTTATCCATTAGAGTTAACCTTCTGGAACAAAACACACGTCAACAGAATATAGAAATCAACGGCGTGCCTGAGAACAAATCCGAGAATTTGATCAGTACTGTGGTGCAGCTGGGAAAGGCCGTTTCAAGCACACTAAAAGAGAATTGCGTTATATCCGCCGTTCGTGTCAGGAAACTAGACCCGCAAAGCACTTCTCCGCGGGCAATAATTGCCAAGATGAATAGTACATCAACTCGTGATGAACTCTTAGCGTCCGTTATGAATTATAATAAAAAACATCCGGACAACAAGCTGAACTCCTATCTCTTAGGATATGGTGGAGCGAAAAAACCAGTATTTGTGTCCGAACACCTCTCGCCACTCAATAAACAGATCCACGCAGCTACTAGGAAAGCTGCCCGTGTCAAAGAATACAAGTATGTGTGGGTCCGCGACGGGCGAATCCTTGTTAGAAAAGCTGATGGGATACAAGCCAAACAAGTACGGAGCCTCGAAGCTGTTGAACTACTTTAACAAACACATGGCTTTTCTAAGAAACAAATAACACATTACCTTTGATTTCAAAACTCCCATTCAAGATCTATTACCAAAATTTTAGAGGAATAAGAACCAAACTGAGAAACATTATGCTTGCAGTACAAAGCCATCAATATGACGTTATTATTGCTACAGAAACTTGGCTCGACGACGCAATACATGACGGCGAAATATTGGACTCAAGATATACAATATATCGTAGAGATAGATCCTCAACACTTCTGGGACATAAAAAGGGTGGAGGCGTGCTAATCGCTGTATTGAAGACAATCGGTAGTATTCGCATGGCAAAATGGGAAACTGACTCCGAAAATTTGTGGCTGAGACTAATGATTACGGAAGAAAAAAGGACGCAATACTTGAACATCTGTGCAGTATACTTGCCTCCACCAGTACAATTACAAACACTGAACACGTTGTTGGATAAGGTTACCTATGTAATTGATTCAACGGGTAGCCAAACACTCATAGCTGGAGACTTTAATCTGGGATTCATCAAGTGGGAGTTGGATAACACTAACCCTCAATCTACAAGTATGTCTGCAAGTAACTATAATAACTCGTTAGGCTACTCCCTTGTAGATTGTTTATCTCTTAACAGCTTACAACAGTTAAATCATGTAAAAAATCACCAATGTAAATCTCTAGACTTAATATTATCTAACTTTCAGGGTGTACTTGTCCATGAATGTACTGAACCATTGTCAACAATAGACCCTTACCATCCCCCCTTGTATATTGGGATAACCAGTGTATCAGCTACATTTCTAAAATGCAAACTCTCTGCAAAGTTTAACTTCCGCAAAGCAAACTACCAAGTGATTAATGAGAGAATAAATCAGGTTAATTGGATTGAAAGCTTTGCCCAATTGCGGGATGCCAACGCTATGGTAGAAGAGCTGTATATGATATTGGACAACATCATAAATTCATTTGTGCCAAAATCTAAAATAAAATGCAATAAATACCCCATATGGTTCCCTAGAAGTCTTATAAACATTCTGAAAGAAAAGGAAAAACTCAGAAGACGTTACAAAAAGTATAAAAACCCCCGTGACGATTACGAATATAAATTATTAAGCCAGAGAGCCAATCAAGTTATCAAAATTAGCTATGTTAACTTCTCTAGGAAGATGGAGGAGGGTATAACCCATAATCCCAAACTCTTCTGGTCCTTCGTCAAAGCAAAAAAATCAGGCTCAAGTGAAATGCCGTCGGAACTGAAGTTGGGCACTGAGGTGGCCAATTCTGGTGACAGCATCTGCGATCTTTTTGCGCGTCACTTTTCGTCGACATTTACTCAATCGGGCGCCTTACACTCTGAACATCGTTCTGGTGATGCGCAGATCTACTCTTGCAATACGTTGGGTAGCGTTGCTTTATCTGAAAAAGACGTAATCAGAGCACTGAGAAAGCTAAATGTATGCAAAGGTGCAGGTCCAGATGGTCTACCACCTATATTTGTGAAAAGATGCGCAGTAAGTCTATCTCTTCCTCTCAAAATAATATTCAACCACTCCATTAAAACTTCTCAATTTCCTGATAAGTGGAAGCTAGCACATGTGGTGCCCGTCTTTAAAAAGGGGGAGGCTGATAACGTAAAGAATTACCGACCTATATCTATTTTGTCTGTATTTTCAAAAGTTTTCGAGTCTCTGATGTGTCCTATCTTAACTGCTCATTCCAAAATAGAGATAGCTCCACAACAACATGGTTTTTGCGCTCAAAAATCCACTACGACCAACTTAGTTCTTTACGTTAATGATCTTTGCAAATTAGTGGACTCACGCAAGCATGTCGACTCTATTTACACCGATTTTAGCAGTGCTTTCGACAAAGTAGACCACAAAATTTTGCTGCAGAAACTGTCAAACCTCGGCATATTTGGTCAACTTTGGCTGTGGTTTAAATCCTATCTGACCGACAGAAAACAGAGAGTTGTAGTAAAGGGTCATCAGTCTCTACCTTACCCCTCAACATCTGGAGTCCCACAAGGTTCCCATTTGGGCCCAATACTATTTATTATATTTGTCAACGATATAGCAAACAGTATCAAACACAGTACCTGTTCCATCTTCGCAGATGACTTGAAACTATATCGGGTCATTGACGCAAGTACAGACATTGCCCTACTTCAGGAAGATCTCAACTCTGTACATAGTTGGTGTACTAAAAATCGCATGTTTCTTAATTCTGATAAGTGTTACCATATAACATTCACAAAAAAGCATATTACGCTTACTTCTTCATACTCGCTCAACGGAAGAGTACTTCAAAAAGTCGACAAAATCCGAGACTTAGGTGTTCTCCTTGACAGTAAGCTTACCTTCATACCTCATATTGACTCTATTGTTTCTAGGGCTTCTAAAACACTGGGGTTCATAAAAAGAAACTGTTACGACTTCAAAACTGTCCAAACCTTAACAGTACTCTATAACTCACTTGTACGAACTGTTTTGGAATACGCGTCACCTGTTTGGAATCCATTTTATGGTACACATGTGAATCGCATAGAACGGGTCCAAAAAAACTTTACACGCTATCTGCGGTACAAATCTAATGGGTGTCCACTGGACGCTGATTACTCGCAGAGGCTAAGTCACTTCAAAATGATAACACTAGAACAGCGAAGACATAGTAACGACCTGATTTTGCTTTACAAAATAATTAATGGATCTATACAAGTTCCCAAGCTTCTCGTCGAAATAAATATATCAGTCCCTCGCCATAGTCAACCCAGATCTGAACGTATCCTAGATGTGTTCACTCCATGCCCAACAAGAACTAACCTCGGACATTCGGCACCAATGAACAGGTTGATGAGAACGTACAATGAGCTCCGTACACGTTCCAATAGCGTTGACATCTTCGCCGACAAGCTATTGCAATTTCGCAAACAATTGTTTCTGACCCACAGTGGCCACAGTTGATATCTATATTGATATCTATATTAATATCTATATTGATATCTATATTAATATCTATATTAATATTATTACATTTTACATTGTTACCTATTTAATATTATTGTTCACTTGTTTATCATTTGATTGTGTGATTGTGTCATTCTTTAGGGCAACAAAATAGATTTGGTTATTTTAATTTTTTTTTTTACTATAAAACTTGAAATACTTATGCAAGTGCTGTGCACACCTGTAAGTGACATATTCACCCTAGATTTTAAGTATAATTGTCACATTTCCCCAAAAATGTTCTAGTGAATAAGTCGTTGGAGTGCCATAATTAAATAAATAAATAAATAAGAACATGAAGCTATTGTCGAATTTATACTTTCCACAAAAATGATAAATTGTATTTATAAGAATTACAAAAGCCCTATAAAAATAATTAAAAACTACATGAATTTTATTTTTCGCTTTGATTTTTGGGGAGTTTGGAAAAAAATTATGACAACACCACCGTTACTATCGTCTGTCACTTATGTCAGAAAAATTTTTAGTAGCCATATTGTTTCATGTGACAAGCAAATTATAATCAATCATGAATGTTTTTATATCTAACTAAGTCATTCGTTTTGAAACGTACATTCATGTAAATATTATTTGTTAAGTACATTTACACTTAAAGATGGTATTCTGTTGTGAAGTGTGTGGTGATTACGTGTGTTAGAAGTTAAAAGCAATAAGTTTTCGCAATTATCGTTTAATGATAAGATTCATGTGGTGTCTGAAGATAGATGTATACCCGAATTACGAGAGGTAATCCAAAAATATGATAATTCACCTCGTACTCGTCATTTCAATCTTCAAAATATTATGCAACATTTAAGCTGGCTGTGTAGGTAAGCGCTTCTATTTTACACACAAATAAATTATATTGTTTTCCGTGCATTTTGTTTAATACCTACCCACACGCCCAAGTGCCAAAATTGGGACCGGAACGAAAAAGCTTAACTGCTCAACGCCCAATTTTATTATTACTTATTTTTTTTGTTGACAGCGCACTCTGTGTTATTTTTTTGAATTTTTCTAACGAAGCGACATCCTTCGTTCTTGTACTGATAGAAAACCATTGAAGTACCTCATATTTTAGGCAGATGGCGTTGTTTCCAATTAGCTGTTTATTTTTTCTGTGGTTGTGTTTTGAAGTGATAGTTGTAGGAGTTTGTTATTTGTTTGGTAAATAATATTATATACCTTTTTGTTCCTGTTTTTACGGCCTTTCGAATGATACATGTGAATTTCGAATCGATTTGTAAATTGAATGATTAAATCAATAGTTAGTTTATAATTTTGTCAGAAAAATCTTTAAATTAATAAAAACGTGATATAACTATTTTAGGTAAATTGCTAGTTTGTACTTAGTCATTGTGAATTAAAAAAAAAAAGCGTGATTAATAACAAACGATTTAGTACCAATTCATTCCATACCATTTAGTTAAAAGTTCGAAGGTGTGTAATGATTTGCTTACGTAGTGTAGGTATTTGTTTTGACTAGAAATTTAGTCAACGCGATGTTATTAATATCTTTAGTTCAAATTTTGTGTGAAGAGTGGTCACTATTATGATGTTATTTGATGCCTACTGAGTAACGCTATAATTTAGGTTCAAAAAAACATAGGGTCATCGCTTTAAATTTTGAAATAATACAAGTTTTATTATGTTTTGGCTTATGAAACACAAAGGCAGTTATTCAAAGTTACTAGCCTACCTTCCGAGGAGGACCACTGCACGCCACTGATTGCCGTATTGCAAAATGTTCTAGAATTAGGCTAAAAAATGAATCTAGAGGTCCAAAAAATCTAAGCGCAGAATACTATGTTACGATTAAAAATCCACATAAACAAATAAGAGTTTGTAAAACTGCCTTTCTTAAAATATTAAAAGTGGGTAAAGATCGAGTCACAGGAATCTTACAGAGATCTTTTAAAGATGGAGGGAGTATAGCAAAGGAGAATCGTGGTGGCAACCGTAAAGAGGCACGATATGCCGAAAAACGAAGAAGGGTAGAGGAATTTATAGAGACTTTAGAAGCTGCAGAACCGCATTACTGTAGAGCCATATCGTCTATTAGATTATATTTATCACCATAACTTAATATCGTAAAGCTCTGGAAAATGTACCAAGAGCAAGTTCAAGAGACACCACAGCTTAAAGTTAAACAATCATTTTTTCGTGACATTTTTAACAAGAAGTATAATGTTGGATTTGGATCTCCTTTGAAGGATACCTGTTCGCGATGTTTTGAGCTGACTAGAAAAATAGAAACTGCACCCACAAGTGAAGAAAAGGTAACATACATGACGCAGAAACGCATACATACCTTAAAAGCTAAGGCTTTCTATGAATTATTGAAAGTTGAACCGGAACATTGTATTTCACTATCTTTTGATTGTCAAAAAAACAACCCACTTCCCAAATTACCTGACCAAGCGGCTTACTTCAGTAGGCAATTGAATATGTACAATTTCACAGTTGTTATCGGCACTTCCAAATCAGCTTTGGATAATGTACGTACATACTATTGGTGTGAAAACGAACACTCAAAATCATCAAACGAAATTGCAAGTGCAGTCTTCCACACATTGAACAATCTGGCAATTCCTGAAAATAAAACTAAAATAAGACTATTTGCTGACGGTTGTGGAGGCCAGAATAAGAACACAATTCTTTTGGGCATGTGTTCAAGTTGGTTATTTTCTAATGCACCATCACATGTGAAAAAACTTGAAATTATATTTCCTATGGTAGGACACTCATTCTTACCACCGGACCGCATATTCGCAAAGATAGAAAGGGAGACAAAGAAAAAATCGATCATATGCGATCCACAAATTTATGTGAATTTATTCAAGGAACATGCGACTTGTTTTCATTTAGGCGATGGCAACGTTGAAGTTCGTGATTGGAAAAAAGAAGTCACTACAACACTTAAAACTCCAGGAAACTGGCATTTCAGGTTCAACCCATCAAAGCGTTTTATACTGCGCCGTGGTCGACAGAACGTTAGTGTGCAAGGCGAAGAAAACTATCGGAATGAAGTTGGGCAACCAAAATATGTCACGAAGAGGGGAAAGCATATCACTGATTTGGCACCTGCAATTTTGCTAAGAGGAAACAAAGTGAACTTTAAAAAAATACTTGATGTAGCAAACCTTTTGAAGAAGCATTTCGGTGAAGATTGGAGAACTATTGCCAGTTTAAAATATTATAAAGAAGTAGAAGAAACTAATGACCAATTTGAAGAACATGAGTACCTTCAGTGTGTTGCACTAGAAGAAAGTGAAAACTTTATTTAACTAATTTCTTTACATTAAATTTCTTAATAATACGAAAAAAGTTTTATTTATAAATCCTCAAAGACTATAATTTCTAACAACAATCATTAGTTTTATTTTTTTTGCGTTTTTATTTTCGTTTCAAGTTACTCTTTACAACATCCTGTATAATAAGAAAGTAAATGTCAAAATCCGCTACATCCATTTAGCTGAGTAACAAACTCCGCCAGATCCTTAACTCAGTATCAATAACCGCTACATCCATTTCTTTTATATTTTATTACTTGTATAAATTAAAATCTAAAAACAATTTAACTTGATAACTCCCAAAAATATTAAAAGTACTTTAAATTATATAAAATGATATAGTATTTGTAACTTTATTAAAGAAAAAAAGCCATTTATTGCAAAATTTACTTTTTTGGATCTGACGGATTTTGATACTAGACAACACATATGATCCGACATCAACAATTAAAAAACTGTATTTCGCGTCGACCACAGCTAGTAACACTGTACTGAAAAAGTTTTTATAATTATAGTATAAGCTTCAATTATTATCTGGTGCCTGTATACTGACATGCTTTCCGTCTATAGCGCCCAAACAGTTAGTTAGTTTCACATTTCTTCATCTGGTATCTGCATAACTAAGGGCATCAGAACATAACAAATTGCTCTGATTGTCTCATGAATTATTTATTGAATGAACTGTAGAAACGCCCATTCGGAAATTAAATGACAAGTTTTTGAAACTGCAACCAGTAATGAGGAATCTATAAAAACAAAACAAACACGAAAAATCTAAATATAAGATTGCCGTACCAAAACGCAGTATAAATTAAAAAAAAACAGTCCACTGACTGCATGCCCATTTACCCAATGGTCCAAAGGAGGGTGTTGTTTTTAATTTTTTCATTTCTATTCTTTCCAGTTAAGCAGTGCATGGATCGTTGGAAGAAACTGCGAGATAAGTTCAGAAAAGCCTATTATAACCGAAAAGGCAAGAGTGGCGATGGTGCGACTACGTCCAAATAAATAAAATTTGAAAAAGAACTTTCTTTTATAATACCGTTTTTTTGCAATCGGAACCAAATATCTAATGTTACATTATCATCGGATGATTCGGAGCCTGGCACACCACTACCACCACCATCGACGTCATCTAAACGTTCTGACCATTCCGAAGTTGAATCGCTTGCAAGTACTTCCGACTCGAAAAAGAGACCACGCTTAAACAAAGATGTTACTACGGTTTTCGAAGAATATCTTGAAGAAAAACAAAATACTACACCCTATGACAAGGCATTACGCAATTCTTTTTTCGTCTGTGTCAGATACATTGGAAACGTTTCCAAAAGAAGTCGAAGCACGAATTAAAAGGCGCGTGTTTAACATTGTTAATGAAGCTGAATTAAGTCTGTATGAAAATAGTGCAATTTGCATTATTCTTTGCCAATAAATTCACCGCCATCCTCTAACCAATCTACTTATCAACAGTTGCCATCCTCTAATCAATCTATGTACTTACCAACAGTTGTCAAACGAAACCTATATTTCTCAAAACTATCCAGATCAGACTACTTACGAGTACAATACCAGCACACAAAATACAGAATAATTAATAAACACAAACAATAATAATAATAAGGTACTAAGTAGTCTTTTGTCAGGCGGAAACAAGGTGCGCGCCTTCAACGGTTGGGTCATGCCGGTTTTGATGTATTCTTTCGGCATACTCAAATGGACTCAGACGGAACTTGATGCCCTGGATAGGAGGGTCCGTGTACTGCTGACCGCAAATCGAATGCATCACCCACGGTCGTCGGTGATGAGACTGTATATCCCGCGGAAGTGTGGGGGTCGTGGCTTCTTAAATGCTAAGACCCTGCACAACCGTGAGGTATGCAGTCTCAGGGAATACTTCCTAGAGGCCGACGTGGGGATGCACCGAGATGTGGTCTCAGTAGACAAGGGCCTCACCCTGCTCTCCCTGGCTAACGAGAACTGGCGCAAACCTAGAGTATTAGACACTAATGATCGCAAGGAGGTATGACAGGGCAAGGAGCTTCACGGACGCTTTTACCGGGCCCTACACAGACCCGATGTAGACTTCTTAAGGTGCAGTTCCATTGACGCGGAGCGGAGCAGAGCGGAGAAGAGCTGTGCCGCGATTCACCAATCACATGGCTTGAAATCCACATCTCTTCTCCACTCCGCTTCAAAGGAAACAGCATTGGCGGAGAGGAGCGGAATTCTTTATAATATCGGGAATACAGGCTAGATTAGACTAGCGCCGAGAGAGGAGCGACGCGGAGCGAAGAGGGCGGGGCAGTGCGGAACGGGGCGGCTCAATCACGCGCATATTTATTCATTTTAGTTAGCGTCTTGACGTCATCAACAGTGCACGCGATTATAGAAAAAAATGGATGAAAAATTTATTGAATGTGTTAAGAAATTTCCATGTTTGTGGGATACAAAATTATCTACCTACAAATGCAATGAAACGAAGGATGCGGCGTGGGAGATTATAGTAAATGAAACGAATATAGAGGATGGTAAGTAATTTATATTTAATTTATACACTATTCATTCAGTCTTCGCAAAATACGGTCTTCCAGCCAGGGGACTTTCCCTTCATTAATAAAATAAGACCGAAATATGTCCCGGATCCGATAGATACAGTCAGAACTTGCATTGTTTGTTAATATCAACGAATCAGTATATTCATAGATAATACTAATGAGTCATTTGTTGGTGGATCTGAATTGTTTTGATCTAAATAGTCAGGATTATTTTCAATTAAATAATTATGCAAAACGCTTGTTGCTTTTACTACTTTATCAACAGTAGCGACTTGACATTCGAAGTCTTTGTGATACACGTACCATTTTCTCTTCAACACACCGAATGTTGCCTCTATAATACGTCGAGCCCTCGACAGTCTATAATTAAATATTCGTCTGCTTGGATCTAATTGATCTCTGGGATATGGACGCAATAAATTGTAAGACAAAGGAAAAGCTTCATCGCCAATAAATACGAATGTTACTGGCTCTCCACCTTGAGTAAGGGGTTTAGGCTGTGGCAAGTTTAAAGCACTGCTTTGTAGTCGCCTTCCAAATTCACTCTCAGCAAAAATTCTTCCGTCGCTGAATCTTCCCATCGATCCTATATCTGCCATAATTATTTTTCTTCTAGCATCAGCCACACACATTAATACAATCGAAAATCTATGTTTATAATTAAAAAAAGATGATCCTGATTTATTTGGTGCAGTTATGTAAACGTGCTTGCCGTCTATGGCACCAACGCAATTCTTAAATTGCCACAAGTCTTCGAATTCTTTGGCTATTAGATACCAATCATTTTGAGTAGGTACTGGCATATATAAAGGCTGCAAGACGTCCCAAATGCAATCACAAACTTCTTGAATGAGTTTCGTCAAAGTAGATTTTCCAACTCTAAAATTTTCTGCAAGTGTCGAATACTTACTACCCGTTGCCAAATACCTGTAAAATAAGTAACTATAAATAAAGTATTAATATTACCGTTAATTATTTTTGCAGTTAAAACAGCTTAAGCTAAGTGGAAGAAGTTGCGCGACAATCATCGCGATGCCTTAAAAAGACAAAATCATACTAGAAGTGGTCAGGCGGCGAAACAAACAAGAGAATGGAAATATCAAAAATTGATGGAGTTTTTACTGCCACACATGCATAATAGAGTTTGCGCTACAAATTTTAAAAAAGATTCAGAACTTTTGAGGAGCCAAAATCATGACGATAATGCAATAAGCTCGGCACCAAACGATTCAATATCCGATTTAGAACAGTTTGATTTAGACAATATTGTTACATCAGATGTGTCAAACATCGGCGTTGGCAGTTCTTCACTAGCTACCCATCTATTCATCAAGAAGCAATAAAAGAAAATCTGATGAAATCTCCGAATTCCTAAGAACACATCAAGCTAATCACCAGCGAATGGAGAAAGAACGAGCTGAGTTAAAAAAAAATATTATGTCCCCCGATAGCTTTGACGACATAGATCATTTTTTTTCTCACGATAGCAAAAGTATAAAAAATCTTCCAAGCTATTTACAATTACAAGTGACAAGAAAAGCAATGAATGCTCTATTAGAAGCTGAGGACGTAAATAAACAAAGTTCATGGAATGCTCCACATTATGGGTATTCTACAGCTCGAACAGAAACATACACTACCCAAAATTATGAAAACAATCTGCAAATGCAATCACCACAAGACTCTAGTGAACCTTTTCCACCTGGAACTAATAATCAAAATGTTAATGAAAATAATAACGAACATGTTTAGTTATGTTGATTTCTAATTATATTTATTGATTAGCAGAGTGTCTTGCAAATTCTGTTTTTATTATGAATAATTGTTAACTGTTTAAATCTTAATGTAGGTAAAACTGTAATGTAGCTACAACTCTTTAAATTTGTTGATTTTAATTAGGGTGCGTTCAAACTACACGCGCACGCCCCACGCTCTCCACGCGCATCTGAACGCGCCCTTATATTTTTCATTAGACTGTGTTCCAAAGACTATATTGATTATGAGTACTCAGTTGTTTGAATAAATGATTATAAATGAATAACTATCTGAATAAAAGATTATTGAATCAAATTGTGTACTTACTTTAAACACAACGCAAGCCTTTCTTCACTTGATATCGATCTCCTGCAGTTGGTATCTTTCTTCTGTAAGTGTGGTTTGAGCAAACAGTGTAGGTCATGGAAAGTTTTTCTTGATACTCTATAGGAGTTTTCGAATATTTCGTCATCACAGGTTTGAAAGAAAGTTGCAAATTCGCCATGTATAGAATGATATTTTAGATGTTCTCGAATCCAAAATCTATGTTTTCTTTTTGAATTCAAGTAATTTGCGGCAACCAATGCTAATTTCTCTTCTTCCAACTCTTCCTCCTCCAGTAGAGAAAGGTACAAAAGAGCTGCTTTATTTTTTTTTACCGACAACATGACGTGTGATCTGACTGAGAGAACGCGTGTCACTGGGCACTCACGCACCAGGCGATGCGAATAGGCAAAGCAGCTCCGTTCCACTCCGCTCCACTTCAGTGGAAACACATACCTCTTTTCACAGCTCAGCCCCGCTCCACTTCAGTGGAAACACATACCTCTTTTCACAGCTCAGCCCCACTCCGCACAGCTCCACTCCGCCTCAGTGGAACCGCAGCCTTAGGCCCGGTATCCACCAAAGCGGAGAGGAGAGGAGACGAGAGGAGATGTGTTTGAATAAACCAATCCGATTTCGTTATTTCCACATCTCTTCTCCGCTTAGCTTTGGTGGAAATGGGTCAAGCGGAGAGGAGAGGAGATGTCTCATTTTTCTATAGAATTTTGTGCAGCGAGCGAGCAAGCGGCGCGGCAGAGCGGAGAAGTGTCTAGTCGGGCGGCCGGGCGGCGCACGCACTGGCGCACTCCTCACCCCGCTGCCTTCTCCGCGCGCCTCGCACGTCCCAAAAGTGTCATTAGATTGACTGGCTCTGAATGCAAGCGTGTGTCGTCCATATTTTTATATTTTCAGTTTGCAAAATGGATGACGAACATTTCATTGAAGTGGTTAAAAAATATCCGTGTCTTTGGAATACACTTTTAAGAACTTATAAATGCACTGATGTTAAAGATGCAGCTTGGGAAGAAATTGTGAAAGAAACTCATACTCCAGACAGTAAGTGCAATTTATTTTGCTAATAATTCCGATTAAGTAATGATGCTATACGTGTGTCTTGCCAAGGTACAGTGCCTTGATTATTAAAATAGGCACAATATTTTTCTCGAACGTTATATCCTTCATTTACACCGACATTTTGTGTTTCTTGTTCAAAGTTTGTATCGGCAAACATATTCGTGCCACTATCTGTCACACAATTATCTAAATAACTGGGCTGTTTGTCAATCACATAATTATGTAGTACGCAGGTGGCCTTTATTATGCTGTCCACTGTTTGTAGTTTACATTCAAACTCTCTATGATATACGTACCACCTTCTTGCTAATATCCCAAAAGTAGCTTCGACATTGCGACGGGCTCTTGAAAGTCTGTAATTGAAAATCCGTTTTTGGGAATTTAGGTTATCCCGTGGGTATGGCCGCATTAAGTTAGGCATTAAGGGAAAAGCTTCGTTTCCGATAAACACAAATGGTGCTGGTTCACCACCTTCGTAGAAAGGTTGCGGCGTTGGCAAATTTAGTTTATTTTCCTTGAGACGTATGCCAAACACACTATCACTCAGAATACCTCCATCGCTGAATCTCCCCATGGATCCGACATCCAACATAATAATTCTTCGCTTGGCGTCAGCTACACACATCATCACAGTTGAAAATCTGTGTTTATAATTAAAAAATGACGACCCAGACCGTGGAGGTGCAAACATGTACACGTGTTTACCATCTATGGCACCAACTCAGTTTTTAAATTGACAAATTTCTTCAAATTCTCTAGCGATTCTTTTCCAAGCTTCCGTCTTACATTCTGGCATAACCAGGGGCTGCAGTTTGGTCCATAGAACATCACAAACATCAGCCACAATTTTTGAAACAGTTGATGTACCAATTCTGAAATTTTCTGCTATGCTTGAAAATTTTGCTCCCGTTGACATGTATCTGTAATAAAATAAGATAAACATTTAATAAAAAAGGATTATTCGTTAGCTTCAAAATGGCTGGTTGCCTATGGGCCTTGGCGAATATACTTTCAGAGCCGCTTGTCATCCAGCCATTCTGACGGTGGCGATTATCCAAATATTTTGATAAAAAATACTGAAATATTTTTTTATACACAGTTCCACACATCCGCACCTACACACCACCACATCCTTCTCATTTTTCTCTATTATGTATTAAATTAAGGCTTTGTTTTCAGTTAAAACTGCTAAATCTAAATGGAAAAGGCTACGGGATGGTCACCGAGATGCATTGAAGAGAAAAAATGCGACCAGAAGTGGGCAGGCTACAAAGCAAACCCGAGAGTGGAAATATGAAAAGATATTGGAGTTCTTGTTACCCTACATGACTAACAGAGAGCGGTCTACAAATTGTAATTCATCAAGTTATCATTCTTCCCCAACTATGCAACAATCCAACGAAGATGAAAATAGCCATAGCAGTTCGCGCTCTATACAGCAACATAGCGATAGTGATCCCAGTACACCACAAGTGAATTCCCCACAACGTTCGGAAATATCAAGTTTAACATCTGCATCCCAAACAAATAAAAGAAAATCGAATGATATTACAGATCTACTTCAGCTAAACCAAGAAAATCGCGAGAAATTGCAAAGAGAACGAGAAGAACTAAAAACAATGATACTATCGAAAAACAATGAAGAAAGCCTAGATGACATGGATCATTTTTTTCTGTCGATGGCACGAAATTTAAAAAAGCGGTCACCTTATCTTCAACGTATCGTTAGGAGCAAGGCTCGGAACCGGTTTAAAATATACCGATTAATACTGGTTTATTTCGGTTTTCCTCCGAACTTTTCTTAAGAACGCGAACGTTTTAAGAACTTTATTTTAACCTAAATTAACCGGTTTATTCGACGAACGGCATGTCGGCAAACGCGTTGCAACGTGTAAGGATGCCGCGCATAGCAGCGCGGTACTAGACGAACTTAGTACTGACTTCGCAGTCGATTTAATTACCAGTTAATTTTATTATAATTTTGTTTAACATGGGTAGAAAGCGAAAGAATTTAATCTACACATACTTTGACTACAATGAAAACAATAACACTTCAAAGTGCTGTTTTTAATTAAGCCACCTAAAATTGTACCTATATTAATGTAATGAGGAGACTGATTAAATAACTGATTTATTGAAAAAGCATTTAATTTTTCTTTTACCAAATATTTATAAAAATGTCAAATTAACCGTAAAAAAAAATGTATATCTACATTTGTACCTGAACATCCATCTAAGTAGGTACCTACTAAGTACAGCATGCAAAATGGTGTCCACACATTAAGCAGATTACTAGATTCCTGAATTTAAAATAAAACTTCGCTCTTATTTTCCTTTATTTATTTTTATTGGTAACATTTCAGTACGAATGATTACATTGATATTTCGCATGTTCCTCCAGGCACATTATACAAACTAAATGTTTATTTTGTTTGATTTCTCTCGGTGTTGATGTTTTAAAGCATCTATATACTTTAAAATATTGAAATATGCTTCAAGCGCATTCATGGCGGCAAAAAATGTACTTCACCTATTAGCAAATTTCCAAAATAATAGTTTCTTTTATCAAGGTCCTTATCAAATATACATAAAACACATTTTTGACATTCGAAGTAGTTTCTTCTCCTGGTTTAGCACTGATATCTTCGCCTGATTTGTTTTCGTTACTATCAGAACTATTTTCTGAATCCTCTTTCAAAATTTGGGTATTTATTTTATTGAGTTGATGGTACGGTTTTTAGGTGCTAGCAATGATTGGGATTGATCTTCATCATCAGAATATTCCTTTCTTCTTTTTCGTGGTTCACCTGTTATAAAATAATATAACATTAATTTAAATAAACATTCAAATAGTTTTTATCACATAGACACACAAAACGCCCGATCTAAGACTCAGTTTCACTGGTCGTTAATACCAACAGTGAAACTGGGCCTTAGATCGGGCATTTTGTGGCCTATTTATCCTTTAATTTTGAGAGTATAGGGCCCGCTTGCACCACGAATCACTAAACGCGTTTAACGTAGAATGTATTTAAAACATCGTTCTGTTTCTATCAATCGTTTAAAGATTACAGAGACAGAATGCTGTTTTAAATACGTTTAACGTTAAACGCGTTTAGCGATTCGCGGTGCAAGCGGGCCTTAATGTCGAATACAGAATTGAAGAGTACTTACCGAGATATTGAGAGTTTTCTTCTTCATTAAAAAATGACTGATTATCTAACTGGTCCATAGGATCTGTGAAAAGTAATATGTATTATGTTTACCGATTATTTATCGTCATTATTACCTTAATTTCACCAAAAAAAAAATTAGATACTTACCCATTTTTTTCGTTTTTGCGGCGGAGCTTATTGATGCAATGACATAAATAAACGTCCGACCGAAACTAAAAATTTCTTACTACGGAATAAAAACAAAACAGCGCGCGACGTTGGATTATCGTGCGTCCGTATTAAACGGTTTTTATTGCTCTAAACCGTTTAAACCGAAAAAACCTTTATGATAATACTCTTCCAAATACCGGTTTAATAATAACGGTTTATGCGAACGAAACCGAATATAAAGGTTTTGCGTCAAAGTACGTAATAACGGTTTGAAAATTTAACCGGTATCCGAGCCTTGGTTAGGAGGTTCCTCTCTCAAGAGCCCTGACCACCTGGTAGCTCGGACCCTGTTCCCGATGCCGGTGGGCTACTATTTTTTATATTTTTAAATGTTTTTTTTTTCTATGTTACTTTGTATAGAAATATTTAAAAATGTAAATTGTATGTATGGAAAACAAATAAAGGAAATAATAAGTTAAAGGCAACCCCGTATGTCAAACATCAGTTAAATCGTCGCAATTTCTTATTTTAATTTTGGTTGAAATTCAATGGTTATTACAATAATTACCTAAAAACAGCTATAATAACCATTTTTTTACAAAGCATATCAGAAAGTTGGAAAAATTAAAACGTAACCAGAAAGTGAAAAAATTAAACAGTTCTACTACAATGACATATTCTGTCAATGTCGTATCTATATATTGTTCCTCATAAATACTAGAAACATATACGAATACATGATGTTTATAACATAATGATTACGAGAGCTGCGTACCGACGCGCACGCCTTACAACCCCGGACTCGTCGCTCAGCTCCGCCTCGCCGCCGCCGGACCCCGGATCACCTGTGTCACCCGCAGCGGCAGTTGCGTCGAGCTCGAGCGACGAATATTTCTCTCCGCCGACGTCACCAACACCTGTACGTAGGCAGGGGAGAGGCCGGCCACCGAGGTGCTTGGGACTTAGGGGACATCCAGCCCCAAGCCGGGTCCCCGCTGCCGGTGGTTGTGTGCAGCGCATGAGATGGACTCATTCCATTAACGAGAACGTCATGCGCGCATACTACGGGTCTACAGAGGGGGGAACTAACCTCACTGCGTACCGTGTTGGGATGCTGTCTCTGTTCCAGGTACTAGAACCAACCGTCAACGTCTCGGCCCAACGACTGTCGGATCAGGTGCGGGTCATCCAACGCAATCACATGTTGGACGACGTCGTACTTGATAGGCTGCGCTCAGAGATACTGAGATATAGATACTATCATATCTGTCGACGCAAGACTAACGTAAACTTTGAAAATATTAACTTTAAGTTCAAATATAACAGTTGAATATGACTGGATAGGTTTCAATTAATTTAGAATTATTTATTGAAGTCAGTTTGTTACTTTTCAATATAAAAAGCTGTGTTATGATTTGCGGTTACTATAACAGCAAACCATAACGGAAGGTTTATTTAAACTTAGGTTTAAAAACAAGTTATCTATTGCTAAATTCATTTCTTGATTTATAAGCGATATCCGTTAGGTTTAAAATAATTTCTGTTTAATTATTGTTTAACAAATAGTTGATTGAACTACTGTGTGTCAAGCGAAAATAATGGCGCGCGTTTAATAATATTTAGGTAAATGTTTTAAACGATAGATGATTAATTCAATGTTAAAATCGAGTGTTAGAAATAGTAAAACCAATTAACAAATCATAGTTTGTTACTTCAATTAATGTTATCTGCAATTTGTAAAAAAAAAGATGTGTAATGACTTCGCAACGACGACGACATTTTTTGGTATTGAAATGGCGAGCCGCTGCGAGGCCACATTTGAACAAGAATTTTGTGCAGACAAGAGGCGTTCTGACTAGAATATCTTGTGAGTACAATTTGTATTTATTGATTTAGATTTTAAGGCTGTTTTAATTGTTTTGCGTTTATAAAAATAAACGTGAGTAGATAATCAATTGTGTGTATTCATTTTTTGCAATGAGTGAGCCTAGCGGAGGAGATGGTGACGTCAGCTCTGCTGACATCCCGGTTTCTAAGAATCCGAATGGTCCTGGTTCTCCGTTATATCAGATAAGTTATTAAAATCTATTTTATCATTTAAATACATAATTTCATTTCAGGCACTAGTTATAATGCGCATATAGCACTTCTAACAATATACTTGTGTATGCATAGATTAGATTAATATGTTTAACTATACCATACTTAAATTCACTTTTTACATACTTACAGACACTGCTGAACTTCCTGTGCCTGAAGCAGCACAAAAATCGAAACAGATCAGACTGGTAATAATAGCTAAAATACCTCAATGAATAAGTGCACATTCTATTAGATTTATTGTAGGCAAGATTTTTAGACTCAGTTCAACAAATAGTATGTATATCAACATTAGGGACTCTATTTGATTTCTATAAATCAATCAGTTTTCAATGTAATAATGAATTATTATAATTATGTTTATTGCCTCATTGGTCTTCTATATCAATCAATCTCAAGAGGTCTAATGTTGGACAGAATGTCATTGGGATATTTAGTCAGAGAATTTAAGTTGCAGCCCAGTGTGTAGCTCTAAAGTTATGACCAGTAAATGGTAATAAGCTCGCCCTTTATTATATGGGAACTATAAACATATAACTATACAAACGTATAATTCTGCTCTCGGTAATCGCAATCTGACAGTCAAAGAAGATATACAGTATTGGGACTAGATTTTTTACTGATTAAAAATAACATGTAACAATAATAACTCTACCGGAATGAGCTAAAAATTATAATTTGAAATATGGTCTTTAATTGAATGTTGTTCTAAAACTATCTCCGTAAACAAGCTGTCAGGTCATTTTAAGTTCATTCTAAAACTAGTATTTCTAAAGAAGTTATTAAAAAACGATATCTATTTTGTTTTAGCATTTGTCATGAACATTATAATCCTTTATAAAAGAAAAAAGGACATTTGATGAAATTATTGTTGTTTTAGTAATAGTTATTTATTTATTTAACAATAACATCGTGCAAAATCGTGTATCGGGCGACTGTTTCAAAACGAAAAAATATCGATGTATGTCAAAATGTCAATTTCACGTCACTCCCGTCAAGTCCCGTCATTCGTTTTCGTACTCGTGCGCTTACGGATGTGATGTGATTGATTGTGTGTGATTAATTCCTTTTTTGTGCTATGCAATAATATGCTAATAGTAACATACAAATATGTTTTAAAACAATTAAATCAATGTGTCTATTTGAGTATGGTATTTACAATACATTTTGGCATTATATAGATACAATTCTTACCATCTGCCGCATAACCTAACTTAGTGACCCAAAAACTTATTTTCTTCCTAATTCCCATAGAAATTTGAAAAAAATCTTTCTGATATGAATATGTATGTGTTTTATCTATTAAATAATACATAAATGATTACTGTTCACATTTGGCCCAACGATATGGTATGGTATGGATTTCTGGCGATCTCCTTTAAGGCTTGTACTCTTAACAAATCTGTCAATTTCAAAAATTGCCAATATTCCATACGATAATACTCATAAAATTTATCATTCTTCAATTCCTCGAAAATGGTGTGAAACTCCCCATGGATTAATCGATTTTTCCAAATATTTTTTGCCCATATTTGTCTCCGCTTGCGCTTTCGTTTGTTTTGTTCTGCTTCAAAAAATCTTGCTAACAAATATATTTCTTCATCGGAGCTATCTAAATTCGTGTTCCGAAAAACACACGTTAACACCGAAAACAAAACTTGCACCCGTATTCAAAGTCAAAATCTCATGATTTCCTCGACTCGACTCATCCTCACTGAGGCGGTTTCATATTCATAGTTGGGTCATAAACAAAACAGGCAAAAAAAATGTGCGTTTGATAAAAATTGGTTAAAACATACTTTGTACATTAATATTTTTATTTAATAAATTAACGATTTCGATGTTGTACCAATGTACGTTAAAATATCTTAATTTTATTTGATATTTTTTATAACATTAAAAAAAAAGTTACGCTTATGTACCCTTCCGTGGGCCGTGTAAACCTAGGTTCCAAAGTTTGCTTAAAGAAAAAAAATACTTCAAATTAAAAGTTTCAATATTTTTGTCTTTTTATTAGTTACTAACATCTTATAGTTGACATTTTACATTATTATGAAAAATCAACACACAATATAAATAAATTATTACACATAAACATGATGTTACCAATTTTGCAACCCCTTCCGTGGTCAAACTAAATTTTATATTCAATATTTGTTACATGGAACGCGGCACTAGTTTATTTATTTTGGTTGGCAACATTGTCGAGCTGTCAGTTGAGTAAAGCTATTTGGTGGGACACACTTGCGCTCCGTTAAAAAATTGTTGAAATATTCTTAAATAAGTGTTTGTTTTACTTTTGTGTCAAAGATCGTTGCAACTTTTCAGTTCCATCTATATTTTGGTAAGTACTGGCGTAAAAAATACATGTTTTGATTATCATGGTGCAATATGAGAGGCCATTGGCAAGAACCAGGTGCGCCATATTGTAACCTCAAAATTTCATGTTTGGAATGGCTATTTTAGTTTTTTTATCCCTTCCGTGGACAAACTTCTCGGTGGACACAATGTCCACGGAATAGACCAGGTCCACGGAAGTGAACTTTTTTCTAACCTATATTTTTTATGACACAATTAACATTAGAAAGCATGTATTGCTAGGTTTGTTTTGGCACTTGGCATCGTCCGCACTCCTGACCTAACGCCTAGTAGTACCTCCAATTATTTTGACATTTTTTTTTGGCATTTTGGTTTTTAAATGTAATATGTAGTTAATGCTCGTTTTTGCTTGAAGTGGTGTGTACATGTGGGTTATGGTTTCTATTTCAGCTAATAATGCCAAGAACAAGTAATCTTAAGCATCTCACTGATGAAGAAAAGAAGATTCGACGTCGTGAACAAAAAAAAATAAGCATGCGGCGAGCACGTGCAAAACTGAACGATGCTGCTATTGAAGAGATACGCAAGAAAGACAGAGAGAGGTATCATAAGAAGAAAGAGACAGGTAAAATCAAGACTATTGAACAATATACTCCTAGACAACAGCGTCAAATTAGGAAAATGTGGCGAGAAAAATCTAAAAAACGACGTGAATTAATAAAAATGCGGAAAGCCACCGCTGATTTATTAGAAGAAAATACTCCGCCATCAAGTCCTTCTTCGTCACTTTCGCGCGCTGAAGTTGGAAGGGCAGTAGCTGCTCGTAATAAAAGAAAATTAAAATTAGAAAATGAGGCTTTACATTTAAGGGTCTTAGCAATGGGCAAACAAATAAAAAAATATAAGATGCGTATAAAAAGACTAAAAGAAAAGAAACAAAACAATGGGAACATGGTAGGTTCTAAAAAAAAAGTATTAAGGAAGGATATGAGACAAATTGTGCATGATTTTTTATTACAAGATGAGTGCAGTAGATTAACTGCTGGTAAAAATGAGACCATCACTCGAAATAAGATCAAACGTCAAATTCGTTTATTAAATGACACTCTTTTAAATTTACATGTATCTTTTCAAAACAAAACAGGAATTAAAATTTCTTATCAGACCTTTAGAAGATACCGTCCATTTTGGGTGTTGTTTCCGAAAGCTTCTGCAAGAGATACATGTTTGTGTACGTTACACGAAAACAGTGATCATATAGTCCGATCATTGCATAAGGCAAAAATTATATCGTATGGATCTGCATCACATGTGGCTAAAGTACTTTGCTGTAATGACACACTTAATCCGAAATGCCTAGAGCGAACGTGTGAGGGATGCCATAATAAAAAAATCACCTTTCATGAATATGATCACAACGATCATATAACTTACGAGAGATGGACTGTTAAAAATGTTGAAGTAGTTATTAAAGGTAAGCCAAAAATATGTAAAAAATGTGTAAAAGACACAGTGAAAACTACAAAAGGGTGTCTCGTAAAATTATTAAATACTAACCTACCAATATACATGCAGCACATTAGCAATATGATTCATCAAATAAGGTCAATACAAACCGTTAAGCAACAGCTATCTTCTTCTCAAGGTTTGTTACATATCGACTTTTCGGAGAACTATAACTGTAAATATAGTTCTGAAGTCCAGTCCGCCCATTTTGGTGGTTCCAAGCCACAATTGTCACTTCACACATGTGTTTACTACAGCAGTGGACCAGCAACTCAAGACAAGACTTTTTTATCAACATCGATGTGCTCTATATCGGAAAACTTACGACATGACCCTGTAATGATATGTGCCCATCTTAGACCTGTCTTACAAAGAATCAAAGAAATTAGTCCAAACTTATCAGATTTACATATATTAAGCGATGGACCGACAACACAGTACCGCAATAAATTAATGTTTTATTTTATTTCGAATTTCATAGCCAGAAAATTAAATAACGTTGATAATATTACTTGGCACTACAGCGAAAAAGGTCATGGAAAAGGAGCTCCTGATGGAGTAGGTGGATGTATAAAAAGACTATGTGATAATTCGGTTGCAATGGGCAAAGACGTATCGGATTATGATTCTCTTATGTCTTGTTTAAAAGAAACCTGCAAAGGAATAGAGATTTATGGAATTGGTGACCCGTATATTCAAGACATTCAAAGCATTGCTGATAAGAGTAGAACGAAAGCTTTTAAGGGTACTTTAAAGATACACCAACTTACTTGGAGTCGAAGTACACCAAATATTTTACATGCAAGAAGACTAAGTTGTCTGTCTTGCGCAGCTACGACAATATGTCCACATTTTGAAATCGGACAAATAAATGTTCAACCTGAAAGTACAAGGTCAAGCACTCCCAATAGTTTCGTCTCTGATGCCTTAAACTTATCTCCGAGAAATATAGCCACACCTGATGCTTCTACAGTGTCATATAGGTCAATTCAAGTCACACCAGAAGAAGAAGTATTTCAAAGTGTCCCTACTCGTCCTAATAAACGACTGAGGCTGGTTTCAGATTCCAATGATTCAGATGATATATTTCACTCGCGATTTGTAAGACAGCCATTTATTAATAACAAAACAGACACGGAAGACGAAGAAGATTTGATTCTCCTTCCGCAACAAACTAAAAAACCATTCATTAATCCTTACACAGACAGTGAAGATGATGAATCTATATTTTAAATTGGTACATGAGCACCACCGTTTATTTTTCTAACTTTATTTAAATATCATTAACATCAGTGCAGGACTTTGTAAATGCAGAAACGCTTTCTTTTTTTAGCAAAAATATACTAATAATAATATATATATAATTTTAGTTATAAATTAAATTGTTAATCTTTAGACTCCAAAAAATATGTTGAAGTTTTCTGTGAAAAAAACGTTTTTGCATTTTTACAATATCCTGCAGTGACAACGACGTAATTATGTCAACAGAAAAGATGTCATTTCTGTGGACATAAAGTTTTTAATTTTTTTTGTTTAAAGTGTTGAATGATTCATTGTATTGTTAATACGAAGATGTAAAATGCAGCGTAATTGTTATTTTTCTTATGTTTTCGAAGTTTTGGAATTACTTTTTTTTATTAAAAGCTCTATTTTAAACTTTTCTGTGGATTATCTGGTCTTTTCGGTGGACACATAAAAATAAAAATGTCACATATTTTCATGAAAATAAGGTTTTGATCTCTGATTGTGTGGACAGTATAATTATTTTACTATTTGGCATAATACATACTGATTTTTTATAATAAAAAACACTTTTTAATTTTTTTATTTTTTTTATTCCTGTTTTGTTTATGACCCAGTTGTTATTTTACTCCTCACCTCAAACAGTTTCCTCAGTCGAGGTGAATTTGACTTGAGGAAACAACTGTCAAATATAAGGTACGTCGCGATCTACCTTGAAGCTTCCTTGAGGTATTTTACAAGGCACTTTTAACCAAAACACGCGTATTTTTATCCGATTTTCATAAATGTCTTTTGAAGAGTTTATTGAATACTTATACGATAATCCTTACGATTACATATCGCGACGCTATCTAAGAGATGCAGAAAATCCCACAGAGTTTTATGATGAAAATGAATTTAAAATTAGATTTCGCTTCACTAAAGATATTGTGATGAGTTTCTTGCTACCGCTATTATATCAAGACATTGGTGGTAACAGACGTGGATTGCCAATTCCACCCATAATCCAAGTGCTAGCGACTTAACGATTTTATGCAACAGGAAACTTTCAAGTAAGTTAACATATTTTTTGCACACACAAGAACTTATCAGTTAAAATTAATTATTTATTACAGTACAGTAGGTACATACATACATACTTAAATTGGTATTATGTATTTTCAGATTGTTTGCGGGGATTTGCACCATATCAGTCAATCAATAATTTCAAGGATTGTGGCAAATATTTCCAAAGTCTTGGCTTTAAAAATAAGACACTTTGTCAAATTTTCGGATGTTGCTGAGCGAGCTGATGTGAAAATCAGATTTCATCGTATAGCTGGATTTCCTGGGGCTATAGGATGCATTGATTGTACTCATATACCAATCAAAAATCCCAACAGACAAAACGGTGAAGCATTTCGCAATCGCAAAGGTTGGTTCTCAATTAATGTGCAAATAGTGTGTGGACCACAAATGGAAATATATGATATAGTAGCACGTTGGCCTGGGTCTGTCCACGACTCAAGAATATTTTCGAATAGCAGGTGTCATATGAGATTCGAAGATGGGGAATTTGCCGGCTTACTAATTGGTGATAGTGGTTATGCGCAATGATCGTATATGTATACGCCTGTGCTTAATCCACAATCACAACCTGAAATGAGTTACAACAAAGCACACATAACCACAAGAAATATAATAGAACGATTTAATGGCGTATGGAAAAGAAGATTTGCTTGTTTAAGTAGAAAACTACAAAACAGTTTACCAAACACATGTAACATAATAGTGGCATGCGCTATCTTACATAACATTAGTATAATAACTAATCAAGAAATGCCTGAACCCAGCACGAATATGGATTCAATTCCAGTCTCCCACACTAGAGATACTGCACGGGGTAGCATTATTAGGGCTGCATTTATTGCCAGGCATTTTAGTTAATAGGATAACGGAATACAATCGTAAAAGTAACTACATGTGTGTTATATTTAAGTAGCTTTATTTTTAATTTGTCAACTACAGAAATAGCCTTGTTTACACACAACTTATTTAAATTCTTTAATTCCATATTCAGGTTTATTATATTAATTTTAATTAGTAGTTAGTGTAGGTACAATTATGTATATAGAAAAATAAGTGTAATTTAAGTAGCTTTATTTTGAATCTATTTTCATCTATGTTTGTTAAATATTAAAGACACATATATGAGGGACATGTAAATAAATACAATTTAAGTTCTAACGCAATTCAGCCTCTTCTCTCTTAGCTCTATTACATAGAAGAAGTTCCTCCATAGCTTCTCTCTCAGCTTTAGCTTTGAAGAAGTTCTCTTCTGCGGCCTTCACTATCCACTCTTTCTCGGCTATTTTAAATTTGTGTAGCTCTTCTTCTCTTTTTTGGGATCTGTCATATGACTTTTGACGGATAGAGAATTCCTCTTGGATCACTCGAGTCCGTATATTTCTTGATCCTGTAATATAACAAATAAAATCTATTAAGTACATACCTATATTGAACATTAATGTGTCAAAAAATCTTTAAAGAATGTTTTGATATGTTGCAATTTGTTCAAATGTATTCTAATTTTATTATATACTTAGAACAAATCTAAAAATTTTCAAACTTGAAAAATATATTTAAGAAATTACCTTGTGATGGAGCTACACCATAATCAGTCTGACGGGACTCGGAAAAACGTGGAGGAGTGGTTGTATTAGGGTCTGTAAAAAAATATTTTGTTAATCTAAATTGTCTTATACCATTCAATACCAATCAACATTGTTTAATAAAATGTTGGGATCCTGTACCTCTTTGTGTTGTAGACTCATTAATTTGTGTTCCACTCTCACTAGCAGCAAACGGAACTTGAGGAGTATCAGGGAATCTCTCAGAATCTATATGCACCTCTGTTTAATAAAAAAAACAGCAATAAAAAATCAGAAACTGGCAAAAAGTAGTAATTAATCATTTATATATGTGATTTACCTGCAACAGGTATGTTATCACTATCAATAACTTCCAACAATTCAATATCTGTTTGCTCAGCTAGAGCATCTTCCAGAAGCGGGTCTTGGCTAGAGGTACTAGGCAAATTAGGGTTAAAAGATCCACCCCCAGTCCTCATCCTTTCCCTTTTCTCGTGAGCCAATACACCTTTGTGCCGGGTTTTCAAATTGTCCCAACATTTTTTAAGTTGAGCTTCAGTTCTCTGAGAATAGAATGATATAGGTATTGTATAATTAGATTTATTGAATTATTGTTTGTATAAAGTTTATACACGGAAATATTGTTGATATGCACTACACTACGTACTTACTTTTGAATTTGTTTCAATGGTATTGTATTCCTCCGTTAGGCGAGCCCATGCAGCTTTTTTTAATGCTGCGCTTCACATACTTGTTGCCATCGAGTTAAGTTTATATTTTAAGATCAACTCTTGAACACACATCTTTTCAATTTCATCAAAAAACTGTCTTCCAGTTCCAGCCATTTCGAGCAAGTAAACACAGCACTATAGTAATGAAACACTACTAAAGGAATATTTTTATATTCCCAAGCCATCCACTTCTCAAGTATCACCATATTTTTTGCCCAGGACATGGTTTTAGGTTCAAGTGGATAAATTATTACGGTTTGTTTATTTATGTTCAACATTCATTTGACAAGTGTTGACACTTCAAGTTGAAAACCACAGATAACGCGCTCACAGACTGCTCACAAAATAAGCTTAGCCAATATAACAAACGGAATATTCCTCCAAATAATGACGTATTCGTGACGTATCGCCTCGAGTCTCACTCATTCGAGGGACCTCATAATTTCCTTAATCTGACGACTATGAATATCAATTCTGAGGATCTTTCGAGGCGCGCCTTGAGGTCTCCTCGAAGGAGTAGTGAGTCGAGGAGCTTTCGAGGTTACAATTATGAATACGGGTGTTAGACTGCGTGGAATACTGGTACTGCCTTTGTAGTGTATACACCCGGCTCCGAGCGCATTCGACCGACTGCGAGCGCATCCTACCGGCTGCGAGCGCATCCGACTGGCTCCAAGCGCATCCGCTTTCAGCCGGTCTATGTGAAATAGTTGGCAGCTCCGCTCCGACCAACTCCAAGCGATTACGATCCGGTTTGTCTGAAAAGAAAAATGCGCGCCGATGCTCTCCGAGCCGGTCTGTGTGAACGGACCCTAATACAGCTGCAAAAAGCAATTATAGGCAGAAATCCGAGGCGTGAAATAAAAAAGTTGGAAGTACGCCAAAAGTTGGAAGTACTTGTTCTGTATGGTGTCCGGACGTAAAGAATAGCACCATCCCATATCTCCCCGTGGGTGTCGTAAGAGGCGACTAAGGGACTTACCAGAGAATGGGCAGCAGCGTTCTCTGTGTTTTATAACAACCATACTGCGATCGCCAACCCGCCTGCCAAGCGTGGCGATTATGGCAAAATCCCCCTTCTTGGGGGAGGCCTATGTCCAGCAGTGGACGTCTTTCGGCTGAAATGATGATGATGATGACGCCAACTAAAACGCTTACAACAGTTGCAACTAACAAAGAAGTATCACAGATTAAAGAAAAGGTTGTGTTACCACAATGCAGAAAGTTCAAAAAATTATAGAGACCAATGTTTAAAACCGGATATGAGTGATGAATGTTAGAAGAATAAAAAAATATATTTTTAAATATTTTGGTGGAAACTACAAAAAATCGAAATCAAATAGAAAGAAACACTATACTAGAAAGTGGTTCTAGTGAGTGGTTAGAATTAAGGAAACAAATTTTGACCGCTTCCAACTTTGGGTGTGTTATAAAAAGACGCAATGACTTAAATTGCTGCAATTTAGTTAAAGATATTTTATACAAACTGTCGATAGGACACGTCCATTCTATAAAACATGGACAATATAACTAAAATGTATACAAACAGTCGATAGGACACGTCCATTCTATAAAACATGGACAATATAACTAAAATTACGCAAAATGACAGTTATCAAAACAAGAGAATGTTAAATAGAACCGTGAGGACTCTTTCTTCGTCATGAAATACTATTTCTAGACGCATCACGAGACGGTATTATTCATGAAAATACAATTATTTAGATAAAATGTCCAATTACACTGTAGTGACACAATGTTGCAATCCCGTCGACGTAGCAGTTTTGATATTCTGTACGCGTAGCCACGCCGCTCGGGGAGCGGCAGTGCACATAGAGACCGGGTCTCAATAAGTCGTCTTTAACTATTGTAACCTAGTGTATTGGGTTTGAAGAATAAAGACACAAAGTTTTCCCTCTTACACCACCTTTTATTTCACCACATAAGAAACTAAGGAAGAGCACAAAAGTGGTGACCCCTGTGAGAGAACTATATATTACGGAGTACGAAATACGGCGGAAATAAGATGGCGACACCACCTCCAACCATGGTTCCGGAAACGGCGGCACTCTCAATAACATCAAGGATTTCAGACTTCTGAACACACCAACCTAGAGTGTGGTTCATCAGAACAGAAGCGACACTGGCCCCACAGAAACTAGGAGACCATTCAAAGTTTGACCTAGTGGTGTCGAAACTCAATAGCGACACGGTAGACCAGTTAACGGATTTTTTAGTCAATCCACCAGAAACAGGCAGGTACGAGGACTCACAAACAAAACAAATCGAGAAGCTAATGAACGAAATGGAATTGGGAGACCAGGAACCGTCGCAACTATTGGCAAAAATGAAAGTCCTCGCGCGAGACAAAGTCACGGATGGGACATTAAAAGTTTTATGGCAAAACCTCTTGCCACCAACCGTACGGGCTGTACTCACCGTCACCGAAACAAAAGACCAGTACCTCTACCATGAGTTTACGCAGCCAAAACTCGCTAGCATCTCCGTAAATTATTTGTATGAAATATTGTATAGCGCCCCTAGCGGTCACAGAATGAATTAAAATACGTACCATGGGCACTATAGATTTCGATAGGTTAAAAACCTAACGTAATCTATTCGATAGTTACTAACGTTATTCAGCTGTCGCCATACAAAACGGTACCATTTCTCAATAATTCTACAGAACCTATCGAATAATAAGCTTGCGATAGTAGCTACGTAGCTCACTAGCATTTTGACGTGTGAAACATATGTTTACATTAAAATTATACGTTTTTGAGTGCAATAAAGTGAAAATAATCTCTGCAAGAGCTTATTTAGCATGGAATATGTTAGTGGCCGCTGAATTTGAAAACCAACGACGTGAACAACGTGAGTTTCAAGCCAAAATGAGAATTCGTGTTGGATTCCAATTGGAAAATATAAGTGAAATAAAGTTTATTAAACTTTACAGACTCTCTAAAGAAGCGTTTGAAGATTTGTGCACATTATTGAATAATGTTACGGATTTGAAGTCAACACAACGAGTTTCATTAGAAAACTAAAGGTAAGCTGGTTTGTTATGCAGCTATCTCAAAACAAAACAATAATTTTCATTTTGTGTGAATTTTCTCATTTACTGGTTTTATGTGCTTTGTTATTTTTTGCCAATGGAGTCACCATTGGCAAAAAATAACAAAGCACATCCAAGAGTAGTTGGAGAAGCAAATCATTTATCTCAAGAAGCAATTAGTGTATACATAGAAGAAGTCACTACAGCAATGAATCATCCTACAGTTTTGAACAAATATATAAAGTTTCCAACAAGACAAGAAAGGAATATTATAAAGCAAAGGAATGTTTAGGGTTCATACGCACTATGCGGGTAGCCGCATTGCGGCTAGCCGTCCGGCTGACCGCAAGCACAATTATGTACGTAATATTCATTTCTATGCGCACTGCGATGCGGCTACCCGCAGACCGCTCCGGTCGCTCGGAGGGCTGCGGCCCGAGTGACGGCCAGCCGGACGGTTGCTATACGCACTGTGCGGTTCAGTCTGCGGCTGCCCGCCATTGAGTGAGTGTGTGCACGTGGTACGTCTGGTAAAATGGAATTCGATACCGAAAAATTTATCATCGAAATCCAGAGTCGGCCAACAATTTGGAACACCAAATTACCAGAGTATTCTGATAGAATATTAAAACAAAGAGCATGGGAAGAGTTAGTGCATATTTATCACGGTACGGAATTGACAAAGGAGGAAAAACAAAAACTAGGTAATTACCAAAATCATTTTATTTTTTAAATGTAATTATCCTGCCATTCTACCCTCCCTTCATGCATAAAATATTCTGCAAATAATTCTCGATATCCGAAAGCAGTTCTATTGTTTCTTCGCACGTTATCTCGAGTAATAGTTTCAGTTAGTGGATTACTTAATGAGTCTCTAAAAGAATATCCGTCTCTGTCTCTTACAAAGTTGTGTAAAATGCAAGCAGACTTAATAATATCACTAACTAAATCGATGTGAACATTAATTGGTCTGTGAAAAATGCGCCACTTATTCGCAAGTACGCCAAAAGTACATTCAATGTAACGTCTAGCCACACAAAGTCTATAATTGAATATTCTTTTTGTAATATTTATATTATTTCTCGAATAAGGGCGCATCATACTCGTACTTAAAGCAAATGCCTCGTCTCCTACAAAAACGAAGGGGAAACAAGTTGCATTGTTTCCTGAAATAGGTGCTGGTTCAGGAATGTTCAAGCGGTTCTCTTGAATTTTTTTATAAAAGTTTGAGTTTTGAAATATTGCTGAGTCACCGAATCTTCCATATGCTCCAACATCAATCATCACAAATTTGTAGCTGCTGTCACAAATTGCTAGCAATACCAAAGAAAAATATCCTTTATAATTGAAGCACATTGATCCACTATTGTTAGGTGCTATAATTCTAATATGTTTTCCGTCACAAGCACCTATACAGTTCGGAAAATGTGCTCTAGTAGAGAAACCATTTGCAATTTGAAGCCACATATCTTTGGTTGGTTGTGGTAGGCATATATTTTTTAAGCAAAACCATATAGCTGCACATACTTCTCGAACTATTTCGGCGATAGTACTAATTCCAATCTTAAACATATAATGCAATTCTGCGAATGAACAGCCTGACGCCAAATATCTGAAACAATGTTTTTTTTTAGGTTTGAGTATTCAAAAAAAATGGAGAAATATTCGCGACTGTTTTGTGAAGGCCCATAAAGCGAAAGAGACTAAGAGCGGATCAGCGGCAAAAAAAAGACTTCATATGTTTTCTACGATAGTTTGTTATTTTTAAAAGATACTGTAACTGTCAATAGCACAACGGGGAATGTAACTACAGAAAATTAAGATGGTAACACTGCTATGCAAAATTAAGAAACACTTCCATCAAATACTTCATGGGCACCAAAGAGAAACAAGAAAAATAATAGTGATGATCTTATCGGTAGAAAGTTAGTCGGGGCCTTGAATAGAAATTTAGAAAGAAAGAGTGTTGAAGATGACGAGGATCGCCTCTTTTTCTTGTCTCTAGTAAAAGAATTTAAAAAAATTCCAGAACATATGCAATTGCAAAGTAAATTAGATATTTTAAAGGTAATTAAAGATGCGCAGATTTTCAATTATTCGAACATTGATTATCCAAGGCCTAATTCTTACCGGGGATATCAAACGTCACATTATTCTGGTAATAATCCCTATTCTCACCGTACAAACTTCTCGGAGGTTGGACGCGGGAATACCCATCATGGATATCAAACGGCACAGTATTCAGGAAGTAATGTCTACACGCAGCCTGTACAGTCTTTGGAGTTTGGACGAGACACGTCTCAAGAAATTGTGAGGAATCCGACGAATGCACAATCGCCAATTTCCGAAAAATATCAGGAGAGTGATTATCGGAATCCGACGAATGCATAATCGCCAATTTCCGAAAATTCTCAGGAGAGTGATTATATGGAACTTTTTAATTCCATCACTGACGATGATGCTTGAAATGTGTACCTACATTATTTTAATAAAAATTGAATTATACATATTTATTTTACTTACCGTAGCACTATTATTAACTTTGCTTCCGGTTTAAAACTATTGCGAAATTGTGTGTCTTGCTTTGTTATAAATTTTTCTAAAATGTTCAATAATTCTTCAAACGTTTTTATGCTCATTCTAGTAAATCCGAAAAACTTATCCTCATATTTTTTTAGTTCTTCGAAAAATATTGCAAAATGCTTGCTATCATCTCGTGTTTGCAAATAAGGATGCACCCAGTACTTCTTTCTTTGTTTTTTCTTCTTTACGTAACGTGTGTAAATGTAGTAAATAGCTGCAACTTCTTCCACGTCCATCTTTGAAATGGATCGACATGACCGCAAATCGCAACGGTTCTTCAACCGCACGTTGCGGTTGCGAATGCGGCTGCCCGCGATCCGGCTGGCCGCATTCGCAACCGCATCCTGCGGTCAGCCGCGCGGCTAGCCGTAATGCGGCTACCCGCATAGTGCGTATGAACCCTTAAAGATATCACTGGCAATCATTAATGAATTATTAGAAGTAACTACAACTTAGGTACTCACCTACTTTTTTCAGATTTTACAGTAAATACAAAGCCTGGGATAATAGGATGTGTAGATGGTAGCCACTTTAAAATATTTACTCCAATCAAAGAGGAAGAACACCTGTATTTCTGCAGAAAACATTATCATTCATTGAATGTTCAAATGGTATGTATATTATAAGGATTATTTGTTTTAAAAACAATTGTAAATAAGTATTCCTAGGTACATAAATATATTTTTTAATATAGATATGCGAATCTGACTGTAGAATTTTGTCCTTAAATCCAAAATTTGGAGGAGCAGCCCATGATGCATTTATTTGACAAAACAGTAATGTTAATAACTTCATGCAGAACTTACATAGAAATAATGAGATTGTATGGCTTTTGGGTAAGTTGATATACTTATATATCAGGTGTTAAAAAATTAACTTTAAAAATTTTACGAGGTTGCTCGGTATCGAAAAATAAAAATATATATAAAAATTTTTTTGAGCGATTTTAATTTTTCACAAAATTAAAGTAATTTGTAAAACTATTTTTATGCACACTGTACGCAGGGCTGCGCTTACGGCTCGGCGGACGGCGCGAGTTGACGTGTTTCTCCCCCGCGCCACCCTCCCCCGATCGTCAGTTGTTGGATATCCGTCGCGCGGGAAGGGTTTGTCGCTCAGTGTCGTCTCGAAACTTTCGCGCATCGCATTTTCAATAATGCCGTTTAGCTACAGTAACCGCGAGTACTTGGACATGATAGTGTGTTACATCAGGAGTGATAAAAATTTATCGGCAGCACGTAACTTATACCGGGAACTGTATGGTGACCAACGACAAGTGCCAGCCTTGCAAACCATCCTGGGGGCTTACCAGCGTCTATTGGGTTATGGCCAGTTTCGCTCTCCTCAAGGTCGGTCCTGTCTTCTTGGAACGCCTTAACGGAGAAATTTATCTGCAGTTGCTCCACTCTGTCGAAGAGATGGAAGATGTTCCTCTTGATGAAATAGCACACTACCACAGAGAAGTCCGTGCGTACTTGGACGTTACCTATCCGAATCTCTGGATAGGCCGTGGTGGGCCTATTGCCTGGCCTCCCCGTTCGCCAGACCTTACTTCTCTAGATTTTTATCTCTGGGGCCGTGTTAAGGACTTAGTGTACGGACATAGTGGAAGTAATATTAGAAACAGACACCTTTCGTATTAAGAATAAAGTAATAAGGAGCCTATTAATATTAAACATTATTGTTTCGTGAAATCGCTCCACATAACGAAAAAACAGCAAAATGCCTGCTAGTTTCGTTATTGATTCGTCATACGAACTGTAGATACTACGTATGTAGATACTAAGTACGTAGCGTGTTCTGCTCGGGCACCGCCCCGCGAGCCACCGCACCGGCCGCTTGCGGCAAGCGGGACTTCGACGGCCGAGTACGGTGCGCATATTCAATAATTTACGCGTAATGAAAATAATTGCAGATCTTTTGAACGGTGGCTTTTTTTTAATATTTCTTCGTGATTATTTATTTAATATAGTTTTAAACAACTCCTTACTTAAACTAATTTTTTTAACACCTTATATATAAGGTGTAAAAAAATTACCTGCAAGAAAATTAAGTACTTGTTTAGAATTATAAATAAAAAAGAATTGCGAAAAAAAGATTTCAAAATAACAACCCGTTTCAGAGTTAAGCAATATTTTCACTTCGCACAAAATTATTGAATATGCGCACTGTACACCGCACGCGCGCCGGCGACGGCGGCCTAAGGGTAGGTTCAGATGACAAGCGCTCAACGCGCGTTTTGATAACGCGCGTTTACAACTACATACATTTTATTCAGGCCGTACACATGCTAACGCGCGTTTTAGTAACGCGCGCGTTCAACGCTGCGCTAGCGCTCGACTGTTGTCAGCGCGCGTCAACGCCGCTTTGAGATCATTAGTTTTCTATGTTTCCGTTCAGTTGAGCGCGCGCTTTCGACGCGGATAGACGTATTTTAGGGTTCGTCAAGTTCGTCCGAAAATCGTCCGAAATGGAAACCGAAGCTTTTAATACGGAATTATTAATTGATGAAATAGAGAAACGTCCTGCGATATGGGACATGACAAGTAGCGATTATTCAGATAAGAATTTGAGAAGACGGGCTTGGGAAGAACTCGTCCTTATATTTTGTGAAGGACATGACAATGAAGAAAAGAAGAAAATATTATGTGAGTATATATATTTATTTACATTTACAATCGGTTTGTGTTACAAGTTAAATATAACGATCCTGCCAATCTACTTTTCCTTCATTAATGAAATAGTTTGTTAAATGTACTCGAACATTATCCGCCTGTCGCACAGCACGTCCGGTATAATGTGAGGCTAGATTTTCCAGGGGTGGCGTATAAAGTGTGTCTTCAAAATTGTAGCCATCCCTGATTCTGACATAATTATTTAGTGTACATATCGCTTTTACGATCTTTTCTGCAAAACCGATGTTAACATCTAACGGCCTGTGTAAAATGCGCCATTTATTGCACATTATGCCAAAAGTACATTCAACATACCGGCGTGCTAATGTCAAACGGTAATTAAATATTTTTTTAGCATAAGTTAGTGACCTTCCCCCATATGGACGCATTAAATTCTCCATCATGCCAAAAGCTTCATCAGCCACTATCACATATGGCAACGTTGTCGGTCTATTTTGTATTAACAATGCCTTTGGCTCAGGTAGATCTAATGATCTTTCTGTCAGCTTTTTGTACAATGAAGAATTCTTGAATATACCTGAGTCACTGTTTTTACCGTAGGCACCTATGTCAACCCACACAAAACAATAGTTTGCATCCGCTAGCCACAATAAAACTAGCGAAAAATAATTTTTATAGTTATAATACATAGAACCCGTGTGTTCAGGCTGGATTAACCGTATATGTTTCCCGTCCAAGGCTCCCAAACAATTGGGAAACTTTGAGTTCTTTTCAAATATCGTGGATATTTCACACCACTTTTCTTTCGTTGGTTCACTCATAACAACGGGCCTTAATTTTTTCCAAATAGTTTCACATACATGTGGTATTATAGTAGCCACAGTAGATTTGCCAATTCTATAGTCGTAGCTTAATGTCCCAAATGAACATCCAATGGCCAAATATCTGGAAACAAACATAAACTATTACTAAATACTGTTTTTTTTTTCAGCGTCATCCCTGCAAAAAAAGTGGAAGAGTTTACGGGATAATTATATGAGAGAGGTGAAGAAAATAAAGACTGTCAAATCTGGATCAGGAGCTTCCAAAACTTCGACATATATTCATTATAATAGACTACGATTTCTACAGGCATCAATTGCCAACAAAGATACAGAAAGTAGTTTCGATGCAGATAATGCATCAACTTCGTCAGAGGTTGCTGAAGTAGAAATAAGTTCTGGCTTTAAGAGTCCTAAATCTACTTCAAGAAAAAAACAAAAATTAAATCCTGCTGATGAAAGATTTGCAAACATATTAGAGCAGAGTTTAGCACAGAAAAATGTGTCTCATCCAAAAGAAGATGACGATGAAGACAAGCTGTTTTGTTTGTCACTCGTTAAAGAGATTAAAAAAATTCCGGAATAAGGCGACTTCAAACTAAAATTGCCATTTATAATTTAATTTTGCAAAACCAAAATGAATTTCAAGGACCACAACAACAGACATATGAAAATCAAAATTACCCGGTATCACAACGAAGAAATTATTCATCACAAGAGCAGCGTCATCAGTCATCAGCTTCTGTTGAAGGCTTTCGTTATCATGATTATAGATCACAGCAGTCTAGTGTGTCAAATAATTTTGCACATTATGGTTATACTACAGCAATGGGGTCTCCATCGCCAGTAACACCTACTCCATCGCCAGCACCAACTAATGTCAGCAATGAATCAGAGTTAGAGTTATTCTGCGAGTAACAAAATGTTATTTTTTCTTTAAAAAAATTGTTCCTAAACAAGTTGATTTGATTTATTTGATTTATAGATTATGTTGATTATTAAAAAACTTACCTCAATGTAATTATGAGTTTTTCTTCCGGTGAAATGCTATATCGCACAGCGTTTTTATCTGCTACGAGTTCATCGTTTATGAGAGTCAGTAAGTCATCAAATGACTTGATGGACATTCTGAAGTAGTTAAAGAATTTGGGCTCAAATTGCCTTAACTTAGGATATAAAATAATGTACTGACTTTCAGTCAGCCTGGTTGACAAAATTGGGTGAACCCAATATCTCCGTCTTCTGTTGTGTCGTTTCTGCCGTCTGTATAAAATCACCGATAAAACTGTTTCTACGTCCATCTTCGACAAATGTAGAACTCAAACTGGCCGCAACAACGCGCGTTTAACGCCTGACAAGCGCGCACCATGTGAACACTATACAAAAATTCAACGCGCGTTCAACGCGCGCTGAGCGCTTGTCATCTGAACCTACCCTAAGCCTCCGCGACCGGCCGCCCCGCGCGCCGCTCTGCACGCGTGGGTCGTTGACCCCTGCAGTACGACACGCGACGGCGCAAATTTGAAACAGCTGATTCTAATTTTCCCATCACATTTCTCAGACTTTGGACTGGCAAATCATCGAACTACTAAATGACTGTTTAAATTAAGTTACGAGTAGCTCGATAAGTTGGTATGTTTAAAAAATTTGAATCAACCTATTTACAATAATTTAGAAACTACTTACAAGAAGTCTTAATTTAAATCTTATTTACAAAAGGTGCTGGAAATGTTCGCCGTTTTGTCTAATGCACAAGTTAGCACGACGCATAACGTTTCCTTGCACTTCGATTAATGTGTCTCTGTCACTTTTAATTGAGTCAAATGCACTAATAATACGGGTTTTTAATTCGTCCACGTTTCGAATGTTGTTGCCACTATGTCCATAAACTAAGTCTTTGACACGACCCCAAAGAAAAAAATCTAGAGGCGTCAGGTCGGGTGACCGAGGCGGCCATGCAATAGGCCCAGCACGACCTATCCAGTGGTTAGGATAGGTAGCGTCTAAATACGCACGGGCTCCTCGGTGGTAGTGTGCAGGCGCTCCATCATGCTGGAAAAAGTGGTTCCTTGTTTCGGCAAGAGAAACCTCATCCAGCATCTCTTGCACAGACTGAAGCAGGTCCAGATATGTGTCGCCATTGAGGCGTTCCAGGAAAACTGGTCCGAGTACTGTCTGCCCTATGATACCAGCCCATACGTTCACTGAGAATCTATGTTGAAAATGGTCAGGGACCACAGCACGCGGGTTTTCGTACGACCACCAGTGAGCATTGTGGATATTAAATAACCCTACTCTACTAAAAGTTGACTCGTCTGTCCAAAGAATATTACGAGGTTCTTCCACCAACCATCTACAGAACCTTAACCTTGGCTCGTAATCTGCGGTAATAAGTTCCTGTACTCTTAAAAAGTGGTATGGATGTTGACCTTCTTCATGCAGCACATTCCACGCAGTAGCGTGACTTATCCCTAGGTCCCGACCTGCGTCACGTGTGCTCGCATGTGGATTTTCACTGAAATAGTCCAGCACTCGGTCTTCAATGTCCCCGGAGAGCCGTGGCCTACCAGCATCTGCTTGATGAGGACGAAACTGGCCATAGTCTAATAACCGCTGGTAGACTCCTAGGATTGTTTGGACAGCAGGCACTCGTCGTTGCTCACCAAACAGTTCACGGTAACGGTTACGAGCCGCAGCTAAACTTTCACCAGTCGTAATGTAACACACTATCATATCCAAGTACTCTCGATTGGAATACGTAAAAGGCATTATTGAAGTATTCGCGAACGTACGTATTTGCCGTAATAAATCAGGGAAATAGGGTGTATTTCCCTGATTTATTACGGCAAATACGTCGCGCGACGGATATCGGACGACTGAACGGGGCGCGAAGGGCATAAAGCGGGCTGCGGGAGGGAATAGTAGCGGGCGGCGGGGGTACGACGCTCGCGCGCGGTATTTGAGCGAGCCCCTAGCGCAGCCCTGCGTACAGTGCACAAAAAATATGATACTAAATTGTTTTATTAATGTGAAAATATAGAAAGTGCACAAAAAAAAAAATTTTTTTTTGTAATGTGTTTGTTTTTCGATGTCGAGTATGTGGACGAAGTTCTTGCAGTTAATTTTTTTACACCTTATATAATAGAACATTCGTATGGTAATGGGTAATTGATTTTTCTATTTTAAGGTGATTCCGGTTACCCTCAGAGGCCATGGTTGATGACACCATACTCAGATCCAGTGCCCAATTCTGTAGAGGATAATTTCAATAAGGCTCATATACCAGCCCGTGTCGTTATTGAGAATACTTTTGGCAGGCTAAAAAATCGTTGGCGTTGTTTAAGTAAAGAGAGGACATTGCATTACAGACCAGAGAAAAGCGCACAAGTTATTACAGCATGTTGTGTCTTGCATAACATTGCTATAAAATATAATTTTCCTGACCCAGATGGGGTTTCCCTACAAACTGGAGGTAATTTCTAAAAAATACCTAAATAGTTTTCAAATAATGAATTCTGTATACCTACATAATATGTTGTCTAAACATTATAATAACCCTCCTTTTTGTTTCACCGTGGTAGAGTAAAAATAAGACTGCTCTCATAACTGATTCAAAATTATTATCTTTACAGCTTACGAGCAAATGGAGGTATTACAGGAAAATGAAACTTTATGATAGCAAATATTTATGATAGCAATTGCCATCAATTTTGGCATCGTGCTACTGTGGTTAATCAGACACCAGTGCAGAAAACATGTGCGAAACTGGTTCCGTCAAGAAGCAGAGGTAATCGGGCTGGCGCCGGTGGTCAAAGGCGTCACCGTGCAACAACCAATTACTAATCGGACAACCGATGTATACTAATGTAGTGAGAAAAAGTAGTGTATAAGTAGAATTAAGCACAGTTTATCAAGTCAAAAGAGTGTAAAGTAACATAGTTTAAAATGTAAAAAATAACACCCATGTCGTCATGTAAAATGATACTTGTTATTTGTAACGCCGGACTGACAGCCACCAACATTGCTGATAACCAAAACCTAGTGTGTAATCATAAAACGTGTATGTATTATGTTTAATAAGTAGAAACTAACGATGTCATGTCACTCACAAAATGTACTAAGCAGATCCAAGGGAAGTATACCCACACATTTTTGTATAATTTTATCAAATTATAAAGATAGGGCGGGAATACTGTAGTGACACAATGTTGCAATCCCGTTGACGTAGCAGTTTTGATATTCTGTACGCGTGGCCACGCCGCACACTGGTGCAAGAGCGGAAATAACTCAAATTTTCGGAGTGTTTATTACACTTGTAATATGTCACGCACCAAATAATAGACACCCTAATAAACAGAGTGTTATAACAATTATATAAAAAATAACTAATTTTCAGACATTAATAAACTATCAAAGATGATCGAGTAAGAACGTATAGTTATAACGAAAACATCGCATGTTTCAAGGACTGATAAAATGTAATTATAAGTAATAACTTTACAATTCTATTTTTTTTTTGGGAGACACAAGTATGCAGTAAATAAATAGCTAGTTATTATAAACTTATTTAAAATATTTTGATTGTAGTGTAATTTTATATGGGACTGCTCTTTTTAAACCATTTCGCTATGATAAAAGGGTCATAACATATTTCCGCGGATGACCGCTGCTTTGTCACATGCTTCTAATGATGCATTGATTATTCAGAATTGGTATTATGTACATTTCAGCTGCAACTAATTGCAACCTTGGCTCTATAACTACATTAACTAATGAGATTATTTTTCCGAGAAAAATGACACTTCAACGTAAATGAGCTTAATGTGGGTATTTTAGTAATTACTATCGTAAATATGTGGTTATTTTAGTAATTAGTATCGTCATCGAATAACTATATAAGGGGTACCATATCAGTTTTTATTTAGTAACGAGTATCTATTTGAGAAAGTAACACCATTTAGTAGTGATGGCCGCTTTTAATATTTCCTATTCTGAAATGGCTAATATTGTATTAAAGAGTGATCGTGAAGTGCATAAGAGCTTAGAAAATCAAGCTGTATTAAAGAATAAGACAAAATTTTATCAAAAATATGAGGAGTGGTTGAAAAATACTTTGTCCTTTACTGAAATGCCTGCTGAAACAGATACCCTTAATGAACCAGGATCGAGTAAGCGGTCGCGGAGCGGACGTCCTGAAAAATCGTTCGAGGAATGTTGTGACCGGACTAAACGATAGAAAGTAAGGAGCATGTGTGAGAACTATCCTGAAGAACTTATTATATATATTACAAGATGAACTGTTTAAAAAATTAGGAATTAAGGTTGATTTTGTAAAACAAGGTATGAGGTCTTCAAATGATGGGAATACATCAAGAAGATTTTTCGCTAATCCAGATATAGTGGCTGAAGTGACAGGAGTTGATAAGACCTTAATTCATCATTTTTCGGTAATACTGCTTGCAATTAATAAAGGTGCAATGATTGATGCGGAAAAAATTGGAGAATACTGCGATGAAACTGCTGAATTATATGTTAGGTTGTACAGTTGGTACTACATGCCCAATACCGTACACAAAATTCTAATTCATGGTAGCAGTATCATAAATACCGCCGCATTACCTGTGGGAATGTTGACAGAGGAAGCTCAAGAAGCACGAAATAAAGATTATCGGTCATACAGATTGCATCACTCAAGAAAGTGTTCGCGTGAATCTTCTAATGAAGATAATTATATTAAACATGCTCTTGGCTTCCTCTGATCCATATATCAACTCCTTGAGAACAGTACCTGTACAAAGGCGTACAGCACTACCCGAGGATGTCTTAATTTTACTAATTGATAATTAATAAAGCTCTAATTCATTCTAATTCATATCATAAATACTGATTTCAGTAGAAAAAATAATATTTTCCGCACTCCCATACAAAGTGCACCACTGTGCGCCGCTCGGAGAGCGGCAGTGCACATAGAGACCGGATATAAATAAGTCATATTTAACTATTGTAACCTAGTGTATTGGGTTTGAAGAATAAAGACACAAAGTTTTACCTCTTACACCACCTTTTATTTCACCACATAAGAAACTAAGGAAGAGCACTAAAACAGTTTACAAACTAGAGTTAAAAAAAGATATTGATAAAAAATTAAATATTGTTCTATAAAAAAACTGCTAAATGGTAATTATATAATTTAGATTTCGGGCAGAAACAGTCATTTCAACAAACATCGAAAACCGTTGAAGCGTCATGGACGAACATTTCGCGGTATTTTGGCGGTATTACTATTATTAGAAATGCAAACTATGGCTATTACGTATGTTTCTATGTATCGTATTATTGATAATAGTCGTTTAATTTGAATATTATCGTACTTTTGCTGTGAAACATTGAAATGAAAATTACGTAGTACCCCCCCCCGCGCCCGCGGGGCCGTCGTCACAGATTCAGAGTTAGAGTTAAAGGTCTTCCAAACCGCCATTTTGGTACGACTTCCTGGATCAAAGAATTATGGATGCGACATCCGTGATCTCAATTTGAATATTTTTTGTTGACGTTTTTTTTTATTCGTGATTATAACCGACTTAAAAAAGGAGTTTATCAATTGTATGTGTGTGTGTTTTTTTTTGTGATTATTAACCCTTAAACCCTACCCGGGGGTCCAGCAAACCAGAGGATGAATATTTCTAAATATTTTTGCAATAATTGAACGCACTTTTATGTCACTGGAGTCTAATCTCTAGTGACGTCGGCGGCCATCTTGTAATTAGTCGAGCGTCAGCGCTTTCACTGTTTTGACGGATTTATTGCAATTTATGGGTTTGTCAGACCCCAGGGTAGTAATAACGCAATATATTGTCATTTCATTTCGTCGATATATTGGTGAATGCTGTTATTTTTTATATAATATTATAAAGGGTAAGTTTCATATTTTGATGTAGTTATTACAATAACAGTGGTATTTCATTCTTTAGAAACAATTATATAGACAAATCAAGCAATTTTGTTGTTTCGTTTTTACAGTTCATTCAATATTGTGTTTTATGTTATTGTTTCAGTTTTAACGATCAATATTGCATAAAATGGACCAACAGATTACTCAGTGGTTGTATGAAGACGAATCAGAAGATGAAGAGGCATGTGAAGTCGCTGTTCCTGACCTTGAAAATGATGTTGAAGAAGATGGAACTATTGAAGATTTTCGAGCAGAAATTCTGGATGATAATACAGAAGATTCTTCATCGGATGATGAAATTCCTCTGTGTAATTACAGTTCAGGTAATTTTCTTCGTGTCTTACCTGTCCCTAATAATCTGAAGGGGAAAAACGGGTTTAGGTGGACAGGTGAAAAACCAACAAGGTCTAGAATTCCACGAAGAAATATTTTGTTTCATCCTCCTGGACCTAAAGCTGCAGCTCGTGAAATAACAACAGAGCAAGGAGCATGGAGTATTTTTTTTTCTGATGAAATACTTGAAGAAATTGTTAGGAATACAAATGCTGAAATTGGTAGACAGAGAGAAAAATATAAACGAGACAGACCTATACAGAATACGGAGGATGAAAACGCGGATGCATCGAGTTCCACAAAAATACGTCCTTCTTTTGCTAAGGATGCAAGTGTGTTGGAAATCAAGGCTTTATTTGGGCTTTACTACTTAGCGGGGGTTCTCAACATGAATCATGTCACCACCAAGGAATTATTTGACAAGAACTCAGGGTGTTGGCTATTTTCGTGCCACCATGAGCCAAGCTAGATTTGAGTTTCTGACAAACTGCGTTTTGACGACCGGTCTACCAGAGAAGAACGACAGCAAAATGATAGAATAGCACCAATTAGGAACATTTTTGATCACATTGTCAAAGTTTCAAATGAAGTATATAGCCCTTCAGATTGCTGTACATTAGACGAAATGTTGTTGGGCTTTAGAGGTAGATGTATCTTCAAAATGTACATACCGAGTAAACCAGACAAATATGGTATTAAAATTTTAATGACTTGTGACTCTAAAACTGCTTATATGATAGATGCTTTTGTATATTTGGGCAAAGGCTCGTGCCCTACTAGTGTACCTGCTGCTCACTTCTTTACTATGAAACTGACTAAGAAAATTCATGGCACAAACCGCAACCTCACTTGTGATAATTGGTTCACATCAATACCAGTGGCAAAAGAATTGTTGCAAAAGCAGGTGACCCTTGTAGGTACGCTACGTAGAAACAAAAGAGATATTCCACCTTCTTTTGTTGAGCTAAAAGATCGCGATCGCAACACAGCAAAGTTTGCCTTTTCAGAAGAACTTACGCTTTTGTCTTACTGTCCACCAAAATCCAAAAAGAAAAAAATTGTCACCATGTTGTCAACTATGCATCCAACAGCAGATCCTGATGCAACGATTCAATTACCAGAGATGATAGAGTATTATAATAAGACTAAAGGCGGAGTTGACTTGATGGATCAGCTATGCCACAAGTACAGCGTGTCTAGGAGATCAAAAAGGTGGCCAATGGCAATTTTTTATGGCCTTCTGAATATGTGTTAATTCATATATCTTGCTAAAAATGACCACGAAAAAAAATTTTAATGTATTGGGGTCCTTAAAACCCCTGGGTAGTAATAGTGTTTCTCCAGGAATGGGTAGGGTTTAAGGGTTAATCGACTTTTTTGTTCGTGATTTTAACCGACTTCAAAAAAAGGTGGTTTTCGGTGATGTGTTACCAGGGGTGTTGCCAAGGGTGCTGCAGAGCGTCCTGGACACACCCTTGGACGGAGACGGTGGTGACGGTGAAGAGGCCGGTGAAGAAGAGGACGACGCGCCTGCCGCTGCTCCCGACAGTGTCCCTCCAACGGCGACGGACCAGCCTTGGAGGTGGTATGATTTTGAATGGAAAGATTTTCCGAATTCCCCGATTCCAGCTGAATTGAGGAGGGAAACGTTTTCCCAAAGCAATGTTGGTCCGACAACTCCACGGGACGACCCATATGACATTATCCTTGACATTTGGGATCGTCCAATTATGGAGTACATTGCCTCGGAGACGAATAAGTATGCTCAGCAGGTAGTAGATCAGATGACTGCTAACAACAGCCTCCATCCCAAAAGCCGCATCCGCCGTTGCTATAATACCACGGCGGATGTACTTTATATCTATTTTGACCTCCTTTTGGCGATGGGGGTTGTTGTGAAGTCTAGGATAGAAGACTACTGGTCTGCTGCCTCTGACATATTTATTACTCCACGTTTTAGCGCACACATGCCAATCGATCGATTTTTATTAATTTCTAAATGTCTTCATTTTAATAATAATGATGACATGTGTGGGCTAAACCTGGACGCCTCCGAGGCAAGACTGTACAAGATCCAGCCAATACTGTCACATTTAAACAAGAAATTTCAAGAACTGTATACTCCAGCGCAGAACATTGCTCTAGACGAGAGTCTTTTGATGTGGAAGGGCTGGTTGGAGATGGGCCAGCTCATTCCAAATAAAGCTGCAAAAAAAGGCATCAAGACTTATGAGGTCTGTGAATCTCTAACCTACCTATGGCGGTTTGAGGTTCACGCTCATAAACGAAGTCAATTGCCACCGCAGCAGTTTGAAGATCCATTAGAGGCACCTACGCCGTCTATAGTACTGCGGCTGATCCAAGGTCTGGAGCACAAGGGATACACATTGTGAATGGACAATTTCTACAATTCGCCGTGTCTCGCTCGACGACTAAGTCCTTTGGCTTTGGTTGTGTAGGGACCCTGCGGACCGATCGTAAGTTTGTTCCGCAGGCCCTGCACAGTCTAACCAAGCGGAGCGTGCGCCAGGGACAGTTGGCTGGTCTTACCTCGGGGGACGTCGATTTCATGGCATACCTCGGTTAGCATCTCTCCATAGAGAGATGCTAACCGAGTGGCTACGATCTCTACGTACCATGGCAACGACGTCCTAACAACCCGGGGATCCACCAAACCCACCCTGATATTGGACTACAATATCATGATGGGTGGGGTGGATAATAAATACCAGCTCCTGGCCATGTATCCGGTCGAGCGGAAACGAACCACGGTGTGGTACAAAAAATTGTTCCGAGACTTTTAAACGTCGCCGTATTAAACGCTTTTATCATCTATCGCCACTCTTCTTCTTCTCTGTCTGATCGTTATTTCCGTATGAAAATCATCAAAAGTCTTCTTTCACATCATGGTCCCCTCCCCATTCCCATTATCCCTGCAACCACACAGAACCGTCACACAGACGAGTATTTCATCTAAAAAACCGATCATAAGTCGAAAACTTGAATTTTGTTATATTGCTTTACAACCATTGTATCGTGAGAGCCCAATAGCTATTATGTCACTAAATCGCCAATTTGTCTACTCACCGCCTCCCCACCAACCGTAGCATCAGTCGGACCCCAGTAGTTGCGTGAATCGCATGTCTTTGTTCTCGGCACTATAGTTAAAACGTGATCTTTAAATTGCATTTAGTCTGTGTTTGGTGAAATTGTGTGATAACCATTATGGATATTTTGGAAGAAGGTATGTATTTCATTTATAAAAGCATGTTTATTTTGGTATTACACTTTATTTAAGTGAAATTTTGCACCCTAAATGTACACCATAAAAAATGCACAATTTTTTAGTAAACTCTGTAATTAAAGGTGTTTTTGTTTATGAGTTAAACCCAGTTAACTTATAATTTTGGATGTAACATTTAGTTTTATTATTCTTGACAAGGTTTTTAAAGAAAAATATCCCGCATATACACGCCATTTTTTTTTTTTTTTTACGAAATTAGTCGAAATCCGCTTTTTTAAACAGAGTTTTATTTTTATTTTTCTATTCCAGAAACTCCAATGACGTCGATGGAGATGAGTAGAAAATCACTCTATGAAGTCATAAAACAATGTTCAGACAGAAAAATTGACCAAAAGTTTGAGTTTTTAGAAAATCGTCTTAAAATAATCACGAAATGCTCTGAAAATAAACAAGGTTCATTGAGAAGTGCCTTAAAAGCATTTAAGTATCAATTCAAACAAAAATGGACAGCCGCCAGTTGTGCTGAGAAGTCACGTATATTGTTCATCATCGTGTCACGTATGTTGTACATCAGCATGTCACGTACTGTCCAGGGTTAAGTTAAGGTAAATATACTGTTCTCCGTAGGCTTAGTGTTAGCACGTAGTCACGTACTATCTATGTATATTTAAAACACCTATTAAAGGAGAGAGGGCAGTTGAGGACTGTAGTTGAGTACAGTTGAGTCTCAGTTCACAATTGACTCTCAAAGTAATACACGTCATGTTGTTTACTTAACCCCTCCTCATCCCCACATCGCATGGCGACCCTGCCAGTCGGCTGGACGGCGTTATAGTTCTCCGTTCGAGGGATTCGCAGCAGCAGAGGTCGACTAGGCTTCGGTGAGAGCTTCGCGTCACATCGGGTCACGGGCCATGGGGAGCACAACGTCAAAGGAAGAAGTGGTTATCGCTCAGACGGCGGCGGGTGGTTCGAATGCCGCAGCGGTTACACAGGAGCAGGTGACGGCCATCCAAACGGTGCTGTTATTTATTGCTGTATGTTTGGCACTTATCATCGTTGGTGTGGCAGTCCAGATATATAGAAGGTGTCACCACAGTTGGGTCGAGGACCAGCTAAACCAGCAGGAGGTTCGCAAGGCTGTGCAGATGGCCTGACCAGATATGGGCGAAGTAACATTCCCTCGTCAAGAAGTAAGTGATTAAGTGATTTTATACGTGAACTTAAGTGTGTGTGATGACCGAGCGGTAAATTTAGAGACAATAGTATACATATAGTATATTAAGTTTAAATGGAAGTGGAACTAACGTCACTGTTCGTGCAACTAAAATTGTTAAGGGAAAATATTGTGAAATTAGGTCCTAGTAGGCGGAAAGGCGACAATTTCAATAAGAAAATTAGTGACGCGAAAGCCTTATACGATAAATTTAAGAGTATAATTTCAAGTTCGGGCAAATTTTCAGAAGAGTTAACACAGCTGATAGTTAAGATAGAAAATTTGTACGTAGATACTATAAAATTTGAAGACATCGGCGAAATCAAGTTAGAGATGGCGGCGGAAAGATTTTCTTTAAAGACAACGGTTAGCTTGCTACCGAAAATGGATGGCGATGAGCAGGTGACCCAAGATTTGATTGATGCCATAGGTTTATATAGTTCTATGTTGGAGGAGACAGATAATACTCTTTTAGTAAAATTCGTTCTAACCACACGGCTTACCCAGGGGGCTAGGATTCGGTTGTCTTCCAATTACGCAACAGTGGACAGTCTGCTAGCTGACATGAGAAAACATTTAATAACAGTAGAGTCGGACGTGGCTGTGCAAGCCAAACTTGCTCGCGCTAGGCAAAACAATAAATCGGTCGCGGAATTTGGTGCCGAGATAGAAAAGTTGATGGTCAATTTGACTATTTCTCAAGCCGGGGAAAGTTTGGAAGCTTATAAAATTTTGCAGCCGTTGAACGAAGGAAGTTTGCCGACGGACTTCGTAATCAGCGTCTTACTACGGTTATTGCGGCGCGGAATTTAACTTGTTTAAAAGATGCTATTAGGGTAGCGGAAGACGAGGATTGTGCTTCATCGTTGCAAGTGTTGACGTACCAGCGCTGGCCCGCAAGACGTGGTTTTTCATCGGGCGTAAGAAATTGCGGAAATAACCATAGGCGGTAGATTGTAGAGAGTAGGCACGCGCAGCATGGAACAGCTGTTGAGCGTACGCGCAAAAATGTCAAGGCATGGCATAGCAGTGGAATGCGCGGTCGCAGCGATAATGCTCGTCGTGGACGCCAGGCTCAGCAAGGTCGACTGCGTGTAGCATGTTTTGAGCACGCGCGGGGCGTTGCTGACTCAGGCGCAGTGTCAATGTCACGGAACGATGAAGGCGGGCAGCTGAGTGAGACTCGGTTTTTTCGTGCCTAAGCATATTTTAGCTTGTGATAGCATTAACTGGGTTAATTTGTTAGTGGATAGTGTAGATACGGAATGGTTAGTGGATACAGGTGCGCCCATATCAGCCGTAAAAATCACTTTTTTAACGAATAACGCTTTGTGTTATAAAGTGGTTAAGGAAGAGTTGGTGATCAATGGTGTAGGAGGTAGTTTGCGAGCTATAGGTTATGTATATTTAAATTTGGAGTACGGTCGATGTTCGTTCGTGCATAGGTTTTATATATTTGAAGTCGGTAGGCATATTAGGCCAGGATTTTTTGCAGAAATATAGTGGTATTATAAATTTTTCATTGAGTAGCTTGATATTGCTTTGGTTCTCTCTTCAGTGGGCCTGATCCCGTTGCCTGATACTTCGTAGCCGAGAAAATCAATCTTGTCCTTGCCGAACTCACATTTTTCTACCTTTAGCATGACGCCGTAATTCTTTAGGCGCTCCAGATATTGCCTGTGTGGCTATCTTAGAACACGATAGTTCTGATTTACCACGTCTACTGCAACATTTTCCTCTTTGCAACTTTACCTCAGTGGTTGGCTGTATGTCTTTCACTCAGCTCTCCATGCGTTTAACCATCCCACCTAGTGACTTGGCATCCTCCCTGAGCTTGAGCGCTTCGCGTTCGTCCGTGTTGAAAGATTTAATGACTATTCAAATAAATAGTGAATCGATGGCGGATATCGAAAGAATCACAAATGCTCTTTTGAATCCCTCGCAGGTATTATTGGATTTCGACATGTCCTCCTATGTGGAACATTATCTTCCGGTTATGTACTCAAATTAATGCTTTTGATAATGAAGGTTTTGCAGCCTTCTTTTCTGCCTATCGCGAGAAATATGCTACTTATTTGATTCGTCTTTCCTCTTTTGTTCGAGCATTTTATGAGCATGGTCTGCGCTTACCAACGCGAGTCGTATTTTCATTGGCTGGCAATCCACACGGTGTTGCTGGCCCTCCTCTGCGTATGAAGATCAATCTTAGTAGTGTTTTTGTATACTTCATGCATCTACCTGACAAATTCACCCCTCTTTATAATGTGCCGGACCAATTGATAATAGAGTCGGATATGATAAATCAAATTTCAATTTTAATGGAATTATTTCGCCAGAATCGCATTCTTATAGAACGATTGGAGCTAACTGAGTTGGTTGCCCTGAGAGATTCGTTCAAATTGGTTATCGCTCATGTTACTGGAGGGTTATCATCATTTCTTCATATGGCTGCTTCACAATCCTTTGTTCAGTTTCTTGACGGCTTCAATCTACTAGTTGACAACATATATAACACTCCTCGCTCCAATTTGATCGCTGATTTGTTTGCTCAGTTCTGTCACCAACCAGAATGGTTCGGCGCTACGAACACTATTACATATGCTCTAAGAAATTATGACTTACCCTCGCGGTCTCGTGAAGTTCGGGTAGCACAAGGAATTATTTTGTCTAATGAGCATGTCGGCGAAATAAGAAGGATGCCTCTGCGTGAATGGCGGATTCTGCTGTCACGCGGAACTCTACTATGTACTCTGTACGAGGCCCGAAACGCCGCTATTCGAAATGTTCTTGACTGGTATATCCCACGTACATTGGTAGTTAGTCATTCAGTTGTCAAAACTCCTGATCCGTTCAAAGTAGTAATTTCATCAAACGATTCAAGCCAGTGTAAAATAGAATTTGGCACTTTTGTAGAATACCACGTAATTGGAGGTGATGTTGAGCCAACTGTGGACCACTGGTTAGTGAATGATAATGTACATAAGTTTCAAATCGTACACCCTACTTCAACCTTACGAGCTAAAGAGTCGGCGAACTTTAATGAAGATATAATACGAGTAGATCATTACTTAGCGCCCGGTGTCGAAGTCATTAGTCTCCTTGAACACCTGAGGAAAATGTTCGTTATTTAAAACCATCGTCTTCTATGAGGTTGGGGAATGCAAATTACACTGGCCCCACAAGGGTAATAAGAGGAAGAAGGTTTCGATGCCGCTCAAGTCGTATGATTACCTGTTGACTATTCCTCCGCGTTGTGAAGTAGTTAGGTATTTTCCCGTTAATAAAGCAGAAGATTGTATAGTGGTAAGGAAAGAATTGCGTAGAGGTGTTTTTTTGGCAAGTGTGGTGGCTAGGCCTAGGAATGGGATGATACCCACAAACTCTGAGGAAGTTGTGTGTAGTATGTCCGGTGTAGAAGTTTATCCGTTAAGTGGTTACGATTGTTGTAGTTTTGCGGAGCCGGAAGGGAACGTTGGGCGTGTTAAGGAAATGTTTTCTTTGCTTAAACTTGATTATTTAAATGCCGAGGAACGATTGTCCATTGAGCGAATTTGCGCGAAGTATTCTGATATATTTCATGTTCCGGGAGATAAATTATCAGTCACGAATGTGTATGAGCAGTCAATACGATTGAAAGAGAATGTGACTCCAGTTTATAGGAGGCAATATAGAATGCCTTATGTACAGAAGAAGGAAGTTGATAGGCAAGTGCAGGAGATGATGGATAGTAATATTGTAATATTATTGAGGAGACAGTTAGTGAGTGGTCTAGTCCTGTTTTGGTTGTACCCAAAAAAGCAGATCGTAGTGGGGAGAAGAAATGGCGCGTGGTGATAGATTACAGGCAGTTGAACGAAAAGATACAGGATGATAAATTCCCTTAGCCTAATATAACTGAAATCTTAGATTCAATGTCGGGTGCTGTTTACTTTAGTCACTGTGATTTGTCGCAATCATATTATCAATGTGCTTTAGAAGAAAGTAGTAGGAGATACACTGCTTTTACGACTGATAAGGGGCAGTATCAGATGTGTAGGTTACCAATGGGGTTGAAGATAAGTCCGAGTTCTTTTAGCAGATTGATGACTGTGGCCATGTCTGGATTGAATTACGACAGGTGTCTGATTTATTTAGATGATCTAATTATTGGACGGAAGGACGGAATTTGGATGAGCATAACAGGAATCTTATATCAGTTTTTTCACGCTTGAGGAAAGTAAATCTTAAGCTAAATCCATCCAAATGTGAATTTTTGAAGAAGCAAGTGCTTTATTTAGGACACGTAATTTCGGAGGAAGGTATTTCACCAGATCCAGAGAAGGTAGAAGTCGTAAAAAGTTATCCGCGTCCAACGACGGTTGATGAGGTAAAGAGATTCGTAGCGTTTGTGAATTATTATAGGAAATTCATACCAAATTTTGCTAATATAGTGGTACCTATGAATAGACCGTGTAAAAGAGGTGTCGTGTTTAGTTGGACCGATGAGTGTGAGAGGTCTTTTCTGTTGCTTAAGGAAGCGTTGAAGAATCCACCGGTGTTGGATTATCCAGATTTTTCTGACAACAACACTTTCATATTGCAAACCGATAGTTCGGGGTATGCTTTAGGGAGTGTGTTGTGTAATGGGAACGGGAAACCCATTGCATATGCTAGTAGGTCTTTAGGGAAAAGTGAGTTAAATTATCCTATAATAGAGAAGGAGTTATTGGCAATAGTTTGGTCAGTTAAACATTTTAGACCATATTTGTACGGACGGAGGTTCGTCGTAAAAACAGATCACCGGCCGCTGTTGTATTTGTTTAACATGACAGGGGGCTTAGACAAAGTAACATCGCTTCGTAGCGAAACGAAATCTAAATTCGTCTTCGTCTCTGAGATAACGATAAACATTTCCTAGCCAATGTAACAGTCATGTCGCGATCGTTGTGTCGAATTGTTTATTCATTAAGAAACAAAAAAATTGGTTATGGTAGCGAAAATTTTGCTGTCAGTGTCAGTCAAGAAGTGCCAAATTGGATCAAACCCGCGAACTTTTAATTTGTTAATTATTATTGATTTATAAAATGGAATCAAGAGTGCGAGCAAGTCCCGAACAATTGTCAACGCTGCTTTAGTATATGGAAACGTAAGTAAATCCAAGTTTTATTCATCAGCATGTAATGTAAACGATCTTATCAATGAAATACTTATATTGAATCTTTGTTTGTTTATGTTACAGTCATGGTGACCTGGCGAGGCCTCTTGCTGGATCACAAGGTCGGGTAAGGTCAGACCGACTATGGTCTGAACTTACCAACCTTTTGAATGCTGTTGGTGGTGGTGTCAGCAAGACTATAAATAAGTGGAAAAAAGTAAGGACCTAATGAACATTTTTGGAAAGACTGGTGCGATGGAAGAGTGGCTAGCAATCCTAGCTATGTTTTCAAGGGTTTTGGACAAGTGGACACACCCTTGCGGTTATGAAGGTTGTCTTGTAATCGCTTCTCTGTTATCACTTGACTGGGGATTTTCGACATGATCATGATGATCAGTCTCTGACACCAATAGTACAAGCTATGCTTTGGGGTCTGATGGCCATATGAGAACATGCCTTGGATGTTTATTTATTTTTCAATTAATTTCAAAAGTACTTACCAAATTTTTCGCTTTTTAATCTCATTTACACTTATAACATACTTATGATCTTTATTCAATAAAGGTGTGGGCAGATTGGAAATCCAAGACAAAAAAAAGGCATTAACCATAAGGCATCATGCAAGAGGGACTGGAGGTGGGCCAACAAGCAGGCAAACCTTGTCAGCTAGTGATGAAAGAGTGCTGGCTATAATGGGTGCTTTAGCAGTGGAATGACAAGTCTCTGTAGAAGAGCTAGGATTTAATGTAAGTATTTTACATCTTCAAGGCTCATGCTCAATAATGAGCAAGTTTTCTCTAGTAGGTAGGTAGTAGATGTTTCATAAAATATTGTCATAATTTTTACATAACTACATCCTAAAAATAAATACATTTTTTCAGTAATACATCATTTCAGTACTATATAAATATATTATTTTAATAAATCTACCATTCTTTTCCAGAGACCTCAATATTCTGCACAAGATGATCCCGTCGCCCAAGATGATACTCCAAAGCGGACATCTTCACCACAACCTTCCACTTCACAGCCATCAAATAATTGGTTTCTGCCTTCCTCATCCCAGATGCAAACACCACCACCCTTCCCGCTCGTATTCACACCGCCTTCGGCTCAAGGACCATCCCCGCCAGCCCCTGCAGCGCCCACTACTCCGAGGCGAAGGCGGCCACCTGCCCCCCACGCGTCTGCTACTTCTCCATCTGCCAGGCAGCGTCCGCGGTTGAGGTCGCCAGCGACACCGCAGTCTGCTGCCTCTCCCAACCGCCCTCGTTTGTGAGCCCGCCGTAGACAGGCACCGACCCCCTTCGAGAGAGCGGCAAGCGAATTTATGGCCGTGGAATTACGAAGCCTGGAGCTGGAGGAAACCCGGACTAGACTACACCACGATCGCGACTTGCGAGCTTTGGAGGTTGAGCACGAGCGGAACCAAGTTTTTAGGTCATTAGTAGACGTCGCTCAAGCTTGGCTTGACTATTATCGCAGTAGGGACAACACAGAACCGCTGAACACTGAGTAGTTCAGCGATTGTGTTGTCCCTATTGCTATAGTAATCAGAGGTTTTTTAGTATTTATGTGTGAAGCCTTAGGCATTCTGCATCTCAGACTTTTGCGAGCATCCCAAGTTTGTTTTAACATAATGTGAACCCTTTGAGCGAAAGAAGTGACTTCGTTAAATTACCTAATATGTTGCCTCTTTTACTGCTCAATTTTAAGACTGCAACAAAAGACTGTATGACAATCTTATTCAACTGTAACTGTGAGATTGATTCTCGATTTTGCGTTTTTAAGTTTTGTTAATATTTACATAAGGTAATAGTGAAAAGAAGCATTTCTGACCCGTGGAACACCAAAGTAGTTCACCTAGGTGTTTCACGGCTAACTTTCTGTACCCTTGGTTCATCTGTATAAAGACAGTGTGTCACACACATTGGCATTTATTATAGTTTTATCTCAATAAAAGTTAAAAGAGATTTATTAACCATTAGATCCAGCTTGCATGTTGTATTATGGCCTGTGGCACCGTCCGCAATCAAAGGACGCACCCGTTTGGAGCGCACATAGATCGCACCCATAGCTCGCACTATTATCGACCGCGCGATGTGTGTACCTCGCCGCCTGCGCCCGCACACTCCACGGACGTCGGGCCTTCAAATCGCGATCGCTCGGTCATCCGCGCCAGTCGTTAGTCGACTCCGACGGCGAATGCACGCGCTAATTCGCTCTCAACATAATTACGTTTCGCGACCTATCATTCCTAAAAATCTAAGTTTCTGTTTTAATTTCCGTTCTGTGTTTCTTCCTAGTGCTTGTTATCAACTTACTTCTAACTAAAACTGTGTATCTTGTCTATAAACATTAAACTCCTATCTACAACTTTAAAACGCTTGTCTTTCTTCGCACATCCTCTGAGTACCCACAAATTGGTGACCCCGACGTGATCGAGATGACGGAGCCGAAAGGTGACGGGTGTGGCCCTGAAGCCCTGCGCGTGGGAGTACGCGCACCCCCTTTCTGGCCCGAAGAACCCGGATTGTGGTTTGCTCAGATGGAGGGACAGTTTGTGCTTGCCAACATAACCGCCGATGCAACGAAGTTTTACCACGTTACCGGCGTTTGGACCATCGCTACGCGGCAGAGGTCAAGGACATCATCACCAACCAACCAACGCACCAACCAACCAACCATTAATTCCTCCACCAAGCTGGTAAATACTTAAAAGCGGCGTCAGGAATTGTTAAGATTGATTCCACTTATGCCACCAACCAGCACCACCCACCACCAACCAACCAACCCACCAACCTACCTACCTACTACCAACCTACCACCAACCTACCTACTACCAAACTAACTATCTGCTACCTACCTACTACCAACTTACCTACCTACCTACTACCAACCATTCTACTTACCACATAGTCTCAGCGAATCATCTCACGTATTCCTGCGGCAGGACTTCGTTCGAAGACCGCTGGAACCACCGTATGCCGGCCCGTACAAAGTCATACAGCGACAACCTAAATATTATAAACTTGACGTACGCGGTAAAGAAGTCACCGTCAGCATTGATCGGTTAAAGCCGGCCTACGTCATACGGGAAACAGATGATCAACCGCCAGCAGTTCCTGAGCCACCGGCACCAACACCAGCACCTGCTCCACGTCCTGTTCCTGCAAAGGAAGAAGAGAGGAGGACGAGATACGGGCGTCGGGTACACTTCCCAGATCATTACCACCCGCAGTAGCGGTCTAAGCGTGTACTGTGGCACCGTCCGCAATCAAAGGACGCACCCGTTTGGAGCGCACATAGATCGCACCCATAGCTCGCACTATTATCGACCGCGCGATGTGTGTACCGGGCCTTCAAATCGCGATCGCTCGGTCATCCGCGCCAGTCGTTAGTCTACTCCGACGGCGAATGCACGCGCTAATTCGCTCTCAACATAATTACGTTTCGCGACCTATCATTCCTAAAAATCTAAGTTTCTGTTTTAATTTCCGTTCTGTGTTTCTTCCTAGTGCTTGTTATCAACTTACTTCTAACTAAAACTGTGTATCTTGTCTATAAACATTAAACTCCTATCTACAACTTTAAAACGCTTGTCTTTCTTCGCACATCCTCTGAGTACCCACAGGCCTATTGAGGTGAGGCTTGTCTTGTGCCCAGCAGTAGACGTATAAAGGCTGATTAATATAATTATTATGTTTAGTAGAGATACAAATTATATAAGGTTAAATTTTTATGGAGTTTATAAAGTGAATTAATAAAAATATTAAAATATTTAATAGTAATTTTATTTATGTACCTATATTACATCCTACTAACTAAGCGATTGCGCATAGCCCTGCTTCAGATTTACTCGTTTTGGTTATCATTGGTGGAGGTGCTATGTTGTACAGCATGATCTTCACTACCTTCTAGACCCCCGGCTGTCGTATCACTTGGAGGTGGTATTATAGCATCTAAAGCAATGTTGTGCAGTACACAACATGCATTAGTGATTTTGCTAGCTATGTAAGGGTGATAGTGAAGAATTGTGTCGAAGCATACACCTCCAACGAACCTTAACTAATCCGAAACAGCGGTCAATGCGAGACCTGGCTTGGACATGACGTCCTGTGCACACCTCTTCCTGGGATCCTGAGTCAGCATTTAATAACCAAACGTGTTCACCACTTTCGTGAAGCCCTTGCATGTATGTGCCCACGTGACTCGCGGACCATATGTGGGAGTCATGTGTAGCTCCACCAAATTTTGCATTAACATTTTGGCGCCTCTCCCAGGTGTTCTCATTGTGTGCAGCCCACAATAAACGCAAAGAATTCATTATTTATGTCTCTAGCACAGAATAAATACCTAAGAGTATGTACCATGGACTTAGTATAATAAACTGGACTGAGCACTCTACCAGAAAAACGTGACGAGAGAGATATTTATAACAGAGCCCTTTGTCTCTTTCTAATAGGGTGCCCAGCCATTTTTATAACAAATAAGAAACATCGTTTTGACAGATAATTTGTTTCCGGATAAGACATCAACGGTTACATAAAATAGTGAAATAATAAAAGAATTTCGTTTCCTTTCCATGCTCTTTTCCGTTTGCTCTGCAGAATTGGTGTTTGGTTAGGTTAATAATGTTACTAATATTTAATTTGACTTAAAATAAATAAATTAGTATTATGTACAGACTGTAAACCTCTAAAAGAAAATAATTAAAATTTATCTTAAAGCTAAAAACAGATACACGTAATTTATTTTACTTGTAGTGTGAGGTGACTGCCGGTTTAATATATTCTACCATCTTTAACATTTTTATCTGTGGGCAATTTAAAGAAAGGGACAAAGGGCTCCCTTATTGCTATCTCTCTCGCCTCGGTTATGATAGCTTAACAAAAGTAAACCTACAGTGTGACATTTAAGGTCCATTTTTGTGTGTTACGAATTTCGCAGAACTCAGTCCTGTTTGTATACTAAGTCCATGGTATGTACCCACTCAGTGTCAAAAATCAGCTGTTGAATGAAATCTGGCCATATTGTTTCAATAACTACAACGTTTTAGCATTCATTTCGTTATCTTTTTTAGCGATCACGATCGATGCGAAGGCGAACACTGAAAGCGCTGCTTGTCTACGCATTTGTATGGGATAAACACGATAGCAATTCGTTATTTTATGGTTTCTTTACGAATTTATAACATTGTCTACCAACTTGCGATAACGATGTCGATTGACCACGTGACTTAACGCGGCTTATGTCAATTCCATACATTTTAGTCTTTTCTAACTTCGTTATCGTTTTTAAATTGTTACTTTATCTAAGCCCCCAGATCCTTCAAGTAGGTTAACTAAGTTTCGGTTGTATTTAGAAGAATACGACTTTGAGGTTGAATATATTAAGGGAAAAGAAAATGTGCAAGCAGATGCACTTTCCAGGATAGTGATTACAAGCGAGGATTTGAAAACCATACGCGAAAAGACTATATCCGTGATGACGAGAGCGCAGTACAAACGGTTAAGAGAGCCGAATGTTTGTGATACGGACTCCATGGTATCTGGGACTGATCACCCTAGGATCGTGGAAGTTCTTAAAAAACAAGGAAATGACGTTGAGATATGTTTAAATGAATGGGAGAAAATGTTACGTAACAACAATTATAAAAAGATATTTTCAAAAACGCGCAATTTAATGTATGAGCCAGGGAACTCGAGTATTTATGTAAACTATGAATCTTTATCGGCATCATCGCGAGACGAGTTGTTGAAAGACATAGTAGATTTTTGTGTTGAGAAAGGCATAAAAGAAGTTATTATTTTTAAAAATCGTTATAACGTTGAATTTATTACAAAAATGGCACAATATTTAAAGGAAAATAGTGGTAAATCTCTACATACGGAAGATTTTAAAATGTGTGTGGTGAAGGATTTACGGAGAGTAGAAGGGGAAGATGAGAAGAGAATTATTTTGAATGATTTCCACATTTTACCCACAAGTGGTCATGCAGGTATACGCGGAATGGTGAATAATATAAAGAAGTATTATTATTGGTCTTCTATTGAAAAAGATGTAACGGAATACATTAATAAATGTGATAAGTGTAAGAAGCAAAAGTATTCTAGACATACTAAGGAACCAATGACAATTACTACCACTGCATCCGCATCTTATGAGAAAATTTATTTAGATATAGTGGGGCCACTTGATAGGGATGAAAAAGGCAATGTTTATATATTGACACTTCAATGTGAGCTTACAAAATTTGTAGAGGCGTATCCATTAAAGAATAAATCCGCAAATGAGGTAGCGAAAGCGTTGGCAGAAAATTTTGTTTTGAGATATGGAATACCGCGGACAATTGCTACAGATAGGGGTTCTGAGTTCATTTCAAAAGTAATGGTAGAGCTATGTAACAAGATTTTATTGATGCATAAGAATGCATCAATAAAATCTTGTCGACATCATATCATCATGAGAGTATAGGATCTTTGGAAAATGTTCACAAAACTTTAGGCGCGTATTTAAGGATACAGACGGAGAATAATCCATCGTCATGGAGTTCTTGGATTCCATATTGGTGCTTTTCATATAACACTACAGTTAATACTGTGACCAAATATACACCTTATGAATTAGTTTTCGGTAAAATTTGCAGGTTACCAAGTAGTCTTCAAGGTGAAAGTGTTGAACCATTGTACAATTTTGATGATTATCCTTTAGAATTTAAGTTTAGATTGCAGAGGGCTCAAAATGATGCGAAAGAAAATTTGATGGCAAGTAAGTTAGCGAGGAAAAATTGTTATGATAAGAACCTTAATTCAATAAATTATAAAGAAGGTGACTGGATATTGATAAAAAACGAAACAGGCAATAAATTAGAATGTATTTATATTGGACCATTTGAAGTTATAAAGGACGAGTCACCAAATGTCATTGTAAAAAAGAATGATAATAAGATAGATGTAATTCATAAGAATAGAACAAAATTATATTGTAAGAGTTAGAATGTAAGAAGGAAAAAAAAAACCGTAATTTAGTTTTTTTTTTACTTTAAGAGAGGTGATGTGCTGAGAAGTCACGTATATTGTTCTTCATCGTGTCACGTATGTTGTACATCAGCATGTCACGTACTGTCCAGGGTTAAGTTAAGGTAAATATACTGTTCTCCGTAGGCTTAGGCCCTTCTCCCATTACGATACGCCCGCGCGACTCTAGTCTCGGAGACTAGTCGCCGCGAAGTATCTCACATACATTTAAATAATTGATGTGGACTTAGTCAATGTTGGTAATGTGGACTTGCGTATGTCTACAAATAGTTCTAATTTAAACTTTGGTGCTAGTACTTCTAAGGACATCCCAGTTCATGTCGCTTCTCCTAAACAAACTCCAGAAAAAGGGAGATTCGTATTGGCAATTTTTTTTTCATCCAAAGGAAAGAAAACTTTTAAATATGTATGTCAGATTGAACGTGTAGCTCGAGACCAGATTTTTGTACAAGGTTTTCGATCATACAAAAAAAACAAAAAAGATTTTCGTCTCATAGAAAACGATCAACCAATAATTAATGAAGAAGAGATAATTCAATATCTTCCCGACCCTGAAGTGAAAGGCCCTGATTATATCTTCCCGAGCAATATTGATATCCAGGAGTATAATTGAAATTTATGAATTATGATACTAACACTTAGTTATTAAGGTTTAAATTTTAGAGTCTGATGATAGATCTCAACTTTTAACATGTTATCTACTTTTACCTAGATAGGTATTTGCATAATTATTTGTAACTTTTGAAGATTTTAAATAAGTATAAGTCAATACATAGTTTGATAAATATACTTTTCTCTTTTGAAGAGTTAAGTCCAGACTGATTAAAAACGTAAAAAGGTTATACATACTTAGTTAGATAAATATACTTTTCTCTTTTGAAGAGTTGAATCCAGACTGATTAAAAACGTAGATAGGTTATACATAGTTGGATAAATACACTTTTCTCTGATTAAAAACGTAAATTGGTATATACTTTATAAGTTTTATAACTGTTGATTTTTAATTCGTAACTTTCGAAGATTTTATTAAAATAATAACTTGATAGGTATACTTTTCTGAAACATAACTAAAGACTGACGTTTTGTACACAATTTAAAAACGCGCATTTATTAAAAGCTAGTTATGAGAGTTAAGAGATTTTAGATATTTTTTAAGGTACAAATTTAAGAAGACAAGTGTTGTCTGAAAAAATTTCGATTGCAAAAATCTTTGTTTGTAATTGAATACTTACATAATTAGTAGGTGCCTGTCAATTCGACCAGTACTTTTTAAGAATTCAAAGATTAGTTTTAAGTTGATTACCTACTTTTTGTTCTGACTTTTGTTAATTTTTATATTTGTTAGATTATTAATTGCTGTTTTAAAACTAAAAAAGACAGATGAATCTTGGTCCTAAATTATAAAATTACGTAACGTTTATATGACCGATTGTAGATTTAGGACGAGGGGTGCTCAGCCCCCCTAGCCAAGTTGCAAACGATAAACGTGAACGCTTAGTAATCTCCAATAGATTTTCAACTTTATACCTAAGAGCATGAAGTTGAAAATCTATTAAAGACTACTGAGAGTTTACGTTTATTGTTTGTGACTTGGCTAGGGGGGCTGGTTCTATTTTAAATACATATTCCTTTCTTAAAATGAAGTTTTGATTTATGATTAGTGAGTAGATATAGTACCTTTAGTAGATAGCAGACCAAAATTATTTATTGGTGTATCTATCGACTTATTTTTTATTACGTTCCCATCACTATTAAGTATGGCGAGCAGTCGAAATTACCCCGCCTAAAACTTTAAGGTGTTTTTATTCAAAAATGAGCCTAGCTGCATAAATGACAAGATTCAATTTAGATTACTATCCTTATAAAAAAACTCTGCATCTCACTAACATCAAGCTAAGAGCTCTAGAAGAGAAATTATAATTAATAGTTGAAATTGCGTGAAAAAAAATCCGTGGGATGGGGAATTACAACTATTTTTGCCTTTTTTGACAAAAACACATTTTTAAGCCTATCTATTGAATATTTTTCAATATGAGTTTGTAAAAATAATACACAGATAATGACTCTGGAGCGTCAATACATTACATTTTTAATAAAACTATATCATCTAATATTTTTATACCTTCAAAGTTGTGGTTTAGGTTTTACCAGTCGAGATTGCCCCGCTGCACCTTACAAGAAATTGAAAAACATGCTTGTTTATATAACTACAAATTACCTGAATACATGCGAAAAAATATAATAGACAAGACTTGGGCAGAAATTGGGAACAAATTTCAAATAACAGGTTGGTTTTTTTTGTACACACACATAGTTTATTATTATCAATGTTACATTGTATTTTGCAAACAGGCTTGGTATTGCCAAGGCATTGAACCTTGCTCAGATATAAAGTAGTTTGCTAAATAATTTAGTTGATTATGTGGTGACATAGTTGCCGTTATTTCTATATTATGAGGTTGTATTGTCGTTGTAACGGGAATAGTGACCGATCTGTTTTGTATAAACTCGCTTGGACTATATAGAATACCCTCACGTTTTCGAACATAGTTGTGTAAAATACACACTGCTTTTATTATATTTGATACTTTTTCTATTGTATGACATCTTATAGCAGTACTTAATACTTGAAATTTTTCAGCCATCATCCCAAAAGCACATTCAATTGTATTCCTCCCTCGACTTAGTCTGTAGTTAAATACCCTTCTCAAGTCATTCAAGGTTCTTTGGGGATATGGTCTCATTAAGAAAGATAGAAGGGGAAATGCCTCATCCCCAATAAAATAGTATGGAAATTCATAGTTAGATTGGTCATTAGGAAGTTTGGAAGGTAAAGGAATATTAAGACGTCCATGTTCTATCCAACGTTTGATCCTGGAAGCACTGAAGATTCCACCGTCGCTGTTCCTACCCGCATAGCCAGTCTCGATAACAGTAAATAATCCATCGGAATCACAACATGCCATTAATACTATCGAATGGTAGGATTTGTAATTAAAATTACTTGATCCCGAATTAGGTAATTTTTCTATTCTGATGTGTTTACCAGCACAAGCAGTTTGGTAAATTCCAGAGGCGATCAAAACGAGCAGCAATGTCTTTCCAATGTTGCACATCTGGTAATTTCATATAGTCTTCATTTAATATCTCCCATATTATAACTGTAATTTCAGCTATGACCTTGCAAATTGTATTATCTCCTCTTGCAAAATACAATCCTAGGCTTACAAACGTACAACCTGACCCCAAATATCTGAAAAACAATTAATATTAAGGTTATTTTCAGGATCAGAAGCTAAAGAAAAGTGGAAAAATCTACGTAGTGTTTTTGTTCGCCACTTGAAACCGGCCAAAAGTGGAGCAGGTACTGCACAAAAAAAACCATACTACTTAGCAGACTACATGCAATTTACTGTACCCTTCATAAAAACAGCAGGAAAACCATCAGGAAATTTGAAAGAGACTATAGAACCACAGACACCTGATCTTGAACTATGCGAACAAACACAGTTCACAGAAAATGTACCTACAAGCACTCAACCAATCTCGCAACAGCAATCATCTCTTCCTTCTACTAGTACAAGCACTCAACCAATCTCGCAACAGCAATCATCTCTTCCTTCTACTAGTACAAGCACTCAACCAATCTCGCAACAGCAATCATCTCTTCCTTCTACTAGTACAAGCACTCAACCAATCTCGCAACAGCAATCATCTCTTCCTTCTACTAGTACAAGCACTCAACCAAACTCGCAACAGCAATCATCTCTTCCTTCTACTAGTACAAGCACTCAACCAATCTCGCAACAGCAATTACCACCACCACCACCATCAACAAATAATAAAAAAAAACGGAAGAAGCTGGAAGAAACTCAAGCCGAGCAAGACATTTCAGCTTATTTTAAATTTAAACAATCTAAAATTCTAGAAAACTGTGACAGTACTGAAAATTCAAACAAAATGTTCTTACTGAGTTTACTATCGGACGTGAACAAAATGACTGATAGTCAAAGAAGACTGTTTAAGAGAAGAGTGCTTGCATTGATAGACGATATAATGGACCAAAGTAGTGAAAATATTAATAGTCCCATCACACTTTATTCAGCTCACCGATGAGTGCTGCCGAGGTAATAAGTACGCCAATTACCATAAACGAAAGTCTGAATGTAGTACAATCAAATAATGCCACTCTTTATTATGAATCAATACCTATGTTATTATCACAGGAAGATGAAGAATAAGTAATAATTATGAAGTACCTACTTACATATTAAAATTTAATAAACATTTTATTACCTACATATGTCACAATGAAGTATTATTTACCTTAGGGTTATCAGAATCCTTTCTTCCGCACTGACACATTCTCTAAATTTAGTATTTTGTTGATGTATAGCTGGTTTTAATAATGTAACAAGATGCAAGTAGGTCTCTTTAGACATGTAAGGGTGACATCATATTATAATGTACCAGTTTATAATCGTGTATTCATTCAATAAAGGCTCAGTTTATAGACAGCATTACATGGTTTCATTTCGTCTCTAACGCCATCCGTATATGGCGACCCTGCCGAAGTGCAGAGAAGTCGGGTGCGCGGATATCGAATTCTACATTCCAATCGTTGTAAAAGGGCATCAAGATGAATGGCAGTACTAAGACAATTGGCTACTACTCAGTTTGGGTATTACACGAATATTTAGGAAAGATAATCGAAAGTTATACCATCCAACAGGGGTTCTACTAAGTCAAAAGAAGAAGTTATTATAGCCCAGAATGCAGCTGGTTCCAACAGCGCAAATGTAGACCTAGTTACTTATCACCTGAACGTGATCAATATAATATTATCAGTCCTGTTGCTGGTGATTACGCTGGTATTTCTCTATGGTGTATATCGAGTGTATAGGCGATGTCATAAAAAGTGGATTAATAACGAGATAAATCGGCGTGACCTACGGCGGTTCTTTTTTTACGGTAGAAAGATAAAAATTTCTTATCATCATGTTGTAGTTCTTGTGCGGCTACAAAAACTCTACAATTTATGTTTCTTTCAATATATGGATGAATCCAGTATTTTCTACTCTTGCGTTGACGTCTTCTATTTCTATAAAACAGAAAAACTGCAGGAGCTTCTTCGTCACTGGAGTCGCTCGACATAACGTCCGTCTACAAAAAACGAGTTTGCACAAATGATGAATTTAGTAATTTTTCAGTAGCATAATATGCGAGCATCGCGTAGCGAACATGTATCTAACTAGTATTATACTCGAGTATCGTACCCTACAAGTATCGAAATGGGAGAAGGGCCTTAGTGTTAGCACGTAGTCACGTACTATCTATGTATATTTAAACCACCTATTAAAGGAGAGAGGGCAGTTGAGGACTGTAGTTGAGTACAGTTGAGTCTCAGTTCACAATTGACTCTCAAAGTAATACACGTCATGTTGTTTACTTAACCCCTCCTCATCCCCACATCGCAAGTAACATGGAAGAACGTTCCTTAAAAAAAAATGAACAATGGCTTAATTCTTTTATTACACTGCCTGCGTGGACCACAAAATAAGGCCGGCCGACCAACAAAAGAATTCAAGGAATTGAGCGATCAAGCAAAGAGATGTAAAACAAAGGATTTGAGGGAACAAATACCCTTTGAAGAGTTAACCTATGCAGCCCGAATGAGCCAACGTGCTGCAGGACATGGTGACGCGTCTAAAGTTATGAAAGATATGACTAACTCCAACAAGACCAAAAAGTACAGAACACGGTATAATTCAACACAAAACTTGGTAGTCAAAAAGCATACACCATCACAAGCATTAGCTATTTTCGTGGAAGCTGATTTGACAAGAAAACAATACGAAGTTATTCATGCTGCAAACAAGAACATTTATCCGTGTTATTCACTTGTGAAAAAGGCCAAGAAAGACTGTTATCCGCGTGAAGAGTCGATGCGAGTTACAGAAACATGTGCTGAAATAAACTTGCAGGATCATCTGGATCATACCTCTGCACGGTTATGTATGTACTTTGATGAAGTACTCGAAAGTAGAAATGAAGAACAAATAAGCTCTTTAGAGCTATTATCAAAATGGGGTTGTGATGGTTCCCAACAACAACAATTTAAACAAAAATTTGGTAACAGTACAGACAGTGATTCATCTATATTTCAGAGTTCATTTGTACCCTTACGACTGATTTGCAATATTGGTGACCAAAATAAGATTATTTGGCAAAACCCAGTACCTTCTTCTGCAAGATACTGCCGACCCATACGAATCCGTTTTATTCACGAAACAAAAGATATCACAAATGAAGAAATCTCCTACATAGAGGATCAAATCAAAAACCTAAAAAAAAGTGAAATACCGAGGACAATGGTGGGATATTAAAAATAAAGCATACATTAGCCTTTACCATGATCGATGCAAAGGTTTGCAATGCTGCGACAAACACGTTATCTACCATGAGGTGATATATTTGTGGACAAACATCAAGACTTCAACAACCTTATTAAAAAAAACATAGAAAATCCTGATACTCTTAAATTAGGGCTGTCGACATTACATGCCAGAATTCGATTTTTTGAATCACTTCTGCATTTGTCATAAAAAATACCTTTGAAAAAATGGCAGGCAAGGACTGAAGATCCTAAAAATATAGTGGCAGAAAGAAAGAAGAAAATTCAAGAGGCATTTAAAGAGGAAATGGGGCTGCTAGTGGATATTCCAAAGGCAGGGTTTGGGAACACCAATGACGGAAACACTTCAAGGAGGTTTTTCTCAAATCCCGAAACTTCTTCCCGCGTTACTGGGATCGACATTAATTTGATAAAAAAATGCAGTGTCATATTGGAGACTTTGTCAAGTGAGCTCAAAATTGATACGCAAAAATTTGAAAACTTTGCTGAACAAACTGCAAAGCTATATGTAGATTTGTATGAGTGGCACCCCATGTCGCCTACAATGCACAAAATATTAAGACATGGGGCCACAGTAATTGATCACGCTATTCTGCCTATTGGCCAGTTGTTGGAAGAGGCGGCTGAGGCCAGAAACAAACACTTCCGCATGTATAGGCAGAATTTTTCCAGAAAGTTTTCGCGCGAAGACTGTAAATGATGAGACAAAGATGTGCTAAACAGACTTCTGCTAACTTCGGATCGTTTTTTGAGCAGTACCAGGCAAAAAAACGAAAAAAAAGTAAGCCATTTTCCGTTGAGGCATTAGAACTCTTTCTCCCGGAGACATCGTACGTCTCGTCTACAGAGTTTGACAATGAGGAGGACGATGGATCTAGTGAAGGTGATTCTGACTAGAAGATTTTTATAAAAACTTTTTATGTAAAATTTTACGTGTGTATATTGTTTTAAATACAAAATTATCCCCTTAAACTACTTTTTATTTTATATACAATCCATAATTAATAAAAAAATATTTTGATCGACTTTTTAAGTCAAATACTCATCTGTGCGCCGGGGCGGTCCTTCAACAAAAGATACAGGGTCGCTGGAGACCGCTAGGTTTTTACTCCAAAAAGTTCAGCGACGCCCAAAGAAAATACAGTACCTACGACAGAGAGCTTACGTCTATATACATGGCTGTACGTCACTTCCGCCGGACGATAGAAGGCCGTGACGTCACCATATTGACGGACCACAAACCTCTCACCACCGCACTGCGAGCGAACTACAAGGATGAAACCCCGAGACGCACAAGATATTTAGAATATATCAGCCAGTTCGTCACGGACATCAAGCACGTCTCGGGAAAGGACAACTGTGTCGCCGACGCCATGTCTCGAGTGGACACAATCTCATGTCCAACACCAATAAATTACGACGAGTTAGCAAAGTCCCAAAAACAAGACGAAGAGCTCAAGCAACTCATGAAAAGCGACCGATACACATTCAAACGAATAACACTGCCCGGTACCGCTACGCAAGTTACATGCGAGATGTCAACAAACAGTCCTCGCCCATTCTTACCACCTCAATACCGAAAGCAAGCTTATCAAGCGATACACGACCTTAATCACCCCGGCGTAAGAGCGACGAGAAGATTATTAACTACACGTTATTTCTGGATGTCCATGAAGAAGGACGTCGGTTTTTTTAACTAGAACTTAACTTTCATAATGTTATGCTATTCATAAGCATAATATTATGAAAGTTAAGTTCTAGTTAAAAAAACCGAGTTAAAAGGCAGTGCTTGTTATGTAGTATGTATTTATATGAAGGTTTGACTGTTTGAGTGCATTTTTTTTAATGTAAATAATACCAAAAGTATATTACCTTTGTTCGCAGCTACAACTGCCCTGAGAAACCATCTTAAAAACAAACATGCTAAAGAGACACGACAATCTTTGAAGAACCCTCGACGAGTGGAAATAAAAAAGTACCGCTCAAGCCTCACATGAGTCTGTACCCGGTCCGTCACCGAAACCAAAACAGTTAACTCTAAAAGAAACAGTCGACAGAAAGCTGTTGTGGGACGTAAATGACCCTAGATCAAAAAATTATCATTATTTAATTGGTGAAATGATAGCTATTGACAATGACCCTTTTTCACTAGTTGAACGAGTTGGTTTTGCAAGACCTATGGAAAAAGCAGTGCCGCAATATAAAATGCCCAGTCGTACTTATATGACCGAAAATGTCATTCCTGAAATATATGCCCGAATTCACTCTAAAATTGCAGCTAGTATCTCGCAAGCTACAGCCATCTCTATGACATCCGATATGTGGACAAACCAACACAATTACGAGAGTTTCTTAAGCTTTACTGGACATTGGCTGTCTACAGAGCTTAGTCTTGAACATGGTGTTTTGGCGATGAAGCCATTTATTGGCGCACATACAGGTGACAACATTGCGAATGAGCTCAATGCCATTGCAGACTTGTGGGATATTCCCCATAGCAAGATTCATTTGGTAGTAGTGTTGCCCAAATTCAGTCTTGGTCTTGCAGTCTTGGTCTTGTTCTTGCGTTTTTGCAAGACCAAGACCAAGAACAAGACCGCGTATTTTTAGCAAGACCAAGACCAAGACTGACCGTGCAAGACTTGAGCAAGAACAAGACATAGCCTGCAAGACTCTTGCGTCTTGCAGCTAGGACTTAGCGCTATTTCACTGAGTAGTTAGGTGTAACAGTTCGGTGTATAGGTAGGTACGCTTAGGAATTCTATGAGACGCAAAAAACTGTATCAAAGAATATGAAAAACTGGACCTATGCGCATTACGACTAATACCATAAACATAGCGAATAAAAAAATATCTATTAAAATCAAACTGAGTGCATGCATAGTTATGTTTTAACCATCGGCACTTTGATAATGCGGCATCAAAGGTTTTGTACTTACTTCTCAAAGAAATTTGCCGCTTTTCGGAAGTACATGGTTATGATACACGCGCCGGCGGCTTCTTTTGAAATCTAAAACAATCGTTGCCGCCACGCCGAAATCATAACATTTGTGACACTATTTGATTGCCGCCATAGGGCGTAGGTATACTCATGCAAAATAATTTCGAATTTTTTTAAGAGTACCTACAGGTGTTCAAAAGAATAAATAAGTTTCAGAGTGCTTAGAATGAAAATGAATACATAAAATAAAAAGCCTGCGATAAGAGTTTTGTATTACTTACCAGCCCGAATATCTCTGAGAGAGATGATGAGAGTAAGTATTTACTAGCTGTGCCCGCGACTTCGTCCACGAGGAATAGTAACTTTGGAGGTATAGTGACGTTCAGGACTTATTTATTTATTTTAAAACTTCTGTCATCAAACATACAAACGAACTCTTCAGCTTTATAATATTAGTATAGATGTACGCCAAAACATTCACTTATATGTAAAGAATAGTGATTGGCACTAATTCTATTTTATTCACGCGTCGCGTCTGTACAAGTAGGTAATATTTAGTGTGTGTTTGTACGCCGCACGCGGCATTGTTTGATTTGCGGCGGCATCCTTTTCATAGAGCCGGCACGTGGCGAGGCGGCGCGGTAGAAAGCAAGGAAACGTACTATAAATAAAGGAATTATTTTAATTCCAGTCATTTCCAATTGAGCTGTGCTTCGAGTCTAACTTAATAATTGTTTTTACTAATTCTCGTTGTTTTCTAAAAACGTATCACGTGTACAATTTAATATGAGTGACGAAGATTCAAATTATTCTAGTCCGAGTAACGAGAGTTTGAGTCACAGATCTAAAAGACCCAAAAGCAAATTTGAGGAGTTTTTCGAAATAATTCATGCATCCCAAACTGCCTTCTGTAAATTGTGCCAACATAAAAAGATTGAAATAAAAATGAAAAACAGAAACACTTCAGGCTTAAGGAAACATCTAATATCTTTCCACAAAAAGGAATCGGAAATATTTCTTCCTGTTAAACCAAAATTAAGTGGAGATATCACAAGCTTTTTAGTAACCGCTGGAAGAAGTGGACAGGTAAGAATATTTTTTTAACAGTTAAAAGAATTTTAACTCCGCGTAGCTATTCATGCGATACTTTCAAAAACGCCATTAACTTACGTAAGTATTTTTGAGTTAGTGGTGTTTTCATCTAGGGGTGCGACATATTAAGTATGTGATTATCGTCTTAAATATTTTTTATAAACACCCATATTTTCATTTAATCGGCCAGTAACAACTAAGTACTTTATTTTGGTAAATTACAGTACAGTGCAACCTTAATATAACAAATATCAATTTAACGATTTTCTCGATTTAACAACAACAAACCTCCTCCTCTTATACGCTCAAACCTAGTATGTTTTAAATAATAACACAAGATTTATTGTTTTGTTTCAGTCGGAAAACAGCAGTGACAACATCACGACAGCTACAGTTGATTGGGTGGTGAAAAAATATCTTCCCTTCTCATTTTTCGATGACGAAGCTACACAAGTATATTTTCGACGTATTTGCCCTAATATGGTGTTTCCTAAAAGGTCTACACTTAGAAGGAAAGTCAAAGAGCGATTTGAAGAGCTCCAATTGAATCTCAAGGAACGACTTCAACAATTATCATCTAAAATGTCTTTTACCATTGATGGGTGGACGTCAATTGCTGGTAGGAGTTACTACGGGGTTACTATTCATTATATAGACAACGAATGGAAGTATCAATCTGTAGTTCTTGATTTTATACCATCACGCGGTCGACATACTGGGGAAGATATTGCAACGATTTTCCATGAATGTTTATTGGAATATGGCATAATTGATAAAATACAAGGTATCACGGTCGACAACGCAACTGCAAACACCAAATTTATGTATGAACTGGGCAAACAGCTGCCGCCACACTTTGATTCAGACAATCAACATTTCCGGTGCTTTGCTCACATTTTAAACCTTGGTGTACAAGATTTATTAAAGACCTTAGCATTACACTGTGAGTCTGACACTAACGCGCAAGATCAGCAGTACGAAGACTATGCAGACGAAACTGAGGATGAGGAAGATGAAGAATCTGCACCAAATATTGCTGACTCGCGTACATCTGTAACAAAGTTACGCAGTATTTCCAGTAAAATAAAAAGAAGTGAGATAGTGAAGAAGAAGTTTCAGTCTGCTTGTGAAGCAGCTGGCGTGCCATCAAATCTAAATGCCATTCTTGACTGTCCAACGAGATGGAATTCCACACATGATATGATTGGATTTGGTTTAAAAGTGAGAGCGGGCATTGACATATTGTGCAGTTCTGTCACCGAATTAAATGATTTTCAAATCACAGCTAATGAATGGCAGGTACTCGAAAAATTACATAAATTTCTAATAAACTTTAAACTTTTAAGTACAAAACTTGGTGGAGACAAATATGTTACATTACCGCTAGTCATTGTATCATTCAATCTCTTGCTAGATAAAATTGAATCCATGGTAAAACAGTTAGATGAGAAACCTAATCGATCTGAAGTGGATGAAAGGCTCATTCTAGCTTTCCAAGCAGCTCGAGACAAAATGCTTAAACATTACAAGAAGAGCAACTGGATTTATTGTACTTCTTTAATTTTAGACCCAAGGCATAAGGCTCAGACTTTTGACCTGACAATGTGGGGGAAGCAACTTAAAACAGAAAGTCTGCGCAAGTTCAATGAACTTTATGAAGAATATAAAAGTCTACACTCACTGAACAAATCTCTGGAATTACCAGAAAAAGAAAATAAAGTATGTGATGAAGATGAAGACGTAATAGACTTTGATAAACTCTATGAATGTCCCTCGACGTCATCTGGATCTTGTCTTTAAGGCTTAGTGATAGACGAGTTGGAGGAGTACCTGAGAAAACCAAGAACTGCCAGCTCGGAAGACATTTTAGATTGGTGGAGGACGCATGAGACAGAGTATCCGATTTTATCGAAAATGGCCCGTGATTTTCTCTCAATACCTGCAACTTCAGTACCTGCTGAGAGGTTATTTTCTAAAGCATCATTAGTAATTAGAAAACATAGAAATAGGTTAAGTGATGAGTCAGCCAGATGGTTACTTTGTATTAATTCTTGGTCAAAAAAATTGATATAAAGTATCATAACCTAATGATAAAGCTGTTGATTTGTGTTGTATTTTATTTTTTATTCAAATAAATGATAAATCGTAAAACTCTTTTATTAAATTTCTTATAAGTTGAGGGTTCAATCTCTTTCTAGACAGATAAGTATTGTTCTTTAAAATACAGTCAAGTTATTGTAATTAATTTGTTTTTTTACAAGTTTTAGCAAATGTAAGCTTATAAATCATAAATGTTTATTAAGAAACAGTTACTTCCATGGAAAACGACATATAGGTCAGTTGATTTTTCGAATTTCTTATCAAATCTTCAGTTATTTATTAATCTGCTTGATCTTTACTATGGCTATGTTAATTCAAGCTCACAATGTTCCAATTCTAATACGTTTTTCTAAGATTTAAAGTAAACTTTAATAAATAGTAATAGACTAATAGGTAATTGCAAGACTTGTAAGACTCTTGCTGCAAGACCAAGACCAAGACCAAGACTGGGAGCGCAAGACCAAGACCAGGTGTATTGGCGCAAGACCAAGACCAAGACTGGCTAAGTCTCGTCTTGTTCTTGCATTTGGGCAACACTATTTGGTAGTCCACGACAGTGGAGCCAATATGATAAAAGGCGTTCGTACGTTCGTTCTCAATACGAGTCTGCAAAATGTTTTATTCATTCGCTACAACGATGTGTCGAGGAATGTCTGAAAGCTCAAGAGGATGTATTAGAAATGGTAGGCACTGCAAGGCGGATTGTCACGTCAAGCTTAAATCTATCCGCCAAGAGCTTAACTTGCCAGACCACCAGCTAGTGCAAGACGTTGCAACGCGGTGGAATTCCACTTATTATTTAATGGAACGATTGCTGGAACAGAAACGAGCTGTGTCATTGTACATATCTGATCACGATTCTTTGAATAATTTGACATCGACGCAGTGGGAACTAATGCAGCAATGTATTAAACTCCTCAAGCCATTTGAAGAGATTACTAAAATTACTAGTTCGGGCCTTTCCTGCATTTCTGAAGTGATACCTCATGTTGCCATATTGTTGAAATACCTGTGCTGCAGTCAGCACACCAGACTTATTAAGAATGAGATTATTACTGAAAGCTGAGCTTGAAAAACGATTTAATTTTGATGAGAACGACAAATACTTGGTTGCTACATTTCTTGATCCTAGATTCAAAACTAGTTTTTTTGGACCCGTTCAAGCGGAGAGAGCGAGACAAAGAATACTTATAGATGCCTTGAAGAATAGTTGCGAAGAGCCTAGCAGTGACAGTACCGATGATGATTTTGCGCCACCTAGTAAGAAAAGAATTACCAATGAGAATGATACAACAATTGAAATACACGAAAGTTTCTGGCACTGTTTTGACGAAGTCGCTGCTGAAAATTTACCAACAGCGGGAACAGAAAAAAGTGCGATTGCAAATGAGTTAAGTTTTATTTGAAGAGTGCTCGTCTTAAGCGTACGGCAGATCCGTACAACTCTAGTGGTCAACCAACCCAAAACAGTACCCAAAGCTTACATATTTTGTTAAAAAATACCTGTCGTCACCGTGCAGTAGTGTTTACAGTGAGAGACTATTCTCAGAAGCAGGTATTGTATATGAAGAAAAGCGCAATCGTCTCTTACCAACAAATGCCGAAAAACTTGTCTTTATTCACCACAATTGCCTTTAATTAATTTTAAATATCAAAAATACTGATGTTGTATTTTTGTTTTCGCAATTAATGATTGTTGGATAATTAAATGTTTCGATTAAATTGCTTTTTTTATTCCCTTTAATAAGATATTTGCTACTTTTTTATGTATTCGGTATTCGGCCGAATACTACTTACTATTCGGCCGAATATCGAATAGTTGCCGAATATTCGTTGCATCTCTAGTTGAAAGCATTATTGAATGATCATCCCACTCTAAAAGAAATACATCATCGATTTTTAGAATCTGGCCACAGCTTTTTACCAAATGATACAGATTTTGGCCAGATAGAGTGCTCTCTTAAGCACCAGCAATGATTGTATACCCCAGATGATTACAAAGAGATCATGAAAAACTGTCGAAAAATTAAACCAATGATTGTACACAGGCTTACCAAAAAAAACATTTTTTGTCGTCACGCAATTTAGAGAAAAAAAACACAAACACAAAGAAGGCAGTAGATGTATCTAAAATAAGTTGGCTGGATACCAAAGAAATAGTGCTTAGGTAAGAAAAAATGTACTCTATTTTTATGAGAAACAATCTGCACGATGAGTTGTAGAAAGTTAATATAAAGAAAAATATCAGCAGGACCGTGATAACCAAAAGTGATATGGACTTACTTTGGTCAACAGGCAAAGCCATATCTGAGGCTAAGCTGCCAGATATAAAAAGTATGGTGCATCTTATACCAAACGACGCAAAAAATTTCTACAAACCCTTGACAAGTACAAACATAGATGACCATATCGACGGCTTTACCGGGCCTATCGATTTTGAGGTAGAAGGCAATAAAAATAATAGTGATGTTTAGTTTTAAGGGTTCTTGCTTACATTGTTCTGTAATACTTGTATTAAAAATGATTCAATAACTAATAAATGGCATTAAAAAGTATTTTTTATAAAGAATTATTTTTATTTTTAGAAATATCACAACAATGAAATCTTACGTCCATTTTGCAAGAAGGAACTAAGCAACAAAATATGTTTTTGCAAGAAAGAACCAACCGGGTTTTTAACGATTTACTTTATACTATAACTTCATAAAATGTATAAATCTGATATTCCTATCCCACAAACGGTCAAGTACTCATTCATTCATATACTATGTATGCATTTTGCGCACTCTGTTGACAAAAGTTTCGTTTTCTCGAAACCAACCTGCTGTAGGTTGGCTTTTGTTTGCAAAAATGGGTCCAATTAATCTTTATTATTTATTTTGTGATTCCATTTTCTTCTTAATCTGTTTATAAGTAATTAATTTGAATGTTTTAACTAACCTAATCTTAAGAACAAAAAGTAACCTAGACCATAATCAAAGAATATGTATTAATAATAATAAATTTTGTATGTTTAATCCGTTTCCTGTGCATGCAGTGTTAGCCTATAAGTAATTGTTACACTTGCCAATGTATACCTGTCAATCGCAATTAAATGTTACATGTTAACAATTGTTGGCTAACCTTAAGCAAAACAAATACCATTAACGAAAATAACCATGTACAAAAATGCGTGTTGAAAATTCAGGCATGCAAAATTTACTATTAAAATTATACAATTTCATAAATTCCAATTAATACCATAAACAACGAAATACATGTCAGTTAATACCCTATAACTAACCCTAAAACCCTATAAACTTGAGTTTTCCGTTCCACCAGCCAGCCCTCACTGGAGACGGGCTTGGGAACAGATAAACAGAAGTGTGAAGGGTGCACTTAGGGTTATATTGAAAGAATGAGCACCACATGATGAGACATTCCAAACATTATTAGCTGAAGTTGAGTGTTTATCATGTTCTGATGATAAACAGCAATCCCCAACAAAGGATTGTTGTATTAGTAAGTATAGAGGATGACGCTGATCTCAAAATCCAATTTAAAAATAAATAAATAATAACATCACACTCCATCGTGATTCTGTTACTGTCTTAACAAAAAAAAGCTTTTCAGCTGGCAGTCAACTAGGGACCTAATTTGGTGTGTACTTTTATTTTTCGTTTCTCATGACCTTTACCAGAAAAGGTCTGAATTTGATTAAGATAAATAATGGAAAAGTAGATGAGTGTCAAGTTTATCACACAATGTATGTTGGGTCCGTTGCAGTTACATGTGGTATTTGCAATTTTAGAGTGGAATTGAACGGCCATTATAGACAACATTATTTCCCTACAAAACACAACTTGTTTTACTATTACAGCCAAAATATTCAAATGTCAAAGACTGTAATAACGAAAGGTAAGATCAGCTAATTCAGCTGTACCTATCAAATCTCTGAGCCCTGTATAGTGGTTCCATAAAGTTCAATACTGGCACATATTATTTTATAGACAAACGCTTTTCTCCTACTTAGAGGATATAGAAAACCAGATTCAGCAGGCATATCTGATAGTGACAAGTTCAACCAAAATCAAAATCGAGGCCTTCACACAAAAGTAACTAAAATTGTGGAAAAAAAAAAAAACACATTGGTGCAACCTCCAATAGAACTACAACAAAAAAGAACTAACCAAACCTTTTAGACACAACAATTGTTTGACAAAGGGAAATTTTTAGAATACAATAGACTAAACGACGTTATTTTATTAAACAAAATATATATAGCCTCAATTTTAATTATTTAGACAACACATGAACTTTCTTTCAGTAACCGTGGTGAACCAAATGCTAAACTTAGCCCAAATTTTGGCCAGATAATACTAACACCGTGGTAGTGATAGAAACTAGAATGAATAACAGCAGACTGAATGTGGAATCAAAAACCAATTTCATCCACTTGATGATTATTTGTAATCGATAAATCGATCGTATTACTTTGATTTATGATGATGGTGCTGTACTGATTGCTGTCTAGTCTAAACAAAGTCTCAGTAGTATTAAATTATGACACTCTTTGCAATCGCTACTACAAGTTGTTGTAAATATTAGACAATGACAATTGACATTGCAGATTTGTCAAAGACTGGCCCCAAACAAGCCAAAAGTCAACCACGCTACTAACACCTCTTTAATTACTTTACTCTTTGGCTACGACACCAATCCGCTTGATTGCTCATTGCTGGTCGGTGTGGCCGTTTTAAATAAAAATAACAGAGACAACAAATGTGTGGCTATTACTAAAAAATATACTAAAAATCGACTAAAATGATAGGTTTAATATTTTAAATTATCAAGATGATTTTGGTAAATAAGTAAATTGTAGTCGTTGCGATCACGCAAATTGCATAAACGTAACTAAATCTTTATATCGAGGGAAATTCAACTAGTCCTTTCTGTTGTAATATGGATTTTTTTTTTCTTTTCGTTATTCTTATCGCTTTCAATGACACATCTGCCTCAGGCCAGCCAACTTATCTGTGCAAGCGGGAAAACACAGAACTAAAACAGAATAACTAAAATAAATGTACCAAGTTTGACATGTCGATGCAATTTTTAACGTAAATACGTCTTTAAAATTCCATAGTGGGAAGCAAGTCAAAAAAAAGAATGATAACAAAATCGGGGGACACAGTTTTTTTTTGACAAGCAGTGCCACCAGCCCCCGTAGCATGACCACCGTAGACAAGGATTTCTTTGAGGGAAGAATCGACAAAATGACAGATTGTGTCGACACAATGATAGATTTATTTGCACTATCTTTAGGGGCTTCGGGGGCTGGAACTGCACAGTTTAAAGTGGTAATACTATATGTTCAGCGAAGATTTGTCTGCAGCATATACCTTGAATTAATAAGTACAAACAATAGGGTAATTGCCTGAAAAAATCTATTAAGTTCGTCAGTTAGATTATCAACAAATATTGTACTATTTAAGTATTTTTTCTTTTATTACAAAACGAAAAATGACCACAATACAGCGCGTTGAAATCTCGCGTGACGTCACAATTTCTATTACTTTTAACTGTCCAAGGGGCTTAGAAAAAGTAACATCGCTTCGTAGCGAAACGATATCTAACTTCGTCATCGTCTCTGAGATATCGATAAATATTTCCTAGCCAATGTAACGCTATTGTCGCGATCGTTGTGTCGAATTGTTTATTCAAGAAACAAAAAAATTGGTTATGGTAGCGAAAATTTAGCTGAGTCATTTTCCTGAGTCAGCATTTAATAACGAAACGTGTTCACCACTTTCGTGAAGCCCTTGCATGTATGTGCCCACGTGACTCGCAGACCATATGTGGGAGTCATGTGTAGCTCCACCAAATAAAGCATTAACATTTTGATCATTCATCATCATCATCATCATCATTTCAGCCGAAAGACGTCCACTGCTGGACATAGGCCTCCCCCCAAGTGTCGCCACATCGACCGGTCCCGTGCGACTCGCATCCAGCGGATCCCTGCAGCCTTCACCAGGTCATCGGTCCACCTAGTGGGAGGCCTTCCAACGCAGTGTCTTCCGGTTCGCGGTCGCCACTCCAGAACTTTTCGGCCCCATCGGCCATCCGTTCTGCGAGCAATGTGCCCTGCCCACTGCCACTTCAGTTTGGCTATTCTTCGGGCTACGTCGGTTACCTTGGTTCTCTTGCGGATGTCCTCATTTCTGATTTAATTTTAATTTTCTAACTTCGTTATCGTTTTTAAATTGTTACTTTGTCTAAGCCCCCAGTGTCGTCACAAGTCCCCTCTCTTGAACTTTGATGCGCTGTATCGTCGTCATTTTTTGATTATGTGACACAAGAAATACCGGCCAAGTGCGAGTCGTACTCACACGCATACAGAATTTATTCCGTAGCACCAAACAATATAATAAAAACGTTTTGAAGGCTCATTCATAATACGTTGTATTATTTTACAATCAACAGCAAAACTCTATTTTAAAATGTAATTTGGAATAAAATAAAATCGGAGTAAAATAGCTGTGAAATATGGGCCGGCAGACAGACAGACGGACAGGACGAATCGATAACGGTGTCGTTTTTGCCATTTAGCAAGGGTTTACAATACGTGATATTAAAGCGCGCAAACAGTGAAATCTTTTTGACATCTGTCATTTCGCCGTTGGAGGCAATAGTGTAGCGTGCTGTTTAGCACGCTACACTATTGCCTCCAACGGCGAAATCAAACGTGATAACATCCGTCCGACGGACGATCGGAAGACGTTACGATGGAAAGCCTCCCACTAGGTGGACCGGTGACTTGGTGAAGGTTGTGGGGATCCGCTGCTTTCAAGTCGCACGACCGGTCAATGTGGCGACAGTTGGGGAAGGCCTATGTCCAGCAGTGGACCGTCTTTCGGCTGAAATGATGATGATGATCATGAACATCCGTCGTTTGCACACCAACGCAAATGGGTTCACCAAACGGCACTTTTAGTGTTGAACCTCATCTATCAGAACAAACCCCCTTTATTCTATTATTCTATGGTCTCAATTCTATGGTCCTAACATTTTCTGTTGTTTAGAACAGTCAGCGGTAGTGGGTGACCGGGAGTGCTATCCCACGCGGCAGCATATTCAGATTCTCTCTCTAGTAAACAACAGTTCTGAGCGACAGAAAAGGAACATGAAAAAATATGATTCGAGTTGATAGTTGCTTTCTACATACTGGTGAATTTATTTTTATCGCCATAATTTGTAACAGGTTTCCGATTCTTTTGAATTTTGGTTGTAAAAAGTAATGACAAGAAAGTTCAAAATATGTTTTGACCCAAAACACCTTTTTGTTTTGTTTAAATTGTTTTTACAAAGAGCTAATAATTATTCGATTCTGACTTTCAGAAACATATTTTTATGAAATAATAAATACATAAATATTATGGTTGTGTAAATAAACCAATAGCCGACGAAACTATAAATGAAAAATATTCAAGTGCTCTTGAAAATACGATTGTTACTGGCGATTTCATGAACCAACTTAGATGCAGCGCTCGTCAGGCCCAACCAATTTATTTGGTGATTTGGTAACCCGGTTCTGATCTACGTAACCTTAATAAACCTAAGTTCTACCAGCTTATCTTAAGTTAATTTGCACAAACAGCTTTATCCGTCGTATAAATTTATGAACTTCTTTTTCTCAAAAACTTTACAGTGTTTAATAATTCCGATGATATAGCCGTTTGGTATATAATCTGTGGATAAGTTGTAGTGCAGGATTGATCATCTAAGTCCATGGGATTGATAAATTTGGGATTTTTCCCTTATTTAGGGAAAACAGTCGTTCCTGTGGAGTCATTTTCGGTGATATATGAACCCCAAGGATAGATAGAACAATACTAAAAAATAAGGTTCTAAAAGGTACCTTTTAGAACCTCATTAGTAATTTGTAATAATAACTTGACTATAAGTGGACTCAGCGATCATTGTGCCGATAGTCGTATCAGCCCATGGCTTAATTGCCAAGAGCCTCGACCAATACCTGAGGAGGCTCTCGTTAGGCAGCTGGATCAAGGGCTTGATTCAGAAAGCGGTACTTCTGGACACGGTTCGTATTGTTAGGAGGTTCCTCTCTCTGGAGCCCTGACCGCCGGTAGCTTGGACCCTGTTCCCGATACCGGTGGGCTACAATTTTTTATATTTTTAAATGTTATTTTTAAATATTTTTTTAAGGAATATTTAAAAATGTAAAATAATTTGTAAAAGTTTAAATAAAGGAAATAATAACTTGACTAAATACACCAACACAAAATTTGAAACCAAGTGGTACCGTTTGTGAAATTGGGAATGAACATACTTTTATATCCCCCCGTTGTTTCATTTCCTGTCTGAAAAATAGAAAAATAGGGTAAACACTGTTTTAAGCTTTCACGGTTTACGACTAAACTTGTACTGTCACTTACGGGATATCTTCCGTGATTGTTCATTGTTTTGATTGTTTTGTTTTTTTCCATCCACCCGCATTCTCCAGTCAACCCGCGATCATGGCGCTTGCAACAGCGCCGAAATATCGGGAGCTCAAAACAATGAACAATCACGGAAGATATCCCGTAAGTGACAGTACAAGTTTAAATAGGGTAAATTTTGCAGAACGTATCGTTTTGCGGAAAAAAAGATTCAATTTGGGGAAAATTTGGTGTAAAATTATTTTATTATTTCTTGAGTGACCAGGGCTGCCAGATTGTATAGTTGGATACAATAACTGTATAATTTTGTTACTGATTGTATCCCCTTTGTATTCTGCCCCCGTAGCATGACGGAAGAATCGACTAAATGACAGATAGTGCAAAGAAATCTGTCGACGCAATGTCGACACAATCTGTTATGTTGTCGATTCTTCCGTCAAAGAAATCAAAAATCAAAATGACATACTTGACATGGGCATAGATAGGTTGCTTATGTAAGGCAACTAGCTAGGTTGTAGTCTTCATCTGTGGCTATAGTTATTAGCAGTGATTTGAATTTTTTTATTGTATTTTTAACTGTCTGTTTGGTTAGAAAAACACTTGGTAGACAATATTTTGTGAAATCGTTGAAGGAAATTGTATTGAAAACACAAAATGGCGGGGTTAGTTCTGCATCCTTAAGAAGCATGCACAGGCAGCATAATCCTGTGCATGCTAATGCTAATAATATTGTGTTGCGGTTGCCGCTACCGGCTGGGTTGTCTCAACTGTTGCCATATTACATATTGCCCGCCCACTCTGTTCTGACTTTTGACGTTGTTTGTACCTGACTTTATTGGCACCGGGCACGTTTATTGATATCCACTAAGTCTCAAGTGTCGCTCCTTATTTAACGATTTACTGATGTTCAAGGTTGGAAAATATTATGTTGTTCAATTAAAAACCAACACTATCCGATTGACTGCAGATTTGCTTGCTATCACAAGTTAAGTCAAGCAATAAGGTCCTTTAAATCGAAGGTTTGAAATGTTGAATTTTTTCGTAAGTGGTTTCTGCAAGTTTCGAAGTTTGGCAAATGTTCAACCTGCGGTGGTAATCTTATTTGTTATGCGCTAGGAAATCCAGTGGGTGCAGAGTATTTGTAAAAAAAATTGGTTTTCTTAAAACTAGAAAATATGTTGGTATTGTCATTTCTACCAATAACAATAATTATATTGTCGCATTGTGGATCATCAATTTGTTGTACTTTCTTAAAATTGTTCTTAAATATGTTGCAGTCATTTTCATAGTTGTCTAACTCGGTTTGAATTGTGATGCTGCAGGCTATTTTCAAATGCAAACCTAAAAAATGAAAAAAAAAAAGTGTGATTGGGTCAGTGAGTTGTCTTAGGGGCAGAGTTGGTTATTGAGGGTAGTCAGGCTCGGCAAAGTGCCTTGGAAGATTGCTACGTTGCGATCTTCATGCCGTTTTCTTTGGTGGGTAATTGTTAGGTCTAACGTCAACATCCAATTTTATTTTGACACACCTTCAGCTTTCCGCCTCTTTGTCTTGTTCTTCTCATTAGTGTCCTAGGGTAGTGTAAATATTGGAATATCTAACATTAGTCTATATGTGTTGAACCACCAAATAGTACAAAGTATCCAAGGAAGTCATGTCACCGATTCGTAATGGACTATAGATTTTGTTAGAGTTTTTTTTATTTTTTCATGTTTTGATTTTGAAAAAAAAAACTGAAAATTTTTTGATGTGTTCACCTATTCCTACCTCAATCACCTAAAAGGGTTTGGGTCTTTGGCGACTAACTTTCAGCAATTCATATCACTAGTATGGAACTTTCATGTGAGCTTTTAGATTGATCAGGCCCATATTTTTTTACATTCTAAATATGAATGTACTCGCACTGGATAAGTAATTTAGATAAAATTTAAAAGTTTAATTTTATGGACAACAAAATGAATAAACCTTATCACCGTGTAGTACTTGTTCTGTCTACCTGCTGAATCACAAAATATTTCTAAATGCTCTATAAGACTATCCAGATGGCTTGTTAAATATTGAAACAGAAATAAAACTACTTCATCTGAACCCTTACGTACACAGGTTTCTGGATAGGTGTAAAAATAGGAGCCTGCAACACCCGATGCATGAATATTAAAAGAGTACATTGATAATTGACGTTTGTAAGACATTGTTTGTGGTGATGTTTGGCAATGACACATTCTTCTAGTAGTCCATGGCAATTGCTTGAAATTCTATATCTTAACATGTTCACTGTCCACTCAGCCACATATGGTTCAGGAAACGTGCGCTTGAAAAGCGGTTATTCCCGTTCGCCACCGCCAGTATTGCCCCCTCCGGTGGCGACTGGGAATTATTCTAAAAAAATATCCCAGTCGCCACCTCCGGGGGCAAGCGGGATTGTTGGTAGTAAAAATCCCAGTGGCCACCCCTAAATATAGTTAACATAAAAACTAGGTATGCTACCTATTATCTTAATTTTTTTTTTTGGAATGACAAAGAATGTTAATTTTATTAAATTTCTGATTAAAAAATAGAAGTACGTAGGGTTAATCAAACGAGAGAGTTACAATATTTATAAATTGGTAGAAAATTAAACAAACATTATTTTTTACTATTTTTATTTTCAAAATCAACTATTTTAAACACAAATCCAAAATCACAGATAATTAGGTACTTTCAATAGAATATAAAATATTTCTTAAAATATACTTGAAAAAACAATTCTCCGCCTTCTTAAATCTACATTTTCATTTCCAAAATCAACAAGTTTTATACAAATTCTAAACAATCACATCAACAAGTCAACAATCATTTCTATAGGAAAAAAAAATATTATTAGAAAATATACAAAACAAATAAAGTATTACTCTGCCCTAATAAAAAAATATTTTTAACAAAATAAAAGTATGCACTAAGCATAATGAGTATTTTCAAATAATCACAGACATAACGAGACTCTACCCTACCCTAATCAGTATTAGAAAAAATCACAGATGCGTCCTCTCAATTAAATTCGTCATTAATGTACTCGTATCACAGAGTATTTACAGTAATTGGGTTTTATATGTAAAAAAAAAACTTAGAACTAGATATTTTGCTACTTTAAAAAAAATACTTAGGTAATTTGTTATGACTGGCACAAATCAACATCATTACTTAGGTACCCATAATTGACTACGTTATTCATTGATCGTCATCAAGTAATGAATAATTTGTTTAATTTACCATACCTCTTATGCTTTTTTTTACCTTTTTTTATTTATTTTCATTGCCAAGAAGCCTTAATGCCTTACAGTTTCTAAAAAATGACCTACTGATATATTGCCATGTAACAGATCTAACTGAATTTCCAAAATAAATTGATCAGTAAGGACATTATTTTTCTTTCTTTTTTTAAAAGGTGTCATTTTGGTTTTATTAATGTTATCACAAACACTGAAATATGCAGAATCTTTAACCAATACATTTAATAAATGAATAATATTAGGGTTCTTTTTTCCAATTTCTTGGTTTAATTTGTGATTCCAAGCTTCCAAGAAGTTAGTGGTCCTATGCTGCTCTCCGTAAGCACACCAAATTGGAATAAATTCTTCCTTCAGCCATTGTTCTTCAAAGTATTTTCTGAATTTTTTTAAATCCTCCTCTTGTGTACTGTAGCGAGTAATATACTTCCAGCCGTTTGAAATTTCGTGTGCAGGCAATAACGGTAGAACTGCACTTAGTGCAACCTCTCTTATTTTCTTCACATCTTTTGATTTTGTAATTTGAAGTTTACGGGCCTTCTCCCAAACCGCTTTATTATAGTGATAATAGCATCCTTTTGTGTTAACTTGCGGAAATAAATTCTTTATAGCAGTCATTGCCGCTTTTTCGAAGTCAGTTTTGTATTTAACCGGATTCCAGCCGGGGATTTGAGCTTTTATCATGGAAAACAGAATGAAGTACGATTTCACGTTTCTTTCACTCATAAGAGCGTAAACAATAGGCATTAAATTCGTACTATTTGATGTACTTCCCATATCTGCATGTATAACATATAGCTGCGAAAAAGGTTTCGGACAACTTTTAAAAGTTCCGTCACTGTAAAAATCAGTCGCTTTGCAAATTGAAAGTTTAGCTTTTTCTGTGCAGAAAATTAGAATTCGGCTGTCACCATCAGCATAATCAGCTAGTAAAAAATTTGTGAATTGGTTCGGGACTTCAACGTTTCTTACTAGCTGCGGCTGTAGACACTGTACTCCAGCTTGTACATTCCTAAATCTGTACAAGGATGATTTCACGCTATTGAATGTTGGTATCTTGCACACCAAATCTAATCCGCTGTTTTCTAATGTTGCAATCATATTATTATAAGACTGAGGAACTGCCGGGTAATTCCCTTTGATAATTTCTTGTTTGCAGGAATAAAGCCGCTCATCAATTTCATTTTTTAGGAAATCTGGAGTACATAAATGCGGCGTTTCATTTACGATATTATTATTCTGCGAAGAAAAAAAGATTTTATTAAACATTTAATTTGATTATTAAATAAGAGTATAGGAATCAGGGTACGAAATTATAATCGATCCAAGTAGTTTCGGATCCTATTCGTTACAAAAAATCTCTTTATAATACAAAGCAAAAGATATTGCTTACGATTAATAGGCATACAAGTAGACAAACTTACACGAATCTTTATAACTCCTTTGCATTTCTTTTTTCGCTGGCTGCATTCCCACACACTTAGTCCACTTGGGTATTTTTTTTTCACATAATATTGGTGGCCACCGTGAAGCAAAACAACACCATGTTTTCTTTTAATATAAATTAATGACACTTCACCCGAGGTAGTACACGATGTACTTGACCCTGACATGGTTAGGAATGCACTAATAATGTTATGATTAGAAATGCCACAACGCATTGCCAGCCGATACTTGTTTTACATTTTAGATCTAAATGCATTGTACTTAAAGTTTAGTTTTGCAAGAATCACTCATAAAACCATCCCCATCAAGCCCAATAAAAAGCTGTTTTGTGTTTTTAAAGATTTATGACCTTCTGTCTATTGTGTCTGTTTTGGCTTTTCGGCATGTTTGTTATAGGTAAAACAAAGCACACGGCCTATTTTATGGTTTATTCCGAGACGTGAAATGTAAACAAAGGACATCGGCATCTTCAATTGAGCTACTAGAGTTTAAGTAGCAAAACAAAAGGATTAGTAATCCTTTCTCACGATAGTTTTGGCTTTTCGGCGCTCGTGTCATCGGCGGGTCGCCGCTGCGCAAGGCGCTCGCGCCGTTTCCTATTTTATGGTTTTAAAGACGTGAAATATTAACAAAGGACATCGGCATGAAGATAAAGCACAATAGATTATTAGTACATATTTTGTTACGTTATCCCAAAAAATACATACGCACACATACTCACGCACACATACTCAATTACACACTCACTCAATTTAGTTCCTCTCACCCACTTTGTACCACCATAACAGCAACAACCTCACTCACCTAGCTTAATCCCTATTAACTATTACTTCTTACTGATGTTGTATACAACTGTCATCTATTGTCCGGAGTCTGGAGAGGCTGGTAATCTGTCATACAGGTCTCCTAGTACAGAAACCAGTCTCTCACATAGATCACAAGAGTTTTCGCTAATGTTTTGTTTGTTTTTTTTATATTGTCTGTAAAATTCTATGTGAGAGAAGAACAATAAACTTATTATTATTATTATTATTTCATACAAAATTATATTTTACGGCCATTTCAGGAAAAATATTATAGTGAACCGTACCTATTGCCTAAATTTCAATGCATACGGTAATTATTTTAAAATCATTCCAAAAAAATATAAAGATATAGCATTTATTTTAACTATTATTAGGGGTGGCCACTGGGATTTTTACTGACCAACATTCCCGTTTGCCACCCGGAGGTGGCGACTGGGATATTTTTTTAGAATAATTCCCAGTCGCCACCGGAGGGGGCAATACTGGCGGTGGCGAACGGGAATAACCGCTTGAAAAGCAATAATACGTTCCTGAGCCATATGTGGGTCAGGAGACATATACAATTTCTAAAGCGAATAATTCCACTGGACTTGCTTTAACTGTACTGTTTCTGCATTGGATGTGCTGGTACGATCATAAAATAAAGAAAAACGCCGGGATTTAGGTTGTGGGCTGAGACGAAAGGCTTTTTAAAAAGGAACAAGAGGTGTGTTCCGCTTGAAGAGCAGTGCAAGACTAACTTTATTTAATCTCAAATATTATAATCTAAGTATATAAAACAAAGGGTTATTATAATCTAAATGCTTCCTGTTATCGCAGTACCAGGAAGTTACTCGTAATGTAATCTTATTACCTAATTACAATGAAGGTTATTGTGTAATAACCTTGTTACGCTTATATAACTTCACCCCCCTTAAGATGGAGGCGCGCCGAAGGCTGCGACTGAAGTTGAAGTGTTTCAGCTTCAGGTTGTTGCAGGACTGAAGTGCGCGCCGACCTTGGTATCCACCAAAGTTTGTATGCTGTCACTCCGATTCCTGTTGCAAGTATTAAGATGTACAGGACTATTGATGACCAGCTAGGTGTGCTTGAGATGATTACTGGATCCATTATAGAGTCTTTGATTTCTTCCGATTGCTGTAAGGCTTTCTTCAGGTTGTCTAGTTCTATGTTTTCTAGCTCTATTTTGATAGGTAAAGCTTTCGGTGTCTGGTGTGCACGTGGTAATGGTATGGTTTCTCTGACGTTAATGTACCGCTGATGTGTTGTCAGGGTTCTGTCCATAACTTGTACCTTGCAGTTATTGTTTGTTGTTATCAGGAAAACTCCCTTGTTACGTTGGTATTGTACGTCATTGCCGCAGATGGTTTATATGACTTCTTCTTGCTTCATGATGACTATCCAGCTGTTATCCTTAATTTGCTGGATTATGTTATTTTGAAAGGTTGCGGTTACATATGTACAATTGTGTAGCTCTTGGTGTTGTATGAGTTGAGCTATGCAATCACTTGAGTGCAGCAGGGTGTTCCATTCTAGATGCTTGCAGATGACTTCGTCTTCTACTATCTTGGTGCATGACTCGTGGGGATAAGCGAACTCATTATTACCCAAGATAAGGTAAGGATTTTTAGGTATAAGGATTGTGTTATTATCGTTAGGGATGGATTTGGTATCTGCCGAACAATTTTGTTTTAATTTAATTGTGTAATAGTTACCGCAAATTTCTAAGAAAACTTCTCTTAATTTAGTTGTATTGTAAATTACTGCTAGGTGGTATGTATCTACTTGATTTTGGGCTTTGGCTTCCGTTAATACCAAGATCCCATTGTGGTTATCAATTGGCTGTATGACTGCTGTGGCAGCGGCGAGCTGGAGCACTGCGCAGCAGGCGATGGCGTTCCTGAAACATTTTCAGGGCGCCTTAGTAAACGGAAGTGAACTCTGATTGTTTTTGCGTTCACGTGTTTGCCTACTATTTCCGCTATTTGTTCCGGGTGTATGCGAACTATTGTGTATGGTCCTAAATATTTGGTCTCTAGTTTGTTGCTCCTGGCTGTCTTTGCGACCTGTTTGTATACTGAATCTCCTACTTTAAATTGTGCAGTTTCTTTGTTTTTATTGAATCTTTCTATTACTTGTTGTTTATCGTTTGCTAGTTTATTGTTTATTAGGTTTTGTGCATTTTCCATTATTTGTTTGTGTTTGATTACGTATTCCTGATAGAATTCTTTATGGCATTGTAATTCTAGCGGGTTTCTGCTATCAGTGTGTCCGTAAAGCAATTCAAAGGGTGTAAAACCTGTTGAGGAGTGGATCGTATTGTTGTAAGCTATCATGGCGTATTTCATTAAGTTTGTGGTGTCATCCTTGTCCGTTATTCTCTGTACTCTAATTATTTCTGCTAGAGTTGAATGCAGCCTTTCTATTGGAGAGTTTGAGTATGGGTTATATGGTGTTGTGAAGTGTATGTGTACGTCATGTATTGCACAGATTTCCGTAATTACTTCATTATCGAATTTTGTATCGCAGTCTGTTGTGATTTTCTTAGGTACTCCTATTACTGAAAATAAGCTTAGTAAAGCTTCAGCGATGTGTATGCTATTTGAAGCGTTAAGCGGTATTGCTTGTGCATATTTCGTGAAGTTATCTATTATTGTTAGGTTATACCTCCGGTGCTGTATAGATTCATGAACATGTGCTCCATTGGCCTATGTGGTGTATCAGTTAAAGACAGGTAATTTTAATGGGTTGCGTTCATATTTGCTTTTGAGGCAGCTGTCGCATTTGTTAATGAATGTATTGAAGCTAACATATTAGGCCAGTGGTAATTTCTATGTATGTGTTTATATGTTTCTTGGATACCTCTATGTATAGTTTTTCCTTTATGATATTTTCTTATTAAGTCTGTTTGTTTGGAAATGTTTTCTATTAATGTGACCCTATTCATGCATCGAATTATTTTTGTTCCACGATTGCTGAATATTGATTTGTACTTGACTTCGCAAAATAGTGGATAATATTCCTCGTAGTGGAAAAAACAATGAAAAACTCTATCCGCAATTGTATGATCTTTTAGAAATTCTATTATTTGTTCTTTCGAGTTATTGATCCACACGTCTTACCTTTAGACCTATCATCCACTCTGTAAGTATCTCCGGGTGTTTGTCTAATGTGGAATTGTTTTAAGTGTGTTTATGTGCATTGTCTATCGATTGTATCATCTATTTCTGGGATTTTCTCTATAGTCGTTTCTGTTTGACTGCTGTCTATGACTGGGTCTATCTCTGTTTGAGTACTGTCGAGGGCCTGGTGCGTTTTTGTTGTTTGATCCTGAATTTCTTATGATCGTTTTCGCTATCAAGAGTAATGGGTATGCCTAATAGCGTTCGAATGTCTATTGCTGTCAAGTCTACGTCGTCACTTGATGTACTGGGTTGAGGGTTTTCGCTAACTTTATTATGACGTATAATTTGAACCCTTGAGAGTGCGTCTGCATTTGTATTGGCTTTTCCTTTTTTATATTGTACCTCGTAGTTGTATTCTGTTAGTCTTAGGCGCCAGCGTGTGAGTTTAGAGTCAGGGTCTTTTATAGACATTATCCATGTAAGCGGGCGATGGTCTGTATAAATAGTATATCGTTTACCATATAGGTAAGGGCGGAAGTATTAAATAGCCCATACGATGCTTAACAGTTCGTTTTCAATAGTGGAGTATCTTTGTTCTGTTTCTGACAGTGTACGTGAAGCGTATGCTATTGGTTTATCTAAACCTATTTGTCCCTGAGATAATACTGCGCCTATTGCTACATCTGATGCATCTGTAGTAAGAATGAAAGGTTTCTCAAAGTCCGGGTATCGAAGTATTGGTGCATTAATGAGTACTTCTTTGCATTTTTCGAATGCTTGAGTGTATTCCGGTGTAAACGGTATTTTACTACCCTTTTTTAAACATTTTGTAAGTGCTTATGTCAAATTTGCGAAGTCCTGAATGAACTTTCTATAATAGCCTACTAATTCTAAGAAAGATTGATTTTATTTTTGTGTTTTTCGTAGAGGAAACTTTTTTACGGCTGCAATCTTATCTTCATTTGGCTGAAGGCCTTTATCTGTTAATGTATGTCCTAGAAACTTATTCTGTAAAAAATCTGATTTGTTCAGTTGGATTTTAAGGTTGTGTGTCCTGAATCTATCGAATACTTGTTTACATTTATCCAGGTGTTCTAGTAAAGATGTGGAATAAATAATCACGTCATCCAAATATGTTAGTACGTTGTCTAATCGTCGTAGTACTGAGTCCATTAGTCTCTGAAATGTGCTTGGTGCGTTCTTTAAACCGAAGGGCATTCTGAGAAATTCGTAATGTCCTCGATCTATAGAGAATGCAGTTTTCTGTACGTCATCTGGGTGCATCTCTACTTGATGATAGACCGAGGCTAAATCTAGTGTAGTAAAATATTGGGCACGTCCTAGTTTATCTAGAATATCATCTATATTAAGTAGAGGATACTTATCTTGTACGGTCTCATCATTTAGTTTCCTATAGTCTATAACTAACCTATATTTTTGTTCTCCTGAAGCATCAGTTTTCTTCGGAACTATGTGTACTGGGCACGACCACGGGGAATTTCTTTCCTGTATTATATTGTTTTCGAGTAGCTGATTAGTTTGTTTTTTAATATCCTCTTTTTGTTTCGGTGCCTTTCTATAATTACGCACGAAAATAGGTTTTTTGTCGGTTAGCCTAAGTTGGCGTTTAATTTCGTGTGTAAATATTAATGGAATTTCCTCGCAATGGAAAATGTCTCTGTAATTGTAACATAGTTTCCTAATTTCGCGATTTTCCTCCGGGTTAATATGACTGGTTCGTAATCTTTCTAGGTTCTGTTTTTGTAATTTATCTAAGGTTTTATGTAACTCCTTAGTGTTCTTTACCGTTTCTTGTTGGGTGCTTTTATTTTTTATGTTTAACCGTTGAAAGTTTAGGAAGCAACTATTTTTAACCCTAGAAAGATAACCATATTTTGACTGTCACAAAAGATAACCATGCGCTTCGGAGGCGCACGATATATTAATATTTTTTTAAAATGAAATACCTATTTATTGTATTTATTTACTTGATTGTTTTGAAATGTGGTTAATGAACTAATAATAAAAAACTTTTTTTAGTGAAATATTTTATATATTTTAAACATTAAACTTAAATCAAAAAACCTCTAGAAAAAATCAACAAAATTAGCAGTCTTCTGTTTACAGGAACATCACACAGTATCAAAAAATAATATTTTTTTTCTTAAAAACGAATTATATTATTTCTTACTAACTAATCAACTAAAAAAAAAATCAGTCAAAACTGTAATCGTTTGGCTCAAATGTGGTTTGATAGGCATTCAAAACAAACATCATTTTTGTGTTCGCCGCAAACTGTTTTCCTGCATTTTTCGCAAGTCATCTTAGACATTCTTTTTTTTTTATTAGTGCTAAAGGTGCAGTACCGCCTTTTCTTGGCTGGAGGTTCTTCTTCATTATCTGTATCGTTCTGCACAACCGGTTTCGGAAGAATATTTGCGATATTATCTCTCACATGCTTTGGCAAAGTAGGAGCTTCCAGTCTTTCCTTCATCCACGATTCAGTTATAACTGGGCGCTTAACTTTTTCATATAACCCCTTCTATTTAGAGGCTTTTCATTTTTCGCAAGAATGTTGTGACAATATATAACATAAGAATTGACAAATGCTATGTTCAGAATGCCATAAAACATAGACATTGGCCATCTATTGGTTTTCCTCGAACATGACATTGAGGAACACATTTGATCAAAAGTGTCCACCCCGCCTTTGGTCTGATTATAATACATGATAATTTCAGGCTTACCAGTTATTGGGTTGATGACACCGTCTTCATCACACGATGATAGCAAGTAAACCATCTTAGAGGGCTTCGGCTTGTACGAGACTAGGGTCAAACATCCATCGTAGCAGAACATTGACGTGCCTACCGAACAAGAGCGAGTGTTTTTCAGTTCTTCGGGGATCTCTCTTTTATTGGATCGTATAGTGCCAACGAGGGTTAGTTTGTACGGTTCCTGAAGTAGGGATTTCGCGAGAGGAACCGAAGTGAACCAATTGTCACAAGTTATATTTTGGTTTGTGCCATGCAAGGGCCGAGACAACTCCTTTACATAAAATTCTCCTTGTGGCAACCCATTAGTGTTCGTAGCTCTGCCAATATAGGGCATTGCATTTAGCATGTACTTCGTTCCGCTGTCACAGCATAGGGATTTTAATTCCATATTTATTGGGTTTATTGGGGATATACATGCGGAACGGGCACCGTCCTCGAAACGCTAATAATTGCTCATCTATTGTGACATGCTCTCCTGGTGTATAATTCAGTTTACACTGAGTTACAAATAATTCCCATATTTTGTATGAATGGATCTTCATGACGTAATGAGGGTCGTATAGACTTGTCATCAAATCGTAGACATCTAAGCAGGTAATCAAAACGATCCCTACTCATCACTGCCACGTACCATGTACCCGAAAAACTACTATCGAACAGCTCATCAGTAGACAAGTGATTGTGTTTCATTGCTGCACTCAAGGTCAGTATCGCAAACAAAGCTCGGACTTTTGTCACAGACGTATCTCTGAAAGTGGCTTTGGTCATGTTATCTCGACGTTTCACAGAGATCTCCACATTCGTCCAACGGACGATCTCATCCACTATTTCGTCGGTAACAAACAAATTAAAACATAAGATTGGGTCACATATATTTCGACACATGCGCGTTGGACCTCTACTTGTGCGAATAATATTTATGGCAGATGTCCTTCCGCGACTTTGTCCTTTTATTGTCGACCAGCAATGTTGGTTCTTACCCCTAAGCACACGGCGATCAGGAACAATGATGCGGTAGTCACGACGGGATGATTCCGAAGTTCCAGTGGGCTCTGAAGATACAGGCGGACTTATATCGTCTTCATTTTGTGTATCATTCAATTGTTGTGGCACCTCATCATCTATAAACTCGTCTTCGAAATCACTCTGTATGTCATCTTCACTCAAATTATCTTCTATCTCACTGTCACTTCCTTGCTCTCGTTCATGCTCGTTCTCTTCCTCTTCAGCGATAAACCTAGATATTGCATCATCAGATAGTGTTCTCCGGCTCGTCATGATGAAGGCGAAAAGATTTCATGCTAAAACAAAGAAATAAACAGTTATAATAAACATTTTATGTAAGTATAAACAAATTCATACTTTCACTAAAAGTCACACAAAAGATAACCATGCGCCTTTGGAGCGCAACACTTATACGCTTACCACACGTGCAAGTATCACCACAGTTTGGCTGGCGCAAGCTTCTCGCATTGAAAGACTGAACATGGACGTCGCTACCACACGGCACAGTTAAGTACGCGCAAGCCACATTCTTGTCAAAATCGTCGGTGTGGAAACAATGTTTCCCAATGAAGAACTAGTTCTTCTGCTGGTATTTTTTAAGTGTTTGCTAGTGAGAAAAAAGACAATGCAAAAGTCAAAGCGTAAACGATCGAAGTGGACAAAGAAATGGCTGTTGAACAGAAAAAATCATTCACATATAAATCTACTCAAGGATTTAAGAAATGATCCAAAAGATTGGCGAAATTATTTATGGATGGATGAAAATGCCTACAGTGAATTGTTACGTTTGGTTACGCCTCTCATTCAACGCCAAAATACGGTCATGCGACAGAACATCTCACCCCACGAACGACTGACCGCCACTTTAAGGTTCCTGGCTACTGGAAGATCGTACCAAGATTTGAGATTTTCTACAGCAATTTCTGAACAAGCTTTATCTGAAATTATTCCGGACACTTGCAGAGCCATTTACAAGGTTTTACTAAATGAATACATGAAGGTGAGTTCAATAATGTTTATTTAAAGTGGGTACTAAAAATAATAATAAAATTCAGTTGAGAACCTACAACTAATAGGTAAATATTGTGATATTTATGGCACATATTTTAACACATTTCTGGCAGAACCAACACTTGACTGCTGACTTTCAGCGTCTGGTACAGAGTTAAAAATCAAATTATCTGATATTCATTCGGAAAACCGCCTGTATTCAGTGTTTCCGATATCCTATTTTCAGCGTCTGGTGCAAAAATCTGATCTTGAGTCTGAAAACCGCCTGTATTCCGAGGTTGTGGTATATTATTACTCATTCGTGATATATGTAAAGGAATATTAGTATTAGATGATATGAAAATTGAACAATGACGATTTAAGTTTCCTAATTCCCCTTCAAAAATTGCTTCATTTATAATTTTTGCTGTATAAATACGCTGTTCATTTGACATATTTCTCAACTTATGTGCAACGTTTTGGCCAAAACTATCATGTCTGTCTAAAGACTGTGGCTGTGACCACTTAGTAATACAATTTCCCACTTTAGTTATTGCTTCATTTCTATTGTTGTCATCATCTATAGCCCTTTTTTTCATTCGTCGAGGTGGTAAAGTTCGGCTATCTGGAGTAGGTGGTGGTACACTACTATGTGAAGATGGAGGCTCAAAAGAGTTGTCTGAGTGTACATCTTCCCGAGAATGAGTGCGAGGAGGAGGTGAGGTTAACGTTGAACTCGATTCATCCTGAAAAATTATATTATGTTACAGGTACCAAACTCACAAGAAGAATGGAAACAAATAGCACAAGACTTCGAACAAAAATGGAATTTCCCTCACTGCTTGGGAGCGGTAGATGGAAAGCATGTACAAATAATACCACCGCCAGGAAGTGGTTCCTATTTTTATAATTATAAAGGGTTCCACAGCATGGTTTTGATGGCAGTAGTAAACGCTAATTATGAATTTATCGTATGTGAATTTGGCATAAATGGAAGAATTTCTGACGGAGGTGTAATTGAGCAGACGAAATTCTACGATAAATTAAATAACCAGTCATTGCACATTCCGGAGCCAGAACATTTAAATAATTCTAATAAAGTTCTTAACTACGTTTTTATAGGCGATGAAGGGTTTGCGTTAACCCCAAACTTTTTGAAACCGTTTAGTCAAAGGGAATTAACAAGTGAGCGCAGAATTTTCAATTATCGTTTGTTAAGAGCTAGGCGCATTGTAGAAAACGCCTTCGGCATATTAGCATCTAGGTTCAGAATTTTTCATACTAGTATAAATTTGGCTCCCAAAAATATAGACATTGTGGTTATGACATGTTGTGTGCTACCACTTATACCCCAGTTTGTTCCTTGGATATTGAAGATACAATAGAAGGTACTTTAAGGCCCGGCGCCCATTATCGGCATCGGCAAGGAAAAGGATCCTTCGGCATCCTACATGCAAGCGCACACTATCGGCAATTATGCTTTGGCATGCTGCAACGTTCTTAGGGATGACGAAGCGTCCTTAAGGATGCCGCACCGTCCTGTAGCTTGCCGAAGCGTCTCAATATCGTATTTCTCATCATAACAGTCTCAGAGTTGTTACAAGCTAGTTGTCTGAATTGTATTTAATATAGTTATTAAAAAAAAACACAATTCAACTTTATAAGCAAACAAAATAATTGTCAGTCATTTATAAGAAAATCAAAATAGATCAGAAACACGACATTAGTCGATGCTCATTATTTACCTTGGCGTACACTTTATTCCACTGAATTACATTTATTCATAGAAGTACGAATAGCGCGCCAGATTCTGGAAGCCCTCTTACACGCGCGCATATATGCATTGATTGTATTGTTGTAGAAATAAAAGTACTAACCAAGTTTTGTTTTTTCACTGTTTTCTTTGTCTTGGAAATTTGGAAACAAACTTTCACAGACGCTCTTCCACGCATCTTGCTTAATAAATTTATTTTTATAATGTTCATCACTTGTGTCCCAAAGGACGGGACGCTCCTCAATTAAAGATATTAAAAAATCTATATCATATTCCGCCATTTTTTTAAAAACAAAGAAGGCGGCGCAGGCGCCGCGCGTCTTTCTCTAAAGCTGTCTCAGAGCGGACTAAAATGGCGTCACCAAGGATGACGTAATATCGCAGGAATGTGCGATGCGAAGCAGATCGGAAATTCTTGCGGTGCGTTCGTGCGAATTCGCAGATATTTGCGATGCGATGCGAATTCGCGGTTTTGTGTGGGAGCCCTTATGGATGCACTCACTTTTTTCAATTCTTTTCTATAGGAACTTCTAAGAGAATTTATTTTTTTCTTTACTGTGTCCTTCGTAGCTTCAAGTTCGATCTAAAAAGAATAGGTACAACAATAATAACTGACAATTGCAATATTATGCAAAGAAATCATGTACAAATATTGTTTAAGTTATTACCTCTTTCATTTTATTAATCATTCGTTCGTAGGCATCATTTTTTTTATTTCGGGCTGAATAATCCTTCGATTTGATTTTCCATAGTGCAGGTAGAGATTTGTATAAAATTAATTCCGTTGTGAACTCACGATTGTATGAACGCAAATCTGCCATTTCGTGACTGAAGACCTCGTACCTCACCGGACGACGACTCGCCTCGACTGCGGCTTGAACACTGTACACTCAGCCAATGTACAAGCCAGCCTGCGCAGGCAAAACTGTGGTGATACTTGCACGTGTGGTAGGCCCATAAGACCTCATGCTCAGCAGTCACTCTTACAACCACTAGAGTCTAGTTACTAGACTAACGAGCAGGCAAGGCTAGTCCAAGTTTTCAATTTTTTCAAAAGTACTGCGCTTTCGTGAGTTTTTCTTTAAGTTTTCCCACTTAAGACGCAGTTGTTGTGGTGTACGGCGACAGGTGCCCATATTAGCGTTGAAGACACCTGCAATCCGTGTCCATTCTTCCACCTTTATTTTATTATTGGTGGCATTGGTCTTCTTATTATTTATAATCTTGCTCCCCTCAATTAAGGAGAGCAGCCCTTTCGTATCTTCCTTCGAAAGAGGTTTGGTTTTACTCTACAAACAAATATTTAAAGCTTAGTAAGTTTCGTACGAAATGGCGCGAAATACCGCGTCCCCATGCATTTATCTTTAACAGCAAAAAATAATATATTTGTGGACGTGAATGTTTATTGCACCATTATTTAGTCATAATTATTTACTTACAGTTTCTGGCTCCATTTTTCACTTTTCTTCTTTCCACGAAATAAACAACAAACAAACTTGAGGTTTTAGAATGTTAATGTTGTTAATGAATGTCAAACTGACTGACGCTTCTTTTCGATTGACTGACGTTCCGTTCCTTTTCAACAAAACATTTATGTTTTACTAATCTCGACGTATAGTTATAGTACTTTCGCGCTGCTACTTTGCAATCAATTATTATTGTTACTGTGTAAGCTTTAAGAAAACAACCGTCATTTAACTCATTAATAATCGCTGATGTACTTTTACTGCCAATGCGTAAAACAAACGGTAAGGAGGGTGCAAATTTATGACCTACCTCTTTTTTTCAATGGATTTTGAGACGAGATCGGTTTATTGAAATGCAGATTCAAGATCAATCGAGGGATCAGATAAAATCTGGATCAATAGAAATCTTAGATTCACGATCGAATATTGAAAGCGGCCGTTAGTCTCTACAATTAATAATATATATATATATATTTTTGCTGTAAGTAAGTGTGGTTTATCGATGCTTTGCCTAATGAGCACTCCATGTACTACTTAGTCTGTATACATTTCTTTGTTGTTGATATTATATACATAGTAAACATCTTGCATCATAATACCAGTTCGATAACATTGATTTGGATCTCAAATCAAGAAGAATCTTTCCGTGCTATCGGTTCACCATTATTTTGTAATTGGGTTTTTCCACCAGGAAATTCTCAGTAGCTGCCATGAAGTTTCGATTTGTCGCCTGTTGATAGCTAACTGATATTATAAATGCGAAATGATTTCTAGGTTCGTTTTTGCTGATTCTAGTTGTAAAGCATACAGGTTTCTAAATGCAATTTCTTTTTTAAATCTTCAAAGTAAGTTTTTGTTATTAACCCCTTGAAAACCTGAACATAAGATAGCCACAACTTCTGCCTGTGAATGGTTTTGTTCTTTTAGAATAGGCCTACGACTTTTCCAAAGAGGAGATGTAGTAATATTTATTGACTCCTGAACATCCAATTCAGCATCCAAGATTATCGTCTGCGATTCTTCATTGGCTACTTCGAAATTTGTGACTGTGTTGTGTGTGTGTCTGTGTTGTAACCGTGATGATTGCATCTAATCAACAATTCCACTGCAGCCTCGACCCATTAAATCGCAGACTTGTTCGAAAATGGTCTGTTTTAGTGGTTGATGGCCCTCCACCCGTTCCTGTCGTACAACTCCTGTTTCTAGAGTTACGTATATATTTTTGCATCACTCTTCATTTTCTCTCAGATTCTTATTAACCCATCTTTACTCCTGAGATAAAAAAAACATAGTTTCAAACGAGGTAATATTCATATTTATAAAATATGGCTTGTTAGTTTGTAATTAATGTTAACTAATCTGTACATGATTCCCGTTGAATTATATTGGTTACAAAGCTTTATCCAAGCTGGGTTCTTGGCTAGATTGGTGGTACCGTCTGTTCTTTTATTAAGAATAGCCATTCTATAGGCGTACACCAATTTCACCAACTTGTGTTGCTCATCCGAAGCCAAAGTTGCACGATGCAACTTTGGCTACGCTTCCTCTTTTCTGTCATTATTAATTCACCGTAACGATAGACAGTTTTTAAAGCAAAAGATTGATTAATTAAATATGGAAAGTAGGAAATTACGATAATCCTCCAGAAAAACAACATCGCTGCACTTTCACAACAAACAATTTCAAACCTAACGAGTACGAATGACATAAGTGCCAAAAAAATTATAATTCGAGTTGGGGAATTGATTACAGCACAGCTAGAGTTGCTGTGTGAGCGCCGACACATTTCTCTGACTGGTGATTTTGCTGATGGTGCTGCTGTTTGCATATTCCCCACCTTATACAAGTCAATGCATATAATGACAAAATCACTGCAGAAATTACCAGGACGACACGGATGCAAAGCAGCAACTAATGATAGGAAGCCTACAGACAATCAAACAAAAAAGTCTGACAACCAGTCTTACCAAGGGATATCGTATTACCCAGTACTAACCGGGTTGTGGAGGTCAGATAGGCAGTCGCACTATGTAAAATACTGGTATTCATCTGCATCCCATTAGACTGGAAGCCGACCCCCATATAGGTGGGAAAAGGCTAGGTATATGATGATGAGGAGTAATGGGAACAAAGAAGAATTACTCAATATACGAATATACAATACGAATTATTAAAATATAAAATTCGGTTTGTTACCGTTAATTTTCGAATTTGAGCGCCGCCGCTCTTAATACCCCTTACTGTAGTGAGCTAGCGCGTCGGTCAGTAAGCGGAGGGCGGTCGTAGCGAGCGCACTTGTGCGTAGCGGGAGGAAGGTGTCCACGAGACTACCACATCAGTGTTAAGTTATGTGTCTACTATACTATACAACCACCTCAGCGGAGGCGGCGCTAGGCGTAGGTGACGTGGGCCACCGCCTACGGGCTCGCGGTCCGAGGGGCGCCTCGTGCCTCAAAAATACCTACCTTTTCCTCCCTATTGATCTGCGGAATACTTTTGATGCAGTTCTTCAGGGATTTCCCCGAACGAACAACTCCGTTGAAGGCTTTCACAGGGGAATCTCGTGTAGTGTGTATGTAGTGACGTCAATGTATGTTATCCTATATAATCATGTGTAACCTAAAATAAAGGAGAGTATTACTTGGGCAGTCGCGTGTATCATTTCTCTCCACAAATACCTTCGACCTTACATGGCGACCCTGCCAGCGGATTGCGTTACCGACGCCGCCGTGCCGTATAAGGGCTGTAAGTCTTAAACAATTGGACTAAGTAAAGCCGAACTAAGATGGATTACAATATTTTATTTGCTAACGGCTGTGACAAGTCGAATTCGGTAAAAAATTTCGAGTTTATTAAAAATGGGAAGTACGCAGACTAAAGAAGAGACCGTGGTGATGCAAAACGCAGCCGGAGGAACTAATAATACGCATCTGGAGGAGGTGAAGTTTCATATTTCCACCATCACCATACTGATGATCATAGTGGTACTGGTTCTGGGGCTCGGTGTGCTGTATTTTCTGATACAAATGTATCGGCGTTGTCATGTACGCTGGATAAATCAGGAGATATACAGGAGTACGATAACAAGAAGATCTGGAGCGAGGCAATCTGGGCATTCCCCGGAGAAACGACGGCCGAAGGGCGACATAGTATGAAAACAAAGGTAGCAGTCACCAGTTTACGCCTCTGCAGTATAAGTAACCAGTGCTAAAAAAAAAAAAAAAGTGTTAAGAGATGAAAGTTCAAGTGGTAAATTCGGTGAATTCAAATCGACCATAAAATATAAACTGTGTGGCTATACTATATCCAGAAAACCAGAAAACAACAAGCATCGTAAAATGGACTTAGAACTTTATTTGTTAAGTGCATAATCGTAACAACTATAATCGTAGTAAATAATATGTACCCGTAACTGTAGGTAAACAATAACTTGTTTAAACAAATAATGATGGTAAGTAATGGCAGATGTCTTGGAACTATTATATAAAGAATTGAAATGTACTAAAACATATTTAATTAAAATAGGCCCTAAACGTAGGCAAGGAAATGTATTAGAGAAAAAGTTGTGTGAAACAAAGGAAATTTATGATAAATATACTGATATAATCAAGGAGATATCTGACGATATAAAGAAGGGTAAAGTAGGACAAAGTGAAAAGATATTAATAGATAAATATTGTATCGATTTTAAGTCATTGTATAACCAAATTTTAGATTTATGCGCTATGTCAAGTACGAGTAGTAGCGGTGAGGATACAAAAATGGAGTCTTTTAATTTGAAAGTAGCTCTTAGTTTATTACCTATAATAACAACAGATAATGAATGTTCCCTAAAGCAATTAATTGACAATGTAGAATACTATAGCTCGCTTTTGGGTAGTGATGAATGTAAAAAGAAATTAGTACAGTTTGTTTTGAAGAGCAGGTTGTCTCAGCACGCTAAATTGCAGTTACAGTCAGATTATTCAAATATAGACGATTTGATAAATGATATGCGAAGAGTGTTACTGCCTCAAAAGTCACCGTTTGCAATACAAAATAAAATTAATCAATTAAAGCAAAATGAACTCACAGTACAGGACTATGGTAACAAACTATCGGAACTTTTCGTGGATCTGACGGTGTCTCAAGCCGAAGGTAATTTAGAGACATATAAAACTATTAAACCCTTGAATGAAAAGCTAGTTATCAAAAGATTTGCCGATGGCCTGCGAAACCGCCGTCTTTCAACTATCATTGCAGCCAGGAACTACGAATCAATGAAGGACGCTATACAAGGTGCGAAGGATGAAGAAACATCCATAGCTAGCCCATGTTCGGGTTCCGGCGAGATTCTAGGTATGTATTCCAGAGGAAGACAACAGAAGAACCGTGGAGGTTATCAAAATAACAATAATTATAACAGGACATACTATAATAGAGGTCGAAACAATGATTTCAGTGCTCGACGAGGCTACTACAACTCTCGTGGGGGGCAGCAGACACATCAGCAGAGCCGCGGGGCAGCACAGCGAGGCCGAGGATCACCATGGCGTGGTAGAGGTAGGACATATTGTGAGAATCGCGGTAACCAAGGGATAAGCCAACCGCCCAAAGACACAACTAAACACGAGGTTAATGTTCTAACGGGACCAGACAATCAAGTCTTTGAAAATGAGTTTTTTCGTGAATAACAGAGTTATTTTCGCAACAGATACTAACTATTACATTAATTTAACTTCTAATAGCAAAACATATTCATGGTTAGTTGACACCGGTGCTACAATTTCGGCTATGAAATATAAATATGTTCTAGAACAAAACATTCCAGTCCAAAAAGAGGACATAGTCATAAATGGAATTGGTGGCAAAGTCCATGCAATAGGATATGTTTGTTTAACGTTGTCTTCGGGTGATCATCACCTTAATTGTAATAAGTTTTATGTTTTCGATACTCTGCCATGTCGGGCAAATGGCATCATCGGTCAAGACTTTATTAATAAACACAGGTCCATATTAGACTTCAGTAATGATACCTTAACATTGTTGACGCAACGTAATTTTAAAATAGTTTTACCATTACTGAGTTATAAAAACACAATAGAAATTTTCCCAAGATGTGAATCCATTCATTATTTTAGGACTGATTTTACAGAAGAGTGTGTAGTACATTCTAAGGAGATTAGTGATGGAATATTTTTGGCCAGTTGCATAGCAACACCAGTTAATGGACTAATACCGATTAAGATATTAAATACAACGGATAAGTCGTGTACATTAACGGACATTAATCCATGTATAGAAAAATTATGTAACTACAATGTTTGCAATTTTGATAAATCAGAGTGTGACGCAAAAAGAGTAAAACAATTATTTTCCGTACTGAACCTCAAACATCTAAATAAGGAAGAGCAAATTTCTATTGAAAAATTATGCGCGAAGTACTCGGATATTTTTTATTTGCCAGGAGATAGATTAACTACAACTAGTATTTATAAACATTCAATTAGTTTGAAACCAAATGTAACTTCTGTTTTTACAAAGCCATATCGTTTACCACATTCACAGAAGGGAGAAATTAAGCAACACATTGATGAAATGTTGAGAGAAGGGATCATAGAACGATGTCGTAGCGAATGGTCTAGTCCAGTACTGCTAGTTCCAAAAAAGACTGATGGTACAGGTCAGAAAAAGTGGCGACTAGTTATAGATTACCGTAAATTAAACAATTATATTGAAGACGACAGGTTTCCACTTCCTAATATTACCGAAGTACTTGATTCGCTATCGGGTTCGGTTTATTTTACGCATTTAGATATGTATCAAGGTTATTATAATATTGCACTAGAACAGGAAAGCAGAAAGTACACAGCATTCTGTTCAGGACAGTATCAAATGACCCGTATGCCAATGGGTTTAAAAACGAGTCCAGGATCATTTTCCAGAATGATGACTATGGCTATGTCTGGCTTAACGTATGAAAAATGCCTAATTTATTTAGATGATTTAGTGGTTTTTGGTAGAAACTTAGGTAGTCATAACAAGAATCTACAAGATGTTTTCGAACGATTGCGAAAAGTTAATTTAAAATTAAACCCACAGAAATGTAATTTTTTAAAGAAGGAATTGCTATATTTAGGCCATGTGGTATCTGGTAACGGAGTATTACCAGACCCGGATAAAATAAAAATTGTACAAAATTATCCATGTCCAACGAATGTAGATGAGACGAGGAGATTTGTTGCCTTTGTTAATTTCTATAGAAAATTCATTCCGAACTTTGCTGAACTAGCTTATCCACTTAACAAATTATGCCGTAAAAATGCTTCTTTTGTATGGGATGAAAAGTGTCAGTCGTCATTTGATAAGTTAAAAGTAAAAATATTATCTCCACCGGTTTTGCAATACCCGGATTTTTCAGAACAAAGTGAGTTTAATCTTCAGACAGATGCATCTAATTACGCAATCGGTGCAGTTTTGTCAAACAAAAATGGTAGGCCAGTATCTTTTGCTAGCAGGACACTTAACAAATCGGAAATAAATTATCCGACAATTGACAAAGAATTGCTGTCTATAGTGTGGGCAATTAAACATTTTCGCCCATATTTGTACGGAAAACATTTCAAAATTTTGACGGACCACAGACCTTTAATTTCATTATTTAACATGAAAGACCCATCAAGCAGATTATTTAAATTTAGGTTATTGCTAGAAGAATATGATTTCACGATAGAACATATTAAGGGATCGGAAAATGCGGCTGCAGACGCATTGTCTCGAATTTCCATAACTTGTAATGATTTAAAACAAATGAACGAGTTGTGTGTTTCGGTTATGACTAGAGCTCAGAAAAGAAACCAGATTGACAATACTTCCGAGATAGGAACGAGTGGCACAACTACAGTTCGGTCTGATCAACCAAACTCAGTAAACACTCATAGTACTAGTATTTTAAACGAATCAGTAGAATTACGTTTTGTTGATGCATGCATGTTAGAGACAATTAGGAAAAGTGGTGTCATAGGAAAAGAGAGTAATACATTTATATACATTCCTAATGAAAAGACTATCTATGTCAAATATGTATCTTCTCCATCGCAACTATCGCGAGCCGAATTTGTGAGAGAGTTACAAGATTTTTGTAAAAGCATAAATATTACTGAGATATATTTAATAAAAAGTAATAAAAATAACATTTTTATAGAAAAGTTATTAAATGAAATTGACAAAATAAAAAAGTGGACCGGCCCACACTTACATATAGTAAAGGATGTACATCGAATAGAGAATAAGGATGATAAACGAGTAATACTGAACGATTTTCATCTCTTACCCACTAGTGGCCACGCGGGTATGAGACGAATGTTCAACAACATAAAAAGATATTACTATTGGATAGGATTAGAAAATGATATCAAAGAGTTTATAAAGAGGTGCAACAAATGTCAGAAACAAAAATACTCACCGCGCAATATCAAACAACCAATGGAAATAACAACAACAGCACATAGTGCCTTTGAAAAAATATATATTGATTTAGTAGGGCCTCTGGATAGGGATAATTATAATTATAGTTATATTCTCACGTTGCAGTGCGAACTCACCAAATACATTGAGGCATATCCCTTAGTTACAAAAGTAACGGTAGAAGTAGCGAAAGCGTTAGTTCATAATTTTATATTAAGGTATGGAGTACCGAAGGTGATAGCGACGGATCGCGGTACTGAGTTCCTGTCATCAATATTCAAGGAGGTATGTAAACTATTAAATATTAAACAATTAAACTCAACAGCTTATCATCACCAAAGTATAGGTGCCTTTTTTTTTTTTTTTTTTTTTTTTTTTTTTTTTTTAGGATGGGAAATCATCAAATGACCCCCCCCGCTCTGGGCGGAGCGGAAGGGAGTGTCAGACTTGTACTGACTAAAACCCATCCATGTTCCTTCTTTGCCCTTTGTGTTCCAGGGCCGCGGTATCTCTTTCGAACAGTCCCGCAGCCCTGGCAGGCATCGGCCCGTGCGGACCCCTGCGTGGTTGCTGACATCTCTTTGAGGCGCGCGTGGAACACGAACGCGCCGTCGACACGGCCTGTCGTCATAAGACGGCCGGACGGCGAGCTAGCCCATAACTCGCCGTCCACAGGCCCGCGCCTACGGTGGCCGGGGGCCACCACGTGACCCCCGACGCCCAGGGCGTCTCCCGCGGCGGCTGGGACGTGAGGCTCTTTCCCTCTCACGTTCCGCCACCTCCTTCACTAGCATGACTGCTTCGCAGAAGGAGGTGACGGCTTCCCATTCCCTCTCGCTCCGGACCATGGCTTGAACCAGGGCCGGGCGCGAGAGGTCGCCGCCGCCAATCGCCTCTACGAGGACACGGCGCTGCTCCGCCCAAGCAGGGCAGGCCTCCACAGTGTGCTGCACCGTGTCCTCCGGACGATCCTCACAATGGAAACACCCGGGCGTTTCCTCCCGCCCGATTCGGTGCAGGAACCTCCCGAAACAACCGTGTCCGGTGAGGACCTGCGTCAGGCGGAAGGTGAGGGCGCCGTGGCGCCTCTCTAGCCACTCCTCAAAGAGGGGACTTATCGCCACGATGGTGGCGTGCCCTGCACGGGGTTGCGACAGTCGCTCTCTCCATATCACCATGAGATCGCGCCGGAGGTCTGTCCGCTGAGCGGCGATTTGCCGCGGCAGCGGAGTTTCCCCCCGACGTAGTGCCTCCGCGCGCCAAAGTATAGGTGCCTTGGAAAACACGCATAAGCATTTGAATTCATTTCTCCGCATTCAAACAGACAACCATCCAGAGACATGGAGTACATGGCTCCCATTTTGGTCATTTTGTTATAATACTTCAGTTCATTCAGCAACTAAATATTCCCCTTACGAGTTAGTTTTCGGGAAAAAGTGCTCTTTACCAAGTAATTTGACTAATATAGTTGTTGATCCACTCTATAACATTGATTATTATCCATTTGAGTTAAAATTTAGATTGCAAAAGTCACAGAAAGATGCACGAGACAACCTTCTCAAAAGTAAATTAGAACAAAAAGAACGATATGACAGAAATATAAATCCAGTTACTTACCAACCGGATGACTTAGTTTTAGTTAAAAATAATATGTGTAACAAATTAGATAGTGTTTATTCGGGACCATATAGAGTTATATCTGATGAGTCACCTAATGTCAAAATAATAAAGAATGGTAAAGTAGATACCATTCACAAAAACAGAACAAAATTGTACTATCATAATCAGTAATTATCTTTTACTTGTGTAATTAACTACATATGTATAACAAATAAAACAAAATTGTAATTTTATTTTATTTTACCTCGCCATGGGAGGTGTAGTGTGTATGTAGTGACGTCAATGTATGTTATCCTATATAATCATGTGTAACCTAAAATAAAGGAGAGTATTACTTGGGCAGTCGCGTGTATCATTTCTCTCCACAAATACCTTCGACCTTACACTCGTCACTTATATCAGCTCATCACCCTTCATTTGGAAGTTTTTGAATAGACTTCCTCGGTAGCAAAGCTTAACGGAGCTAAACCTGGAGTAGATTTTGTCTCGTGGATCACATAACTAGTCGGTCAAGATATAGAGAAACATCGGCAAGATTGAAAGATTTAGTTAAATCATTTGGGGAGAGACCATTCCCAGATTACTTACGTTGCTCATAATTTTGAATTCCGACAAATATGATTAAAAAAATACATATTTTTTTAAACAAAAATAATAAAAAAAAACGAAACTTATTTGATTACAAGTAAAAAATAAAAAACATAGAACATAAATAACCATAACTAACTGGGGACAAATTAAATTGACCTACACAAAGTCTACACAAAAAGTGATCTTATAAACTCATTCTTCAAGTACGTGAACTGCATACGGTGGTTAATGACCCTAACAAAAAAAGTGTGTGAAGATTTAATACACTGGTCATCACAAAAATCGACCCACCTTGTTTTTGTTGAATATTTATCATTGTTTCACAGATAAGCCGTTTCACACGTTTGTTTATTATTTTGAGGGTCGGTATGATGTTTGACATCTTGTTTGTCGATCGTCGAAATCTTATTGCACTTGAAGGTACTCTACGGTTTTTTATACAGAAATACTGTTGAGTACTGTTTTGATGGTTTTACGTCGGAATAAATTGTAACCGTTCTTTCAGTCCGAAACAGCCTTTTGCAAGGATTTTTTGTTAATAACGTTACGATTATTTACCAAGGGTGTAGGTTTGATGACTTTGGTTAAAAGTAATGGACACTAGTGAAGCTGAGGCGGCTCAAGTGGTGGCTTTGCTCCAACAAGGCTTAAATCAACGTGTCGTGGCCAGTACCTCTACCATGAGTTTACACAGCCAAAACTCGCTAGCGTCTACGTAAATTATTTGTATGAAATATTGTATAGCGCCCCTAGCGGTCACAGAATGAATTAAAATACATACCATGAGCACTAAAGATTTCGATAGGTTCAAAACCTAACGTAATCTATTCGATAGTTACTAACGTAATCTATTCGATAGTTACTAACGTTTTGCAGCTGTCACCATACAAAACGGTACCATGAGTCACTAATTCGACAGACGCTATCGATTAATACGCTTGCGATAGTAGTTACGTAGCTCACTAGCATTTTGACGTGTGAAACATATGTTTACATTAAAATTATATACATTTTTGAGTGTAATAAAGCGAAAATAATGTCTGCAAGAGCTTATTTAGCATGGAATATGTTATGTTTTAGACATTTTACCTAGACTAGACTATATTTTTACTATTTTACGTACTAGCAAGCAGTGCCTTAAAATTAAATTTAGTCAAATCATATTCATAACCATTTTTTTGTTTATTTGTTGCATTCCTCACGTTTTTAGTATTTTTAGACACTTGAACTTACCTCACTTATAACACTTTCAAAGTTTCAAGTGGCTTGGCATATCTACCTGCGTTGAGGGGCAACTATTTGGGAATTCTGTAACTAATACGTTTTAAAATAATTTAATAGAAAGTAGAAACATACCTTTCCATAACCACCAACAATTGAAACTGTGAGACACTGGTCCTCATTGTATTAAAATATAATCCAAATAATCTATTGTTTTAAACTCTCAAACCACACAACACACTCCGTGACATAATGTCAACAAACAAAATAACAAATTGAATGTCGACAGTGCCAAACTATAAGGAATAAAAATTCAAAAACCACTAAATACCATAACTAGTCCACTAACCGTCAACTTTTCTATTTTGTCGGTTTATTTTGTGATATTGACTGTCTTAACATTTTTAGCATAGCGATAACACTACATTTTGAGCTTACGAGCCGTTCTCTCTTCTTATTGGTGAGAAAAAAAGAAACAAAACATAAGCAGTGAAGCATAGACGATAGTATTCTAAGGAGTAGAGTGAAGTTGGCTAGAGGACACGATCTATCGAGCTTACCTTAGCGAGTGCGTAAGATTCCGTAAATCTCATGGTGCAAGCATTATCGAAATCTATTTGATCCACGTTAGCACGCTAGCGAGTTCAACGCTAGCGCGTCATTTTTCAATGACATCTCATGGTAGAGGTACAGGAGGATAAATCTGAGCCGTTCTGTAGTACGGTAAGTTTACTAAAGGTTTCTAGAGACTGGGCACTATCGAAGAAGATCAGAATCTGTAAGATATAGGCTGACAACTCAAAGGGATGACCGCTTTATAGTGGTATCAGCTCTACGAAGTCGAAGCAAATATTGCTGATGGCAATATTGGCTATATAAAACGCTTAGTACTTGTTCACGTTGGAACGCGCGGGCGCGGTGGCGGGTGCGGTCGCGAAGACGTGGCGGGTTCGTGTTCACATTGGCCGCCAGGCGTTTGCGCGGGTGTGACGTGTTGTCAGAGATTGTAACCATGGACGACGATCTTTTATTTTTAACCGAAAATTCATACCTAAAGTGGGAGATGATAAAAATTAGAATTGGTGTGCACGAAATTAATAAAGAATGAGAACGGTACGGTTTATTTCATACTTTATATAGTAATTTGAGAGAACATCCTTCAAGATTTTTTGGATATACCAGGATGACTGTCAACTGTTTTGATTACATATTGGATTCAATAAGGAGTGAGATTTCAAAACAAGACACAAATTTTCATAAAAGCATAAAACCCGGAGAAAGACTATTTTTAACTATTATCGTAGTTAATTATATTTAAAGTTTAATTTCCATAATTTGATGTGTTATATTCGTAAGTATTGTAACCATGGTAAGCCTGGGTCGTGACACTTTTCATTTCATCCATAACAACTTGTGTAATTTTTTTCTAGTACGTAATTTTTGTATAGGAGTTAACTCCTTCATGTACGGCAACAAACTTTTAAAAAATAACAGGTCTTCGCAATCTTTTTCTTGCCTTTCGCTGCTTTGCGACAGTTTAATTTGTAATAACTCCAACTTTTTCTTCTCCAATTCCATAAATTCCTCTCTTATATCTTGTGCACATTTACGTTTGGTGCTCGTACATAGTGTACTTGTAGATGAACCAGCTATTGACTGGGGAGTTGGGGACCGCTCATTATTATCACTACAGTTTCCATCAGTAGTTTCATCTAAATTGCCTTCATTTGATTCTGGGGTAACGTCATCTTTTATAAACTGCATCATTTGAAAATATGGCCACATTGAAGTGTTTTGATCAGTTCCAGCATCACCAGAACGAGAAACCGGAATTTTATTAAACTCTTTCATAAATTGGTCCCGAATATTCTTCAATTTTTTTCTTAAAGCCTTTTCTGTAAAAAATAAATTTTGTCTAGTGTTGATGCCTTATACACGGTTACTTTTAGGTCGTTCTGGAACCGAAAGCCATAAACTCGATCATCGAACTCGAAACGATTGGGACTATTTTTTTCAAAAAGTAACAATAAAAAAATCACGAAAAATTAAATTTATTGTTTTTTTTGTTAAATAATGAGAACTCGAAGTAGTAGTCCTTGCGGTAAATGCATATGTGTGTGTACGTAACGTATCGACGATCGGCAACACATGCAAACGGTACCCATTGAAAAATCCATTCATCGATCAGACAGCTTGATCCGTAAGCCACGCCCCCACCCCACGCTTACACAGTCTAGCCGACGCGATTGGCGCCCTTTCTTCCTAGTGTTGTCGCGCGCTTCGCTGTATTAGGTCACTCACGCGTAACCTAATCACGTGTCAAAAATGATTCGGCAATATGTCTACTCCAATGTGGAGTATTGGGCAATGGTGGATTTTTATGGGATGGCGCACCAGAACTTGGAAGAGGCTAGACTCTTGTATGCTCAGCCGGAAAACCTGAACTCACTGCGCGCTCGTGGAATCACCGACCCTCAAGTTCCCTTCACCTCCACCAATCTGGCTGTAACCCAGCGCCTCCTCGATCATGGAATGTTTGGGCAGGCATTATTAATGACCAAATAATAGAGCCTATTTTTATTGAAGGGCACCTGACTGGTGGTTCTTATTTGGATATGCTGCAGAATATGATAACGGAGTTGCTAGAGGATGTGCCTCTGGCTTATTTACGCGGTATGTACTATCAGCATGTTGGATGCCCTGCTCATTATGCGAATTTAGTGCGTGCGTATCTGAACAGTGAGTTTGGTGAGCAATGGATAGGTCGTGGTGGCCCTGCGGCTTGGCCCGCAAGGAGCCCTGACTTAACCCCACTGGATTTTTATTTGTGGTCTGAGATAAAAAGACTAGTTTATTTCGAGGAACATACTACTCGAGATGAGTTAAGAAGTGCGATTGTGGACGCGTTTAATATTGTGAAAAGTGACAGAGACGCATTATAAATTAAAAGACAATCTCATTAAACGTGCCCGTTTGTGTATCGAGGAATACAGAATACAGGGAAGTATTAATTGTGAATAATGATTATGTTTGTAAATAGCTCAATTTTTTTAAATACGCCTGCGCCTGTATTTATTTTTCTTGACATTAAAAGTGTACAAGTAAGTAAGTATTTAGATACGTAAAATGTATAACTGACGCGACGTTCCTAAGCCTGTAGAAAGTATGACGGAAAAATTAGAGTTATTGAACTTATAAGTAGATAAACGCAATTTAAATCAAGCAATAATTCGGCGCCGTGTTCTTTAAGATAGGTACATCAACATAAATAAAAATACATACGCGGTAGATAAATAGGTAAACAAATAATAACACGAAAAGCGAATTCAGACTTTATTTCTTAACCGTAAACGGTGAAATTTAGAAATTTCATCAAACTAGGTAAATACGCAGTTTACTAAAAAATATTCTGAGAAACCTATTGTCTCGTGCTTTACAAGGATGCACAACCGAATTCCACGGTTAACGTTATAAAAATAAGGTCTTTTTCTGTTCGAATTGCCTGCCTTTGTAGAAGCCGCCACTAGCATTGCCGCAACAAAATTGTTTTAAGCTGTAATACTATTTTTTATTTATCATATCGCACCATCGGTGGAACAAGGGCACAACTGCACGTTTTGTTATTTTCCACTAGAGACATTTTATGATTTTTGTAGAATAAAATAGAGTTTTTCTGCTTATATCGATTTTAAGTACTATATTTTTTTTTTGGTGAAATAAGCCTTACACTTTTGCGAATTTACGTATTTACTTTACGGGAGTAAAATACTTATTATTTGTACTATAATTTAAAGAAATAATATTTTTGATGTGCAGTTTGGCCCTTTTTGCACCAAAATTTAAATAAAGGATGATGCCAGAGTTTCTATGAGATCTGGTCCCACCTTCCAATAGCTGTGTGTTACATCGTTGGATAGGTATTTTTGAGCTGAATAAAAGTTACTATGGCGCCAAGTTCAAATCTTAGTCAGTTCAGAGTTATTCTTTATTAAACATGGTAGTTTTATCAGTAGCCAAGTAATGCTATTTAAGTAATAATTGCATTTCTTTGCTTTATACACGTAGTGTAGATACTAACCTACGGTTATCAATTGCGTCACTGAGTCGCAAACCTTATGACAAAAAGTTAAACAGATGTCAACATTGACAAAATGGTTTTTTTTTACAAATTATACAACGATTGCGGATTTTAAACGTATACATTTATTTAATCATCGTTGTCTACAATGACGTTATTTAAAAATAAGGTTGGGCCTACAAATCCCTCATGCCTGGCGTGCCCTAGGTACCAAACGATTGACACGATATGCGCACAGGTTCCTACAGTACGTCGTACCGTCATGCAGGTACAATATCTTTGTATAATATCAGTGTTGCGAACTAATAAGTAACAGTAGTACTTTCTAGCTCTCACGTGTCGCGACTGTATACGACCACGTAAGAGCCAAGCATCCTCATCAATGCCAAAATCAGGTAAATCCTCCAGTGCAGCTTCTCGGTATATTTCTATTGTATACATTCCATTTTGTAGATGTTCGCTGCAGTAAGATTTCGCTAACTTCAGTTGGTAGGTTCCCAAAGCTAACAAAATGATTTTTTCTTCACTGAATCTCGGGAAATCAATATCACTTGCTTCTACTCTTGTAAAATCAGCTCTTCTGCTGTTTAAACGTTTCCGTTCCACATATTCATATAAAATATTAGGGGTATGTAACTTCTGCCTTATTTCGGTGACGAAAGCTCCTGCATATTGACTATCTTCGATGGGTATATGAAAGTGGTTTGTGATAGCAGCAGCTATCCTAAACTCAGAAAACATATGCGGCAACGCATTGTTGAAATATTTTTGGCGAAACAGTTTAAAATCCCGTTTGAACCTGCCGTTAACCACTTCCACTACCCAGCGGCAAATAGTGACCAATCGAGATTTGTTGGCTTGGTCAGTAGTAACTTGGGATTCGTGTCTATCCTTTGAAGGCGGGACATGGTATTCGTAACCACAGGCTTCTATATCATCCAAGCTGTCCCTAAATCCGCGATCCAAAATAAACACGTCATTAGTTTCAAGGAGACAGTGAATTGGATGTTCACCATTATTCATAATATCGCTCATTATGTTTGCGTCTGTTTTTGTAGCAGCATAGGGCCCTGTGACGTCAATTATGTAGCCATACGTTGTGACTATAATGAACGGCTTTAAAAGATTTTGATACTTGTGTAAGCTGTAGGACTGTCGCATGTCGTTGAAAAAGGAAGCTGGAACTTTTATGTATATAAACATATGTCCCGTCGCATATTAAGATGGCTTTCGTATTTTCATCGTTTCCAAATAAAGCTTTTGGTATCATCAAGTTTCGACGTAAAATATCATCTTTATTTATATGGTCGAGCCCTAGATGATGATCAACGTACTCATTGGTGAGACACTCACGAGCTATGGCCATCAATCGCTGAAGGTTTTGTCTTGACATATTGAATAAAGTCGCGAGCCTCTCATTTGAGTCGCCGGTTCGCAGCTTTGTTAGAAAGATACCTAAAGCGGTTCTAGGATTTTTACATCTCTGGCTCAATGATGGAGTTTGTTCCAACATCTCTTGGAATTGCTCAAAACTACGGCCGGTCCAAAAGTGCATTTCTTCGCTTGTAACAGCACCTATCGTGTTAAAATCTAAACTCGAACCTTTTTGTACAGCTTTTCTCATAATGTCACTAATATCACTGAATTGTGCTGCATTGAAGTCATGGGTGACATTGCAATGTTGAGGTAGTTCGTCCCAAATGTTACTTTCTAGGTGTTCTTGACAAACTCTGGCGCTATCGGGTATGTACAGCTTGTGTTCACAGAAAGTGTGTATTTTTATGATTTCTGGTATTCTATGACGAGTGTCATTACGACAGTTGAGGAAAATACAATGTCTAGCAGTGTTTGGTGCTCGTGTATACTCGGGAACGTGAATTACTGTTAAGATTTGTGCTTGTGGCTCGTCGTTTTCTTCTTGAGGAGGAGGCAATGAAGGAGGCGGTCTGACTGCACTTTCAACCCTTTGCCAACACCGATGGCACACACTCCGCGTGTTGTCAAATGAACCTGTAAAAAAGTATACTTAATAAACATTTTTTCTTTTTATAGATACCTCATAGTCTCAATATAAAGTATAGTAGTTAAGCTTAGTACTACGCGCGCTCAAACAACGCACACATAGACAGGGTGTCTATGTGTGCGTTGTTTGAGCGCACCCACCGACACGGAATACACCGGAACTTAAACTAGGAAACTGGAATCTTAAACGAGTTAAAGTGCGTGTTCATGTGTGTGTGTGCGTTGCTCGAGCATGTGCAATGCAATTATTACGTAAAAATAGCATTAATTGGCTACTGATAAAACTACCATGTTTATTAAAGAATAACTCTGAACGGACTAAGATTTGAACTTGACGCCATAGTAACTTTTATTCAGCTCAAAAATACCTATCCAACGATGTAACACACATAGCTATTGGAAGGTGGGACCAGGATTTGCATCCTCCTTTGTAATTATGACCCTAGTAACACATTCTTTTTAGATGATTTATGTAATCAAAACAATCCTCTATTTTGCAAAAATCGTTTATTTTCTTAATCCTTACTTACAGTACCTAATTTATACGTAACTAACAATAAACTTTTTCTTGGAACATGTCATTAAAATAAGCCATTATAAAATTGTTCATAGAATTTAGGAACAATGTTTGAAGCAATCAGTTGACGAATGTCTTCTTTTTTCCGATCGGGGATCGGCAACTTTTCAGTGTACAACACATGTAATGTAACGTCTTTCAGCTGTTTTCTATTAGCAGTCCGGCCTATTTTAACATTCGCTTCTGTCCAGATGACTGATTTGTAGCTGTTTCTGAATTGGTATATCTCTGAACTTTTTGTGAACTTTATGGCTTTCATTTCAGATAATTTGACATTATTTCTATCTATATCTTTGTTTAGATTCAAGTTGATTTCATCAGCTAACAGCTGAATCAAAGTTCATTTCTTTGACCATAAATTCGTTGATGCGTTTTTTTGCATTTTTGATGAGACTTATATATTCGACTGGAGAGTATATAGGTCCTGCTTTCTTAGCCCGTTTAATGTTTTTCTCAATGACGGAATGAACCGAGTCAGCTTTATTCTGAGTATGTCCTCTAATGAGGAATTTGTGTGTGATTGATTTTATGGGCAATGTATTGACAGCATAATAATACATTCCTAAAACGAATCTGAAATTAAAGTTGGGTTTTATGTAAAAAAAAATATTGGAATTGTGACGATCCAAGTAATAAACAAGCAAGAAGATAAACTCGTGGTGCAAGATACTTACTTATTCTTTTGCTGCCCGCAGCAATTATCAGAATAAAATATGATGTCTTTATCAGGTTGTTTATAACTAAGTTCTTCCAAAAACTTGTAAACGCACGTTCCTATTTCATTCGCTCCACGTTTTGCAAGACCTTCATGCCAGAAAAAGCATAATGTTGTATCATCGTTGATATTTGAAACCTTAAACAAAAATAAATAATTAATTTAGCGCAAGAATGATATTTGTTATAATTATTAAGTTAATATTTAAAAAAATAGCGACTCATACCGTGAAATTGTAGCAGTTAAGCTTTGACTTATAAAAGAAAGCTGACGATTGGCCAATGGGACATGGTAAGACTGCCTGTAGGTCGAATATGGCTACTATATTATTCGAATCTATCTGTTTGCTTTGTTCTATGTCCTTTTCAAGTTCCAATCGGGCCTTTTCTTCAAGGTGTAATTTATGATTATTCATCAATGGTTCTTTGTCGACAGCGTTTTTGTATGCCTCGCATTCATCGCATTGGTCTTTACGAGGTGCAAATAAGCCTAAGCCTGTTGGTACGAAACTTGCGACGGCCGGAGCGACGGCGGGGCGGGGCAGTGCGGCGCGGGGCGAAGAGATAGCGGTGTCTTGCGTGTGTACGAAACAAACTTCCGCGCAGTCGCGCTCACGTAGTGTTGTGATAAACATGAATTCACGTCGAAGAGAACTATTGGAGCCCAGTCTCCTAATGAGAGAATTTTTATTACCTAGAGATGGTGTTCATCCAATAAATCAACGACGACGCAGTTTGGGAGAATTTTCTACACTTTATTACGAGCTACGTTGTTATTCAAGAAAGTTCTACAATTACACAAGAATGAGTATAGAGACATTCGATTATGTTTTACAGAAAATTAGAAGTAATCTGGAATCTAACATTTTCGGAAATCGTATAATCTCACCTGAACAAAAACTATTTTTAACACTAAGGTAAGTAGGAAAATAAAAGTAGATAGATTGTTAATATATTTTTGTTTATTAATTGAATAATCAAGATAGGTACAAAAATTCACTATTCGGGTGTTTGAGTTCTATACCCATGAGACCAGCTAGAACTAGAATTCCCTCTATATGGATCCCCAAACATTGAATTATGTATTTCTTCCATCATTACTTGATTAATTCTATTCCTAACATTAAATTTTTGTAATGGAGTAAATGACTCCATCTGTGGTAACAAACTCATCAAGTAATAATAATCTTCTGATTTACTTTCGCCAGATTGATTTGCGTTTGAATTTTGTTGCAAATCTTTCTCTAATAACAATAACCGTTTTTTCTCTAATTCCAACATTTCCATCCGAATATCATTTGCAGTCTTTCTTTTTGGGGCTCTAGAACTAGAACTAGCGGTATTAATTGACAATGAAGTATTTGTAGTACATACTTCATCGTCGCCTACCGACGTCTGTTCCTGGGCATTCACCGAATCTGTAGGCGAACATAGGTTAATATTTGATTCTCTAATTACGGACTCCGATGAATTTGTTTCTATGCACGGTGAAGACATTGAAGTATTCGGTAATTGACTATCAACCGTTGTTAAATTTGTGTCTGAATTATCAGGCAGAATTTCAAATCGCAAAAAATTCATTTGTTGGAAAAACTGCCACGTAGACTGAATATTATCTCCTGGATCTCCTGATCTGGGTGTAGGCAGCTTTTTTAATTCTTTTCGATACTGATCCTTTAAATTCTTCCATCGCTTCTTCAAAACCGCAACTGTAAAAAATAAAACATATTTATTACCTACCAATTAATGAACTCTATTTTATCTATACTAATATTATAAAGCTGAAGAGTTTGTTTGTTTGTTTACCACAGAGTAGGTCTACTTTTTCGAAAATAATATACCTATGTTTTATTTTCCTACTGAGACGCGTGCGAAGCTGCGAGCAACAGCTAGTTATTATTATAAAGAGGAAAGATTTGTACGTAGAATAAGAAACAGCTAGTAGTATATAAACTTAATATAAATTATTTTATTTACAGATTTCTATCAACGGGAGTATCTTTTCGAGGTTTAGCGTTTTCCTTTCGTCTTGGAAATAAAACTGTTAAAAAAATAGTGTATGCAACTTGCAGTGCGATTTGGGAAAATCTTCAACAAACACACCTGCCAGTACCTACTACAGATATTTTAAATAACGTTGCTGATAAATATTTTGATAAATGGCAATTTCCTAATTGTGTAGGAGCCATTGATGGCAAACATTGTAGAATAAAAAATCCCCCACATGCGGGTTCATCCTACTATAACTACAAGCATTTTTTTTCAATGCATCTTCAAGCGTTGGTTGATGCTGACAAAAGATTTTTGGTCGTAGAAGTTGGAGGGCGAGGAAGACAGAGTGATGGTGGCACATTTCATTATTCAAATCTTAACAAAGCATTAGAAAATAATAGAATGAATATGCCTCTCCCAAGGACATTGCCAGGAACAGAAATAGTTTTACCTATGGTAATAATAGGCGACGAAGCGTATCCTCTAAAACAATATTTGATGCGACCATATCCACAAAGCGTACTGAATCCTCAGAATGAAATATTTAATAAAAGATTATCAAGAGCGAGAAAATGCGTTGAATGTGCATTCGGTATACTATGTGCCAAGTGGAGAATTTTAAATAAAGCCATAGAAACTGATTGCAAACACGCTCGCCTAATAATTAAAACAACGTGCTTATTGCATAATATTATAATTGATCAAGATGGCTCCAACGATTATCATTACTCAAACATAACCTCAAATAACATAACCACAAATGTGAATGAAACTCGCCGACATCGCAGAAACAACCACGCGGGAAATCTAGCAATAATAAATGTAAGGGAAAAATTTAAAGAGTATTTTGTAAATAACAATTTGTAACATGAAAATTACACTTACCTTCAACATTCCCGAAATGGCGTTTTATTTCTTCCCAACACTTTATTATAACTTTTTTGTTTTTATGGTGTACGTTTTTACTGTCCCATATAGCCGGTTTTGATAAAATAAAAGATATTAACTCTTCATTGTCAATTTCCATAATTTCCATATTATTACTGTGATAAAAATGCAACACTATGTACCCGCGCGAGCGGCGAAACCAAACTAGTTTGTTCTCGTCGCTCCGCGCCGCCACCGCTCTGCCGCCGCCCGTGCATCGCTCGATCGCGCCGCTCCGCCGACGCCCGTTTCGTACACAGCGCTTAATGTTTTTAATGCATTTGATAAAATCGCCGTCGCGCCGCCCCGCCGTCGCTCCGGCCGTCGCAAGTTTCGTACCCGCAGACTTAATTAAAATCAGTGTTCAAAATTCGATGGTAAGCGTCATAATTGACGGCTGGTCTGCCAGCTTCTTGTCTGAGTCTTTGATAGCTGCGATGGAGCTCAGCTATAGTTAGACTTCCATCTATGTACTGTCTGGTTGTATTAGCTCTTAAGTAATGACTCTCCGTACGTGGGATCGAATTTATATGATCATGAACTGATTGTATATCTTCATCAGTAAGTTTGCAATGTTTGCCATGTTTTCCCCGTTTATCGGTAGAACTCACATTTAAAACATGAATAGATACTGTCAATTACATTTCGTAAAGTTTTTTCACCAATAGCCAAAGTATTCAGCAAAAATGTCCTACAAACTCGAACTTCTTTTCCATCTATTATAAAGTAGAAGCTCGAGTTTGGTTTTCTTGGTTCCTTACAGGTGTTATTAACAGTGACTGTCACTCTTCGGGTAGCAGGTTGAATTTGTTTGACACAGGACGCAAGAAAATCCCTTTGTCTTTGATGTGTTCCCAGTTCCCAGTAGGATTTAAAAATGATATTCCTCTTTTCAGAAGAAACTTTAGTGGAACACGATAGTCGGCATTTATTAGTGCAAGGAGGAAGAATTGATTTTGCTGCTTCAACTTTTCCTCTCTTTGTTATATACTCTAGGCCGCTGTTCTTTAATCGCTTCGATGTAACTTGTTTCCACTCATTCATATTTCTTTGACGTTTTTTAGACCGTTTTTTATTAGGTTCTAGCACAACATTATCCTCATTTGTGCGGAAAGTTGGTTTTGTTTCAATATTACCATCATCATTTTCCAAGTCGATCGTATTATTAGCAGGCTGAGGAGAACTGATGCTGGAACTGCAAGAGCTACTGCTGGAACTGCAAGAGCTACTGCTGGAACTGCAAGAGCTGCTACTGTTCCTAGAAGAACTGGACAAGTTTCTAGGTTGGGAAGATCTAGTGTTGCGTTCAATCTCCCTCGCACGACTTGGAGGCTTATATTCTGAACCTTCCTATGGTGAAAAATCTCCATTATTTGAGGAATCGGAAGCCTTATTACCTTAAAAACAGAAATATGTATTTAATTTCAATAGCACGTAACACGTTACGTTTTAAATGATTCAATTACCATCTTTGTAATTTATCAATTAATTTAAATAATACACTACTAGATTAATAATTATTTTGCATTCATACCTGAGGTTGTATTTATAATGGGTGGGTTTACTGCGTCCGAAATATTATTATCCACTAATGTAGGATTTTGAATTTTATAGTCATTGATGTCTATGCATTTCTCAACCATAATAATATTATCATCTGTAGGTATACCACTAAAAATATTACAAATCTAGTTATTAACCCAAGTATAATGTACCGATATACATAGGTACAATATCGATAGAATCTAACAGACCTTGCTCCACTCTTTGGGAGTTCTCTGATCCCCGTCTGCCTCGGCATTTAATATATTAGCGCACTCTGACCAAAGGCGTGATGTGAGGGCACTCCCCTCTCTAGACCTTAGTCTGCCACGGGCGAGGTCCCTGTGGCTCTCCAAGTATTCCACCAGCAATTCAATTTGCCGCACAGAAACGCGTTTGCGTGAAGCCATACCTACTTAACACATTAAACGCCGATTCAAAGGACAATGGGAAATGAATGTATGGAGTCTGGGCCCACCCTTCAATAGTAACATCTGATATACCGTTGGATAGGGCTTTTTAAGTGGAACATTAGTTACTAATATAACTATGGTCAAATGTTAGTACTTTCGGAGATACGACATCTTAAAGTCGTCTCAGTCTAACATATTCTTTATGGATACTTATAAGGTAAAATAGTAATAATAAGTACACTTTAAAACAAAAGAGATTTATTATTCGTCTTGGACATCAACGACAATTACATCATTTAAAAAACCCGCGGGGGCCACGAATGGTTGATGTCTCCCAACTCCTAGGTACCAAATCAAAGAAATAGTGTGAGCGCAACTTCCTACAGTTCGCCGTCCGGTCAAGCAAGAGCAATAATATTGTGATATCGCGTTTCTTCCAACTTGGTTTCGATCAATTAATATATAGCAATAGTATATTCGTGCTCTTACGTGGCGTGACTGTATCCTACCACGCAGCAACCACACATTCTCTGCTGGTATATTATATTCTATTAAATCATGTAAATCGTTTTGTCTGTATATTTCTATAACGTATAAACCGTCTCGAAGATGTTCACTGCAATATGACTTTGCTAACTTCATGTGGTAGGAACCCAAAGCAAGAAACATGATGTCGTCTTCTGTTAATTGGGGAAAATCCCGAACTTCTAGATTTGCATCCATTCGTTCAAAATTGACTCTGCGTCTGTTCAAATTATTCCCTTCCACGTAGTTATATAAAAGGTTGTCGACTTCGAGCCTTTGGTTTATCAAATTCAGAAAAACATTGGCTTCTCTGTGGTCTTCTATAGGCATATGAAAATGATTTATAATTGAAGATGCAATTTTAAAATCAGTAATCATATTGTGTACGGTTTTATTAAAATAACTTTGGCGCAGAAGCTTAAAATCACGCTTGAAGCGACCATTGACAACTTCTACCACCCAACGGCATATAGTCACCAACCGCGATTTATTAGCTTGGATGGTGGTTAGTTGAGTTGCCCGTAGATCTTTGGATGGTGGCATATGCGTTTCATAACCACATGATTGTAGGTCTCCTATACAGTCCCGAAAGCCTCTGTCCAATATGAAGACATCATTCTCTTCTAAAAACCAATGTAACGGATGATCCACTTTTTTCACGGCATTGCTCATAATTGTAGCGTCCGATTCGGTTGCTGCATACGGTCCCCAAACATCCAAAATGTATCCATCTGTGCTGACAATGATGAAGGGCTTTAAAAGATTTCTGAATTTATGTAAACTATATGATTGCCTTTGGAAGAGGAAGTTAGAACTCTTCTGTATGTAGATATATGTTCCGTCACATATTAGGATAGCCTTTGTATTTTGTTCATTACCGAATATTCCCCTTGGAAGCAATAAGTTTCTCTGTATCACATCATTTCTTGAAATATGGTCCATGCCTAGGTGTTGGGAAACATACTCGTTTGAAAGACATTCCCGTGCAATCTTCAACAATTTTTCGAGTGTGCGTCGTGTCATAGCGAAAAGAGTTGCCAACCTTTCGTTTGGTTCTCCCGTTCTCAGCTTACATAAATATATACCTAAGGCTGTTTTTGGCCGATTGCATCTTTCAACCAATGATGGAGTCTGTTCTAAAATCAATTGAAATTGATTTCTATCACGGCCAGTCCAAAAATGCATTTCATCATTATTTAGACCATTTGCATTTTCAAAGTCTAATCTATGTGGCCGCCGGGCAGCTCTTATTAGAGTATCACAAAGTGCTGTCATTTGATCTGCATCAAAATCATGGGAAACATTACAAAAATCCAATAAAGTATCCCAATCATTTCCTCGAAGATGATGTTGGCAAATACGGGCATGTTCAGGTACGTACAGTTTATATTCGCAAAGTAAAAATGTTTTTATCGTCTCTGGAATACGATGACGGTCTCCATTAAAACAATTATTGAATATACAATGTCTAGCAGTATTTGGTGCTCTAAAATATTGATTCATATGTATGACAGAGTCTGGCTCAGCGGCGGGTTCTATCTGAACGGCAGGTTCCGGCTGAATGGCAGGTTCCGGCTGAATGGCAGGTTCCGGCTGAACGGCAGGAGCTGGCTGAATGGCAGGTTCCGGCTGAACGGCAGGAGCTGGCTGAGCGGCAAGCTCAACATGGATTCTCTGCCAACATCGATGACATACAGCTCGCGTATTGTTGAATTCAACCTGAAAGTATAAAAGCTACCTGTACGTTCTGTATCGATATATTATGGTCTTAATGAGAGTACACGTTTTGTTAGTCATGATGGACTTGCGGTTACGGGCCTGGGCCTTAAATTCTACTTTGCGTCTCGTCAAATATTCTCTCTATTATTGTCTATAGTTGAGCCAATATAAACGTGCGAACTGAGGCATAAATCATTTTTATCAGATCTCTCGCTCACACTTATAGGTATATCTATATATATATATATATAAATGTATAGGTAGAAACCTTATTACTAACCTCTAATAATGCATTTTGTTGTACAAGTCTTGCAACCTCAGGTCGTATTTGCGGAAGATCTTCAGTCAAAATATGACGCTGATATCTATTGTGATATAATCCACGTCTGCACACAACACAGTTACGATGTTGTTCCATTTTCCACAATTCCAATCGATATGCAGTTGAGTAGTCCGTTAAACAAAGCTGGGGTCAACAATAAAAACCACAACAATCAGTGTCCAAGGAATAGCCGGGTCAAAAAGTACATAAAACAGATAACGATCGTTCAACGCAAAACACAAAACACTCTAGGGACGACTAGCGCTAGCGCGTCACTGGCCGTTGGTCGCCATTTGCAAATGCGCCTGGGCAAACGGCGGGCGGAGCGGGTAGGGTGGGGGGCGCAGGTAAGGAGCAAGAGCAAGCAGAAAGGTGCCGTCCGTTTTGAGTCTGGGCATAGTAAAGTTTATCTTATAACGAAGTAAACTACGATCACTTTTATGGCAGTATAATAAGTAGTATAACTCCGAAAGTACTGACTTTTGACCTTAGTCGTAATAATAAGTTTTATTCTACATAAACATACCTATTCATTTATGAGTGTCTTATTCCTATTGAGAGGTGGGCCCATCATTACTCATTCTCCTTTGGTGATGTTCCGTTTGGGCCATGGGGCTCACCGGTGAGCGACAGCAATACTACCCGTTCAGGCCGTGGGGCTCACCGGTGGCCGCGCGACGGGCTCGTGTTTGAACTCATTTTTCTCGCTGGAGGACACAGTGGCGGTACAAAACAATATTGAGCGTGCCCGGCGCGGCCCTGGAGAACAGTTTACGCATGCTAGCTCGTTTCGACACTAGGTATAAAAAAAGCCTTTGTTGATTTTTTGGCTAAGTACACAAGATGTGGTTTTAAAATTAAAGAAGGTTTAAAAAATATATGTTTTATTAGAAAATATTTAAAAACGTTTTATTATACGTTAGGCAATCACTTATTTTTGAACTTAGTAAAAAATAAACTAAACAAACTTCGAAAAAAACTTAAAAAACTTCTCAAAAAATTACTACGAATTTAAAAACTTTGTCATGAATATTTGGCACATAAATGAAATCAGTGTTAACAAACATAATTCTCTTCTTTGAGGCTAAAAAATTGGTCAATGATGAAGCACATTGAAGCAAGATATGCAGAGAAAAGGTTTCTCCGGGCATTGTGGACAAAACGTTCTCACCTTTTTAGTCTTGTTTTTGGCCAACTTTCTGCCGTAAGTAGCTACATTAATTTTGTAGCAATTCACACATGTTCGCCTGCTTGTTCTGGCTTGTCCTTCTTTTTGTTGCAGTTTGTGTGCCATTCTTCTAGGTCTTGCAACTGGAACATCTTGTTGGCTGCAAAACGACTTCAGTAATTCTAGCCGAAAGTCTGCCATTTGTATTTTCTTGCCAGTGACGCTTTGATACAAGACCAGTGCATTGACCACTGCTGTGTTCAGGAGAAGGTTGATTGCATACTTCTTGTACCATTTTATTGATTTCCTTAGTGGAGTTGAGTAAGCAGCCATCTGATCTGACATATCTACAGCCCCCTTAGCGCCGTTATAGTCAATGACTATTTTTGGTTTGGAAACAGTTCTGTTGCGTTTTCGGACATTCTGGAATCGCACTGAGTGTTTTGTGGACAGCAAAAAGACGTCTCTTTTATCCTTCCACTTCATTACCGTTATGCCCTCGCTGCTTTCCTTTGCCACGAATTGGCCTCGCTTCAGTTTAGCATTTACTACATCCTTTGGCAGATGCTTCCGGTTCTTCCGAATCGTGCCTACGAGATGAGTCTCTGCATCCAGAAGTTTTTTGGCAAGATCTATACTGGTGTACCAGTTGTCGGTCACTAGTGTATGTCCCTTGTATAAAAGATCGCTGCATAGAGACATAACGACGTTCAACGGTGTAGTATTGACTTCGTCGTTGTTCTTTCCTGCGTATACATTTATTTTGTATGTATATCCAGGAATGGTACATAACTTGAACTCCTTTATACCATATTTATGCCTTTTTTGTTTATTGTACTGCCGGAAAATGATTCGTCCGCGAAAAGGCACCACGCTTTCATCTATGCAGATCTCTTCGGAAGGGGTGTAGTTTTTTTGGAAGTTCCTGTTCACAACTTCGAGCAATTTCTCAATCCTGTGTAATCTATTAGATTTATTGTCTTCATCTTGCTGAGAAAAGTGCAGCATTTGCAACAGCAGCTCCAATCGGTTTCGACTCATTATTGTTCGAGGAAAATTCTGTTCAAGTACAGGATCTTTTGACCAATAGTCGGATATTTTGGGTAATTTTACGATCCCCATGAAAATAATCAATCCGAAAAATCGTTTCATCTCTGCTGCGGATGTTGGTTTCCACTGGCGAATTCGCGCAGATTTAGATGCTGCGCCAGACCCTGTGACTTTATTGATAGCAAAGCTATTCGTATAATCCGCCACCATTTCAAATACTTCGTCTGGTACTAAAAGATGATAGAAATCTGCTGGGGTCTTACCGACCATTTCTCTTACAAGTCGTGGATCTAATCCTGGGAATTCAGTGTACGGGATAATCCGACGCTGATTACCTTTTGGTGGGTGCCATATGGTAGATGATGCAGGAAGCGACGCGGTGTGACCAGAAGTACTTGGCACGGCATTTTCAAGTTCAATGTCGCTCGTGTCAGTAATGGACAGAACTCGTCGACGTCGCTTTCGTAAAGGTGGTTGTAAGTCATACTCTTCCTCAGACTCCGAACTTAACTGAAAGCTACTATTGAGCAAGGAAATTTCAATATTATCAATCTGCGTCAAATCGTCATTTGTTATTTCAAAGTCTTCAAAATCATCCATGATTCACACTACACTTTTCCTTAGACTCAGGCAGGATACAGTTTATTCACTTTAGAGATAACCAGGGTAAAACTTTCACTAAAACAATCCAAAATAATTATGTAATAAGAAATATAAACAATGCGCGTGACCTTGCATGCGATTACTCTCTAATGGCGCGTGTCTAGCGCACGCAGTGCTTCCGGGAATCCCGGAGGGTGCGGGGTGTGGCCGGCGCCCCGACCCCCGCGGCCCCGCGCGAACGAAATGCAGATTTTCTACGGCGTGCGCCGTGGTGGTCACCAGTGTACGGCAGCAATTATTTCGTTAATTCTTTGGATAGTAATAAGAAATAATTATTTAGAGTGGGGTTTTTGACTATTTTAAACCGTATGAGCCAATAAAATATAATGTGTAAAATTTGTCGAAATCGCGAATCGGCGTCAGCCCATATGGAAAGTATAGTGTCGCTCACCGGTGGCCACCATGGCGTTCAATGTGTTAAGAATCCTGAAAAGAAAACTTGTATGAAAGGAATTTAAACTGCTACTTCATCGTTTCTTTAACTACATCCTTAAATATCATTTTATTCATAATCATTTATTATTATAATATAATACATGCTTACCGTCAAAGTATAATAAATCTTTTAAAGTTTTCAATTTGCACCTGTGATTAGCACTGAGTCTTGGATTTCAACTTTTGTGCCATTGGCGGGTTTCCTGTTATTTTGACAGGTTTGGTTTTATGGGGCAATGATCAGCCAATATTCAGCCTAATTTTAACAAAATATGTGGTTGATTGTGAATCAAAGCATAATTGTTTGTTTATATAGTAAGAAAAAGCACAAAAAACTGTACCGGGGTATTATTTTAATATTATAATAACGTCATATTCATTGAAATGTAATCGATTCTATTCGATTATTTAGTGAGTAATATTTTTTCTCTCATATGGCCACACCATAAGTAAGTTCGGTAGAGTTTGGTTGTCGTACAGTTGACGTGCAGTTCACGCGCAGCTTACGCGCAGTTCAAAGATTACAAGAATACCGTTTATTACTCGAACTTGAACTTAACTGCAACTGCACTACAACTTCATCGGCGCGTCATAAAATTACGTGAATTAGCCCTCAGATTGTTTCATATACTTATGAAAATAGCCAAATACTTTTTCCATTGTTTTTTTTTTATAGAAGACGATAATTGCAAACGTATCGTGTAAGACCAAGGTATCAATGTATCGGGTAAGGTAAAGAAACTTATTTATGTAGTTAATAGAAGTCTGAGAGAACGCAAACAAGAATAATATACACCACGGGACCCGGAATATGCAGACAAAGTAGAAATGTAATTACCAAAAGAGGTGCAGTCCATTGTTGTACACAGTGACGAATCTAAGATTTTAAACTATCATGGTCACTAACATTATTACTTACATTATTACTTAGACAGGAAACGGGATATTTACCATGTTAACAACAAACAACAACATGAAACCACCAGCAGAGCCGCAATTTACACAATATACACTTTCCATTGCGTATGCGCAAGTCCGTTTATGAGTGCCAGGTTATCGTTTGAGCGGTACACAGTTCCGAAAATCACAGCCAGGTAAGTCGTTTTTGCAAGCAATCAGAGTCAGTTAAAATAGCCAAGTCGTAATATTCAATGGAAATGTAGTCCCAAAAGTCACCAACACACCGATACAATTACAAAAAGCAAGCGACGCTAATGTAACAGTGAGAGCACAGGTGAGTGACTGACAGTGACAGCTGACCATTTCCTGGCGTCTAAAATAGGGATGGGACGTAAATAATCGTTTGGTTAGAAGTAAACCATACACTTTTCTAAACGATATTGGATAACACCGAATAACGATCGTAATGAAATATATCGGTTTGTTCACTCGAGTATTATTGTAACTACCTATTTAAAATCGAGTACGACCTGATTCATAAAGTATACTTGTTAGGTTTTTTAAATGAAAGTATTCAGGAAATAATAATAAATGGAATAGTGATTGTATGTTTATATTGTAGCTTCTATTTGCACTTTATTCGAAATAAATAAAAATGAGATTCAGATTATAAAAAATGAAACATTCATTCGCAAGTCATTTAAAATTCAATCGATCGATTATTACAATCGATTGGGCATCCCTGATCTTTTTTTCGATACGACATCGACATGACGTTTGACAAAGATGGCGGATGTTTTCGCGTTAAATACTTCTAATGGCGCATCCACACATGCCGCCGGCTTATGCCGCCGGGTTTCAGACCGCCTTGCCGCTGAATGCAGGCCGCCGGCTTTACCGGCGGTTGCCGGCGGCCTGCAGATGCGGTTGCAATTTTCGCAGTAGTGTTGTGACTTTCGTCGAAGTTAGTCGTGTACGTAGGATTGAAAGATGTTGGACTATGATATAGTTGCGTGTATCGCAAGTGTAGTGTTGTATGTTATTATTCGTAAAAAGAACCGCAAAATCAAACGAAGATATTGGGTCAGACCAAGTCTACGAAATAGGCCTAATGTGTCCCTGATACTTGAAGATTTTAGAAAGGATGACATAAACCGAAGAAATATTCGTTCGAAATTTAACACTTTTCTAAGGATCTCTAGTGAAGAATTTGAAATATTACTGAATTTAACTGGACCCATGATATCAAAAACTGACACCCGCTGGAGAAATGCTGTGTCAGCTTCCGATCGACTAGCAATTACTTTGAGATACCTGGCTACAGGAGACTCTTATTTTTCACTCGGTACGCTGTTTAAAGTGTCTCCACAAGTTATTTCTTTAATAATTCCAGATGTTTGTCAAGCGTTGGTATCTACATTATCCAATTATTTAAGGGTAAGTACAAATATCCGTAACACATTAGGTAGTTAGAAACTGAACCTTCCTAAGTAACATATCTATTCCTAGTCGAATTATAATATCTATGATTTTATACTGTACCTGGAACTTCACACACATTTTACATACATATAACTAGAACTACACACACAAATATCACAAACAATTTTATTTTACAGATGCCGAATACACAGGAAGAATGGCTATCAGTGGCTCGGAGTTTCATGCAGAAATGGAATGTACCTAATTGCGTAGGTGCCCTCGATGGGAAACATATACGTATTTCATGTCCAATTAATAGCGGCTCTGAGTTTTTTAATTATAAGTCATATTTCAGTATTGTTTTGCTAGCTTTAATCGATGCCAATTATAACTTTTTATACGTGGACATTGGATGTCAGGGCAGAATATCTGATGGTGGAGTTCTACGCAATTCAACTTTATTTGATATGATACGAGATGGAACTTTAAGTCTGCCACAAGCGATTCCATTACAAGGGAGAAATACACCTGTACCTTTTTATTTCATCGGTGATGATGCTTTCCCCATCTCACAGAATATAATAAAACCATTTTCTGGATATCATGCAAAAGGATCACCTGAGAGGGTTTTTAATTATAGAATTAGTCGCGGGCGCATGGTTGTAGAAGACGCGTTTGGCATTTTATCTAATAAATTCAGAATTTTACATTCACGCATTGGCTTACAAAATGAGAAAGCAAAACTTGTCGTGATGGCTTGTGTGCATCTGCATAATTTTATGAAGAGAAATGAAAGAACTACTGATGGAGTTTTGAACGAAGAGCAACAAAATATTCCGCAGATCGCTCTAAATGTAGAACCAAGTGTAATTAGAAATGAGCTAAAATGTTATTTTCTATCGGGACAAGGTCAGCTTGCTTGGCAATATCAATTATAATGTTTTAAAGAAATAAAATATGATTATTCAAATAATTGTTTTATTTAGGAATCAGAAACATTTCTTAACATTATTTTCGGTTAAATTATTTTCCAAGACTTGTAACAGACTGTCACTTGTGTTGACATCTGGGCTATTTTGCATTTCATAGTCTGATTGAACAGAGTAAGAGCATGAAGTTGAGGGCGATGGTGACATTGTTGACGTTGTAGGTTGGCCTGTGAAGTATCCTGGACGAACATTTTGATAACGAAGAGGCTGAGTAGTATTAGTGATGACAATATTCTGGATTTGATGTTGTACTGTACACATCGTGTAATGATCCATCTTCCTCAACTTGCTACTTATATAGTCTGCAAATATAGCAGCATCATCGCGTTGCCTTGCATTAGATGTAATCTCCCTCAGTAATTGCAAAGCTTCATCAACTTCAGGATCTCCCTCTATGTTTCGCTTTCGTGACCTCCTTGTCGAAGGTAGCGTAGTCTGGGGAGTGATATTAACTTGAGAAGACTGAAAATAAAAAGGAAATCTTATAAATAATTGCATACATTATGTTTTGAAATATCCAATCAGTATGTAAATATTTAATAAAAACCGGCCAAGTGCGAGTTGGACTCGCCCACGAAGGGTTCCGTACCATTATCTATGAAAAATGAACGTATCTATTACCTACAACTAGCCAAAATACAAACATTTTTCGGCAACAAAAAATAACTTTGTTTTTCATACAAATATACAATAATAAAATAACAAAGTTATAATTTGCGATTTCACACGTTTATTGTATGGGGACCCCCTTAATATTTTTTCATTTTTATTTTTAGTATTTGTTGTTATAGCGGCAACGGAAATACATCATTTGTGAAAATTTCAGCTTTCTAGCTATCACGGTTTATGAGATACAGCCTGGAGACAGACAGACGGACAGACAGACAGACAGTGGAGGCTTAGTAATAGGGTCCCGTTTTACCCTTTGGGTACGGAACCCTAAAAACCAAGCTTATAAACATTACATGTATACAGTCACCATTGATGACGCCTATACCTACACTCTTGATGAGCGCTTATTCCCGAATACTTCGCTTTCGGTGAGCGTTTTGCAGACTGCATAAGGTTCAAATACGAGAGTATGCTCGTCCGCTCTCCGTGGTATTATATATTGTTACCGGGTTGTAGGTAGTAGGTATCTAATATTAATACGCGAGAAAAAATCTTTGTACCCCTATTTACGAAAATATTACTTAATGAAATATGTATTTTAAATTAATTATGGTCGAATTTCGATCAATAGGCGACCAACTAGTCTACTTGATTATAAAAATTTGATGGGTACTTACAATAGGTGCGTGGCTGTTCAGAGTCGGTACCGGTGCATTCTTGTCACTAAGAAATGATAACGCCTTATAAGCAAACCATTTCGGCAATTGAACATCTTCCCGTCCAGATCCACTCCTTTTAGATTCTTCATATTTGCGTTTTTCTCGAAAATAATGGCTGGATAAATTCTTCAGTTTTCTCTCAATTTCTGATGATGCTATGTTGAACACAGAAGCAATATCCCTAATAGCATCATTTCTTTTGTTGCGATTCTTGAAATCCATATGCCTTGGGTTCCACAATGGTTCATTTTCTTGATACTTTTCTATTAATAAAAGTACTGCACTATCATCCCAGTTAAATTCTGTCATTTCGTTATTTACTTCTATGAAATTATACGACAACACTACCACTCCGTATCGAAGCCGCAAGCAAACTGCCGCCGGCAACCAAAAGCCGCGCGTGCCGCGGCTGAGATGCGGCAAATGCCGGCGGCACGGCCACCGGCCATGCCGCCGGCCGTGCCGCCGGGGATGTGTGGATGCGCCATAATGTTCATTTTACCAAACAGCTAGTACAAAACAGGCAATGAATTATCGTGCATGTCCGATACTGCAGTTGCACAGGGCGATTCTGGACATTCGTCCTTTAATAACTAATTTATTTAAATCGTGATCTATACCGAGACAGCTAGGATTTTTTCAGTTTCAAGGTAGTTAAAGTCCTGGATCCAGCTAGTTAATTTCATTTTACATTTAATCTTGTTAAGGTCGTAAATAGGAAGAATCTTGTTAATTTTATTATATAGATTTGGTCGAAAGCCGGTTGTGATAACTGTCCACGGGGTCGAATCTGCGTTTGCCACGTGACAGAGAGGGGGAATATGTTAAGAGTTCATAATTGTTTGTTGTATGAACAGTTGGCGCACTGTCAGGACCTTCGCTTCTATATATAGGAGGTTGGTAGGGTATCTAAAAGGGAGGCACAGTGAGACCTTCAAGATGGCCCTCTGCGCTCTTTCCAATTCAAGAATAGTGTATTTTGGGGCACCACCCCAGGAGGTAATGCAGTAAGTCAACAAAGATTGAACGAGGGCTAAATACACCGATCTCTTCACCTTATCCTCAGCCACCCTTCTAAGGGTCTTGAAGACATCTTGTGAAAATTTAGTGCACTGTCTATGATAATGCCCAGATATTTCACACTATCGGCTTTACCGATTTGAGTGCAAGTACAGGCGGCGCAGCATGGCATCGGACAAGTGTGAGCTACAATGGAATTCGGGGTTGTTGCCGAGGTAGGCCTGTTATGTTTTATGGAGAAAGTGACATAGTTCGTTTTTGCAGCATTTGAGAGTGAGGATGTTATTTCGTAACCACTCCGATACCATATTGAAGCCCGACTAAGCAAATCCGTAGACATCACTCCACGTGGTCGCGCTGAATAACTTGTAGACCGGATAAACAATTGATCTCTTGAATGCTCTGGGAAATTGGCCTGTTTCGAGAGTAAGGTTACAAACGTAAGTCAACGGTGGAACTATAATAGCTTTGTGTTTCTTAAGGAAACTATTAGAAATTCGGTCCCAACCAATGGCACAGTCATTGCGGAGGCACAGTATTAGTTTTGTCACTTCTGCTTCGTCTGTGGGTAACTTTACCATGGAATGTGAATGATTGCAGAAACCACCACTTGGTGACAATGCCGACCGACTTACAATTTTTTCAGCAAGGGATTTACCAATATTTGCGAAGAAGTTATTGATTTCGTTGACCGATTACTTTGGTGTAGCTGAAGTCGGTAGCAATTCTAAAGCGCTATCCTTCTTTTCGACCCTACTCGTTATGCTGTTTATAGCTGTCCACAGATGTTTAGTGTTGTTGCCAGCATCACTGATTTATTTTGTTATCATGGTCAATTTTAGCTTGTTTTTAATAACTTGTTGCAGTAGTTCCTATATCTTGAATATGTCGTTTTTAGGATTAAGTTCTCAGGGTCATTTAATTTTTTTTATGTAGATTATCGCTGTGTCGAATGCAACGAAGAAGGCCAGGAGTAATCCATGCCTTCACGATTTTTTTACGGTTCGGGACTTTAACTGTGTTCGTGTTTAACTCAATGACCCGCCTAATGGGACTAATTAATAGATCTGCTGCTACATGTGGATCATCTGACATATACACTGCACTAAAGTCAACAAGTTTCAGATCTGCGTCTAGCTGATCGTGATTGACTCGATTCACTGTTTTTTTTGCAGTCGATTTAGGATTTTTCTTTGCAAGCAATAATAAAACAGTTTCGTGGTCAGTGAGAGCGGAGTGAGCAACCAAAGTGGTAGCGGGTTACGTTGTTTTTAGAATAAAATGATCTAGGCATGCAAGTTGACGTGTGGGCAGGACATGTGCTGGCAGGAGACCATTTGAGGCTAATAAATTTAAATAACTATTTTTAGCTGAGTCATGGCCGTGATCGTGACCACAAAGGATTACATTTCGATAATTCGCTATGTTATGAAGAGTTGTATCTAATGAATTGAGAAAAATGTTAACGTCTTTATAACCTGGTGGACGATAAATTGCCAGTAAGACAGTATTGTTGTCAATTTATATTTTGAGACAATTTGCTTTCAGAAGTGGAGGTTCTTCCACGAAGACCTTAAGGTCTTCATGTACATAGACGACGATACCTTAATTTTGGGTAAGATTTTTAACTGTCTTAAAGTAATTGTAGCCCTCAAGGTTTGGAATGAAGTGCGTGCTAGGAAGCCAGCATTCTGTCAGCGTGATAATATCCCAATCAACTTTTGTTCTAGCGAGTAAGGTGTGAAACCCTGGCAAATTTTAGTTATACTCCTAATGTTTTGGTTGAGAATTTTTAACGACTGATTAGATGGGAAGTTAGACGGAGTACAATTATCGAGATCACACACAGATGAGTCAGACACGGAGACAGAATCTATGTTAGTAGTATTATTTTTTGTGTTTTCGAATTTTAATAGCAAAAATTCTATAGTAAACCTTTCGGAATGGACAATTTGTTTTGATTTTCATAGAGATAACTATCTCATTTAATAGTACACACGAATCAATGGCCGACAGAATATGTGAACGGCTAAAAACATTGACGGTACTGGCAGATGTTAGGCAAAAATAGTGTATAATATGTAGGAATGTATGTAAATCTCTGCTTAACGAGTTAAAGTGAGTGGAAATAGTTTCTTGTGTAGTAAGTCGTGAATATGAGTGTGAGTGTAGCCTAGTTATATGACAGAACAGTAAACATAAAATGATGAAAAGGTTGTTAGTACAAGGTATTAGTAATAATGATTTATAATATGGTAAACAATAAAGGAAAGCAACAATAGACAACGATACACTGCGTAACTGACAGATGTATATTAGTCATTTTTCTCTTCGTAACATGACGAGGTCCTCCTCAGTTCTTATCAGCTGACTGGGCACCCCCTCTTTTTCGCGCACATATATTTTCCCATTTGCAATCCAACATTGCTCATATGTGCCGGTTTTGATGAATTCCCTGCTAGGTAGTGTAGGCGTTTCGTCATGGTAGTGAGAGATTCTGAAACATATATGGGTTTTTCCGGTCCCATAGCTTGCAGATGAGTAGTATTAAGTCGATTTGTGCTATTGTTTTTATTGTACTTTTTAGACTTCAGGAACTGTTCTTTGATTAGCGGAGAAGAGAACTCGACGACGGTGCCAACTAAGTCTTTATTACCCCTTGTGCAAAAATGTTTTTAATATCAGTATTTATCACAGGCTGATTTATGATATCTCCTAACTTTTGAACAGAGTTCATCAGCGTTTATTGGGTTTCAGGGTTTGTGCTGGGTAGATTTTTCTACTCAAGTGTTGCTGATTTTAAATATTTCTCCAGGTGGTCAACTTTAAGTTCTAATGTTTTGATAATTTTATTTCCTTAATTTATTTTCTTACTCACTAATTACATTTTTAAATATTTGTTAACAAAAACCATATAAAAACATTTAAAAATATAAAAAAAAAAACGGGGAACGGGAACAGGGTCCAAGCTACCGGCGGTCAGGGCTCCAGAGAGAGGAACCTCCTAACAATACGAGCCGTGTCTAGAAGTACCGCTTTCTGGATCAAGCCCTTGATCCAGCTGCCTAACGAGAGCCTCCTCAGGTATTGATCGAGGCTCTTGGCAATCAAGCCATGGGCTGATACGACTATCGGCACAATGATCGCTGAGTCCACATCCCACATGTCGACAACCTCGCGAGCCAAGTCAAGATACTTGATTTTCTTGATAATTTTATTATTATTAGAACACTCAGACTTTAGGTGATTTAGTTCTTTTATAGCATCGTCGTATTTATCGGACAGAAATTGAACCGAAGCTCTGATCTCATCATTTTGTGTTCGAATCTCAGACGTCTGTGAAGTAATCAATGAGTTTTGAGATCGGATGTTCTCAAGAGCAGTGTGTAAACTATCAATTTTTAGATTTTGTAGTGTTTGTTGCGACATCATCTCAGAAAACATATTTTTCATTTCCAACATCATATTTTCCATCCGTTCAAACTCCACATCGTCTCCACGCCTGCGTTTCCTTTGCGTGACATGTTCATTTTTGTCAGAATTCAAAGTTAAATTCGGCTCAGACTTATGTAATGTCGGCGACGATGCCGATGGAGTATTAGAGGGCGAGCGACGAATCTGATGAAATGATTTATCACCGAACGTAGTAAACAAATAATTCGACAGCCTGCAATAGTCGTAAATAATGAGTCACCTCAATCACTGTGCGCCAGCGCGCCGTAGCTGTGTTCCACTCGCTTTCGTAAATCTTCGTCAAACCGAACTGTCTCCGAACGGGCTACGATCGCTTTGTTTTGATACAACGCGTTGAACTCGGCGCGTCGCTCGGTCTTCCAATGACACGATGACTCACGAACTTCGCAGCGCACAATTAAAATTTTTGCAACCGCTTTTTATTAAAACTGATTCGCGCACAAGGTAGCTTGTGAACTGGGCTACTCGACTGTATATTATTTTAAAGCTATAATATTAGATATTGCTTTAGACACTATATAGAATTTTTATATACGAGCACACTGTGAGTACGTGTTGTCGCACGCAAGCCCGCGGGGGTAGTGGAAATTATTATAAGTATTGCTGCATTAATGAGTACTTCTTTGCATTTTTCGAATGCTTGAGTGTATTCCGGTGTAAAAGGTATTTTACTACCCTTTTTAAATATTTTGTAAGTGGTTTTGTCAAATTTGCGAAGTCCTGAATGAACTTTCTATAATAGCCTACTGATCCTAAGAAGGACTTAATTTCTTTTTGTGTTTTTGGTAGAGGAAACTTTTTTACGGCTGCAATCTTATCTTCATTTGCTTGAAGGCATCTGTTAATGTATGTCCTAGAAACTTGACTTGTTTCTGTAAAAATTCTGATTTGTTCAGTTGGATTTTAAGGTAGTGTGTCCTGAATCTATCGAATACTTGTTTACATTTATCCAGGTGTTCCTGTAAAGATGTGGAATAAATAATCACGTCATCCAAATATGTTAGTACGTTGTCTAATCCTGGACTACTGAGTACTACGACTACGGAGTACTGAGTCCATTAGTCTCTGAAATGTGCTTGGTGCGTTCTTTAAACCGAAGGGCATTCTGAGAAATTCGTAATGTCCTCGATCTATAGAGAATGCAGTTTTCTCTACGTCATCTGGGTGCATCTCTACTTGATGATAGACCGAGGCTAAATCTAGTGTAGTAAAATATTGGGCACGTCCTAGTTTATCTAGAATATCATCTATATTAGGTAGAGGATACTTATCTTGTACGGTCTCATCATTTAGTTTCCTATAGTCTATAACTAACCTATATTTTTGTTCTCCTGAAGCATCCGTTTTCTTCGGAACTATGTGTACTGGGCACGACCAAGGGGAATTACTTTCCTGTATTATATTGTTTTCGAGTAGCTGATTAGTTTGTTTTTTAATATCCTCTTTTTGTTTCGGTGCCTTTCTATAATTACGCACGAAAATAGGTTTTTTGTCGGTTAGCCTAAGTTGGTGTTTAATTTCGAGTGTAAATATTAATGGAATTTCCTCGCCATGGAAAATGTCTCTGTAATTGTAACATAGTTTCCTAATTTCGCGATTTTCCTCCGGGTTCATATGACTGGTTCGTAATCTTTCTAGGTTCTGTTTTTGTAATTTATCTAAGGTTTTATGTAACTCCTTAGTGTTGTTTACCGTTTCTTGTTGGGTGCTTTTATTTTTTATGTTTAAGATCACAGCTCATTAGAGCCACCCGGCACCCACCCCGCACCGCCTCGTCGCACGGCGTCCACTAGTTGTCGACAGGTGGTCCACGGGTGAACGCCGCATTATCACCAAAACGTCGCGCGGTCAACCAGTGGACCCCGCGCGGTCAACCAGTGGACCCCGCGCGGTCAACGAGTGAACGCCGCGTGGTCAACGAGTGGACGTCGCTTGGTCCACGAATTTTCGAGTAGTCTGTTAACAATTGGCACTATGTCCACTCGAGACCCGAGCGTTCATTAAACTGCATTTCTTAGAAATGCAGTTTATTGAGCGCTTTTATGGGCCTTACAACAAAATATGTTTCCAGGAATCTGTTGTAAATACCACTCCTATTGTGATCGCCTAATGACCGCATCAAGTAAAATCCTGACATTTCATTTGAAATGAACTATCCGCCGTATGTTTAATATTAATAAGTGAGAATGATTTAACTATTTATGATGTAATATCATTGATTAATGGTACCCATTCATAAACTAATAAAACGTGCATATTTACATGATAGCTGGTTAAAAGGTTCATTGAACACCGACTAACATGAATGCAAAGAACTCTATATTAAGACATAATGTATTAAACAGAAGTAAGAAATACAACTTTACAAACAGCATTTTCTTGAATATAAGCGGCTAACTCAGGACGCAAGCTAGCTAAGTCGTCACGTAAAATATGTTCCTGATATCTTTCATGATATAAACCTCGCCGACACATCACACAATTGTGATTTCCTTCCATTTTGGTAGAAAATCAAGTCCATAAAACAAGCCAAAGACAACGATTTTAGCGGGCAACGGAGTCCAAAAGAAAAGCACGGGTCAATATGAAAGATAAAATAAAGTAGTAGAAAGTAGCGTAACGTAGTCTCACGAACGGAACGAACCAGCGACTGACTCACTGATAGATGGAGATCAGTGTTGCCGTTTGGGAAAAAAAAGGCCCAGACCTCGATGCAATAGTCCCTAGATTTTGAAAAAAAAAACGAATAAAAAAATCCGCTAGAAGTAGCTAAATATTTCAAAATATTCCATGGTAACAAAATAAGCGCGCGCAGGTTTGACGATTTTCAGCCTCCTGAACAAGCCGGATTCCGAAAAGGCTTTAGCACCGTAGACCACATACATACGCTGCGGCAGGTTATACAGAAGACCGAAGAGTATAACCTGCCTCTCTGCTTAGCGTTTGTGGACTACGAGAAAGCCTTCGATTCGATCGAGACTTGGGCTGTACTGCAGTCCCTCCAACGGTGCCAAATCGACTATCGGTACATCGAGGTGCTGAAGTGTTTGTACAAAAACGCCACCATGTCAGTCCGACTTCAGGACCAGACCTCGGAACCTATTCTTCTGCAGCGAGGTGTGAGACAGGGAGACGTCATATCTCCGAAACTGTTCACCGCTGCACTGGAGGATATCTTCAAGGTTCTGGACTGGAGAGGGCTAGGCATCAACGTCAATGGCGAGTACATCTCTCACCTTCGATTTGCCGACGATATAGTGGTCATGGCTGAGACCATGGAGGACCTCAGTACAATGCTCGATGACCTTAGTAGAGCTTCCGAAAGAGTGGGTCTTAAAATGAACATGGACAAAACCAAAATCATGTTGAATAACCATGTAACACCCACTCCTATCAAGATCGGAGACTCTACACTCGAAGTTGTAGACGATTATGTCTACCTTGGACAAACGATCCAGTTAGGTAGGTCTAACTTCGAAAAAGAGGTCAATCGTCGAATCCGACTCGGCTGGGCAGCGTTCGGGAAGTTGCGTGGTATCTTCTCGTCCAACTTACCGCAGTGTCTCAAGACGAAAGTCTATGACCAGTGTGTGTTGCCAGTGATTACTTACGGGACCGAAACATGGTCGCTCACAATGGGCCTTATCAGAAGGTTTAAAGTCACCCAAAGGGCAATGGAGAGGGCTATGCTCGGAGTTTCTTTGCGTGATAAAATCAGAAATGAGGACATCCGCAAGAGAACCAAGGTAACCGACGTAGCCCGAAGAATAGCCAAACTGAAGTGGCAGTGGGCAGGGCACATTGCTCGCAGAACGGATGGCCGATGGGGCCGAAAAGTTCTGGAGTGGCGACCGCGAACCGGAAGACGCTGCGTTGGAAGGCCTCCCACTAGGTGGACCGATGACCTGGTGAAGGCTGCAGGGATCCGCTGGATGCGAGTCGCACGGGACCGGTCAATGTGGCGACACTTGGGGGAGGCCTATGTCCAGCAGTGGACGTCTTTCGGCTGAAATGATGATGATGATGATGAACAAAATAAGGTGTAAATAAAAGCAAATTTGTATAATCAAGTATTTAATCATATTAATCAAATTTCTATAGGTTTAAAATAGCAAAAAATTCGTTATCTATTGCGTCATTTTCGACTTCGACAACTTCTAATGGCGCTGAAGCACCAGAAGTTGATAGTTCCAATGTAGAAGTACTGGGTTTTTTAATAGTTTTAGTGATTTTAGTCAGGACATCATCTGGCAAGACATAGCTATGGCAATTTCGTTTTAAATTTTTTAACTGATTCCTTATAAGAAGTAAGGAGTTTAAAGTGGTTGAAGCCAGCCTGTTTCTCAGTTTGTTCTTTACAATATTCATTTGACTGAACATTCGTTCCACTTCTGCGTTGGAATGTGGCAACGATAGAACTGTGATGGCTAAGTCTGCTATGTCTTTGTACGTATTAAAACCTGCAGCGTCCTTGTATTTTAATACATGAGCCCAAAATTGTACAGTATCTGTAGTCATGATGTCCCATTTCACAAAGTTAATACTGTGCCATTGTTTTAAAATGTTTTCAATTTTGTCCTCCTCAAAACCTAATTCCACAGCGAGTTCAGCGATTGAGTTATCTTTTAACTGTTTCAAAGTATTGTCCACAGATAATTGTGCAATTTTTTGTAAGGCCATGTAATTGCTGGGTAAGCGGTCTTGAATTTCTTTTGCCAAGCGCACGGTAAAATCAATATAACTTTTTCTAACTGTTGCAACTGTTTGGGATGGTAAATTGGCTTTAGCAACGTGGGACTCAAACATGTATTCGAGATGAGGTACTGGGCTTAAGTGGTTATCAATTTGAATGATCAAATAATCTTTTTCAGTTATTGCGGAGTTCGGTATCAATATCCTGTTACAGACTGATCGCAATAAATTCATCAATGAAAATAATAATTTGACAGGATCTGTGTTCTCTCCTTCGAAGATCTTGATTCCCATTTGCACATCATTTAGAACACTTTTCAGGTATATAAAATGTAAACGATTAGCTTCGTCTCTGTACATTCCACTCGATAAATCTGCAGTGTAGCGTTTATCTTTAGTAAGTGAAAAATGTAACTTAAACTCATCCCACTGGGTCAAAGTGGGCAACAGTTGGCTCTATAGACAGCCAGCGAATATCACAAACTTTGAGAATTTGAAGAGGTGCGTCGCCGCAGTTAATGAGGCTGTATAGCTCCTTGTACTCATGCTGGCGCTTTGATGAGATTGAAAACCACTTATAGGTTTCTCTTATGATAAATTCAATATGTTGTGGAATAGAGTACTGTGACGGGTGACTGACGGATAATTGTAGAGAATGACAGATGCATCTTATTAGGATTAAATTGGGTAGATTGTGCTGCCTCTTGAATATTTCGTATACGCTCTTGTGACACCCTGTCATTACTGCAGCGTTATCAGTCCCAATCCCAACCAAATTTTTAGAGCGATAAATTGTGTGATTGTACACAATTTACCAATGATGAGACAAGGCCCTTAGCATCAGCTCGCTCTATAGGCTCTAGTGACAGAAAAGCAGATAAACAGAACCCTGTCATTACTGCAGCGTTATCAGTCCCAATCCCAACCAAATTTTGGAGCGATAAATTGTGTGATTGTACACAATTTACTAATGAGGAGACAAGGCCGTTAGCATCAGCTCGCTCTATAGGCTCCAGCGACAGAAAAGCAGATACAACAGAATTTTGTGTCACACTGAAATATCTCACAATTACGCCCATGAATTTGGTAACACTAACGTCTGTAGATTCATCCAAAATAAGGCTATATTTTTGGCTGCCAATATCTTTGACAAGGTTTTCTCTGAAATGTGGTGCTAGAACCTGGTTGATAATCTGTGTGCTCTTCGTCCTATGTATTTTTATGTCAGCACATTTAGAATCTGCGAACACATCTTTGCACAATTCTGACAGATGGTCTATTTGAGAAATTGCACTATGTTCCGTTATATATAAGGCAAGCTTACCTTCGGCTTTTTGGGTACACCTGTTCACTTTAGGAGCTGGAGTAAATTGCTTCACATTTTTGTTTATGTTTTTTTGTATCGGCGTGTTTCTTTAACCCTTAGTTAGGCGCATTAAGAAAATCCCGCAACTAGGCGCATGGGGCACATGGGGCACTGACCCCAAAAATAAAAGCAAAAATCGAATAGAAAAATAAATAAAACGAAGTACGTATTACCAAAAATATTAAAATACTTTATTACTAATAGACTCATACAAAAATAACATAACTTTGGCTTCAAAAGAACTAAAAATATGACATAGCTTCTTTTCAGTCTTAAATTAAAAAAATTGCTTATACTGAAGTCAAATGAAAAAAAAAAATTATAGAGACTCATTACCAGATTCATCTGGTTCGCAACTAACACAGAAAACTTTGGAATGCTGCTGACAAATAAATTTACCACATTTATGGCACTTTTTTGTCACCCTTCCTAGGGCATGATGAACAGCGCCCGCGTTTAGCAGCCGATTGATGCGCAGCTTCATCTATATCATGCACCTCACGAATACGGTTTTTTGTCGCAGAAGGAGTAGCTCTATGTTGAAGGCGACGTTTTTGGTGGTCCATTACCAAGGCCGATGCTAATTTTTTTTTTTAAAATACGCCGTATGTGCGTATTATTTCTAGAAGTATCATTATTCGCCTTGTGTATAACAAAAGCATTGATACCAGATGTATTTAGTAGGTGATAAAATATCGACAAAGGCCATCTTTTTGTTTGTCTTGCAACGTTATAATTACTACATAGCTGATCATTACAGTCCACCCCACCTTTGGTATTATTATAATAGGTAATTATTTCTGGTTTCAGAGCGTTACCTGTTGTTTCATCAATAGAATTGTCGTTATGCATACTGGAAAGTAAAATGACAGCTTTCTTTGGCTTCGGGACATAGGATACAAGAGTCATTTGATTATGAAATCCAAAAAGCGAAGAATATTGTTCCCTGTTATTCCTTGGCAAGAATTCAGATGGAATGTCCGGTTTCCTTTTGTTCAACGTACCAACAAGTGTCAACTTATAATCAGGTGTTAATAACTCTTTGGCCAATTTCAAGCTAGTGTACCAATTGTCAGTTATTATGTTACGGCCAGTGCGTTTTATTGGTTCAACTAGGCGTTTTACTATATCGTCTGGGGAATTGGATACTTGATATTCCCCATTTGGTTGTTTACCAGAATATACCTCAAACTTACACAGGTAATATGTTTTTGAGTCAACCATGGCCTGCACTTTTATGCCGTATTTGTTCGGTTTGTTAGGCATGTAAACTTTTCCTTTGAACCGACCACGAAAACCGACTAACTGCTCGTCTATAGTAACATTCTCACCTGGTGTATAAGCTGCTAAATACTTCTTCTCCAAGATGTTACAAAGATTTCTAATAGCCGCTAAATTATCGACTTCTTGCCTTTCCTGGCGGTCTGTGGTATTGTCAAACCGAAGACATCGTAACAAGAATAGAAAACGTTTGTACGACATTGTCAATCGAAACATTTCTACACCTGTTCCATCTTGTTCCCATAAATCAATGAAATTCAAATGGGAAGCTCTAAGGACTCCAGCCATAATCAATAGGCCTAAAAATGCATTTATTTCCAAATTATCTGTAGGACGTGCATCTCGAGCTTGTTGGAATTTATCTTTAGTTCAATAACTTTTTTGTGTGCGTGTATATAGGGTCTTTGGGTTGTGTGTACGGAGAGAAATGAAATGCTGCGGAACTATATAATTACTTTACTCATTAAACTTGTTACGAAATATTACAAAGGAGTAGCTAATCAGATTGGGAGCGCGTCTATAGTTTACAGTGGTTACGGGCGAACTAGTGTCGCCGGGCGCTGCACGTATCATGAATACAAAACGATGTGTCAGCGCTCCTACACTATTCCTCCCCTTTTTTTAAAAAACCAAAAGTTTTTTACATAATAATTTCTAAGAACAAAAATAACATGTCTAAAACTAAGTACAAGTTTATCAGAACTACGAGTTACAAAGAATTTGCTTATACATCATTTCATTACAATCAACAATGTTGTAACCAGATATCTAGAAGGTGCGCGGTTGCGCTACTTATAATGTACGCTTTAAACAATGTTATAAATTGAAAGTTTTTAGTTATATTATCGCGCTGTTATTACTAAAGGTACAAGCAGTGTTTGTTTTTTCTTGAGCGTTACAATACAATCGGTATATTTGTTTTACATTCTGTACTTTAAATTTTGACGTAACAAATCTACACGCACAAAGAGGACACACATTTTCTTTTACATGGCCTTACAACTATTGTTTGGTTTATATTCTGCTGTCCTCTCTTGGCTTCATTGTGGCTTGGCCAACAACACAAAATCTGCTGATTGTCCTACGATTGAACAGCAAAATATAAACAACCAAGAAATAATACATTTGGTGCGGTTACCTATTTTTCAAGGTACCGTCTTGAAATTCTTATAAATAAAAGTAACATAAAAAGTTAAGGGTAGTCACCATGACGACATACTCTGCAATAAAAAAAATGGCACCCCTTGGAGTCCACAGTATTCGTCATGATGACGCCAATGACAACACAAATTGATACACGACACATTCACTGTTCTTATCTAAGTATTACACATAACAAAAATTTTGCACTATTACACATATTTGAACATAACTTGACTTGAATGGACGATGGAGTATGGTTTCTGGCTGGTTGTAATCAGTATATGACTTTGGGATTAGGCTGTGGCGGTTGCACAGTTTCTACTTTAATACTCGGTAAGGCCATTGAACTTGCCACCACTTCCTTCTTTAACCATTTTCGTATGCCTTTTATACATCTTCTTTTTACTGCATATATTAACAACATGGCAAATAACACTATTGTTACTATCATAACGATGCCAATATGATTTAATTTATTCTCTACCTGGGCTACGTTTGAGAGGTTTTCATTTACAATGACATTTTCCTTTGTCTGATTGGAACCCATGATTTAAGAATAATGTAACTGTTTTACAATTATATGTGGTTTCTTGACTAATGTCTGATATGTATTGACTTTTTATTCCGCGATGTCATTCGTATTCAATGTATTTGGCCTAGATTTCGATACTGCTTAATTAACGATATTTCAACGGTTTTTTGCTTAATCGTCCAGTACTCGTTGTATATGTATTTTCACTGGTTTTGCTCGTTTGAAAAGTTACTTTTTTATGAATTTTCTTGCCTTTTTTAACATCGGTTTTATCTATTAACTGCTTATCTATTTTCTCTGATGGCAATTCATTATTTATCAATAGGTATGCTGGTTTCAAACGATCTATGGACACATTTACTTGTCTGTCTGGCAACTGTACACGAAATACTTTGTCGTTTCTATTAACGACGCGATATGGTCCATCGTAAGGAGGTTGTAGAGGTTTCCGTACTGCGTCATTCCTAATAAATACGAAATCACTAGTGTATAAATCATTGTGTACAAAAATCTTGTGGGGTGACTTGTTTTCTCTACTGGACGGTTTAAATCCATCTATTACGGCCTTTAATTTGTTTACAAAACCGTTATCATCGTACGACTTCACATTACTACTGTCGTAAAAGTCACCTGGCAACCTAATATTGCTACCATACAACATTTGTGCTGCGGTTACGCCTGTATCAGACCTAATTGTTGTGCGTAACCCTAACATTGCCGTTGCCAATTCATCTACCCAGCATTTGGTGTCTAAACGTGCTTTTAAAGTGGCTTTTAAAGATCTATGCCATCGTTCTACAGTTCCATTACATTGAGGATGATAAGAAGTTGTACGCGTTTTCTGAATTCCCATTAACGTCATTAATTCTTTAAATAAATTACTTTCTAACTGTCTTCCCTGATCACTTGTGAGTTTAACTGGACACCCATAACGACTAATCCAACCTTCATATAATGTTTTTGCTACTACTTCTGCAGTTATCTCTTTTATCGGAAATGCTTCTGGCCAACGTGTGAATCTATCTATGATCGTTAAACAATATCTAAATCCTTCAGGTGAAGTTGGTAAGGGTCCTACTATATCTATGTGAATATGTTCAAATCGTTTACTACTCTCAAAAGTTCCTAAATCGGAAACAGTATGTTTTTGGATTTTCGCTTTTTGGCATTTTATGCAAGTTTTAGCCCAATTTCCAACATCCTTATTCATGTTAGGCCAAAAATATCTTTCACAAACTAATTTCCTACTTGCCTTAATACCTGGATGGCTCAAATTATGTATTGAATCAAAAGCTAAACGTCGAAACTTTCCAGTCAAGTATGGACGTGCTGAGTCGGTTGAAACTTCGCAAACAACATATTTCTTAGTATTGAATAAGGTTACACGTTTCAACACAACGTTGTTATTAAACATGGTAAATATCCCGTTTCCTGTCTAAGTAATAACGTTGTTATTGTCATTTGATTCGTGTTGTAATTTTGCTAGCTCGGCGTCCGTTTCCTGCGCAGTTGCGAGCTCTGCGAAATCGAGCATCGTGGGACACGATATTGTTGCTACTCTAGATAAAGCATCTGCTACTATGTTATCGTTCCCACTAATATGCCTTATGTCTGTACTAAATTCGCTAATGAACATAATTTGCCTAGCTCTTCGTGAGGTTTCCCTATTGGTACCTGTTTTACTAAATGCAAATGTTAACGGCTTATGATCTGTAAATATAACTAACTCTTGACCTTCAACCATATTGCGAAAATGAATTATAGCCAAATATATTCCTAATAATTCTCTATCGTAAGTGCTGTATTTCGTTTGAGCGTCTGTCAACTTTTTTTAATAATATCCTAAGGGTTTCCACTTGTTATCAACATTTTGCTGTAATACGGCACCTATACAAGTGTCTGACGCATCGGTCAGCAATGCCAAAGGGGTATCTGACATTGGATACGATAATAAGACTGCATTCTTTAGGTCTTCTTTACATTGCTCAAAATTGCGTTCGGCTAACTCTGTCCAGTTAATTTTAGTTTTATCTCTACGTTTCGTATTCCCTAGATACTTATTTAACTCTATCTGGTGATCGGCTGAGTGAGGTATGTTTGCTCTATAAAAATTCAACATTCCCAAAAATCGTCTGAGTTCCTCAACAGTTTCCGGTTTGGGAAAATTTACAATGGCGTTAACCTTATCTTCTAGCGGTCTAATTCCTTCTACGGATACTTCGTATCCTAAAAATTCTAATTTTTCTTTGCCAAAACTACATTTAGAAAAATTCTGGGAACTTACACAACAATTCATAATAGTGGCAATTATCAGTGATGGTTTTTAAAGTAGACTCAGTGGAACTGGAGAGATTCCCTCTCGTACATAAATTAGTAACCTGATCCACTAGCCTTCGTCCGTTCAAATCAATTAACAAGTTATGTTTAGCTAAGAAGTCAGCACCTAATATGGGTTGCTGTACGTCCGCTATCGTAAATAACCAACGGAACGCTCGTCTAAGTTTTAAGTCTAGTTCTAAAATGTGTGTACCGTACGTATTGATCTCGGTACCGTTCGCAGCATACAACTTATAACAGGCACTATGTGCGTTATCTTTCTTAAAACAACTCTGCGAGGTAGAACAGACACATTTGCACCACTATACACTAAAAAGTTCAAACCTGAATTCCTGTCTCTGACGCATAGACGGTGATTGATGTGCACGCGGTCACAGCCCTCCGTCGCTGACTGCACCGACTCTAGTTTTCCGATGGCTTGGCATCCTTCTTCTTCCAATTGCACGGTTGGACGCACTTATCCGCTTTGTTGCGGTACTTGAAGTGATAAAAACATAACCAGTTGGGGTCGTCTTCAGGTGCTTTCACGTTTCTAGACCTGGAGTTTGATCTTGACCGGGATCGCCAGCTTCTGGATCTACCATGTCTCAAGCGACCTCTGGAACCATTCTCGATCTTGCGTAATCTGTCGCTTAATTTATTAATTTCCGCTATCACCAAATTATCCTTGTCCGAAGATCCTGGTTTCTCTTTTACGCTGGCGACGCTTTGAATTGGGGTGATAGTCTCCGCGACCTTGTCTGCAATCGACGCCAATTTCTCCATGTTTTCCTCATCTGTGACTGCCAATACTCCACGTACTGATGGTGGTAAATGGTTTTCCCACATCACTTTGAGCGTCTCATCGGTTACTTTTCCTCTGGCCAGGTCCCGCATTTTGCGTAGGAGGTGCGATGGCTGCTGATCGCCTAGCTCCATTTCACCAATCAGCTTTTTAATTTGTCGTTCCGCTGACTCTTTGTACACCGAAATTAACTTTTGCTTCAAGGCCTCATATTTCTTTTCCTGTGGCGGGTCTAATAGTATATCCGCAACTTGTTCCGTGACTTCGAGGTTTAATTTCGACAATATTATCCGATACTTAGAATCGTCGGACATCTTCCGGCAATTGATTATCGCCTCTGCCTTGGTGAACCATAATTCTGGTGCTCTCGGCCAAAAATCTTCTAACTTGTCGGTGATGGAGACCGGTGACAGGGAAAATTCGTCGGCTGCTTTTTTGTCTTCCATGATGTTAACTACTCACGCCGATTTTTAAAAAAGGTTCCGCACTGTAGACGCTGATGTTGAGTGAGTTCACCCGTTCTCAATCACGTACACACAATATCTTTAAAAATCACTGATGGTAAAGTCACTTCCTAGTTTTTAAGATCACGACAACACTTTTAAGTCACGTCGGGGTCACCAATTTTGTGTGCGTGTATATAGGGTCTTTGGGTTGTGTGTACGGAGAGAAATGAAATGCTGCGGAACTATATAATTACTTTACTCATTAAACTTGTTACGAAATATTACAAAGGAGTAGCTAATCAGATTGGGAGCGCGTCTATAGTTTACGGTGGTTACGGGCGAACTAGTGTCGCCGGGCGCTGCACGTATCATGAATACAAAACGATGTGTCAGCGCTCCTACAACTTCAATGTCAAAAAATAATTGAAAACATTCTATGGGAGATTTAGCATTTTTAGCATATTGTTTGACTCCTGGCAGGTGTATGACAATATTTTGAGCTCGAGTCCTAACTGTAATTGAGGGTGGTATTTTAGACCATTTCACTTTTGGGCCATTTCTTTGCGTATGTCTAGATAAAAAGTAGTTACCCTCCAATGGTTCAAGGTCACGGTGAGTATCTTCGGATTCTTCAATTTCACTCGCAGAATCATGTTCACTTTGTATAGGTGAATTGTCCGCATGTTCAGATGAAGAACCCGCAACATCTTGCTCATCATCAGAGCCCACTGCAAGCCACAGCTGTATTTGACTTTCTTGATCCATATTGACAACTAAAAAAGTAAATAATCATAATAAGGTTTTGATTAAACTAAACATGGGTATATATAAATCAAACACACAAAAAAAATGCAAAAATAAATAATTAGAAAACCATAAAATCAATAAAATAGAAACATACCTTCCGACAAGAAAAATCACGTAAGTGGGCGCATGGGGTCAGCGCTCTAGAGAGCAGCGACGCGTGCGCTTGCGTTGGCTGTCCGGCCGCGACTGATTTAGGTACCCCGTGGAGAGAGAAGAAGCTAGCAAGAGCGTTGTCACATTCCCACAACTGTAGTCTGTAACCCATATTTGTTTCAATTTGAAAGTCTCGTGACCCCATGCGCCTAATTAAGGGTTAAATCATTTTGCGAATATTTCACTGTCACAAAACGAGCGGCTTTAGTGGGATGGGATCAGTCATAACAGGTTTTAATCACATTTTAAACTCGTCTTGTTGTTCCCATTCTGGTCTATACCTATGAGCATAAGACTTCTTTTTCAAAGGAATTTCCATTTTCACAATTATTCGATTTTGTTAAAAATTACGACAATTGAACAAAGACACTATTCACACTTTGACAAACAGGTTTGTTCTGCGAAAACGTAACATAGAAACTGGTTATTCCTTCCTATCTCTGAACGGTGATGAATGAATGAAATGAAAAAGAAAGAAACAGTGACATCTGATGCATCGTTTGATAGAGTGAGAGGCACCAAACCGATTGAACTTCAAGATCCAACGTCATTCTGGTAGGGGATTTCCCGAAAAACCAATAGCAATATTCGTAGTGTTGCTAGTAACTACATTTAAATTTGAAATAAAATATGTGTGTGTGTCAATATCGAAAAAATCGCTTCTTCTAATTTCACTACACTAGCTAGCAATAGCTACGGGTTGGTAGTCAACTTTGCATACAAAAAGTCGCTAAATTTATTTTAGTCGCTAAATCGAAAAAAAAAGTCGCTAAACACATCCAAAATCCGCGAGATTTAGCGACAAAGTCGCTAACGGCCGCTTTCAATATTCGATCGTGAATCTAAGATTTCTATTGATCCAGATTTTATCTGATCCCTCGATTGATGTTGAATCTGCATTTCAATAAACCGATCTCGTCTCAAAATCCATTGAAAAAAAGAGTTAGGTCATAAATTTGCCCTCCTTAACGTTTTGTTTTACGCATTTGCAGTAAAAGTACATCAGCGATTATTAATTAGTAAAATGGTGGTTGTTTTCTTAAAGCTTATCTATTTTATGTTTAATCACAAGAAATTGCATGCACAGTAACAATAATAATTGATTGCGAAGTAGCAGCGGTAAAGTACTATAACTATACGTCGAGATTAGAAAAACATAAATGTTTTGTTGAAGAGGAACGGAACGTCAGTCAATCGAAACGTAGCGGCAGTCAGTTTGACATTCATTGACAACATTAACATTCTAAAACCTCAAGTTTGTTTGTTGATTGTTTCGTGGAAAGAAGAAAAGTGAAAAATGGAGCCAGAAACTGTAAGTAAATAATTATGACTAAATAATTGTGCAATAAACATTCACGTCCACAAATGTATTATTTTTTGCTGTAAAAGATAAATGCGTGGGGACGCGGTATTTCGCGCCATTTCGTACAAAACTTTCTAAGCTTTATTTTATTTGTTTGTAGAGTAAAATCAAACCTCTTTCGAAGGAAGAGACGAAAGGGCTGCTCTCCTTAATTGAGGGGAGCAAGATTATAAATAATAAGAAGACCAATGCCACCAACAATAAAATAAAGGTGGAAGAATGGACACGGATTGCAGGTGTCTTCAACGCTAATATGGGCACCTGTCGCCGTACACCACAACAACTGCGTCTTAAGTAGGAAAACTTAAAGAAGAGCTCACGAAAGCCCAGTACTTTAATACGGATGGAACGGATCAAGGTAAATTAAGTTTAAAATTGAAAAAATTGAAAACTTGGACTAGCCTTGCCTGCTCGTTAGTCTAGTAACTAGACTCTAGTGGTTGTAAGAGTGACTGCTGAGGATGAGGTCTTAGGTAGTGTTTTAATTTTTTCCATTAGGAATTTCACAGTAGCAGCCCGGAGTCTGGATATGTGCCCGGTAGATGGCAATAGGCTTGCTGCCTGACATGCAACTTAAAGCATAACTGGCAAAATGTGGGTGTACTGCTCAGCCTGTTGGGGAATACAGGGCATGATGTTATATTTATGTTTTACTTAAAGTTAAATACAGTAAATGTAGTCCAGAACATGTTGATTTATGTCATATTATGGTCCAGACTGGAGGTGGGCCACCAGGGTACTTTCCTCCTGATGACATCCTGGATACTGCTGCGTTACTGGGCAGCACTGGAGAGGGTCTCACAGTGAGATTTGGTGGTGATGGTGATGGGATTGTTGAGACGGCATATATTGTGCCAGTTGATGATAAAATACCTCCATTATTGATTGGCAGTCCATTGCCTGTGAGAAATCCTTCCACATCCATGGATTATACATCTGTGTCCACTGATTATCCAGTGTCCATGGGCAGTGAAGTGCCAGCCAATGGTATTGGAGATGAGTTGATGATGCTGGGCAATATTAATACTCCAATTGTACTAAGAGAAAAAAGGAATTTTAGAGCTAGTGGTAATATCCTATTATATCCTACCAATACATAATATTTGATACTTTTTCACGCAAAACTACTGAACGAATTTTGATGAAATTTTAAACATTTATATTTCCTATATTTAATGCATTTTTGTTTTACAGGTGGTATTAAACGTAAGTTACTGAAGCCAGACAACGGGTGCCAAGCTCGAAATATTGCATTGGCTGAATATTATAATGTTAAGAGAAAATTGTTAGAGAGTAAGTTTGAAAATATAATGTTGGAAAATGAAAAATTAAGATTAGAGATAAGGAAGCTGAAGGGAGAGGATTTATAGAATTATATTATTGTATGTAACTTAATATTATTTAGTCATAATTTTAGTTTTGTAGTATTTAGTTTTAATGTAAATAAATGTGCCTGTAGTGTAAATATATTTTATGTATCTAACAATTAAACAATTTTGAAAAATTAATATTTATTTCCTAAAATTATCATTGTTTAATCATTTGAAGCTAATAGTAGGTATGATAATAAAGACTGGTATTAATAAAGCTCTAATCAAAGCAATTTACGAATTATCTCAAGGCAGACGTTTTTTTGTAAAATAAATATGTAATAAGTTTTAAAAATAATTTAAAATTAATCCTTGTCTATGCCTGATATCAATTTGAAAACTGTCCGAATTCTCTGATGTCACAGTAATTTCACTTTCATCTGGCATTTCTACTTCGGGGGGTACTTCTTCAATATTATAATTTCTGCAGATGTTGTGAAGAACAGCTGTCGCAATTATAACTGCTTGTATGTTATATAATGACAACCGTATGGTCAGTGATATAACTGGGAAGCGACGTTTCCAGACACCAAAAGTCCTAAACAACCAAATACATTTTTTCATGAACTTGATAAAAAAAAAAAAATTGGTCCCATGAATAGGGTACTTAATCTTAATAATCTGTAGTACAGTGAAAGATTCCAAGTCCTGCACCTCTCTGTAATATGGTGGACAACCTTTAAACTACACTTTCATTGGAGACGAGGCTTTTGCACTATCTGATCATATGCAACGTCCGTACGGTGGAAACGATTTGACTATAAAACAGAGAATATACAACTACAGATTATCAAGAGCACGTTTGGCATATTAAGTAATAAATGGAGAATATTCCACCGCCCATTGAACGTCTCGATTGATTTACTGCAAATCTGTCACCTGTGTGGCATCTATGAACTATTAAAATAATTCAGGACTAAATTCCCATGAGAGCAGAAGAAACGCGATTGTGCATGTCAAACGAATATAAAGTAGGCAAAGCCGTGGGCAAAAGCTGGTTTAAATAAAAAGTTAAATTACTTACCAATAGTATCGGCAATAACCCTTGAGATTTCATTGTCGCTATGTTCACTCTCTGAAAATACAATTCGGCGGCATCTTCTTTTCGTTGGTTGAACTACGTCTTCATCAGAATCTATTTGGAAACTATGGTTCAGAAGATTTATCTCGATGTTATCTAACTGGTTTAACTCTTGCGTTAACTCAAAATCTTCAAAATCATTCATGTTTGGCGGAAAAAGCGTAACAGATCCTCACTTGTCCACGCAGCGCGCGATATTGATCGGCCGGAATAAATCACTACGCCCCCACCCCGCGCTCGCGCGACGTGAGCCGTATCGTGACCCCTGCGGCCCCCGCTAACGGAAAAAACATAATCCTTTAAAAAAGGCCACGGGACCCACCCGTGAGCCTTTTACAATATTTTAAAAACTAGACGGTAAAAGTCGCTCATTTTTATTTTCTGTACCAATTACCGCATTTTATAAACTTTAGAATGAAAATCTCAAGTTGATGAAAATTACCGATTTCCTGATTATGACTTGGCCCGAATGGTATACTACGGTAGGCCCACCGGTGGGTCGTAAAGCATACAACGTGCTAAGAGGACTTACAATTCATAACGCTTTTGCTGACTATTTCGTATCGCCCGAAGGTCAAGTCCCGTGGCAGAATCACATGATTTAGAAGTCTTATACTTCGAGACACGTAAGTTGACCCAAAATGGTCACGTACATTCATGAATAACAACAACAATATATAATTAAACACTTCCCGACGGCACTTATACGGGGTGGGTGGTCTGTGGTGTACATAATAAAGCCAGAATAGCCTTCCTTAGGATTATTAATCATTTACTGTTGTTGTTATTCATGAATAAACATGTCCAGTTAGGGTCAACTTACGTGTCCCAACCTATACGTACGAAAAGTCCTAAATACGTATCAATAATATAATAAAATAACATATATGTACCTACTGCACTTTTCTCTGGCCCGGTTTTATTACTGAAATTTGGAATAAACAATTTACATAATTCATTCCAGTTTTTCTTTTTTATGGTCCTATTGTTGTAATCATCGGTTCTCGAATCCCACAAAGCTGGATGTGTTTGAACTTGAATAATAAATTGTTCTGTGTCAAATTCGCTCATTGTGAAATAACGTTCTACCGTACGTATGATTGCAACACTGGCTCGAAGTCGATATCGGCAACTTTTTAATCTACTACTTACATACAACTTGGCCATAAAGAGTAGAAGAAAATTGAGGGCGCTACTATCGCATAAATGGTATTATTTATACTACAACATAAATGAATTTGCTACTTGAAGTACTTTTAAAGATGAATCAGAATAGGGAAGATCTAATTGGAAAATAAACAAGCTTAAGAGGGTTAAAACATCTTTATTTATATTTTAATTACAAAATATTTTGTAATCATTATCTAAATATTCTACACCTGACATGTCCCATCCAAGCTCTTGATCATCTTCAGAATCTTAGTTGCTGTCACTGCTGTCCACTCCAACACTAACTAAAAAAAATAAAAATTACTAGTCTGTCTATATCTTCATAGAGTGTTCTTCCTCTGCCATAGTAATCTTGTCTAAAAGCTTCCTCGGTTGCTTTTTTATGTCAATTGCTCCTATGTTACATGCAGTAACTTTTTGCTTTGCTATGCCCCAGATGAGCTCTATAGGGTTTAGATCACACGGTACGGCGGCAGCCTTACTACTTCGTGACCATGTTCCAACAACAACTCATCTATTTCGTACTTTGGTTCGGGCTTGTTTTTTAATAAGCATTAGTAATGCTGGCTTTCTTGTACATGGCTCGAACGGGATGTTATTTTCTAACAGCCACAGTTTTAACTCATCTACTCGGGAAGCTGATGTCGGAGCTTTGTTCTGCACCACACTGTGGTAAGGCGCATTGTCCATGACAATTATAGAGGCCTCATTAAGGTTTGGGATCAGTTTTTCTGCCACCCACTTGGTAAAATTGTGAGAATTCATTTCTGAATGATAATCTTCCATTTTGTTAGTGCCACTAAATATTAGTAATGCATTGGGTACAAATCAATTGGCGGTTCCAGCATGGACAATATTCCAACGTTTTCCTTTTGAAACATCATGCATCATGCAAAGGCTAATAGCCTTTGATTTTAATGGATTGCCAGCACTTTCGCAGTTTATACGAACTGTGGATTTAACTTTCATCCAAGTAAACAATTTGTTTTTGTAGCTCCACAGGCAAATCCCTATTTCGTTTTAAAATTTAAAAGTATTTTTCTCTCTTTGCCGCTATATTAGGTTTTTCTATTAGCGATTCTCTATGTAGAACATTTTTTGTATGAAAACCCTATGGCAGGTAATATTTGCCTTAATTTTTCACGGCCTCCTTCTTATTCTAATTCTTCTTTTGCCACAGCCCACAACTTTCGCAAAGTTGGTGCTACTTTCCGTACGGTGTAAGAAAATTGAATTTTCTGACAAATCGCACAGAGACTAAAGTCATCTAACTCTATTTTGAACGGCTTTTTCTATGCTTGGCTGGTGTTGTAAATTTGCCTTCAATAATTATGCATCGGACAGTACTTTCTGATTTCCCTGAAATCAAAATAAAACATTAATGCAGAATGACATGCGTTTGTATGAAAACCCTATGGCATGTAATATTTGCCTTAATTTTTCACGGCCTCCTTCATATTCTAATTCTTCTTTTGCCACAGCCCACAACTTTCGCAAAGTTGGTGCTACTTTCTGTACGGTGTAAGAAAATTGAATTTTCTGACAAATCGCACAGAGACTAAAGTCATCTAACTCTATTTTGAACGGCCTTTTCTATGCTTGGCTGGTGTTGTAAATTTGCCTTCAATAATTATGCGTCGGACAGTACTTTCTGATTTCCTTGAAATCAAAATAAAACATTAATGCAGAATGACATGCGTGATCAATTAAAGACCTAACTGACGATAACTGTAACTTACATCGAGAACTATATATTGTATAAAATTAGAGTGAATATATACCCGTCATATCAGCAACTCGTTTGTAGAGGTTATTCCAATTCTGTTAGAAGTTTCCCGGCATGATATTCCGCCAAACATCTCTTAAAAACATTATAACTTTTCTGGTGCTACTTTTTATCGTCTTACCCATTTTCAATAACAATTCACTGACTAAAACGATTAATCTACCGAAAATCACAAGAATTCACAATACTCTTCTATATTTTGGAAGTTTGAATCAATTTGAATGATATTTGACATTTCTTTAGAGTTGCAATGTGGAGAAAAAATTTAGTTCATATTTTTTTAATTTCTACTCTTTATGGCCAAGCTGTACTCTCGTGTTTTTAGGTATTTCATCTTTAGTTTTTTTTTTACTTTTAATAAATAAATTAAACATAAAATATAATTAATAGCACCGCCGCCACCTAGCCAGTCTAAGCTAACTTAAGGATAGTTCACACTCGCAAGTTCAATGTGTTATTTAGTGTGTTTGTATTTTTTTCAGTGTTATTAGAATTGTTATTGGTATACATGTAATTGTACAGGCTCCAGCGCATCATGTTACTATAAACTGTTACATTTTCTCATTCGATTTAAATTAAGCCAATCACCACTCTTAAATTATTATGCATGTACTCCGTACTCCATTTTTATCATTAACCATCAGCATGCGAACGGTCTTAGGAATTTATCGCTCAATTCTCGCTGAAGTGCTTGAAGAAGGCCTCTACAGAACTATTGCAAACTCCCTCTGGCTCCCAGCAAAGGATTCGCTCCCTCGTGGTCGTCTCTTTCAGCCTTTCATAACTCCATATTGACTTGGGAAAAGAGGCCATGAATAATTGATATGATCCAGCACTTTTCGCGGTACGGGGAAACTAACACTTGAAGTTGATTGGGTTATATTAGGTATGGAAGCCCTTCCACGCCGGCGACGCTCAAGCGTCGGATGCTGACCGCGCACCATCTGCGGTCAGCTTTTTTAGCGGACCAGGCGAGCTGTCGGACTCCGACGAATCCAACATGGATACGTCGGCGGCCGACAGCGACCGCCCTGGGCGGAAGAGGGCCTCCCTGAGGCCCGGGTCCGAGGGCTCCTCGGAGTCGATGGGGAGGGCGAAGAAGAGGTCGAAGTCTAAAAAGGCTTCGACTTCTTCTACGACTGGCACCCACGGGCGCAGGCCAAAAGGGCGCAGGTCCAGCAGGACCTGGAGGAGAGGGTCGCGGCCAGAGAGCGCCAGGCGCAAATCGCCAGGTCGAGGGCTGGCTATGGCGCATCGAGCGTGCTGTACCGGCCACTCCCTGGCGGAGCTGGAGCGCATGGCGCTCGAGGACAAAGAGGAGGTTCTGGAGGTCGCCTCAAAGTCCTCCAATTTGAAGGGGACCTTCCAGAAGGCCGCCCTCAAATGCCGTGCCGCCAGCCTACACGGCATCGCCCTGGAGCTGGTCGGGCGGACGGTCACGGACGAGACGCGGCAGCTGCAGGCGAAGGTGGATCGCCTGCAGGCGGAGGTCAGCCAGCTTCATCAGAAGCTGGCTGACGCCACAGCCCGGCCTGCCCAATCGCCCCAGCCCCGGTGGTAGGAGGCTCCTCCTTCTCCCCTGCCAACCTTGAGGACATTATCCGCAGGGTTGTCATGGAGGAGAGGGCCTTCACCAGAGCCTGCTTCGCAGGCATTGAGGACCGGCTCTTGCCGGAACGGCGGCTCCGCCCGCCGCTTGCGGCGGACAAGAGTCGCCCACCGACGGAGTCGGAACCTGCGCCTGTGGCGGGTTCGGCGTCGGGTGCGCAGCCCCAGGCCCCGAAGCCCTCCAAGGGCAAGGGTAAGGGCAAGAGGAACAAGGCGTCTCCTCAAACCCCGAGCCCTGCAACGGGCACGGAAGGCGCGTCTGGGTCGGCTGCCACTCCGGCGGCGGCCCCCCAGACATCGCAGGGGGAAGACGCCCTTCTTCCCTCCACCACCCCGGCCAACCAGTCGTGGACGGAAGTGGTCAGGAGGGGAAAGGGGAAGAAGCCCGCTGCGGCTGCTGGGGCCCGCTGCGGCTGCTAGGCCCGCTGCAGCTGCTGGGGCCCGCTGCGGCTGCTAGGCCCGCTGCAGCTGCTAAGCCTGCTGCGGCTACTCCCGCAGCCAAAAAGGCTCCAGCCGGCGGGAGGAAGTTAGTTCCTCCCAAAACCGCGGCCGTCGTCGTGACCATCACCTCGGCGGCCGTGGAGCGGGGCGAGACGTACGAGTCCGTCCTAAGGCGGGCTCGTACCAATGCTGATCCCTCCCAGCTGGGGATCAGCAACATTACGTGCCGCCGAACCCTAACCGGGGCTCGAATCTTCGAGTTCTCGGGGGAGCGGCGGCACACGAACACAGACCTCTTCGCAACAAAGTTGCAAGAGGTCATCGCGGATGCGGCGACGGTCGGCAGGCCCGTTAAGACCGCAGCCTTGGAGGTGGCCGATCTCGATGATTCGGTCACCAAAGAGGATGTGGTGGCGGCCGTCGAAGCGGCTGGAGGCTGCGACGCTGGCGCGGTGAAGGGTGGAGCCGTCAGGCCCGGCCGCCGCGGCATGGGCATCAACCGCGTGGAGTGCCCGGTCGCCGCGGCTGGTGCCGTCCTTGCTGCGACCAAGGGGCGGCTGCTCGTCGGGTTCAGCTCGGCCGTGGTGCGGGCACTTGAGGACCAGCCAACGCGCTGCTTCAAGTGCTTCGCGTTCGGCCACACCCGACCCACGTGTCCCTCCAAGTTCGACTGGGGGGACACGTGCTACCGTTGCGGGCAACAGGGACACAAAAGTGTCACCTGCCGCGCCACCGCGCAGCACTGCGCGGCGTGCGCCGCTAGTGGCCGCCCCGCGGACCACCAAATGACGGGCAGCAAATGCAGGCCTCCCGTGAGGAAGGGCATAGTGCCGGCGCAGGTTCGCCCTGTTGCCAACGCCGCTGCCACCGCCGTCGTCGCCGCTGCAGCTGCAGCTCCGGCGGCGGTAGCGGAGGAGGGAGGATCGATGTCGGAATAATGGGTTCCGACTATCGCATCCTCCAGGCGAACACCAACCACTGCAGAGCGGCCCAGGACCTGTTAGTGCAGGCCATGGCCGAGTGGTTGGTGAACGTAGCGGCGGTCGCCGAGCCCTACTCGATCCCCTCCCCTCTCGCTATTAGAGAGGGGACCGGGATACGTGGCCGCCGCATGGGGAGACTTGGCTCTTGTGGGGGTCTATTTCTCCCCAAACCGCCCACTCCAGGACTTTGAGAATTATCTCGGAGTCCTGGCCGCCGTGGTCGGCAGGGCGGTGCCGCGTCAGGTCTGCCTCTTGGGAGACCTGAATGCCAAGTCGGTGACCTGGGGCAACCCGGCCACCGACGCTCGCGGGAGGGCGGTGGAGCTGTGGGCAGCCTCCTCTGGACTCTCCCTCTTGAACAGAGGAAGCGTCCAGACATGCGTGCGGCGTCGGGGTGGCTCAATAGTGGACGTCACTTTCGCCACCCAGGCGTTGGCCGCGCGCGTGCTGAACTGGCGGGTGGACCTGGTGGAGACCATGTCGGACCACCGCTACGTGCGGTTCGACATCTCCGCCAGCGTCTCCGGAGGGATGCAGCCCGTCTCGGGGCGATCATCGTTCCCGCGGTGGGCTGTAGCCCGCCTGGACAGGGACGCAGCGGGGGAAGCAGCGTTCCTGCAGGACTGGCTGTCGCCGCCTACCACCGGCATGGACGTGGACGAAGCGGCGGGGCGACTCAAAGAGTCTCTGACCGAGGTATGCAACCATAGCATGCCTCGGTCTAGCCGACCGCCGCCCAGACGCGCCGTGTACTGGTGGTCGATGGAGCTGGCGGGGCTTCGAGCCGCGTGCGTGGAGGCGAGGAGGGCCTACACGCGGAGCCGGCGGCGGCGTCGACGGGACCTGGCCGACGAGGACCACCTCTACGAGGTGTACGTGGAGGCGAAAATGGTCCTCGAGCGGGCCATCGCCACCGCCAGGGACTCGTCGAGAGCCGAGCTGCTGGAGGGTCTCGACAACGACCCCTACGGGAGACCATATAAGGCAGCGCGCAACAAGTTGCGCCCCTTTGGTCCCCCGGTTGCCGAGACCCTGGAGCCCTCATTTCTGGACGGGGTGGTCCAGTCCCTGTTCCCGCGCAGGGGCAACTTCACCCCGCCAGTGATGGGCCCAGCGCTGGAGGAGGCTCCGCCGCCGCCGGACGAGGAAGCGGAGGAGGCCCCGCCTGTCACGGAGGCGGAACTTGGCGCGGCGATTCTCCGCATCCGCGCCAAGAAAACGGCTCCGGGCCCCGACGGCGTGCCTGCAAGAGTGGTGGCAATCGCCGCCGCTCAAATGGAGGAGCGGTTTCGGGACCTCTTCAGCGCATGCTTTGCGTCGGGGAGGTTCCCGAAGCCGTGGAAGGAGGGGCAGCTGTGCCTCCTCCGCAAGGAGGGCCGCCCGGCAGACTCCCCCTCGGCATACCGGCCCATCGTCCTGCTCGATGAAGTCGGTAAAATGTTTGAGGGGATATTAGCTGCCCGCCTAAAGGGCCATTTGCGGGACATCGGGCCGGACTTGTCGGACGCTCAGTTCGGTTTTCGGGCTGAGCGTTCCACCGTGGACGCGCTGGCCTGCCTCAAGGGCCAGGTGAAGGAGGCGGTGGAGGCGGGGGACGGATTGTTGGCCGTGTCGTTTGACATAGCCAATGCCTTCAACTCCGTTCCCCACTCCACCATCCTAGAGGCGCTCCGATTCCACGGATTGCCTCGATACCTGCGCCGTCTGCTGGCCAGCTACCTGGAGGACCGGGCGGTCCTCCTGGTAAATAGGTCTGGACAAGTCCGGCGATACGCCGTCGAGGCCGGCGTTCCGCAGGGGTCGGTCGTGGGACCTCTCCTCTGGAGCGTCGGCTACGATTGGCTCCTGCGGGGAACTCTCCTCCGAGGCACGAGTGTCGTCTGCTACGTGGACGACACTCTCCTCACCGCCCAGGGGGCTTCAGGGAGGCGGCCAACTTGGCCTCGGCGGGTGGATCCTTGGTCGCGGGGAGGATCCGCCGCCTAGGACTAACGGTGGCGCTGCACAAAACCGAGGCCGTGTTTTTCCACGGACCTCGGCAGCGCCCCCCACCTGACGCCCACATCTTCGTGGAGGGCGTCAGAATCGAGGTCAAGGCCCAGATGAAATATCTGGGCCTCGTACTCGACAGCAGGTGGCGCTTCGGCCCGCATTTTAGCGGGCTGTCGTCGCGCCTGCTGAAAACCGCGGGCGCCCTCTCATGGTTGCTTCCCAACCTGGGGGGGCCCAGCGCACGATGCCGGCAACTGTACGCCGGCATCTTGAAGAGTATGGCCCTCTACGGGGCCCCTATCTGGGAGGACTCCCTCCAGAGGAGGGAGAATGCCGCCGCCTTACGGGCGCCCCAGAGGGCCATAGCTCAGCGGGCGGCGCGGGCCTACCGCACGGTGGGCTCCGCGGCAGCGTGTGCTCTGGCCGGCACCCCGCCCTGGGAACTCGAGGCGTGGGTGCTCGCCAGAGTATACGAGTGGACGGCGGGGCGGAGGGCGAGAGGGGAACGCCCCGCCCCGGAAGAGCGGGAGGCCGTCCGGCGGGAGGCGAGGGACGCCATCGTCGTCCACTGGACGCGGGACCTCGCCACCGCAGTCATCGGCCGCCGAACCGTCGACGCGATCGGGCCGGTCCTGCGAGACTGGCTCGAGCGGTCGCATGGGTTCCTCTCGTTCCGTCTGGTGCAGGTGCTGTCCGGGCACGGGTGTTTCGGATCGTGCCTGCGCCGGATCGGACGGGAGGAGACGCTGTCGTGCCACGACTGTGGCGCGGCGGAGGACACGGCGCAGCACACCCTCGAGGTGTGCCCGTCGTGGACGGAGCCGCGCCGCAGTCTCACTGCGGCGATCGGACAGGACCTCTCACTCCCCGGTGTGATTAACGCCATGCTGAGAGACGAGGGGTCCTGGGCGGCAGTCGCCTCCTTCTGTGAACACGTCATGTCCCAGAAGGAGGCGGCGGAGCGCGCGCGGGAGGTCGACCCTCACGCGGCGCCGCTCCGAAGGCAGAGGAGGGGTCGGAGAAGACGTCAGTATGACAATCATCTCCGACTCCTCCCAGGTGGAGGCCAGCAGGCAACGGGTGCGGGGGCACCCTTGCCTGTATTGCACAGGCCTCCACCAGTGCCGGACGGGAATGGCCAGGTGTTCCCGGCCATTCCCGTTGCCCACCAACCTGGGGGGCTAGCGGGGCCCGCCAGCTAGGCGGGCATGCGCCGGCAGGGTTGTGGATGTAAAGGCTGAGCCGGTTTCCCATGACCCTCCCACCACGGCGACGAGGGAACACCGCTGAGTTTTAGTGGGTATACTGTCATACACCGACAGGAGTCCCACATACCCCGTCTCGTCCCCCGACGAACGGGCATGCATAAAGCATTTCTAAGGGAAAAAAAAAAAAAAAGGTATGGAAGCCCTTACCCAGTTGTTAAGCGAAAGTGGTGATTCTTTCTCCGCCGACTGTTTTGAGGGTTCATTGCAGTAAATTAATTTAAAATATAAGCCAATATTATTAGTAGGTGCTAACAACTAACATTATTTTATAAACAATAACAAAAAAATGAGAAGTTCGTTATTACTGTCCTAAAAACAAATAAAAAGGTAACTCACCAACTGAAACACCACGTCCTCATAATAATAAAGTTGGGAGGTCATCATTTTCGCCACTCTTGTCAATCACTTTATAGAAACAACGCAATGTACTCTGTAATCCATTTTTAACATTAACCATCAGCATGCGAACGCGGTCTTAAGAATTTATTGCTCGATTCCTTCTGAAGTACTTAAAGTAGGCCTTGACAGAACTATTGCCAACTCCCTCTGGCTCACAGCAAAGGATTCGCTCCCTCGTGGTCGTCTCTTTCAATCTTTCATCACTCCATATTGACTTGGGGAAAAGAGGCCATGAATAATTGACATGATCCATTACTTTTCTCGGTACGGGGAAACTAACTCTTGAAGTTGGTTGGATTATGTTAGGTATGGAAGCCCTTATGCAGTTGTTAAGCGAAAGCGGTTATTCTTTCTCCGCCGACTCTTTTGAGGGTTCATAGCTGGTTTTTTTTCTCGGGCCATCGCGTTATTGGTAGGGTATCCGCTGGTGGAGCATCATTGTCGTGTATGTCATTGGATGCTCGGTCCTTCTCGTTGGCGAAGGTGCTGTCGCTACTGGCCAGGGATACCGTGGTGCTTCGCAGCTAGGACTTCCTTGAGCAGCAACAAAACTTTAGGATGAAAAGTTTTAGGAAGAGTGATCATTCGGATTACAAATCATTAGGAAGAACAATTTCGGGTAATGAACTTTAGGTGAGCCAATATGGACCCGCTTTGGATTGTTTTCCGTTATCTTTAATTTTTACTTGACCCGGACTGCTTATGGACTCTGATATTCTCCTGTGTACCCTGTGCGTGTTTATGGACTCCGAGATTTTCCCTGTGTGACCCTGTGCGTGTTTATGGACTCCGAGATTTTCCCTGTGTGACATTGTGCTTTTTCTTAACTGGACACCGATCTTGTCTCATCATTTGGATTTATTATTAGTTAACTAGTTGTTTGCTAAGATGGAAGGTCGTCGTAGCAGACCGACACGAATTATGTGTATCAACTGTAGTATATGCGTCAATACACTGCGCCGATATTGTGCATTGGAACTTGATACTAGAGTGACTACATTACTGTGTAGCTGGGTATATCCCCGAATCGTAAGTAGCTATTCTTGATTATGTACTTTATTTTTAGTTTACATTTTAGCTACCACAACACAACACACATATTTTGTTCAAATTGTAGATGTTGACATTGGCAGTGAACCGGCCATTATTATGAATACAAGACAGATACAATAATATAGGTTCTGTGTTATTTACTAGAAGACTCTGATAGGGTACAATTGCAGATAAAAATATTTTTAATTGGTTTCAGATTACTGAAGATGACTATGTTTGCGAAGAATGCAGAAATCTTGCGATGTTTAATGTCAATCATGAGTTGCAACAACAAGTTGCAAGCAGTGATAACCAACAAGCTGGATCAAGTCACCAAGGCCACACTAATGTGTGTCTTTTATGTGGCTCTTCTATTCTACGTAGACAAAGTGACAGAATACTGAGAGATAACCCTTCTGAACTACAGCAGTCTATGATAAATATTCTAGAAAGCAGATTAGCACCACGACAGGTATACTACTAAATTACATTCTCCACAACCTTAGAAACACTAGAATTAATAGGGTTACCATCTTGGGTCTCATATTATTTCCTCGGGGAATTCGAAGTAAAAGTTCTATACCAGCAACTGCATAATAGCTTGAAATTACTGGCCTATTCATATTCTTTTGCTTTATTTGCAGATTACAGTAACTGATCGTGTGTGCCATCCTTGTTGGTTACGCACTCAAAGAGAAGCACGGCGTGGTAACGTTATTGATGACACTAGATCCCTACCTAATAGTTCTCACCCAGCTCAAGAGGAATCTCAAGAGGTTGATCAGCCTTCTGGATCTAATTCATCGGACCCAAGTCCTAATCTTCAAGCGGATGTGCAGAGCATAGTTTTACCAGACTGCATAGTTTTACCAGACTACAGACGTGCAGCTAATGCTAACCATCATTGCGTGTTTTCAAATTGTAGTAGTACCACACTGCATGGTATATCGGATAATTTACGTGCAACTGTTTTAGGTAATTATAAATATTATTTGCCAAGCCTAGCTCGAATTTGCTCAGAACATTTAAGGAGTAATTCATGGGAGACACTATTCCATTCTGAAAACAGCATGGATACATTCACTGCTCAGCAAGTACAACATGTATTTTCTTTTGTAAATGCATTCCATCCAACATTAGACTTCGAAAATGTGCAAGAAATGGATGATAGCATTTTCGAATATTGGATAGGCCTAACAAAAGAGAAGTTTAATACTTTATTTCAAGAGGTATCCCGCCTTAGTCACATAAAGAGAGGAAGTTTAGGCTTAGCAGCATTATTATTAAAAATGAGGACAGGTGATTCTGATGAAAGAATTGCCACATTAGTTAAAGTTCCACGACGAACCTTGGAGTCGTTGATGGACAAAGTTAGAGAGGTCCTCCTTCAAGATTTTGTACCAGTGCATTTGGGCATAAATCAGTTAAGGCGGAAACAATTAATGCAACATAATTTGTTAATACCGAATGGACTCTACGGAAATGGTAACAATGCCATTGTCATATGTGATGGCACATACATATATATGTCGCAGGGATATGATGAAAACAGGGAATTGATCAAATCTCTAAGCGATTTGATCAAATCACGGAGGATGTTAAAATAATAACACGTTTTTATCATTTCCCTAAACAAATCTGGTGATTTGACAAATCCCAATAAAGAAATCTAGTGATTTGAACAAATCTCAAAATTGGTTCAGTGAAATGACAAAAATAACTTTTCTGTAGTAATTTAAAGGTTTATTTTGTACTTTATTTTGTAACCCACCCCGGCTTCGCACACAAAATGTAATATAGATCTCAAAAATCACAACTAGAACATAATTATTTGAAAAAGAGAAACAAAAATGTATTAAAAAATAGAAAAACGTAACGTATGATATGCCTATTTGTAATATTCACTTATTAAAACACGTAGCAGATTTGTGGCAACGTGAATTACACAGAACATTATTTTTCTTACAGGCACATTTGTTCGTTTTGCATCGTACTTTGGACTCTTGACAAGAACACTGCTTGAATCCTTGTCCTCCAAATAAAGATAATTTTCCTGCAATTTCACGCAAACTCAGCGTTGTGGATGGAACCGAATCGGTTAATGTAACTGTAGATAATTGGAGAGCGTTTCTTGGAAGCCAATCTCTTATGATACCAACTGAAGTACCGATTTGAAATAAATTGTTTTTCGTATCTAATACAATCCCTGTAATACTATTTGCATCTAGTGGACCTCTGTCTACTTTTGGTACATCAACCAAAACGGTGGAACCAACTAATACATCCTTGAATTTTTTCGAACAAGTTTCTTTCATTTTATCAGCAGATCTTTTTAAATTTTGTGAAGCATCTTCCCTTTGCTTTTTAATGTTCTCTTCTTTTTGGCATAATAAGCATAAAACTCCCGACCCATATCCTTCTTCGCTTGTCGTAATGCCACATATTGCATGCACGGAATTTCCGCAAATGTCACATGAATGAGCTCCTGTAGATTCTTGTCCACAAACAATACAAATCATTTCCTGTACTCTCACAACCGATTCACTTTCTGATACAACAGGTGGTTCAGCTAATAATTCATGTGTTAAAATAGGTGAAGTCGAAGTGTTATCTTCATTTGATGCAATAGTTAGTTGTTCCTCAGAAGTTGTGGCGTTGTTATCAATTGATTCTGTGGCTAATACGTTTTGCTGTTTAAGAAGCTGATCCAGATCCTCTTCAGTAACTAACTTGTCAAGTAATTCTGTTGAAATATGAGTAGATCGGAGTCCTGTTTTTGGTTCTGTTCCAAATAACGCCTTGTAAGGTGAACGCTTAATGGTACGATGAAAGGAGGAATTCTTTTGAAATTGAACAAAATAACAGCCGATTGCCCAATTTTTACTGTCATTGTCAATTAACCAAGCCCGTAACATCGCTTCGACATCTTGGTTTGCACGCTCAACTGACCCTTGACTCGCTGGATGTCTAGGCCTACCATTAATAATTTTGCATGTTGGCCACATGGCAGTTAATTCTTGAATGATTGCAGCAGTAAACTCACGGCCATTGTCACTTTGTAGTATATGGGGACAACCGACTTCCAGGAAAATTTTTAACAGTTCCATTGCTACTTCAGCTGCTCTTTTTGAAATCAATGGTCGCAAAAAACTGAATTTTGTTGCGTGATCTTGATAATGTAATAGCCATTTATAATTCCTGTCGGGGGTTGACTGTAGGTCAATCAAATCAACCTGGCCGCGATGGTTAAAATCATTAGACACAATCGGGCAAACCACAATACCTTTTCTTGGGAATTTCTTTTTAGATTGACATACCGTACAGAGTTTCAAAAATTCTAATACAACAGAAGTGGGAATTAAATATCTGGATTTCAAATAGTACAGCATTTTATCTCTGCCACCGTGGCCCGTCGCTTGATGGGTTTCACAAAGTATGGCATAAAATTCATTTGGAGTCACTATCTTAACCACTGAGTCAGAAGCAAACTTTCTTTTTAATATCAAAAACTTGGTTGTACCTACCTCCATTACATCATATTTGTTACCGTAATAATATTGCTTGTTTGTTCTCTTAAGATTCAGTACTGGAGCTGATTTAAATTGTTCAATCGCTGTAATCGCTTCTTCTACCCTCTCTTGAGTCCATAACGGTTTTTCCTTATCATGCCGCCCCTCTACAATCGTCTTAATAGCTTCGTTAAACTGTTCCTCACACACAAACTCAGTACGAGGCTGATTTTGTTCCGTATTCAAAGCCATTCTCTATAATTTTCGTAAAATTATACTCAAAAGTGCGTGCGTCCGTCTCCCATAGTGTTTAGAACCAACTAAGACCACGTGCGGGCGGCCGCGGGTGAGCGCGGGGTGGAGCAGGGGGCGCGGTAACTGACAAGCAAGCGCGAGCGCGACGTAAACAAGAACTGGACATGTTTTATTATCTTTTCACTGAATCAATTTAGGGGTTTGTTCAAATCACTAGATTTTTTTTGTGAGATTTGTCAAATCACCAGATTTGCTTAGGGAAATGATAAAAACGTGTTGTAATTTTAACATCCTTCGTGATTTGATCAAATCGCTTAGAGATTTGATCAATTCCCTGTTTTCATCATATCCCTGCGACATATATACATAAGAGTTCGAACTACATGTTCCAAAAACAAAGTTATTCCCTACATAAGTACAGGAACTTGCTAAAACCTTTTATGATTGTTGCATGTGACGGATATATTGTTGATTGTTTTGGCCCATATAAAGCAACTACATCAGATGCTGAAATTATGTCCGGTCTATTTTCCTCTGGCAGCTCTTTAAGATCATATTTCAGAGAAGATGATGTGTTCATTCTGGACAGGGGTTTTAGGGACTGTATAAGTTTACTAGAGGGATGTGGGTATACAACATGTATGCCAGAATCACTTTTAGAAGGCGAACACCAATTAACTACAGCTCTAGCTAATAAAAGTCGCTGTGTCACTATCTGCCGATGGGTGGTAGAGGCTGTGAATGGTCACTTTAAACGAGATTTTAAACTTTTTAGACAACAATACTTTCATCGGTCTCTACCACATATGATGCAAACATTTCGAATAGCGGCAGCTCTTTTGAACAAGTTTGGTGTTCGCTTCCAAAATAATGAATATTCAAATGAAATACTTGAAATAATTAGAGAAAGGATGAACTTACCAAACAATCTGGCAAATATGGTTGACGCCTTACATATGAATAGACGAACCTCACAATTTAATAGTATCACTGCTGATGGCAATAATATTTTATACTTCCCAACCCTTGAATATAGAGATTTAATTCTCTTCGCCCTGGGAACGTACCAAATAAAACAAGCTCGATCATATTATGGCGAGCATGTACGTTCCCACGGTGGTTACAGAATTGAAGTTTCCAGTGAACACATTGATTCCTCTGAATATAATCTTAGAAGCACTGGCGTGACAACACTGATAAGAGGTAAAATTAAATCACGTCACGTAACCAGGAAGCAATATTATGTGTATATTATAATAGAAAATGATATTCCTGGACGGACAGGAATCATTGAGTACTGCTGTAATTGCTTAGTTGGTCGGCGCACAGTAGGATGTTGCGCTCATGTTATGACTCTAGTCTGGTACTTAGGATGGGCCAGACATCAGCAAAATATTACAACACCTGCAGAATTTCTAGATGAAATCATTGTAAGAGAGGATGACGAAGAATAAATAAAATGGAAATGAATGTAAAAAAAAACTTGTTTTATTGTTTCTTATCAACTTACTCGACATATTCCACACACATTCTAGGATTTTATAAATACTTATTTATCTGCAAATTAGCAAGTATTTATAAAATCCCAAAATACTATCATAATCCTATTGCTTCAATAGGTACCTAAAACAATACTGACAGTGACTGGCAGCCTCAGACCTGTTGTATGCACCTACATACCAGTTGTATTGTATACCTATGTTAATTAAGGCCTCCTGCCAAAGACATTGCATGCTGAAAAATATGTACTAATGCAATGTTGCCCTTTTACTTCCTTGAATTGGAATTACCATAGACAACCTACAAAAGTTCATCACTGAATTTCTATTATTCTCGGCCTTCTCGAACAAAAATTCTTGCACAAACCAATTCAGAAGTTGACGCCGAGTTAAACAAGATATTTTTCATTTAAAGACGCAAGAATTTAATCTCAGCTAAATTAATGTACGGTGCCTGCCATTGTCCTTTACGTATACATAGCGCAATCATAGGTACATAGCGGTCTTGCCAGCGTACGAACGAGAGAGCGAGCAAGCGAACCCCGTCTCACTTACACAACTTCACTTACTCTACGGTCCAATTCAAGTATCCCACATTCACACATACATACCATATATACTCACGGTCATATTCTATAGAGCGACAGCACCACAAACTAATAATCCATCTGCCACTTTTAGAAATTGATTGGAATTATTTGATACAAAAGGAGGGAAATTAGTACTCGATAAACTGAAAAACAACCGGAAGGATGTGCAATAAGTGTTATTCCCACTAAATAGTGTCACGATTTACTTACCTACTTAATTTCTAAATATTTTAAGCTGTTAAATAATAAACTATCTATCTAATTATCTTTGGGAACTATATTTTCTATCACCAAAATTTATATTTGTCATCAAGTTGTATCACCTAATAAATAGATCTATCGCCACGAAATATTTTCGTTCTCAGATAAACAAAAATAGTTCCCAGGTATGAATTATCAAATTAATGTTAATATATGTGTAAAATAAGAGATCGATAACCAATAAAATTATATTGCATTACATGAATATAAACTTCGTTCTTATAATAACAGTTTTGTTACTTAAATAATAGCTCTGTGCTCAGAATGGTAGATCTGTCACCAAATAAATCGATTATCGATCCCTGACTGCGACTCCTTTTTATTTGATATTTTGTCACCAATACAGTAGTAACATTTTATTTCGTTCAGATATTAAATTAATAGTATTCGTTACCAATTTAATACATCAATTTATAATTTTAATGAAAAAATGATCAAAGGGGCGGCCTCAACGATGGGTTGTAGGTAACTAGGTTCGATCACACGATGCGCGACGCGGGCGGCGTGCGAGAGAGATGCAAGTTTACTTCATTCGCGATTTCACGTTCATTGTTGTAGGTGCATTTTATTATCGTTGTGGATAATTTGTTGTTTTAGTTAATTTCTTAAATGTTTATTTTTGATTATGGCATCAAGTAGTGGTGAAGGTAATGCAAGTCATTCAAAAAGTTTATCGTCGTTTGTCGAGCAATCATTCGTGGAGAAAGTGCCGATATTGGAGTCTGATGAGGAAAATGAGGAAGGTACTGACACTGATGAAGGCACCATACCAAAGAAGAAACGGTCGCAAAGCAAGGATTGGATTTTCGTTAAAAAATTTGAAGACAAACACAGTGCTGAGGAGTATATAAAGGCTGAAAAAATTTGGTCTTTTCTGCGAACGCATGATGTAGAGGAAGGGAGAAAAAAGTACTTTCGATGTAATAAAGTGGTGCGGAAGGGACCACAGTGTTCAGCTCAGTTGTATTTACTCATGTACTCATTCTCGGATGAAGTATTGTTGTTTCGGACAGATTCTGATCATGACCACGATTCAAAAACGCTCGCTTGTTATGGGCTTAGTGACAGAGTAAAGGAAGAAATAAACAAATTATACGACTTACATCTCAAACCAAAAGCCATACTTGAAAATTTGACTAAAATTGATGGTATTAAAGTGCCAAAATTGTCCCAAGTAAGGACGTATTTAATTGACAGACGCCGTTGTAAATACGGACAGCCCACGATCAGCCTAGGCGAATTGGAAGCTTGGCTAAGGTCTCATTCACCAATTCCTGACAACGAACATGAAGTTTATGTTATTGGGTATGAAGTGATTGAAGAAACTAGTTCACCACGCTTTAGATTTGTACTATCAACAAAATATTTGCTGCAAAAAGCACGTGACGTAAAAGTTATTCATGCTGATGCTACATACAAGTTGGTGTGGCAAGGATTCCCCGTTCTTGTCGTTGGAAGTACAGACAAAAATAAACGATTTCATCCATTCGGGCTTGGGGTTGCCACTAATGAGGCAAAAGAAGACTTTAAGTTGTTGTTCGATGCCATCAAGACTAATATCTTTAACTTGTACTCACAAACCTTCAAACCAGAAGTTCTAGTATGTGACGCAGCGAAAGCAATACAAAATGCATTTATAGAGTATTTGGTGAAGATGTCACAATTCGAATGTGTTGGGCACATGCTAAAAAAAAAATTCAGGCTCATGTAGAGAAAGATACGCGAAAAAATGTTCACAAAGATTTGTTGACAGATGTGGATTCTCTCCAAGCAGTGACTGATTCAGAAACGTTCGAGTTAGCTTCACAAGCATTCTTGAAGAAATGGGAGGATGAGACAACTTTCATCCAGTATTTTAAGGAACAATGGCTCATACAAAACCGTAACTGGTATTTGGGGGCTCACATGGGTTCACCAGCGACTAATAATGCACTAGAATCACATAACCGAGTAATCAAAGATGAATACACGCTCCGTGAACGTTTGCCACTGTCTCGTTTTTTGACAGTTGCTTCAGAGTTTGTAAATGGATGGTCGTTAGCTGTCGATGAAGTATTTGCGACATTACCAACTATGACTCTGAAAGACGAAAAAAGTTACTGTTGACGTATTACTATCGACGAACAGAAAAATAGCTTCAAGGATCTTGACCAAACAAAAAGAAACACTTACAGAGTAAACAAAAACAAACGAGTTACTTCTTCCTTGCTATCCGCTTTGGCCGAGTGTTAACCTGCACCGGCACCGGGCTTGTGTTATTCGAGTCAGGAATGGATTCAGGCGGAACCACTTGATCCAGCGACTTGCCATTCTCCGCTCCCAGCCCGATGATTTCCTCAACACTGAAGACCCGACGACGTTTGCCATTAGGGAGCTTGTTGTTAACGTTTCCGTCCATAGTCCACACAATCGTCACGTCGAACAGCTTGCAAGCTGTTGTAAAAGCAGACAGGCCGTTGACGAGTGAGGAATTCAGACACCACATAAGAAGATCCCTTTAGATTGGTCTTGGTTTCCCAGATCTGGCCTCTAATAGCAGACTCCGCGAACCGAAGCAGGATAGGTCTAGAGTGACCTTCCGAAGCCGTACCCAGCCTGTGGCATACTGTTATTGAAGAGGGTGCCAGATCAGTTATGCCTAGCTTGTTTTGCAGAATGGACGCCACGCTTGCTGGGAGTTTCTCATCAGACTTCTCAGGCACTCCGCCTAGCAGCAAGAACTTCTTTCTATGACGCATCTCAATAACGTTGACACTCTTGCTCACCTCAGCAATCTGCAGCTGTAATGCACTGACGACACTCCACACATGCTCCTTGAAGGCAGCAAAGTCCCTATGAAGTCCGCTCACGGTGAAGATGCCTTCAGGTGCTCTTCAAAATCCGCCATCCGCTGGTTGAGGGATGTTATTGCCAAGCGCTGTGTCTCCGCAATGTCAGCCATAGAGCTCATGATAGTAACTTTGTGTTCGAAGTGCAGTGATCAGTGAGGTCAAAGTTCAAGTGACAGCTCAAGCCAGCAAGTAAATGCAATTGGCGCACTGTTTAGGACATGTCGACGGGTAAAAGGCAAAAGGGGTCAAGCACCACAGATCATATTGTTCAGCAGAATAAAAAGAAAGTTTAATAAAAAAATATCTCTTTATTGCTTTATTGAATCACATCACAGTCTTCAGAAAAGTTAACTAAAATACAATGTTCTTTAATCATTTTACATCAAAATAAGTCTGATGAATAGTTTCAAAGATAGATGCGATGAAAGGGCTGGCAATGAAGAAATATACTTTTTGACATATTCAGTTGCTTGAGGGCTTGTTTTATTAGCAGGTATATGCTTTCCACGTCCTTCCTGCTTAGCAAATCCTTCATCAGAGTTGTCAACAGTATATGCTATAAATTTTCTTGATACATCCAAAGTTGCATTTCTCTCTTTGGTTCGCTATCGTTAACTCGCCTTCTTTTCACATTTGTTATAACAGCGTTGTAAATCCAGTTTCAATCCAGTTGCAATCCAGTTTCGTCGCTCTTGTAATGTAAGACTTTGGAAATAATTAAATATAGATTGTCTTTTTTCTTCAGTAATTACTCCACATTTATTTCCACATTGCGAATAAGTACATGGATTTATTAGAAGGTGTCTTTCCCTTTTTTCTTTTCCATTTTTAGTACTATATTTTTCACCGTTATGTTTCAAGAACTTTCTTTCCGTTTATTAATTATTTCGATTTAGATTTTGTGACTTCTACGTCTGACCATTCACTATCACAGAGATCTCCAAAAGCTTCCTTAAGTAAGGCATCATCTTCGTCTTCTTCTTCATCAACAAAATAATCCAAGTATGATTTATTGTATTGTTTTCTCTTTTTTGAAGTTCTTTTTTTTATTTGCTGCTGTTTCTTGTTGCCCTGCTAACTAGTAATTTCTCCGATGTTTTGTCCTTTGAGTCCAAGTATATTTTGAATATCTCCTTCTTTCCCCCTGATGAGCTGCACATCATTCTCTGGTACATAGAGGCCAATTTCTTCTTCGGTAACCCTTTCATTCCATTCCACATCCTGCACGAAATTTGCCTGCAAGACATTCTGAGTCGCTTCGTCTTTTGCTGGTGTTTCTTGTTGTTCTTCTAAGTTAGACGTTTTTGCTGGTGTTTCTTGTTGTTCTTCTAAGTTAGACGTTGATGTAATATTCCAAAGATTTTGTGTGTCCAAATTACCCTGCTTACTAGTAATTTCTTCTTTCTTTTGTTCTTCGAGTCCAAGAATATTTTGAATCTCTCCTTCTTCCCTCGTGATGAGCTGTACGCCATTCTGTGGTATACAGACGCTAATTTCATCTTCGGTAACCCTTTCATTCCATTCCAAGATCTGCACAAAATTTGCTTGCAAGACATTTTGACTCGCTTCGTAATTTTGTTCTTTATCCTGCAAGCCAAATAAATCCATTATCATAGCATAACAAACGAAATTTAAGAATATTGACCCTATAACCAGTATAATTTAAAAACTACCATTTAAAAGCAAGCTTCTGTAGTCCGAACTATTTTTTTTTAACGCAAATGTTTTATGACCGACTTTGGAAATAGTATCTGAATATAAATTATAGCAAATAACGCCTCTAGGACTCTAGAGGCGTTATATGCTATAATTTAAATAGGGATTGTCTAGAGTCTAGACAATCCCTCTTTCTATTCGTTAAACCGTATGAAAATCAAGACAGTAGTTTCTGAGATTAGCCCGAATAAACTTAAACTCAGCTCAGCGAAATTAAATCTATTTAGGTCGAGTTGGGATCGAGTTAGTGAAAGTCAAAATAGAATGTGCGGGTCAAGCTACACACATAGCATCATGACTTTTGTCCTGAAAGGGTAGTCAGAGGCGTAACACACACCCACATTTCACAAGCAAATTAAAAGCATGTAAAATACCTTCACATTGTAGGTCACTCTGTATTTCACTTTGATCTTGCGTAATACTCGTAGATTGGTTTTCGTTAATGTGTGTTGTTTTTGGTTGATTGTCAGTCTGAAAAAATTATAATAACAGTATTTAAATTAGGCTATTACCATCCCGTTGCTACTGTAATATTTATCGTCTATCTACTTAATTGACCAAGTTATCTATCGTAATGTTTGATGCGTATGATTACACGGTCAATTACCTAGATAGAGACGATGAATATTAAAGTCCGTCATTTGTAATTAACAATTGAAAACAAACCTTTAACCTTTAGACTACCATAGATAGATACCTCTTTTTAACTTACATACAATAATAATATTTTCACATTTTGCATTAATAAAAAAGTTCGTAGAACAAAAACATCAAAAATTATGGTTGTTTACATTTTCATTATACTAATTCTTAATTATTTCCTAAACGCGTGGACCGATTTACATGATTCAAACGGATAAAATGGTTTTAGACACAGACACAATATCGTTAAGATATATCAATAAACAAAAAATCACATTTTGAAGTTGCTCTCGTAATACAATTTTCGAACATCAAACGTTAATTAAATTTATTTTTATAAAATAAATAAAATGAGGTTGAACTTACCGATGATAGTACAGGAATCACGTCATCTTGAATTTCTTCGACCCCTCTATTGCTATCATTATAATCAAGTAATAACCTTCTTCGTACTAGCAACAGTCTTTTTCGGTCTAAAATACCTCTCAATTTCACGTTTTCGGGAGTTGCAGACATGTTTTGTAATTAAAATGTTAATGTGTTAAAAAACTGCGATCGCGTTTTAAACACACGTGAACTTGCTTTCACTCACACAAAACATACACCCACTTGCAACGGCGCACGGCGCTGGCGCGCGTACGAGTGAAAGACGAAGAAAAAACAGCATTCATCACCCTTCTAAATTCAAGAGAATGCCATTTGGTTTACGCAATGCACCGGCTACCTTTCAGCGACTTGTCGATAGATTCCGTGTTACCCTAGAACATGTTAGCATGCTGGCCTATTATTTTCTGGATTTTGATATCGCATTTTTTATATATCGCATTATTTGAGAACGCATCAGCCACGGTATTCAATTTACCAGGTTGGTAATTAATATCAATAATGTTGAATGATCCAATCATTTTTTGTAATGCCCATCTAGCCAAACGTCCAGTTGGCGATTTTAAATTCATTAACCATTTTAAAGCTTGGTGGTCGGTTACCACTGTAACAGGTTGACCTTCGACATATGCTCTAAATTTATTTAATGACCAGATTACGGCAAACCTACTCGTTCAGTAGTGGAGTAATTGTTCTCAGCGGACGTGAGCAATCTACTCGCATATTCAACGGGATGAAAAAAAAGAAAAAAAAAATGAAAAATGTTTTTATTTTACGAAAATCTTCATGTACAATGAATTGTGCTGGGAGCCTCCTTTTAGGCAAACAATGCATGTGTTAGGAGACTCCGCTCTTCCATATCTTAGAATTAATAACATTTAAAAACTTAATTACTACACTTATATTCATATTCTCCTTCATTTATTTTCTTACACACTAATTACATTTTTAAATATTTCTTACTCATATATATACTCAGAAGACATGGAGAAGATGAGAGAAACCGATAGATGCGAAGTGAAGCAAATATTATCAGACATATCTCCACTCTATCCTGAACCGGAAAAAATAATGCGCTTAGGGAAATATGACGGAAAGAAAACACGCCCTCTAAAAGTCTACTTCTCAACATCAGAAACAGCTAAAGGAATACTGAGAAATAAATTTAACTGCAAGGATAAAAACATTAAAATTTACTCCGACCAGACACCTAATCAAAAACTGGATATGGAAAACCTACGAGAAGAGTTACGTCAACGTAAAGAGAAAGGAGAAAATGACCTTATTATAAAATATATAAAAGGAACCCCTAATATAATAAGACAACAGCCAAAAAACGAGACACTGGAAAAAATACAATAAACGAAACTAAAGGTAATAGATCTGTAACTCATAAAATATATAATAACTATGCCGATATAATAATTACAAACAAAGCACTAAAATTTTTGTATGTGAATATCCGCAGTCTAGTGAAAACAGGCAAATTGAATGAGTTGCGATGTATAATAGATTCGTTTGAAGCTAAGATTCATGTTATAATCATCACAGAGACTTGGATAAAAAACGATGACGAAGCACAAAGGTTAAAACTGCCAAACTATACTCACTACTATAACTACAGAAAAAACACCAGGGGTGGTGGAGTATCTTTGTTCATTCACAACAGTTTAAAACATGAATCTTTGGAAGAACAGTGCGAAGATGGGAACCATTTTCTATGGGTACATATTGCCACATTTTTCCTGGACATAGGAGCCATATATAAGCAACCAGCAGCAAACACAGATAAGTTCCTCGAAAATTATAACCAACATCTTTCAAGAAGAAAACGTGTCATTGTCTTTGGCGATCTAAACCTAAATTTACTAACTAATGAAAAATCTGTAAAGGAATACAAGGCAATCCTGCGCCAGAACAATATAAAAGTATTGAATAAGATCACCCCGGAACACTGTACTCGTGAGACTACATCATCGAAAACAATCATAGATCATGTGTGTACAAACTTACAGAACAACACATCTAGAAACTAACCTATAAAAAGAGTCCAATATGAATCAATTAACTATATTAACTTACAGAACGATATCAAAAACATATTTCACACAAAACTACTTAATGATTACGAAGAACTAGAATCTCAGCTGCTACAAACAATTGCAAATAACAAAACAAGGAAAACAAAAATATTAAACCCTCCTTGAGCAAAGAGTGGATAAATAAGGATCTCATTACACTAATAAACAAAAGGAACCAATTGTGGCACAGTTTAAATCAAACACCCGCAGAAGAAAACTTGCGTAAAGAATTCATAAAACAAAGAAATCATACCTTTGTAAATATCCAACTAGCTAAAAATCAATATTACTTTAAGGCTTTTGCGAACTGTCAGAAAAGTCCTTTAAAAATGTGGCAACTAATTAACAGACTATCAAATAATAAAACAGAGTTGGCCGACCTTGGGCATTTTAAAATCAATACCCCTAATGGAGAAATCTCAGATACTCAAGAAATTTGCGAATACTTTAACAGATTTTTTGCGACAATAGGCACCGAACTTGCAAATAAAATACCACAAAAATACCATAATAACTTAACTCAGACATCAACATATAATAAACCGAAAAACAAAAATCATGAATTGTCAGAGTTACAACCAACTTCTGCAGACGAAGTACTTAAAATAATAAAAAACTTAAATTACTAGCTCCGGTTTAGATGGCATTAGAACGAAATCCATAAAATGTGTTAAAGACACTATAGCGGAAAGCTTAGCAAACTGTATTAATAAATGCTTAAATGAAGACCATTTCCCCAACCGCCTTAAAATTGCGAAGGTTAGTCCAATATTTAAATCAGGCAGCAAACTGGACTCCAGTAACTATCGACCTATATCGGTACTACCAGTGATGTCAAAAATGTTTGAAAAGATTCTGCATTAACAATTGTAAGAATATTTAACTAATATTGATTACCTATACAATGAACAATACGGCTTCCGCCCCAAATCGAACACTGTTTCCGCGACTGTTGACTTAGTAACCAATATTAGACTTAACATTGATCAGAAAAAAATCACTTTAGGAATTTTCATTGATTTAAAAAAGGCATTCGACACCGTAAGCCACACCATACTACTATCAAAACTTAAGGACATAGGTGTAACTGGTAAAGCATATGAGGTTTTTAAATCATACCTTACAGACAGATCTCAAGTTGTCAAAATTAATAACCAACAAAGTGACCCCCAATTGATTACTTGTGGTATTCCTCAAGGTTCAATTTTGGGACCCTTGTTATTCCTCATTTATGTCAATAACATATATGAGATTGGACTAAAGGGAGATATTACTTTATATGCCGACGATACTAGCCTGTTTTACTCTAGTCACTCATTAGAAACAATAATGAACCAAGCTCAGCATGATCTAGATCTGTTACACATCTGGTTACAGTCAAATTTACTTACTATTAATACATCGAAAACGAAATACGTTATTTAGTCTGCTAAAATCAAAAAAATTGGAAATCATAGTCCCCTTACTATTAACGGCGAAAAAATAACAAAAGTTAACAATGAAAAATATTTAGGCCTTATTCTTGACAATCAGCTTACTTGGAAACCGCAAATTGAAAAAATCCGCAATAAAATAAATTCACTAACTGGCGCGCTAAGAGGTATAGTGAGATGTCTCCCGAGACAAGTTCGATACACGATATATAATTCCTTGGTCAAATCTCGTATTGATTATGTAATAGAGGTATGGGGTTCAGCAACTAAAACAAACTTGCAAAAATTACAAGTTGCACAAAATAGAGTTATTAAAACATTATTTCGATACAATTATATGACACCGACAATCAAAATTTATAAAGAAACAAAACTATTCAATCTGGCCCAAATATATAAATATAATACTTGCATTTTTATTAGAAAAATCCTAACTAAAGATTTCCACTCTCAAATTACATTTACAAAAAGGATAGATCACTATAAACTCATGACAAGGCAGACTAATAACCTGTGCTTAAGGAGCCATAGAACAAATTACGGAAAAAAGAGTATTCTATATGATGGGGCCCAACTCTATAACGAATTACCTAAATCTATAAAAGAAGCAAAATCTCTGTTTACATTTAATTTAAAAAACTATTAAAAAGCCACATTTTAAAGGATTTTTTCATTAATAAAAGCTTAATATTAGGTTAAGTGGTACCGATCACTAATTTACATTGTATCACCACAATTCAAAATATATCATACTCACACGTCAATTATTCATATATGAATATATTGCACTATATTATTATAGAATATTATAGTATAACATATAAAAACCACACTCTAACACACTAAATTGTATACATAAATAAAACAGAATATATACAAGGGGTCTAGAATCAAAAGCGCCTCTGTCCAGTTTTTTATTTTTTTCATAATACGCCTAATACCTGTTGCAACTACTAGAGTAACCTTATATCTAACAACTCGATTTCATTTGATCATAAATAGTCTAATGTTTAAATAAATACACATTATCTAAAAGCATAGCAAACTTTTTTTTAAATATTATATTTTGAAATCTGGATAGAGTAGGTTTTGCATTTAAACGTTGGATAGAGGCGGTTTTGCATTGTATTACTAAGGATAGAGGCGGTTTTGGTTTCATGCGACCTGGCCTTGTGGACGGTTTTATGCAAAACTGTCATCATTATCAGTATGAGTAAAGGTAGGTATTATTTATTTAATATATGTATATTCCTAATAATGGTCCTTCAACAACAGGAACGAAACAGACAACTAGATAATAGATTGGAATGTGTTTATTGAAAACTGATGAACACAATGTCATTGAATTAACAAAAATGTCATTTAAAAGCTAATAAAAATTAAACAGTAATTCCAACTTCTTCTAAATATTCACAGGGTTCTTCATTTTCGCCTTCACCAGGAGTGGTTTCGTCCAAAACATTCTTGTAAAACTTCAGCTGGCTGGAACCAAGTTCTGTTTTCCAATTATCACCGAAGTGTTTGCATAAAAATTTATTCACGTCGGCAAGCTTTAAGGCAGACACAGTAAGATATTTACAAAGACACGTTAGCAGTTCGCAACAGACTATATTTTTACGTAAGAAAAGTTTTTACACAGTAGATTACAGATGGCGTTACTAGTTACTAAGTAGTGATATTTTGATACTTATTACAATAATATTTTTAGTATTTAATTGTGCGGATCATTGCTAGTTTGTTTTTGCAATTTATTTCTGTTTTTAATACTGCGTAATATACCCGTAGTAATCCATGGCTTGATGATCCGTTTACTCTTTGGAATCGTTTCACGGTCGTGTTGTCATTTATAATAGATGATAAGGTAATTATAAAGCAATCAATTAATAAGTCTGGATCATCACAAAATAATAAATCAGATATTTTTTTCTCCTGTAGATCTTTTAGAGCGTGCTCGTAATTTATTGCAGAGGTAATTTTGTTTGTTGTATAAACATTTTTTTAATTTTGCTAGAGGTAGGAAAGTGGTGTAATGGTCAGTGATACTTGAGTGTAAGGTAGCGATGGAGGCAGAGAACTTCTTTTTGTCTATATTTAACATGAAGTGGTCCAGACAGTTTTGTTCTATGGTTGCAAGTGTATGTCCAGGTAGTATACCGAAAAGCGATAGCATATTTAAGTAACTAGTTCTATTCTTGTGATCTTGAGATGATTCATTTTCCCTAGATTTGATGTTGATGTTTATATCTCCAGCTATAATAGTATTTTTTTGTGAAGAAATCATGTTGTGTAACTAAGAGAATCAATGAATCTATCAATATTAGAGTTTGAAGGTGAGCGGTATATACAATAAACGTTACTACCCAGAACATCCAGCCGTAAACGAGAAGCTTGGTCAAGGTGTATTTCCTCAACTTAGTGCTTTAAAGAACATTTTACATATACAACTACCCCATCATTTTGATTAAGTTGTCGGGTTGTCTTATAAGTGTGGTAATTGTTTATTTGCGGAAAAGGTTTATTAGAGCACAATCTGCATTCCGTCTGGATATTAATAACTGGTTCGAGATGAAGGGTAGATAAATTGATAATAAAATCGTCAAAGTTACGATATATGCTTCTTATGTTTTGCGATATGATAGTAAGGTCGTTCTTGTTTATTACAACGTGTTTGTGAAGTTCTGAGTAATCGCAATAGACAGAACGGGCAATTTCAATATTGTCTATCTCAGATACAGTTTCTAATATGTTATCCACTATAACAGTATAAATCCATGATGACTATGTGTATCAAGAAAGTGTATTTCTCAATATACTTAGATAGGAGAATAGTTGTTACCACGGTAATGATTGTAACACGAGTTTTGAGTGAGGAGTATTGCTTTGTTGTGTACGTTCTGATGTTTGAGTGTGACATATCTCGAATATGAAATAATAATAAAAAAATTAACGATAACGTGAAAGTAAACTATATGCTTACAGGGAAATAGTCATTTTTCTAGCAAAAGCTTATGTACCTGGTCTTCATTTCTGATAACTATAATTGGAGAATTTTCGTCCCTCCTAGTGTAAACTTTGCCGTAGGCTGTCCAGCAAAACTTGTATTTTCCAGATTTGGTAAGTTCACGCGCGAGGAAGTGGAGACGGGAGCCTTTGGCGGTCAGTTGTTCCGATATAAAAACTGGTTTCTTCTTGAGTTTTAAAACCCATATGTTTACAGCATAATTTGTTTTTATGTTTTATATTAAATGCTTTTGCCATTTTCAAAATCTCAGTCTTCAAGATTGTGGAGCCGGTTTCTACGACAATCGGCGTGTTTTGTTTATCTGCTGTTTTTCCGCGCACTCTGTATATGTCTTTTATATCGTATTTTTTAATGCTGCACTCCATATTTTGGAAAAGACACATGGTCATTTCAATAAGATCTTCTTTGGTCTCGTCTTTTTTTCTAGGTACATTTTTTATCACCAGATTACATTTTCGGCTTCCCATTTGCAGGTCCTCAAGCTTATTTTCCAGAATAGTGATATATTTATTGTCTTCTATATTCTGTCTTTCAAGACGGCTAATTTTTTCTCGCAACTCTTCGTTTTGTGCGGTAAGAAATGTAATTGAACTTTCTATATTTATGTTAGTTTGCTGAATCTCCTGCAGTGTTGTATTCATTATTTGTATGTCTTTTCCTTGTTTTTCAGTGAAGGTCGATAACATTCTTTTCATTTCTTCTTTGAAATCGTCTAGTTGTTGACCGAGAGAAACCTCCATGTACTCCCTACTTCATTTGGCACGCTGAGATACATAGCTTGGTGGTGTTTTGTCCATTCCCCCACTGCAAATTTCCGTATCCGATAGTGATTTGTTCATCAGTGAATTCATATCAACCACGAAACAACAGAGTTTATGCGGAGTAAAACAATAGTGGTGCGCTGCCTTATACCTTAAAGGCGCAGGCGCGTGCGCTTAGCTTTGTTTCGGCCACAACGGTGTGATAATATTATTGTGGCTCGATGTGAGTCACTAAGCGCGCAGCCGCAGCGTCGTCACTCGTGCAAGCTGGATGGCAATTATTAGTAACACTCTCGTTACGCGGGGCTGAGGGCGGTTGGAGGGACGCACCTTGACCCGCACGGTATGCTTTACTCACAGCTATTCCCGCTAGTAGGAAATTATGCACTGACAATCTGAGTTTGACCGATGACCTGGTGAAGGTTGCAGGGATCCGCTGGATGCGAGTCACACGGGACCGGTCAATGTGGCGACACTTGGGGGAGGCCTATGTCCAGCAGTGGACGTCTTTCGGCTGAAATGATGATGATGATGATGAATCTGAGTTTAAAGTTTTTGGAGACTGAGCGTTGAATGGACTCCTAGAAATAATTATAATGATTTAAGTATTTTTTTTAAGGTACCCACGACTGCCAACGCCTGGTTGAAGATAAGCAAGGAGTTTGAAGACCGGTGGAACTTCCCACACTGTATAGGGGCATTGGACGGGAAGCACGTTTTACTTCAAGCACCTATTAAAAGCGGAACCGAGTTTTATAATTATAAACAAAATTTTAGCATCGTTTTGTTTGCTCTAGTTGACCCAGACTATAATTTTCTATTCGTAGACGTAGGTTGTCAAGGGAGGATTTCTGATGGCGGAGTTTTCAAAGATACCCAATTATATGATAAGATAGAGAATCGAACATTAGACCTGCCAGAGTCACGTCCCCTATCCGATAGAAATGTTTCTATACCATATTTTTTTTAGGCGATAGTGCGTTTGCTTTAAGTGAATATACTTGATGAAGCCATATGCTGGGATACATCCAAAGGGTTCATCGAAGAGAATATTTAATTATAGATTAAGCAGAGCTAGACGGGTTGTTGAAAACGTATTTGGCATTGTATCGTCTGTGTTCAGAGTTTTAAGAAAACCAATGCTTTTACAACCCGCCCAAAGCTGAATTGGTAGTTATGGCAATCACTCTTTTACATAATTATTTAAAACGTCACTCTACAAACGTGTAGGTACATGATTCCAGGGTTAGTTGATAGGGAGGGCCAGGCCACAACAGTGCGTTGCGGCGTCGCATCGCAAAAACAACATTGCACAGCTATGCGATGCGATGTCGCAACGCAAAAATTTCATCGGATACGACATCGTACGACAAGACGCTAACCGTCAGTTCAGTTTCTAGTGAGACATGGACCGCACTGCGCGTGTTCTACTTCTGCTTGCGTTAAGGCGTATTAAGAAAAAGAAACAGAAAAGAAAGTACTGGGTGCACCCATTACTGACAATTATGAATAAAGATGGAAACCACTTCAAAAGGAAATTTGAGGCACTAAAAGTGGACGAGGTTAAATTTTTCGATTACTTTAGGATGAGTGTAGTAAGTTTTGAAGAACTTCTTAGTTTGATAAAGCCTCATTTACAAAAGAAATACATATTTAGAAAACCCATCGAACCTCTGGAGATGCTGGGATTAACTGTAAGGTAAGAAAAAAATAAACTATTTTTTACTATAATCATACTGTTTAATCATTTTCATAATTTAGTGTTATTCAAAACTCGTATTCCGATTGTGTGTCATTCGTCAAATTTGTTAGTTCCTCATCGAAATGAATTTGTTCTGGCTCATTTACATCATCATTCCTTGGCGTTTGTGGAGACGATTGCATAGGTGCCGGTGATGTTTCGCATCCGCTTTGGAAGGCACTGCGTTGAATGGATGTTTGATAGCCACTCTGCATAGGCATTTGAGCTGATTGGTAGCCACTCTGCATAGGCATTTGAGCTGATTGGTAGCCACTCTGCATAGACATTTGAGCTGTTTGATAGCCAGTCTGAACAGTTGTTTGTGAAGTTTGATAGTGGCTGGGATAGTATGATGGTTGGTGTAAATCACTTAATATCTGTAGGACACGACTTTGGAAAATTATTGTTTGATTATCATTCAATTTTTCCAATGATGGCAAAATTCCTTTAAAAAAAGATAAATGTCTACTTTCAGGTGTTTTTAAAGCAGCTATAATATTCTTCTCAAATTCGTCTTCGTCAATTTTTCTTTTACGCGATGCAGGCTGGTAACGTGGCATGACAGGTTGCTGGCTTTGTTGGGTTGAGGTGCTTGGTCTTATTTCTTCATCGTCAAGACTTGATGTTGTTTTATTTTGAGAATTCTTTTTCAGAAATAGGAGCTGGTCGTATAGATGATATTGTTTAATTTTTTTGGCCCCAGCTCCGGATTTACATTGCTCGTTTAATTTTTTTTCGTATTTTGTAAAATTATCCTTGATTCCTCTCCATTTCTTTATGACATCGTTACCTAAAAAAATATGACGAATAATGATTTATTTTGTTTTCTTTCAGGTACCTGGCGACGGGAAATACTTTTAAAGATATGCATTTCACATATTATCGTGGAAAATCTACAATAACAGGAATAATAAAATTTGTTTGTCGTATTGTATGGAACATTCTTAAAAGGTTGGAATTACCAAAAATTACAACAGAGCTGATGGAACAAATTGCTCAAGAGTATGAAAAAAAGACCAACTTTCCTAATTGTATAGGAGCGCTAGATGGAAAACACATTCGTATATTGAGCCCGGATCACAGTGGATCCCTATTTTTCAATTATAAAAATTATAATTCCATTGTTCTATTAGCACTTGTTGATACGAATTACAAATTTATATATGTCGATATAGGTGCATATGGTAAGGAATGTGACTCCACTGTTTTTCAGAACTCAAATCTATACGACTTATTAAAAAAAGGTCAATTATCTATACCTCCGCCAAAACCGTTACCTGGCTTTCAAAAAGAAATTCCTTTTGTCTTCGTGGCGGATGAATGATGATTACCACTGACAAATAATATAATGCGCCCATATTCTGGGAAGTTTTTATCGATAGAAAAACGAGTTTTTAATTATCGTTTGAGCCGAGCCAGACGATATGTTGAGAGCGCTTTTGGCATACTCGCAAATAAATGGCGCATATTTCATCGACCCATTAATGTTTCTTACGATTTCACAATAGACATTATAAAAGCATGCTGTGTATTACACAACTTTGTATTGAATCGAGATGGCGCACAAACGTTTGAAGAAATGATTATTGACGATTCTTTGCAAATTTTACACGAAACAACACATGAAAGTAGAACAGGAGCTAACATAATCAGAAACGAATTTTGTAATTATTTTAATAGTAACATTGGAGGTCTTAGTTGGCAGTTAACAAAAATATAAATGTTTATAAGTACTTACCGAGTTTTGTTTTTTCAACACTATTTAACTCCTCAAAATTTGAATATAAACTTGTACACACTTCCCTCCATGCTTCTGTTTTTAAAAATTTGTCTTTGAATTGTGATATAGTTTTGTCCCAAAGGACGGGACGTTCGTAAATTAAAGATATCAGGTGGTCGACATCGTACTGCGCCATATCGCTTAAAAAACACGTGCAGGTCGTTCAAAGTATGGACACCGACTAAACGGCAAAGCGTTGTCGCATCGCAGATTTGTACGTTGCGGCAGCGCATCGGAAATTTCCACGATGCGTTGTGCGGCGTCGTTGATTTTTGCGATGCGACGCCGCAACGCACTGTTGTGGCCTGGCCCTAAGAACTTTAAAGCATTGTAGGCAAACCATCGACTTGTGTATGTGTCCGAAGTACCTGCAATAAAACACACATACATTAATACACTTTTATTTATTTACTAGCTTTACTTTAATTATTGACCCATAGTTAGTTACTGCACATAATTCTTTTAATAATAAACTATGTTATTTAATGCATAATAACAATACTATTCTAGCTCCTACAAAACGTCGTCAATATTGAATTTAAACAAATAAATTAAAAATAAATCTCTTGGCAGCCACGTTTAACTATCAACTATTTATTATTTAATCGACTTAAAACATCCTGTATAAATTGAATATAAAATATGTAGCAATGTGTGTATGTGTGTGTATGTAGTATGTTTTTATTCGCTAGGTAACTAGGTATAGTTTATGCAAAAAAAAATATTTTTTGATTTATAAACTCCATTGTACTTTTTTTGTAATTTGATTTTATTATCTAAGTAGGTACCTTAATTTTTTGATGACTTAAATTGTAATAAATACCTATATAAAAACAAATAAAATGCGTTATTCTTACCTTTTCCAGTCCCCTTGGATTTTTTTTCCTTTCCTTTTTCACGGCGATAAGAAGAGAGAAGACTTGTCATTTTGTTATTGCTTTTCTGCTGTTATTTTCAATACATTTCCGATTTCGTCCCACGCATCTTTCTTTAAATTTTGTTTATAAAAGTTTTCATTTTGAGGGTTCCATAAAACTTCCCTTGTTCTGTATTCCTCTATCAATAAAAGTGACTCGTCATCACTCCACGCACCCTCTTTCACCGCCATGATCGTTGCGCATGCGAACGAAACGAACGACCGTCCACGGCTGAGTCCTGCGCACACTGCGCGCCCCTTTGTGTTCGTACTAAAAACCGACAAATCTCGGATCGAGCCGCGCACGAGTTGTAACGCTCGGAGCGTGCGCGACCCAGGCGCAGTTCGTGCGCGCGAGGCGTCCACACTATGAGAATTCTGTTACATTACATGATACATTGCAGCAATGTGGACCTCAAATTCTTGCATTGCATGTTGCATTGCACCAATCTGTACCCACCATAAGGCGTTGGCTTCGCAGCGTGCAACAAGTCATCTATTCGTGGAATAGGGTAAGTGTCGGGCCTTCTCCGTCATTTCATGTAATTCAGCTTTAAGAATATCTTTCTTTGTTTGAGATATTATGTAGAGAGGTACAGATATTGGAATATCGTTCTTTGTCACGATACAGTGTTCTCCAAGTAGGGTGGTTTATTGTTCTCTATAAAAACCTCTTCGTAGTCTAACTAATATTTTATTTAACTTTTCTTTTTGCCTATCATCTATGTCGATACTACAAAAATGATAAGCACCATCAGAGTCTGTAGGATCGTTTGCAGCAGGGAAGAGTTGACTTGAATGGGGGGATAAGTTGACTTCCGCTTCTTTTACATTTATTTCCGCATCACGCATCATAAATTCTGCGAAAGCAGGTAAGTAACCATCGAAGACCCTGTTTGCTTTCTTCGCAGGTGACAGCTCGAGTGGTATCAGCTTGTATCCTGAGGAGCTCTCAGGAAAAGCGGCAGCACTTGAAGATGCAATAACGGCTGAAGGCATCCCCTCTGTGGTAGTGGTATGTAAAGCAACACTAGCCGAGCTGCTACTGGCATGTTCGAAGGTCACAAAGTGAAGGTCCTCATATAATTCGTAGGTCGACTGAGCATCAAGGAATTCCCAGGTAAATTGAGGAAGGTTGAGGACCATTTTTGCGTCTTGCATACACCCGACCCCTAATAGAGTTCGATTGTCCCTTGAATTAGGCAGAACAATGAAGCTTGTCAGTATGATGCGGTCCTCTAACTTCACAGGAACTGCTATCTTCCGTACACGTTGGTTTTTCCCAATGCCATCTGCCAGGGTGACCTTTACTGTCTGTTCGTAAAACTTGTGTCCTTTGCTCATCAGCTGTTTGTATAGCTGGTACGATGCGATGCTGGTCTTTGCACAAGTATCGACGTATGCTGTCCCTTTAATGCCATCTACCTCAATAAATACTATAGGCCTGTTTCTTACATCCGATTGGACATTAACCGGACAAAAGGCTAGGTTAGCTGACGGTAGTGAACGTTGTTTATTTGCGCAGCATGTTGGGCAGCTACTGCGAACTACGACGGGTGTACCACAGCCGTAACATGATACTTTGGGTGCGGGTGGAGATGGAGCTTGCGTCGTTTTGGTAGAAGCTGTTGTAGATTGACCATCAGGAACCTTATCTGCCTTAGTTGCCTCTAATTCTTGCTGCTTCTTTTTCAATTTCCTACACTGTTCGGTAGTATGGCTGATGAAATGACAGAATCCGCACTTCACCTTTGGTTTCGAGATCGGTTTTGGCTTAGCCTCTTTGCGTTCGTCACCGTCACTCGTTTTATCAACCCACATCTGTTCGATGCCCCGAGCTGCTTCTAATAACTCGTCGTAACTTTTAATGGCGTTGCGCGGAATCGTATTCGGTGTTTGAGCTGACCGTATATCATATGAAGTTGATGAGATTCTGGTATTTCGGGTTCCGGAAGTTGAGCAAACAGTATTCGTTTATGTGCCACGAAGCTTTCAGTGGTCGTGCGGAAGTCTTGCTTTTCCATAACTATTTCTTGGTATATGACATAGGCTGGTTTCTTTGGGGCAAAAGCATGACGGAGACGTTCTTTGAAGTCCGCCCATGTGGAGACATGATTCTTAACTCCCTGCCACCACACTGCAGCTTCACCCTTGAGGAGCAGTGGTAATCCAGTGATCGCTTCTGCATCACTAACATTTTCTATCTGTTTTAATATTGATACTGCCGCCAAAAAGGCTTCCGACACTTCGGAGTCCTTGGTCCCGTCGAATTCAGCTTTGCGGGTTGTGAAAGAACCGTGTCTTCCTGGTAAAAGCTTCGACAGCAGCGCCTCGAACGTTACAGCAAAGTTACAGGCTTTCAGACAATAGGTTTTGGATGTAACAGTAGGTACAGTCCCACACGACCAAGTCTTAGGACGAAGGTCGGGGAACGAAGTCCTTTATCCATAAATATATTCCCTAAGGAATTTTACTAGGCACCAACTAACAGGGATGTCCTACGTGATCCTTCCAATTACTACGAGAGTGAACTTAGTTTATAGCATTGAATAAGTTCACTGCTGCAGTGGGGTCATTAAGTGGCGGAGAATCTTAACACCGCGATTCAGAATTGCGCGTCATAGGCACAGCACCATCTAGTAGTGAGCGGTGGAACTTTTCAATCAACATAATCAATGAACTTCTGTTACTTATGAATCTAATACATGACAGGATGTGTAAATAATATTATTATACAATCAAACGTGTTACAAATACTATTAAAATCAAAATTAAAATTTAGAGAAAATCTGTTTACTTTTTTGCACCTACCCGAAAAAGCTAAATATTAGATAGTTATTGTATTATTGTTTAACCTCATTAATTGATTTTTATTTTATCTTTTCGTTGGAAGATGGAAATAAAAAAGTCGTGCTGAATAATAACAAAAATCTTTATTCGTTTAATTTATTTATAAAATTAACAAACTTATGCTCTCCGGGTTAGCACATCTCTGCACCACTGGAGCGTTCTTACCAACCTACAACCGTAAACCTAGTACGGTCCGCAAGGCCTAAAGCTGAGCTTTGCATTTGTGCGAGTGATTACCAAAAGTAGAGTCAGACAAAAAAATAAAAAATTTTATTATGTTTTAGGTAGGTTACATAAAGAAGTGGGACACTATAATACTGTATTCTAGTTTAATAATAAAATAAAACTAAATGAGCAAATCAAATCAAGATCTGTGTCGGTGTCTGTTTTGTTCAGAATATTTGCCAATTGTTATTCAGCCTCTTTATAGGTTTAAATTTTTTTTCGTTTTAAGGAACAACTCATCGTAAGCCAATCTGTGCGAGGTTGGACCCTGCTGTCTTTAGTTAATAAATCCGCAATATATCTTGGCCATCGAAGCTGTCCTTTGTTCTCCCATAGGGTCGGTACAGTACAAAATTCTGGGCGACCCTTAGCGCGACGTGTTGAAATTATTTTACAGGACATTTTCCTGAAACGAAATATAAATTATCGTTACGATGCAATGATACGTATTTTAACGTAGGTTCAACATAATAAATGACCTAGATATATAACAGAACACATACTGCAAAGTTTAGCCTATCGCGTTGTTACCAACGGTCGTTATTTTTATTGTTTACTGTTTGGTGACCAAATATGGAGGCCAAGCTCACTTTTTTATGAACTTGGGAAGGCCTTCTTTCAATCTCCTACGAAAGAGGTTTTCGGGTTGCGGGGGTAAGTTCAAGGGGATGCTGCTAGGATCCTTGGTTAACTGGAGGTGGTCTACCCTCTGTCTGTGGCTTAGTAATGTTTAAAAGAGCCCTTACGTGAGTTCTAAATCTTGGTTGTTTGAGATGTTTCATTACACTAGGCTCAAGGTGTCCTGAGTGGCTCTGAGAGCTGATTGGGGAAACTGAACTGTAGGATAACCACCCACAGACCGGTTCATCATGAGAAGAACAGTCACCCATTCATCGGGCATCTCCAGAAAGGAGTGGTGATGCCTCCACAGTGTCAGCGCCGCTTCAAAGATGGTGAGCATGTGAGCAAGGATGGGGCTCAGATCATCTCCTATGCTATGGAGGCTCCACTAAAGAACACAAGCTACCATTGTATTCAAGGTGTGTATTGCCTGATTAGCCTCACTGGTTAAGCGAGTAACCTTCTTTCAGCCCCACTTATTTGCACTCCATTTAAAAAATACTTTCTGCCGTACTCCAAGAGACGCATGGAACGCCAAGATTCAGGGACTTTAACGACTATTCCTGCCTCTACACATACTTGTTCCAGGACTTGTAGAAACCGCTGGGTGTATTGATCAGGAGTGAGACACCTCTCTATCAAGTACTTGGAGGAAGGGATTCTGAGGACAATAACTTTGTTTGTCTCCCTGCCCCAAAAGGGAAGCTGTAGTGTCACACATATGTGCCGCACTGCAAGCCGCACAATGGTGGCCAGGGTCAATCCCATTTGCCGTAACCCTTCCTACTATGCCTCTGGCACTCTCACACATCTGTCTCCTTGTACCGGCTGACTAGTGATGTCTTGGTCAAGGGAGGGGAGTATCTATCTTGGAACAGAAGGGTAGAAATAAGAGGGAATGTGTGGGTGAAGCTGTAAATATTGCGAAAGCTAAAGAGAGCATCAAGGCTCTTGAAGAGGGGTCAAGGAGCTCAGCTTTGAAGTGCAGCAAAGGACGCACGCGCTCTAGGCCGACATCATACCTACAGTATCTATTGGCACTCACAGAAATACAAAGTTCAGCTTAGGCCTGAACACGCTCTATGTGCGGGTGTGCCTCGGTAGATACTCTGGATAACTAAGTTGGGCCACTTCTTGTGTATTTTGTAGAACTGACGGCAAAATTCTTTCTTGGACATGTTGTTTAGACTGGTGGCCGCAGGTGCAATCCATGTTTTATGACAGTTCATTTTCGATAACCTGGGTCTTTATGCTGGCATCCATATTCACTATTGGATGCCCTTGAGTTTTGCACAGGCCTGCCAACTCTAGTTTCAGCATGGCGTGGTATGGACAGGTAATGGTGCTTGTTTCATGCTAAAAGAAAGAGTTAGCTCTTAGAAATGAAGGCACTTCCTGTGATATTGTGACTAGAAACTCAGGAGACCTCTTTAGGTCCCTGAAGATAGTCTTCAGAAGGATATAAGCCCCTTGCTGATGGTTAATAAGGAGCTCTTGCATTCGAGAAAAACATGTCATTTATTTTGCACCAAGTATTGGTACAATAGACGTCGTAGTAGGATATAGTAATAAAAAGAAAAACAAGGTAAGGGATGGGTAAGGTAGGCATGGTCTAAATAATAGAATATTTATAGTTAGATTTTCTTATACGAGTACATAACTAGTATTTGATTATGAACATGGCATTTTTTTTCTCTTAACACTTTTTTAAAATAGTTTTTTCCTTTGCACTGCATTACGTTCTCGTCACTGTCAATATCTTTTTTGCCAGATAATATTTTAGTGTATGCGTGTTCCTGTGACCTTGGAGATAGGTGGTGACCATGAAATCAAATTACTTGTTGCGAATATATACTGAGTTTATTACGTCACATACAATACATGTTATGCGTACCGCGGTGGGAGACCGACTGTGTGACGCGACCAGTGTGTGGTGGCCTCTGGCCTACCTGCTGACTCGACTTAACATAACGTATCCGGTCGCCACAGCTATTCCCCCTTTTTTAAAAAATTGAAATACATAGAAAATTTTGTAATTACATTGTTTTTATACTGTTACCTTATACTCTTAACATCTATACTTAATTATAACCGGAGCTTGGTCATCATTCTGCAACAACGATAACAAGTAACCATAACATAAATTTATTATAATGTAACATAATCTGCTGTAGACACTGAAACTTAACACACTTGTTTTTTACAAGTACAATGTTGTAATCGTATTCTTAGTATTACTTGCTGATACAACAGGATGTGAAACATATTATAGGTAATTTTGATTTAAACAGTAGTCAAGTTACTTTGATTTTGTTTTAAGTTAAATTACACAAATAATAACATAATTAACATACCAATATTTCTAGCGTTTTATTATTATTGTTGTCTTGGTTGCTGTATAGCAACTACAGGAACTTCCGTATGTACAGTTTTAACTTGAGACTGCATCCAGTTTGCGCTCCATGATTTACACTTTTATAGACAAAAATACAAGAACATTATTCCGCATAAAATAAGTACTGCCAACATGATGGATCCGTACATCTTTACGCTTGCTTCCAAATTACTGGTACTTGCGCTGTTAGCTCCGTTTTGGGCTATAATAATCTCCTCCGGTTTAGTGACTGTTGTACCCATTTCTGGACGTAAGTATGGGTCAGTTACGATCATAAAGAGAAACTAATGAAATGTTTATTTGTAAGCAGTTCTCATGATTTTAAATACATAGTTTCAAGTAGTTGACAGAAATCTTACGGGCGGTTTCGTAACTCGGCCACTACGTGTGGCGTAAGTGTTAAGCTTCACGCTCGTAGCGGATTCATTATGTTGACAGTTTTGGTTTACATGAGTATCCTTATAATTATTAGTTTTACCTGAACAACCTTGTCCTTCAGTTTGCTTATCTACATTTAATACGTAAATCACGTCGGGGTCATCACTTTAGTGTATGCGTGTTCTTATTTAGTTTAGAGTTCCTGTGACCTTGGAGATAGGTGGTGACCATGAAATCAAATTACTTGTTGCGAATATATACTGAGTTTATTACGTCACATACAATACATGTTATGCGTACCGCGGTGGGAGACCGACTGTGTGACGCGACCGGTGTGTGGTGGCCTCTGGCCTACCTGCTGACTCGACTTAACATAATGTATCGGGTCGCCACAACATTTTATTTACATTTTCACAATATGTAAAAAAATCGACATACTAAATGCATGAAAAATTCTATTAATTTATCTTTATGAACAGAGCACGTTAAAAAATTAAAATCTAGAAATAAAAGAATAATTGATTTTGTGTATTTGAGGGCTTTTTGTTTTAAATTATTACTTAATATTTTCTTTATAATTTCTTGCATGTTAGATATGGATGTTAAAAAATCTGGGCTAGGGCTGGAAAGCCAACGACGACGATTAGTTAATTCTCTTCTTTTAATAAAACCATATTCAGTTTCGCTATTTTCGCAGGACCTAAATATTTTATTTTTGTTTTTTTTTTTTAATTTATAATTTCTAAAAAGATATCACCAGTCGTCGCAGCTTCTCTATTTTTTGTCTCAATGCACAATGAGGGGCATGTAGTGCATTACATTGGTCTTCTTCACAATTTGCTCCAGGAGCACGGACACTGTACAGGCTATTGACCAATAAGGTTGTTAACGCTGATTCAAATCTTCCTGGCGTTGGATTTGTGTTACGGCATCCATGGCTTCTTATGGCCCCAAAGACATTCTCGATTGAGTCTTGATTTAGGTGCCGCATCCATAAAGTCGTAACATTGTGGTACACAGCTAATATTTTTACTAATATTTCTATGCCTTCCAGTGTCCATACCCAATTATTAATAGTAGGTACACTTGCAATTTAGTTTTTTTCTGTGATAAATTTCATGGACTTTAAAACTTTTTTTGATTCTGTCCAAAATTCAAGGTGTTTTGAATTAGGTGTTACGTACAGTACATCCCAAAAGCCAGTATGATTTCATCCAAAAAAGATGCAGGTGGTTCGTCCTCATCTAGGTGCCGTGCCCAAGATAAGAACCACACGACAGACATTACATGTACACAGCAGCCGACAGTTCGTCTGCCCACTAAACAATTACAACAGTATCTAACAAGAGCAGCCCTAGTGTTAGATATTGATGGTCTTCGTTGAGTGGAAAAATTCGTAGTCGGCTTTGACTTGATAAATTCCTAGGGCAAATAAAATCAGATCCGGGAATGTTAGTCGAGGAAAATTATCTAGCTCTAGAAGACCATCGACACTGGCAAATTGCACTCTCACTCTGTTTATATTGTGCATTTCTACAGTAGGCTCAATCATTTGGGGTGTTTAGTTTAGCCCGAACAATCGCTGCTAAATATAACACTTTTAGTATAAAGTTACAGGATTCTCTGCACCCGTTACAATCCTATTCGTCGACCGATCACTTGTGGCGCGTGAAGACCAGTGTGCGAGCGCAGCGCTTGGCTCTCGGACTCACGGCGCCCGGTCCCGCTCTCACTGACGCTCGGAGCCGCGCTGCCATTGGCTTGCGCAGGGTGGCGTGATTTACCCCGCGTTGCCTCACCGGCTGGTGTTGCCAGGCAACGAAGGCCGTAATATCCTCTCAGGCGTTGAAGGATTCAACTTGAAGACAGCCGCCCGGTGGACCCCATCGGGGTTGGTTCCTCATCTCTTGAGATTCCAGACTTAGGGCTCTTAACTTTATCTTGTTCTGTTAAAAGAAGATTGGCAAAACCCCATGTACTTTGAGTGTTCCCTTTATACTTCGCGTGCATTAGTGAAAACACCCGAAATAGATGGATCCAAGGCCTAATAACATAAAGTGTAATCATAGCATATTATTTTGTAATGGGATTTTGATCAGAAAATCGTTTTAAAGATTTACCATTTAAAGTCCTGTAGTCGCGGTACAGGGTAACGGTCCGGTTTGGTAATAGCATTAAGTCTTCTATAATCACCACAAGGTCTTATTTCACCGTTCTTTTTTGGAACGAAATGCAACGAGCTTGCCCAACAACTTTTACTAGGTCTACATATTCCCATCTCCATCATACGCTGAAACTCTTGTTTAACCTTAAGTACCGAACGGGGGCTAAAGGTCTGGCCCTTGCAAAAACTGGAGGTCCTGAGGTCTCAATATAATGTAAAATTGAATGTTTGGGTGGGTCATTAAATGGTGTAGGCCTAGTAATGTCTGGATAAGCAGCGATAACATTATAATACGGATATTTACTATGTAAGGTTTTAATTGAAGGCTGATAACTACTGACAATTAAAGCGGTAATATTACATTCGGTTACCTGATCACTTAAATCTCTTTGTGCTAAGGTCCACTAATAGCTTGTGATAACTTAAAAAATCTGCACCCAATATAGGCTGCTTGACGACTGCGACCACAAAGTCCCATCGGAAACTACGGCGCAATTGTAAGTTCAACACCAGGGTCTTCACGCCTTGGCGGCGACCTCTCGCGCCCGGCTCTGGTTCAAGCCATGGTCCGGAGCGAGAGGAAATGGGAAGCTGTCACTTCCTTCTGCGAAGCAGTCATGCTAGTGAAGGAGGTGGCGGAACGTAAGAGGGAAAGAGCCTCACGTCCCAGCCGCCGCGGGAGACGCCCTGGGCGTCGGGGGTCACGTGGTGGCCCCCGGCCACCGTAGGCGCGGGCCTGTGGACGGCGAGTTATGGGCTAGCTCGCCGTCCGGCCGTCTTATGACGACAAGCCGTGTCGACGGCGCGTTCGTGTTCCACGCGCGCCTCAAAGAGATGTCAGCAACCACGTAGGGGTCCGCACGGGCCGATGCCTGCCAGGGCTGCGGGACTGTTCGAAAGAGATACCGCGGCCCTGGAACACAAAGGGCAAAGAAGGAACATGGTTGGGTTTTAGTCAGTACAAGTCTAACACTCCCTTCCGCTCCGCCCAGAGCGGGGGGGGGGGGTCATTTGATGATTTCCCATCCTAAAAAAAAAGGGTCTTCACGCCTTAAGTCTTAATTTCGGTACCGTTTGCGGCATATAATTTTAAACTATTACTCGAAGTTTGTCGATTTCTCTTACTCACTGGTACTACTGAAGTATCTGCGCCAGCATCCACTAAAAAATTATAACCACTATTCGATTCCGAAACACACAGGTCGTGGGCAGTTATAACGGTGCAGATCTCCGCCATCGGCTGCACCGGTTCTAGTTTTCCGCTTTCTTTTCCCACGCACAAGGTTTCACGCATTTCCGCGCTTTTTCTGCGTACGGAAAATAATAAAAATATAACCAATTGGGTTTACTCGCACTGACCCGTGAACTGCTCCTCGTCCTTGCTGTGCGATAACGGCTGCGGGTGTTGCTACGGGATCTATCGTTGTTATGTCGCTTCTCCAGCTTCTCGAATCGTGCGTAATAGATTATCCTAATTATAGGTATTGTTATCATGAGTATTCCTTTTACTGTTAAAACTTGAATAAAAAGTAATGTTTTGCATAACCTAAAACTTGTTACAAGTATGTAATACCTTACTTAATTTACATTATTCAATAATTCTTTAATTATTTCAGTATGTCTGTAAAAGTAGACTAATTAATATATTAAGGAATAATGTAGTAAAACAGAAAATATTCCAAACGGATATCCACCTTTTATGTCGTTAATATTTTAGATGACGGTTGACAGAAACGTCGAAAGTTGTTTGTTCACGACTATAAAAGGGGGAGCTCCGAGTGTCTGAGACCATTCTTGTTCAAGACATCGACCAGAACGGAGCTCCGGCCTACAGATAAAAGTTAAGTTATTTTATTGCTGTTGTTACTGTATTACGATTATTATTTTTAAATGTTTGTTTTATTATTGTATTATGTTTGATGGCCATTGTTATTATGTTGGATAGAATAATGAACATGGACCATTATTTACATAAATAGTTCAGTGTTGCTATAATTATTACAATATAAAATGTTCACTGTATATTAAAAATGTATTAATTATTAAACTATTGTGGCTTATTGACTTGATATCCTTTGCTATTTCCTTTCATTTCTAAAAACACTTAATATAAGAATCAGTTGGTAGTATTTCAGAGCCTTGACTTTCTTATTTTCTAAAACTTATATGTATAATAGGTTTTTCATTGGCTTTTAAGAGTTAGATTATGTTTTAGCTATTACCTTTGATTATTAGACTATTGTAAGTTATTTAATGGCTTATTGGCTTGATATCCTTTGCTATTTCCTTTCATTTCTAAAAACACTTAATATAAGAATCGGTTGGTAGTATTTCAGAGCCTTGACTTTCTTATTTTCTAAAACTTATATAATGGGTTTTTCCATTTGCTTTTAAGACTTAGTTTTTGTTTTAGCTATTATCAGAAGTGGGATAGTGTCCCGTTCACTTTTACTTAAGTTTGCCTATTATGCTTACAGAATGGAAATCCTCAGTTTTGAAAGATCTACTGAGGGTCATCAAAGATGCTGTTTCCGGAGGCCATCATAAAGAGAGTGACGTCGCTTTGCCGATCTTCGATCCAGCTACGAGTGACCTGGGTGCCGAATCATGGTGCGGCAACATCGACGCTCTTGCGAAGGAGTTTTGTTGGAGCAGCGTCGCAACCGTGGCCAAAGCCGGTAAGGCCCTTAAGGGATCTGCTTTGTTATGGTTCGATACGTGGGATCCCGCAGACGGTCGAACATGGGAATTTATGTTTAGAACTAAAGGCATTGTACCCCGAAAAAAAAGAATCTTGCAGAGAAAATGCAAAAAGCTGTACTGTATTCATCAGAATCTGCAGATTCTTATTGTGAATATGCAAGAGAAAATTAGGTTACTCCGTAATACTAAAGTTGCATTTACTGAATCACAATTGATAGAATTAGTTTGTGGTAATATATGTGATGTTAATGTAAGAATGGCCTCTTTTAACAGCAATGTCAAATCTACATCCGGGCTAATTTCTTTATTTACCTCTTATACGAAAATAAGGAAACGACCTTTAGAACATAACGGTAGAAATTCTGCTAATACTAATCCTTCTAAACGTCCTAAAGTAGATTTTCGGTCTAACGACATAAAATGTTTTACATGTGGCAAGGCTGGGCATACTAAGGCACAATGCTTTAAAAAAGATGTAGATAAAAATGATGCACAACAACGTGATCAAAAATCTGGCACTTTTGCAAGTAAATTTTGTACTTACTGTAAAAAAAAACCCGGACATAACGATTTGATTTGCAGGTACAAACCTAAAAGCGACTCCGATACAACTGTGACTACAAAAAGTGGTTAATTTTTTAGACCAAACAAATTGATACTGACAGCAGTATCAATATATGATGGAGCCATAAATTCACTTGTAGATACTGGAGCTAGTTGTAGTATAATCTAAGAATCGATAGCAAAACGTCTTGGCTGCCATTTTTTTTTTCTCATGTCATTTAAATCTATTATGCGCTTAATTTAGCAATTTCGGCGAGAATCGCGTTGTCCGACGATGTTTGTTCTTGTTTATCTACTATCGCCGCCACGGTGTTAGTTTTCGTTGCTTCGTCAACATCATCAGCCACTGCAGCTAATTTCTCCAGGTCCTTATTCTCCGTGACCACAAGTAATGCACGAACTGATGTCGGTAATAAATAGGTTTTGCCAGAGAACCCTCAATGTATCATCAGGGACCTTATCTCGTGCCAACTCCTTCATCCTCCGCAACAGTTGAGAGGGCTTCTGGTCTCCAAGCTCCATCTCGCTGATGAGCTTCTCAATTTGTCTATTCTTTGTTTCTTCGAATATGACGAGTATCTCTTAAGGGCTTCATATGTATTAGTTTCTGGCGGATTTATAAGGAAGTCGCTTATCTGAGCCACTACGTCGCTTCCCAACTTCGACACCACTAAGTCGAATCTTGAGGCGCCTCCAAGCTTTTGTGGCGCCAACGTTGCTTCCGCCCTTATAAACCATACTCTCGGCTGATGCGTCCAAAACTCTGGTATCTTTGACGACACAGTAATTGACGCCAGGTCGACAACTTCGCTCGAGTTAGACGTGGCCAGTGGATATTACTCACGATTGCGCACTCACGAAGTCCTTCACGAGGATACTAGTGTTCAAATAGTGTCACTTTTCTAGTTATCACTTTTTGAAATAATCACACCACCATTATTACAATATTTACCATTATGTGAACAATGTGTCTTTTAATTAATAGTGTTGTAATGTTTCCAGTAATATCTAAGTGTCTTAAACCTAATATTGAGATACGACTAGCATATTTGGTAACACATTTCTTCGTGTAAAACTACTCTCTACTTCCATTACTAGAACCTATCAAAACGTGGGTTCTACCGATAGAACAGGTAGAACAAGTGGGAATAGAGACTCCCACCAGTTGTACAATTTGGAATATAGTATATCGTAGTACTAGTGAGAACAAAAACTCTCATTAGTTCTACCGTGGAACTGTTCAGTAGAACAAGTGGGAATAGAGAATCCCAATAGTTCTACTATTTTGTAATACACGAATATTTTTACATCGTTCTGGAGCCGAAACATAGTAACTCCAGTCGAGTAATAGTTACTATTAGCATTGTTATTGTTTTTTTAAGACATCAAATAAAGAAGTTAGAAATTTATCACTTTTATTCTGTCATTCGAGTTAAATCTTAGTAGCGGTTTCACTATTTCATTCATAAACGCAAGGTCGTGCGCTCGCGGTGGGTCAATGGACTTCGGACGAATAACCAGCTCAAAAAGTACTTGCAAGTAGATATTTCATTTCAGGTACGATTAAGGTTGGTGTAAGTTCATTTACCTCCATCATCTCTCGTCTCCTCGTAAACGAGAGAAATTAATTGATAATTAATTCACCAGTCTCGCATCACGAAATCTACTAATACTCGTACTTATTCAACTACACAACGACGAGTACGCTTGGGAGTTGTTTTTAAGGCATTGAATCGAGTGTTGATCAATCGATCTAATAGGTACTTAAGAAACATACCCAATACCCTACCATATGATAAATAAAAAATAGTATTACAGCTTAAAACAATTTTGTTGCGGCAATGCTAGTGGCGGCTTCTACAAAGGCAGACAATTCGAACAGAAAAAGACTCATTTTTATAACGTTAACCGTGGAATTCGGTTGTGCATCCTTGTAAAGTCTATACAATAGATTTCTCAGAATATTTTTTAGTAAACTGCATATTTACCTAGTTTGATGAAATTTCTAAATTTCACCGTTTACGGTTAAGAAATAAAGTCTGAATTCGCTTTTCGTGTTATTATTTGTTTACCTATTTATCTACCGCGTATGTATTTTTATTTATGTTGATGTACCTATCTTAAAGAACACGGCGCCGAATTATTGCTTGATTTAAATTGCGTTTATCTACTTATAAGTTCAATAACTCTAATTTTTCCGTCATACTTTCTACAGGCTTAGGAACGTCGCGTTTAGCTAATGCGTCTGTCACTTTTCACAATACCTATTAAACGCGTTCACAATCGCACTTCTTAACTCATCTCGAGTAGTATGTTCCTCGAAATAAACTAGTCTTTTTATCTCACACCACAAATAAAAATCCAGTGGGGTTAAGTCAGGGCTCCTTGCGGGCCAAGCCACAGGGCCACCACGACCTATCCACTGTTCACCAAACTCACTGTTCAGATACGCACGCACTAAATTCGCATAATGAGCAGGGCATGCAACATGTTGATAGTACATACCGCGTAAATAAGCCAGAGGCACATCATCTAGCAACTCCGGTATCATATTCTGCAGCATATCCAAATAAGAACCACCAGTCAGGTGCCCTTCAATAAAAATAGGCTCTATTATTTGGTCATTAATAATGCCTGCCCAAACATTCCATGATCGAGGAGGCGCTGGGTTACAGCCAGATTGGTGGAGGTGAAGGGAACTTGAGGGTCGGTGATTCCACGAGCGCGCAGTGAGTTCAGGTTTTCCGGCTGAGCATACAAGAGTCTAGCCTCTTCCAAGTTCTGGTGCGCCATCCCATAAAAATTCACCATTGCCCAATACTCCTCATTGGAGTAGACATATTGCCGAATCATTTTTGACACGTGATTAGGTTACGCGTGAGTGACCTAATACAGCGAAACGCGCGACTATACTAGAAAGAGCGCCGATCGCGTCGGCTAGACTGTGTAAGCGTGGGGTGGGAGCGTGGCTTACGGATCAAGCTGTCTGATCGATGAATGGATTTTTCAATGGGTACCGTTTGCATGTGTTGCCGATCGTCGATACGTTACGTACACACACATATGCATTTACCGCAAGGACTACTACTTCGAGTTCTCATTATTTAACAAAAAAAACAATAAATTTAATTTTTCGTGATTTATTTTATTGTTACTTTTTGAAAAAAATAGTCCCAATCGTTTCGAGTTCGATGATCGAGTTTATGGCTTTCGGTTCCAGAACGACCTAAAAGTAACCGTGTATAGTATATCGTAGTACTAGTGAGAACAAAAACTCTCATTAGTTCTACCGTGGAACTGTTCAGTAGAACTGGTGGGAACAAACGCTTGTTGCAGATCTATTGATATAAAAACATAATAAGATTTTTGTGATACATGACTTTAGTTTTGCTCGAATCAAATAAGGACTTATTCCCCCTAACCTGCTTAAATTGAAATGGTCCTCTCTGCAAACTTCTAATGTGTAAAAGCCATGAAAGCGTAATTGTTCACCTATGTATGACCTAGCTTATCATTTGATAAGTACCATAAGCAAAAAGGACCAATTCTTCTATAGACAGGCTAGGGAATACAATATTTTAACTAGTTATAGTTGTAAATATAGAGCTTTTTTCTATTGAGATTCATTCTGTTGTTGATGAAATATATTCAGTGTTATAAATGATTGAATAATAGTATTTTTTATACTTTGATTTGCTAATAATATTTTGCACATAGAGCAAACTGGTGAAAACATTTTTGAAGTCCAGAAAAAAAGGTTTTTATCAGGAAGCGTCAAATCAGTTAGGGTTGACTTTGTTTTGCAATTGTTTTTTTCAGTTCCTCTAATTCTATTTTTGCTTTTTCTAGCAATATTATGTTTCTCTCGTGCTCTGCTAGTGCTGATTTTTTTTTAATTTGTTCGACTTCCAACTGTAAAGTAATATGTATACATGTTATGCAATAAACATGGTTATAAACCATTACATAGGTTGATGGAATTCATAGTTAGGTTAGTTTAGTAACCTGTGTTTTCAATATTTGCATTTCCAGCTTTTTCTTATTTTCTTGTAAATTTATTCTAATTACAGCTTCCCGTCGAATGTTATCTGTAGGTCTACGCACTTGGTCTCTAGTCTTGATTACTGAATTTACAACAGTGCAATCAAAAATATAAATACAAGGTTTTAGTATAAAGCTATTAAAATAATTTTGTATATAGTATAAGCTGTATAATACCTGTGCTATTTTTGATATCATCAATCTGGGTGTTATTGTCCAGGGCTTCAAAAATGTATTCATCCATGTTATTGTCCTGCACTTCAAGAATGTTTTCATTTATTTTCTCTTTGTCCATAACATCTGAAAAACAAACTTGATTAGATAACTTCTTAGACGCTAGCTATAATAAATATATTTATTTTATGCGTGAACAAAACATTTTAGTAAATTCAATTACATACCTAAGGTCTTAATCAATTCAGAAGGAACTGTTTGTGTGTTACCAACTGATTCTATTATGGTGCCATCACAATCAAATGCATTTTTGGTTTCGATCATCATCGCAGGTTCAGCCTGATAAATATGTTATTCCATGCTCTTTTTAAAGTTATAGTCTCACGCTAAAATAAACAGTATAAAAAATACTATTATTCAATCATTAATAACACTGAATGATTGAATAATAGTATTTTTCATACTGTTTATTTTAGCGTCAACAACAGCGACTATCCTAGACAATTCAACCTTTTTTATTGTACTTAATATTTATTTATGAGTAGCCGTGAATGTACTCCATAATTGTTCCAAATTTTCAATACGGGTCTCTAAATATGCATGAGTTAATCGCTCTTTAGGCGCTTTCTTTAAATTGGATTTAGCCTTATATATTTTGGTTACTAAAGTCCTCCTGAATAGCAAGGAAAGACTCCATTTTGCAACAATTGTAAGATACAGACTTAACCGAAGCAAATAGAATATAACACGGATATTAAAAAACACAGAGAAATAATAGGATGAAATTTTCTAAGTAAAAGTTTTATATTTTTACAAGTCTTTGCACTTTAAGTCACTTGGGTCCAAAATCCCCCGTCAGAACCACTTTTCACATAAAATTTTACAAGTTCTAATTTTCTACTTAGTAGTTAATATTCTGGTAATTTCAAGAGCTCAACTTCAAATGATGCACTTTTTTTTTCTGAGATTTTAAATTTAGTAACGTATTCTTCCTGATTAAGATTTCAAATGTACTCACGATTTTTTCTTCACCATAACTTCACTCACTGACACACTGATGATGTCGCGCTGTACTGCACCACGGTAGCGGCGCGCTGTACTGTATCACTATTGGCACGCTGTTGTACTGCACCACAAGCACCGCCAGTGGTGCCCTCTGCTTGGCCACGATCTGTCGCTCGTCGCCTCCCTTGCGTCGCTCCTCCGGGTGGTACTACCAGATGTGGCTGCTCCACGCTCCACCTGGCTGCTCCCTGCTCCACCTGGCTGCTCCCTGCTCCAACCAGTCCCACCTCCAGCTCCTGGGTACCTCTCACCTGGTGTACCCCACTTGAAGGGGATACTCTCGAAGGGTGCTAATCTCTACCACCACCGGAGACTACCAAAAACACTCCCGACTGCTCCGACTCGAAGGACCATGAACAAGACCGAAGGTCGACTTGGAGCGGGTAGTAAAATTAACTAAACTGGACTGGTTTTAAATCACTTGAATGACAACAAAAAACAAAAATGTCTTAGACCTTATACTATCAGCGGTAACGAAACCATAGCGACTTCAAATTTGCCTACAACGCCATCTATCGAACTATGTGGTACTATTTTTCGAAACTTAAAATAAATGTTGATCGCTGTGATTCCGTTCTCACTGTTTAAACCTGAACACATTGACTGTTAGGCGGTACGAAGTTCGCCGGGTCAGCTAGTGATAAGATAAATACACCTCAAAGGTAAATCCGACAGGCTAGAGGGATGAACTTTAAATATTTTTGTTCATCAGTTGATCACACTACATCGTCTAGTGAAATGTGGCGCAAAATGAGATGGTTGAAAGGTTACCGTTCGCCTAGACATTTTGTGGACGCTCAAAGTGCCACAAATCTATTAAATTCCTTAGCACTCGATTATGTGCCCCATCCACCTCTATCGTTCACCATAGTAAAACTACACTAGAATGTGAGATCTCTATTCAGGAGCTAGATAAATATATCAAATCTAAGGATACATCTCCTGAATGCGACGACATATCTTATTCTATGATTAAGAATTTACCTGATATAGGTAAATCTGTATTACTTTCTTTACTTAACTACTTTTTTGTCACAGTTTTGTTCCCTATCGCGACATTTGTATTGTACCTATTCCAAATCCTGTTCGTGACCCTAGTAACGTTTCTTCACTCCGTCCTATATCGTTAGTCTCGTGCATATGCAGAATTTTCCATTATGTTTTATACCGAAGATAGGAATGGTTTTTGAAAAAAGTAACACATTTTCTGTGAACACAGTTGGATTCCTTAGGGGTAGGTCGTGTTTAGACGGGTTAAGCTGCCTAATCACCACAATTCAAACCTGATTTTTCGAGGGTTGTTCCACTATGGGTTGTTTTTTACATATAGATAATGCGTACAATAATGTTAATAATTTTGTTTTAATTAATATTTTAGATAGTTTTAAAGTTGGGGCCCGTATACAGATACGGGCCCCAACTTTACCACCACCGGAGACTGCCATATACGATACCTTTGGAACTTTCTCCATAGAAGAGTACTCAAGCTAAGAATTGGTAATAGTTTTGTTAGCAGACAGTCGAGTACTGGTTTGGCTCAGGGTGATCCTTTATCCCCCATATTATTTAATATAGTAACGTCTCATATTTGAAAACGTGATCTCATCAACAGCATGTTGACACAAGTAGGATTAAACATTTCCCCCTCTAAAAGTAAAATCTGTTTTTTTAGTAGAGGTTTTAGAAGGCCAGTCATTGAAATATGTTTGAATGGGACTTTGTTAGAGATAGAAGATCACATCAAGTACCTAGGATTGTGGCTGGATAGAAGCCTTCGATGGAAAAACATATTGGAGAGGTTTGTGAGCGAGTGCTTAAATTGATTAATATTTTTAGGGTTTTAGTGGGACCTAGGTGGGGTGTTCATCCCAACCACTTAAGAAGACTGTTTATCATAACAAGCAATATATATAAAATTAATATTTATATATTAGGCTCCACTGCACTGTACACACGGCAGCACATAAAGCTGTACACATCAAGTATGACTTGGCCTCTCTTTGTATAGATTTCCTACACAGTGAGAGATCCGCATGAACTGGTTTTGTATAGCTTGTTTGGCCGGCGTGCGTACAAGTACTGCAGAAAAACTTTACCTTTCTTGAAACAAACAACGTCTTCGACCACGTCCTCCCCTTGGGCCTCGCCTGCCACCTCGTCCGCCACCTCGTCCTCGCCTTCCTCTGCTTTCCATTCTTATCGCTAAAATATAAAGAAGCACAAAAACAACCTCGGATAAAATAAATAAAAAAACACGTTCAACAGTTCGTTCAAGAGAGCAAAATAAATAATGATAGTTATATGAATTTACGTTGAAAATATTTTCCGTGAATAGCTCGCTTTATCTCCATGGAAACCGCCGGCCGCACCGTTAATTCAAAACTTCTACCTATCGCGGCGCGACGCAACGTAAACAATTCGTTTCACAACTTCGAAATCTTATCTAAATGGTATGGTATTGGTACCAAATTGTTCGTAAACAATCACGCTTTATGATTAATTCAGAATGATTTGAGTACAAACTAGCAATTTAATAGTTTTTATCACGTTTTATGAATTTATGAATTCTTCAGTTAGCACTACAACATATTACTATTGATTCCATCATCCAATTTTCGATTGACTCGGAATTCACATAAATCATTCGAAAGGTCGTAAAATCTGCACTCGAGCACGTACAGAACGAACTGGAAGTTAATTCAGTATCTAAACTGGACAGATTGCAAAACATTTGCTTGCGGTTAATTGGTGGGTTTATCAAGAGCAATCCGATCCACGTGATGGAATCAGAATTATTATTGCCTCCTCTTTTTATTCGCCGCCGATATTTAGCTGGTAAATTTTATTTAAAATCTAAGTGTTACCGTTTTCCTTTAATAGATATAATATGATGTTTTATTATTATCCTTGAATATGATGAACAGTAAAACTATAACTAAAGTTTAGTTGCTCTGAAAAGAGAAATTTTATTCTATTACAAAAACTAGTTATAACACTTTTACAACAAAACATTCTTAGTATTAACTATGCACTAGTTTTACCTGAAAAGAGAAACAAATATTCTAATTACATTAAAATTCTCACTTGTACATAACCTCTATATTTTCCATGCTTTTTCAGTCATTCAATATGACAGCTCGCTCCACAGAATCAAGCAATTTCACAGATAAATTATACATCAAAGTTATTACGCGGCAAATTCAAACTGTACAAACTAAATGAAGTGTCACGCACTTTGTTTACATCTCCCCCCCTTCTAATTTACAAAGTTCTATTTGTTTCACTCTATTACTGGAATAAGTTATGTTATATGAAAGAGATTCGACTCTGGCTTTTTGTGACCTGTGTTAACCTTATAGATTGAATTGGATATTTTGTCTACTATTTGATAAGGTCCTATTTTCAATTTGTCTAGTTTTTTTCGGTTTAACCGGTTTCCGTTTTCCACATATACAGAATCTCCGACTTTTAGTTCATAATATTTTCTGTTTTTATCAAATCTTTGTTTATTATAATTATGGGATTTTATACTATTTTCTAAGGCAATTTTTCGGTCTCGCACTAGATGATTATGTGTTATATTTTGTTTCAGTTCATCTGGTAGAATGTCAACATTTTTTCCCTCCAATAAATATTTTGGAGAGAACCCTGTTACACTATGTTCAGTTTCGTTATATTTTTCAGTGCATTCGTGAGCAATAGTTGTCCAAGCAATTTTGTCCTTTCTTTCATTAATATTGCAACGAATTTTGTTAACCAACGTTTGGTTTAACCTTTCGTTCAATCCATTTGAAAATGGCGCATTTACTGCCGTGAAAACTATAGGGTATATCTTCTTTTTTTAATAAAATTTTGAAATCCTTCGAATTTATGCCCGGATATTGATCTGATCAATCTAAATCATTCGCACTCTGGGTTTTGGATGTCAAAATAAAGGCGTAACGAGTGAAGTGATCTACTAGAAGATGTAAATATGTTTTGGTTGAACGAGCACCACCAAATCCCCCTATGGTGTCTATAGACACTATTTCGAACTGATAGGTAGCGGAACCTAAGTGAGACATTAGTTCAAATTTGTATTTTCCTCTAGATTTGTTTTTTATGCAGACATCACAGTTTTCGCAATGTTTTTTTATAGTTTCTAATAAATTTTTAGCTTGATAAAGGGTTTAATCTTGTTTTCCATTTGTTGTCTTCCTATGTGACAGTAGTGGTGATGTACTTTTTTTATAATCTTTTTACTAAATTCCTCTGTTAGTACAATCTTTTCATATTTTCCTATCTTTTTATAATATACATTATGTTTGAAAATAACTTTATTCATATTTTGTTTTATATCATCATTTTTATTTTGATCATTTTGTATGTCTTCTAATCTAACAAAATTCACTACTTTGAAACTACTATCTTGATTTTCAAACGATTCTAACACAGGGTTTCTGCTTAAAGTATCTGCCTCTATATTATATTTTACCGGAGAATATATTATTTTAAAATTGAACTGTGACAAATAGTACGTTAAATCTCCTAGTCCTTCATCCGTTCTGGCTTTAATATTCATTTTTTCTAAAGGTTTGTGATCTGTAAAAACCGTGAATGTTTTTCCTATAAGCCAGTGTTGCCAGTATTTTACCGCCTCTTTTATTGCCAAACACTCAAGATATATGGCTTTTTTCTTTTTTTGGGAGTCGTTTATTTTTTTAGAAAAATATGCACAAGGTTTTTCATCACCGTTGGGTTGAATTTGTTTTAAAATCGCACCTATACCTTGTATGCTAGCGTCTGTATAAATATGTATTGGAAAGTCTGGATCAAAGATGGCTAGAATTGGTTTTGAGCAAAGTAGTTTTTTTATAGTATCAAAGGATTCTTGACATTTATCGGACCTAACGAATTTTTCTCCTTTTCTTAACAAATTATGTAAAGGATCCAGTATAATTGAAATATTTGGGACATATTTTCCATAGAAATTAATTTTTCCTAAAAATTGGCGGATGTTTTTTCGTGTTTTTGGAATTGGGAATTCTTTTATGGCAATCAAATTATCTTTTAATGGAGTGACAGTATTGTTTTTTATTATGTGCCCTAGATATTTTACAGAGTCCTGTGCAAAGTTACATTTTGTGAATTTCAATTTGAAACCTTTTAAAATTGCTTCCAATAACAAAGACAAGTGCTCAATATGTTCTTCGAACGTTTCAGAAAATACTAAAATATCGTCGATGTAATTGACGGTAAAGTTTGACAGTTTATGCTTTCTTATTATGCTACTCAGTATTCTCTGAAAAATAGCGGGAGAAGTTTTTAAACCAAAAGGTAAACAAGTCCATTGAAAGTGTGCTTCTTGAGTAACAAATGCCGTTTTGTGTCTATCTTCAATTTTAAGAGGTATGGACCAGAACGCTGAGTTTACATCAAATGTTGAAAAAATATTACATTTCCTTGTTTTAACCATTAGATCCTCGATTAACGGAAATGGTTGCGATTGGGGGACTACAATTTTATTTAAGTCGCGAAATCTATACAAAGCCTTGATCTCCTTCCATCTTCTTTTTTAAATGCTAGTGTTACCGGAGCGGCAAAAGGGCTATATGACTCCTCAATTAAATTATTTTCTAATAATTTTGATATTTGATGCTCGATTTCTTTCATATCCTCAATAGAGCACCTATACGGTCTTTTGCTACAGTATTTATCTATCAACAGATCAATATGGGCTTCGTAACCTTTTACAGTACCTATATCATATTTGTCTTTAGCGAAGACTGAATTATATTTGGATATCAATTTATCAATATCAGATTTTTCCTGTGGATTTAAATTATTTACCGAGATATTAAAATTTTCGACTATCATATTTTCATTAAAGTTTATTTTATACTCATCAACAATAGTTTCTATTTTATATTTCTTTGTTATATCCACACCTTTTTTCCCATAATATATCGCACCATGAGAATAAAAGTGACCTAACACGAAATTTGCATTTTGTGGGAAATCACAAAATTGACTTCGTATTTTAGGGAGTTTCCATAAAATATGTCATAACTTTTTCAAATGGAAAGCTATTTACATATTTATGATGCCAATATATTGTTTAGACTATTTTCAATTGGTTGAACCCAAAATGCATTAAAAAATAAGAGCTTAAGAGTTTATAAAATAATCGTTAAAAAACCTTCCAAAAATGTGTCATTTTAGTACTATAATTTTTTAAATATCATTGACTTATTCAGTTATAGGTCAGTTTAATTTTTAAAATAAAAGCATGTATTACAACTTAATTAAAATTATGTCACTTTGGTTCTGTGATATTGATGAAAAGTTGGTCAATAAGACGAGAAAATGTAAGTAAGAAATTATATTTATTACTGAAACATGTTAATAAAACTTGAGATCAAATCAAATTAAAGGAGAAAAAAAAACTTATTCTAAAATTGACTTAAAGTCTTAAAAAGTTAACTTACAAAAGCTATTTCAGCATTTCTTTAATAATTAAACATAATTAATATTTTGTATTTATTTTAACAAATAAAAACATTTAGAAGTACTCACATGAATATTAACATTATTCTTTAAACAGTCTTACGGATTATTCATAGCAGTCTGTATGTTTTCATATTACACAAAATCTTAGTAGAGCTATTTGAAATTAACATAGTAGGTATATTATTATAAAATTATTTAATAAATAGCTCTCTTTTGTTTACTTATCCTTAATAATTATAATATTTGAACTTAAGTAACTTTTACTAGTTGTTAGGTACAATCATCAGTCCTAAAAGAACGCCTTTCACCGTTCCACTGTGTTTACGGAGTACCTATTTAATGCTCAGAAAACACGGTGGATTACTGAAAGTATCTATAATTAACCTTAGGATTTTAAAATCACAACATCAGCTAGGTACTAAAGAAGAATGAACATAATATTTCTGTTCAGCCATTATTACAAATTATTGTAATAATTTGTATAATACATCGGAATTAGGTTTTTTCTGACCAAGTCTTTCAGATCTTTTTTCTTAGTTTCTTTTAAGTTAAGCGCTTGTGCATATAATTTATCTAATCTTATTTCTTCGTAATTTTTCATCTTCTTCCTTTTGTTGCGCATATTAATAGTTCGATATTCTGTCTCTAAATAAGAAGTTTTAAAGTGCATTTGAAATTCGTTTCCTTTCCTAAAACTTAGCATTTTAATATCATTCCATAATACTGTAACTTTGTCAGTGTCTTCATTAAAAATGTATCCCCATTGGTCTTGCATGGCTTTAATATTGTAAAAAAAGTGTAATCGAGTTCCTTAACTATGAAAGGTTTACCCGTTTTTCGAGCACTTTTTATAAGAGTTGCGTATTGACAGGGTATATAAATGGGACCTGCTCTTTCATTTTTGTTTATCTCTTTTTCGACTAAACTATGAACGTTGTCGGCTTCGTTGTGGGTATGACCCTTTATCAAATATTTGTGCGTTATGGTCTCTATATTTTCTAAATATGTTACTGCAAAAGAGTACAATGCTGCTATAGATTTATTTTTATTTTGCCCAGTACAGTTATCGGAATAAAAAGTGATGTGCAACTTTTTATTTGGGTGTTGAAGGCTCAATTGTTTTAGGTAATCAATTACACAAGATCCTATTTCATTTACTCCTCTTTTAGCCTGGGTTTCATCCCAAAAATAGCAGTAAACATCACCGTAAGCAGAAACATTAGTGTCTTGATTACCTTTATTATTTAATTCGGTTATCGTGAAGTTAAGACAGTTAATTTTTGAGCAATAGTAAAAATAAGATGGACTTGGACAAAGCATTACAGATTGCAAATCGTACACAGCACAAATATGAGTTTGGTTTATATTCTCGCGGTCTCTCTGTTTTTCTTCACGACACTTGTTTTTTTCAATAATATGGTTGTCGTAGTTAGTTTTTAGTTCAACTTTTATGTCTGCGGGGGCAAGTTCATAAGCTAAACAAGTTTCACACCTATCTTTCTTTGGTTCATAAAATCCAATATTAAAATCTTTATTAAATATGTTACGATACAACCAGTATTCACATTCCGGTCTATTTTTTTCCTTTTGAAGATTATTAAAGTCCCTCCAAAGATCTGTAATAGTTTTGCTGTTGGAAATAACTTCTCTATTAGTCTGTGCTCTTAAATAATGGGATTCTATTCTGGGTATTAAATTGATATGGTCTTTTATATCTTGTAGAAGTGTCGGATCAATTATTTTTCTATTTGTATGCTTTCCTCGCATGTCTGAATCTACAAAACCCTGATTATTTGTTTTCTTCTTGACTGTTTTTAGTAGTCTATCTGTCACGTCTAAGGTATTGATGAAAAAGGTCTTGCACACATGTATTTTATTTTTATTTACCGTAAAGTAAAAGGCGTTATTAGGTTGTCTAGGTCTTTGAGCATTAGAATATTTGTATTTGGGTTTAACTTCAAGCATACAAGATCGAATATATGCACGTTGTAATTCAATATTATTCATCTGCCAGTAATGATTGAACAGATCGATTCTATCTGTATCCTGAATCTTATCAAAACATTTCAACCTACAATTACACACCTCCTTAATCTGACGAGCGGGAATAACTTTTTTAGTTTTTGACAAGGAAACATACGGTTTTCCACTATTTCTGAGATATTTGGTTTTGTTTTGTTTCCAACTAGAAGGATTTCTCAAACGTTTTCTAGATCTGCCAGGATTATCTTCGGTTAAATTATTATTGCCAGTATTCAGATCAGACCTAGGACATGAAGACGATGGCATTAATGAACGCCGTGAGGACAAGGAACTGCTTGATGAAGAAATATATTTTGCCCCAGCATTATTCAAATAAGTTGGATCAGAGTCACTCAAGTCAACGTCGCTTTCATCAGTATTTACTGGAGATATCTGATAATTTGGATTACTTCGAACACGTAAAACTGAATTCGGTATCTTTGACGACGAGCTAGATGAAGTAGAGCTCGATGAAGTAGAACTCGATGATGAGGACCTCGATGAAGTGGATGAAGACGAGCTCGATTCTCTGGAAGCTTTATGTTTTCTTTGAAATGATGTCGATGGTCCGTTTCTAATTGTTACAGCAGGCTTCGTTACTGTTACCTGAAATCATAAAAAGACTAAAGTCAACTTATTTCTTAATAAACCCACTTAAACAGTGATCAGATTAAACTTTAGATGATTCGACATACTACCTCAGTCAGATTTTCAGTACTGTTAAGAAGCGTTGGACTATTAGAAGCTTGATCAGCATCCATCTCATTGTCATCCATCTTTGACATCTAGAAGTTACAAACAAAAACAAATAAGAAGGATATTCTAAAAAAACATAAAAATAAAAATGAAGTTAACTAAAAATACTACCTCAATTGGTTCCTTATTAAGTGTTTGTGTCTTTTTTATTTCTCTTTCCGGTGTGTTTTCAATAAAAGATGTACTCTCATCTGATTGAAGATTCTAGAAAATAAAATCATGGTTATTTTTTTATCGTGAATATAATCGAGGAGCTTTTATAAAAAAAAAGTATTTAAAATAATACCGTTATCTCTAAGTCAGTTATTTGACTAGTTTGAGTAACTTGTAATTCTTGGTGCTTGTTTTGCAGAGAATTTGTTATAAATTCATCGTTTGTTTCTTCATCATGCTGTAAAAAAAATAAGTTATGAATGGCATGTAAATTTTATAACAACAAATTACATACGTAGTATCAAAAATCAATAAAATAAATGACAAATATTTAACTACTAATTAAAACCTAAAATTACTAATATTCCTACCTCGTTTCCTCGGTCCGTTGGTAGCATTTGAAAAATGTAATCCACTCTTCGTTTCATCTTCTCGTTTTCATAAAAGGACCTAAACAGAAATATGCGCGTTCTCACTGTGCGATATATCTTGTTTATTCCCTATGTCACTACCTGTACTGCCAGGAATTTATTTAGTGTTTATAGGTTGCTTTTCTTTATTTTCTATGTAGTCTCTATTATTATTGGTGAGGACATTTTGGGTGATGTTTAAATTCTCATTTTGAGTTAAATGAAATTTTTGTATAATACAGTCTACTAACCCAACTAGGAAATCATAGTCGAAGTTGTCTTCATCTATAACAAAAATATTAGCATGTTTTTCAATTTCGAAAATTTTAATTCTTAAAGTTACCATTCATATTGATTTTTTTACGCCATTAATTGTTTTAAACCTGCATTTTTGTCATTAGTAAGTATTTTAAAGATAATAACCTTGAATTTATTAAGGACACATTAGATCCTGAATCATAGATTCCTGATATTTCCAAAGTGTCATTTATTAGTAGTTTAATTTTTATTAATGGCGGCACTATTAGTTTTTTGGATCAATTTCATTTAATTCTATCTCTAATTCTGAATTGTTAACACTCCTTATTTGATCATTTTTTGGCCTATCATTATTTTTTATTTTAAACCAACATTGGGATTCAGGGTGGTAACGTATACCTTTATTCTCTTTTTCACATATTTTACACGGATTAACAATTTTAATTTTTCTTTCGGAAGTTCCTATTTTTTTATCAAATGTTTTTTTGTTTACCATGTGCTCTAAACTTCTTAAATTTTGAAATAAGTCTTCAGTTTCCTTTATACTATTCCTATCAATTCTATCTGCAATAAAATTCGGTAATCCAGTGGCAATCAAATCAATTAAAGTGAGTTTATCTGTGGACTTATTTATTTCTAATATTAGTCTCTCTTTCTTTAACGCATACTCCAGTAATGAGCCCTGTCTGTATTTGAATAACGTCGCATACCTGATTGGTGACCAACCCTTATCCGCATAAGTTTCACAAAAGTTTTTCTTCCACATTGCCCATTCTGAATTTATAGTATGCTTTATAAGCATGGAACTATACCAGTCTAAACAAGAATCTTCTATAAATAACCTAAAAATTTCTATTTTCTTGACATCTTCTTCTATTCCTATACGGACACATTCTGCTTCGAAGGTAGTCTCATCCACTGGGTCACATTAGTAATCTTGCTATTGAATTTTTGTATAACAAATTTGTCTACCCTTTTCCCCATATTAAAAGGTTTTTTCATCTTTCTTTATTTCTGTGAAGCTTTACATGATTCTGGTTAGAGATTCTTCTGAAATTCCTGTTGCAGAAGTTTGTGGTTTTGTTTGTTCCTCCAATAGGTATCCCATAAATTGTTTATTTCCAACTTCATCACAATAAACCGCCTTCAACTCCGGGTTCATTGATATCCACACCTGTCGTTTCTCATGCCGTTTCTGTAATGTTGCCTTTACTTTCTGAAAGATTTGTGTGTGTGTAATTTTGCAGGTTGTAACTTATCGGGGATCGCAAAGGTTCGGCGATCTAAATCCGTGATTGTCGTTACACAAATTATATTTGTCTTAACATCTTCACTGGCTTTGACCATGAACTCAAATCTTAATTTTTCCATTATTCCTGGTAATCAGCTGTAGAAATGTTGTTTTATAATATGATGTTTTATTATTATCCTTGAATATGATGAACAGTAAAACTATAACTAAAGTTTAGTTGCTCTAAAAAGAGAAATTTTATTCTATTACAAAAACTAGTTATAACACTTTTACAACAAAACATTCTTAGTATTAACTATGCACTAGTTTTACCTGAAAAGAGAAACAACATTTAAAGCTATTGTTTCACCAGTTCTTATTAATCACTATTAATATTCTAATTACATTAAAATTCTCACTTATACATAACCTCTATATTTTCCATGCTTTTTCAGTCATTCAATATGACAGCTCGCTCCACAGAATCAAGCAATTTCACAGATAAATTATACATCAAAGTAATTACGCGGCAAATTCAAACTGTACAAACTAAATGAAGTGTCACGCACTTTGTTTACATAGATTTACTAGATAAACTACATGGTCTTTGTTACAATAATCCTTATTGGAGAAATAAGAAAAAGCCACTGTTAGTTTTACCTCACACTGTTCTAAACCAGGAACATATACTGCAGCAATAAAATTGGCATGTTTTCCATGGACACTTGGGTCAGCAATATGGACTTATCAGATATTGTAAAGCCTAGTCTAGATTCAGTAGATAAACCTAAGCATTGTTATGATATACATAATCTTAGAACAATATGTGGTACATCTCTGAATACACAGTACTCAGGCTTTTACTGTATGTATACGGACGGTTCTAGACACGAGAATTACTGTGGCGCAGCTTTTTTTGATAAAGTTTCAATAATGCATTTAGTGCTAATTGCTATATCTGAAGCTTTTGGCTTACGTCGAATCTTTGGACGGTGATCCATTTGTCATTTTCACTGACTTAAAAAGTGCTCTTCTCCATCTGATTAAAGGACTTCCGCTGGCATACAATATATTAAGAAATATTACTAATTTTGTTGCCAAACGTAAAAGAATTGTATTACAGTGTGTTCCATCTCACGTTGGACTGGAGGGAAATGAGATGGTTGACCGTTTGGCAAATGAAGCAGGGTCTGATGGAGAAATGTATACTTGTTATCCTTGGCATACTGAACTCTTACCCTTGGTTAGAGACAGATGTATTCAATCATGGTCAGAATACTTTGATGAAAGGTCTTTGACTAGGGGTATCTGGTACAGAACGATTCAGCCATCTCTTCCGCGAGTGCTTTGGTTCAGCGAGGGCAGGATGAGCAGGCAAGAAGTTGTGACGGCTTTGAGACTCCGATCCGGTCACGTACCGCTCAATAGCTTCGCATTTAAGATGCGCAAACTAGATTCACCGAATTGTGTAGTCATTGAAGACATGCGTCATGTCCTGGCGGAGTTTGCGCGTGTGGGGTCCAGAGGCCTCAAGCTTTTGTCAATACTTTTAATGTAGGCTTGTAGCGTTCTCGCCTCACCATTATCCGACGAGGCTAAAACACTTTATTATATTATTATTATGGTTATAAGGTTGCGGGTAGGCTAGTTTAGTATAGGTACACATTATATGTAATTTAATTGCATGCAATCATCGGGGTGACATATTCTTTATAGAAAAAACCCCGTAAATACGTAAAGAAAAAAAAGCAGAAAACTGTATCTATCTATTGGTAGGTAATAGATAAAGTAACGTGTGTGTGACATTCCTAATTATGTAGTTCTGTGTACTAGACCAGCTGAGCGGAACTGAGAAATTGTTCACTAATGGTACACGGTACATGTAGCTTGCGCATATTTAGGTAACTACTTGCGCAGTTTATATGCTACGTGGAAAGGTGGTGAGCGGGTCCTGCGACTCGAACATGTACCAACGTGAGCTACCTGCGCAACTGAGTCCCGTACGGTATCGAATTACCCTTGAACGATATAACTGTCTACAGAAAGCATGGTTCACCGACGAATGGTAATACGAAAAAACTATTAGTCGATACCATTATATATCGACAGCACGTTTCGCCGAATAACGCTACATAGAATGAATGGTTGGCCGATACCCAGATTTGCCGATGTCTTGGTTCGCCGGAACATGCTTGAACTAAATAATCCTCTACCGATAGCAATTTGCATCGAAAGCACCTTTTCTTACCCCGCCGATCCATAATAATTGTCTTTAGTTTCTCGCTCATACAATTTTGACAGACATCGATTAAATTGCATTTATTGCTATTTCCATGCGTTTATCTTAGTAATTCAATAAAAATAAATGAAAAGAAAATAATAAAACAGCAAATTTGATTATTTTTATAATTAAATTGTAAATAACAAAAATAAAGGTTGCAAACTGCGCAATCATAAGAAACATGATAGAAAACAATCAATTTTGAAAAAAAAAAAAATACCAGTTATATGTTATATTAATGATTTTTGATGTACATGATGTGAGCTAGCCCACCTAAGAAAGTTTCTATGCTCATCTCACTCTTTTGGGACAAGTGCTTTTCTAGTCTCTTTTCATATTTAATCTGCGGCAAACGCTGACGCTTTGGCATTGGCTCAGATGCAGTGATGCGCTCGATTTCGCAGTCGGTATGTTTGGTTTAGCAAACTCCCTAATAGTATTGAAGATATTCCACTTGTTGCGACTTAAAAGTGTGTTGCACCGGTTATGCCATGATTCCAGAGCATTTTGTGTTCTCGGAATAGAATAAGTGCGATTAGACACTGACCATATAGCTGGTGGGGAACAATGGTGGATTTTGCTCAGAATTAACTTCGTCCCTGGGCCAGATTTTTTTGTAAATACTCCAGATACATAATACTTATTAAAGCATTGTGCCAATCCTTCGGCTTCAGTTGGCAATACTAAGATTTTTTGTGACTTGGTTGGGTTACAGGAACTGGACTAAACTATATTTCACCAAGTCTTGTTAACGACGCCGGCGCTTATTACATCGACTGGATTGGACGATTTACGCCGAGTCATCGCTTGGAAGAATTTCAGGACAGTTTTCTTGTGGATAAGGATTCGGTATTTTGTGAGTTTGTTCCAATTTTATTCCTTCTATATCCTTTTCTGCCTAATCAAACAAATTAAGTGTTTTTATTCCGTAAGTTTCAAATTATTTTCCGTTTTCACGTTCATATTTGAGTCAATACGTGTTAACATTAGCTATATCTTTCATTCTTATGCACTGCTTACGCGCTTGTTCACTGCTAGATTGCCAGGCTAATGTACCGTTACTCGGGTGCATGATCGACTGTGTGCGCAACAGCTGAGCGCTCGTTGACCGGTGACATTCATCAAGGTCACGCAACTATTAATTACTTACTTAGCAAAAATGAAATTAAAATGGTACCGCTTAAAATTTTTAAATTAATCAATTAGCGACGTAGCAGTGGCCTCCTCGCTTGCATACGGTCCGAACACGGTGTTCTCACCGACTGGAAGGACATTGGCATCTTGTTCAGCTGTATATCCTCCTACAGATTGATTTGAGGCACTACTTGGAGATGTAAACACATTGTGTAATGTATGACAATTGGTATCTGAGGATTGGACACCTTGAGCTGTTGTATACCCTCGAGTACTAGTTAAGGCACTATAATGTTTAACTCTTCTTCTTCCGTAACTAAATTAAAAATCTTTCTCTTAAGACGAAGCTGTGCCGGTTTGGGTAATTTTGTTGTACTTTCACAAACACTAAGAAAAAAATTATCCATGTCGTCCATTTTGTCCATTACTTGATTTCTCAAGTCACGTTCTGTTTTTCTTTTCTCTCGCTCTGTTTGCTGGATCTTAACAAAATTTAAAATTTCATGTTGAACACTATGTACACGTTTTCGTGTTAAAGGTGTGCTTGTATTTTGTGATGTGGTTTCGGAACTTGCAGCAGTCGTATTAGAAGATTGGCTGTTTTCATTTTCGTTTTCTACTTCAAAGTTGTCCTCGTCCAATTCCGAAACTTGAGTATGATTGTTATGTTTTTATTGCAACACTAGTAAATTAATTACAATGTAACCACACCGAGGTTCATCATTCATAGGTACACTTATATCACTCAAATGCTTCTGTTTACCTCGTTCATGATCACGAGCTGAGTCTCTGGTTAGTAGCTAACATGTCTGGGATTATAACTGTGAGTATATACATACAAAATTGTACCAATACACCAACGATAAGCACACATAAATACACATGCACACACACTTATTAAGTAAGTACTTACTGTTTTCCATCTTTGTTGTTTGTATAATGGCGCGCCAGGAGGCTTCTCTTTTTTCTGAATCTTTATAATATGGGGATGTTGGATTCCACAAACATTCGTGTTTCGGAACTTCTTCTATAAAAATCTCCATTTTTTAATCTGACCACTGCCCTCAATGAACAAATTTCGACACAACACGTGTTACCGGACCTGTTTGAATGAGCGAATGAAACTCGTTTGTTCTTGTTTGTTTGTGCGCGCATACACTAGTGCGAGCGAGATGGGAGTACGAGAGTGAGAGAGACGTCTGAGGGCGATGGAGGGGCACGCAGCGTGCTCCATGTTTGAAAAACCTAGCACAGCTCGACACAGCGCAGCATGGCAGAGCTCCATAAAAAACATAGCACAATTCGGCACAGTTCGGCACAGCGCGGCTCAGCACGCTCGAGACTGCTGCGTTTTTAAACAGAGCGTAGCCTCACACAGCGCAGCTTAGCATGGTTTGTTTGTATCCTCATTAAAATATTAGACGAGCGAGTTGACCAAACAGCACAGCGCAGCATAGCTCGATGTTGATTAGTCACCCTTAGAAGTTGAACGCTGCGAATCGTGCGAGAGGGTCCGATATGTTGTTGTTATTTGGTCTCTATCACGCGCAGACCGTATGGTATGGAAGCGCCGCGTTCTAACCATACCATACTTATACGTAGGTATAATGTAGGTAATTTAATAATATCATTTTGTAAGCGAGTTGAATTCGTCGCATAATGATTGTTATGGGTAGATCATTTTTCTATTTGCGCTACACCTGTGCACTAATTCATCTATTATTAAAAATTAGAGCATAAAAGTAATCATGTTTTAGATTTTACGCATAAAATTAAATAAAACAGTTGAAGCTAGGTATTTGCACTGGCATATAAGTGTCTACTGTGAATTTTTATCATATTACTATTAGGTAAGTATGGTTTTCGATAAAATAGTAAAAGGCATTTCAGTTTTACAATTTCGTGAGGCACATTGATTGGTGCTAATATGAGTCGCGGGTTCGTTTCTGCAGAGAACAAATATTTGTCCAACTGTTTCGGGTCTGACTGCTTGTGTATGTAAGATTAAAGTTAGTAAACACACGCGCCATCCAGGAGAATTCCTAATTGTCCTCGATTGCTGCCTTTGTGCTTCTGGAATGACAGCGCATACTTGCGACTATAGATAAGAATCGGAAGTAAGCGCTGTCATTCCTAATCCTTGTCTTAAAAAAAGCTAAGCTGTGTTTGTTTGTGACATCTTTTCGTCACAACAATCGACGTGATTTTCAACGGGCGTAGTTGAAAGCCTGAAAAAATATATTATCTTACTCTTCACTAATATTTGAAATGTATATTTGTCAACAAGTCCGTTTCCACCAACCGGAAAAATCCTCTCGCACTTTTTTGGTGTCACTGAATAGACTATCTGTATTGCATATTACACTCGCGCGTCCTTGAGCACCGGTGACGCTTTGTCAGCGTGGAATTCCTTTGATGTGTGACACCAAAAAAGTGCGCGAGGTTTGTTCAGATTTGTGGAAATGGACCCTAAATATGTCAGTTTGATATACATTCATAGCCAAACTACTGAACTGATTGAAGCAAATTTGAACCCATAGGATCGTTTCGAGTAAAATGGGGGCACATTCATTACATGCTTCCTTGCTTAATTTTAAATTGTTTTTATTGATAGGTTAAACACTAAAATAACATAAAAGTATAAAAAAGACAACTCTTTATTCCAAAATAAAAACAACATAACCTCATAAATGGCATTTTTTTTATTGATATCGCCTCTTTACAAGAACAACGTGATATTTGTTAAACCACAACTTTACAGGAGAGCAATTTTAAACATTTAAACGTTGATAAATTCAAAAATATTGATAATTTTACGTCGGAAAACAATTAAATTGTTGCGGTAATTAATGTGCTTTCTGAAAATAAGCAATATGAAAAAAATACTTTCATACAAATAAAAATATCAAAAACTTAACTGTACTTAAAGTTATCTAATAGTAATTAACGTCTTCTAACACAATTATGGCACCCAGTTTTATAGTACTTAAAAATTCAAAATAGGAACCTTGCTATCAGCCTTCATAATCATAGAATCACTAATTCTCTTAATACTAATAAAAAACACTATCATTTTAAATGTAGCAATTAAATATTTCTAAAAAATACAATTCAAAAAATCTTTGTCCTTAATCAGTCTTATTACAACGATTCGTAAAATGGCTTGTGGTATCTAGGAATGAGGTTTTAATTGGCCAAATCCATGAGACCAGCTTTTTTTCTCTCTGCTAGTCCAGGTTTTTGAAGATAGGCCTTTTTCAAATCTAAATGAATGCTTTGGCTATTATGATTTCTCTTTTTTTTCACCACTATAGCTTTCTTGAATAATTCGTCAGCGTATGATTCTTTGAAAAATATGGCATCGGGATCAGAGCTTTGAACTTTTATCATCTTCAGTCCAGCCAGTTTCACAGTATTATTGTATTCATCTTTCATTATTGCAAAGTTCATTTGAGTGCAAATACTTTTCCAATCAAAAAAATCATCGAAGCACATTTCATTAACATGAAATGGCTCGCTTTTTTTCCGTGCCGCCTTTATAGCCCCGATAAATGCGTCAGGTGTATACATTGGTCCTGATCTCAGTTGCCTTTTAACTTCTCTCTCTATTTGAGAGTGAGTTGAATCACCCTCGTTCTGCGTATGTCCTTTAACGAGGTATTTGTGTGTAATTGATCTGAGATTTGGCAGAGTTTTGACTGCGTAAGTGTACATAGAGATCATAAACTTATTTTTTTACTGTCCGGCACAATTGTCTGAATAAAAGACAACATCGAGGTCTTCAGCCGTTGCGGAAATTTTCTCCAGGTATTTGTAAACACAGGTGGCTATTTCGTTGACACCTCTATTGGCATTAGACTCATCCCATACATAACTCTCAACTGAATTATTTTGTAGGTTATAAATTGTTAAATTAAGTACATTTAGTTTGGACTTGTAGTAAAATACTGACACGTCTCCTTTGGGACATTGGAACACTGCTTGAAGATCATAGACAGCTACTAAAATATTTTTGTTGTTCTTATCTTTTTCAATACGAGACAAAGTCTTTTCCTTAAGATGTAATTCATAATCTTGTTTCTTAGATTCTTTCTCTTCATCTGTGATGTTTTTATAGGCTTCGCATATATCGCATAAATCCTTTTTAGGAGTGAAAAACGAAATGTTAAAATCTTGTGTAAAAATACGATAAAATGTAATGTAGGTTCCATAGGGGACGTTTTGGGATTTGCATGTTTCCACATAATCTCTATGAAGATCTGTGACCGCTTTGCTACCATTAATATAATTTCGTTTTGAGTTAGCCCGGATATAATGTGACTCAATCTTCGGTATAGACTCAATAAACAATTTGATGCCATTTTTAATGCTTTCGTCCACTGCATAATGGTTTGAATGAGTACCTCGGTTATCTTTCATGGAAGAAATATTAGTGTTGCTATTTTTCTTTTTCAAAGCAGTCTCTATGGGTCGATTATTAATCCCCAAAGTATTTTTGAAGAACAATTTACAAACTCTTGTTTTTTCACCCGAAATAGTCAAAAAGAAAGCATTGTTGTTGTTTCGAATAGTTGCAACATTTCCATCAGAATCAACTTTAACGTAACGTTGTTTTGGGATAACTATGTCTACGCTATTAGCAATAAACGTCCATTGTTTTTCAATTGCACCTAAGCTCCAATAGTCATTTAAAATGGTCTGTCTTTGCTCCTCTGTAAATTTAAACCCACATTTAAATTTACATTTATCTTTACAAGAAGGTTTCAATTCACGACTTGGCATGTTTTTCTTTGATTTGGTAGATTGATAAGGCTTCCCACTATTTCTCAGTCGTTTAGCTACATTGACTTTCCAGTTTGCTTCATTTAGTCTTCTTTTTTTACCAGTTTTAGTTGGACTAGAATTATTAACTATTGGACTTACAGCATTTCCGTTACTTACGTTTTCAATCGCAGAAGATTCACTGTTCTCTATGACACCGAGATCGTTGAATACTATAGCATGTTCGTTTGCAGACGAAACTGGTTCCACGTAGTTTTCAATGTTTATTGAAACCATATTAGATGTTACCAAATTTTGATCATCCGAAATGTTATTATAGTTGGTAGTGATATTTTGTTCCACGTCAGTATCAGAAGAATACTCAGCAGGTTTTGTTGGTTGGGCTTCATAATCAGGATCCTTTACTGAGTCGTCGCTATCTGAAACGTTATAAATGCAATCAATTTCTTGAAGTGTAGTGGTGTGGTATTAGTTTGATCAATTACCCTCGAATTTTGTGAGAATAGTGGGATATAAATTATTTACTCCTAACATCTAATCAGAAGTTTAGATGTTAAGAGTAAATAATTTATATCGCTCTGCATTTAAATTAACTTACCTTGATACAAAGATGGGCCACTGCTTGAAGAACTGCTAGAACTCGAAGAACTGCTAGAACTCGAAGAACTGCTAGAACTCGAAGAACTGCTAGAACTAGAGGAACCGCTGCTACTAGTGGAATCTACTGCGATGTCTTTGTCTACAAAGAGGATTAAAATAATGATATTATAGGAACATAACTCGAAAAAAAAATTCAGTAAAGTAAAAAAATACCTTCTGTTGATGTCTGCTATGTATTGGTCGAGCTTTTGGCATTTTTATTCTCATCTTGTGTTAAAATATCTATCTGAGAGTTTGAATCACTTAGTTGTACACTTAAATTATTTTTAACACCTGTAGCTAATTGAACTAACATCCTAGATCGTGATGCCATCTGAAAAACAAATTCGTAAAAGTTACTTTATTTTAGCATGTATAATGTAACATTTTAGCATAATATAAATCCAAACTTAAAGGTTTTCAAAAATAATGATGTAAAATAAAATAACCCATATTATTTGAAAACAATTCATCAACAACATGGTTACATTCAAAGATATCACAAAGAAAACTTGTAACTTTTTCATCAATAATGTGACAATATTCATTATCTCATTCTCAATACTCATGAGTTTTACAACAAAAACGAGTTAAATAACTAATATCACATTATTCAAGTTAAAGTAAATAACAACAAGAAACATACCTTTGCACTAAAAACGTGATATACTCGTGGTGCCACGTTTTTTTGTGAAAAGCAGGAGCACTTCACTCGCTGCGCGTGCGGGGCAAACTAACGCGTCGCGATGTTGAAGTCGTGCGCCACACCGAAAGAGACAACGTGATAACGCTATTTGCCACTGTCGTGTCGTCTCTTTCACTCATAGCTCCTCGAACATTCACTTTTAAAGAGCCGCGTTTTTGTAGAAAATAAAATTCGACATCGCGGTTTTGAATTTCAAATAATAAAAAAAACGTTTTTATGAGATGTCATGTTGCTCTTGTAAAGAGGCGATATGTTAAACACTAAAGCAAAGGTTGAAGTATAAAAAAGGCTACTCTGTATATATATTCCAATATAAACAACATTACCTCACAAAATGGCAAACTTAATCTATACATTTATACAAATATAAATAAAATTGAAGTGTCTGTTTGTAATATAAAAATAACAGCTTTTTACTGAATGCTTATGAAAATATACACGGCACTTTTAACAAAAACATTTTTTTTTTCTATATTTTTCTGTCTCTTTGTCCCGGCTAATCTCAAACGGCTGGACCGATTTTGACGGGACTTTTACTGGCTAGATAGTGTCATAAGGTCTAGCATAGGTTACTTTTATTTTAGAAAAATAATTAGGGTCACGTGCAAAAAATTAAATCATGAAATTGGTAACAAAATCCGATTAAAAAGGGAAGTAATATAATAATTTCAATCGAACGTAACTTAAGTGTAAAAAGACCTACTTATCAAAATCTATTAGGAGCCAAGAACAGTTAAAATTCATAAAATCTACTTAAAGAGAAATATGCTGAAGCTAGAGTTATTTTGTGTAAATAGTTAGATCTGTAAATAGTAACTAAGCTAAAACATTGTAAAGTATTACCAATTAAATATAGAATAATTATCTTTATCGAGCTAACAGTAGTAACAAATATTAGCAAAAATATAATCAAAAAAATATAATAAAAATTGTATAACAACACAGTTTCAATATAATTAGCAAAAATATACTTTTTTAATTTGGTGTAATTAGCTTATTATAATCATGACTTGGAAATTAACAGGCAGTAAATTGAATCAGTATTTTTAGTAGTTATAATATTAGTAACTAATTATAAAAATACGTCTTTAGGAAATCACAACCAACGATGAAAACAGATATCACATAGTTTTAAATATAAGCATTAAAAAATCAATATAACAAAGATAAAAATTAAAATAATTTTACCTAGGTAATTTATACGAGTATGTCTAACTTTGCATGACAGTGGTTAACCTAATTCGTTCAGTACGTAACAGTGATTACCATAGCCTATGCAGTAACCTTACCTATATCAGAAGTGTGCAAGGTGGCTAGATCGCTAATATCTAGTGGGACCACCATTAGCGTCTAGCACTGCATCCAACCTGGCTTTCATTCCAGTAACCATGTTCCAGCACATTTCACGAGGATCCCCCCTCATCAGATCCCATGTTTGGATTGCCGTTTGCCGCAAGTTATGTACGTTGCGCACTTCTGATACATCCTAATTGAAAACCATCTGACCCCAGAGGTTCTCAATAGGGTTGAGGTCGGGGCTCTTCGCAGGCCATGGCATTAACTGTATATCCGGCTGAGCTTGGATCCATCTCTGCACAACTCCGGCACTATGGACGGAACTGTTGTCCTGGCATAAATAAATAGTGCCTGTGGGATGGTGCAGTCGCACAGTCGGCACCATCACATCTCTCAGAATATCCACATACTCTTCTGTATTCATGCGGCCACATATTTCGACAAGTTCGCCAGGACCAACAGAACTCATCCATCCCCAGAATCCCAAGCTCAACCGAACAATCTCTCGTTATCTCGCCACTTTAATATTTTTCTTCCATCTTTATCGGATTTGAATGTCTTTTCATCAACAAATATTACAACATTATTCTCCCAATCGAAATTATAGTATTCTAAGCAAAAACTAACCCTAGCTTGAGCATGGGCAGTAGAGAAAACATTTTTTTTTGCCGGGATCCTGGTCTTCATTCCAGCGGCCTTCAATCTACGCCGGATTGTATTAGACTAAGCTATTCAAACAATGCTAACATTTTTATAACCTTATATATTTTTCCTCTTACGATACGATTATGATAATTTATCATTTTTCCAAATAATCTATAGCTATACTCTATCTATACTTAATATTACTAGCTGTTGCCCGCTCGGCTCCTATTGCTGGCTATAGCGTGAAGTTATATAGCTTTCCTCGATAAATGGGCTATCCAACACTAAAAGAATTTTTCAATTCGAACCAGTAGTTCCTGAGATTAGCGCGCTCAACCAAACAAACAAACGAACTCTTCAGCTTTATCTTTTTATATTTAAAAAGCTCTATATTTGGTAGGTATAAGAATAGGTCGTAAAGTATATTTCACACCGCTAATTTCACGCGGACAAATGCCGCGGAGCTTGTAATATTATAAAGCTGACGAGATTGTTAGTTTGATTGAACGCGCTAATGTCTGGGGAACTACAAGTCAGATTTGAAAAAATATTTTTGCATTATATGTATATGCCTATCTATTGAGGAAGGTTTTAAAGTATGTAAAATTACGCTACCGCCCTTATTAGCGGAGCAATTACCATACATAGTGCGGGCGGGCCGTGTGTCGTGGCGCGGCGTAACGGGGACCTACGCGGCAACGGGCGAGTTGGCCGCCCGACGAGAATCAAGCTTAATATACTCTTATACTTATTTCTTTTTAATATTATAAATCCGAAAGTGTATCTATTACTTCTTTACGCATGAATTACTAAACCAATTTTGTTGAAACTTGGCACAGACATGGTTAACCGGACTGAAAGGATATAGGCACAGATATAGGGTACTTTTTATCGATATTTAACGCGGGCGAAACCCCGGGCGGAAGTTAGTAATATATATGTATCGTTCTTTTAATATTTCGATTAAAATGCATAGATTGATACTCAAGTTTCAGTTTTATCAAATGATTTTTTTTTGTTTTGGAAAATAATCAAATCAAAATTTCATTTTATTTCTTATAGAGGTAAAAAATTAATCAACCTTCAAGGTTAGAGAGAACTACAATAATAATTACTATTTTTTAGAACTTAAAGCCCTAAGACGACCTACTGACCAAAGCCATTGATGGTATTTTATGTTTATGAGTGTTATGTATGACGCATAATAGACATTGTCTGTTTTTTTGCATCCTATACGCGAATGCTTCCTAGTCATGGGTGCGAACAGTTATCAACTTAATTGTTAAGTAATCGACTAAATAACACTAAATTATATTAACATATTGTTATGTTAGGTTGTGTTAAAATTGATATTTGGAAGACTGCAATTGCCGCAGCGCCATGTTATCGTGTTATAATAACACAAAACAAAGTTTGCTAACATAAAGGGGGCATGGCCTAACATAAAATTTTAACCGTGTCGAACGGATAATCTGTTGAGATCGAGGATGACTCTGGTGTAATGAAGGTGATTTTCATTGCTGACGGAAGCCGATTCCGAAATTTCAAAATATTCCTGTACGTTTGAGTAACGCTGTATTTCGGACTTGTTGGTTATATCAGCTAACATCTAAAATTGTTACCAGGGAGGTAACAAATTCAGGTAACAGTTTCAGGTGATGGCATCGATTCACGTTCTTTTTCTTGTGTTGCCGGGTTTCACACCTAAATAAGCTCTATCATCTTTTTCGACCTATTGGATGATATTAATATGCCTCTTGTACAAAAATATTGTACGCAGAATTTAGACCAACAATGACTTAAACTAAAACATTTACAGGCAATAAAAAATACGCATTATATTACATTATTTTTTTTCAAACAAAGTTTCAACTAATATTGCAGCTCCTAAGTAACAATAACCTTTAATAATGGATAGGTTTTAACAGTAAATTGACTTAACTCTTAATGGGCCTCGAAAAATATAACAACGTTCAATGATAAACTGGTTTAAAACTAAACTGAATGTTTCCCGTAATATTGTATTGCTAAAAAAACTTTTTTGCATAAAATAAAACCGACTTTTAAAATACAAAAACGTGAAAAATAAAACCAGCCTGACTTAACCCCACTGGATTTTTATTTGTGGTCTGAGATAAAAAGACTAGTTTATTTCGAGGAACATACTACTCGAGATGAGTTAAGAAGTGCGATTGTGGACGCGTTTAATATTGTGAAAAGTGACAGAGACGCATTAGCTAAATTAAAAGACAATCTCATTAAACGTGCCCCGTTTGTGTATCGAGGAATACAGAATACAGGGAAGTAGAAAAAAGAATTGTGAATAATGATTATGTTTGTAAATAGCTTAATTTTTTTAAATACGCCTGCGCCTGTATTTATTTTTCTTGACATTAAAAGTGTACAAGTAAGTAAGTATTTAGATACGTAAAATGTATAACTGACGCGACGTTCCTAAGCCTGTAGAAAGTATGACGGAAAAATTTGAGTTATTGAACTTATAAGTAGATAAACGCAATTTAAATCAAGCAATAATTCGGCGCCGTGTTCTTTAAGATAGGTACATCAACATAAATAAAAATACATTCGCGGTAGATAAATAGGTAAACAAATAATAACACGAAAAGCGAATTCAGACTTTATTTCTTAACCGTAAACGGTGAAATTTAGAAATTTCATCAAACTAGGTAAATACGCAGTTTACAAAAAAATATTCTGAGAAATCTATTGTATCGTGCTCGACTACACTTTACAAGGATGCACAACCGAATTCCACGGTTAACGTTATAAAAATAGGGTCTTTTTCTGTTCGAATTGCCTGCCTTTGTAGAAGCCGCCACTAGCATTGCCGCAACAAAATTGTTTTAAGCTGTAATACTATTTTTTATTTATCATATGGTAGGGTATTGGGTATGTTTCTTAAGTACCTATTAGATCGATTGATCAACACTCGATTCAATGCCTTAAAAACAACTCCCAAGCGTACTCGTCGTTGTGTAGTTGAATAAGTACGAGTATTAGTGATTTCGTGATGCGAGACTGGTGAATTAATTGTCAATTAATTTCTCTCGTTTACGAGGAGACGAGAGATGATGGAGGTAAATGAACTTACACCAACCTTAATCGTACCTGAAATGAAATATCTACTTGCAAGTACTTTTTCAGCTGGTTATTCGTCCGAAGTCCATTGACCCACCGCGAGCGCACGACCTTGCGTTTATGAATGAAATAGTGAAACCGCTACTAAGATTGAACTCGAATGACAGAATAAAAGTGATAAATTTCTAACTTCTTTATTTGATGTCTTAAAAAAACAATAACAATGCTAATAGTAACTATTACTCGACTGGAGTTACTATGTTTCGGCTCCAGAACGATGTAAAAATATTCGTGTATATATCTTTGACTTTGGTATTAAATTTTCTTAAAATTTTCATTGGACATATTTTGACATTTTATTTTTCAATATTATTTTTGTCATTTTATTTTGATATTTTGTGTCATTTTTTAATTTATTTTTTGTTATTATTAATATTTTGTATTTGACTTATATTTCTAAATTCAATTTAATTTTCTGTAATATATATAATTTTTATGTGTTTGAATAATCTGTAATAATATGTAAAATTTATAGTGCAAGCATGGCAATTTTATAATCCTTTTTTATTTTTTTATGGGTTAAAGACCTGAAATAAATGATTTAATTTAATTTTAATGTACATTTGGTTTTTCTGTTTTGTAATTTTTTTGATCCAAGATTTTTTCTTTATTTAGAAGTTCATCAAACCAATCTAAAATATTATCATCATCAGTTATTATAACATAATCATCCGAAAAATCTTTTAAGTCGGTTTCGTCAACTGGATCTTCTGTCTTGATTAACAAAGATTTGAGGTATTTCATAGAAATTTTTAAAGGTGTCATTGTTTGAAAATTCATATTTGAAGGTAAAATTTTTATGATATGACAAAGCACATTTTTTATTATTTCAAAATTTTCACATTCTATCACAAATAAAAGACTGCGAATATAAATATTTTAATATTCATATAATAATTTAATAATAACTTTTTAAAGAAATATAATATATTTTAGTTAATCAATCAATCAAACTTTATTTGTGAACATAGGTATTACAATAAAGGTCTTAGGTATCTATGTCCTACCAATGAAATTGGTGTACAAATCTACTCATTTTTTTAGTAATAAGTCTGAATTTATACAATAAAAAGTCAAGTTTGAGGAAATAATGTCAATTAATGATACTGTTATTAGGCAATTAATCAATTATAATTTATTGTAACATGCATGTCAAAGGTAAATTGTATTAAAAAGGTTAGTAATGTCATATTTTATCATTTAAAAATTCTTCTATGGAGTAGTACGACTTATCTAATAAAAATAAATACAATTTACTTTTGAATTTGCGGACATTATCTTCACTCCTTATACATTTTGGTAATTTATTATAGACCCTTGGTGCCATTACAAAGATACTATTTCCATATAGCGCAGTTCTAGACCCAACTGTTTGTAACCGATCACAACGGCGCTGACTAGTTACTCGAGCAAATTTACGTAAATTATTTTTGACGAACATAGACGTTTCATAAATGTACAGCGAGGGCATCGTTAATATTTTAGTATTTTTAAAAAACGGCTTGCAGCTATCTGTTGTCTTTAAATTGTAAATAGCTCTAATGCACCTCTTTTGGCACTTAAATACCATTTCTTTACCCGTGGCATTTCCCCAAAATATATTTCCGTATCTCAATGTTGAGGCTACTAAACCATGATAAGCCGTTAAAACTGTTGCTCGATTGGCCGTTTTACTTAACATATGCAAAGCATAGGAATGTTGGTTTAGCTTACTGCATACTTTGTCAATATGTGAATTCCATTTTATTGATTGTCGTTATTTGCTGTCTATTACAGAGATAAGATTATATTAAGTTTGATATATTTCCCCTTATGCCATACGCGTTAAGTTTACTTATTAGTGTTTTATGGTCTACGCGATCAAAAGCTTTTGACATGTCCATATAAAGCGCCAGAGTTGGTAGTCTCTTATCCACTCTGCCGGTAACCATATGTAAGAAATCGTAGATGGCCATGTCAATAGATCTATTTTTCCTAAAACCTTTCTGGTTATCAACAAAAAGGGAGTTTTTCTCAAAGTATGAGGTAAGTGGAAAATATATTGCTTTCTCAAATATTTTTGAGAAAATCGGTACTAACGCAATGGGTCTGTAGCAGGACATATCTTCTCTGTTGTCTTTCTTGAAGAGTGGTTTTATAATTGTTATTTTTAACTCTTCTGGAAAGTGACCATGACATATGCACATATTGATAAGATGACTCAACACAGGAGCAATTATTGTGGATACCTGTTTAATAATGCTTGTACTTATAGCATCGTACCCAGTGCAAGATGTATTTTTTAGCGACATAATAATTTTGTGAATTTCTAGCGGTATCGTAGGTGACATAAATATAGAACTAATTCTATTGTTATTTTTATGAATGTCTGAATTAGTAGCTGGTTTCACTTGATCCACAAAATAATTATTAAAAGCTTGTGCTATTTCAACAGGATTACTTAAGATTTTGTCGTTTGATTTAATTTTTATGATGGTTTCGTCTGGTAAACTATGTTTATTCTTGTTTTTATTTATTACTTTCCATGTTGCTTTATATAGATTTTGAGCTGAATATATTAGACGATTGTTATGGGCTCTCACCCAAGTACTGTTTATTTTATTATCATATTTATGTAAAACTATTTATGCTGTCTTGGCTTCCGTACGTTTTTTCACGGGTGACCACTGAAAACCAGCGTTGTGTTGTGGGCCCCCCATAGCACAGCATCATGCTGAGTGGTAACCTGCTTGTCGCAGTCACGACGTGCAAGCTGTTATTTTTTTTCTTTTTTGTTCCGTCCTGTTGTATTTATTTGTTTTACTTGTGTTTTGTTATTTTTTTTTTGTAATTTTGTGTGATGCACGTCATGTACCTGCGGTAAATAAATATATTTTCTTTCTTCCTTTCTTTCTTTCTCTGTGTGAGATTTATAACTTTTTTCAGCCGATTGGAAAGATTTTTAAAGTTTATTTTATTTTGCCTATTTGGTAAAGACCGGTATTTCCACAGCAGTTCTCTTTTTCTCTTACTGCGAATCCTAATGCCACGACTAATTCATTTTGCTTTTTCTTTAGTCGATATCCGTATTTTTATATTTGGAAAGCATAAATCATAGAGCAACTTAAACAGATCATAAAATAATTTGAATGCCTTAGCGGGATCCGTTTCCTCGTATACGTCAGAAAAAGTGATAGCTTTGATGTTGTCTATGAATTTTTGAACATTTTCTTTCGAGTAATCTCGTTTATTTGAGAACCAGTAATTTAATATGCATGTCCGTCTAACTGGACATCGTAAAAGTTGTGCCGTATGATCGGATACTGCTAGCTCTAAGATTTCTCCATTTGATCCTCGTACATTGTGAATAATTTTATCTATGCAAGTCCCACTGCCTAGTCTGGTTGGAACTTTTATTTGTAATTTGAGATTGTAACCCGCCCGAAGATACTTGAATTGATCTAAATATGTAGTCTTTTTTAAAAGATCAATGTTGAAATCACCACACAGAAGTTTTTTGTTTTTGTGTAATGAAAAAGAATTCAAAAGAATATTAAGGTTATTGAAAAATACCCCAAGTTTACTATTTACGTCCCTGCTATGTGGGCTCCGATAGACACACATCACAGTGACGTTGTGGTCAGTGAGTTCTACTGCACAACATTCAATTATATTAGAAACACAGTACCTTGCCACGGACTCCAATGGTCTATACTTAATTCCGTTTCGTATCATTAAACATATGCCACCGTGTCTGGATTTCCGAGTGTAATGCGCAGCAAGTGTAAAATTAGGAATATGTAACAAGTTAACATCAGATAAAATCATATTGTGCTCCGAAAAACATATTACATCGATTATTTTTCCTGTATTGAGTAATTCACTAAGTGCGACAGTAAATATATGAGATTTGTTCCACACCATCACATCTCAATGTCCAGATAAACATCCATGTCCGAAATCACGAATTTTCCATAATTTTATTCTAATTTTAATTGAAATGGCGTAGTTTTTTTGGAGTGGCTGGCTTTTCTCTTGTACTCAGTAGCAGGGGTCTCTCTAATAAGGCTCCAACAGTAATCCGCGAGCATAGCAGGCTCCCATCTGCCTTGAAATCGCTTTTCAAATGCAACAACATCTTGGTGAAAGCGTTCGCCATGTTCGTCACTGACTGATCCCATATTTTCAGGGAAAAAGTCCAAATGCGAGTGAAGAAAATGCAACTTAAGTGACATATTGCATCCCATTTTATAGTAGCAGTTCAATAAAACTTTTAATTTTTCGCGAAAATCTTCAGATTTCTTGTTACCAAGGAAATTGTTAGTGACATCGACAAAAGCGTTCCATGCTTGTTTTTCAATATTGAGAGCAGATATAAAAGATGGATCTTGAATCAGCTTTTTTATGTCTGGACCTACGAAAACACCCTCTTTAATTTTCGCGTCACTAAGCTTGGGAAACTTTTGCTTGAGAAACTGGAAAGCCGCTTCTTTGCTTATTTTTTTCACAAAATTTTTTATGAGCCCGTTTGATGTGCAATGCCGGCAAAATAATTTTATCTTGCTCAACCAATGGTTCAAATTTTACGTTTTTCTGGCCCACTACTAGAGAGTGACGTAATGGCCAATCTTTTTTAATAAAATGTTGAGCTCGAGCTCGGCTATCCCACTCGCAAAGAAAACAACAATATTTTGTATAGCCTGACTGCAAGCCTGTTAACAAAGCAACCACTTTAAGATCTGCACAAACTGGCCATTTATGATCTCTGTATTTAATTTTTTCTAATAAAAGTTTCATAACGTCATAAGTTTCTTTCAAATTAGCACTATAAGCGAGGGGCAAGGACGGTAACTCATTTCCATTATGCAACAATACTGCTTTCAAGCTACTTTTTGAGGAATCAATAAATAAACGCCATTCAGCAGCTACATGATTTTGCCCAAGCTGTGCCATTAATCCATTTACATCATTGCAAAAAACTAAGCCATTTTCTTTAGAATAGTACGGAACCAGTGAGCTATGTCGTTTACGATAAAAAGATACCTTCACATCTGATTCACATAGATTCCATTGCTGTAATCTGGATGTCAATAATTCTGCCTTATCAATGGGTAAATTTAATTCTCTTATTAAGTCATTAAGCCTACTTTGATTCAATAAAAGTGGCTCAGATGCACATTTTGGGACATATTGGGGGTCCTCGCTATTTTCACTATCCGTCGAACTCGAGTCGACTTCAACTGTCTGAATTAAATTCACTGGGCACTCAGGAACAGGTAACTCGTCAGAATGTGGCTGAGGTTTTATTACCGATGGCACGTTGGCATACTTAATACTTCGTTTTGATTTTTCAGAAAACCCCTTTAATTGCGTTAAACAAAAATAACAATCGACGGCATGATTCGTTGGCTCCATCCACACCATTGGCGTACCAAATGGCATTTTTTTAGTTGTTCCCTTACACCAACCATTGAGATATGTATAACATCTTAAGCAGCACACTTTAGGAACCCATGACTTGTCTTGATTCCTTAAGACACGGTTAAAATAAGCTTGATAGCACTGTTTAATTAAGTCAGAAAGTGGTTTTTTTTTCGATTTCGGCGTAAACTCGCCACAAATATAGCAAAATAAATCAGGACTGTTAACACACACTCGCGACATTTTAGAAGTCAGTTAATATACTAACAAATGCACTATGTTCCATTTGAAAAAGTAATAAGTTTTCGGACTACCCGCATTTTAACTTTTGTAGGTAGGTAAAAAAATAAAAAAATATTTATCCCTATAACCAGATGTGATATCGAAATAAAATGCATACAGTATTTTTATATTGGTCAAGCTTATTATGAAATAATATGAATTGGGTCAGATATTTTTTAAGTGTTGAGTAGTGTAATTAGCAAAAAAGTTTAGCAAATGTGGAGTAAACCCTACACCTGCCATTTTTGTGAGCAGAATGTCATTGTCCACCAGGTCAAAAGCTTTTTTGTAGTCAAAGAAAGCTACATCTGCCTGCCCTCCTGCATCCACTTCTGGTACAATATAACTCATGTAGTTAATTAGGTTACTGGTGGTGCTTCTGGCGGGTCTAAAACCGTGTTGCGCTTCTGAAAGCTGTTCATTAACATGTGAGAGAATGTTGTTGTGTACTGCAGCCTCTAGTACTTTAGCTGGTGTTGAAAGCACAGCCACCGGCCTGTATTGGTCTATGTTCAATGCTGCCCTTCCTTTAGGCACCGGAACGACCTTAGCTGTTTTCCACCTTCCTGGAAATACGGCCTCCGCCAAGCACTGATTGAAGATATAGAGAAGTGGCCTACAAATTACTAATCGACAGTCTTTGAAAATATAGGGCGGTAGGCCATCGGTTCCCGTTGACTTTTTTGGCTTGAGCTTTTGCAGAGCGTAAAGTACTTCATCAACCTTTAGTTGTTCTAAGTGTATCCTAGCCGCCCCATTTTCACCACCAGCCTGTTTCACTGCCGCGTCCACATCCAGCTTGGGTATCTTAGGGCTAAAAACAGAACAAAAATACTGGGCAAATTCCGTGGCACACTCCTCCTTCGTTAGTACCTTATCACCCCTTAAAATCTTGCGTGGACTTCTGCTGCATTTTTGTGAGTTAACGTAAGCCCAAAAGGCCTTTGGATTTTCCTGGAACTCACTCTGCATCCGAACTTTATATTTTTTTACGCAGAGTTTAGTAGATATTTTACTTGCGCCCTACATTTAGCAAACACCTCATAATCGGGCCCTGATTTGCTACACTTATACTGCCTATGGAGCCTAGCCTTTAATTGTATGTTGCGAATGATATCTGTCGTGTACCACTCGGGGTAACTGTACTCCGAGTTTACACGTCTTCGCTGTTTTCTTGGAACGCAGTCATCTAAACTACTATTTAAATCTAAGCTATATATTGGCGTCCAGTCTATAGCTGCTATTAAAGAATACATTAACGGAAAGTTTGCTTTGTAAAAGTTCCATCCAGCGTGCCCCTGAGTGCACGCTGGATGCTCCTCATACTCCGCTAGGGGGCGACGGCGCGGGCGCGGGCAGCTCGGCGCGGGCGCGGGCAGCTCGGCGCGGGCGCGGGCAGCTCGGCGCGGGCGCGGGCAGCTCGGCGCGGGCGCGGGCAGCTCGGCGCGGCGCGCTCGCCCCCGCCGCGGCACAAACGCAGCGAGCGGCGGGTGGTATGGATCGGGCGGTACGATCGGATCCGCCGCGCGCACCTCCAACCCATCTCCCACTGAACGCGTACTCAAAACAAGATTTAATTGGCGTTCATTGCAATTTCCTATTTTGTTGTACTGGGTGAATTCACAACACGTGCTAAAGTACTCAAAATAATTTAGTATATTTGTTGAGCATGAGTATAAGTTAAAATCGCCTATCACTATTAACTTATTGTAGTCCTCACGATAACTTTCTATTATACTAAACAAACACATATATTCGGTATCACTACTACTCGGTGGAATGTATACTTATATAACATAAACTTATTATGTAAATAAACCGCAGCGCTAACCAATTCAAATGCATGATCTTGAATACGTACATTGTTCGGTGTACTTAGTTGCCGTAGCTCGTACCGCGGTGTGGCCACTAAACCCTTGCTTGCGCCTGTCCGCACGATCACACCTGAGTATCTTGTATCCAGGTGGTATTAGTTCGGAATCATATATTGATTCGTTGCATCCTGTTTCCGTTATAGCAAAAAGATCACAACTAAAGGAAGAAATTCCCACATAAAAATCGTGTAATTTTGTTCTCAATCCTCTCACGTTTTGATAGTATATCTCTACAGAATTTAATGTTTTCTCATTGTTTGTTGGGTGGTTTACGAAACCACACCCATTCGCAAAATTCAATGTTAACTGCCCAACACTCTGGTTTACATACTATCTCGTATGAACTTTCTGGAACTCCTATTATAAATGACGCATAGTCTCTTTCTGTTTTATGTTTAATTTTTTCCACTGTTATTTCCGTCTCTTTTCCACATATGTTCTTTACATGCATTTCTAAATTTTCTATTGTGGTATCCTTTTTAAGACGCCAAACATGTAAAAACTTTTTCCTTTCAGTACCTTGAATATTTACTGCACTAGTATTTCCTCCTCTTATTACTTGCTTGCCAGGATAATTCTTTTTCTTTTTCTGTACAGTAATCCATGATTCTTCCCTTTTGCTAGTTTCCATCTGCAGCTCTGCATTATCTGTCGATAACTGTTCTTTATCCATACACTCTGTAGTGGTTTCTATAATACCTGCCGGTTTCGTGGCCACACATGCCACTGCCACTACATTCTTATCTCTGTTTACTAATTTATTTTTACTGACTACCTGTTTTTCGTTTTGTGTGAGTACCTTTGCAAATGATATAGTCTCCTTTCTGATTTCCTTTGGTGTCTCATTTATTTCTTTTGTAGGCTGATTTTTGTTCAGACAATTCTGTAATTCCTCATTTTTTTGCTCTAATGTTTTTATCTGTGTTTCTAACTCATCGACTTTACTCGCCTTTTTCAGAACTACCTTCATCATATTTCGTAATTCATGCAGGTCTTTTTCTGTGTCTACAAATCTGCCCTTGAGCAGATTATACTCCCTTATTTGCTCATCTATTTTGAGGTTCATCTCACCCCGAAATTCTTGCAATTCTTGCAGTATTATACCACTGATATCCACTTCTCTCACTTCTTTTGGAATCCTCCTACTGCCTCGGTCTGTGTTTACATAGCAAGGAGTAACAGTTTTATTCATTATATTCTGGTTACCTCGAACTGGTGTGTCCGAATTATCCTGCTTCGGCGCACTGCAAACACATTCCGGGCATCTCCAATTGCCCTTATGCTCTTCGGTTAATGCTTCAAATTTATCCTTCGTAAGAGCCAAACACTTAAGATGGTACACTTTTCTGCATTCATCTCTACCACATTTCATATACGAAGTGTCGTCTATTACGGTATCGCAGCCGTTACACTTTGTTCCCATTTATTTGAGAAACACACTTTAGTTTTTTGCTATATAATTAAATTACGCTCAACCGATCACACGACCGTTCGCTCTCGCGTTGCGGGCGGAATATGTAATGACATACTTGAAAGTTTTTAAATACCTCTTGAGCTGTGGACAAAACTTGGTTGTTTTTATTTGCACTTACTAAGCACAGTTTTCTTTTTATGGGTGTAATAGATGGGTGGGGGTCACTTTCTTCCTTCTGTGTTGTTGCATTATTTAGGTCTTCCATTGAAGTATTAATTATTCCTTGTTTTTTCGAATACAGTTGTGATTTCATTGTCTTCTTTTGTGACTTTGTTGGAGTTACTGTTTGGCTAGATTTATCTACCAGGTTATTTTTTATTGGAGTCGATGTTAGTCTTCGCACTTGAAGTTTTGTATTTGAGACCTTTCGTTTTGAACATGGCGTGGAGCACTTGGCCTCTCCTGTACCAACTTTCTTATATAATTCTATAACGCGATTAGATTTCTCTAGATCTGACTTTAATTTTTCATTTTCGCTAAGCAAATTGTCAATTTCTTGATGCGCGCTTTGCAACTCAACTCGTAACCCATTGACTTCTTCTTTTAGTTTAGTAATGGATTCATTGTCCTGCAGTGAAGTATCAGGCATACTCATTACTGTAGCATTGAATAATGACGTCTCTGAGAACGACGTAGACAGGACGGGTATTTTTCTAAGTGTAATATTTTCGTCCGCCATACTTGTAACTTTTCCACCAAAAACGAAATATTTTTTACTGTGGTAGTAAATAGTTTAACTTAACTTATTTAACTTTATTTTTTATTTAGTTAATAGTTTTTAATAATTAACAAGATATTGATTTTATTTATTTGGTGGTCTTTTATTAAAATTAGCACAAACCTAGTGCATTTTAGGTTTTGTTTAGCGCATTTCTTACAATAGCAGTTGGCAACACTGAGAATGTGTCATTGTGTCTGTCACTGGCGTTACTTTGTTGTGAAGATTTCCGCTACGGATATCACGTTTATCTAAAGTTCCTGATTTTTCTGACTAACCTGGCTGTGATTTTTGGATTTGTTATTGATTTCATATAATGTGACCTGGCTGCAATTCAAGGTTTTGTTATTGGATTTTTTTTATTGTGACCTAGCTTCGATATATGGACTCTGTTATTTATATGTGACTTCGAACTGTAAGGTGTTGCATTACCTATTGTGATCCCGGTTACAAGGATTCCGAATTTCTGTAAGTAGATACATAATTACCATTACCATTTTCACTAGATACATATTTACTACTCGCAGAAGTTAACTTGACACATGGAAGGAATGTGGCCGCTCTCAATATAATCAAATAATTTAATTATTTTAACATTTAATTTTAGATTTTGCAATTATATGCTCATAATGAATAAAAAGTACATTGTTTCGTTTCATAAACTTTTATTTTAGAATGCAACATTAAATAGGATAGGTAAAGGAATTGTCCCTATATTACCCGATTAACACATGATTTAAAATCAACTATAGTCCAATCAAATAAATAAAAATTAAAGTGTTTTTTTTTTTAAATGTACAATGTTTTTTTTTTTGTTATGTAAATGAATATTATTTTTCAGAAATATGGATCAACCATCCACGTCCAGACAAACAATTGAAGACATGTTGGGTGCAATGACATCTCCAAGAGAATGCATAGCAGTACCCGGTGACTTTTCACTGACAGACCAAGACCTCTATGGTATTTTAGATGAAGGTACTTATCTAGAAATGCATGAGGAATGGATAGACATCATCAAAGAAGAAGTTGTCACAACAGAAATTATAGACACTCAGCAAGCAGGTGTTGAATCCTCTTCAATTTGGATACCAGGCAATCCAACAGAAGTTAACACATTTTTATTTACCGGTAACCCTGGTATTTAAACAAGCCATGTCAGGTACACAGCCTATTGATTATTTTAATATTTTATTTAATATGGATTTCTACACTCTTTTATTGACGTGTACAAATAGAAATGGAGATATTCTTAAAAGAAATGCCAGCGGTCCTTATGCAAGGTTTCGTAGATGGCAGCCAGTGACAATAGAGGAGTTTAAGGTGTTTCTAGGATTAGTCATGCTTATGGGTGTCATTAAATTGAATAGATTGACTGATTACTGGAAGAAACATTATCTTTTTGATTTAACGTTTTCCAAGTACATGTCAAGAAATAGATTTTGTATGATTTTGAGAGCACTTAATGTACAAACAGAAGCAGGAAACCTAAGCCTCAATAAAGTGAAAACATTAATCGAACTATTTAATAAAACGATGGAAAACTTATATTACCCTGCTAGAGAGATTGCAATAGATGAGTCGATGATATTATGGACCGGTCGTTTAATTTTCCGTCAGTACCTTAAAAATAAAGTCCATAAGTATGGTATAAAATTATATATGTTAGCAGATAAGCACGGTATTTGCATGAAAATACATTTGTATGCTGGGTCTCAAGACCAAGTCGTGGGTGGAAGAGACCATGTAAAAAAAGTAATGCGGGTTTTAATGAGCAATTACGTTCATAAAGGCCACTCTTTATATGTGGATAATTATTATTCAAGTGTAGGTATGGCTGAAGAATTGTTAAATAAACATACTTATTTAACTGGTACGTTACAATTTAATAGAAAAGGCAATCCTGCACAAGTCATGAATACCCAATTACAGCCAAATGAAGCATGCATTATGCACCATAGTAAAAATGTTACGGTTACTAAATGGAAAGACAAGAGAGAAATTAGTTTTGTAAGTACAGAGCATACTAGTGAATATAATATCATCATTCTCTTGCCCTTATCCCAATTCATTTGGGGTCGGCGCAGCATGTCTTCTTCTTCCATACTTGTCTATTACTCGTCATCTCATCCGACACCTCCTTTCTTGCCATATCATTCTTTATACAGTCCATCCATCGTTTCTTTGGTCTTCCTCTACTCATATACCCATCCACATTCATACTCAAAACTTTCCTCACAACATTTTCCTCATTCCTCCGCATCACATGCCCATACCACGACAACCGATTACCACACAACTTTTCAGTCACCGGCGCCACTTTCAGACTTCCTCTTATATACTCATTTCTTATTTTATCCATTCGCGTAACACCACACATTCCCCTTAGCATTCTCATCTCCGCCACATGCAAATGCCTTTCATTCATCCCTTTTGTGGCCCAACATTCTGATCCATACAAGACAGCAGGTCTAACCATTATTTTATAAATCTTCCCCTTAAGTTTAAGGGGAATGCGGGAGTCGCAGATTGTTCCCGTGACCTGCCGCCATTTCATCCATCCACTAGTGAATATAATATACCAACCCAAAATAAATATGGAAATATTTCCTTTAAACCAAAAGTGCGAGTCAAATATAATAAATACATGAGAGCCATTGATAAACATGATCAACTGTTGAGTTACTATTGTGCTGAACATAAAACATTAAGGTGGTATAAAAAAGTTATCATTCATGTGATTCAAATTAACATAATTAATGTTTTTTTACTGTTTATTATAGAGTTTCTCTTGCCTAAGAAACCAAGCGTAGAAAGATGTTCTGTGCCAGGTAGGGTTCATGTGCCTGACCATTTGCCTAAAACAGGTGGAAAAAAAATTAGGAAGAGATGTAGACAGTGTTATAATACATCAAAAAAAAGAGTGCAAGTTTATTTTGGTTGCCCAGATTGCCCAGGCTTTCCTGGGTTATGTCTGGGGAATTGTTTTAGATCGTATCACAATTATTAAACTAATTAATATTTTCTTGGTTGATTTGTTATTAAACTAGTTATTCTTTGTTGATTAGTCATCACCATAATATGACTGCCATCAGAATATGATTATAATATACAAATTAATGTAAAAAATTTGTACCTACCTGATTTTTAAAAATATGAATCTTGTAATTAGTTATTCTTATTATATTATTATTAATAAATGTCTTGTTTAATATCTTTCTTTATTCTTTCCCTTCATATTGTCTAACAGTATTAATTAGTTTCTCATAACACTCTAAACGTTTGTCTGCTGGTACATTTCTCAACCTAAAAGCAAGCATTATGCCTAAACCATGCTCAAACTGAGCATAAATTGGAGGCAACTCATCTTGTGTATTCAATTCTGCTGTCAAATCCTTAGAGAATAATGCATTAAAATATTTTTTTGCTGCACAGCAAACATGTTCTGTTTTTTTTTCTATAGAGACCTCATTATTCATTTTATTTTCATTCATATGAAAACTATTTTTTTTTTCTTTTAATATCTTCGTCTTCATCAGAGTCCAAAATTTCTTCAATGCTAGTATCTGAACTGTTGTTAGAAACTACATTGCAACTATTACGAGATTCAGTGAATGGACGCTTCTTTGGTATACTTTTTTGTAAAATCGATTGACTACAGCTTGGAAAACCTTGATTATCCTTATCTTCATTTTGTTGATCATGGAAATCAGTAAACATTGCCTGGCTACATTCAGTAAAATCTTCGTAGTCCTGATTATCTACAAATAGTATTACAATAATAAATAATATTACAATAATAAATAATATTACAATAATAAATAATGATTGAATACATGTAGGTAAGGTTACTAAAATGTTTACTACCTCTGCAATATTTCATTAAAATCAAAAAATACTACCTTGAAACGCCATATTCACTTTTAATATCCACAAATTCGAATAGGAGAAGACAGTAACACGTTTCTGGTTGTCAGACTGGCTCGAATGATGGCGAAAAGCATTAAATCATTACAAGGAGCCAATGACTCATCAGTTGAGTCATCCTTCAGGGAGGCCGATGACTCAAATGGTGAGCCACCGACCAATGAATGGGGCCTGGCTGAAATGTTCACGAAAATGAAGGTGGCAATGAATCGGTTAATCGCCCTCTGGTGGCGAGTGGCGGTACTTTTTAGTTTGCCTATTCGCCGCTTGTGGCTGTCTTGGCGCTAGTTGTCATACATTGAACATGGGGTCAAAGTCCAGTTTTAAAAATATTTTTCGTAACGGTGATTAAGGTTTTATTTTATTTCTTTTATTCACTGGCGTTAATAAAAGTGACACTCAACGCATTTATTTATTGCGAATAAATAAGGTTATGATTTTTGGAAAGATGAAAGACCAATTCGTTATTTATCACTGATTATAGTTCCTATATAATACTATTGTCATAATTATTATTTCACTGGGTCTAAATTGTCACAAACAATATCACTGCATCAAAATACTTTTTTAGAATGTATTATTTATAAATTATAATAACGCAGAGATGTAAACAGTTCGAATGTTGCCAGATTTTTTAGTGTATGCGAACAATCTCTAATTTATGTGATTTTTAAAGAAATAGCCATTGCATCTTATTGTTCACCGGATCCTTGAGATTTCATTTCTAATAAAAATAGGTGGAAAGTTCTCTGTAAATAATAATCCGTGGTCACCCTAATCGACATAAATAAAAAATTTAACAGCTCCTGAAATATAAACCTAGGATTTTTTGTTGTATTTTTACTAGTTTTGACAAAATCAAATCTGTCTTTTACAAAAAACTTCAGACGTCTGCGATGCTTTTTCAGCGAGATATCGGCGATAACGAGTTTGTCACCGTTTAAATGGCGCGGCCATGAGGCTTACGGCTCCTAAAATATAAACACAGGATTTTTTCTATATTTTTACAAATAAAATCTACTATTTCCCAAAATTTCAGGTCTCTGCGACGCTTAGTTTAAAGATCTCCATGGCCGCGCGGTTCGCCGCGTTTCGATGGCGCGGCCACGTTCAAACCCTTATAACTTTTTAACCATTGCTTTGACAAATTTATGGTTTTTGGGAATCGACTTTTACATATTTTTACAAAAACTTGGGATGGTTTTTATTTAAAAAAAACGCCATGGCCGCGCGGTCGAAACGGACGTACTGCAGCGTGGTATGGAGACCTTACTACGCCACTCATATGCTGCGGTTAGAACGAGTGCAGAAACGTTTTCTGTGGCACTTAGCTTTTTATGAAGGGAAATCTAATAAGCCCTCCTACAAAACCCGTCTGCATTATTTTAAAATGCACACGTTATCCACACGCAGAGACGTCACCGACGCTATATTTTTGTACAAAATAGTAAGAAATCGAATTGATTGCTCTAAACTGTTAGGCTTATTAGATTCCGTGCTCCTTCTAGATATCCGAGAAATATAATTACACCGTTATGCCCAGATTATGTAAAATTCTTAACACCTGCAGTGATTTAGTGGATATAATTATTAAAGTAGTTGTAAATAATTCACTTGCCGAGACATGAATCATCTTGTAATAATAATAATTTTAAATTTCATTGATCCGTTAATTTATTATACCAATTAATTTAACCTATTGTAATGTAATTAAAAAAAAATTAAAATTAAAATCATTTACTTCAGGTCTAAAACCCATAAAAAAAAATTAAAAAAGGATTATAAAATTGCCATGCAAACACATAAAAAATATATAAATTACAGAAAATGAAATTGAATTTAAAAATATAAGTCAAATAACAAAATATTAATAATGTCAAAAAATAAATAAAAAATGACACAAAATATCAAAATAAAATGACAAAAATAATAATGAAAAATAAAATGTCAAAGATATGTATATGTGCAGGCGCTGGCATGCAACTGCAGCCATCTCCGCAAGAAAGGAGAATCCCACCGCTCGGACAACACGCTCAGGATCCCATTCGAGCCACCCCTACAGCGACGCAGAAGCGATGCACTCCTTTTCCGGATTATTCCGTAGAAGTCATCGGTAGCAGCATCCGCGAACATCGCCGATGCGCTACAACACCGGGGCCGTCCCAACAGAATCCTGAACGCGTTGTTGTACTGGACACGAAGAGCGTTGTACGCCCGCAGAGTGAAGTTGGTCCACAGGCTGCACGTGTAAAAGGTCTGGCAGTATGCCTTGAACAAGGTTATTTTTACCTGTGAAGAACAACGTGCAAACCTGCGAGCCAGCATGTTACACCGGACAGACAACGCCCTTCGCTCCCTCTCGATGTCCGCATTGTCAGACAGATCATCAGAGACCCAGTGACCCAGATACTTGAATCCATCTACTCTGTTCAAATGTGACCCGCAAAGAGTGACAGGTGGTCCAGTTAAGTAGCTTTTAGTACCAGCTTTGAAAATCATGTATTCACTCTTCTTTGGGTTATATCTGAGCCCATGGGCCTCCGCGTAGGTCTCACAAATTTTCAAAAGCCTGCGCATCGCAGAAAGAGACGGGCTCAGCAACACCATGTCATCCGCGTAACTTATGTTGTTTATACACACCCCATCAACGGAACAACCGACCTTAGTGCTGCTGAGCTCCTCGATCAATTGATTCATATACAGGTTGAAGAGACGCGGGGAGGTTATTCCCCCCTGCCTCACCCCACAGTCCAACCCGTACATGTCCGAATGCGACCCTGCCCATCTGACACTATTTTGCTGGTGACTATACCAATACTCAAATAGTGCCACAATGTCATGTGACAACTTCGTCTCGCATCGCAACTTACGCCATAACTTGTCATAATTTACTGTATCGAATGCTTTTGACAGATCCAAGAAGCAAGCATATACAGGCGTATTTCTGTCTGTGTAGTACTGAACAGTTTGCTTGAGACAGGATGGCACTCTCAGTTGAAAGGCCAGGCCTAAAGCCAAATTGGGCGTCGTTCAGAACTAGGTGCTTTTCCAACTGTTGGTCAAGCAAACTATCCAGTACCTTACTTATGACTGTTGCTAGCGAGATGGGTCTATAATTAGAAATGTCAGAAGAATCACCAGTTTTATTTTTAACAAAAGGAACTACTACGGCGTACATTAAGTCATCAGGCAAGTAACTGTGACCCACACATAAATTGTAGAACAAAGCGAGAACTCTCGGTAGATGTACACCCGCGTACTTCAGATGCTCGATGCTGAGCCCATCGTGACCCGGAGACTTACCTCTAACCATTCGCTTTATAACAGAGGCCACATCTTTGGCGGTGAATCTAACGGCAACGTCTCCGGGGCGATCCACAGCGGCGAGCACCCGCGGCGCGGGTCCGAACGGGGATTCGACCTTGAAGTGGCGCTAAAAGGCACAGGCTATGTCCCGGGGCTCATGCGCACCCCCGACACTCACAGGGCGGCTCGAAACAGCATTCATATTTCTTGTATTTTTCCAGAAATTGCTAAAGTCGTTATTCGCATGATGCTCAGCAATAATATTCATTTTAATCTGTAGTTCATTATTTTGGCAATATTTCAATTTGGATTTAAATATTTTCCTGGATTCACACATTTCTCTGTACACAGGTCCAAAACTAGGTTTACCAATGTTTATCCATGTCTGAAAACAATGCCGCGCCCTCCTGTGAGCATCACTGACAAACTTATTCCAGCCCGGTACATGTCTATACTTCTTACGTAATACTTGATCTAATTTAATTTAGTTTACAGTTCAACAAATTAAGCTTTTTTTATTTCGATTATGGATAAAAATGTGAAAATGGATTATAAAAAAATATTGAATAAGTTATTTGGAAAGAAACCAAAAAGCCTGTACAGAATTTGCTTGGAAAAATTAGTTTTAATAATGAAACCTTATGGTGGGTACAGATTGGTGCAATGCAATGCAAACGTTGATATGTAATGCAACATGCAATGCAAGAATTTGAGGTCCACATTGCTGCAATGTATCATGTAATGTAACAGAATTCTCATAGTGTGGACGCCTCGCGCGCACGAACTGCGCCTGGGTCGCGCACGCTCCGAGCGTTACAACTCGTGCGCGGCTCGATCCGAGATTTGTCGGTTTTTAGTACGAACACAAAGGGGCGCGCAGTGTGCGCAGGACTCAGCCGTGGACGGTCGTTCGTTTCGTTCGCATGCGCAACGATCATGGCGGTGAAAGAGGGTGCGTGGAGTGATGACGAGTCACTTTTATTGATAGAGGAATACAGAACAAGGGAAGTTTTACCCTCAAAATGAAAACTTTTATAAACAAAATTTAAAGAAAGATGCGTGGGACGAAATCGGAAATGTATTGAAAATAACAGCAGAAAAGTGCAATAACAAAATGACAAGTCTTCTCTCTTCTTACCGCCGTGAAAAAGGAAAGGAAAAAAAATCCAAGGGGACTGGAAAAGGTAAGAATAACGCATTTTATTTGTTTTTATATAGGTATTTATTACAATTTAAGTCATCAAAAAATTAAGGTACCTACTTAGATAATAAAATCAAATTACAAAAAAAGTACAATGGAGTTTATAAATCTAAAAATATTTTTTTTGCATAAACTATTTATACCTAGTTACCTAGCGAATAAAAACATGTATATTCAATTTATACAGGATGTTTTAAGTCGATTAAATAATAAATAGTTGATAGTTAAACGTGGCTGCCAAGGGATTTATTTTTAATTTATTTGTTTAAATTCAATATTGACAACGTTTTGTAGGAGCTAGAATAGTATTGTTATTATGCATTAAATAACATAGTTTATTATTAAAAGAATTATGTGCAGTAACTAACTATAGGTCAATAATTAAAGTAAAGCTAGTAAATAAATAAAAGTGTATTAATGTATGTGTGTTTTATTGCAGGTACTTCGGACACATACACAAGTCGATGGTTTGCCTACAATGCTTTAAAGTTCTTAGACGATAGAAACACACCAAGAAAGAGAAAAAATACGGTAAGATTTAAACTACGAGCATCTGTCTTGCCAAGAAACCTTTCCTTCATTCATAAAATAATCAGCTAATTCGTCTCTGATAGCATTAAGATGCGCAGGTGATCGTCTAGGGATATTTCTTACAGGCAGTATTGATGTGATGTTATTATTATTTTGCCTCCACGTACCTTCATTTAAATTTCCATCTTCCTCCCTATCAACTAACCCTGGAATCATGTACACGTTTGTAGAGTGACGTTTTAAATAATTGTGTAAAAGAGTGATTGCCATAACTACCAATTCAGCTTTATCGGGTTGTAAAAGCATTGGTTTTCTTAAAACTCTGAACACAGACGATACAATGCCAAATACGTTTTCAACAACCCGTCTAGCTCTGCTTAATCTATAATTAAATATTCTCTTCGATGAACCCTTTGGATGTATCCCAGCATATGGCTTCATCAAGTATTCACTTAAAGCAAACGCACTATCGCCTAAAAAAAAATATGGTATAGAAACATTTCTATCGGATAGGGGACGTGACTCTGGCAGGTCTAATGTTCAATTCTCTATTGTAACGTTGTACCTTATTTCTTTTAAATAATATTACTTTGATTGTAAATTGGTAATATACGAGCCGCGCGCCGCGCGCCGTTGTCGTGTGACGGAAACCGGTTGGTGAACTATCCCCACTACGACGCGACACTGCCACGGCCCGCGAAGAATCGTCATACGCTCATTACCACGGAGCCGCGAGCCGAGATATCTACCTATCATTCGTCTTCATTGTACCTAAATATAATTCTTTTTAATATTTCCCTCACCAATATTAATATATTGTGCTATTACCAATACCTTGTAAATTCAGTGTCAATCCCAGATCGGGTGAGTGTTGCAAAATATTGCTTATTATGTGTACCTCCAAATAGTTCTACGTAACGTAAATTATAGTGCGCTCATACTTTTATTTTATTACCTGCTACGATCACGCTGTTGTGCTGTCTTTGTGGTGTATTAGAGTTTGCTAATCGCCTTAACGCTTCTAGAATCATTATTTGGTAATTGACCTCATATGACCTGTTCATCTTGACCGTGTCATGATAGCTTACCCTACAAATATTTTCCTATATTCTTTCTTTCTAAGTAATTCTTATTCTGCCTATCTAATTATTAATTGTGTAACTGTTTCACTAAAACTATGTAGTAGTTTTCAATTCATTTAATTACCTTCAACCTTTTTAATTCCATCTATTAGCTGAATTATGATTTGTCACGCTGCCTAGACTGCCTCACCTCGATAGCTATTTGGTGCTAGTTCACTGCTTTCCATTTAGTTAGGTAGTTAGTAAGTGGCTATCGGGATGTTGCAGCCGTGGCTGGAATAGAACCGGACCGTTACTAAAACGGAACATAACGGACATTCCAGGGTTCGAGTACCGGGTTTTAATACCGGGATAGTACACCTACTTAAGTGCGTCTACCTGCGTGTCTGTGCCTACCTGCGTGTCTGTGCCTACCTGCGTGCCTGTGTCTACCTACGTGTCTGTGCCTACCTGCGTGCCTGTGTCTACCTACGTGCCTGTGCCTACCTGCGTGCCTGTGCCTACCTGCGTGCCTGTTTCTACCTACGTGCCTGTGCCTGCGTGTTCTGCACTTAGCTACGCGTCCCGCATCTACTAGCGCGCTGCACACCTACCCGCCTGTCCGCTGCCGAGCTGCCTGACTACCCAGGATAGTGGTGTTCTATAGGCGGGAAAGAACCTGACGCGCGCTCGATATTTTTAAACTCACACCCTGCTCTGCCGATTCTATACATTATTGTAAGATACACTTTAAAAAAAAAAAAACTAATCTTTCTTTTTTTACATCTACCTTCTACTAACCAAACGTTACACTATCTTATCATATAATTGGGTATCTTTGAAAACTCCGCCATCAGAAATCCTCCCTTGACAACCTACGTCTACGAATAGAAAATTATAGTCTGCATCAACTAGAGCAAACATAACGATGCTAAAATTTTGTTTGTAATTATAAAACTCGGTTCCGCTTTTAATAGGGGCTTGAAATAAAACGTGCTTCCCGTCCAATGCCCCTATACAGTGTGGGAAGTTCCACCGGTCTTCAAACTCCTTGCTTATCTTCAACCAGGCGTTGGCAGTCTTGGGTACCTTAAAAAAAATACTTAAATCATTATAATTATTTCCAGGAGTCCATTCAACGCTCAGTCTCCAAAAACAATGCCACCGAAGCCACGCAACATGAGTTCACCCCTCCAGCACCACCAAATGAGCATGGTCTACAGGAAGCGAAACGATCCAGAAGAGACGAAAACAATGTTCTTACCGATGTAGTGGGGATATTGAAAACAACTGCACAGAAATTGGACAGTTCATCAAGCATTCCTGACTTAAGAAAAAGTTTTGTTTCATTTATAGGAGCTAAAATGAGTAACTATTCCTCTCAGACTAGGACTTCGGTTGAACACGCAATATTTGAAATTATTATGAAAGCCGACAGGGGATATTATGAATCTTGGCAACATCAACCAAATGCATATACAGAACCATACTCCAATCGTCCCTCAACTTCAGTATCCTACGGTTATACCACAGCAGAAAATGTAGACGCTGCTAACTACTCAATCAACCAGCAGCCTTTGTCGGTCTCTTCACAAGACTCACAGCACTCTTCTATAGATGATTTTACTGATTTAATTTAGTTAACAAAGAAAAATAAAGATTTTGATTATATGTACCTTAATGTTTTCTTTTAATTCTTCAATTATAGCAGAGCACACTTCAGGAACAATTCCACTTATAGATTGTTTAGATACTCTAAATGTATACTGCAGACTTGTGTAAGAGTCCCCGGAGCTTAAAAATCGAAGAGTAATCGCTAGTCTATCTTGGGCTGAAATTGGAGCTCTTCAATTTGAATATTTTCGACTTATTCTTGGTGCGACTATCGCGAGTAAATTTTCAAAGTCTGTTGGCGTCATCCTCGTAAAACTTTTGTATTGGCCACTTATATGCTGGAAATTCATATCTGTCTCTGCCTTCTCTCCGTTTATATAATTCTGTGCGCCACCAACGTCGGGATCTTTGGCGTTTTTTTAAAAGTTGATGAATGATTAACAATGAAGCACTGATAATCGTCAGAGCAAGAAGGCTGTCTTCAGACTCCATGATTCGTAAGTATATCGACTTAAGTAGAGTGATGTGGGCAAAGAAAAGAACACGTGTGACGAGGGCTAGTGTTTGTAACGAAATGCGGGAACAGATGTTCTCGTTCTGATTCGTAGTCAATGCGCGTATCGCGCGCGCCACACGCCCAAGGCAGCAGGGAACATGCAATGTAAGGCAGAATATTACATTACATGTTGCATTGCACCAATCTGTACCCACCTTTACATCGAGGACCAATTAAAAGCGATTGAAGTCAAATTTTTAGACAATGTAAGTATACATAATTATACAAGACTTTTGTTAGTTACGATTATGAGCAGGTATATCATTTTTGATACTCAAATATTTTAACTATTTCAGATACACGATTTAAAATGGGATATAATGAATCTTGGTCTTCCTAAAATTATTTCTACAGATTTGTTCTTCAAAATACAACCAGAGGAGAAAATATCCTTAAACGACGAAGGACTAAAGTATACAGGCAAATGCGAGGATTGTGGGAAAAATTATGCAGCAATGATCGATTTAGGGGATTTAATACCACGACATTTAGTAGATAATGTAACATTAAATGTATTATACTGTAATGACTGCGGTGGGCTTATTTTGTTTTTTGGAACCCTATATAGGGCGATGTGTTTTTTATTTTAAGTTCAGTACCTAAGTAGAATGTTTTTAGTGTCATGCTTTTAAGTTTGATTTTTGTGATTTAATTAATTAATTATATTTAAGTTGAATGTTTCTAATTTTTTTAAACAGGTTTTTATGTCTTCGACGTGCGGGCTCCGTACTTCACGGGACTTGTACGTATGGGACCCTTAGCTTAAAAGCTCCCCTAAGCTAACCCCTAATTAAAATTTTGTTTCACCATCATTTCTATCACTTAGCTACCCCTAGCTAAGTGATAGAAATGATGGTGAAACAAGGGGACACATAACTATGTGACGTTTTGTTTTCGATAATATTGACTGATTCGTTTTCAAACTTATCGATACTATGAAACTTGACAGTTTTTTATCAATTTCTCTTAAATATACACCTAAATGGATACAGTTATTAATACATTATGTTCTGATACCAATATCAAATATGATTTCATTTACATTTTTAATTAATTTCATATTTTCTTGAAAATTTGCTCTGTGCTTACATTACGAAACCTTGCGTATTATCTGTGGTCATATTATTTGGTTTTTGACACATATGTCATTCGTATTTCGAAAGGTTTGAAATTGTTTGTTGTGAGAGTTCAGCGTCGCGTGTTATTTAGAGGATTATCAATTATTTTCCATATTTAATAAATTTTTGATCAGTGAGGCGTCTTAGGGGCTTTTACTTTGAAAACTGTCAATCGTTACGGTGAAATAATGGCAGAAAAGATGAAGCGTAGCCAAAATTTCACAATGGATGAGAAAGACAAGTTGGTGATATTGGTGTATGCCTATAGAAATGTAATTCTGAATAAAAGAACAGACGGTACCACCATTCAAGCCAAGAATGCAGCTTGGATAAAGCTGTGTAATCAGTATAATTCAACGGGAAACATGTACAAGTTAGTTAACATTAGATACAAACCAACATGCCATTATTTATTAATCTGAATATTACCACGTTTGAAACTATATATATATATATTTTATTTTAGGAGTAAAGATGAATAAGAGTCTGGGAGAAAATGAAGAGTGAAGCAAAAGTATATAACTCGAGAAACAGGAGTTGATCGACTGGAACGGGTGGAGGACCATCAACCAGTAAAACAGACCCTATTCTAGAACAAGTCTGCGATTTAATGGGTCGAGGCTGCAGTGGTATTGCTGATGTTTTAAATTCAGATGCAATCATCACCATACCAACCACAGATTTAGAAGTAGCCAATGAAGAATCGCAAACAGATCTTGGATGCTGAATTCAATTTTCAGGAGTCATTTAATGACTTAAAAGAACATGAAGACAAAGAAGTAAACACTCAAAGTATAGTATTACAACTCCTCTTTGGAAAAGGCGTAGGCCTATACTTAAAGAACACAACCAACCATCACAGGCAGAAGTTATGACCACCTTATGTTCAGGTTTCCAAGGGGTAAATGACATAAAAATTAATATTGAACATTTAAAAAAGAAAATGCTGGAAGAAGAAATTGAATTTAAAAGAAACCTGTATGCTGTACAAATAGAATCAGCGAAAACAGACCTAGAAATAAAAAAAGAAGTATTAAATCAAATAAAAGGTATGTCTTGTCATAAAAAAAAAACATTTATATAATTACTATAATAGTGCATTACTTGTAACATTATTTTATTACATGTTACAAGTTATCAAAATAATTTGTAATTTGTATTCTTCGAAGCCCGTATGCATTCTGAGATGTAATGTTTGATGTGAAATTAGTTATTTGCCCATTTGAAATAAGTTCTTCTATATTGAGAACAATGTTTTCGTTCACTGATTCCTCTTCATTTCTTAAAATACACATGTTGTGTAAGACACAGCAAGCAATAATTACATTGATAGCATTTTTTAAGTCTAATCTTATACCAATGGCTAAGACAGGAAAACGTCGTTTTAAGACTCCATACTGCCTTTCCACCACATTCCTAGTTTTTATATGAGCCTCATTGTATTTTTGTTGTCCTCTTGTTGTGGGATTCAAATATGGAGTCAAAAGATGAGGCTGAAAAAAAAAATTATAACTGCTGCTTTATTGGTAATTAACATTACTTAAACTTTACAGGTGGAAACTTCAATCTGAAGAATTTGTTTGGTGTGTCGAAAAGCGATTAAAAATATGAGAAATTGTAATTTACGAAAAAAAAATATACACAAACTATGATACCTAAATACTAACTTGTTTTATTTCTATAGATATCTATCATACTATTCTAGACATAATGTGTGACTGTTACCTACTCTAAAGTTAACAAACTGGCAGAATAACCTCTCACTTGAAGCTATATTTTTACCCGATGTTCCCGAAGGAGGATTATATTTGTAGTATTAACTATTTACCTTCAATGGGTATCCGCTGTCACCCAGTAAATAGCTGTCAGAATAGTCCCCTCTTTCAAATTTTCTGAAAGTGTTGCTATTTTAATAAATAGCTGAGTCATGTGTTGAACCTGGCCAACGAGCCACAACCTCTCTTATTAACAAGTTGGCTGATGCTACTGTTTGTACATTTATAGACATGACCCCTTCCTATTTCTAAAGAGCTCTGCATCATCTCCACCTTAAAAATACATACATTTTATTGGTCAGTGGGTCGTCTTAGGGGCGGATTTTATGTTTGTAAGTTTAATCGTAATAATATTTAAACATTCATTTCATAATTTTAACTAATATATAAAGGGTGTTGTATTTTCACCTGGTGATTGTATTTTCACATGTGTACAATCGATGCATCCAATAACATTAGGGAACCTTGCAATATTATAAAATCCGATCTTCACTTTTTCTTGTTCCTCACTGGTTTCAGGAAACTTTATAAACTTCGGACGTAGAGTCACTATTGCTGCAGACACTCTTTTTATTATTCGACTGCAAGTAGCCACACTGATCCCACCCATGTCCGCCACGGCCAACAAATGGTTACCCTTAGCATAAAACCTTAATGCTATCAATATCTGATTTGTTGGAGGATTTATTTATTTATTTGGGAGTATTTTTTAAGGCATTGAATCGAGTGTTGATCAATCGATCTAATAGGTACGAAACATACCCAATACCCTACCATATGATAAATAAAAAATAGTATTACAGCTTAAAACAATTTTGTTGCGGCAATGCTAGTGGCGGCTTCTACAAAGGCAGACAATTCGAACAGAAAAAGACTCTATTTTTATAACGTTAACCGTGGAATTCGGTTGTGCATCCTTGTAAAGTCTATACAATAGATTTCTCAGAATATTTTTTAGTAAACTGCATATTTACCTAGTTTGATGAAATTTCTAAATTTCACCGTTTACGGTTAAGAAATAAAGTCTGAATTCGCTTTTCGTGTTATTATTTGTTTACCTATTTATCTACCGCGTATGTATTTTTATTTATGTTGATGTACCTATCTTAAAGAACACGGCGCCGAATTATTGCTTGATTTAAATTGCGTTTATCTACTTATAAGTTCAATAACTCTAATTTTTCCGTCATACTTTCTACAGGCTTAGGAACGTCGCGTTTAGCTAATGCGTCTGTCACTTTTCACAATACCTATTAAACGCGTTCACAATCGCACTTCTTAACTCATCTCGAGTAGTATGTTCCTCGAAATAAACTAGTCTTTTTATCTCACACCACAAATAAAAATCCAGTGGGGTTAAGTCAGGGCTCCTTGCGGGCCAAGCCACAGGGCCACCACGACCTATCCACTGCTCACCAAACTCACTGTTCAGATACGCACGCACTAAATTCGCATAATGAGCAGGGCATCCAACATGTTGATAGTACATACCGCGTAAATAAGCCAGAGGCACATCCTCTAGCAACTCCGGTATCATATTCTGCAGCATATCCAAATAAGAACCACCAGTCAGGTGCCCTTCAATAAAAATAGGCTCTATTATTTGGTCATTAATAATGCCTGCCCAAACATTCCATGATCGAGGAGGCGCTGGGTTACAGCCAGATTGGTGGAGGTGAAGGGAACTTGAGGGTCGGTGATTCCACGAGCGCGCAGTGAGTTCAGGTTTTCCGGCTGAGCATACAAGAGTCTAGCCTCTTCCAAGTTCTGGTGCGCCATCCCATAAAAATCCACCATTGCCCAATACTCCACATTGGAGTAGACATATTGCCGAATCATTTTTGACACGTGATTAGGTTACGCGTGAGTGACCTAATACAGCGAAGCGCGCGACAACACTAGGAAGAAAGGGCGCCAATCGCGTCGGCTAGACTGTGTAAGCGTGGGGTGGGGGCGTGGCTTTCGGATCAAGCTGTCTGATCGATGAATGGATTTTTCAATGGGTACCGTTTGCATGTGTTGCCGATCGTCGATACGTTACGTACACACACATACGCATTTACCGCAAGGACTACTACTTCGAGATCTCATTATTTAACAAAAAAAACAATAAATTTAATTTTTCGTGATTTTTTTTATTGTTACTTTTAGAAAAAAATAGTCCCAATCGTTTCGAGTTCGATGATCGAGTTTATGGCTTTCGGTTCCAGAACGACCTAAAAGTAACCGTGTATAGATATAGATATAGATGGAAAATTAAAAAAAAATAATTTTCAAACAAAATAAATAGCAGAATCAACTGCATAAAAAGCAAACACGCTTTATCTACGAAAAGTCACTGACCGTTGCGCAGCGCGGTGCGGGGCGCAGCGATGGCGGTAGGTAATCGAAGGTAGGTATTTTAGTCGGAGAACAACAAATTAGCGGGATAAACTCACTAAGTTGCACGTTGTTAATTAAAAGATCACTGATTGAATAATTAATCACATAATATCATATCACAATCAGAATTTACACCATCAAACGTTTGTGTGTCACCATATCTCTCCCGATATGTATGCAATGGTAAAGCTTCGTTTTGGTTACATTCTCCTTACGTAAGTACCATGTCGGTGTACTCGGCAGCTGGGTACCTTATTTGAGGCATAATTAAACTACAAAACTTCAAACCTAACCTAAATCACGAAACTATACCTATTAAATGCTTAATTAACTAACTAATATTACACTAACACTTAACAATAAGTCACACTAACCTATGCACTAATCCAACTATCACAAATCGTCTTTAATCTTAAAACTTTAAAAAAAAAAAACACGGAAATGCGCGCGCGGCTCGGCTCGTGATAAAAAAATTAGGCGTGTGCTCTCCTCAAAGGGCGCCGCTATGCACTGACTGCGTAGTTACCGAGTCCGAGACTTTTGCCAAAAAATTCCGCTCACACACGCATACGCAATGGTCTATGCACCACCACTAATGCATAATTTGCGTAAGTAATATTTCTTTTTCTTTCTAATTGTACTATTTTGTGTGACTGGGTGGGGCGCGTTAGAGTGAAATAGTATGACACCTTTCTCTGTCTTTCAAGCATATTGAGACGTAGAGAATAGAATCGTACGTTTTGCACAGGTTCTTGACCTTACAATGTTTACCTATTATTACGGACTCAGATCTACATCATGTTGTAAAATAAGAAAGTGAAAAATAATTTCCTGTGGCTAAAGTATTCATTGGATTTGATTGAATTTTTGTATACGGGTAAAGAACATGACACTCTTTACGTGGTTTAAAGGATTGTCAATCGTCCTGCTCCACTCTGTATATGTGTTGGTATGTACCTATTTATGTATATCAATCTATGTTAACAAATTGGATTTGTTTTCTTATTTATTTTTTTGTACTCTATCACAATGCTATCCTATTGGACCCAAAGGTTGACTGGTAGAGAATGCCTTGTGGCATTAAGTCCGCCTATGTACCACTCTTGTACATGAAGTTTAAATAAATAAATAAATAAAATACAAGTCACTTCTGAACAATTTTCTTGTTACATAAACAAGATCAGAACAACAAATGGGGTGGTGGAGGGATACCATCACAGACTGAATTCAAAAATACCGCTTAAACCAGCCCTATATTATTTTCTTCAGTTGCTAAAAAAAGGAACTGAAGTACAAGAAAGAAAATTATAAACTTATATTTTCACTTACGGGACATCTTCCGTGATTATTCAGTATAAGTTTAGTTGTAAACCGTGAAAGCTTAAAACAGTTTTTAAAGAAAATTATGTCTTTACAGTCAATTGAAAAGACGAAGGCTTAAAATACAATAGAAAGATTTAAAAAAATTTCAACAATGCGTTACAAGGACAAATTTCAAGTTAAGAATGTTTAAAACATTTAGCGAATTTGGTTAATTAGTACAAAAATAGGATTAAAAATTCAATAAATTCCCTGTACTAACACAGGGAATTTATTTTTGGTTAGTAACTTTGTCTGTAAAGTTTTTGTTTAATTTTATCTGATGTTTCGTATTAATGTAATAAATATCTTTTTATCCGACTGTACTACTGTCTTAAAGCGAATCTCACCTAACGCGAATCTGACTTAACGCGAATCTGTCCTTATGCTAACAAATGAATCTCATTGAATGACAGTCCACGTGGACTATGTTAGATTGGCTTACGATATTTTGTCTCATAGAAAATGGAGATGGAATGATCTATTCGACTCGTGCGCTGGGTAGGTATTTTCTACCGTTTGATACGTAAACATTTTTAACAGGTTGTTTCATATTTCTAATGATTTTTTTTTTCTTTAATAATAAATAATAATAATATATCATTTATTTCAGGTAACAAAGACCCATAACATATATACCTTATAGACTATCATACATACTTTATAAAAACAAGACCTCTCCAATATAGAGGTATTCCTCGTAGCGCTCCCGTTTTGAAACGCTCCCATCTAAGCGCTCCCGTTTTGTTCCTCCAAGCGCTCCCAAAAAGAGCGCTTCGAGGAACGATTAAAAATATTAAAGTTTATTTCCTCGAAGCGCTCCCATGATTAACTTTCGGATAGAGATGGGACTATACTAACTGAAATTATCGATAATAAGTAGAACACATTGTTATAATATACAACTAGCGGCCCGTCCCGGCTTCGCACGGGTTTGGTAATTAATTTTTTTTTTTTTGTTTTATTGTAAATCCTTTAGTCCACCAAATAGATGAATATAATCTACCGACATATGTACCTATTCATATTTTTTTATTGTTTAGAAAGCTTATGATTTCTCTCCATTATGTTTCCCATTACTACCCCCTTCCCCGCACACCTCAATGTTTTTTTCCGGAAGTTTTTCGTAGAAATAAGGCAATGAGGTGTCTATCGTTTACGTCAATGGTAGAAATGACTTTCCTTGTCCTAGGCGGGGCGAGAGAGTGTCAGACTCTTACTGACTAAAACCACCTACTGACTAAAATCACCTGCTCTGAGCCGGGATCCAGTAACGTATTGCGCTCAACGGTGATGCTACCTATGCGATTGATAAAATGGATAAAACAATTTTATAATTAATTTTTGCCAAAAATAGCGATACTAACTTCTTAGCTAAGAGTTAAAGATGCGGCGCGCGCGGCGTGTGAGTCCTGCACACACACATACAAACCGTAACCGCGCTTCCCCATTGTATCCTAGAGAGTCGCGTTTAACGAATTCACACGAACCCAGCCGAGCATTGCCCGAACTTGTGTTTACGTAAAATTGCGTTTTTTTGTTATCGCAAGTTGCGCGAATGTGTCACGGAAGCAAGTTTGTTTACTAATAAAGTTTGTGAAATAATTGTGTGAGCATGGAACCAATTGCTGGACCAAGTACTGGAAACGTGCTAATTAAATACGTCCAAAGTAAAAAAGGAAAGAAAGTGTTGTTATGTGATAATTATATATACAGACCTATAAAAGTTAATAAGAATGGGAACAGTGTGTGGCGGTGTACAATAAAGACGTGTGGTGCCTTCCTAACTCTTAATAAATATGAAGATATTTTAAAAAAGAACGAACATTCTTGTCGGCGTAATGAGGCATCACAATTTGTGCGAGAAGTAGTGGAGGATATTCACCAAGAAGCCATGTCCACCTTAGACCCTCTCCCTGAGGTTTATAAAAGAAAACTTAATTGTTTATTAGACCAGGGAATTAATTTGACAAATCAAATACTAAAGCTTGGGAACAGATATCAAAGGTTTTATTTCCTGATTACGAGAATTTCACACCTGAACGAAAAAACAAAGTTGGTGAGCTTACAGTTTATATTTATTGTTTTTTTTTTTATTAAATACTATTATACTTTATTTAGCTGCCAAGGCAGAGTTCCTCTAGTCATAAAATAGGTCGCAAAATGCTGTCTTATGACATTCGGTGCTGTCTGTTCTTCATCTGCGGGTTGTATTGGGAGAAATTCATCAACACTTATAGCAAATTTATCTCTTTGTCTTAAACCATCTCGATCAGCGACAAAATTGTGTAGCACACAACATGCTTTTATTATGTCAGTAGCGAAGTTATAGGACAAGTCTATCGGTCTGTGAAAAATGCGCCATTTGTTTGCCATAATCCCAAAAGCGCATTCGACATATCTTCTGGCCCTGCTTTGACGATAATTGAAAACCTTTTGTTGTAAATCGAGATTTTGACCACCATATGGACGCATAATATGTTTGCTCAGTCCAAAAGCTTCGTCACCCACAAATACATACGGGGTTTGTGTATTGAAACCAAAGAGTGGCTGGGGATGAGGTAGTGGTAAGTTGTTTTTAATCATTAGCTCGTACAGTTTAGAATTTTGAAACAGGGTTGAATCGCATTCTTTTCCGTATGCACCGATGTCGACAAAAATGAATTTGTAATTTGAATCCACAATAGCTAGCAACACAATCGAAAAGAAGGCTTTATAATTAAAGAAAAGTGACCCACTATTTGCAGGTTTACACACGCGGATGTGTTTGCCATCGATGGCACCAACACAGTGAGGAAAATTTGCCTTCATATCAAAATCCCTCGCTATTGTTTGGAATCTTTCATTTGTCAGTTCTGGGATGTTGTCTCGAAGAAGATTTGTCCATATAGCACGACAAACTCTATGTATCATATACGCAATAGTAGATTTTCCCCGTTTGAATTTCAAATGTAAATCCGTTATTGAATTTCCACTTCCTAGGTATCTGAAACAAAAACAATTATTTTAATAATTTTATTATGAGATAGATATTTTTTTATTGCTCATAAGAACTAATTAATACTAAAAGGCGGCCTTATCGCTTGAAGTGATCTCTTCCAGGCGACTCTTGATGAAGGAAATTTAAAATCAATTAGGTATTGTGTGTCATAAGCAGAGGTCGGAATTTGTCGGTCATTCCAGGTCCGCATTCAAGTGAATACCTATGCCCTGTTTTTTCAGTGAATGACCTGCAGATTCCGATCTCGCCATTCCATGGTCACATAGTGAAAGTTGTTTGTTATCGATGTCTGAATATGTCAGTAAATTTTCTCGGGTAATCAAAAATTCACGATGTATAACTTATTAAATCTTGTTTACTATTGGTTTTGCAGGTAATGATTTAGTGAAGAAGTGGAGAAGTATCAAAGATAATTTCTTCAGATACTTAAAAACGCGCTACGAATCTGAAAAAGTATCATTTATATAACCAACTTCTTTTTTTGAGAAGAGTGGAACAAAATGCCACCGAATCCAGCTTAGACTCGCCTAGTGATATCAACACTGAATCTATGTCTACAAATGATGAAATTACTATAGATGAGTCTCCGCGCTATGTTCCAGTCGCGCGCAAAAGGGCAATGCAAATAAATGAATTTGAAAGAGAAGCACTAAAAGTTCTCAAGGAGCCGGAAAATCGGCATATGTCCTTTTTCAAAGGTATATTGCCATCAATACAAGATTTTTCCGACCGAGAAACTCTCAGTTTCCAAAGTAAAGTAATACAAATTATAAACGATATGCGGTATGGACAAACATCATCATATGTGTGTGGCCCATCAACGTCTCAACAACCATTATCATATGGATATCAAACAACAAATTTTCAAAGTACATACAATTCTGATTATAATAATTCAATTACATCTCCAGATCAAGTATCTCAAGCAAGTGAAGAAACCGAATACGATTTTTCGAATATGTAATTACTGGTTAGTCTCTCTAAACTTAAACTTATGACAATTGCTGATTATTTGTTAGTTGATTACTGATATTGATTAGTTGATTATATAATAAACAGACCAAAAAAACTGTTATCTTTTCATTACTTATATAAATTCTTACCTTAAAGTAATTCCCAGCATTTCTATTGGTTCCACTGGATTCCTCATATTAGTATAGTTTTTTCGTATGTGTGGTTCTAAGGACTTTAATAAACATTCGAAGCTGGATACACTCATTCTAAAAAAAATAAAAAACTTCTTTTCGTCTAATAGCAACTCCCGATATTCTAACAAAAAAAACTGTCCATCACTATTTCTTAATGAAATGAAGGGACAGATCCAATACCGTCTTGTGATTTTGCGTCGATTTCGGCGGTGACGTAGTAATAGGAGCAATGCTAGACGTCTTTTCCGATCCATGCTTTCCTATAGACTAACTGCGATGTTTTTACAAAAATGCTTGCCGCAACTGTGCGTCACCGCTGCGTCGACCGAACGTTAAGACTGCGTCGACCGAACGTTAAGACTGCGTCGACCGAACGTTAAGACTGCGTCGTAGTAACGCTGCGACGACGCAGCGCCTGTGTGGCCGGCTATGCGTCAAAATATTTGCGTTGCGACGACGCAACGCGCCGTGTGGACGTTCGCTAACGGTGACGCAACGCCGTACGTCTTGTGGTCCGATGATGGAATGGACTTGGCGGGATCAAATTGTGCAACTCCAATGAACACTTATTAATTAGTCAGTAATAATTAAGATTATGAAACGATCTGTGATTTTTAATTTTAAAGATTTTTATAATATACATACTTATACTACTCTTAGTATTAATGTTGTTTTAATGTGATTGTAACTTGGAATATGTTTTTATATCCTATTTGTAATGGTCATAATATAGCCTGTATGGATACAAGTTAACAACTTTTTGTTTCTCTCAAAAATACCCAGTAGTTTTTATTTTATTAGCATTTAAAGTTTCGAAAAATATTCAGTCGCGCTGGCAGACTCGCTAATGCGTATGACGTCACAGTACCGTGGCGTGGAGCTAGTCGCCAGGGGTTATTCCCGTTCGTCCACACCCCGTCGCCAGTGGTACACACAAAGTACTAATGTAATTATTATGTAGGTCTACTGCAATGTGATTATTATACGTATATAATTTAAATTAAGTATATCTATGCGTTTTATTTATAACATCCTCTTTGAATACCTACACAATAACATTGGTCCTTGTATACACATAAGAGTGCCGAAAGCAAAAAGATATTATTCTCTCAATTTCGTAATTTGGTTAAGCATCTTCGATGTCGATGATGCACACATGACTTTTTAAAAATTATCGATATAATTCATTACTTCATGCTTTTCCCTATTTTTAAACGTGGGAGCGCTTCGAGGAAATAATTTTTAATATTTTTAATCGTTCCTCGAAGCGCTCCTTTTGGGAGCGCTTGGAGGAACAAAACGGGAGCGCTTAGATGGGATCGTTTCAAAACGGGAGCGCTACGAGGAATACCTCGAATTATAAACTATTGTACACGAAGTGACGGTGTCGTGTTGCACTGCGTGGTGTCGCGTAGCCTGCCGCGGAAACGCCGATATATGACACCCTTCGGCCAAAACTCTTCCTTGAGGAAGGTCTCAATATGATGAGTCGGAACTCGCACCATAAACGACTTGAAATTCATGTTGTGGTGCGAGTCCAACTTCTCAACCCTCAAGGTCCAGTTGGTCTTCGCCCGGACATACTCCACGACCTCCTCAACCTTCGTGGTGTGATGTAGCCGGGATACATAAAGCTGCGTCGTTGGTATTGCCGGACGCAGCACATTGGGTACTACCAGCGCGGTCCCGCACTGGTTACGACAGGGGGGCTTCTTCCTCTTCTTTCTCTCCACCTTCACGAAGCCATCCTTGTCACACGTGCCCGTGGCTGGGCCTTGCTCTTTCGAACTCCTGTTCTCCTGTTCCCCTGTTCTGTGTGTTCTTTGTACCTATTATCTTAATTCATCATCATCATCATTTCAGCCGAAAGACGTCCACTGCTGGACATAGGCCTCCCCCAAGTGTCGCCTCATTGACCGGTCCCGTGCGACTCGCATCCAGCGGATCTCTGCAACCTTCACCAGGTCATCGGTCCACCTAGTGGGAGGTCTTCCAACGAAGCGTCTTCCGGTTCGCGGTCGCCACTCCAGAACTTTTCGGCCCCATCGGCCATCCGTTCTGCGAGCAATGTGCCCTGCCCACTGCCACTTAAGTTTGGCTATTCTTCGGGAAAAAGTGGCAACACTGCCCGAGTGGCATGTAAAATTTGTAATTTAACTTAATTAGTAAATAAGTTATATTAAGGCGTAATTATTTGTGTAAACGTATCATAAATGCGTAAATATTCAGGAATATTGTTATCCTGATAATTAATAAAGTTTTATTTTAAAGTTAACCTAATCTAAAAATAACAGCTGACGTTCTAACTACGGATTTATACGGATAATTCAGGGGAAGTATTGTTTAATCTTATTTCAAATCACCACACAAACGTAACTTTAACTCTATAACACATCCATGCCAATTTTTAGAATAATTTTTTGCTGATTTATTACCCTGTACTGGTTCTAAATCGCTTTCTTGACAACCGGTCGTGAAACAAAAAAAAAAACAGTGTAATTCCAGAACGCTGTTTTTTTAATTCGATCTTTTCAATATTAATTCATAAATATATCGTTTATGATCATTATTGTCTTGAAGTAATATATTAATAAGCTAAGTTTAATTTTTATTTTATTTATGCAAGACCCCCCACCCACTTAAGAAAAAGTAAATCCCTAAGATAATAAAACCATTGAAATTGAATAGGTATTCAACTAGATACATTGAATTAGATAATCTCTTAAAGCTAATATAGCAGCCTACCTCATTTAATTTCATAACTGAAGGTTTTTTCCTTGCTTTTTTTCCCTTTCATCGCTAACTTTTCTTTATTAGTCTATTCTATTAGTTCTCACCGTTTCTTTACTTCTAATTTCCAGTAACCAATCCCGAAACCATGCCTGTGATGACCCGTAAGGCTCAGGATAAGGAGCTAAAATTAAGAACGGCCCTCCAAGAACTTAAAGAATCAAACCTCTAAGTCCAACAACTGTTACAGGACAGAGAAGAGAGTGAGGTGGAAGTCAATAAGATTAATGGCAAAAACTCAAGCTTAAAACGGGAGTTAGTAGACCTACAGCAGCAATACTTGGGCGTTGTTGATGAACGGGATAATTGTAGTAACTTATATGAGGAGGCTTTATATAAAATTAGGGACCTGGAAGATGAGTTAATTCATGCTAATAGTTGTCTATTAAAGTTACAGAAAGAAAAAGAAAGAAACCTCTTATATAATGAATTATTAAATATTAATTATAACCGGGGTTCCTTAATAACTATTGATCTGACTGAAGATTCCTTACTGAAACAAAGTTATACAGTTAGCAATAAGTTAAAAAATATGCAAAACAATATAGAATAATTAAAAAATATTATCAATTTAGGAAACAACACAAACACTTTTCTGAATATATTATAAATATATCCACTGAGGAAAGAGCGTGTGGATTAAGTTAATAAATTAAATAATTACCAAATAAAATTAAAAGACAGTATAAAAATTTATAAAATTTATACTCAGCATTTGCAGTCTAAAATCCAGGTACTTCAGGACTCACTTAGTTCCCTTTCTAGTAGGTATGTGAGTTCTCAGAACCAAATTAGGGAACATATTCTTGCGGCAAATGAATTTAGGTAAATTAGTAAGTAATAACCTGAGTTTTTCTAACCAAAATCATTGTATGCCAGACTCAACTTACAAACAGATAATGGCATCAGTAACTAGAAATGTCTATAATGTTAATACTGATATAACAATATTTATAGGAAATAGTTCAAACAAGACATAACAGACAGTGTAACAGAGTTGTTACAGTTGAATTGTCGCAAAACTAATATTGTGTGCTTTCCCATATTTTGAAAAATTGTCAACCAGAACAAACAATTATATTCACATGTTAAATAAACATGTACATTTTTTAGTAGGTCACTATAGTGACAAACTTTATATCTTGATATCAACACTTTTGTTGATAAACTTCAGTCGACTCAGGGTAAAGTGTATCTACCTTTAGATGTAGACACATAATAGCTCGGCTATTAGCTTTTAATATTCACTCGGACATAAGTAGTATGTCGAAGTTTAGTTATATTATTAACATGTAATATCTTGGTAAATCAACATAGAGGAGCGTCCTTGCAAATTCATCTCTTGTGCAGAGCTCAAAAAAAGCGGTGAGTGTTGTTTTTGGAGCAGAGGTTAATCTCTCTTGGAAATTGTTTGCAGTAAAATAGACACGTTCACCATTTTCCAAGTGTACAGTCAGGTGTGTGACTGTCGGGTGCCTTTCGTGTAACGGGAAGGCTAAAAGCCGCCACACGGCTTCGTTGCTGCTAACATAACGACCAGACTGATACGTTTGGACTTCATTTATGGGATTAGCAGCATCGGTGTTTTTTAAATTAAAAATAGCTTGGTCGCTACCTTTGTTTATGTATTTACATATGTATTTGATAGCGCGCACTGAGCTGCAAGCCTCTACGTTAATATGGGCGTTAAACATTTTTGACAATACGGGCGAAAAAGGAACTACCCAACTATTATCAATAGTAACAAACATTTCGAACTTTTACAGACGCCGTTTGTCCCCCATCTCCTGGTGCTCTTCTACGATACAGCGGATATCCATTGTCATTATGGACAGTTTCTTTAATAAGCGCGCGAGGATATTTTTTAGAGCATTTTCCATTTTTCATGCAGCGGCTTTGAGGATTGTCAGAACAGCAAGGACCATGAATCATATTTTTAATAATAATTTCATGAAGTGCCTGGTCACTACTTGGATCCGGTATTTCCGCTCTAATAACATTATCTATTCGATCGGGTCTCAGCTTGTCCTTCAGCCAGATTAAAATATGCACGTGAGGAAGCCCGCGTTTTTGCCACTCTATCGAGTACATAAAGCATAGTACTTCACCTAACACATTTCCTTTATTGACAACTTCCATAAGCTTTTTAACTTTTAATCGAAAAACCCTTGCAACAATATCATGTCTATCGATTGCCCTCTGTCCCGGCAGCAACTCTTCAACTATTTCAGGCCAGCTTGGGTTGCATGTAAAAGTCACGAACAAATCGGGGCGACCATATGTACGTACGTAAGCGAATGCGTCCTGTGTATAAGCGTGTAAATATCGGGGGCTATTTACAAAAGATGATGGCAAAATTACCAATTTACCTAAATCGTTAGGGTTAACATTACCATCATTTGCCACAGCATCTTGAAGATGGACATAGTTCTCCGCTCTCAATTTGTTTTGGTTTAATGATATGTATCGTAATCGTTCGCTTTCAACTTTTACATACATATCAACATAAAACTGATTGGCCAGTTGTCTACATCGTGATATTATATTAAAATCATTTTCTCGAACCATGATATGGTAGGCATAAAAATCCATGCATGTGACTTTTTTGTTGTTTACAGGCAAACCTGTTACAGGACTGACTTGGGGTATTTGAAAGTGGTACCCCTCTTGCCCCTTGCTGAATATCAACGGATATTGCAATGCGTCGTAAAATTTGTGTGTATCTGGTACCCTACTTAAAATGTTATTACGGGCATGCAAAATAATGTCACGGGAAGCAAACTGTTCGCCTGTGACTACAGCTGCTACTTCATTAATAAGCGGTGCATTGTACCGTCTTTCATGTTCCCCAGTTGGTGTACGGTCAGGGTGCATAATCAACTTGTATTCTTCTCCCGGCATTCTTTCTAATGCTGTTTTGAAAGTATTAATGAGGTTGTTATGCTCGTGCAACATTCTCTGGATTTTTAAGACTTTACTATTAATATTCCTGCATCTACGGTTAACTTCACTATTTTCGTCTCCCATAAAATAAATTTGCAAAAATTTTGGCTGATCGTTTGTAGGCAGTAAAGACCCAACCCTATGGTAAACTTGATCTTGTATTTTAAATGTACTGGAAAATCCAGGCATAACAACCTCATGATCTACCCCAAATGACGTCATTTGGAAACAGCTATTATATTTCCTTATACTGTTCAAAAAGAGTCGTGACTCATTACTATCGCATAAAAGGAATGTTTTCAGGGGTTCTTCTGGAATACCGAGTGATGGAAGTGAAACTTTACCTCCAGAACAGCACATACCCGGAGTTTCCTCTTTCCATTTTAGTGCCATACAATATGTGCACTTTTTAGCCATCCGTCCTAAGAGCACTAATTGATGGTTCATGTAATCGATTAAAGGGTTCGTAATCAAAAGCAGCATCATGAAATACCTCCCACGTATTACGTGTAAATATATTTCGTCTTTGTGCTTGCCGTGCAGCTAATAGAACACGTCGTCTATGAGATTCTTCATGTGACTCTGCAGAAATCAGAGACGCATGACGTTCAGCATCCAAAAGCCGACGTACTCGAGTTTGATCTACAGTTTCGGAAGCTCTTTGAGTTGCATGACGCCTGGGGTCTAAGAGCCGTCGCTCCTGCCTCACCTCCTCAGTCTCAGCAGCTCTTTGAGCAGCGTGACGTTCGGTGTCTAAGAGCCGGCGCTCCCGAGCCATCTCTTCTGTCTCAGCAGCTCTTTGAGTTGCATGACGCCCAGCATCTAAGAGCCGGCGCTCCCGAGCCATCTCTTCTGACTCAGCAGCTCTTTGAGTTGCATGACGCCCAGCATCTAAGAGCCGGCGCTCCCGAGCCATCTCTTCTGTCTCAGCAGCTCTTTGAGTTGCATGACGCCCAGCATCTAAGAGCCGTCGCTTCTGCCTCACCTCCTCAGTCTCAGCAGCTCTTTGAGCAGCATGACGTTCGGTGTCTAACAGCCGGCGCTCCCGAGTCATGTCAGCGGTCTCAGCAGCTCTTTGAGTTGCATGACGGCCGGCATCTAAGAGCCGTCGCTCCTGCCTCGTCTCCTCTGTCTCAGCAGCTCTTTGAGCAGCGTGACGTTCGGTGTCTAAGAGCCGGCGCTCCCGAGCCATCTCTTCGGTTTCAGCAGCTCTTTGAGTAGCGTGACGCTCAGCGTCTAAAAGCCGTCGCTCCTGCCTCACCTCTTCAGTCTCAGCAGCTCTTTGAGCAGCGTGACGCTCAGCGTCTAAAGTTAAACGGGCTTGAGTCTGTTCTTGAGACACTTGACTTCTTGCAACTCTTTTAGCTCGAGCTCCGCTGGAACTACGTGCTAAATTGGACTTGCGTTTTCTCGTCATTGAAAAAAAGTAGTTTAAAAAAGAACTTAAACTAAAGAAATATTACAATCTTTCCGAACTTAAATTGAAAACTAACTGAAAACAAAAGAATTTAAAAAAAATACTAATTACAATAATTTAAAAGGAACGATTTAATTAATTTAAAAATTAAAACGAATTTAGACATACAATTTTAGTATCTACTAATAATCCAGATCAAACTAAACTTACATTTTACAACAACCAGACAACCCAACAAATAAACCTTTTAATCTACTAATACAACGGAACCAATTGTGAAAACAACCACCAGACAACCCAACAAATAAACCTTTTAATCTACTAATACAACGGAGCCAATTTTAAGTCTACGAAACGATCAATCCAAAATTCCACGACAGTACCAAAGCGCTCGGCCGATACCCAACCAAATGCGTGTAACGAAACCATAGCGCGATCTATTTCGATCCCAACGCCATCTATCGAGCATAGTGACAACTCGGATTATTTATCTATACTCCGTTCGGGCATTTTCTTTGTACTAAAAGTTTTATTATATTGATATTATTTTTTTCATACCTTTTTACTATTTATTTACTTTTTTACGATGAATTAAAACAATAACATGAACCGAACTCGTGTAACGATCGACACCATTGCGCGATCACCAACTCGACATATAGTACTAATAGAATTATCTATACTCCGTTAGAGCATTTTCTTTGTACTAAAAGTTGTATTATATTATATTTTCATACCTTTTTATTATTTATTTACATTTTTCCGATGAATTTTCAGTACTGAATTGATGCCGACTCTTGACCAATAGATGGCGCTGTATGTCCGGAATAAATTTTATTTTTTGTAATAAAAACTTACTATCCTATGTCCTTTCTCAAGTTCCAAACTATGTCTGTACCAAATTTCACACAAATCGGTTCAGTAGTTTAGGCGTGAAGCAAAGACAGACAGACAGACAGACAGACAGAGTTACTTTCGCATTTATGATATTAGTTTGGATTTACAACAAAAAATAAAACGCATTTTGTAATTACGTAAATCATTTTTATTTTTATTACAGCCACAAATGAAGTTTACGTTTCCAAGTGGTTTGCTTTCGATGACTTTAATTTCATGAGGGATAAAGATCTACCCAATGAAACATTGGACACAATGTCTGAAAATGTGAGTACAAGTTTTAATATCTATTTTGCCAAGATATTGCACCATTGGTAACAAAGTGATGGGCTAGGTGAGAACGTATTTGTTGTGCAAAATTTCCCGCTCTTCTAGGGATATAGTTAAGAGGCAGTAGTGATATAGGGGCAGTTTTATTTCTCCAAGTTCCAGGTATAATTTGCCCCTCTTTTCCTTCACTATCTATACATCCTTGCGGCGTGTACTGTGATCTTGTCAGAGTTCTTTTTCTCAAATAATTATGCAAATGTATTGTTGCTAAAACAATTTTAGTAGCAATCTTTGGTTGTAGTAACAAAATGATCGAAATGGTGCAAAGAAGATAGCCAGTATTGGGCTAAAGTATGTACAGAAACGATATGTATATAAAAAAAGACTAGATTTTTTACTGATTAAAAATAACATGTAACAATAATAACTTTCTACCGGAATGAGCTAAAAATTATAATTTGACTAGTAGTTCTAAAGAAGTTATTAAAAAAACGATATCTATTTTGTTTTAGCATTTGTCATGAACATTATAATCATTTATAAAAGAAAAAAGGACATTTGATAAAATTATTGTTGTTTTAGTAATAGTTATTTATTTATTTAACAATAACATCGTTCAAAATCGTGTATTGGGCGACTGTTTCAAAACGAAAAAATATCGTTGTTTGTCAAAATGTCAAAGTCACGTCACTCCCGTCAAGCCCCGTCATTCGTTTTCGTACACTTACGGATGTACTTATTCGATTTCTGCTATTTTTCTGACGACTTTGGATTGATTTTACGGACTTGGACACCGATTTTGCTTATAGACTGGATAATGGTGAATTGCGTGAGTTATGGTATCGCTACTGCTCGTAGCAACGCTACTGGAAGTGTGCCTTTACATGATGAAGCAGTTCTTTCCATAATAAGGGCAAGGACTAGTCGTCGGAACAGTGAGTATCTATAGCTGTACTATTATTTTTCAATTTTGATTTATTCAGAGATGTTTTTAACGATTTGTTTATTCTTTACCTATTAAATCACATCTAGGACGAGTCACTGACCGAAAATATGTCTGGTATTCTAACATTGTATACTTTTTCTTTTGCAGATTAACAATGCAGATAATGTGTGTTCTTCTTGCTGGAATCTTGCAAATGATACATTAAGACCTTAGTTAGGCAAGGTACCAAAATACCATCACACCTCCTTGCACCATTCCTCGTTGACATATTAATTGAGTATGAAAATGAAGATGAATAAAATATTGAAAAAATAACTTGTTTTTATTTTACCTATCTAATTCCTTTTTTGTGCTATGCAATAATATGCTAATAGTAACATCAACAAACAACAATTAAACAACAATCATCAACAATTAAATCAATGTGTCTTATTTGAATATGGTATTTACAATACATTTTGGCATTATATAGGTACAATTCTTACCATCTGCCGCATAACCTAACCTAGTGACCCAAAAACTTATTTTCTTCCTAATTCCCATAGAAATTTGAAAAAAATCTTTCTGATATGAATATGTATGTGTTATATCTATTAAATAATACATAAATGATTACTGTTCACATTTGGCCCAACGATGTATGGATTTCTGGCGATCTCCTTTGCAAGAAATTGGAACACATTTGAGCATCCAGACTATTATGACCACAATAATTATCTGCGTGATGGGTGCAGTGCTTCTCTACTTGGGATTTAAGGCATATAAAAAATGCCATACTCGTTGGATGCGTCAGGAGATCAACCACCAGGCTTTCAGGGGTATGCGATTGTCCGGACGAGGTCGCTGCCAAAACACTCCGAAAGTAGCAGCTCAACAACCATATTTTGCGAAAAGCATAGCAAAATCGGCGTGGGTGTATTTTTGTGTAATGAGCTTATATGCTCGTCTAATTACATTGAAGCAAGAAGAGGGGGATTCGTCTTATGATGAAGACTCTTTTTCAGGTCAGATCCTATCTGGCAACCATAATTTACCAGCACCTATTGAGGCGTACATCAAGGCCCTCGATAACGTAGTGGACGGTACATCTCTTCGTTACAAACTGAGAATGCCTGCATGGCCCACAGAAACAGGTGACTTCGGTAGAGTCGGCCCAGCTACCCCCACTGGAAGCACATGTCAATGCCATACGAGGACTTACGTGTCACAGCAACACCAGGCGTACGAGAGTGGAATTTACCTGCTAACTTAGCACCCGTTGAAGCGGGAGCAGGAACACCAACCCGTAATTGTCTAGGGTGGGCGGGTACGCGCTGCAACTTTGACTAACGATCAAGTTGCTTTTCTCGAAAGCGCACACATTATGGAAGACGACTTTCCGACCAAATTTGCTCGGTTTCAGTACAACGGAGATCTACAATGTGATAGGGGTGAGACTTCTAACCCGTTAAGGCTGAGTACTACATCTAATTTTATCGACAAAAAAAATAATATGGGGGGTTGAACCCCCTCCCCCTAAAAATTATGGCTATTTTAATATTTTTTTTTAATGTACTACGGCGCGCTTGATACTTTATGTGATATCAAAGGTTGTATGCGTCGTAGACACAAAAAAAAACGACAAACGGTAGCTAATAACCTTGGCTAACTAATTCATTGCTTTTTTCATATGTTTGATAATGGATTGGTGAGAAAAAAAAATCATTTCTGAATTATTTTGACCGAAAAAATCGCTATTTTTCAATATTTTCACGAATTACTCAAAACTATGTCCCATAAAATTATTAATAATTTGCGCTCACTTAAAAGTATTTGAGTTATTCTTTCTAACGATACCAAAAACATCACCATAACATTACAAATTCAAGTATTAAGAACCATTAACCATATCATAACAAAAGCAGGTAACAAAACGAGGTATGCGAGCGGGTAAGAAAACTTACAACGTAATGTAACAGACAAGGATAGAAGATGACACCACATGCTGTGAGGTGTGCGAGAGGGTAAAAATATGTTGCGGATATTCATTTCGTATATGGTTTTTGCAATGGCAATGCCAGCGCAGCAGTGCGCGAGTACCGTAGAAGGTTTCCAAACCGACCCACACCGAGTTATCATACGTTTATTGATATTCACGCAAGATTGGCAAATTATGGTATAAGAAAACCAGCTCCAGAACGTGTTCGCGATCTACCAATGGCAGCGGAAGAGGACGTGTTAGATCTCATACACAGAGATCCTAGATTAAGTTTGAGACGCCTTTCAAGGATGACGGGCCTGGGGTACTGGACTATTTCAAAAATATTACACCGAGAAGGATTACATCCTTTCCACTTCCGGAGAGCACAGGAAATAACAGGCCAAGATAATTACGCGCGGTGTGTTTTTTCCTTTTGGATAAATCGCAGAGTGCGTCGCAATCCCGATTTCCTTGCTAAGATTATGTGGACAGACGAAGCAAAATTCACAAGGCGAGGAATTACAAATTTTAGAAACCAACATTTATGGATGGCTGAAAATGCTGTACGAACATCGACATTCCAACACGAGTTTTCAATAAATGTATGGGCTGCCATGATTGACGATATTTTAATAGGGCCCATTGAATTGCCAGAGAGATTAAATGGGCCTAGATTTCTGCATTTTCTGCAAAATGAATTTAACGAAGAACTCATGAGTTTGCCACTAAGCTATCGGCGCCACATGTGGCTACAATTAGACGGTGCTCCTGCTCATTTTGCCTTGAGTGTTCGCCAATATCTAAACGAAGTCTTCCCGAGATGGATTGGACGCGGCAGAACAGTTGCTTGGCCTCCACGTTCGCCCGATTTGACGCCTTGTGACTATCATCTTTGGGGATGGTTGAAGCAAAAAGTTTATTTCGTCGAGGTAAACACGAGAGAAGAGCTCCGGGAAAGAATTAGGATCGCCGCCGACGAACTTCGATCTGATCCCGCGGTATTAAGACGAACCACGCGACAAATGGCTCTAAGAGCCACCGCCTGTTTACAAAACAGAGGAGAACACTTCGAACAGTTAATCAATTAATTTTAAGCATTAAAATGTTTTGTTTGATTGTATTTTTCAGTAGGTTTGATTTTAAATAAATGTAAAGTACATATGAGTATTACTGGTTTCATTTACAAATAATGTCAAGTATGAGTATTGAGCTTACACAGCGGAAACTACTTAGAATTGATGATGTTATGGTGATGTTTTTGGTATCGTTAGAAAGAATAACTCAAATACTTTTAAATGAGCGCAAATTATTAATAATTTTATGGGACATAGTTTTGAGTAATTCGTGAAAATATTGAAAAATATTTTGATATCACATAAAGTATCAAGCGCGCCGTAGTACATTAAAAAAAATATTAAAATAGCCATAATTTTTAGGGGGAGGGGGTTCAACCCCCCATATTATTATTTTTGTCGATAAAATTAGATGTAGTACTCAGCCTTAACGGGTTAGAAGTCCCACCCTTATCACATTGTATATATATGAAAAGATTTCTTTAGCTCGTGTATCCTCGGTCATAACTTGCATTGTTTCTGAATTTCGTTTCCACTTGTTTCTAAAAAATCAGACGAGGTTGCAAAAGCCTTTGTCGAAAATGTTCTCCTAAAGTATGGTGTTCCAAACACTAATAGCAACCGATCGAGGAGCAGAGTTTAACAGCGCAACAATGACGGAGGCATCTACATTACTAGATATAAAAAAGCTTAACTCCACGACATACCATCACGAAAGTGTAGGTGCATTGCTCATAAACACCTAGGAGTATTCTTGAGAATCCAGACGGATAATCATCCAGAAACATGGAGTACATGGTTACCCTATTGGTGCTTCTCATATAACACTTCCGTGCATAGTGCAACAAACCACACTCCATTTGAACTGGTTTATGGGAAAAAATGTAATTTGCCTAACAATTTATCAAAATCAATTGAACCACTTTATAATCATAACAGTTATCCCCTTGAGTTGAAATATAGATTACAGGTGTCACAGTTTGAAGCACGAAATAACTTGATACAACAAAAAACCATACGCAAGCAAAAGTATGATTCCAATATGAGACCGATTACTTACAAACCAAACGATCAAATCCTTTTGAAAATAGAAACTGGAAACAAGTTCAGTCCCAAATATTCAGGACCCTATGTAGTTGTAAGGGACTTAGCACCAAATGTAGAAATAATAGATATAGTGCAAAAGAATAGAACTAAGTTATATTGTAACAAGTAGATTTATTTTTTATTGTGTCTCTACACCTAGTTTAAAACATTTAGAGTAAGTGAATAAAAAAAAAGTATATAGGATTTTTTTTATTTTATTAAGTGGGAGGTGTAGTGTGGGTGTCATAGAACTATGCCTATGTCTGTATGTTTAAGTAGCCTAACTCTATACAACGTGTAACAGTATAAGCGCAATTCCTGAAAGTAGTTGGTTCAGAATCGGCTTCTGAATCGATTTCCATCATAAAAAATAGGTGTTAAATTTTGACGGAAAAATCTTTTAGATAACTTAAATTAGAAACACAGTATCATGACAAATTAATATAATCCTTAATTCAAGGAAATTGAAACCTTAACTCAGAGCAATAAAGGCTACTAAAACGCACGACATTATTTGTAGTTCGCTCATAGCTCGTAATACACACACGTAAATAATATTACAATGCATTTTACACTAAAAGTAGTGTACGTCAAATAAATAGGTAATTTAAAGGAATTCCAACTTTATCTCCAATGAGTAAGGCTTATTTGAATGCACGACCAAACTTAGTTGGTCATCAAACAATTTTTACAAAATAAAATTATTTAATTTGAAGAAATTTAGAGCTTATTGCAAAGAGATAAAGCATTTGTCGGCAACCTCTTTGACGTTTATGCGAAATGCCGACACACACGCCGCCGCTACCGCCGAATAAAAACCTAACATCTAGCTAGTCATCCGCCGGTAGTGATCTACTGGTAGACGTTCTTTTATTTACGTCCGTGACATTTTTGTTTCCGCGCGCGATAGCTTTCCAGTATACCAACATGCAATACACGGATATGGTGAGGACCCTGACTCGCTGTCTTGATAATGTCGCATTAGCTTGTCGGGAGTTCAATGACCGTTTTGGCTGCAGTGTGAGCGCCAGGACGATGCTGGCTGCAACTCAGCGACTGAGGGACTCTGGGACGTTCCTTCCTAATACGGCTTTGGACAGAGGGACGAATGTACGGACTACTCGTCTGCAAGAGCGTATTCTCGACCATTTCGACGAACATCCAGAGGACAGCTCGAGAGAAGCAGCACCCTAGTTCGACTGCAGCCACATGTACGTGTGGCGAACGTCGCGAGCTGATGGTGAACACCCATTCCATCTTCGACGGTATGACCTAACGCCAGCCGACAACTTGCCACGACTGGAATTCAGTAGGTGGTTGTTGGAGAACTGGCAACAGAACATTCTTTGGACGGACGAGAGCACCTTCACACGTGTTGGCATGCAACCAGCATTTGTGGCAAATAAGTGAATAGAACAAGGCGGTGGTCATTTTTAAACTTCAATGAAAGTGGATCGCAGAAATAGTGCAAATTAATAACCTAAGTGTAAAGTGTAAATATTCCAGTTCTGTAAGTATCTACTTCTTCCTATCAATACGATTGTATTCTTTTAAACGCGCCGTCTTTGAATATCGCTGTTTTAAATGCATCCCCGTTACTAAGCCTAAAGTCTTAGATTCGTGTTGATAATTAACACGGTAAACTCAATGAAGTATCAAAAGTTATTCATAAATACGTAACGGTACGTAAAATTCGTTCATTGAACTAACGCACATCTAATACCTACAGCTAAGGTAAGCTGGCGGGCGCTCGAGTGTGCGTGTCGCGTCGGCCGCTAACATTGCATGAGTGTGTGTGCAGGGATGTTGTTGCACATACGTTTTGCGTTTAGTAAGGATAACTATTTTATAAAAAAACACTAGGGTTGGTTTAAATTTATTTAATTACGGATGTTGTTTTAGACTTTTAATTTAATATTCTAATTGGGGTGTCTGAGGAATTGCGCTTAATCTGTTACATGTTATTATAAAAGTGAAAGGTCACACACTCACATCACGAAATATCGAATACCGCTTTATGTACAAAGATGAAATTTGGCAGGAAAGTAGTTTAGTATACGTCCGCTAAGAACAGATTTTGCGACAGGGCCGGATTTAAGAAGGTCTAAGGGCTCTCTCTTCGAAGTTTGTATGAAAGTCCCACTGACTTCGTCCCCGTAGCGGGACGAACGAGAATTTACAAAAATAATATTAAATTTGTTCCCGATCGTCCCATTCATGATTTTAGGGGGACGAACGGGAATATGTTCTTGGGGGACGAACGGGAATATGTTCTTGGGGGACGAACGGGAATATGTTCTTAGATTAGCGCCATTCGTCCCACTAAATAATTTTGTGCGTATTGTTTAGTCGTTGTTTCGTAGTTTACTTTCAAAGGAGATGTTTGATTTTGGGCTACCACTATGTACACTACATAGATAAGTAGGAAAAAAATAGGGGAATTTCATAAAAATACTAATTAATTTGAAGCAACAAGAACAAGCGTACAAAAATGATCGTTTAAATAAAAAACCGTATACTAGATTATATAGCGACATTTACATAGTGTACATGGCGCTAGCCAAGGCTCCATACATTTATGGAACATCTCCTTTGTCGGGATATTACATGGCTCTGGTGGGATGCTCCGGCGATGCCGCTAGTTAACAAAAGAGTGCCGATAACATTGTGTTATTTGCGTAAACCATATTGGTTTAATCAACATTCTCTCCCAGTATCCTTAAATTAGACCGGTCGGGTTAGTGTTAACAAAACAATGAAACTGCACGGGTGTTAGTGTAATAATATATGTTCTACACGAATTCTGTGGAAAACTACTGATGTAAGTACATTTTTGTTACAAATATCATTAGATAGCCTACATAATTAATACTATTTTGTCTCATATCTTATTAATTTATTCTATTGCCATTTTTGTATTCTATTTACACACAGTTGCATTTTAAGAATTAGTCCTTTTGCGAATTGTGTATTTTAAGAATTACTCGTTTTACGAATTGGGCATTTTAAGAATTAGTCCTTTTGCGAATTGGCCATTTTTAGAACTAGTCCTTTTGCGAATTGGCCATTTTGAGAACTAGTACTTTTGCGACTGTTGCCATTTTGAGAATTAATCCTTTTGCGACTCTGTTGCCAATTTGAGAATTAGTCCTTTTGCGCCTAAACCAATACTAAGTGTGTAATTATTGACTTCTGTTTTTTAGAGCTCAACAATGTCACAAGAATCGCATCTTGGTCCCTCTAGTAGTACAGGAAGCTGTTTACAATATATACAAAGAAAAGGTGGAATCGTGCTTCTTCGTGCTGGATATAAATTTTTGAGGAAAAGGCAATATAAAAGCGGAGCTGTTGTATGGGAATGCCATCTTAGAAGGTAAAATAAGTGCGGGGGGACCTTAACTATAAAAGTAAGTTCTTTTTTTACTTCTATTTTTCATTCAAAATCAGGAAATGGATAAATAAATTATGCATGTTTATTGCAGAATGATCAAATTTTGAAAGAAACTACACACACTGTATCCTGTACACCGGACTTCAATAGAAACATAATAGATATCCATATTGATGAATGCAAGAAGAAAATAACTTCTGATGATGTACCTTTAATTCAACAATTTCGAAAATTTTGGGCGAAGGACTAGATATGGTGACTTTACCTAAAGATATTCCCAAATTTGCAAACATTAAAAGCTCTTTGTATCGCCATCGAAATAGAACGAATAATATTAGTAAAATCATTTTCAATAACGTTAAAACGGTTGAGATTCCTCAAAAATTTCAATCATTTTTGTTAGCAGATTACTGTTACGATAACACACGACTACTCATTTTTTGTTCCCAAGAAGCTAGGGAAAAATTAATAGTTTTAAAAAATATATTTGGTGACTGTACCTTTAGGAGTTGTCCATCTCCGTTCCAACAACTTTACACGGTTCATGGTTATTTAGGAAGTGATAATCAAAGCACAGCGCGTTGATGCCATTATTGTACGCTTTAATGTCAAACCGTAAAAAAGAAACATACGAGATACTTTTCAAACTCGTTAAATCTCAAATCAACGATTGGAATCCTACAGCATTTACCAGTGATTTTGAAGAAGCAGCGATGTCTGCTATACGGGTCATAAACAAAACAGGCAAAAAAAATGTGCGTTTGATAAAAATTGGTTAAAACATACTTTGTACATTAATATTTTTATTTAATAAATTAACGATTTCGATGTTGTACCAATGTACGTTAAAATATCTTAATTTTATTTGATATTTTTTATAACATTAAAAAAAAAGTTACGCTTATGTACCCTTCCGTGGGCCGTGTAAACCTAGGTTCCAAAGTTTGCTTAAAGAAAAAAAATACTTCAAATTAAAAGTTTCAATATTTTTGTCTTTTTATTAGTTACTAACATCTTATAGTTGACATTTTACATTATTATGAAAAATCAACACACAATATAAATAAATTATTACACATAAACATGATGTTACCAATTTTGCAACCCCTTCCGTGGTCAAACTAAATTTTATATTCAATATTTGTTACATGGAACGCGGCACTAGTTTATTTATTTTGGTTGGCAACATTGTCGAGCTGTCAGTTGAGTAAAGCTATTTGGTGGGACACACTTGCGCTCCGTTAAAAAATTGTTGAAATATTCTTAAATAAGTGTTTGTTTTACTTTTGTGTCAAAGATCGTTGCAACTTTTCAGTTCCATCTATATTTTGGTAAGTACTGGCGTAAAAAATACATGTTTTGATTATCATGGTGCAATATGAGAGGCCATTGGCAAAAACCAGGTGCGCCATATTGTAACCTCAAAATTTCATGTTTGGAATGGCTATTTTAGTTTTTTTATCCCTTCCGTGGACAAACTTCTCGGTGGACACAATGTCCACGGAATAGACCAGGTCCACGGAAGTGAACTTTTTTCTAACCTATATTTTTTATGACACAATTAACATTAGAAAGCATGTATTGCTAGGTTTGTTTTGGCACTTGGCATCGTCCGCACTCCTGACCTAACGCCTAGTAGTACCTCCAATTATTTTGACAATTTTTTTTGGCATTTTGGTTTTTAAATGTAATATGTAGTTAATGCTCGTTTTTGCTTGAAGTGGTGTGTACATGTGGGTTATGGTTTCTATTTCAGCTAATAATGCCAAGAACAAGTAATCTTAAGCATCTCACTGATGAAGAAAAGAAGATTCGACGTCGTGAACAAAAAAAAATAAGCATGCGGCGAGCACGTGCAAAACTGAACGATGCTGCTATTGAAGAGATACGCAAGAAAGACAGAGAGAGGTATCATAAGAAGAAAGAGACAGGTAAAATCAAGACTATTGAACAATATACTCCTAGACAACAGCGTCAAATTAGGAAAATGTGGCGAGAAAAATCTAAAAAACGACGTGAATTAATAAAAATGCGGAAAGCCACCGCTGTTTTATTAGAAGAAAATACTCCGCCATCAAGTCCTTCTTCGTCACTTTCGCGCGCTGAAGTTGGAAGGGCAGTAGCTGCTCGTAATAAAAGAAAATTAAAATTAGAAAATGAGGCTTTACATTTAAGGGTCTTAGCAATGGGCAAACAAATAAAAAAATATAAGATGCGTATAAAAAGACTAAAAGAAAAGAAACAAAACAATGGGAACATGGTAGGTTCTAAAAAAAAAGTATTAAGGAAGGATATGAGACAAATTGTGCATGATTTTTTATTACAAGATGAGTGCAGTAGATTAACTGCTGGTAAAAATGAGACCATCACTCGAAATAAGATCAAACGTCAAATTCGTTTATTAAATGACACTCTTTTAAATTTACATGTATCTTTTCAAAACAAAACAGGAATTAAAATTTCTTATCAGACCTTTAGAAGATACCGTCCATTTTGGGTGTTGTTTCCGAAAGCTTCTGCAAGAGATACATGTTTGTGTACGTTACACGAAAACAGTGATCATATAGTCCGATCATTGCATAAGGCAAAAATTATATCGTATGGATCTGCATCACATGTGGCTAAAGTACTTTGCTGTAATGACACACTTAATCCGAAATGCCTAGAGCGAACGTGTGAGGGATGCCATAATAAAAAAATCACCTTTCATGAATATGATCACAACGATCATATAACTTACGAGAGATGGACTGTTAAAAATGTTGAAGTAGTTATTAAAGGTAAGCCAAAAATATGTAAAAAATGTGTAAAAGAAACAGTGAAAACTACAAAAGGGTGTCTCGTAAAATTATTAAATACTAACCTACCAATATACATGCAGCACATTAGCAATATGATTCATCAAATAAGGTCAATACAAACCGTTAAGCAACAGCTATCTTCTTCTCAAGGTTTGTTACATATCGACTTTTCGGAGAACTATAACTGTAAATATAGTTCTGAAGTCCAGTCCGCCCATTTTGGTGGTTCCAAGCCACAATTGTCACTTCACACATGTGTTTACTACAGCAGTGGACCAGCAACTCAAGACAAGACTTTTTTATCAACATCGATGTGCTCTATATCGGAAAACTTACGACATGACCCTGTAATGATATGTGCCCATCTTAGACCTGTCTTACAAAGAATCAAAGAAATTAGTCCAAACTTATCAGATTTACATATATTAAGCGATGGACCGACAACACAGTACCGCAATAAATTAATGTTTTATTTTATTTCGAATTTCATAGCCAGAGAATTAAATAACGTTGATAATATTACTTGGCACTACAGCGAAAAAGGTCATGGAAAAGGAGCTCCTGATGGAGTAGGTGGATGTATAAAAAGACTATGTGATAATTCGGTTGCAATGGGCAAAGACGTATCGGATTATGATTCTCTTATGTCTTGTTTAAAAGAAACCTGCAAAGGAATAGAGATTTATGGAATTGGTGACCCGTATATTCAAGACATTCAAAGCATTGCTGATAAGAGTAGAACGAAAGCTTTTAAGGGTACTTTAAAGATACACCAACTTACTTGGAGTCGAAGTACACCAAATATTTTACATGCAAGAAGACTAAGTTGTCTGTCTTGCGCAGCTACGACAATATGTCCACATTTTGAAATCGGACAAATAAATGTTCAACCTGAAAGTACAAGGTCAAGCACTCCCAATAGTTTCGTCTCTGATGCCTTAAACTTATCTCCGAGAAATATAGCCACACCTGATGCTTCTACAGTGTCATATAGGTCAATTCAAGTCACACCAGAAGAAGAAGTATTTCAAAGTGTCCCTACTCGTCCTAATAAACGACTGAGGCTGGTTTCAGATTCCAATGATTCAGATGATTCAGATGATATATTTCACTCGCGATTTGTAAGACAGCCATTTATTAATAACAAAACAGACACGGAAGACGAAGAAGATTTGATTCTCCTTCCGCAACAAACTAAAAAACCATTCATTAATCCTTACACAGACAGTGAAGATGATGAATCTATATTTTAAATTGGTACATGAGCACCACCGTTTATTTTTCTAATTTTATTTAAATATCATTAACATCAGTGCAGGACTTTGTAAATGCAGAAACGCTTTCTTTTTTTAGCAAAAATATACTAATAATAATATATATATAATTTTAGTTATAAATTAAATTGTTAATCTTTAGACTCCAAAAAATATGTTGAAGTTTTCTGTGAAAAAAACGTTTTTGCATTTTTACAATATCCTGCAGTGACAACGACGTAATTATGTCAACAGAAAAGATGTCATTTCTGTGGACATAAAGTTTTTAATTTTTTTTGTTTAAAGTGTTGAATGATTCATTGTATTGTTAATACGAAGATGTAAAATGCAGCGTAATTGTTATTTTTCTTATGTTTTCGAAGTTTTGGAATTACTTTTTTTTATTAAAAGCTCTATTTTAAACTTTTCTGTGGATTATCTGGTCTTTTCGGTGGACACATAAAAATAAAAATGTCACATATTTTCATGAAAATAAGGTTTTGATCTCTGATTGTGTGGACAGTATAATTATTTTACTATTTGGCATAATACATACTGATTTTTTATAATAAAAAACACTTTTTAATTTTTTTATTTTTTTTATTCCTGTTTTGTTTATGACCCATACGTACAATTTTTCCAGAGAAAAGTATACACGGTTGTTATTATCATTTTAATAACGCTGTTTGGAATTGCCGTGAATTAATTCAACAAAAAATAAAATTTTAAGACGTCAAGTAGCCCTAAGTGCGGTGCTTCCATTATTACCCGAGGACCGTATTTTTGGAGGCTGGTTTTATGTCGCTGGCGAAAGCCCCGATGATAGCCAAAGTGAAAAATTTCGGCAATACATGCTATCGCAATGGCTTCAACCAAATTTCGTAAAAGTGTGGTGCAGTTTTGGTAAACGACACCGTACCAATAACTTTGCCGAAGGGGAATTTTAAATTAAATAGTGCTATAGGCAAAAAAAAAACAAATATTTTAAAATTGCTTACGGTGTTACATCAAGACTCCAACTTATACAGCGTGAAAGCAAAACAAAGTCCAAAATGGCGTAAGCTACATTCAATCTTGACAGACCAATATGTTATGAATTGCCAAATGCAACTTCTAAATTCAGAAATAACCATAGGACATTTTCTAGACAAACTTACTTACTATTAATCATAAGTAAAGTGCTCGATGGTTGTACGTTGATTTAATCTTTGTGTGCAATAATTATTATCGCCTTATTTTTTATTTTATGGTCTCAACTAACTACTACTTTCTTAAATCCATGTCATTTTTTTATTATTGTTACTCTTTATGATGTTTTATATTCTTCTTGATTTTGCGATATTTTGGGTATTTTTATTATGATTTTGTTATATTTTATTGACGCTATTTAGCAAAATTAACGAGTTCACTGACCTGATCACTTATATAATGTTTAACGCAAAAATGTACCACTGTATACCTACATAAGCAAGTGTGACTTTGTAATAATTAGGACGTTTTCTTTTTACAAAAAGAAGCTGATTGAAGAAGCTGACTGATTTTTTAATCATAATTTTTAGTTTTATGGAGAATTTTATTTTGTTTTAATGTTTCAGTGTATGTGTATTTTGATACCTAGGTACGTAAAGTTGATTCTGTGATTTTTATTCCTTAATAAATGACTGATTTTTACTTTAAAATTTGTTTTTTTTTACCATTAAAACAACCAGTCTGAAATTATTTGGTGGGACCAAGAGGACTAAAAATAATTAATAAATTATTCCCGTTCGTCCCCCTAAAAATCATGAAAAGGACGATCGGGAACAAATTTAATATTATTTTTGTAAATTCCCGTTCGTCCCACTACGGTGACGAAGTCAGTGGGACGAACGGGAATACACGCATTTTTTGTGCTACGAACTTGAAATTTGGCAGGGAGGTAGTTAATAGTTAGTACCCGTTCGCTTTGAACGGATTTGGGAGAGGGCCGGATTAAGGAGGCAAGTTTGGGTAAAAGTCGCATACCGCTCAAATTATTAAAACAGTATCTCATTAGTCGCTTAGTTTTTTTTTATTCTTTCGTTTTTCCCTATTCTAATCCAACAGACGATATGTTGAACCTTCTTTTATTTATGTTTTCAGTTCAAATTTTGCTTTACTTTGTTATTTTGTATGTTTTAATGTGTTATAATTATCTTTTATTTTTATAGTTTTATTTACTGTAATTGGTTGTATACATACACAACCGTGGTAAATTTATTTAACTAGAAATTAGTAACAATAGGTTTATTTCCTATTGTTACTAATTTCTAGTTATTCCTGGTAATATCCTGATATCATCCTGATCAGATAATTCCTGGCCGGCTGATAGCGGAGCTTGTACAGATTGACCCCGCCCCTTTTTGTTGCATACGTACCGTACGCAGGGATGTCGGAGTCGAGTTTAAATAAACTACTACTACTCCTATAAACTCGATTCCAAAAGAATTGACTCATCAACACACATTCCACTCTCGGCAGCCGCAGGATGCACATGTGCGCTCTGTTCGCTACGAAAGTCTCCTCGCCCCGGTCGCCACTGACGCGATACGCCGTAGCGCTCATTGCTACGCCGCTCCCTGCCGGCCGCCTGGCTCCGCCATTCGTAGCGCTACTACGGGCTGTGCTTGCACAGTACCGAGTCGAGCTACGTCGTAGGCTCGTAGCAGGTCGGCTACGTGTGCTACGCACTTGTAGTCGGTTTTCTACGTTCGCGAATCGCGTCACACTTTGGCTCCTTAAGAGCAAAATCCGCCAGTTTCGGTGGTACTTAGGTGCCATCCCAAGTGGGCGGCGGTGACCCGCCACACCTGCCGACCCTCTTCAAGGGAAGGTAGAGAGTCAGAAGGGCTCTGACTGCGGCTTTGAGGGATCTCCTAGTCGCAGTCTGGTAGCACCTAATCCCCGTTTGTCCACAGCTGCACCCGGGACGTCTGGGTGTCTTTACCCCAGCGGCCCGGATCGGTCGCAAGACCCATAGGGCCTTGTGGCACATTAAGATTGGCGACAGGTTTACAAGCTTAGGGCTCACCCTAGGCACTCACCTCCCTGTAACACCCAACAGGGAGGGTACACATCCCCGGGTGGGAGAGCCCCTCTGTAAAGCCCTTTTCTGCACAAATTCCTGAGCGCCTTAGTCCTCAGCGGCCGTCCCCCTAAAATGCCCTGAATCATCAGCGTGCATTCCCGGCCCTGGACAATCCCAAGGCCGCCCCAATGCCCGGGCTAATGGATGTCCCCATCCCGTGCCCAGCGCCCACTCCCGTGGCCGCTCGCATAGCTTCACCCAAGCTACCTAGTCCTAGTCTTCCTGCCCCTGAGGTTGTCGAAGAAGAAAGCTCTTTCGCCATCATCGCCAGATTCCAAGTCTTTGTTTCGCCTGAGGCAGAGACCGCTTAGCGGCCGAACTCAGGACGGCCAAAGACCTGGTAGTAATTAACGCAATATTTGACGATATCCTTGGACAAAGTCAGCTCTCCGCTCTTTTCACAATTAAACCCAATAATGGATAATGGGAATTTACAAAGTACTTGGCCCCGTTACTTAAATTAGGCTTCTTTAATGCCAACGGCATTAGAGGGCAGCATGATGAGATCGCCGCCTGCGTCCGCGACCATCAAGTAGATATCTTTCTCATTCAAGAGACTTTCCTCAAACCCTGCCGCCACCCTGATCCAAAAATTGCGAAATTTCATATAGTTTGCAACGACCAGTCACGCTGTCCACAAGGGCGGTACGCTCATTTATTATCGTTAGCAACTGCACTGCGTCCCAATAGATCCCTCCTTTAGTATCTCTAATTGAGGTATCAATCTGTCGGCTAGGCAAGACCGGTCATCAACCGGTTCATATCATCTCTGACTACATGCCGTGCTAGTTTGTCGGAAGACCATACCCTTTTAATTAAAGATCTCTCTGCTCTCTTTGGCCTGAGCGACTCCGTTATAATAGCGGGTGACCTCAACGCCAAACACCCCGCCTGGAACAGCATAACGACCAACCCGAGAGGGCGATCAAGGTTTGGCTAGGTGATCCACTTCACTTCGACCCTATCACTTCTATGGAGTACACTCATTGCCCCTCCACCGTCAGCTGTCGTTGTAATGTGTTCGATATAGCGCAGCTCAAGAATGTCAACCTCAGGTTGAATTTGATTGAGAAGCTACATGATCTTAACTCTGACCACCGTCCAGTGCTCATGCATCTAATCTCTCGCTCGGGTCTCTCTGATCCCAGTCAACCCCCGCCTTCCATTGTGATAACCGACTGGAGGAAAGTAAGCGATAAGCTGAAATCCGACATGTCACCTCTCTTGGACGGTATTCCTGACTACATTGTCTCAGTCGCAGACACCACGGCCGCCATTAACACGTTTACAGAACACGTACAATCCGTACTGAAGGATTGTTCACGGGAAGTCCCAGCGATGAGCGATCACCGCTGAAAACTACCCGCTGACATACGTGATCTGATAACCGAGAAGAACGCGGTCATACGTGCCTATAGCAACTTTCCCTGCGATGCGGACAAGGCTCACATGCGCAATTTGCAGCTTGCTGTAAAGAAAGATAGTTGCGTGCCTCCGAAGACGCCTCGATGCCTCCTCTCACCCGTCCCGATAAGAACGCACCACCATCTCTCAACCTGTAGGCAAGTGACACCACGATGACGTGAACGCCAAATCGAACGTAGAGCCACCTTCCCCCCCCCCGTAAAAGAACCTCATTATCCTCTTCCTTCAGTCACACCTGACGAAGACAAACAACGAAAGACATCATAGATAGGCTTCAGCCGCGGAAAGACCCCGGCTCTGATGGCTTCACCAATAAGGTGTTTAAAGTTCTCCCCGTGCAGCTCATAGTTTTATTGGCAGCCATCTTCAATGGCGCCTTGAATAATAACATCTTTCCCCAAATGGTGAAAGAGGCCACAGTCATAGGCATTCCCAAACCAAGCAAACCTAAAGCCGAGCCGTCGAGCTACCGGCCGATCAGTCTCCTGAGTGAGAGAGGCTTATTTATAAGCGACTCAAAGATTATGCAGAGGCTAATAACCTCATTCCCAACGACCAATTCGGCTTTACAAAACACTCCTGTACCCAACAGGTCGACCGCATCGTTGAACACTTGAGCGCTGGCTTTCAGCGTGGAGCGATGACGGGCGTGTCATACTTCGATATAGCTCCCCCCCCCCCCCCCCCCTTGCTTAAGCCCGTCCGCGATGCTGAGCCAGTAGCAATAAATCAGCCCCTAAATTAGATCCAGTCTGTCCCCTTGCTGACCCCCCACAGCGACGCCCAAAGCCGAGGCTTGTACCCCACAGGGGGTGCCGCCCTTAGCGTGTGGTCGCTTAGTTTGTATGTAGTTTTTAAGCCCCTGGCTGGAGGCCTTAATCTCAAGGCATCCACAGGATTAAACCGGTTAAGCAGAAGCCAGCCTCATAGGCTGCTCATAGGCTGAACTGCGAGCGACAAAAAAAATAATAAATAAAAACTCATTATTTCGTCGGTAGCTATTTAGTGCAGTTCTAGTGGAGTTCTGGAGTAAAAAGTATATTGTTTATTTATATCAAGAATTTTAGTTTCGTTTCCAAAATGGAAAATGGTGAACAACAAGGTATGCTTAGCTGAATTGGAATAATGAAGAATTGGATTTGATTGTGCGAGTTTTTGTAATATCTTTAAGTTTGTGATTTTTAATTATTTATTTGTTATTTCAGAATCAACCATCCTCAGAACCTGCCGTCCCAGTGAGGCGTCGAGGCAGACCTGCTGGCAGAAACCGTGTTCCTCTTTCATGGGTTCGTTTTTTACATACTTTACACTCTTGTATATAATGTATTTATAAATTTTGACGTTTATTTACTTCGATTACAGGAAGAGAGGCGCGCACGCAATGCTCAGTACGAGATGAACGTCGGAAAGAAACAGCAGAAGCCATGTCACAATTAACAGAAGCTGCGTATTGTGATCCTGCCGTATGTTACTTTAGTTTATTTTATTCTGTAATTCGCTGTTTAGATTGATATACAAAAACAGTGTTACATTTTTATTTTGTTTACAGATTTCAAATGCTGGACTACTGGCGACGGTGATCAGTCGCATCAAGAGCGCTAAATCTGAGGAAATCACAGATTTGCAAAGAATTAACAATAACTTGGAGGTACAAAGTACGTATTTATTGTTTTAATTACTAAGTTATTTGTTGTTTGCTTGGTTTTCAAATCAATATTATTTTTTTACAGTTGCTTCACACTACAGGACCGTTTGGGACTGGACGATGCAGCTTCAGAACTTTAAGACGGTGAAGATATTGTAAGTTTCTACAATATTTTGTTATTCTCTATTTGTATATTTTAGCACTTTTATCCAGGTCACGCAAACAGCTGTGCCACATTCGAGTTCTAAAAGCTGACTGCTTCAGATAACAGGGGTGCAAGATCCCTGATCGAGGTGCCACCCATCGTACCACCGCAGCAAGCGCCACCAGACGTAACACAGCCAGAGCTGACAAGTCAACAATATCTTGAGCTTCCCTGTGACTCAACATTGTGAACAAATGTGATTTTCTTTCGTGTCCCATATCTTTAATTTAAAAATGTAAAATAGCTGCGTAAAGGGCCCTGCCCTAAAATAATTTCACACTTCTCTATGTATATAATATTGTCTTTTGGCAGTGTTTTAACGTTCTGTTTCATGTTTCATTTGCGAGGAGGAAAATTATGTCCCAGTTTAAAAAAAAATCTCTTTTTTCAGCCCATTATTGTCTGACTGGGTTAGTGCAGAATTAATAGAAACCAGTTAATTCTGTGATGACTCATGCGTACCAGTGAGAAGTTACCCAGCTGAGGACATGTTATCTCGGTATTGATGAAGACCTCAATGTGACCACTACGGAAAACCGTTGTAATAAAAGCAAATGTGACTGTATGAACTAATATAATTATATTTTTTGAATTTTGAGTTTAATTAGAATTTCTTTAATTATTTGTATTTAGACAATTTTTCTTCAAATAATCTTTGAAGCGCTTTATGTTTTAAAAATTCAAACAAAAAATCGATATCGATTTTATGCCTGTAAGTTAAGTGGCAACATCGAATATGACATTATGACAGCCTGTTAGTCATGTGAAATCACAACTGAAATAATCACCGTCGACTTCGTTGGCATTTGTATTGTTTTGTAGATTTCTAGCGATTTGTTATCTATGCAACGAATAAGCTTAAATGTGATGCATAGGATCATACAATATCTCTTACAGATCTTAATCAAAACTTATTAATATACAGTATGTTAGGTTAAACGAGGGACTTATTGAGGGAGTGTATTCAGTATTCGATTCTAAAAAACATATAATCTTAATTTGTGACGTAATTGTCCTATAAAATACATTATTCATGAACACTGAGCGCGCAATAAGTGAACTTGTAAACAGTAAAGTAATCACGCGGCAAAACACGTGCCGATCCTGCCGAAAAGGAAGCTTGTGCTCAAACCCCGCCCCTTTCCTTTGTGTTGTTTCCGATGTACCGACAGTCTATGCAAGTGCGCCGCTATTTCCGCATGTCAAATATTGCACTCCCGCCGTTCCGCGTATCGCATGATAACCACTCACTTGTCCAAGGATACTACAGTCTCCAAAAAAAATCTTGCCTAAAATGTCCATGGGTAGTACAATCACCGAACGACATCGTTCAGTTTAAACGTGTACAGCGCTGCAGTCAGGTGATAGTCGTATAGTAGAAAATTACTAGATGGCGCTATATGAAATTTGTCATCCGTGACAGTGAATTTTATCTGTGCAAGGACCACAAATTATTTAGAAAAAAAAAAAGAAAGTGACAGTTCGTCTTTCTTGTCAACAAACTATTATTGTGTGTGGAGCTCCAAGCAAAATGTGGTAAGTTTTCTGTTTTTATACCTTATTTCTATTGTTATTGTACATCAAATTAAACGTGAAGATATTTTCTTTACGAAATATGCATTACTACGACAATTTCAAAACTGTTATATAGAATAATTTAGCTGGAAAAGTTATATGATCACTACGCGATCATCGTTTGATGATTCTATATTGTTTAGAATGTATTCTAATTGGTTGTTTGTGTTAAATAAATGCTAAATATAAGATAATTCTTCACTATTAGCACGTTAATAACCATTTACAAACGAAATATATTGAGATGGAGTCTAGAAATGATTAAAATGCAACTCGTTATTCATGATTTTAGTGTTGGTGAGTGGAGTTCCCATGGACATCTCTACTTACAACGTAAATAATGGTTTGTTCAGACTAAGCGTTTGATGATAAGTTTGGGAATGTTTTGTGGTTTTTTGGCTTTGTTCATGTTTTTACTATAGGTGTGGTGTTGATTTAATATGTTTTCGTTTTTCAATATCAAAGAATAAAAAAATTCCTGGAATTATATATTTTAGATTATTTAGGTCTATTTAGGTTTATTTACTTTTATGTTGAAACAATAATAATTACTATTTATTATATTAATATTGAAAAACGAACGAAAAATAGGAATACCAATACTAATACTAAAATTTCGCTCGAAACGCACTCGAAATATGCATGTGCACTAGAATGCCAGAATTTACGCAAATACGCAAATGCTTACAAGCCAATTTTTACTAATGATCTTCTAACAATTACTGTTATTTTTTTTGCAATTTGCTTTGTTACTGCTAGTGTACTACCACTTTTGAACCTTATTACTCAGGGCATAAGGGTGAAAAGCGGTCGACCGTGACTGAGTGCGGTAGTACATTTTTTTTGGTGTGTGTTATTATGTATGTAAAGTATATCAAGTATGTGTAATAACATGATGATGATTTATATTACAGTGACCAAATAGACGAAGTAGAGCCGCAGCCGTAAGTACACATTGCATTTACTGTTTTATTTACTTTCACCTCCATTAGATATAATGTATTGCAACGAAATACATTGGAAACATTGATTTTAGATCGACAAGTCGAGGATATGGACGCGCTAGAGGACGGGGACGGGGACGTGGACGCGGACGCGGACGCGGAAGCGGACAAGTGTCCAATAGGCCGGAAGAGCCACATAATGATGATGATTCCTATTACAGTGACCAAATAGACGAAGTTGAGCCGCAGCCGTAAGTACACATTGTATTTTCTGTTTAATTTACTTTCACCTCCATTAGATACAATGTATTGCAACACAATACATTAGACATATTGATTTTAGATCGACAAGTCGAGGATATGGACGCGCTAGAGGACGGGGACGTGGACGCGGACAAGGGTCCAATAGGCCGGAGGAGCCTCTGCCGTAAATATAATTATTGTGCATTTTAAAGTAACATTTATCATTTAATACAATGTATTGCAACGAAATACATTTAAAATATTGATTTTAGTTCGACAAGTCGAGGAAATGGACGCGCTAGAGGACGGGGACGTGGACGCGGACGCGGACGTGGGTGTAATAGGCCAGAGGAGCCCCTGCCGTAAATATAATTGTGCTTTTTAAAGTTTAATTTTATGTTACATGGGGTAACACGGTATTTATTGTTTTTATCATAGTTCAACAAGAGCAGTAAATGTAAATTAAGATGTGTTTGTGTCTAGATTGGGTCTATATAGTAGGTTATTTTATTTTTGCAGTCTAGAGTTAATTAATGTGAGGGCGGAGAAAGCGCTCACTAAGCGCCGAATGAACGCCATGTCCGCTGAAGTTCGACAGGAGTTCGTATGTCGCAAGCGACAAGCTGAACTGCAGCGGGTTCTCCTGCCTGATGCGCCCCCGCGAAAAAAACAAACACGGTATTTACATCATAATGATATCAATGCGTTTGATATTCTTGTTCAGTTACTATGAATGAGATTTATATGATAAAATTATCTTGCAGGAGGCCATCCCCTGAACGTGAGGCTTGCCCTTTAGTGGAGGATACAAACTCTCCTACTGCAGCAGATGAGGAACTCTCTGCAGCAGAAAACGAGCTCGCACCCGAGCCTGAGCCTGAACTCGAGCCCGGACCTCAACTCGAGCCCGGACCTCAACTCGAGCCCGAACCTGAGCCCGATTACGAACATATGGGTACGCCAGAAGCAGATACTGTCCCGAATTCCCCCTATAGTTCGCCTAGCCGACTCTCAACGGCGCTAAGTTTAGAGTGGGCTTCACAGAAACCTAAAAAGAGGCAACATCACTCTCCATCGTCGTCCGAATAAGTAACTCACACACAATTACTTACGTAATCGTTCATGCGGCTCGCTTACGCCGATGTTATATTATAATACGTCTTATTCTTTTCTAATAGATGTCATCATCCTGGGAGAAGAAGTCGAAGTGGAGACCCAACCGAGCACCTCACACAGAACTTCAACTAGTAAGTACTAAATGCACCCCGTGGTTTTTTTTTTTTTCTAAATGGAATTAACTAATACGTTTTTTTTTTTTTTCAGATATAACAGACAAAAATTTTGAAAATATTCTAGACAACTGGCTACAAGATGATGACAGCGACGTTGACTTAGACCTTAACTTCGACGACAACGACGGTAGTTTTCTTCCGGTCATGCGTAACGCAGCGACTGAACCAGCATGTGACGCTGACATGACTGAACTAGAGACTGAAGTGTTACAGACTGAGGACGAATTAAATGACCGACTTTTACGCGACATAGTGCCTAGCAACGACTACTACAGTTTTGACTGGAAGAAGGACAGGGCGAACTTTACTGGACGACGAGAGACTTTTACAGGGTTATCGGGAACGACTTTTGACATAACAGACAAGACACCTGTTGACATTTTTTACAAAATGTTCGACACTAATTTTATTGACCGACTTTGCATAGAGACTAACCGCTATGCAGAGCAGAAGATAGCTCGCTTAAAAACGGAGAACAAGCTGCTTCCAACATCGCGTCTGCATAGATGGACTCCGACTGACTGCAACGAAATGATTACGTTTTTAGCAGTGTTGATTCTGCAAGGCCTGTATCCGTTACCAGAGGAGGAAAAATACTTCTCTTTTAACGGGTTTGGGACCATGCCGTATTTTTCACGCATAATGTCATTTAATCGTTTCTCACTGCTAAAATCGTTATATCATTTCGTCGACAACGAGACTTTGACTGACAAGACTAAACTTTGCAAAATACAACCGGTGCTTGACTACCTCAATGAAAAATTTTCCACTTTATACATGCCTGCCCAAGAGATAGCCATTGACGAGTCTCTCCTCAAGTGGCACGGGCGATTGAGCTTTGCTCAAAAAATTGCCACTAAAGCCGCCCAAGTTGGCGTAAAAACATATGAGCTGTGTGAGTCTCGCTCTGGCTATCTCTGGAAGTTTTTTGTGTATGTGGGAAAAAATACTCAGGCTGCCACGACCAATGTACCTACTGAGGACGTGACGATTGACCGACCCCATGACGAGACGGTGGACGAACCCGATGACGAGATTGTTAATAGACCCGATGACGAGACAATTGACCAGCCCAATGACATATTGCATGACCGGCCTGAAAACGAGATGCTTGACCAACCACAGCACGAGACTGTTGACCGACCAGATGACAATTTTGCACGTCCCACCAACGCTACCGCTAAAATTGTATTTGACTTGATAGAGCCACTACTTGACAGAGGACACACTGTCATTATGGATAATTTCTACAACAGTCCATTATTATTGCGATGTCTCAAAAAACATAAAACTGACTGTTATGGAACCTTACGTTTGAATCGTGAATTCGTGCCCGACTCTCTCAAGACTCTGACCAAGAGTGACCTACGACAGGGTGAGGTAGTGGCAAGCTACAGCTCAGATTTGTCTGTGATGGTATGGAGAGACGCTAATTTGGTTAGCATGATCTCGACATACCATCACTTACAAGTGGGGATTCAGAATAAATACAATCGTCTGACATATAAACCTAAAATTGTACTTGATTACAATATGTCCATGGGCGGAGTGGATAGAAAAGATCAATTTCTATCTGCTCAGCCCGTGGAACGGCTTCGAAACAAGGTCTGGTATAAGAAGGTCTTCTGCAGGTTGCTGAACACTGCTGTGTTCAATGCCTATGTAATATTCTCATCGCAGAACCCGAAAATATCACATAGGCAGTTCCGAACCAGTTTAGCGGAAGACCTTCTTAAAATACATCGACGCATCGACTTGACGACTGAACCCCGACTTTATGCGAACAGGACTAGACAAGGACAATTGACAATACGAACTAACAACCGACCGAACGTTGATCACGACCACTTTCCTAGGCGATCTGACATTAAAAAAGCGCGTTGCTGGATGTGCACACGCCGTAAAAGGGATACGAGGACAATCTGGAAATGCATTCAGTGCGATATAAGTTTGTGTATTGAGCACTGTTTTAGAGAATACCATAAACAAGTTTTACAGTTATAATTAATATCAATAAAATAATAAAAATAGTATGAACGTAAAAAGCCTAAAACAAGTTAAAAAAAACTATGAAAACATAGCCACAAATAGAACAAAACATTTGAAATGTTCTATTTGTGGCTATTTTGTCATAGTTTTTTTTAACTTGTTTTAGGCTTTTTACGTTCATACTATTTTTTTATTTAATCACTCACGACTAATTCACCTTTCAAACAAAAAAAAACAAAATCAAAATTGGTTCATCTGTTCGGGAGCTACGATGCCACAGACAGACAGACAGACACACACACACACACAGACACGTCAAACTTATAACACCCCGTCGTTTTTTAAATAGTTGTACTAAAACATAAACAATGTTCACAAAATATAAAATTTCAACCAACTTTATGTAAAATCAGCTGTTTCATACATTTTGGTCAAGTAGGTAACTTTAGTATTACACAGCTGTTTTTTTTTTCGTGATTTCAGGTTTGGTCCCATAGTGAAAGTTGTTCATATTCATGGGAACACTGTAAAAATTTGGAGACTAAAAAAAACATTCAGTATATAATATATATCTATATATAAAATAAATAGGTATATATATAATATATAGGTATATATATAATAAACGTAAATGTGTTTGCTCAATAAACTTGCGGAATATTAATATGTGTGTTTCATTAAAATAACCTCGTCGTGTGCGCACGCCATTAGCCGGGCGGCCATCTTGTCACATTTTTATGTCGCCCGAGGCTCGGGGAGCTTTTGAGAAGTACTTGGCTTTGTTTATTTTTTCATGACAGAAAACTAAATATTTATATTGAGATACTGGTGTCATTTTAAAGGTTTTATCATGTACTATTATAATAAAAAATAATTGTTCCCAGTAAACATTATACTTTTCTTGTAAAACTCGAAATAAAAAATAAATACGATTTTTTTTTTCATTTACCCAACGTTAAACTTTATTTTTATCCTTTATTATTACTTAGAGTAATTTACTTGTAATCAAATTGAATTCTGGAGTCTTTGAGCTTTCCGTGAGTATTTTTTATTCGAATGTAGCTATAGCAGTTTTTCAGTAGTAATCGTTTTTGTTAAGAGAGTCTCGCGCAGTCGTAAAAAAAATATTGACATTTCATGCGCGGACAGGTAGGGCGAGAATCGCGCGCGCGGCTTGGACGCTTGAGTGGATAAGCAACCCCCCGCTGACTTCGCCGTGAATAACTAAAAATGACCTCTTATCAATATTCCGATGAAGAATATTGGGATATGGTTCGTGCCTACGTATTATCCTATGATATTGTGCGAGGAGCCATTAATTTGTACCGAGAGATGTTTCCCATTCGCCGGATTCCGTCATACAATCTCATGCTAGATGTCAACCAACGATTGCGAACATTCGGTCAGTTCACCGTACCGGTGCATGAACATGCACCAAGGACGAGGAAGGGAGCATACCCAGTGCACCTGCAAGAAGCCATTTTTGAATACTTCGAGCATCACCCACAAGAAAGTACTCGAAATGCTGTAAGACGGTTCGGTGTATCGCATTGGACTGTGTGGAAGCTGCTGCATGAAGAAGAAATGCACCCATACCATTTTAGACCCGTTCAAGAACTTGGGGTCAACGACCACGAACCACGGGTCAATTTTTGCCGCTGGTTTTTGTCTAATTTAGACAAAAACATTTTATTTACTGATGAAGCCACATTTACACGAATGGTGATATTTAATGTGCATAATGAACATTAGTGGAGTAATGAAAATCCCTATGTTACGCGACAGGACGCTTATCAAAACCGGTTCAGTGTAAATGTATGGGCAGGTCTTTTAAATAATTGTTTTATAGGCCCGTACTTTATTGATGGAAGACTTGATAGTTTATCATACCTTAACATTTTAAATAGTGTGGTGAATGAAATGTTGGACGATGTGCCTCTTAGTGTTTATCAAAACCTCTTTTACCAGCATGACGGAGCGCCCGCGCACTATCAGGTGCGCGTACGTGAGTTTTTAAATAATCATTTTGGTGACAGGTGGATAGGTCGCGGTGGGCCCGTGCCATGGCCCGCACGCTCTCCAGATCTCACTCCATTAGACTTTTATTTATGGGGTGAAGTAAAAAGAATTGTGTACGCTACGGAGTACTCAAACAGGGAAGAGTTAAAGGTACGTATCACGAACGCTTTTAACAGTTTAAGAAGTGTCCCGTTTGTTCTTAACCGCGTAAAGGACAATATGCGAAAACGTGCTGAACTATGCATAACACGAGGAGGTGCTCATTTTGAACAATTTTTAAGATTAGTATAAAAATGTGTAATTATTCAATCAAGTTAATCGTTGTAAATAGGTGTGATTCCATTTTCAAGTTAATCGATGTAAATAGGTGTGATTTCATTTTTTAAATACGCCAAAAATACCTACTAAGGGGCATAATTGTTAACTGTGTCTCATCATATCTTTGTCTTAAATTATTGCGGATCACCTAGATATTTTTGCCTGTCCTAAGCCAGGTTTAAAGTATGAAGGGAAAGTGAATTATACCTAAAAGTCATTGACCCGCGCACATGTTCTGCGATAATGTTAAATCGCTAGCACAAGGGTGTATACACGTTGCGAGACTTTTGCGAAATTTTTGGTATGGTTCTGTCTGTTGTTTATCAGTGTTTGTTTTTTTGTTCATATTTTATTAGTATCATGTAAGCACACACTATTGTGGGTTTGAATATGTCCGTCGTTTAAACTATGTTAGTTTAAATTAATTACCGCAATATTTCAGTGGTCATGACCGACAGGGGGTAGTAGGGTTAATCTGTATACCTCCCGTCAGGAGATGCCTATCGCTGTACATTTTTTCCAGATCTCTGTATTTCTGGTTCGAGAGAGCCTTTGTTGGTAATTGCAATCTTGATCAACTACCAGGAAGTTTTCATGCTTCGATGCAACATATGCTTTTATATGTGTGCACCAAGGGCCGAAGTATCTATGGTCGGTGGGCATTCCTCTTTTGCTTTACTTTATTATTTTGTGGATTTTAATGTGTTATAATAGTCTCTTTTATTTTTATAGTTACTGTAATTGGTTGTAAACAACCGTTGTAATTAAATAAATAAAAAATGCTCTAAATAAGCTTAACTAGAAATTAATAACAATAGGAGTCCTAGAACAATAGGAATTCCAGGCCGGCTAATAGCAGAGCTTGTACAGATAGAGCCCGCCCCTTTTCGTTGCATCCCTGTTTACGCGCTGGTAGGTACCTACGCGTACATCTAAATAAACTCAAGTCCAAAAAAAATTAACGCATTATTTCGTCGGTGGTTATTCAGTGCAGTTCTAGTGGAGTTCTGGAGTTAAAAGTATATTGTTTATTTATTTCAAGAATTTGAGTTTCGTTTCCTACATGGAAAATGGTGAACGACAAGGTATGTTTAGCTGAATTAGAATAATTAAGCATTAGATTGGATTGTGTGAGTTTTTTGCACGGGACCGGATGTGGCGACACCCCCAAGTGTCGCCACATCCGGTCCCGTCCAGGCCTATGTCCAGCAGTGGACGTCTTTCGGCTGAAATGATGTGTGAGTTTCTGTAATTTCTTTAAGTTCGTGATTTTTAATTTGTTATTTCAGAATCAAACATCTTGAAGACCCTCTGAATCCGACGCGCCACTGAGGCGTCGAGGCAGAGCTGCTGGCAAAAACAGTGTTCCTCTTTCACGGGTTCGTTTTTGCATCACATAATTTTCATCTTACACTCCTCTTCTATATAACATTTTGTGAATATTTTAGTTTCTTTTTTAAAAAGAAGAGCGGCATGCACGCAATGCCCAGTACGAAAGGGAGCGTCGCAATGAAACTGCAGAAGTAATGTCACTATTGATTGAAGCCGCTAATTGTGATCCTGATGTAAGTTGTTATCATTTATTTAATTTAAAGAAAATCAGTGTAACATTCGACTCATTAATTTAATTTAAAGAAAATCAGTGTAACATTTTTATTTAATCACATTTTTTTCTATTTCAAATGTTGAGCATCTGGCGACGACGGTGATCAGTCGCATTCATAGAGCACAAAGGAAAGAACAGAACAGAACAAAACACACAGAACTAGAACACATCAATAATAACAAGTTTTTTATTGCTCGTTTTCAAACAGATATTTATTTGTTATTTATTTTACTCTTACAGTTGCTTCACTACAGGATCAATTGGGATTGGACGATGCAGCTTTAGAACTTTTAGGCGGTGAAGTTACTGTAAATTTCTACTATATTTTGTAACTCTTTAATTGTATATTTTAAACATTTTGTCTTATTTACTTATATATTTTCTTTTTGTTATCCAGGACATGCAAACAGCTGGGCTACATTCGAGTTCTAAAAGAAAGACCAACAAATATTGCGACTGCAACAATGACTACTTGAGAAAACAGGTGCGTTCCTTATTCGCTACCCAAACTTTTAAATAACGAAACCTACATTAGCAGCTTTCATACAGGGTGTAAACAGACCCTTCACGAAGCCGTCAACCAAGCATTCATCAAACTAAGCAACTTTACCCAAAAATTATTGCTGGGAAACGGATTTATATTTTGGGGTGTAAAATCACGTTTTACGGTAAGAGTCGATGGAACGCACTCAAAGCATTGTGCTGATGGATGGATTGAATGGTATAGGGGTCGTGGAGGTGTTTAAAGTAAAAATCTTACATTAAAAACATGTATTTTAAAAAAAAACTTGTGAAAAAGTTGGAACTTTGACCCCCAATATCTCCGTAACTAGAAGGTTCCCAGGTATGTTCAAGAACAAAAAAATGTATCGAACAAGAAAAGCGCACTCCGGCATTAGATGAGATGAGAGGACACACCGTTTAACCACCCGCGGTGTGTGTACAAGATCAAAACAAGATGCAGTATTTGGTACAGACGGAAGAACAACAGCTGTCAGTGGAAATAACCGAAGAACAGTGCCACGGCGATTCTGAAGCGCAAACAGAATTATACAATTACATCTATAATTCTGAATCTCCGTGCTCTCAATTAGTAAAGTTCTTGTGGAGTTCTAGAATATTTTTATTTATTTTTTATTTAATTCAAGAATTATAGTTTCGTTCCAAAACCGGTGAACAACAATGTATGTTGAGCTAAATGGGAATAATGAAGAATTGAATTAGATTTTGTGAGTTTCAGTAATTTCACTAAGTTCGTGATTTTTAATTCTTTATTTGTTATTTCAGAATCAAACGTCTTCACCACACTCGGAATCCGAAGCGCCGCACTGAGGCGTCGAGGCAGACTTGCTGGCAAAAACCGTGTTCCTCTTTCACGGGTTCGTTTTTGCATTACATAGTTTACATTTTACACTCTTCTATATAACATTTTGTGAATTTCTTTTGTTCAAGGAAGAGCGGCGCGCACGCAATGCCCAGTACGAAAGGGAGCGTCGCAATGAAACTGCAGAAGTAATATCACAATTGATTGAAGCCGCTAACTGTGATCCTGACGTAAGTTGTTATCATTTATTCTACTCATTAATTTAATTTAAAGAAAATCAGAGTAACATTTATATTTATCTACAGATTTCAAATGCTGAGCTTCTGGCGACGACGGTGATCAGTCGCATCCAGAGAGGATCAAAAAAGAAATCTGAGGCCATCACAGAACTAGAACGCATCAATAATAACTTGAAAGCTCATGGTACGTACTTATTGTTTTAAACATAAAGTTGTTATTTGCTTTTTTTTTTTAAATTTGATATTCATAAGTTTTTTACTCTTACAGTTGCTTCACTACAGGATCAATTGGGACTGGACGATACAGCTTTAAAAATTTTAGACGGTTATAAGTTACTGTAAGTTTCTACTATATTTTGCAACTTTTTATTTGTATATTTTAACACTCTCTGTCTTATTTACTTATGTATTTTCTATTTGTTATCCAGGACACGCAAACAGCTGGGTCACATCAGAGTTCGAAAAGAAAGACCAACAAACAATGCGACAGCAATAATGACAACTTGAGAAAACAGGTGCGTTCCTTATTCGCTACTCAAATTTTTGCATAATAAAACCTATATTAGCAGCTTTCATATAATACATTTTTGTGTGATAATTTACAAGAGCGGTCTTGTTGGATACTTTCGGAACTTAGATTCTGAAAGTATCCAACAAGAAAAGCGAACAAAAACGCAATCAAAAACATGGTCAGTGGACTCCGGCATCGAGATGAGAGGATGCACCGTATCACCACCCGCGGTGTGTGTACAAGATCAAAACAACATGCAGTATTTGGTACAGACGGAACAACAACAGCTGCCAGTGGAAATAACCGAAGAACAGTGCCACGGCGAGTCTCAAGCGCAAACAGAATTATACAATTACATCTATAATTCTGAACCTCAGTGCTCTCAATTAGTAAAGCTCTTCTGGAGTTCTGGAATGAAATTTATATTTTTTATTTAAATCAAGAATTATAGGTGAACAACAATGTATGTTGAGCTAAATGGGAATAATGAAGAATTGAATTGGATTGTGTGAGTTTCTGTAATTTCACTAAGTTCTTGATTTAAATAAAAATTTAAATCAAGAATTATAGTTTCGTTTCAAAAACGGTGAACAACAATGTATGTTGAGCTAAATGGGAATAATGAAGAATTGAATTGGATTTTGTGAGTTTCTGTAATTTCACTAAGTTCGTGATTTTTAATTCTTTATTTGTTATTTCAGAATCAAACGTCTTCACCACACTCGGAATCCGAAGCGCCGCACTGAGGCGTCGAGGCAGACCTGCTGGCAAAAACCGTGTTCCTCTTTCACGGGTTCGTTTTTGCATTACATAGTTTACATTTTACACTCTTCTATATAACATTTTGTGAATTTCTTTTGTTCAAGGAAGAGCGGCGCGCACGCAATGCCCAGTACGAAAGGGAGCGTCGCAATGAAACTGCAGTAGTAATATCACAATTGATTGAAGCCGCTAACTGTGATCCTGACGTAAGTTGTTATCATTTATTCTACTCATTAATTTAATTTAAAGAAAATCAGAGTAACATTTATATTTATCTACAGATTTCAAATGCTGAGCTTCTGGCGACGACGGTGATCAGTCGCATCCAGAGAGCAACAAGAAAGAAATCTGAGATCGTCACAAAACTATAACGATCAACAGCAACTTAGAAGCACAAAGTACGTACTTATATTGCTTAAAATAGAAAATTGTTACATGCTTGTTTTTTTTTTTAAATTTGATATTCATTTGTTTTTTTTTACTCTTACAGTTGCTTCACTACAGGATCAATTGGGACTGGACGATACAGCTTTAAAAAATTTAGACGGTTAAGTTACTGTAAGTTTCTACTATATTTTGCAACTTTTTATTTGTATATTTTAACACTCTCTGTCTTATTTACTTATGTATTTTCTATTTGTTATCCAGGACACGCAAACAGCTGGGTCACATCAGAGTTCGAAAAGAAAGACCAACAAACAATGCGACAGCAATAATGACAACTTGAGAAAACAGGTGCGTTCCTTATTCGCTACTCAAATTTTTGCATAATAAAACCTAAATTAGCAGCTTTAATATAATACATTTTTGTGTGATAATTTACAAGAGCGGTCTTGTTGGATACTTTCGGAACTTAGATTCTGAAAGTATCCAACAAGAAAAGCGAACAAAAACGAAATCAAAAACGAAATCAAAAACATGGTCAGTGGACTCCGGCATCGAGATGACAGGATGCACCGTATCACCACCCGCGGTGTGTGTACAAGATCAAAACAACATGCAGTATTTGGTACAGACGGAACAACAGTTGCCAGTGGAAATAACCGAAGAACAGTGCCACGGCGAGTCTCAAGCGCAAACAGAATTATACAATTACATCTATAATTCTGAACCTCAGTGCTCTCAATTAGTAAAGCTCTTCTGGAGTTCTGGAATGAAATTTATATTTTTTATTTAAATCAAGAATTATAGGTGAACAACAATGTATGTTGAGCTAAATGGGAATAATGAAGAATTGAATTGGATTGTGTGAGTTTCTGTAATTTCACTAAGTTCTTGATTTAAATAAAAATTTAAATCAAGAATTATAGTTTCGTTTAAAAAACGGTGAACAACAATGTATGTTGAGCTAAATGGGAATAATGAAGAATTGAATTGGATTTTGTGAGTTTCTGTAATTTCACTAAGTTCGTGATTTTTAATTCTTTATTTGTTATTTCAGAATCAAACGTCTTCACCACACTCGGAATCCGAAGCGCCGCACTGAGGCGTCGAGGCAGACCTGCTGGCAAAAACCGTGTTCCTCTTTCACGGGTTCGTTTTTGCATTACATAGTTTACATTTTACACTCTTCTATATAACATTTTGTGAATTTCTTTTGTTCAAGGAAGAGCGACGCACACGCAATGCCCAGTACGAAAGGGAGCGTCGCAATGAAACTGCAGAAGTAATATCACAATTGATTGAAGCCGCTAACTGTGATCCTGACGTAAGTTGTTATCATTTATTCTACTCATTAATTTAATTTAAAGAAAATCAGAGTAACATTTATATTTATCTACAGATTTCAAATGCTGAGCTTCTGGCGACGACGGTGATCAGTCGCATCCAGAGAGCAACAAGAAAGAAATCTGAGATCGTCACAAAACTATAACGATCAACAGCAACTTAGAAGCACAAAGTACGTACTTATATTGCTTAAAATAGAAAATTGTTACATGCTTGTTTTTTTTTTAAATTTGATATTCATTTGTTTTTTTATACTCTTACAGTTGCTTCACTACAGGATCAATTGGGACTGGACGATACAGCTTTAAAAAATTTAGACGGTTAAGTTACTGTAAGTTTCTACTATATTTTGCAACTTTTTATTTGTATATTTTAACACTCTCTGTCTTATTTACTTATGTATTTTCTATTTGTTATCCAGGACACGCAAACAGCTGGGTCACATCAGAGTTCGAAAAGAAAGACCAACAAACAATGCGACAGCAATAATGACAACTTGAGAAAACAGGTGCGTTCCTTATTCGCTACTCAAATTTTTGCATAATAAAACCTAAATTAGCAGCTTTCATATAATACATTTTTGTGTGATAATTTACAAGAGCGGTCTTGTTGGATACTTTCGGAACTTAGATTCTGAAAGTATCCAACAAGAAAAGCGAACAAAGACGCAATCAAAAACATGGTCAGTGGACTCCGGCATCGAGATGAGAGGATGCACCGTATCACCACCCGCGGTGTGTGTACAAGATCAAAACAACATGCAGTATTTGGTACAGACGGAACAACAACAGCTGCCAGTGGAAATAACCGAAGAACAGTGCCACGGCGAGTCTCAAGCGCAAACAGAATTATACAATTACATCTATAATTCTGAACCTCAGTGCTCTCAATTAGTAAAGCTCTTATGGAGTTCTGGAATAAAATTTATATTTTTTATTTAAATCAAGAATTATAGTTTCGTTTCAAAAACGGTGAACAACAATGTATGTTGAGCTAAATGGGAATAATGAAGAAATGAATTGGATTGTGTGAGTTTCTGTAATTTCACTAAGTTCTTGATTTAAATAAAAATTTAAATCAAGAATTATAGTTTCGTTTCAAAAACGGTGAACAACAATGTATGTTGAGCTAAATGGGAATAATGAAGAATTGAATTGGATTTTGTGAGTTTCTGTAATTTCACTAAGTTCGTGATTTTTAATTCTTTATTTGTTATTTCAGAATCAAACGTCTTCACCACACTCGGAATCCGAAGCGCCGCACTGAGGCGTCGAGGCAGACCTGCTGGCAAAAACCGTGTTCCTCTTTCACGGGTTCGTTTTTGCATTACATAGTTTACATTTTACACTCTTCTATATAACATTTTGTGAATTTCTTTTGTTCAAGGAAGAGCGGCGCGCACGCAATGCCCAGTACGAAAGGGAGCGTCGCAATGAAACTGCAGTAGTAATATCACAATTGATTGAAGCCGCTAACTGTGATCCTGACGTAAGTTGTTATCATTTATTCTACTCATTAATTTAATTTAAAGAAAATCAGTTTAACATTTTTATTTATTTACAGATTTCGAATGATGAGCTTCTGGGGACGACGGTGATCAGTCGCATCCAGAGAGGATCAAAAAAGAAATCTGAGGCCATCACAGAACTAGAACGCATCAATAATAACTTAAAAGCTCATGGTACGTACTTATTGTTTTAAACAAAGTTGTTATTTGCTTATTTTTTTTTAAATTTGATATTCATTTGTTTTTTTTACTCTTACGGTTGCTTCACTACAGGATCAATTGGGACTGGACGATACAGCTTTAAAAATTTTAGACGGTTAAGTTACTGTAAGTTTCTACTATATTTTGCAACTTTTTATTTGTATATTTTAACACTCTCTGTCTTATTTACTTATGTATTTTCTATTTGTTATCCAGGACACGCAAACAGCTGGGTGACATCAGAGTTCGAAAAGAAAGACCAACAAACAATGCGACAGCAATAATGACAACTTGAGAAAACAGGTGCGTTCCTTATTCGCTACTCAAATTTTTGCATAATAAAACCTATATTAGCAGCTTTCATATAATACATTTTTGTGTGATAATTTACAAGAGCGGTCTTGTTGGATACTTTCGGAACTTAGATTCTGAAAGTATCCAACAAGAAAAGCGAACAAAAACGCAATCAAAAACATGGTCAGTGGACTCCGGCATCGAGATGAGAGGATGCACCGTATCACCACCCGCGGTGTGTGTACAAGATCAAAACAACATGCAGTATTTGGTACAGACGGAACAACAACAGCTGCCAGTGGAAATAACCGAAGAACAGTGCCACGGCGAGTCTCAAGCGCAAACAGAATTATACAATTACATCTATAATTCTGAACCTCAGTGCTCTCAATTAGTAAAGCTCTTCTGGAGTTCTGGAATGAAATTTATATTTTTTATTTAAATCAAGAATTATAGGTGAACAACAATGTATGTTGAGCTAAATGGGAATAATGAAGAATTGAATTGGATTGTGTGAGTTTCTGTAATTTCACTAAGTTCGTGATTTTTAATTATTTATTTGTTATTTCAGAAACAACCATCTTCAGAATCTGACGCCCCACGGAGCCGTCGAGGCAGACCTGCTGGCAAAAACCGTGTTCCTCTTTCACGGGTTCGTTTTTGCATTACATAATTAACATTTTACACTCTTCTATGTAACATTTTGTGATTTTTTTTTCTTCTTTTATTAAAGGAAGAGCGGCGCGCACGCAATGCCCAGTACGAAAGGGAACGTCGCAATGAAACTGCAGAAGTAATATCACAATTGATTGAAGCCGCTAATTGTGAGCCTGACGTAAGTTGTTATCATTTATTCTACTCATTAATTTAATTTAAAGAAAATCAGTTTAACATTTTTATTTATTTACAGATTTCGAATGATGAGCTTCTGGGGACGACGGTGATCAGTCGCATCCAGAGAGGATCAAAAAAGAAATCTGAGGCCATCACAGAACTAGAACGCATCAATAATAACTTAAAAGCTCATGGTACGTACTTATTGTTTTAAACATAAAGTTGTTATTTGCTTATTTTTTTTTTAATTTGATATTCATAAGTTTTTTACTCTTACAGTTTCTTCACTACAGGATCAATTGGGATTGGACGATGCAGCTTTAGAACTTTTAGACGGTGAAGTTACTGTAAGTTTTTACTATATTTTGTAATTCTTTATTTGTATATTTTAACACTCTCTGTCTTATTTACTTATGTATTTTTCATTTGTTATTCAGGACACGCAGACAGCTGGGCCACATTCGTGTTCTTAAAGAAAGGTCAACAAAAAATGCGGGTTGAACGACATTGGTCAAGTCTGATATTCGTCAAATTTCATATTGGTCAAAGCTTCGTCAAATTAATGTCCAACATCCAGTGGACGGTGAAAAATTCTCATCTTGTTTGCCAGAATCCCAAACGTGCATTCTATGTACGACTTTGCCCGAGACTGTCTATAGTTGAAGATTATTATTTTCACTGTTAAACTCCTTCCTTCACAAGGGCAGATAAATCTTTCAGATAAGTCAAATGCCTCATCTCCCTCTATGACGAATGGCATCAGTACTCCATTATTTGATAAGGGGCGCTTCTCCAGGATTTGTATATCTTTATTGAAAAGTTTTTGATGCAAAATGAATTGTTTATAAGTATATACAATGTGATAGGGGTGAGACTTCTAACCCGTTAAGGCTGAGTACTACATCTAATTTTATCGACAAAAAAAATAATATGGGGGGGTTGAACCCCCTCCCCCTAAAAATTATGGCTATTTTAATATTTTTTTTAATGTACTAACGGCGCGCTTGATACTTTATGTGATATCAAAGGTTGTATGCGTCGTAGAAACAAAAAAAAAACGACAAACGGTAGCTAATAACCTTGGCTAACTAATTCATTACTTTTTTCATATGTTTTGGTGAGAAAAAAAAATCATTTCTGAATTATTTTGACCGAAAAAATCGCTATTTTTCAATATTTTCACGAATTACTCAAAACTATGTCCCATAAAATTCTTAATAATTTGCGCTCACTTAAAAATATTTGAGTTATTCTTTCTAACGATACCAAAAACATCACCATAACATTACAAATTCAAGTATTAAGAACCATTAACCATATCATAACAAAAGCAGGTAACAAAACGAGGTATGCGAGCGGGTAAGAAAACTTACAACGTAATGTAACAGACAAGGATAGAAGATGACACCACATGCTGTGAGGTGTGCGAGAGGGTAAAAAAACGTACAATGTAATGTAACAGACAAGGAAAAAAGATAAATACACCACGTGCGGTAAAGCGGTTCTTGTCACCATTGTCGGGTATTATTAGTCGTTACAAATCTGTGACTGCTAACACACCTTGTTAAATTTCTTCTCGCGCTTTTCGTGGACAAGTTTCGCTATGGCTAATCGTCGTAATTATGACGAATATGTTGCGGATATTCATTTCGTATATGGTTTTTGCAATGGCAATGCCAGTGCAGCAGTGCGCGAGTACCGTAGAAGGTTTCCAAACCGACCCACACCGAGTTATCATACGTTTATTGATATTCACGCAAGATTGGCAAATTATGGTATAAGAAGACCAGCTCCAGAACGTGTTCGCGATCTACCAGTGGCAGCGGAAGAGGACGTGTTAGATCTCATACACAGAGATCCTAGATTAAGTTTGAGACGCCTTTCAAGGATGAAGGGCCTGGGGCCTGGGGTACTGGACTATTTCAAAAATATTACACCGAGAAGGATTACATCCTTTCCACTTCCGGAGAGCACAGGAAATAACAGGCCAAGATAATTACGTGCGGTGTGTTTTTTCCTCTTGGATAAATCGCAGAGTGCGTCGCAATCCCGATTTCCTTGCTAAGATTATGTGGACAGACGAAGCAAAATTCACAAGGCGAGGAATTACAAATTTTAGAAACCAACATTTATGGATGGCTGAAAATCCTCATGCTGCACGAACATCGACATTCCAACACGAGTTTTCAATAAATGTATGGGCTGCCATGATTGACGATATTTTAATAGGGCCCATTGAATTGCCAGAGAGATTAAATGGGCCTAGATTTCTGCATTTTCTGCAAAATGAATTTAACGAAGAACTCATGAGTTTGCCACTAAGCTATCGGCGCCACATGTGGCTACAATTAGACGGTGCTCCTGCTCATTTTGCCTTGAGTGTTCGCCAATATCTAAACGAAGTCTTCCCGAGATGGATTGGACGCGGCGGAACAGTTGCTTGGCCTCCACGTTCGCCCGATTTGACGCCTTGTGACTATCATCTTTGGGGATGGTTGAAGCAAAAAGTTTATTTCGTCGAGGTAAACACGAGAGAAGAGCTCCGGGAAAGAATTAGGATCGCCGCCGACGAACTTCGATCTGATTCCGCGGTATTAAGACGAACCACGCGACAAATGGCTATAAGAGCCACCGCCTGTTTACAAAACAGAGGAGAACACTTCGAACAGTTAATCAATTAATTTTAAGCATTAAAATGTTTTGTTTGATTGTATTTTTCAGTAGGTTTGATTTTAAATAAATGTAAAGTACATATGAGTATTACTGGTTTCATTTACAAATAATGTCAAGTATGAGTATTGAGCTTACACAGGGGAAACTACTTAGAATTGATGATGTTATTTATGATGTTTTTGGTATCATTAGAAAGAATAACTCAAATACTTTTAAATGAGCGCAAATTATTAATAATTTTATGGGACATAGTTTTAAGTAATTCATTTTTTCGGTCAAAATAATTCAGAAATGATTTTTTTTTCTCACCAAAACATTATCAAACATATGAAAAAAGTAATGAATTAGTTAGCCAAGGTTATTAGCTACAGTTTGTCGTTTTTTTTTTTGTTTCTACGACGCATACAACCTTTGATATCACAAAGTATCAAGCGCGCCGTAGTACATTAAAAAAAATATTAAAATAGCCATAATTTTTAGGGGGAGGGGGTTCAACCCCCCATATTATTTTTTTTGTCGATAAAATTAGATGTAGTACTCAGCCTTAACGGGTTAGAAGTCCCACCCCTATCACATTGTAAATAAATGTGGAGCTAAGCTTTATAATTAGTTCTTAGAAGTTACTAATTTGTGTAAAAGCGAGCCAATAGCTTCTGCCACGATGTCTCAGTTCGATTTAAAAATAGCGCTGAGCTTATTACCAGTAATGAATGATACTGAGATAGTTACAAAACAATTAATCGATGGTATCGAATATTACGATTCAGTTCTAGAGGACGCATCGAAGAAAGAGTTAATGGAGTTTGTTCTAAAAAGTCGATTATCGCAGTTCGCTAAATTAAGACTAGCTAAAAAATATAGAAACGTTTCCGAATTATTAAAGGATATGAAGACACATTTGTTACCCAAAAAATAATTCTCTTTCTCTTAGGAGACAGGTCTCTGTTTTCTTGAGAGAGGAAATAAGACTTCTTAATCCAACACCGCCCAAACTTTCGATAGAAAAATATAATGAGTTGTTGTCACTAACAACAGGGGACACCCCAGTCATAAAGTTGCCGGAGCATGTGGCATTTTATACGTCACTTTCTCACTAATTACTGTTGTCATGATACCTTTTTCATTACCTACTTTACTCTTGATTTTACTAGCTGATTGTCTATAGAATTTAGCTCTTACGTTAATTTTAAGACGTTTGTTTACCAATAACATAGTTATTAATCCCGTTTTTTATTGTAATTACCCCCTTTGTAGATATTTATTCAAGTACCACCGTGCGAAATCGGGGTGGGTCGATAGTCAAAAATACAATTATCAATATCATCGCAGATACATTCAAACGCCTAGGTAAAAGTCCATAGCAATGTCATTTGTTTACAGTTTTTATACCTATTGACATAGGGAGTCACACGATTTTATTTTCAGTAGTGTAAAGATATGAATAGTTCTTGAAACTTTTTTTGTATTAAATACGAATATTTAGCGTTACATTTTGCTAGGTACCATGTTTATACATTGCTGGGCAGTCGTCGTATACTTCTACATAGCCTCCTTTGGCACATACACACTCGGCGTCACAAAAATCGTACCTCACCGAAAATAAGTTTCAAGCATGTCCCGCCATTAACGAATACATTAAAACCAATTAATATTGGTATCAATTGAAAGTATGTTTAACGACTTTTATATTAACAACAGTTAAAATTCCTAAACATAAACTGCTCTAGGACCAAAATTGACTGCACAGCATAGGAGATCCGTTGAAATTTGCCCGCGACCATATGGATTGGACAATAGATCAATGGAGGGCTGTGCTCTTCTCGGATGAGACAAGGGAGTGTCTTCTGCTACGACAGCCGTAGAACAGTGTATAGGAGGCAAGGGGAACGATTCGCAAATATTCAAGAGACAGTGGAATATGGGGGTGGCTCGTGCATGTTCTGTGGCAGTATGCCAATTGACGGCAAAACAAACCTTGTGTGTGTTTCTCAGACTGGAAGTGCTCGCGGGCAAGCGTCGCTGACTGCTTCTTCAGTACATAACAGAGATCTTAGAGGAGCTCATGGTCTTTTATACCGGGTTTTGTTGGCAGTGGGTTCATGTTAGTGCACGTTAACGCTCGCGGTCACATCGCATTCATTATGAGAGACAACCTGCAAGAAGTTGACATCCTTGTTAAGCGCTGGCCGGCGTGAAGTCCAGACCTGAACCATATTAAGCACCTTTGGGATGAACTGAAATGGTGAGTACGGGCACGTGATCGTGCCCCTACCACTCTCCAAGATCTTCAGGATGCGGTCACATCGCATTCATTGTAGGAGACTACTTGCAAGAAGTTGAGATCCTTGTTATGTGCTGGCCGGCACGAAGTCCAGACCTGAACCCTATTAAGCACTTTTGGGATGAACTGAAACGGTGCTACGTGATCGTGCCCCTACCACTCTCCAAGATCTTCAAGATGCCGACGTTACAGAATGGAACAACATTCGTCAAGAGACTGTTGTTACATTAATTAGGTCCATGAGAGAACGCATGGAAGCAATCATCAGGGCTAGGGGGGGTAACACTAGGTTTTAAGTTGTTTTTAAGGACTTCGTTGTAATTATTTGCTTTAGGTTGCTTTTTTATTCCCCTGTAAACAAAAACCAAATCTATTGTTTTATCCTGAAAAGTAAATAAATTATCTTTTCAATGATACCTTATAGTAATATGTCTACCATTGATTAATGGGATTAAAATGACTGAAGGCAATTCTTAAAGAGGTGCGATCTTTGTGACGCCGAGTGTATTTACATAGTTTATAACCTGACAGTGACGAAGCCTCCATATAAGCCCATTCCCACAGGCTTCCCTTCAGAAGTGTTGAACACAACCACTCTTTCTACCGTAATTGAAAAATGACTCAATCAGTACTTTCAAAAGTAGAGAAACATCACAAAACGCCTACACTGATGGACATTAAATCAACAATTTTTTTCTCTCCTACAACATATTGCTATAAAATAAGCCGCAGGAGTGCTCGGCTTTTTGGCAGTTAATTTTCTATGCAAAATAAACGTTATGACGTCACTTGAAGGTCAAGGCCAACGCAGAATATTAGAACATAAGTAAGCCGATTGTAAGCCGAATCAAACCGAGTTATTTGATAGAGACAGTAATAGAAAATGCTTGCGCTAGATGGAGGATATCGTTGTCGGTCGTTAAATTTCGTATCGTTCGTGTTGACAGACCACTTGACGTAATGCATGAATAATAATAATAATTTATTAAGGCACATAAAAGTTGTGTAGTACATGAGGGACTTACAAAGTATTTTGCAAAGTATGTGCATTAATATTTACATGTTGAAGGTACAACCAATTGCTGGGTGAATCGCTGCTCTCCTAGCTAGATTGCGGAGCTTTCTGTATTTAGGAATACATGTTTTGTTATTGAATTTATATTTGAATCTCTCACCTAGTTTCACCTATTAGAATTTGGCGAGAGCAGTCAGACCGCCACCACTCCACCTCCTCCACCTCCTATACAAGCAAATGACGAGCCACAAGCACAAAACATGAATATAATTCTCGTTCCCGAGTATACACGAGCACCACACAATGCCGGGAATTGTATTTTCATCAACTGTCTTAGAATACCTGACTTATAAAAAAACACACTTTCTGTGAACACAAGCTGCACATCACGATAGCGCCAAAGTATGTCGAGAACACTCGGTGAGTAACATCTGGGACGAACTACCTCAACACTGCAATGTTACTGATGACTTCAATGCAGCACAGTTCAGTGGCATTATAAGACGTGCTTAAAAACGAGGTACTAGGCTTGATTTTCACACGAGAGGTGCTGTTACTAATAAATAAATGCAGTTTTGAACCGGACGTTTCCTTTCAGTATCTAGGGTATAATTTCTTAAGCAATGCTTATGAGCACTGCTTAAGAAATTATACCTTATTTTTTTTTTCTTCATTTAAGACTTATAATACACCTTAATTATGAACTCATTTTCATTTATAATATTCTTCCTAAATACAAGGTACTTTAAAACGTAATATAGTAGTATTTTTCCTGCCTAAAAAGGATTTACAGGGTGATTGGAAGCTGGGTGCAAAGCTTTAAGGCAAAGATATTACAGACAATTTGGAACCATTTAAGCCATGGTTGTCTTAGACGATGTCTTACCATTATATTTTAACCTAATTTTGTTTTTTTTTTTCGAAAATTCCCAAAATTTTAACTAAACTGCTTATTTATGGCCAAATTAAATGATAAATGAATTAATTTTTATTTTATTTAACTAAAGTAATGTGTAAGCAATCTAGCAAAACACTAGATAAAACTTTCCATTCTAAGATTTTATAGTCGCAGATCAAAGATTTAGTGTTAGCAGTTACACAATTGTGAACAACCTAAATTATAACTTCATGATTAAATGAAGTACTCTCACTTTTTAGAAGAAAAAACAAGTCTAAATTGGTCATAAAACCAGCTATCTAGCAAAACAAGTTATAGGCCTCTGTGTCGTTAGACATTTTTTTACAGACATTTCAAATTGATAAAAATTTTAAAAATTCATAAATACATTTTGTAAACCTTATTTAAAAAAAACGGAGTGTGCTATTTTGTTAAAACCTTTTTGAAAACATGCTTGATAATCGCTCTTTCTTTTGAGGTATCATTTCACTAATTAAAACAATATTTGAATTTATATTATTTATTTTTCATGTTCAAAATGTCTGCCGTGACTCCTAACACAAGCACGGCTCCGTCTTCTCACTTCTGTTGTTATTTTCAACATCATCTCCAGCTTCATAGTTAAAACAAATTTTTTGCTTAAAAAATTACTTTATGTTCGAAATGATAACTTAGTTCAATTCTAAGATTTTTTTGCACATGCAAAATGAGGGGATTATCTAAACAATGGCCGCCGCGCGCGGTGCGGTGGCATTTCCAGAACGCCCAATGAATAAAAAATAGGAATATAATAATATAATAAGTACGTTGGTTTTCAGGGTCAGTAAGTCGTGTGTTAAAGCCGTTACATCTTTTACTTATTGTTATTACTATTAGTCAAACTACAGCTGCCCTTGTGAGTGGACGTTGTTGTGTTGATGCACAATTAACCGTGTTCAGTTGTAGCCCTTTGCGTTCCTGCACGTGTTGTTTGCGTTGGTTTTGGACATTTTTGTTTCACCGTGTCCAGTCGTAGCCTCAAAGCTCCTGCACGTGTTGATTTTTGAGTTGAGATTTAGTGCGCTCCTACACGTTTTTATTAATAGTTAAGGGGCTATGGCTGCTTTTTCCAATCAGGAATATGCGGATATCGTATTTATGTATGGCAGAGCAGACGGCAATGGATCCTTGGCGCGACGGATGTATCAAGAGCGCTATCCGAATCGCAGGTAACCGAATGTGAGAGTGTTTTACAATACTTATCGTCGACTTGCCCAAGATGGGTTTCACCGCGTGGAACCTGGAGTCAACCCAGGCAGAAACGGACCTGACGTCGAAGAAGACATTTTGGCAGCATTTCAAGCGGATCCTACAACCAGTACCAGAGCAGTAGCTCGAAATCTAAACATTTCACAATGGAAGGTGTGGCATACAATGCACCAAAATGACAAATATCTGTTTCATGGAAGAATACAGTTCTGCCGCTTCCTCCTCAACAGCGAGATCGAACATGCGTGCTTCCTGAAATCAATCTTGTGGACAGATGAAAGCAAAGGATCATGACCATCAACGGTACTGGTTTTTCTCATCTATCAAGATAAAAATTATATTACAATTATTTTCTTTATTTTTGAAGTCATTCTGCAATTAGAATGCCAATTTTGTATAGGGGTTTATTTTGTAAACTTAAAGCGGTCTACACACCAAAGCCGCTGACCCGGCGGCACGGATCGCCGGCCCAACCCGCCGGCCTTATTTTGTACAATCATGCCGCCGGCTTGCGCCCGCGCGGGCAAGCCGGCGGGGCAGCATGCCGATGCCGACGGCATCCCTCTCCACTCACTCAGTCAGTTGCCCGCCGGCTTTCATAGAGTAGTGACGTATCACTTATTCATTCTCTGTTGTTGTGAAGTGTCGGCACGTTTATTTTTTATCAACTAACCAATATGGAGTGGGACGATGCAACAGTTATAAAACTAATAGACCTCTATCATTTAAAAGAAATATTATGGAACCCAAAAAACCGTGACTACAAAAGCCGGCCAAAGCGTTACGACGCATTTAATGAAATTGCCAGTGAATTTGCTACTGAAGTTCCGGAAATCGAGAGAAAGATAAAAAATTTAACTAGTCATTATTACCGAGAGAAAAAAAAAGAAGATAATTCAAATAAGTCTGGTGCGGGTACTGATGATATTTATCATAGTAAATGGTTTGCCTACAAATCACTAAATTTTCTGCAGAACAAAAATGTGCCTACTGGAACCACCGATACTGTAAGTAAAGATTTTTTTTTTTTTTATTTATAGTCAGGCAACTAGGGCCCCATAGACATATAATTATATTAGTTTATTTATTAGTGTATCTTTGTATTTACATTTTAACCCTTTCCCGGGCATTGGCAAAATAGTTGCCACTCAGGTAAAAAAAAATGTGTTTGAAAAAAAAAATATTGAAATGTTGAAGACTTATTCAGTGCCTTTAATAAAATCCATAATAAAAAAATACACAATAAATGTTGATTTTGACTAGATATACTTATTTATTTTTTATTAAATAAAAGTAAAACGGCTAAACGGGCAGTCTTTTTCGTCTTTTTTCGCAGGACACACCGTCGACGAGCCACGATTCACGAGATTCACAATCAAATCAAAATGATTTACCACAGAAGTCGCCAGAAAATACAACTTGGCAACGAAATAAACGTCCTAAAATCAACCCTAATAAAGAGTTGATATCCGAAGTATTGAATATTATGAAGAATGTCTCCCAACGACCAAATGTGACAAAAGATGAGGATGGTTTATTTGGAGATTATATTGCGGGTCAGTTAAGACAAATGGATCGACAAATGAAAGCTATTGTGAGACATCGGATCAACAATATAATATTTGAAGCCGAAACTGGATATAGATCCGATACATTTACGGATTTTGCAAGACCAAGTAGTGTTTCTAGTTTACACAGTCATCCAGGATACTATACAGCATCTTCACTTCAACAGACGGTTGTAAGCCCTTCTACAAATAACTTAACTTCTTCTGAATACTCTGAATAATAATAATAAGTTATGAAATAATTAGTATTTCACACACACAGTAGTCTTATTATTTTGCTTTCAAAACTTTTTAAAGCAATTTCACTTTGTTGGCTAACGATACATATGAATGATTGCATAGATTTTTTTTTAATTATCTTGCTTCGGTTTGATATAAATCGAACCTTTTTAATAAATTAATGATTATAGAACTAAATCAGTCATTTGAAATAATTATGTGTCGAGTGTATTTATTCGAGTAATCGATTTTCATTTAAAATCTAAAGTGGCAACATTGGTGTTGGTGTCTCAAATTAAATTGTCATTGTCAAAGAGTTCAATGTCAATTGCGCGTGGTGCATGCTAAGTTTGTTCATTGCGATTTAAGTATTACAGTTTTTTTGTGTTGATCGAGTCCTACTCTCCACAGTAATTGTGATATTCATTGTAACTATTTGTTTATTTCTTGTTTTCAATCACTAACGCTAACTTTAATGTGAAATTGTGAAGCTTACGCCAGGACGTTTTTACGCCAGGAAGTTTTCACTTTGTTTGAAGTTTGTGTGTGATTCGTATTTTGTTGTACTGTACTGTACTACTTAGCGACTACTGAAAATGTCGACCACTTCGCGTGAGGTACCGACAACAAGAACAATCGACCGGCGAAACCGGTGTATCAACTGTTTTTTTGCAATCCTAAGAAACCAACGCAGGTATTCTTTGGAACAAGCTACTACTCAGATGATCAATGTGTTACAGTCATGGATAACTCCTACTCAGGTAAGCACATTCTATTGACGTTTTCATACCTATCAGTCTATTTCTTGATTTCTCAGACAGTTTAAACCTACCCAGTCATTCTCTCGTTTTTATATTTTAATTTTTGCTTTTTATAAATCACATATTAAAAACTATAGACAAATGATAGCATAAAATCAATGTCACAATGCTGAAATTGGAAGCACTCCGTGCTGTAAGCACAAAATATAATTATGTTATTCGTCATTTTTGAAAATTGTCTGTTCAGAGGTTCATTGAATCATTTAAAGGCCAATAGAGTCACGCAAAATGTGGCGCATGTATAATCAATCTCATGAACCGGACTTACAAGTAAAACAACATTTTTTCAGAAAAATCTTTAACCAATGCTATAATATCGGGTTTGGAACACCAAGAACCGACGTGTGTTCAACGTGTACAGAGATTGGTGAAAGACTAAAAACAGAAACAGTTACGTCAAAAAAAAACAATTATTGAAAAACGTATTCACAGATTGAAATACAAAGCATTTTACAGCATACTGTGGGAAGAAGTTGATGGGCTTTTGACAATTTCTTTTGACTGCTAAAAAAACCAAGCACTTCCTAAATTACCGAATCAGTCTGCTTATTATAGCAGACAATTTAGTATCTACCACTTCGCTATAGTCGCAGGGAACTCGAAGGCAAAATTGACGCCAAATAATGTTTATTCCTATTGCTGGGACGATACAACCCACGCAAAAGGCAGTAATGAAATAACAGTTTAATGTATACCACTTTCTACAAAATATTAATATGATTGACAATATTAAGGTATTAAGAATAATATCAGATGGATGCTCTGGACAGAACAAGAGTACCGGCATGATCTCAATGCTCGGTATTGGCTTTACTCAGAATCGCCAAGGCACCTTAAAAGAATCGAATTGATTTACCCAATTGTTGGTCACTCATTTATTCCCCCAGATTCGCCAAAATTGAAAAGGTTTTAAAAACTAAAGAAGTCATTACATCACCAGCTGAATATGTGTTCGTATTGCAAGAGCATACAAAATGTACAGATTTAGCATCATTTCCTGACTGATTATATGACTGGAAGACTAGTTATCAAAATATTATAAAGCCACTACTAGTTGGTATTTTGCTTTCATGAAGTGTAAACGAGTTTTTATTACCCGGACTAAGACTGAAAATGTATTTGTGCAAGGCGAAGTTAACTATCGGGCAGAAAACAATACAAAAATGACGATTACCAAGAAAAATAAAAAAATTACTATGATACACCCTAATATCATTTAACCTAATAAAATAATTCCGAATGCTGCCAAATTACAAGATATTTTTTTTAATTATTAAAAACCCATTTCGGTGATAATTGGGAAACCTTGGACACATAAAAAATTAAAGAAAGAGCACAAGAACAACCGGAAAATATGATTGAAAGTCCTGAAAGCAATTACCATAAGGCCGCGCCTTTGGATACGTTTTCGTACGAATTCCATTCGTGCAGAAACGTACGAACACGCACGAACATTCCCGACCTTCTGAGTACTATGAAAGCGCTCACACTGCGCGCGAGTTAGTCGTACGTATACGTACGTGCAAGTCCGACGTCCGAAATCAATCCGAACTTGTTGGGATTTTATTACACGTTCGTGCGTTCATCATCAATAATGGATGTAGAAAAGTTAATTAACTTGGTTCACGGGCATAAATCTTTGTGGGATCAAAGTGATTCCAGTTATTACTTACGTGACATACAGCGTAGGGCATGGCGTGAAATATCCGAAGAAATGGAAAAATCTGGTGAGTAAATTTATATATTTTATTTTATGATAAACAGATAAGTATTGTCTTAAAATCAATTGTTATTTTGACAAAAATAGTTTTTGAGTGTTTCCCTGATGTTGTGAGCTCTCGTTGCGCTTCTGTTTTCACCTGCAGTCATGAATCTGTTTTCATGTTCTGTTTTCATTTTGTAATTGTGGTAATTCCGTAGGCAAATCGTGGATACCCCCTCCTTATCAATAATTATGTTATGAAGTAAACATATGCACTTTATTATAACATCTGCTCGGTTGGGATTTACTTCAATTGCTTTCAACAACAATCTCCACTTACTACTCAGAATGCCAAAGGCACACTCAACAACCTGTCTTGCATTTGATAAGCGTTTATTAACACGTTGTATGCTTTACGACCCACCGGTGGGCCTACCGTAGTATACTATTCGGGCCAAGTCATAATCAGGAAATCGGTAATTTTCATCAACTTGAGATTTTCATTCTAAAGTTTATAAAATGCGGTAATTGGTACAGAAAATAAAAATGAGCGACTTTTACCGTCTAGTTTTTAAAATATTGTAAAAGGCTCACGGGTGGGTCCCGTGGCCTTTTTTAATGGATTATGTTTTTTCCGTTAGCGGGGGCCGCAGGGGTCACGATACGGCCTCACGTCGCGCGAGCGCGGGGTGGGGGTGTAGTGATTTATTCCGGCCGATCAATATCGCGCGCTGCGTGGACAAGTGAGGGTTTGTTACGCTTTTTCCGCCAAACATGAATGATTTTGAAGATTTTGAGTTAACGCAAGAGGAGTTAAACCAGTTAGATAACATCGAGATAAATCTTCTGAACCATAGTTTCCAAATAGATTCTGATGAAGACGTAGTTCAACCAACGAAAAGAAGATGCCGCCGAATTGTATTTTCAGAGAGTGAACACAGCGACAATGAAATCTCAAGGGTTATTGCCGATACTATTGGTAAGTAATTTAATTTTTTATTTAAACCAGCTTTTGCCCACGGCTTTGCCTACTTTATATTCGTTTGACATGCACAATCGCGTTTCTTCTGCTCTCATGGGAATTTAGTCCTGAATTATTTTAATAGTTCATAGATGCCACACAGGTGACAGATTTAACAGGTTTAGGAAACTGCCCGTTTCATTTGGCGTTCAACGTGTTAAATATTTCCTCTTCGGGACCCAAATTTCTTTGAGGATCAACCTGTCTTGCATTTGATAAGCGTTTATTAAATATTTCCTCTTCGGGACCCAAATTTCTTTGAGGATAGGGGCGCATGAGGTATGTCTTCAAAGGGTAAGCTTCGTCACCAACTAAGAAATGAGGCAAAGCTATATCAGTTCCTGGTAATACTTTTTCCTGGTTTGTGTTGAGAGCACCATTTTCCAATAGTCTTGAGAGGTTTAAATGTGAAAATATTCCACCGTCACTTTCTTTGCCATAGGCTCCCACGTCTATAGCAATAAATCTGTAGTTTGCATTCACAACAGCTTGCAATACAATTGGAAAAAAGGACTTGTAATTACGGTACATACTGCCAGAATGTTTTGGCGCGTTTATTCGTATATGTTTTCCATCAATGCTACCAGAACAATTAGGAAACCGCCATTTTCTCCAAAAGTCGTTATTTATATTGACCATATCTGCACGTGATGGAAATTTCATATGAATTTCATTAAGATTTTCCCAAATAGAGTTACAAGTATCATGTACGATATCATCATCATCATCATTTCAGCCGAAAAGTCCACTGCTGGACATAGGCCTCCCCCAAGAAGGGGGGTTTTGCCATAATCGCCACGCTTGGCAGGCGGGTTGGCGATCGCAGTATTTTTGTTGTAGAATCAAAGAACGCTGCTGCCCATTCTCTGGTAAGTCCCTTAGTCGCCTCTTACGACACCCACGGGAAGATATGGTACGATATAACCAACAGTATTGTTGGAAATCCTAAATGTATATCCAAGTGATCTGAATGATGATCCAGTGGCTAAGTACCTGTAATAATAAGAGATTTGTTTTCAGTTGACGAGTTAAAAAAAAAAATGGCGGGGACTACGAGACACTTTCGGGAAAGAACTAAAAAAACTCAACAACAAAAAATCTGGCCAAGCAGCCAATTCAGAATTCTCCAAGTGGCCTTATTTTCAGCTTTTGATGTTCCTCCAAAGTACAATGTCCCGAAGGGATCTGCAAGGTAGCGTGCCAGATACATGTGAGAGTTCTGATGGGGAGGATAGTGTAAATACAAATTTAAGTTCTAACTATACGCCTTCGCCATTACTTGGTCCATCTTCTGAACAAAGTGACCAAGAAATTCCAAAGCATTTAAAATCTCCATTGAAAAAAAAAGGTAAAAGACGTCAGCCAGAGGAAATCGATGCAAAACTATTGGAAATTGAAGAGGAGAAATTACAGCACTTTAAAAAAAGTGCGAATGATCCTGATGCACAGTTGCTAATGAGTCTCCTCCCATTTTTAAAAGAGATACCTAAAAATCGTAAGTTAATTGTACGTTCAAGACTACAACAAGTACTTATTGATGAACAGAATGCTCATGCTTCATCTGTGGTACAGAAAGAAAGTTCTACTGATTTGGCTCAGTTCAGTGATGAATTCAATATATCACCAAATACTTCAACACTAGGACAATCGCAACAACCTTTTTTAATGTCACAACAACCATCAGCTGTTACTCACTATGTTATGCAATTCAATCCAGACTCAAATATTTAATGTACGACTGTCTTCATTTGAATAAAAAATTATTATATAAAAATATATCGAAAAAGCATTTTTTTTACTTTCTTACCTTTGACAATTAATCGTTCTTCAGGTGATATTGTGTCGCGAAAGTTGCTGTATTTAGTCAGGTTAGGTCGTATTGCATTAAGAATGTACTCAAAAGTATCTCTCCCCATGCGTGTATAACCATAAAACAGTCTGGGGTTATTATACAAATCTTCCATAATGTGATGAAATTCACCGAATTCATCTCTTTTTAAAAATATTTCGCGCACCCATTCGGTTCTACGATAACGACGATGGCGTCGCAATCTACGGTTTAGAAGATGATTATCCAAAAGATAAAGATTATTCATCGCAGCAAAGATGACTTCACGTATTAGCGCATACCGGTACTCTGTCTATTTGACGGAGAAAAACGTATTCAGTGTGCGCACTCAATTCGTACGAACAGTGTTCATACGTTTACGTACGATATAATTCGCATCCAAAGTGAGCGCGGCCTAATACCTTGTCTGACTTGTGTGAGCCTAGATTTACAGAAAATAATAGCCATATTTGAATAACAACAATGCAAAAATAAAAAGTTTTCTTTTATATTTAAATTTTTTCATTTTTTTTTTTATACATACTTGTTTTTATTATACCTAATGCTAATACTAACCACCATTAATCCTAAAAATTGATTGTGATTAATCGTTTGTTGTTAACAGCAAACTATGCATAAGCCCATCTAAGTTTAACTTTATGTTGCTTGCAAAGTCCCCTAAAACGTAACGAGTCAACATCAAATCCCACTATAACCAATGATGAGTTTCAAAATCCATTTTAATGTAACAATTTTATTTAATCTACTTTTTTCTATGACTTTATTGACAGTACTATTTTTTTCTTTGGCGTTATCGTACTTCCTTTCGTAAAAATGTTAAAAGGTACAATTAGTACTGTGCATTATTAAGTAATAAAGTAAAAAAAATACTTCATTACTTACATACTCCGAGAATCATTTTAGGGGTTTTTGCAACTACACGCTTCATATGTCTGTCTGTGTATGTACTGTCTGCCCCGTCGATATCGTAATCTCATCATCGAAGTGTCGTGGAACACGTCTCGCGGCTTCGATCGGGACCGCCCGGACCGCGAGACAGAAACCCTCTATAAAAAGTTACCCCGAATCTCAAGCGACGGCGCACCGCGAGGAATGTATGGCTGACGAGTTCCTATGGAAAATCAGTCGCTAGTGCGAACCACCGTCAGGGTACCAGCCGACCCTCTGGCGGGTTATAAATATTAAATGGCTTATCTGGGTACAGGGGGGTACTGCCCAGATGGACAATTTTATTTCCCCCATACTCGTGAGAACAGTATGGATAACACAAAAAAAAAAAAACAAAGATCCGCCGATAACGGCGAAGGAAGGAAGGAAGGAAGGAGAGAGGATGCGGGTTCGGAGTCCAGCGCCGCATCCAGCAATGTGAGCGCGGGATGCTCCGAGAGCATAAAATAAACAAGACGCCGCGCTTCGGCCTTCGCCCGTCGCCGCGGCGCTTGTGCTGGGCGCATCTCATTCATAGAATAGGGAGTAAAGGTTTTATGCAAAATGTCGCAAGAAAATTTAGAATTATAATAATTTCTATGGCGACTTTACTGCCTATAGAAGTTACACTTAAAATATTTCGTGTATGAAAAATTAGACCATAAGGTCTAATTTTTCATACAAATTTGTAAACACAAAATTGTAAATATTAAATATATAAATATTTAATATTTACAATTTAAATATTTTATTTTTTTTTTTTTTTTGAAAAATTAGACCATAAGGTCTAATTTTTCATACAAATTTGTAAACACAAAATTGTAAATATTAAATATATAAATATTTAATATTTACAATTTTATCGTACCTATGATATTTGTTTTTTGCAAAATATTTTATTTAATAATCATTTCATTGCATTCACTGAAATTTAATATTTTCCTAACATTTCCCCTATTTCTGGCTCGTCACGCGATGACGCAATACCAGCATCATCCACAGGTAAGTCTTTATTCGAATTTGTTTAGGAATGTTTAAACAATAAGCCGTCCATCAACCCATGGAAAGAAAAGCCCCGTAATTGCTTCATATAATGTACATACTTTCATTTCATTAATGAACGCTTCTGAAATTAAGAGAGCCCTATACAGCCGATCTTCTTTGATAAAATCGACTTCAGGTACTGAAAAAATACATACCTATTGCTTATGTAATCCTTTTATACTTACCTTATTAGCAACATATTGTTACTGCAGTAAATTAGGTTTTTACTACCTAGGTACTGCTTGTAGCAACGGAAAATTACTTAGTAGCAAAGAAATATCTATCGTTCTTTAATAACATTCATGTAACAACACAGAAGGTAGGTTAAAATACAGAGAAATAATTATTCGAGTACCTACGTCATTAACAAAGGTAGCTCACTCAGCTACAAAAAATGACGCCACTATATGTATTAAGAGAGAACTTTCAATGAGAGAATAGCGTAATACCGTGGTATTTAAGTAGTGGGGATGTTTTAATTTTAGACAGGCGATTTCGGGACATGCAGAACCTCGTGAAAGATCCCAACGTCGGGAAAACACAACCTCGTGCAAGATCTCAACATCGGGGAATATCCCAACCTTGTGAAAAATCCCAACTTCGAGAAAAATCCCAACGTCGTCGTGGAACATCACAGCCTCAAGGCAGTTTGCAACGTAGTCCGGAAGATCCCAACGTCGTCGTGGAACATCACAGCCTCAAGGCAGTTCGCAACGTAGTCCGGAAGATCCCAACGTCGGGGAAAATCTCGACCTCGGGCAAAATCCCGTGACTATGATAAATTCAATCGGCAACGTCGTTATAAAAAGCGAACGGAAATGAAAGAACTAGTTGTAAATAACACGCACGCTATTTTTAGGCCGGGGGGGTTATTGAAGCTCCACGATCAGATGTTGCGATATCTCGAAGGGATGTGCAAATATGCGAACGCCAACGTAGGTCGATGGGAAAATCGATCGGAATTGAAAAACGTCGCCTGAAAAAAGAAGAGTCGCAACGTTGGGAAACTTCACAAACTCGTGAAAGATCCCAAATGTCGGGGAAACTCTCAAGCTCATCGAAGGTCACAAAGTCGGGGAAAATGACAATGAGAACTCTAAGGAAATGACGCTGATTAGTAAACGGACAATTTTATCAAGAAATGAATTTAGGTACCACAGAAGAGACTTATTATGATGATTCTAGTGTTTTTATGGGTAGTTTGATATCTATCAAATTGGTTTCTGGTGATCGACTTTTTTGGGAAAATGATTCTCCCCTAACTCTGCTCATTGTTGTCGTCCACTCTTTTTCCAATTTGTAAAAGAGAACAATAGTATTCTACAGGAGAAAAATGCAATCGAGGCAGAAAAGGATAATTTGGTAGAGACAGATATTGGAGAAATGCTATAGCAACAGCTATTCTTTGCGATATATCATCTCTAAAGATGCGACATTGTAAAGCTACTCCAAAGGAGATGAATGACTTGCCCTTGATATTGACAAGAAAGTTGATATCGACTTATTGCTCTATCGTCGTTACACGTCGTTTTTTTCTCCGTCGAGTCCTTAGTTACCTTAGTAGACCCTTCCCTTTGGACACACGTTTCTCAAAGTTGTCATCTGTATAGACCAGCGTTATTCGAGAGGTGGCACAGTCTTTCCAACCTCGGCAAGAGGCGACTGTGGGCAACGTTAAGATAATATTTGATGCCGAACTTTGTTTAGAATTCGTAAATTGTCCCTTATTCACTCATTCTCTGCTTTGCGGACATGTGTTCATCATGGTTCTCAGTATCTCTACACACTTCCTTATATGACGACAAATATTCCAGTTTCTCTTTCCATTCAGAGTTTTTATCTTGCTTCTCACGTATGCAATCTCTCCTTGTGGATCACAAGCAACAAGCGTACTCATTCTTTAAAACGTGGCCCTCTCTCATCATAGGCTCTTTATTGAGACCATTACCAGAGATGTCATTTATCATTTCAAGTCCACAGCCTTCTTCCTTCAGGAGACAGGTGTTATCACATGTACCACTCACGCAATGATTAAACTAGAGCTGGCCGGATTGTGGAAGACACAGGGACACCCCATCGTCTATATGGATGCAAGCATTCAGACATGGTTTAGAAAGGGCACTGTGCTCAAGCGAGGTTTACATCCCGCCGCTCAGTCTTAATAACGTGTTCAAAAAGGAGTTCTGCAGACAATACATAAGAAGTGGCCTAACCTGAGTGTGTTCCTCTGTGGCCGGACCACAGTTTAGTACTCAGATGCTATAGTTCGAAATAATACCTACTTCCATCGGCCTAAGTCTACTTTCATCGGAATATATATATATTTTTAGTACCTCAAGAGATATCTTTTTAATTAACAATTTATGTGGTCCGGCCGCCAGGCAGTGCTCTCTGGCCGCGCCACCTCAAATTAAATAGAGTATAATGAACTATTAATAAATCAATGTCCCGAAAGAAACTACCTAAAGAGTACCTTGCATACGACAAATATGGTCCAATAAACCCCTTTAGTTAAGGAGTTATTGGTCGTAGGGTGTGGTCCGGCTGGAAGGTATACTCTGCAGCAAGTCAATTTTGCAATATTTAATATTAACTATCCATAAATCAATTTATATAATAGTACCTTTTCTCTACTCTACGTTGATACTTTTTTCTCTCAAGAAACTATTCATTTTGATTAATTAATCTTTAAAGTATGTGGCGCGGCTAGGGAGGATTACTTTCAGCAAATATAAAGAAATATGCTTTATTTCTTTATGCCAACGAAAACTGCATAATAAGTACTTTATAAAAAGACCTGGACTTCATCTATAAACTTTTATTTTTATTACCAACAATGATTTTGAAAAAGGTGCACTTTTTGGTTTTTGTTTACCTATCTACCTAAGAATAGGTAGTTAATTTGACGAAGTAATTGAAAATTTTGGTTTAAAATAAACAATATGTATACGAAAAACAAATATATATTTTCATAATCAAATATAAACAATAAAAAATTGTTAATACAATAGTTTTATAAATTGCGGAACTTAGTATAAATTTAAATGCACAAATACACAATACAGTCAGAACAACTCCACATCTCAACGAGTATGTTCGTAGGTGCATGCCACTGAATGAACTAATTTTGTCTGATAAAGGCATATCAGGCCTTGAAGAATCGGCTCAAACAATGTTAGAGATTGATTCAGGTGTGCTATGTGTTAAAAGTAATGACGACGGTGTAAAATGTACCGGTAAACAAATTATTAACTACACATTAAATGATTTATTAATATTTGAAATTGAATTAGGCGTTGATTTAAATGACATTCTAGACACTATGACATTACAAGGAAAATAATTTACACTGTTGTCAGTGATTGAGTATTTACTAAATATTCGACATTACGTCGCCTCACTGCAAGCGTCTGGATGATACTTGGGAAACATATGATGATTTAAGTACTAAAGTTACAAGGACTAAGAACCAGCAAATGAATGTTCATTGTATTTTATACGCAAAATTGTAAATTATAACTTATTTTTATCAAAATGTTTATTTTTAATTTAGGCCTTGAATTTTAAAGTTGGAAAATAACTTCAAAACTCCTTTATTTGTAATACTGATTAACTATATTTTTAATACGCTGTTTTGGTACACTCTTTTTGTCATTGTTATTTCTTGTTTAAAGGGTTAAATGCTTAAATTCAATCTATTGACTTTTGTTTGTTATCTAAAACACTTTTCCGTCATTTACAATACTTTGTATTAACAATTGTTAACATTTGATTATGAAAATATATTTGTTATGCGTATACTTATTGTTTATTTTAAACCAAAATTTTCACTTACTTCGTCAAATTAACTACCTATTCTTAGGTAGATAGGTAAACAAAAACCAAAAAGTGCACCCTTTTTCAAAATCATTGTTGGTAATAAAAATAAAAATAAAAGTTTATAGATGAAGTCCAGGTCTTCTTATAAAGTACTTATTGTGCAGTTTTCGTTGGCATAAAGAAATAAAGCATATTTCATTATATTTGCTGAAAGTAATCCTCCTTAGCCGCGCCATATTCATTAAAGATTAATTAATCAAAATGAATAGTTTCTTGAGAGAAAAGCGAAGAGTAGACAAAAGGTACTATTATATAAATTGATTTATGGATAGTTAATATTAAATATTGCAAAATTGACTTGCTGCAGAGTATACCTTCCAGCCTGACCACACCCTACGACCAATAACTCCTTAACTAAAGGGGTTTATGGGACGATATTGGGACATTGACTTATTAATAGTTCATTATACTCTATTTAATTTGAGGTGGCGCGGCCAGAGAGCACTGCCTGGCGGCCGGACCACATAAATTGTTAATTAAAAAGATATCTGCGAAAAAAAAATATTTTTTTTGAGCGATTTTAATTTTTCACAAAATTAAAGTAATTTGTAAAACTATTTTTATGCACACTACGCAGGGCTGCGCTTACGACTCGGCGGACGGCGAGTTGTCGTGTTTCTCCCCCGCGCCACCCTCTCTCTCCCGATCGTCAGTTGTTGGATATCCGTCGCGCGGGAAGGGTTTGTCGCTCAGTGTCGTCTCGAAACTTTCGCGTCTCGCATTTTCAATAATGCCGTTTAGCTACAGTAACCGCGAGTACTTGGACATGATAGTGTGTTACATCAGGAGTGATGAAAATTTATCGGCAGCACCTAACTTATACCGGGAACTGTATGGTGACCAACGACAAGTGCCAGCCTTGCAAACCATCCTGGGGGCTTATCAGCGTCTATTGGATTATGGCCAGTTTCGCTCTCCTCAAGCTGATGCCGGCAGGCCACGGCTCTCCTTCTAAAAACTGTAAGCGTTAACTACAAATTCTACTAATGTCAAAATTTAAAGCACCCCCACCCTGTCGGTTATTTTGACCGCCGTTAAATCTGTAATTTGACCGCTCGTTAAAGTAACCGCTACTTTAACAACGCTTCTTAAATTTGCCCCCCAGTTAATTTTACTTTAACCACAACTTAACCCTGAAGTTGACGTAACCGAGCTTCGAACAACCGAACCTTAATGGTCTATCGTCGTTACACATTTGGATACGATTCATGGAATGCATTCTTCATATAGCATATAGAGTAGATATGAAGACGTGGATTGTTAAGATTGACAGCAAGGCTATAATGCAGAGTAGAAATAAAGATATTCAGGAAGCGTTTAAAGCGTTTAAGATATTCAGAAATCTCAAACAATCTTTTAATTGATGTCGTAAAACTGGGTCACAGTACAACCAATGACGGAAATACCGCTAACAAGATTTTTTTTCTCCGTAGGGTCCTTAGTTACCTTAGTAGACCCTTCCCTTTGGACACACGTTTCTCAAAGTTGTCATCTGTATAGACCAGCGTTATTCGAGAGGTGGCACAGTCCTTCCAACCACGGCAAGAGGCGACTTTGTTTAGAATTCGTAAATACCACTACGTGCTACCTTGGCCCTTATTCACTCATTCTCTGCTTTGCGGACATGTGTTTATCATGACGACAAATATTCCAGTTTCTCTTTCCATTCAGAGTTTTTATCTTGCTTCTCACCTATGCAATCTCTCCTTGTGGATCACAAGCAACAAGCGTACTCATTCTTTAAAACGTGGCCCTCTCTCATCATAGGCTTTTATTGATACCATAACCAGAGATGTCCTTTATCATTTCAAGTCCACAGCCTTCTTCCTTCAGGAGACAGGAGTTATCACATGTCCCACTCACGCAATGAATAAACTATAGCTGGCCGGGTTGTGGAAGACACAGGGACACCCCATCGTCTATATGGATGCAAGCACTCAGACATGGTTTAGAAAGGGCACTGTGCTCAAGCGAGGTTTGGATCCCGCCGCTCAGTCTTAATAACATGTTCAAAAAGGAGTTCTGCAGAAAATACATAAGAAATGGCCTAACCTGACCATGTCTGCAGATCCCACCCGCACCTCACCCGATCCTGTTATTATGCTAATGAGTAGGGAGAGACCTCATACAGGTGGGACTCAGGACTTCTCCGGAAAACATTTTCTTAAGAACTTTGAGTTAAATTTCCATGCAGACACCATAGATGTCATTTCTGATAAGGATATAATTCCTCGCCTAACAGAGTGGATACATGAGCATGACTCAAAAGCGTTTAGAACTCTGTATGAAAGATTCCCCTCAAGACCAGCTCCCTCCACCAAGAGTGTAGTCATGCATTTTTTAACAACTGAAATTTTGGACTGTAAAGAAATACTCGGCTTGATAGACCAGGGTATTGTTACCAGTGACTGGAGGATAATGGTCGCAGTACCCAAAGATAGTTCAAAGAAAGTGACCCCAGATGTTTTGGCCTGATGACTCTTGTGACTGAGATGAACATTGCTGAAACCTTATTTAGGTATAGAAAACATCAATCTATGACTATCTCTGAGGAGCAGTTATCCAAGACTCTCTTCCGCATGTGCCATCCTGGAGAAGGTCATGACTATATCAACATCATAATCGACTTTTCATCTTGGTGTACCCACTTCCGAGCTGAGCTCCTGGAACCCTTAAGAGCCTGAATGCGCTCTTCGGTTTCAATAACATTTAGTTTTACACACGTATTCCCACCCTGCTATTTCAGTGCAGATACGCTCCTCGTGATCAGGGACTTGACGGTCTCCCTGTAGAGGGACCCAGATGTGAGCGTGGGCCTAAGGCTTGGCTTGAGGGCCTGCGCCAAAAGGGATGGACTCTGGCTACCATATTTAAAATAAATAAATTAACATTAAATGAAAAGTAAGTACTAACTGAAAGGGTAACACTGCTCCTGTCAACAGGCAACTGTCAACAGGCAACTGTCAAAATTTGAACAAGCTGCGTCATTTAGTTTTTGTTTGACAGCAGAGTGATAGCAGACTAAAGCGTGGTTTGAGAAGAAAATGGAAAAAAGTGAATTTTGTGTGCTCATTAAGCATTATTGTTTGCGGAAAAAACCAAGACTAAGCTTGGGGACCATCAATTTAAATGGTAAAAAGTGGTTTACTGAATTCCGTTATGGCCAAGCACGGAAGAAGATAACGATTAAAAATAACAATAAAAAGAAAGCCACTATTCCCACCTGCTATGTGGTCAGTGTTTGATCGAACATATGACATTCCCAAGATACAAAAGTCTTAGAATCTTGCTGGACTACAGTTCTTAACCGTAAGACAGGAATGTGTTTAAAACTATCAATGAATTTGCGAAACTAAAGAGGTAAATATATTGACTGAAATTGAGCGCATCAATGCGTCGGAGCCCATTTTTCATATGCAAAATTTGAGCTAATCCACCTAAAAAGGCTAATAAGTCCATCTTAATCCTTTGAGACAAGTGCTTTTATGTTCTGTTTTCATAATTAATTTGTGAAGATCAACGACGCTTTGGCATAACTAATAAAGAAGTGTAGGCATAAATAATATTTTTCAAATTATATCGAGTAATTTTTTGTTTATATTGTGAGGTCTCTACACCCGAAACAATTAAAAAATTCACAATATGGCCGATCGGAGATTAAAAGTGAGAGATTGTGGAAGCCATAAGCATGTGACATGGCTCAGTGGTTTCAATTTTGAATGATCACTTGGGTATGAGAAAGCTTTCCTTCCGCAAGATGGGTGCCACGTTTGCTCACAATCGACCACAAACGCAAATTTATTGGATTCCCATAACGTTCCTAAAATAATTTCTTGTACCGGTCATCTTAGTATGATATACTGAATTCACCCCATCAGTTTGCGGAGAGCTGTTCCTTACATCCTGTATGAAAACGGCTAATGTGGACACAAGACGGGCTGGTAAATAGGACAACTGGTACATTGAAGGCTATGGTATTAATGCAACGGGCGAAAGACGGCCACTAAGATTACGGTTAGGACTTGCTGACTTAAACGCAGGCAAAATCATAGAATATATTTTGGTAACCAGTACAGAGAACGACTACATAAAAACTAAAAAAAAGGAAAGTTTCAAATTTACAGATTCAGTTTTCCTTCTTGAATCATGGCCTATAAGAAAGACGAGCATAAGTCGAAACTTCGAGGAAGATCACAATATCAACAATGTTGTCAATCGCCAGAAAAAAAAGCCTTCCAGACGGGAAAGGTCGGAAATGCAAAGTCAATCGCTTACTCGTTGAAGATCGCAACGTCGGCTATGCACACCACCTCGTGGAACATCCCAACGTCAAGAAAACTCACAACTTCGGGCAAAATACCAACGTCGTGTGAAATATCACAGCCTCGAGGCAGTTCGAAACGTGTGTCGGGGAAGATCCCAACGTCGGGGAACATCACAGCCTCAACGCAATTCGCAACGTCGGGGAACATCACAGCCTCAACGCAATTCGCAACGTCGGGGAACATCACAGCCTCAACGCAATTCGCAACGTCGGGGAACATCACAGCCTCAACGCAATTCGCAACGTCGGGGAACATCACAGCCTCAACGCAATTCGCAACGTCGGGGAACATCACAGCCTCAACGCAATTCGCAACGTCGGGGAACATCACAGCCTCAACGCAATTCGCAACGTCGGGGAACATCACAACTTCGAAGAAGTTCGCAATATCGGCAAAGATCGACACCTCGACAAAGATTAAGACAACGGGCGATATCGCAACATCAAGCTCTATTAGAAATCTTGAACGAAGCCAAAAAAAATGAGGAAACTACAACTACAACAAGGCGCAATTCGATTGTCAACGTCGCTAAGAAAAGCGAACTTAAATGAAAGAACGATATGAAAATAATAACACACTTTTTTGGTCGGCGGTTCTTGAAGCTCCACGATCTCGATATCTCGAAGGGATGTGCAGGGAAATTCACGACCTCGTAAAAGATCCCAACCTCGGGGAAACTCGCAACCTCGTCGAAGATCCCAAAGGTCGACGAAAGTCGAAACCCCGCGGAAGATTCCAACGTCGGGGAAAATCAGAACCCCGCGGAAAAGCCCAACGTTGGAGAAAATCACAAGCTCTTGGTAGATCCCAATCTCGCTATAAATTCAGAAATCGGGAACATGATTCATCAAGACAACATGATTCATCAAGACAACATGATTCATCAAGACAACATGATTCATCAAGACAACATGATTCATCAAGACAACATGATTCATCAAGACAACATGATTCATCAAGACAACATGATTCATCAAGACAACATGATTCATCAAGACAACATGATTTATCAAGACCACATGATTCATCAAGACAACATGATTCATCAAGACAACATGATTCATCAAGACAACATGATTCATCAAGACAACATGTTTCATCAAGAAAACATGTTTCATCAAGACAACATGTTTCATCAAGACAACATGTTTCATCAAGACAACATGATACATCAAGACAACATCCGAAGAAAAAAAATATAACGCATAATAATAGTAGATAATGCTGAATTACTCGATTCGTCATATGATGATGAGTTATACAACCAATGTGCAATGGTTGAAGCAAAGTTGATGTAAGTATTAGAAGTACAAAACTCAATAAGAAATATTATTGTACTAATGTTTTATTTTGAGATTCGTCTAATAATTTTCTTGCTTTTTTGTTACAGCCAACCACCACAACAAGTTGGAACAGGCATCAAACGAGGTATCACTACTGACACAATTCACAAATAAGGTTACCAAGAAAGCAAAATTTGATGACGAAGCTTCTACATCATCAACCGAAACCGATAACGTGGACAACAATAAGATGGAATGTGACACAAGTCATATTTTTATTAATAGAAGGTATCTAAATAATCATGTAAATAGCTATTTAAATAACTTATAAAATAATCTAATAAAAACACATAATTCCTTAACAAATGTTACAATGTTAGAATTAAAAGTAAAACAACTCAATCGCAACAATTTTCCGGAATTGTTTTTAAATTCTTTAAAATGAATGTATTCGAACCACATACAATTTTTAAAATCAACTTCATATTGCGTGCTGATTTCATACAACAAACTAAAGATATTAAAACTACGTTCGATTTGCAGACGTTTAATTACATATTTGGTCAGGGTGATGAAAATATATTTTTTTTTAAATATATTGATTCGATCATTTCGCGACCCGCGACACATCGAGCGTCTGATCTGACCCTCACACACAGGTAGCGTAAACGAAACGCAACGCAACTAACAAAGAAACTCACACACAGCGCCGCGAGTACAATGATTTGAAATATCACAACTATAGGTACAATTTGTCTCTTTCAATTCGATCGCATGCAGACAAATAGGTACGTCGATCGCTCGCTTCCACGAATCGAGTTCGCGCGCTACACCTGTAGAAACCTGTTTGATTGGGTAGGTTGCGCGGCTCGCGAATCTCGCGATCGATCATATGATTGATATAGCAAATCAGTTGCGCTGTGACCTACGATGTGCGACCCGCGTATACAACCTGTCTAGGTACAATCATAGTTTTCGGTGTTTTGTGTGCTGTGTTTTGTGTGCTATTTTTAATGTGTAATTTCTAGTTAAGATTTTTTCTGGTGTTATTTTACATGCTCGCTTTTTTTGCTTGAATTTGGTGGTGGTTTAATCATTGTACCTACGTATAACAATAACAAAGTTTTAATCGTTTTTATATTACTCTTATAACAGAGTTTTAACAAAGTGGTTGTGGTTAACGAATTATCTTATCCGATTTTTGTCATACCTTTCAATAATAATGTCAGAATTCGCAAGAAAAAAAAAGCCAAATATGGAAACACTTTTCTATTATAAATAAGGACAAGGCTAAATGCGAGTACTGCTCGAAGATTATTAGCTACAGTGGAGGCGGTACTGGCAATTTGAACAGGCATATAAAAAAACTGCATGGGACAGTGTCAATACAACAACCATTGATATATGTAAATCCGCAAATAGAAACAACCGTACAAACGCGCACTGAGTCAAACAGTGCAGACGCAGGTCGTATTATTAGTATTATTCCTACAACTTCAACATCAGAAGAGCATGTTCTCACTTCTGCCATTACCCCGATTCAGCGCCAAACAACACATCCACCTGTGCAATTAAGTATTGATCATTTTGCTAAGTCAACCAGGCCGTTACCAGTAAGTAAAACAAAACAGATAGATGAACAAATAGTTAAATTTATAGTTAAAGGATTCCATGCGTTTGCTATAGTAGAAGAACCAGAATTTAGAAACATGTACAGAATGATACTGCCAACATACGCGTTACCGAGTCGTAAGACTATATCTTCAAGTTTCATACCGAAACTTTATCAATCGACCAAGGAGAAAGTATTACAACTGACCGCCGAAGCTGAAGCTATATGCCTTACCACCGACGGCTGGACATCGCTAAATAATGTTAGCTTTATAACCCTTTTTTTTTTTTTTTTTTTTTTAGAAGATGATCTTATCTTATCTAGAAGATCTTCCAGGAATAGAAGAGGTACTTCCTCCCAAGACACCCATTTACAGGCGAGAGCGCCACCTTGCCACAGCCATCACTCTGACAGAAGTGAACTATGTTTTGAGACACAGAGAAAATAGTGCAGCGTTAAGACCCCATCACAAGAGGATCCTTACAGATCTAGAGGATCACACACTACTTCCACCTACCGATTTTTTTGTCATGGTGTACTTCCAACTTAGACAGGTGGGTGGGGGCCACCAAGGAAGAAAAAGCTTTGTTGAGAAGAGCAGAGAAGGTTGCACATATGTCTATGGGGGCTTCGTATGAGCACTTTTACAAGACTCCTGCACCAAATATGACAAAACGAAGGTTTCCACTGGACACCATATATTCCAACCTGTCCATAACATGGGCTAGGGTGGTGATAGAACAAGTAGCTTTATAACCCTGACAGCTCATTTTATAAATCAAGACAATACAACACTTAAATCGGCCCTTCTGGGTTGCAATCAGTTTGATGAACGGCATACTGCAGAGAATTTATGAAACTTCTTGTTGAAAGAGGTATCGGATTGGAACATTTCACACAACATAGCTGGGATAATTACGGACAATGCGGCCAATATAGTGGCGGCCGTTCGCTTGACAACCTGGCGACATTTCCCTTGTTTCACTCATACCGTGAATCTTGTGGTTCAACACAGTTTGGACACGATAAAAGATCAGTTGGACAAAATAAAAGCGATAGTGCAGTATTTTAAACACAATTCTTCAGCTGCTAGTAGACTGCAAGCTATGCAAATTCAGATGGAACTGCCTCGTCTTAAACTTAAACAGAGCGTCATTACAAGGTGGAATTCAACATATGACATGCTTGACCGGTTACTCAAAATAAAAGATGCAGTCGTTAGTACATAGGCCATAGAACAACCCCGGCTTAACACCCTAACACCTGATGACTGGATGCTCTTAGAGAAGTGTGTCGAAGTTTTAAAAATATTTTATCACGTCACAGTCGAAATGAGCGCCGAGAAATCTGTGTCTATTTCGAAAGTAATGGTACTTATTAAAATAATGAAAACACACGTTGAGAAGAGTTTAATTGAAAGTGGACCTTCAATTATTAATTACCCTTCGTCATCAGTTAAATGATCGGTTTTACGACATAAGAGAGCAACCCATTGGTTGCAGAAGCATCTTTATTAGATCCACGCTTCAAAAAACATGCATTTATCAGCAAAGACAGATATGATCAATGTTTAAAGTCCATTAAAGGAAAACTTCGCGCTTTGTGTGCGCGCGAAGTAACAACGTCGTCGCCAGAACCACCACCACGAATGTCACAAAAATCAACTTCCAGCATTTGGGAAGCGTTTGACAAAGAAGTCGAAAAGGAAATAATTAGAAACCCCACAGCTGCTAGCATAGTCGAGATTGACAAATATTTAAATGAGCCACTTATAAAACGATCAGATGATCCCCTAAAGTGGTGGCAAGACCGTCGTCTTGTATACCCTAATTTATATATTTTGATGAAGCGCCGACTATGTGTGCCTGCCACATCAGTACCATGTGAGAGGGTATTTTCTAAGGCTGGCTTGACTATCACCCAGAAAAGAAGTACATTGGAACCCGAAAAGGCCTCACAAATTTTATTTTTAAATTGTTTTCATTACTTTTTGATTTATTCTTCGTTTGGCCCACTCAGTTCTTTTTTTACCCTAGTGCTGATCTGAATTACGTTTTAGTTACCTGCATTGTCGTGTTACCGTATGAGACACGGGAAACGAGCTAATCACACGAGTGAACCACGATCCGCGATAGAAGTATCGAAGTGATAGAGTGATTGAAATGATCGAGTGATCGAATCCTATTGACCCGATTCACTTTGCCAATGGGTCGCGATTGACCCAGGTAACAAAAAAAGATTGATCGACACAGCTCTAAACCATAGTAGAATCGCAACATGTTTTATGTTACTAAATAATCATGGCCTTAAATAAATTAGTGTATTAAAAACGTAAAGTACGTATGTAACGTTTTTTGAAGAATTTAAAAATCAAAACAGAAGATCTCATAATTGTATTAAATATTGTCACTTGTCTGTCTTGATCAATGAAAATCTTGATGTGTGGTTTTGCTGTGAATAGTTGTGCATTTTATTTGTTTACCAGTCTTATTTGTGTTGTGGTGAAGTATACAAGACCAGAAATGTACAGTCAAGGTGTGCAGAGACGATAGAGACTACCACAATGCCATTGAGAACAATTGCTCCTAGCAAGTGTGAGGAGCATCGTATGGTGAAATAGTAATGCCGATGAATCATCGGCATCACTATTTGTGTTGTAGTTCCAAAATGTTAAATATTTAGATTGGTTATCGGTTGTGTTAGGTATGAAGTAAAACGTATTTTGTTGGTGCGTAAAACATGCTGTTAGGCAATTAGGCCTAGCCTACCCTACCAACAACGCCAATGGTAACGCAATTTATTTGGTAGTGTTTTTTTTTTAACAAATTACGAATTTTTCCTGAGGGGCCATATTTTTTCATGTGACAAGCAATTTATATGCGATATTGAATGTTTTTATATCTTACTAAGTTATAACTTATAAGTATTTCGTTTTGCAACGTACATTAATGTAAATATTATTTGTTAAGTACATTTACAATTAAAGATGGTATTCTGTTGTGAAGATGTATACCCGAAATGTGTGTTTGTTAGAAGTTAAAAGCAATAAGTTTTCGCAATTATCGTTTAATGATAAGATTCAAGTGGTGTCTAAAGGCAGATGTATACCCGAATTACGAAAATTAATCCAAAGATATGATAATTCATCTCGTACTCGTCATTTCAATCCTCGAAATTATTCAACATTTAGCTGGCTGTGTGGGTGTTTACACACAAATAAATTATTTCAAGTGTGATGTATGTCAGCGTAGTTTTACTCAGAAGATAGAGTTCATTAGCTACAAATTTATCATTGATAACGTAATCATTAATTATTTATTTCTCGAAAATAACCAAATATTCGAAAGGTACAACATTATTTTATGAATGTTGAATGTTAACTTCAATTTTCATAGTCAAACTCAATAGTTTTTTTTTTTAATGTAATTAGTGAATATGGAAGATAAACACAAACTTACTGTAAAGAAGGATAGTCAAAACGTTCCACCAGACGACGAAACGATGGCCATATACACCGTGTTCTTCACGTTATTCATAAACTTCGGCAAAAGCTTCTATAGCTTTTACAAATTAAATCTTACAAAGGAAGTAATACTTAAAAAGGCTTCTTTACAAACATATTTGTAATTTCATTTAATGAAATTTAATTAAGCTATGCAGTAAGAAAGGGTCTTAATTTGGCCTATGTTGCCGCTTAGTGCAATGAAATTATCAAATGCTATTTGCATTTCATTTGCACGTACGAGAGGAACCCCAGAGTTAGCGAAAAAGTACGATCGTTTTTGATAACGAATCTATCAGAGATTAAACTGGTATCTATGGAAACCTAAGTTGTTATTTGTCATGCACGATTTTAACTCTCAGGTTTGTTGTTTATTGTAATTTGCTTTTGGGCTTCCGATTAATTTAATCAGTCATTTTGATTACAACATTCACTATGCCGTACGAGTATTAGGCTCAACACCAAGCTGATATTGACTTCGTCTACGGTTTCTGTGACGGAAATGATACAGCGGCTGTACGAGAATACCAACGGCGATTCCCTGATCGGCGCGTTCCTGATATACGAACATTTATTAACATACACAGGAGATTTTTTAAGATCGGAACTAGACCACGCCACCCTGAACGAGCAATCATTTGAGCGTAGAAGCCAAGAATAATTTGAGCGTCGCTCAAGAAAACAGAGTAATGAACCTTATTATTCATGATCCTACAATCTCGACGAGACGCGTTGGGAGAATCATGGGTGTATCCCATAAGCTAGTGTAATTTATATGCGATATTGAATGTTTTTATATCTTACTAAGTTATAACTTATAAGTAATTCGTTTTGCAACGTACATTAATGTAAATATTATTTGTTAAGTACATTTACAATTAAAGATGGTATTCTGTTGTGAAGATGTATACCCGAAATGTGTGTTTGTTAGAAGTTAAAAGCAATAAGTTTTCGCATTTATCGTTTAATGATAAGATTCAAGTGGTGTCTAAAGGCAGATGTATACCCGAATTACGAGAATGAATCCAAAGATATGATAATTCATCTCGTACTCGTCATTTCAATCCTCGAAATTATTCAACATTTAGCTGGCTGTGTGGGTGGGTGTTTACACACAAATAAATTATTTCAAGTGTGATGTATGTCAGCGTAGTTTTACTCAGAAGATCGAGTTCATTAGCTACAAATTTATCATTGATAACGTAATCATTATGTTAACAGTTGTTTAAATAAACCGCATTTTTTTCGAGTTCATTATTTATTTCTCGAAAATAACCGAATATTCGAAAGGTATAACATTCTTTTATGAATGTTGAATGTTAACTTCAATTTTCATAGTCAAACTCAATAGTTTTTTTTTAATGTAATTAGTGAATATGGAAGATAAACACAAACTTACTGTAAAGAAGGATGGTCAAAACGTTCCACCAGACGACGAAACGATGGCCATATACACCGTGTTCTTCACGTTACCCATAAACTTCGGCAAAAGATTCTATAGCTTTTACAAATTAAATCTTACAAAGGAAGTAATACTTAAAAAGGCTTCTTTACAAACATATTTGTAATTTCATTTAATGAAATTTAATTGAGCTATGCAGTAAGAAAGGGTCTTAATTTGGTCTATGTTGCCGCTTAGTGCAATGAAATTATCAAATGCTATTTGCATTTCATTTGCACGTACGAGAGGAACCCCAGAGTTAGCGAAAAAGTACGATCGTTTTTGATAACGAATCTATCAGAGATTAAACTGGTATATATGGAAACCTAAGTTGTTATTTGTCATGCATGATTTTAACTCTCAGGTTTGTTGTTTATTGTAATTTGCTTTTGGGCTTCCGATTAATTTAATCAGTCATTTTGATTACAACATTCACTATGCCGTACGAGTATTAGGCTCAACACCAAGCTGATATTGACTTCGTCTACGGTTTCTGTGACGGAAATGCTACAGCGGCTGTACGAGAATACCAACGGCGATTCCCTGATCGGCGCGTTCCTGATATACGAACATTTATTAACATACACAGGAGATTTTTTAAGATCGGAACTAGACCACGCCACCCTGAACGAGCAATCATTTGAGCGTAGAAGCCAAGAATAATTTGAGCGTCGCTCAAGAAAACAGAGTAATGAACCTTATTATTCATGATCCTACAATCTCGACGAGACGCGTTGGGAGAATCGTGGGTGTATCCCATAAGCTAGTGTGGAAACTGTGGAAAAGATATGGTTCGCATGCCTACCGAAAATCCCACGGCATAATACCACCTGATCACTTCTCAAGAATTGTTTTTTGCCAGAGAAAGAACCAAGAACTGATAAATAATTCAATACTGCTTCAAAAAAATCTTTGGATGGATGAAGCCCAATTTGCAATAGCGGGTGGGTGTATTCAATTCCAAAAATCAAGTCAGTGGCATGAGAGCAACCCGAATTTACGTTGGCAGGCGTCACATCAAACTGAATTCTCTGTAAACATTGAGATTCCCCACCGCCTAAATGCCGACAATTACTTACGAGTTCCTAAGAAACGTCACTAACTTGGAATTTTTCGAACGAGTGGATCTTCAAACTCTGCGAACCATGTGGCTCCAACATGATCGCGCGCCTGCACATTAAGGCACACAAGTGCGTGAATATTTAAATGCAACATTTCCTGGCCGTTGGATTGGACGAGGTAGTACAAAAATCGCATGGCCAGCTAGGTCCCTAGACCTGACTCCTTTAGATTGTTATGTCTGGGGAAACTTAAAGGAGGTGTACTCTGTACAAATTCAGAACCGTGAACAGCTCTTAGAAAGAATATCTCAGGCTGCGGAACAAATGAGACAAATGTCTTTGAATTTAAATAGCCCAATTAGGAATCGTTTGAATATTTGTGTCGTTAAATAAGGTGGTGATTTCGAACACTTTTTACATTAAACTTATTGTTTGCTTGTCAGTTTATTTTTTATTTAACATAATCATACGTAGGTATCCATGCTCCTTGAAAATATTATTAGATTCGCAACATGTTTTATGTTACTAAATAATCATAGCCTTAAATAAATTATAATTAGTGACTGCTGTTATTAAAAACATAAAGTACGTACGTACGTTTTTTGGAGAATTTAATTTAAATGGCAACATATGTCATCTATCAAAACAGAAGATTTCATAATTGTACGTAGGTATCATACTCCTAGAGAACCTTATTAGAATCGCAACATGTTTTATGTTACTAAATAATCATGGCCCTAAATAAATTAGTGTATTAAAAACGTAAAGTACGTATGTAACGTTTTTTAAAGAATTTAAAAATCAAAACAGAAGATCTCATAATTGTAATAAATATTGTCACTTGTCTGTCTTGATCAATGAAAATCTTGATGTGTGGTTTTGTTGTGAATAGTTGTGCATTTTATTTGTTTACCAGTCTTATTTGTGTTGTGGTGAAGTATACAAGACCAGAAATGTACAGTCAAGGTGTGCAGAGACGATAGAGACTACCACAATGCCATTGAGAACAATTGCTGCTAGCATGTGTGAGGAGCATCGTATGGTAAAATAGTTATGCCGATGATGATGCTGTGCCTGCGCCGCCGACCGCTCAGTTATTTGAAGAAGTTCTTCTAAGATTATAATGTTATGCTGCTTAAAATAAATGTTTTCGTCAACTTCGTTATTAATGTTTTTTTGCCTAGTCCATGGTGCAATTACACATTGTCGTTCGGCCGAATACGTCAAACGACAGAGTTTAAATGAACACGGTCGAGTACGCCCGTCTTCAAACTCGTCCAGCTTCATTGCTCGTTTTTTCGCAATTGTTAGCTTGTATGTATTCCATTGCGATGATTAGTGTAATTGCGCCATTAATAAGCCGACCGTAATCATAAGACAATATGATGGGTTGCGCTAGTGCGGGCTCCGTAGGCTAACGTACCTAGACAGTCCTTAAATTCTATTCTTATACTTATTCTTTATTGGTGAATATCAGGATGACGAGTGTACGTCAAAAAACAGTGATTCTATACACATGAAAGCAATGTTCTAGCAATGTGAGGAATGTGCGTAAAATATAAAGCAATGCGCTTTTTTAAAACTAGACTTATTTAAAAAAGTTAGTAAGCCGCCAGCCCGATATCAGAATGACGGGTGTATTTTTAATCTGAGCAAATTACTTACTATCTAAGTATGAAAACATTAGCGTAGCAATGTTCCGGCAATGTGCTCGAACGTACCAAAAGTAGAATCAGATGCGGCAAAAGGTTTAAAAGTAATATTGAAAATAAAAATTCTAAATTTAAACGCCTGCCCATTTTCTACTGGCAATCACGACGAAATGTATAGCGGGACATTTACACCACAGGGGTTTCCTGCAGTGCAATTGCAAATGAGATAACTATTTCATCATTTTCCTTTTATTATTTAAATAACACGTATTAATAAGGTTATTCATAAAACGAATTTGATGTATCATATAACCAAAATAAAAATGCATTCTCATGATTTTCTCTTTTACGAAATGTGGGTACTTGTTTAGTATTTTTTCTACTGAAATACACCGTGTTAAATAAATTAAAATGAAGAGAAGGGGTGGTAAACAGAGCGTAGATGACCTCAACAGTATAGGTCACTACAGAGAACACTGCTATACACAAAACAAATGGGAATGTTTTGAAAACTTAAGCAATAGAACAAGACGTCAGAAAAATATGATACCGGATTGCCTTGTGTATGGACAAAAATAATTTGTTTGTATTCATGTTGATGAATCATGATTAAAGATATTTTTTTACTTTTTATTTGCTATAAGACTACCCTACATTAATTAATTATTACAATAATTCTAATTTTTGCAATTGTTCTTAATAGTTAGTTTATTATTAGATAGAGTATAATTTGACAACGTATTTGAAGTAAACTGATTAGGCAAGCAGGGCTTTAATTCCAGACTGCCGAATTTATGTACACATTTCTCGTGTATGATTGTGGTGAGAATATTAAGTTTAACTTATTTAATGTATAATTGCTAACGTAAACTGTGATTGCGTCTATATATTAAAAACAAATGGTGACATAAAACCCTTGTAGTTTAAATGTTCCTCTATACAATTCGTCGTGATTGCCAGTATAAAATGGGCAGGCGTTTAAATTTAGAACGTTTACTTTCAAAATCACTTTTAAACCTTTTGCCGCATCTGATTCTGCTTTTGGTACGTTCCAGCACATTGCCGGATCATTGCTACGCTAATGTTATCATACTTAGATAGTAAGTAATATGCTCAGATTAAAAATACACCCGTCATTCTGTCAGGCTGGCGTCTCACTAACTTTTTTAAATAGCTATAGTTTTATAAAAGCACATTGCTTTAAATTCTACGCAAATTCCTCACATTGCTAGAACATTGCTTTGATGTTTATAGAATCACTGTTTTTTGATGTACACTTGTCATCCTGATATTCACAAATTAAACATGCAGGACATAATAGGCTCATCACATTTATGGCACCCACAGGCCACTCAAATAGAATGATTGACAGAACACCTTAAACAATATAACTTTGACGTCTGTAGTACAACAACCAAACCTGCAGGTAAGCATATTGCTCCTCACAGACAATGCCTGTGTCATCTACCCCACATATAAGTAATACAATAACTAAAACTTATTTAAAATTATGTGGGTCCTTACTAAGACCTGCACATACTTAATTAATCAATGTTAATCATTAAGTTAAGTCAACACCAAATAAGGTAATAATAACATGTTTTGATGTTTATAAAGGTGATATATTTAGCCTGTGTAACAAAATAAATCCTGACTTGTGAACAAATAGAATAAGATCATTTGTAAGCAGATTGTATTCAATTTATGTATCAATAAATACCTCGAAAAATCAATCAATCAATAACTAAAACTGGCATTGAAATTAAATAATATCATCGTTAAAGAAATGATCAAACCGATTACAAGTGCTACCCTTAATTGAAGACCGTGGCTCAGATTATTCTTTGTTCAAAGAAACAAGCACAACAAGGTGCTAAGATGAACCTCTGACCTTCAATATTATTTAGATTGATAAAACTGGTCAACAAAAGAAAAAAAATTGTTTGTTTCCTGTTTTTTTTTTTTTATTTGGCAAGTATTTTTTAAATATGGCAACAGTTTTTCTCCAACAGCTTTTGTTTTTGAGTTAGCTAACTACCCGCAATTACTATTTTTAGTTAAATTTTCGTTTTTTGGTGGACACTGAAATATATTTTGTTGTTGTTTTCGATATGGCTTGGGTCAAGAAGATGTTGTGTACTTAATCCAGATTGTTTCTGCTATATTTGTGGCAAATATTTATTTGAAAAATATCAAAAACCTTGTTTGGACTTTGTAAAACAGCATGTCATCAATACTTTTAAAAAAAATTGTGTAATCAAGACAAGCCATGGGTTCCTCATAATGTATGCCAGAAAAGTGTTGTGTGTCAACACTTTTCTGGCATACATTACAGTTATGGGCCAGTGGAGAAAGGGATGCAATAACAATGATAATATACATGTAGGTATAAATGATAAATCTGGACATTTTTAATGAGGAGCAAGAAGAAAGATTCATCAGCATATTCGGACAATGGAACACTTATCAGGGGGCCTCACATATGATGGCAGATTACTGCTGGAGTTTGCAACGCAATCTACCTAAGTTCGTTCATTCAAGGAAATCTTATAAAAGTGTTAAATAGAAATTTCGTTAACATATGCATTAATTTTCTTGTATTTTTTTGTCAAAATATTAGAAGTCTATATTTCAATCTGTTAGCAATCTCCCAGTATTTTTTTATAGTTAGGAGAAATCCCTAAAAACAATAGTAAAGAAACAAACAATGTGTCAACCATTGTAATTATTAAACACATTAAACAGTGATTCTAAGCTTACAAGGCATCTGAAAATTTAAAATATTTAGAAATTTTGTTAACATATGCATTTATTTTCTTAGAGTAGAAGTCTATATTTTAAACTGTTAGCAATCTCCCAGAATTTTTTTTATAGTCAGGAGAAATACCCAATAACAGTAAAAAAATATTAAGGAAACAAATGATGTGTCGACCAGTGTAAATGATTGCATTCTAAGCATACAAGGCATTTGAAAAATTAAAATATTTCATATGTAGCCAGTTACTGTTATTGCCTGCAACTGTACAATGAGATTAATTATTAACAATCCAAACTTAATGGTTCTTTGGTACAATGCGGGTAGCACACTAAAATTTTTATCACACAACCTAAGGCGACACTTGCCCAAACTTTAGACATAAAATAATGGTTTTTATTTCATTTATATTAAATAACAATATATAATTTTATTATGCAACTTTATGACAGGACTAGGCCAAGAACCAAACAAGAAACTATCCATGAATTGAATGACTAAGTATATCATGCTGCATCATACATGTGATAATTGACTTTATTTATAGATATATTTATGTAATAATATTGGAACAAAATCAAGACCAAGGCTAGAAAATTTCAGAATCTTTTATCCCACCAACAGAACTAGCAAATCTGACATTATTTCGAAAGCACAGGCTGAACCAAGTCTACTACACGATCCTATTCTATATGCATACCCACGAAAATCACATTTTGAATATTTCCAAAGATGTCTCTAGAACAGACGTTGGGAATTTAAGTGGCACGATCGTCTGATGAAAGCCAAAGCAATCAAATTATTGAAAATGGTTTTGATCGAGTGCTACCTACCACCATCCTAAGGAACAACGATATTCGCTTTATTAATGACATGAAGACCCGATTGACACGAAAAATAATGACAATGTAGGAATTTAAACATTTTTGTTAGACTACGATGCAAAAGGACCACCAGATAATCATTAAATGGAAAAATAAAATATTATTGACTGTTTTCGACGTAAGCTCAGCAAGAACGATTTCAACACTTCCGACTTTTTTGCAGAAACCTCAAACAGTTACAAATTTTAAACAACGAAGCGATATTTTTTAAACGACACCGTTCCCACAAAATGAAAATGGTAAAATAAAACAATACGAGGCCGTCACACGGTCACACCAGAATCTGCGACAAATCAACGAACGAATGAAGCAAAGAGTATAGTAATAATAATGGAAGGTATGTGCAAGCCAAGAATCAAACGATGCGAATGCGAGTGATGTGCGTCACACCAAAGACAAAAGACGACACCCGATTCGATTCGACTAAATAAAAAAGTTCGGAAATCGTTCGTTTGTTTCGACTTTCGTTTGTTTCATTCATTTGTTTTCCACCTACTTCTGTAATTGCGTTTATTTTGGGTGTTTTATGATTTTAACCTGTATTTTTTTACAAAGAAGATTATTTTAAATCTCATTTTGGTTGTGGCAGGCGGCGGTCTCTCCAGTTCTGGAGCCATAGCGCTAGACGGCGCGTTTCTTCCTGTCTGCTCCGACTTTCGGTATCTCGGTTCACTCGTGCAAAGCGATGGCGAAATAGATCGTAGTGTAAAGCATAGAATTAACACGGGATGGATGAAATGGCGGCAGGTCACGGGAACAATCTGCGACTCCCGCATTCCCCTTAAACTTAAGGGGAAGATTTATAAAACCATGGTTAGACCTGCTGTCTTGTATGGATCAGAATGTTGGGCCACAAAAGGGATGAATGAAAGGCATTTGCATGTGGCGGAGATGAGAATGCTAAGGGGAACGTGTGGTGTTACGCGAATGGATAAAATAAGAAATGAGTATATAAGAGGAAGTCTGAAAGTGGCGCCGGTGACTGAAAAGTTGTGTGGTAATTGGTTGTCGTGGTATGGGCATGTGATGCGGAGGAATGAGGAAAATGTTGTGAGGAAAGTTTTGAGTATGAATGTGGATGGGTATATGAGTAGAGGAAGACCTAAGAAACGATGGATGGACTGTATAAAGAATGATATGGCAAGAAAGGCGGTGTCGGATGTGATGACGAGTAATAGAGAAGTATGGAAGAAGAAGACATGCTGCGCCGACCCCAAATGAATTGGGATAAGGGCAAGAGAATGATGATGATTTTGGTTGTGGCATCCACACCACACGAATTCTTACTATGTATGAATTAAACGTTCTAGTCATTGATGTATTGAATATAAAAACTGTATTATACACAATAAAACATCTTAAAGATAGACAAAGTCTTCGAGCATTAATTATCCTATGGAGATGGCATAACTGGACATACCCCTCTGCCAAAGTACACGCGCCAGCACATCAAACTACTTCTATCTGTCAAAATTCTTTAATAGATTTTACACTTTATCGCTAAATAAAGCATTAGGTTCAAGGTTTATGGGGGAAATTTGACAGTTTCGGGTAGTTTGATTTGCAGGCGTCTGTACATTGGTCCTATGACCTTCCACGTTATACAGGGTGGAAGGGACACTGACGCACAAACGTTATTAAGGTAATTCAGGTAAAGGTCTGGTGATCCAGGTATTATTAACATAGGCAGTGGTGATTCTGCTGTTATGGGCCGTAGCAACATTCGTCGTTTGTTAATTAGGTACTAACATAAGTAATCGGACTTTTGAGTAAAAGTGCTTTATTTTATCCCATTACATTTATAAGTTAAGATTTCTTTTACTAAATCTTTGAATGCAGATTTATTTCTTTTTAAAAAAGAAGGAATATTTCCTTTGAGTAAAATTGTCTATCTCCAGTTTTTATAAGTATATTAATTGTATAATGGGAGATATCAATTAAAAGACTTGACATGTTTGTTCAAGTCACAGGTTCAAGACGTTTGAGTTGACATTAAAATGACGTTTAATTACCCTGAATTTGATAAAAATGGATATGACAAACTTTTAATGAACTTACTAAAGACAGTATGAGAAAACTAAAAAAACTAAATACGAAAGACATTATTGTATAAAACCTATCACGGAAGAAAATATTTATGGACGTTAGACAAGGCAATATGGTCGACACCTTCCCATCGGGGTAAATTAAAAAAAAAACTTTATCTGTCAATGTCAAAAAATCCAGCTGGGTTTCATACTAAATAAAATAAATACTACAAAATCTATCCATACGTCGTCTATCTTTGGGCACAGAAGCACACAAACAGTTCATTTTTAGTCGTCTATTTAAATTGTTCTCGTGGTATTCGCTGATATATTTGTTTAATTTTATATTATCAAAATGTCGCAAGCTCGTTTCGCATCTTGTGTTCCGCTTCCGATAGATAATAAAAACTTGGTGAACGTGATAGAGAAGGCTAAGGACTGGGCCTTAATGCATGGAGTCGCCATGAGAGATAAGAACCACTTCAGCAAAGATATTATTCAGGTATTTTTTATATATTTTTTTTTGTTTCAGTCTACGTATGTCATAGTTCCTTAGTTTTAGTCCCACGATAGGAGAAATAACCTGGCCAAATATTTAACAAATAGTAAATCTTATTGTTCGCCACATATAAATCACTCACGTTTAATTAATTTACTTATATTTTTGCTCTGGAATAACATTTGATTATTATAGCCAAAGAAATCTTACCACCTATGTGTCTTATCATCTTGTAAGAGGAAGGAACCTGGTCTCCACGGCACAGTGAATGCTAATCTGAATGCTAATGACATTCTGGTTGTGTAATGGTCTCCTGAACAATGTAAATTTTATTTATTCTGTTGCATTCAATATACCATAAGAGAATATGAATATGCTCATGCACAAAGTCAGTCTGTATCTTAAGGGGTGTTTATTGAGTTACTAAAATTTTGTTTATGCAGTTTTATATTCTAATTTTAATTGAATTGATCCTTTTTGTCACAGCTGTAAATGCAAACAGCAATGTAAATGCAGCTGTAGATGTTTGCAAGAATCGTTTCAGAGTCGCACCATATGTGATTCTACAAAAGTTGGGCCACTTTTGGCCTAATTTGTGGTGGAAATTTAATAGTATTTATTATGAGGACTTAGGTTTTACTAACATAGACATAGTTTTAAGTCATTACTAACATTTTGAACTGAAATAAATGCTTAATAATAATAATTGGGTAAAATACCTGAGGAGGCTCTCGTTAGGCAGCTGGATCAAGGGCTTGATTCAGAAAGCGGTACTCCTGGACATGGCTCATATTGTTAGGCAGTCCCTCTCTCTGGAGCCCTGACCGCCGGTATCTTGGACCCTGTTCCCAATACCGGTGAGCTACAATTTTTTATATTTTTAAATGTTTTTTAAATATTTTTATAAGGAATATTTAAAAATATAAATGATTTGTAAAAATATAAATAAAGGAAATAATTGGGTAAAATAATGAGTATATTAACCCAGGCAGAGCCAGTCATTTTTTTAAATAGTTTCTGAGATATTGTGGTTTTTCCAAAATGCCACTGTACTGATTCAATACACCATTAATTTATTACAAACCATGGTACTGATTCCATACACCATTAATTTATTACAAAGTACAAGATTTTTTGCAACTTTGACTCAGCAAATATAACACATTTTTATTTAATTTTATTAGAAACTTTTCTTGTTATTCTTTTCTTACAATAGACCTACATGTATGACATTCTACAATTATTGTGATAATCCCAATGTCAGCGAGGGGTGTGATGATGGACTAGGAAAATGGACTGCTACAGCAACCCAGTAATTTTTTTGTTAGGCACACTTCTCATTTACTTCATTAGTAAAATTGTACCTGAGTGAAGCCGCAAAGTGTGATTGTGAAAGTGACACCAATGCTTAAATGGTAACCACATATTAGTGTTGGTGACCCTTCTACCCTGTATATTTAATATTTTCTGTGGAATAGTCTCCCCAGTGCTGTGCCAAAGGTATTGACCCTGACTTGATAAATTAATTAATTAAAAAATTTGTGAAGGTATAAAAGACTTGAGTTTACTGACATCATGCATAGATAATTATAATCAACAAAGCTTGTCTTTTCAGGTTGCACCATTTGTGTTACTGCCCTCACCATTTCCCAGGACTGAATTCGAGAAAGCCCTGCAGCTACAACCGGTATTAAATGATTTGATGCATAAGGTAAGACTCGTTTTTATGATCCTCCTTCTCTGTAAATATTGTAAATATCTTAAAGTTAAACCAGGAAATTAAATTGCGATTATCATAAAAAAATTGCATGTTTTAAGTCTTACTTTATTGTGCGAAAAAGATGGAGCTAGATATCCTGAATCCCCGGCTCTCAGTGGCGAAGGTCTCATACAACTCGATTCCTACCGGATTCTCTTTGTATGTACTCCGGCTTACTTCTTATAAAAATGTACCCTTCGCTACTGATAGCTCCATCCCTTTTCCACACTGAAGTGATATTAATATGGCCTATTTTTTATTATTTATGCTGAAAATTATCGTGATCGTATCGTGACTTTACTCCAGTTTAATGAATTTCAAACGAAAATTAACCTTAACCGTTTGTCAATTTGCATAACCCTATTAGCGAGTGTGGTAAAGTCATACAACTATGAAGTTAAATTTTGCTTGCATAAGGTTCGTTTGCGTTTAAAATGCTACTTTATCTAGCTAGCTAAGTAAGCTCTGTAAGAGATCCTAGTATTAAATGTGGTATTTCAAACAGGTGGCGCATAACAATGAATTTTTGGAGCATTCGCTGCAGAATGCATTGCCAGTGGACGAGTTCACAAAGGCTCTATATGACATTTGGGTTACAATTCGAAACGAGGGGATCACACAGGTACTCATCATTATCAATATATAACGAACAGAATGCGAGTGTGGCTAACACGGCTTCTTATTGCTGTTTAGAAAACATTTGCAAGTAACCTCACACTATTTAAAAATAGAAATGGTACGTAAATTATTGTGTTGCACTATTTAAAATAAATTTACACAATTAGTAATGCAACAATCAGTTTTATGTGAATAAGGAATTAGATACTTAGCACCTATTCAAATGCAATTTACTGTCAATACCGTTCAGTTCTAAAAAATAAAGTTATCATTTATATTATTAATTAGTTGAAATCCACGCATCGGCACAAGTACCGCACACACATTCTGTTCTTTTTTTTACTACATGCAAAAACGATTATTTAACCAAGGAGATAGACATTCGAAAAAAAATATACAAGTTTTTTTTTTAAATCGTATTTGCATGTGACGTAAGTTTATTGCATCTCATTCTCATGCTAACTGACGGCGTTCGAATATCATGTAAAATGTGCTATGTGGCCTAGCCATTATCACTAGGAATGCTGCGTTCGGACATCATGTTGGAATCACGCTGCCCACATACCGAGAACCAGTGTACTAAACACACTCCATACTGCTCGTGGAAGCAGGTGGAAATCAACAGCATCGCGTCGGGATTCGGACACCTTGGACCGGTTTCCAGAGAAATACAGAGGTAGAGGATCGTAGAGGTCGTTCTTTTAGAAGCCGCATTCACACATTTCAAATTGTAGCGTTTTATGAGCCGTGCTAAGACGTGTTATGAAGCTTACACACTGAAGCCGCCGACATGTCAACTGAACGCTTCTGAACCAGTGTGAGAGGGATGGAGCTATACAGTACTAATAGCGCTATCCCTTTTTCACAACGCAACAATGGTGGCTTTAACACGTCATAGTATGTCTTCTATAAAGTACAAAAAATGTTCGTTGAAAAATTCTTTCCTATTTTAGCTCAAGAATGTATAGTGTACCTACCTATCTTTAATTTTTGTATGAGTATTGGTCCATTTGCACCTCTAGCGTAGTCTTGAGTCAGTCTTCTTGGTGACGTCATAATGTTAGTATTTGTCACCGTATGATTGTGAACATCATTAGTTATAGTATAGTTATCTCAACATTTATATTGGTATCTCGTGAGATTACAGACTATTGAAAAATTGCGAACTGGTATCATACTTGCATGCAACGGAACACACACTGAATGAATGCGTCATTTTACTAAAGTTCACAATGTTTCGACACACGGTGTTCACAATCTTACGGAGACATATCCATACGTCCCGTTTGTGACCATGGCAGTTTTTGCTTTGCGAGCTATAAACGTCGTTTTGCTCAGCCTAATAACCAGCTGACTTCGCCAGTAATCATTTATTTATTTTGATGTACCTCATCATGTATCGTTCTAGTAAATCATCATATCTATTAGCTATACAAAACATCTCATTGACTCTTTTGCCTTCTATTCTTGTGAATGTGTTTTTCACTGACTTACTAATATATTTTTCTTTTCCTCCGTTTCGTCCTTTCTCAAGGACATGACATGACAACTATGTTTCTTTTACACACAGCAATAAATCTCACTTATTGGAAACGATTCGTTTTGGTATACAGCTGTTCTTGTACCTATGCGTAAACACTGTAGATGTACCTCTATGCACATACGACCTTGCTATAGGACATCACCTGGCTAAAATAAAAGATAGCTATTTACTGAATGTGTGAATGAGGCTATTGAACTACTTCTGCTTAAATAACTCAGCGGGCGATGCGTTCAATTGTGCCTGTCATTTTATGTTTAATATATACTTTACTAGAAATCGTTGAATACTGAATTGGGCAGCCTATCGCTACGGATGAAATTGAGCAAAAAGTCCACAATCAAGGACATTTTGCTCTCGAAATTTGTCCGTGACCTGTCTAGATAACAAGTCCTTAATATTTTGTGCTGGTGGGAGCAATATAGTCGAGTCAGCGTCTTTATACCTGCCCCCGTAGCATGACCACCGTAGACAAGGGTTTCTTTGACGGAAGAATCGACAGATTGTGTCGACATGACGGATTTCTTTGCACTATCTGTCATTTTGTCGATTATTCCGTCAAAGAAATCCTTGTCTACGGTGGTCATGCTACAGGGGCTGGCATGGTAACTGGGCATTGCTTTCTATCATAGAAGCCCTTTAGTAAAATATACAACTGTCGAAAGACCGTAGCAGAACCGATATCGGCGACCGGCGCGCGGCGATTTTTTTTACAGGGCGCAATTAGCTACATCACCGATTCAGAAAATATGTTATGGACTTTAGTATCGCATTTGCCTTTCCCCATTTTAACAGCGACCGCAATTTAATAATTGGCTAGTTAAATAGTGGATGCCCTCTCAGTTCGTCTATGAAACATTTAGAATATTGTCGCTGGCTCGATTGAACAATAGAACCTGAAACTGAAGGCTGTCCAAGGTATGACAATTTCTAGTGAAGTAATTTATTATGACTAACATTCTAACTGCCTTGCACAAGTTCTATTTTTAAAACTTAAATATCTTAAGCTTTTAGAACTTGGATGAAAATAGGTTTCTGTACCCAATTTCCATTTTATCTACTTTTTAGCCAATTGTAAAGTTAATTAGGATAAGAAAGACGTCGAGTCTAAAACTAAAACTAAACTAAAACTAAATGATAATAACTATCATTTAGTTTTTAGAATGTGAACTATTGGGTACAAGCCTATGTCGAAAAAGGATGAAAACATCTTAATTTGACTTTTGTATGACTATTAACATTGTGCTAATGTATAACTTGAGTTTTTGTTTTAATATTGTATTTTCAACATGGCAACACTGAAAATAAACAAAAATGAATTAAATAGCATCCATTAAAAAGGGTTTTTTCAGTGTTGGCATGCAAAAATGCAACGTAACATTTTTAAATTAAAATGTGTATCGTAATTGCATGTTAAATCTTTGTAAATTACGGACAACTGAACGTGTTGCCCGCATAAATAAAACGAATAATGCAATAATAAATTTTAAATTTACAAATAGAAATGTAAAATGCGCCGACTTAAGTGGGTCTAAACATATATTTAAGGCTGCTTATATAAAGTAGTGGTTACATAGAAAATATATGATTATTTGTAACATTTATGTTGGTCGCAAAAACAATACTGTAATAATTTATTCGTAAACACTTTACTTGCATTGTTCGTTACTGTAGGATAGTTATACTTCTAGTAGTAGCAAACAAAGGCTAGTTATTTGAAATGAAAAACGATTGCAATTTAAACTAATATTTATTAAACAACTCTGTTCTATCAAGAGGACAATGAACAGTATTAACAGCCATTGAAGCTTCATTTTATACAAATATACAACCAGCTGTCGGGAAAGAACCTTTTCACTCTGGGCAAGCCGTATTCTTGAAATATCATATTTTAATGACTAAATAGTTAGCAATATTGTCATTTCTACGCTTCTTACTTTGAAAAAGTTATCCTGATCTAAGGCTGGAGCAGACCAAATGCGTGCACGCAGAGGCTTCGCACACGCCACGCACACGTTTGGTCTGCTCCGGCCTATATGTGTCGCTTTAAAAGAACAAATCAGAAAAAAATGTAATAGATTGCACATCTTTTTTTTTTTCAAATAACCGGCGTAGTTAGACTATAGATAGTTGATACATTGTATTTGTGAAACCAGCTGTATATAGTGTACATATGCTACGTTGCGAAGCTAAACAACTGCCGTGTATATTTGAGTAGATCGACGGTACAATGTTGTCAATATTTCTCCTTTCTAAACCAACATTTAGCTATTGTCTTCGGAACAACGGAAACAATGGATATTAAATTGTGGCTTAACCGCCAAACTCGATTTTTTAAACAAAAACATGGACATTGTAGGCAAAACAGACTTCAGTAGTGACGATGGGCGAAAAAAGCATCTCATTCTACAGACCGGTGGTCAGAAAAGTGTGGTCATGTCTCCGTAAAATTGTAAATACCGTTAGATTATAATCTATCTCGCGAGACTGTAAACTGTCGAAAGATTGTGAACCGTAACATACTGCTTACAATTTAACGCATTATTTTTCGGTAGATTATAATCTATCGAAGTGAAACCGTCAAATTGTGAAATGGCTTGCGACGGAACGCACCTCGCGCGCTGATAGGTTGAACGTCATGTGCCCCGCGCCGCCATCTTTGTTTGTGAATTCGTTTGTTGTCGAATGTAAATAAACAGCGTTAAATTTGGGTTTAATTTTAATTTTGTTTCATCTAACGGTATTTACAATTTTACGGTGACAGTCATATCAATCAAACGAACAACCTTCCCCGAGGGACCATCATCGTAATGGCGAAAAGATAAGAAGGTCACACACTCGACCCAAATGTATGGGACAACAGTTGTCCCCTACATTTGGGTCGAGTGTTGAAATTTTGATGGTCCCATGGAAAAACTTGTTCGCATTGATGGTCTGTACCACACCATTAAAATTAAATATTTATGCACTTTTCTCATACACATTGTATAGTTCAGTAAAAACAAAGTAGTTATAATATTATAAGTAAGGTTATTTGCAAAACATGAACAAGAAGAGGGGAATTACAATGTCGATAGCTGCACACGGTAGACATTGTATGAATAAGGACATTGATTATGATGAATGGAATTCACTCGCATTCATCAATTGATTCACTATGATTTTGTTATGAAATAAAACCCATATTGTTGCGGTTGAATCATGACGTTCTATGATTAAATGGCCAATGAGGAATAATATTTATTATGTACAGTTTGTGATAGGTAATTATTACCCGTTATAAAAACAGGATGTTTTAGAGGAAATATGAGCTTAATATGAGCGAATCCAATGTATTGTGGTTTCCGCATTGGAAATTTTAACCGCGGCTTTCCTCCGGCTGATGACCTCATGGGAAATATCCTATGAATGAAGTGGGCGATGAGTAGGCATATATTTTCCCCATACACACCATGGGGAAAATATTAATGTGTAGACTAGTCATACAATTATGACAAAAAACGGCACATGAACAAGGTTTTTTGTATTGTATCGGTTTTTTTTTCAAAAGGTAACGTTTTGTACAAGGTCGAAATTAATAAGCTAACGAAACTCTAGGGTATGGTCATCTTAACATTCATTCTATAATTTTAAAAAAGAATAAATACCTATGATTTTTTGGGACACTGACCGCAGACGGTGTGGAAAGAAAGAAAAAGTAATTATTAGACCTCACACAGGACAAAACTATAAAACTAAATTATACAAGGTGGAAGGGACACAGACGCTAAACAGTTACCACGTATTCTACAAAGAAAATTTCATCGGTAATTTAAAAAAAAAACTGCTGTTCCATACATGTTGACCGTGTAGGTATTGCAGATTTGTAGGAAACAGCTGTTTTTTTTTACAACCGACGAAAAATTTATATGTGGCTCTACGTATGTGGTTCAGTGTGATGTACTGAATATGTAGTTGCCGTTTTAGCGTCGGAGTCCCTCCCACCCTGTATAAAAGGAAAAAAAAGAAAATCATACATTCAATTGGCCTTGTGCGAGGCCAAAGGTTACTTTACATTCAAGTATGAGTCTAAAAAGTGCCTTTATTGTCGTGCTTAGATATTATCAATCTTCCATCACTTCAATACAGTTAACAAAAAAAAAACGATTTTTAAACTGATATTTTAAGAAAGTACCTAATGCAAATTTTGGTCAAAAAATAAAATCATCAAATTGAGCATTATTTGTTTGAATTGTTGTGCTTGTGTAGATACCGAAACCCATTATGTTGAGTTACGCTAGTTAATTTAAAATGACACTGTATTTAGTAGTTACGTGCAACATTTTACTTTTAAGTTAGGTTTTTTATTATAGGTAAATCTTTATGTTGCCAAACACGACTAAATCCAATCATCCGGCAAGATTTGCTCAATCCTTTTAACAGAATTCGACAGACCGTATCTTATTATGACTGCATAGTAGCAACTGTTAGCTTTCTAATTATACAGGGTGTTTGGTAAAACCAGCGATATTTTTTAAGTAATCAACATTTTTTTATTATGCAATTCCGAACAATAAAAAATGTTTGGTTTAGATTTTTCTGTTTTGAACAATATGATCGCATAAGAAAAACTTAAAAAAAAAAAAAATAATAGACTTCCAAAAAAAAAACACAAAAAAGTGGAAAATAACTTTACTCTTGGAATTCGGTGACTTGTTTGTTTCAATGACTTTAAAAAAAGAAAACAAAAAGAAGCTGGACGAACACCACCTCACTACATTAAAAATTGGTCCCGTAGTAAAAGTTGTGCATGGTCATAATTATTGTTAAACTGCCGTATAGTATGTCCCCCGTTCAACTTAACATTCTGTTTATATTTAAAGTAACGTTCTTAAGAAACCATATTAAGTTAATCTTATTCGATTTTCATTCAAGTTCCGAATCATGGGTATTTTTAAATGCAACGTCTCAAATTTTTATATTCTATTAGGTACTGTCATTTTTCTAATAATGTATAAAAGTATCGAACGATTTTCGGAAGTAGTATACAGGGTTGAATTTAATTAACTGGAAGGCATCACAACCGTGAACAGTATCGATAAGATATCGATGTATAAAAAAAAAGTCTGTGACGTTTTACAGTCTTTTACCTTTTTTAAGAAACAGTTGAGGTGTAAATATTTTAAGTTGTGTCAAAAATATAGAACCTACCTTCCACGATTTTTATTATATGTATTTATACTTTAAGATAAGAAGTTTCATATGCAATGGAACAAAAAGTATTTGTGTTAAATGTAAGTCGAAAGAAAACTGAAAAATTCTTGCAAAAAATTTTTCTTACAATGCAGACAAATTTGTATTTTTTTTTGTAAATAATAGATAGAAGGTGGCGGTAAAAATGGCGGCCCAAGACATCAACATCACCTATTCATAAAACAAGTGACAGATTGGACAGAATTTCACAGAATTAAATTTTACAGTCGGTCAGCCTCGGACTCTTCCGCTCCGATTACCTGATGCACATCGAGGAAAGAAATAAAATCAAGCAAGTGGAGTTTAACACGGTAGCCTCAAGTTTTGGAGCCATCACGTCGTATCTACCTTCAATGTCTCGGTACCGACACCCCTGTACGGTGCGTATACGATACCTGGACACTTAATCAAACCAATTAATAATCATGTAAATTTTTCACAATAAAAGTCCATAAAAAAGTGTCCAGGGTATCTATCCGCACTGATCAGATTAACATCTCTCATGTGGCTGCTATTCTTCCAATCTCTTTGCACGCTGCATCTATCTCCTATCCTCGTTTAGCTTCGTGTATCTTCGTATTTCTTCGTAATTTTCTGTTGTTTGTGGCACTGTTTTGGCTTTGCTTCACACTATTCGGGTGGCAGTACCTATTTCCAGGCATGTTATCTAGAACATTTCCGCTTCCTAGTTAAGTTTTGTTTGATGCATTTGAATTGATTTCCAGATTTTAACTCGTATCCTTAGATTTAGGTAAGAAGTATTTTTTTTTTTCATTATTATCACGTGCATGTACTCGTATTTATTTTGAAGTAAGCTTGAGATCGCTTTGTCCTGGCACGTTCGCTTGAGAGATGTTACCTGTCCACGCCTGCATTGTCGGTTCAGTAACAGTTCCGTTTATTTTCTAAATTTGTTACGGAAGTTAAAAGATAACGGTGTTTATAGTATATTATATGAAATGTGTATTTCTGTCCAATCTTTGCTGGGTATGGCTTAGGGTACACATCTTTCAAAAAGTTATTTGGCGCTTGTGTCTCATTCATATACACATGCACAGATTTTCACTCAGTACATTGTATTTCAACTGCATTTTCCAAAATGTCGTCGTGAGCTTTTTTTCTTTGGAAATGTGTGGTCTAACATAATATTCAATAGCCAATGTAAACCCTAGAACGTAAGATCACAAGGTATTTTGTTCATTGTCATCACTTACGCTTAGCTTTGATGTTGCAAGAATCATATTTTCACACGACGCCGCTGTATGATCTTTTCAAATTCGCAAAACCTCACGAGTTCCTAAAACAGATGATTGTAGGCTCGGCCCTCATGTCGCATTTTTTTTTTTTTTTTTTTTTTTTTTTTTAGTTAGCCCGTATTGTCCCACTCCTGAGCAAAGGCCTCCCCCCATTCCTTCCACTTCTCACGATGGTGTGCTTCTTCTCGCCAATTCGCGAGGAAGCCATCCAGGACGTCCCGCCATCTTCTCTTCGGTCTGCCGCGACCCCGTCTAGCTGTTTCAGGACTCCAGTCTTGCGATATTCGGGCCCACAGCTGTGCCGGCATCCGGCAGACATGGCCTGCCCAGTCCCATTTTAGTGTCGCAGCTTTATAAGCTACGTCGGTAATTTGCGTTCTGGAGCGCAGTGTGGTGTTTCTTATCCGGTCAGTTATTTTTACATTCAGTATGCTGCGCTCCATCGCTCGTTGGCAAACCTTGAGTTTGGACTTCTGGACGTTAGTCAAAGACCAAGTCTGTGCACCATATGTCAGAATGGGGAGAATACACATGTCCATTAGCTTGCGTTTTAAGGGGATGGGTAAATCGCCCTTGAATAGCTCTTTCATGGACCAGTAGCTCTTCCAGGCGTTTTCCGTGCGTCTTGCCACTTCTTTATCTTGTCTCGCCTGGAAGGAGACTACTTGGCCCAGGTAGATGTAATCTTGGACATAGTGTATTTTCTCCCCGTTTAAGTGCACGTTGATAGGTGAACTGTTGGTCATGAGCTTAGTCTTTGACATGTTCATCTTCAGTCCAACCTCAAGGCTTGCTTTGCCGAGTTCTTGAAGCATATTTTCCAGTTCCGCAGCTGACGAAGAGAAAAGTACAATGTCATCAGCAAAGCGTAGATTTGTCAACCTCGCCTCACCGAGACAGATACCTCTCTCTTCCCAGGCGGGCGCCAACGTTCTAAAGACTTCTTCTAGGGTACTGGTAAATAGCTTTGGAGATAGCGGGTCGCCCTGTTTGACTCCCTTTAAGATTCTGAATTGCGGACCTGTCCGTTCTAATTTTATAGCGGCTGTACTGCTGGAATAGATATTTTGTAGAAGACGTATATAGGTAGATTCTACATTTTGATTGCTAAGAGCATTAAAGATGGCAGAGTGCGTTATACTATCGAATGCTTTCGAGTAGTCCACAAATGCAAGGTAAAGTGGGATATTAAATTCTACAGATTTTTCTATTATCTGATTGATGGTATGCAAGTGGTCGGTGGTAGAAAGTCCGGGACGGAAGCCTGCTTGTTCAGGAGGTTGGTGTTTATCTAGATCACCAGCTATGCGATTTTCTATGACTTTTATAAAGATTTTGTAGACATGGGAGATCAAACTGATGGGTCTATAATTATTTATGTCCGACTTGTCTCCCTTCTTATGCAGCAATATAATATTTGAATGGCAAAAGTTTGTGGGGAAAACACCCGAACGAAGAATGTCATTGAACAGATTTGTGATGTGGGGAAGAAGTATTGGTTCGCCGATTTTCAGGGCTTCAGTGCTAACGCCATCTTCGCCGCATGACCGGTTGTTCTTCATTTTATTTAGTGCAAAGTGGACTTCGCCACCAGAAATGGGTGGAATGGTGTCTGGGCAGAAGTAGCTCAATGTGTCTGGTATCGGAGGTCTATCGGAATATAGGGATTGATAAAATGTTGTGCATATGTCTATAATTTTGTCTCTGATAACATGTTTATTGCCGTTACTATCTTTTAGATTTGTAATCCACGATTTACTATTTTGTATTCCTTGCTTGGCTATTTTAAGGGAACGGTTCTTTTGTAATGCATTTTGTACTATTATGTTGTTGTAATTTCTAATGTCTTTTCTGATGCTACGTTTTACTTCCTTATCCTTTAATCTGTAGTTTAAATCTCTCTTTTCTGTACCCAGAGTAAGTCTCTGATCTATAAGTTGCAAAGTGTCCTGTGATAATTTTTTAGTTCTACTTTTGGTTTGCTTAACAACCTTACTTGCCTTTTTTATACTATTTAGGATGTCACTAAACTGTTGGTTTATATCATTATTTTCTTTAGAAACTGTGTTAAAGAAATCAAAACTATTTTTGAGTTCTAAATTAAATTCTTTTTTACACGCAATGAGGGTTTCCCTATTCAATCTTCTGATTTGATTCCTAAAAAGATTTTTTCGGTGGATTTTTACGTTAAATATTATAGTAGCCCGTACGGGGCGGTGGTCTGAACTAAATTTGAATTGATTAATGACTTCTATGTTTTTTATTATTTGTCTGTTGGAGGTTAGTATGTAATCTATTTCGTTTTTCGTTTTGGTATTTGGAGAGATCCACGTCCAACGTCTTTGATGTTTTTTGTGCATGTCGCATAGTTCTTGAAATTATTAAATCGTTGTTTTGTATTTATTTTTATTAATGGTAGTGTCGATAGCAATCACGACTATGAAGTTTCGCAAACTAATTTAAAACGCCCTGTGTATGGGGTCCGTATGACAACTTCACCGGAACCTTTTGCCGTAATGAATTAGATGATTGGTTACAACTTTACAAGCACCAATGAAGACACAGTGTAAAAGCTGGAGACAAAATCTAGTCCAAATCCAAATTTAATAATAATAGAAAGGTCGCAAATACGTTTTTTTTCGCCTATATATGACCATTGCGGAATATTTCAACTTGTTATGATGAAGCAAAAAATCTCGCTCATTCTTTCTCCTAGTTCGTACTTACTATGGACATGTTTAAAGATATTGTTAGGTAAACAGCCTGAATTTGCTCGCAAAGTAACTGAACGAATAGAAACAATATGTTGCGTAGATAAGAGTCTATTTACAAGAGTTTTATCTTAGTTACTGATAAATAATTAGTTATTACGATTACTTGCTCATGTAGATATAATCTAGTCTTTCAAAATGCTGCATCATTCAGATATTGTGAGGCATGTACCCCCAACGGTTTAAGTTATTGTGCAATCATGCCTCAAGGTCGAATTGCCCACCAGCAGGGTTACCATATGCCTCGCATGTTAAAAAAAATCTGTGTATTTTACTTTCTTTTTTTGTATTAATTGAACTTTTTTATTTTCTAATAAAGAGTCTCTTATGTCGAAAAATTCAAATAATAGACAAAGCCGGACGAAGTTCGGTCGGGAGGCCAAAAATCCGGACATGTCCTGATATTTGCGACGTTGCCAACTTTCAGAATGCACCCTCTTAGGAATGTATGGGTCGGCTACCAGAGTACCGGCTACCCAATAGCACGTATGTTGAAGTGCCAAAATGAGTTGCATTGAAAATGCGAGTCGGTTACGTAATTCACCCTCAGGTTCTTTAGTTGCGGTTAAATATCAGCATTTAACGTTAAATACTGGTATTAAAATACAGTGGTTAAATACCAGTATTTAACGTTAAATACTGGTATTAAAATACAGTGGTTAAATACCAGTATGTAATGTTGAATACTGGTATTAAAATACGATTACCAGTATTTAACATTAAATACTGATATTTAACCGCATACGTATAATAACGTTAATACTACAAAGAGTCTGCCCAGCAGTGGGGTATTCAAGGCTCAGGAAAATACATGGTACTGTATGACTTATAAAAGAAAAAATAATATACAACATTAGTTTTAGTATATGCGAAACCTGATAAACGTGCCTAGTATATTTATGTAAAGAATCTATGTACAAAATTTGAAAACTGTATCATGAAAAATCACAAAGTTATAAGCATGTTCTGTTACCTAGTTGTCCGCACAAAAACGTGGTCACCACGCAGCGCGAGCCTCCAGCTTCGTCTTGAGCTCATTGATAATAATAATTTGGCAGTAGGTACCTAAATTATTGCGATAGGTACTTAAAGTTGCTCGGTATCCAACTTTTAACTTTTTTAAATATTTTTGGGAAAAATTATAACATGGTTTAAAAATTATTGGAATCGATTCAGTTACTTATTCTGAACAAACTATATTCAGGTTTCGCATATACTAAAAATAATGTTGTATACCGGGTATTCCGCCACAGGCTGTCATGAAAATGTAACATTGCGCCATTGAATTTCCAACCCTAGGCCCTAAACCGAGCGTTTAAAATGTATCAGTGTGCTTAATTGAGCAAACGTTTAAGTATCGCTTAATGTTACTGAATACGAGTGTTAGACTATCATAACTTCATAAGGTTTAAAACGATGAATGAAAATTGGTAAAAAAATGTACAACATTTCTTTGTGTCATCATAATTATGATTACCATTATTTTGATTGTTTATTATTTTACTGTCTTGTTAAAGTTAATATCAGCCGCTTCACTCGAGTGAACGGTTCGCACGCGTGACTATTCATTTTTGTTTCGTCCCATGTCCACACGACACCGGCAAAACATGAGCATTGAGCGCATGAGCGTTTAACCAGCTTTTTTATTTCATTTTTCAATCATTCTGCAGGCGAATGAAAGACGCTGAGTGCCGAAATGCAACACCGTTTAATGGGTTTCACTAATTAAATAATGTTTTACTTTTGATTCATTTTATGTACAGACTTTTCACTTCGAGTGAAAGTCAAAAATGAATAAAAGGTAAGGGCATCTGATATCGGTTTATTAGTAAGGCAAAGTATGGTCAGCAAGGTTGATTATCACTCTCGCATTTAAATATCATCTTATAAGACTTAAAATTATTTGAGGTACTGACTTTCAGCACTTCATGATTGTCAAGAGTTTGTTTTAATTTTACATCCTTTTTTATGTTTAGTTATTTAACTAGGGTTAAAAAAAAAGTGTTAACCGACTAACTTCGCTGACTGTACACGCGTCGACATATCAAGCTATACATTTCCACTATAACAGGGCTTCGCTTTGTATAGGTGTCCCGTCCAATGAGAGATCTGGATAAACTGGTTTTGTATAGCTTGATTGGTCGTCGTGCGGGAAAAGGTACATTTAAGCACCACACACTGCACGACCACGACTTTTGACCACAGAAGCTTGGACCAGGAAGACGGTTTGGTCGAAAAACCAGTCACCCTACCAGTTTTCGTTCCAGGTTCGAGGTTTAGTTCATTTTTTTCTATCGAAGAGGGATTTTTCAGGAATTTTAAGAATAATCATCCTAATCCTAATGTACCCAACGGCTCTCCATAAATATACAGGGTGAAAGAGACAACGACGCTAAAACGGTTACCACGTATTCAGTACCATAGTAAAACCAGTTTGGTTACTATGGGACAGAAACCAGGTTTCCCACAATCTCGATTTAAATCGATTTTGTTAAAAATGCGCGACAGCGTTGAAGTTCAAAATTGTTCGTCTGAAGACAGCCTTACACATCTATGACGTAATCAGAAATATTTAAACAATTTTTAACTTAATAAATAAATACGTACAAAATAGAATTTACTTCTTGATATTTCCCGCCTATGTCAAAGGTGTTATAATTATTATTACCGAAGAAAAATGTCTGTGGGATGTTCAGAAATACTGAATACGTGGTAACTGATTTAGCGTCGGTTTCTCTTCCACCTTGTATAACTAAGGGCAAAATTCTCCGATTTTGGTAATTAAAGCAAGCTTGCGTAATATGAACCTTAATTTTATGCAAATAATGTTCATAATCAGCGAAAGTGAGCGCAAAAGAGTATGAACATTTAAGGCCAGCGCACAGGGCAGAGCATTTTATCTTTACCCAACGTAAATTCATACATAGGTAGTCGTAACAAGATACAAATTCCAATGTTCAACGCCGCGAAGGAAAATCCCCTTTGATGCCTTGGGGACGGGGCTGATCTCTAAACATTGAAATCTGTATCTCGTTACCACTAGCTAAGTATGAATTTACGTTAGATATTCATTTGACTTCGATAAGTGTGGATATCTTAAAACATGTCACTCATATACTTAGCTACATAGCAAAATGCATGCTAGACAAAGCAAAGTTTCATATTCACTGGTTTAGCTTTTAAAATATATTAAGTATATGTTTTTTTTTTTATAATAAAATGGTTCAATCTACAAAAAAATGACTAAAATTATACATATTATGATTACTAACTGAATGTATTGGAACCTTTTTTTATTAGAAACAAATAACTAACTTGTTTTTAGACAAAAAAAAAACGTTAAGCGCATTTTTCATACAAAAAGTGGCAAGCAATCATTTACTTAATAATTGGTGAAATGGTCTCGCCTTTTTTGTAGATAAACTATCTTTTTTCTTCTCATAGTATTTGTATTCAGCATTATTAGACCACCTTTACAAACGATCAACCATAATTTATTATAGTTACAATAAATTAATAATTATATTAGCATGAGCCGTTATTTTAGAAATAGTTGCCTGTATGTAAATGTGTATTGTCTATGTCTATTTGTTATTTAGCTTAATTAGTACTTACTTAGGTACACTGCTTGTTGTTTATTGTTTTTAAAAGATGAGCAACATTTTACAATACATTTGAGTTCTGCTAGCCAACTAAAATAGACAGTGTATAAATCGATTTTCATTCTCTCTTCATGTCATTTTTTGCTTTATGTGTTTTCTCAAATGCTTGTAAAATATAGTTCATTGTAAGGCGATGATCACACGAGCATGTCTGCTATTTCGATTTAAAATGCGCGACAGCGTTGAAGTTCAAAATTGTTCGTCTGAAGACAGCCTTACACATCTATGACGTAATCAGAAATATTTAAACAATTTTTAACTTAATTAAGAAATACGCACAAAATAGAATTTACTTCTAGATATTTCCCGCCTACGTCAAAGATGTATGTAATTTAGATAAGTCAGCATGACTTTTAAATTTAGAAGTATTGTTCTCATCACATTTCAAACATATTCAATGATGTTTACTGCCATGATGATGTCATTTTTGTTTTAAATAAAAATCTTACCTAAGACCACTAAATCTAAACCAATTTGCACCACAAATCTTTTAAAGTTTCCTCTTTCCAGAGAGAGTGATGTTTTAAATAGGTACGTTTAGCACTAGAGTCGTTTTAAATTGGCCTCTGATTTTGTCAAAATTACAGAGAACTTTAATGTCGTAAAAATAAGGCTGCTGTTAGGTTGCCCGTCACCGATCTGTGAAAAAAATGTGATTTTTAGTGCAAGCGGCCCTAGTAATTGATTATTTCATTACCTATTATTCAATGTTTTGTATTAAACTATTCATTTTGTGATGATCGATATGACACATTCAAAGTGCTTTTTTTAGATCGGTAGGTAATATAATTCGAAGGTTTGTTATTCAATTGATAAGTCTTTTTAGAGAACTAATAATGGTTGACATAAATTTAACTTAGGATACTGTTCAAAATGTTATATCTGTCATATCAACCATCATAAAATGCACATAGCGCAATACGACCAATCGATCTTGAAAATTGATTGCAAAATTAAGTTATGAATAAATCGGGGGATCTACACATGTTCGAGTACAGACGCCAGCACATGAAGCTACTACAATCTGCCAATTTTTTTTAATAGATTTTCAATTTTATCGCTAATGTATTAGTTTTAAGGTGGAGTGTTTCGGGTAGCTTGATGTGCTGCCGGTCAGTACATTCAATTCGGCAGTATTTTTTTAACGGAAATGTTGACCCGAAGCAATTGCTACACATATTAATTCAGGCTTTAATTCAGTTCGTGATGATCGACAAACTGAGTTCGGTATACTTTCAATTTGAGCGGAATTTTCCGAGGATATGATATGGGCATACCTATTATATTCGATTTTGCCGACCATCTATGCCGAACTGAAGATGTGTGTGTACCCCTGAGGATTCTGTTTCATAGACTATTAAAATCGTTTATTAAAAATGACGTCATCGAGCAGTTTTTCTAGAACTAAAACTAATGATGTTTTTTTTTTAATTTTTCAGCTACATTCTGCGACAGTTGGGATACCCAGATTTGGTAAAAAATGTAAGTAATTAACTATTTCGATATAGAGACATCATCATCATCATTTCAGCCGAAAGACGTCCACTGCTGGACATAGGCCTCCCCCAAGTGTCGCCACATTGATCGGTCCCGTGCGACTCGCATCCAGCGGATCCCTGCAACCTTCACCAGGTCATCGGTCCACCTAGTGGGAGGCCTTCCAACGCAGCGTCTTCCGGTTCGCGGTCGCCACTCCAGAACTTTTCGGCCCTATCGGCCATCCGTTCTGCGATATAGAGACAGGCTTCAAATTATTTAGGGTTACATGGGGTCTAAAGTAATCATTAACATGAACAACATATTTTTCTTTTTTTTCAAATTTTGTTCTGTATGAACTGACAGTTGGAAAAAAGGAGATTGGCAAACGCCCATAGTTAGACAGCCCCAGTTAGGGCAAGGTCGGCGATCAAGACTGTCCATCTAATCAAATCACTGCAAAAAAAACACGACTAACAATGCATTAAAATGAATATTTATCAGGCAAAAATGTAGGCCTTTTTTGGTATATATTTGATTTTGGTCTGCTAATGGGCCTATTTTGGCCAATGTCTTTTATGAAAGTAATGCCCTTTTTGCGATTTCTGATTTTAGGAGTTAAGTAAACTCACATTCTATTAGCGATAGCGACAATAGAAAAGTATTGCATTAAGGTGGAAGCATCAGGGTAGTCCGCGAAATTCAAAATTTCTTACATTTTTTGCAATTTGCAGGTCAGTGTCAGTCTATTCCGTAACTATTTCATAAAAAAGTCATTCAATGGGGTCAAATGACCTTAGAGGGTTGTATTTATGATTTTAATGATTATAATTCTGTAACTACATACGTGTTACTGGCGCGACTCATTTTTAATCAACATAAAACCTGACACAGACCTGCAAATTTCAAAAAACGTAAGAAATTTTAATTTCGTGGACTACCCTGACGCTTCCACCTTAACAGCAACCCAAAAACACTAAGTTTTACACACGAAATACGGAATGCTTTGAAACTGGTTGCCACTTGGCTATGCTGTCTGGTGTAAAAACGAATTGAACATCAAAATAATAAGTAATTTTATGTGTTTGAAAACTACAGCGTGTAAAATGGACTTCATTTACGAGCTTTCACGTTCGAACACTAATTTAAAAAGTAAATACATATTCTTGTAGCGATTTTCTGAACCGCGACATGATCGCCCCATTCGTAGTTACAATTTTTCATCTTTTAATAAATATGCTGCCTCGTTGCTCTAGTGGTCGCAAGCGCTACTACTGGGCACGAGGTCCTGGTTTCGATTACCAGGTCGGGGAAAGTGTCTAAGCCACGAAAACGAGATTCGTGTCCTGTTGACGGCATTAAGCGAGCAGCGAGAGCGAGTTGAAGCAATAAGGCGTTCACCTCTGCCTAATCCTTCGGGAATTACAGGCGAAATGTTATGTTATTAAAAAGAGGCAGTCCTAGTTTTTTTTTTGTTATTTTCAGATGCCTGAAAACAAAGCTCTGTCAGGGTTATGTGCGGGCATCACTGATGCTTATGACCTGTTTGGTGTACCTAACGCCGTCATTATATTCGTCGTAGAAGAGGTCTCATACAATATCTGTGACCAAAGATTCCATGAGTTTGAAATAGCTGAGAAGAGGCCTGATATTATGGTAAGTTTTTTTTTATCATCATGTTCATCACCATCTGCCCAGCCTTTTACCAACCATGTTGGGGTCAGCTTCCAGTCTAACCGGATGCTGCTGAATACCAGTGTTTTTACATGAAGCGACTGCCTACCCAGTTAGTACTGGGTGATACGGTACCCATTGGAAAGTCTGGTTGTCAGACTCAGGTCACTGAATACATGTAACGACTGTCAAAGATCTACAAATGACAACCAGGACCAACGACTTAACGTGCTTTCCGTAGCACGGAGGAAACCCGGTATGTTGGTATGATGGTAACCCATACCCAGACCGACCTAGGCAAACGCGGCTTAACCTTGAAGATCGAGCTCCGTGGCTGTTATTATTTAGCCACGAGCTCCTCTCTATCATCATGTTCATTTTCAAGGTTAAGCAAGTAAGTAAGTAAAATTTTATTTGTTTAAACATGGCATACATTGCATGCAAGATAACAATAAGAAACAAAAAGTTCTAACATGTTCAGCTGCATATCGTGGCGTACAAATTGGTAGGAAGAGATGGTGCATAAACCGTGATAACATTCATCAAAATTAACATTATATAAATCATGTAGGTACATAATCTAACATCATTATTAAACAGCAAGCATATTGTCAGATAAAATTAAATGTCAAAGTAGTTATTAAATAAATAAGTCAATAAAAATATGAATACTCAACTATCATTAAAATTTCAATAAAAAAATTCCAATTATTCCAAAAAATTAAATATATTACAATAACATGTCAAAATTACAACATTGTCATCTCAAAAACGAAGAAAATTGTCCTCTTTCATAAACTCTGCTATACTGTAATATGCTCTTTCAGTTAGTAAACACTTCAATTTTCTTTTAAGAGCAGATATATTTAATGTTCTCCATGATTTGGGCAATTTATTAAATATGGTCGGAGCCATGCAAAAGATGCTCTTACCCATAAGAGTTGTTTTAGCGCCGTGAACACAGAGTTTGAAATTATCGCGTCTATTCCTAGGGACAGCTACAGACAAAAACTGAAATAAATGGGAATTTGATTTAATGAACATTACTGTTTCCAGGATATATAATGAGGGCAATGTGAAGCAACGGTTGCCGATGTTGGTTCGTCGTCCATAGCTGCCTATCCCTAACATACCAATCCCCTCCGTACTTCGGAACGTTAAGCCGTTAGTTCCGGCTGTCGTTTTAGACCTTTGGTACCGACTTTCAAATTGATAACATTCCTATATGGCACCAACATCGTAATTGCGAAAACATAATCGACTGTCCCATTTGGGTCGAGTAGGTATTGAAATTGTGTATGGGGTAGTTGATTTTTTTTTCACGCGATTTCGGCGAGATTTTTTTTCAGTTTGACCATTTCTGCACCTGAGCCGTAAGAATGACCACAACTGGATTAGCAACTGCAGGATTGGAATTCCCTGCCTGCGTCGGTGTTTCCAAGTTCAAATGACCCCAATCTATTTAAATCGCGAGTTAATAGGCTTCTTTTGGGTTAGCTCGTTCCATCGTCGACCTCATCTCTGTCCTCAAGCCTAAATTGAGGTCAAGAGTAAGCCCAAAAAGAAAAAAAAAAAAAAAACTGCCTCAGTACGGGCCGAATGTATGATAATAAATTTATATTAATTTTATTTTTCAGATTTATAGAAAAACGTTGAACGAGATTTATGAAGAGACGATCCTTAATGACAAGAAGCAATTAGTACTGTAAGTACCTACTCTTTTATTATCAGTATCTTACGCCTTAGAGACGTGGAGGTGAAGAGGATTGTTACCGCCCGAGAGATTCATGCTCCGGCCTGCTACTGAGCTCATTATGGAAAAACTCAATAATACTTTGTCGGCCTCGGAAACGGAAGCAGGGCCTCAGTGGCGAGAGTCTACACAAGTGAACTTTATTGTATTGAATGTGTAAAACGTGGGTGTACTAAAGGGTGTAAATTAATAGACCCTTAACATAGCCGAAAGGCACTTGTTCTCCCCGTCTTTGCGATATTTTTTTTGTTCTAGACCATACTTGGGGACCTTCTAGTTACGGAGATATTGGGGGGTCAAAGTTCCAACTTTTTCACAAGTTTTTTTTTTAAATACATGTTTTTAATGTAAGACTTTTACTTGACACACCTCCACGACCCCCGTACTATTCAATCCATCCATCAGCACAACGCTTTGAGTGCTTTCCATCGAGTCTTACCGTAAAACGTGATTTTTCACCCTAAAAAAAAGTCGATTCCCAGCAATAGTTTTTGCGTAAAGTGAGTTTGATGTACAGAATACTTGGTTAACGGCTATGAGAAGGGTCTGTTTACACCCTGTATGCTAGTTACCTAGCCGAAGCCGATTAATCGGCAACCGCAACCTATGGTTGAAGCCGAAGACGAAAGTTAAATGGCCCTAAGAAATTTAGTTCAAAATTGGCTAGAAGTGAATAATATGTTTTCTTTTACTTTCAAATTAAATGTTTACGCTCAACTTGATGACTTTGCAACTTGACAAAAGTAATAACACTTATGGACCCCCCTCCCCCCAATGAACTCGCGCCTGCGCATAAAACAGTTGGTTTAATTTCGGCGCTTCTTAAAAAGCTTCGGTTTCGGCTATAACTTCTACCCATTCTGGCTAATATATCTGCCTAACTCTTCGGAGATTACAGTCGTGATGTTATGTTATATTTATAAATCTTGTTATTTTAGCGACGAAAGGCCTGTGGCGGTTGTCTACTATCGCTCCGGGTACGAGCCAGCGCAGTACCCCTCCCAGAGGGAATGGGACGCCCGACTGAGGGTCGAGAGGTCTTCGTGAGTACCTTTGTTACTATTTATATTTACAGGCCAATATCATCCCCATCCCCCTTAACAAAAGGCGCAGAACCTTTTTTTTAAGTTATTTATTTCGGAATAATATACATTGTATAGAAATTTAGTAAAATAAAATGTATAATAAAACAGTACCATTAAAACATTATACTTAATCGCAAAACACGTCAAAGATAATACATATAGAATAACAAATTAAAACGATAATAATCAACATTCCATTTAAAATAATTAATAATACAATAAAAGAAAAGGTCAAAAAAAGGAAAATTAAATTATTATAAAAAAGATCAATTGTATGACGTCTACTTATCTATGACTAAATCAATAAAAAAGTTTAAAAAAAAAACAAATTGTGTTAAAAAGATTAATTATATGTCATCAAACTTAACAAAAAAAAAATAGAATGTCAAATATAAATAAAAAACAATTGTTATGATAAGGTCAGTAATAATATGTCATCTAATTGTAAAATACAATAGTAAAACATAAAATGACAAAAATAAAATTTATAATTATTACAAGAGATAATATAATAGACGTTGCCAACACTAGGAATTTCTCCTGTATCGTGTGTGCGTTCATAAACATTGGTCATACTTGGAAAATTCACATCCTGTATAATTCATCCTGTGTAAGGTCTAACTATTCACACACGAAATTTTTTCAGGGAATCATCTAACGGTTATAACGAAGCCATTTCAAGGGATTATTTTTTTTTATCTGAGAATATTTTTATAAAAAATAAATAGTTTAAAATTACTTGACCCACAAAATTAATACTAGTCCTTATTTTTGAACATCCATTACGCTAGTTTACTACGTCGTATTTACCTACTGTCATTGTTAGAATATGGGAGTAAGGTTTTATGCAAAAAGTCTCAAAAAAATTTATATATAATAATTTATATATAAAAATTTTATATATAATATATAATTTCGTAAAAAAAAACCATTCGGATATTTTTTTTCATTGCTATGGCAACATTACGACTTATAGAAGTTACTCTTAAAATATTTCGTGTATGAAAAGAAAGACCTTATATACTTGTTTGTCTTAGCGAAACATGTTGCTAGGGAGTTTGTTCCCCCACTTCCTGTTCCCAACCAAAACATTATGAATGGTCAAAGGACGGACGTTTTGGGAGACTATCTCTTGTAAATTTACGTTAAAAAAATGCTGATTATCAGCATAATTTGACTACATGACTTAATTTTGTAACGTATTGCAGAGCTATAAAGTGCCCATCGATTCACTACCAGCTGGCTGGTACAAAGAAGGTGCAGCAAGCGCTGGCCGCGCCGGGTGTCTTGGAGACGTTCATGGGGTCGGGGAGCACCACCTGTCGGGTCAGGGATATCTTCACTGGATTGTATTCCCTTGATTTTGATGAGAGCGGCGAGAGGGCGGTCGAGATGGGGTTGAAGGATGCTGAGAAGTAAGTATTACTATTTTATTAATATTAGATATATTCAAGTTTTCAAAAAATATAATTATGTTATCTAGATGGCACGGTACGTATACAAACTTAGTTTTAGTATATGCGAAACCTGAAACACGTGTCTAGTATTTTTATGTAAAGAATCTATGCACAAAATCACAAAGTTATAAGCTTGTTCTGTTACCTGGTTGGCCGCGCAAAAACGTTTTCACGCAGCTGTTTTGAGCTCACTAATAATAATAATTTGGCAGTAGGTACCTCAATTATTGCGATTGGTACTTAATGTCGCTCGGTGTCCAACTTGTAACTTTTTTGTAATATTTTTGGGACAAAATATAACCTGGTTTAAAAATGATTGGAATCGATTCAGTTACTTTTTCTGAACAAACTATATTCAGGTTTCGCTTATACTAAAAATAATGTTGTATAGTCATAGTATGAGCAACTTTGACTATAGGACTTTATTATTTCTAGATATTTATATTCTTGTTCCATGTTACTTGGTGTCGGTGCAATACGTTTTTTTCTTCCATTCTTCCCTGTCAATCGTCACGCTATCATCTACTCCCTTTTCCTTCATATCATTCCTCACCCAATCCATCCATCAATATTTATATTCATCATTATTTTAGTAACATGTGTTCACATCACATCACATGTCCATACCAAGACAGACGACTCCCTTACATCTCTATTATTTCTAGATATAATGTTACTTAAATAGGTACATTTTGATCTCTCGTCATCTGTGGCGGCCATATTGCGCGTCATCAATATGTCTGTGTCAGGCCATTTCTATCATGTCAGGCTATGTCAGGCCATGTCTGATTAAAACGACGATATCTCGGAAGTTACGATAGTTAGCTCTCTACCAGTAATATCATTGGAATCGTTATTAAATTATCTACATAAATCAAACAAAAGAACAGACCTCGTTATTCATTTGTTTCATCTCACAAGCATAACAATAACAAATGACGTCATTTACGAGTGCCGTGCGGGGCGCCGGTTTGGTTAGTTCATAACGCGTCGTTCGTTCATTTGAAAATACTTGACAGTGAAAATATATCTTTCTTGTTCTGTCTCCTAGACTCTGTGCAAGTTTGAAAAAGATATATACACTATTCATAAGCAATTTACGTCAAAATCTATAGAACTCCGCTCCGGAGCCAGACACAGACAGGTAACTCGGGTGTTCGTTCACTTGAAATACTTGACAGAGACAATATATCTTTCTTGTACGGTCCTCTATACTCTCTGCAAGTTTGAACGGCATAGATACAGTTTCCATAGGAAATTTACGTCAATAAATAAGTCCAGTCCAGTTTAGCTCCAATTTGGAGCGCGACACAGACACGTATATTTTGACATAAAGCCAAATTGGAGCTGTCAACAATACAAGGGCAATGACTAACATAGTATTAAGATAGTACAATACTAACAAAATAAGAACATCAATACTCTGAATTAAACGGACCGGATTTTTATTTTTTTTAGTAATTATATTGTTCTTTGGTCCAACATGGTAAAAGCTGGTCAATTTCATAAGTATTACACGCGTTTATTTTTAGCAAATCAACCAGTATATTTCCTTGACGTCATTTATTATGTCCTAGGTACGTACTGAAGCCGCAGCGCGAAGGCGGCGGAAACAACGTGTACGGCGCGGACATCCGCGAGACTCTGCAGCGCATGCGCCACAGTCGCGAGAGAGCTGCCTACATACTCATGGAGAGAATCGTACCGCCAATTGTAAGTGTACCGCGTCTTGTATTGTATTGTACACCATGTACAGTCAACCTGAAAAAAATGTAAACACCGGCAAGAATTCAATCCACTGTCTTAACTTTGTATTCCATAATATTGTATCAATATTTAGCTATAATTAAGTACCCAATGTGTAGTGCCGCCATTGTGTCACATATACGTGACAAGCAAGCGCGTGCCCTGTACGCCAAACGACACAAATATGAAACGCCAAATGACAAAATGGTAGGTGAAATTGTGGCTTGGAGTGGAGGGCACGCGCGTGCGTTTATACTCTGGCGGTCAAAGGTTTAACTATGACCGTATATCCGCAATCGGAACTCCACGTCCAAAGCATTACACATAATATCAAAATTTATTTTTATCAGGCAAGTTAAATATTAATGTGAACCATGTTACTTCACAGGTGTCAGGGTACGTGATCAGGCCGGGAGCGGCGATCCCGCCCCCTGAAGTGGACCTGGTCTCCGAACTTGGCATCTTCGGCGTCATCATCGGGTGAGAACCTGACCTTCTTGTTCCATATATTCTTTTTTTGTTCCATATTCTTAATGTAATTAGGAGTATGAATGTGGATGGGTATATGAGAAGAGGAACACCAAAGAAACGATGGATGGACTGTGTAAAGAATGATATGGCAAGAACGGAGGTGTCTGATGAGATGACGAGTGATAGAGAAGTATGATGATATGACCCCAAATGAATTGGGATAAGGGCAAGAGAATGATGATGACTCTGATACTTAATGTAATACTTTGAGGGATTATACATAATAGGTGTAAACGGACCCTTCACGAAGCCGTCAACCAAGCATTCTGTACATCAAACTAAGTAACTTTACGCAGAAATTATTGCTGGGAAACGACTTTTTTTTTTGGAGTGAAAAATCACGTTTTACGGTAGGACTCGATGGAAAGCACTCACAACATTGTGCTGATTGATGCATTGAATTGTACAGGGATCATGGCGATAATTAAAGATATGACATTTAATACTTTTACTTAAAAAAAAAACCTTTCATACAAACCTTTTCCTTACATTATTATTTACACTAGAACGGGATATTTCCCATGTTTACTGTTTTTCTTGAGTTCCCGATATTTCGGCGCTGTTGCAAGGAAAACAGTAAACATGATAAATATGTATCCCGTTTCTAGTGTAAATAATAATGTTAGTGACCATGATAGTTTAAAATCTTATATATTTTCCTTACAATTGCATTTTTAAAACAACAACAAAAACCAAATCGGTTGAGCCGTTCTCAAGTGATGTTAATGTATTCATAAATGCAGCAATTGATTTTTATTCATATTATTATATAGGATGACTGTTAATTAGTGACTGATACTTAAACACGTGATTGTACTCATGATAACAAATAACTTTCCCAAAGATACTTATTTTTTGTATACTCGTTCACTTTTATCCCAATAACACAACAGCCGTATGAAATTCGCGCTCGCTCCGTTGAGCGAACGGCGTCACGCGGCTAACAGCTGATAGGTCGTTGACCTATCAGCTGTTAGCCGCGTGACGCCGTTCTCTAATTACCAGTCACCCTTTTTTATACAGGGTGGGAGGAACACCGACGCACAAACGCTTACCTCGTATTCAGTACACCATTCTGAGCCCTACATAGAAATTTACCATCGGTAATTTAAAAAAAAAAACAGCTGTTTCCTACAAAAGTCCAATACACGTCAAAATGTATGGAACAGCTGATTTATCATCGGTTATTTAAAAAATAAAGTTCAGAATGATGTACTAAATACGTGGTAACCGTTTTAGCGTCGGCGTCCTTTCCATCCCGTATAGAGTTACAATGCATCACTGTATAATTTCACGATTTCTTTTTCAGAACAAAGGACAAAGTGTACCACAACCGTCAGGTCGGCCACATGCTCCGCACGAAAGTAGCAGACGCGAACGAAGGCGGCGTCGCTGCCGGCCTTGGAGCCCTAGACTCGCCATACTTGGTTGACTAACTGGTTACTAACTAGCATTTCGGACTACTCATAAACACAACTGAAGCCCTAGGTCGCACTAAGTCAACTTAATGTAAATACGTACGATAATTGTATGAAAAATACAGCCATTTTATAGCATTATCATTAACAGTAGAAACGGGATGTTTACCATGTTTACTGATGATAATGTTAGTGACCATGATAGTTTAAAATCTTATATCATTTTAATCACAAACTCAAGACATTAATTTCAAATAAACCATTAACAGGCACTTTTGAATATTCAAAGTAAGTTTTAGTCAAGAATATGAAGATACGAAGATATAAATAAAGTCTTAAAAGATTTATAGTATGGGCTAAAGCAGTATTCTCAATTTTAAAATCGTATTTACGTTATGTTTACTTTGCGCCTTTCAAGCTCCACTGAAGATATCCAAGAATCTTTTTGTAAAACCATATACGTTAAAAAAAATTGCAAAACTGAATAAAATATATGACAGCACTCTTTCTCAGATTCGGGAGTTCCATCTCATGCATGGAAAAAGCAGTGCCCGATAAAACGATTATAAAATCGCCCATGCATGCAAGGGTTATCTCTTCTAAAGGCAAAGTTTTCTCTTAGCCGTGGTCATAAAACGTGCGAGTAGGACAGTGAAGAATTAGTACGGGTTTTTAAAGCTGATTACTTCGCCTCTTGCTCTCTCGCTTGCTCTTTTTATGTTATGACCGCACCCGCAACGAACTTTGGTATAGTATGGTCGAATATCGAGGAGTTTGGTCCCTGTGTTATCAATATTACAGGATAATGTATTTTTAATATAATTAATGTACGACTAAAGCGGTTTGAATATTACGGGCTGCCTATTATTCCGCCATTTTGTTTTTTCGAAATTACTGCCACGCATCAAATCAGTATTCATCACTATCATTAATACAAACGAGTATTGAATGAGACAAAATCTTTTAAAGCGTAATACAGGTTTGATGCATGGAAGCATAGATAAACAAAATGGCGTAAATTAGGTAGGCCTAGTGTGGAGCCTCACACTAAAACATTCCTACCCCTCTGAATTATATTTAAGGGTCGACATACTATACAGAATGATTCTAAATAGTTGTAATTAACAATATTATTATGTAACGCATTTATTTGTGATTTTTAAAATTAACATTTTCATTTCTTTCTTAAATAGATTTTAATTAATTAAATTTAATACCTTCAATTAACTAACAAATTAAAAACTACAAAATCTTTACATCTATCCTGACTTATAAGTTGTCAATGACATCTAATAATGAGGCATTCTTTTTTTAAATGTACTGTCACGAGCACTAATAGGTGCAAGTTTTACCCTTTTGAACGCCAGAGCATAAGGCACGCGCGTGCCCTTAAAGCCAAGCCACAATTTCTTCGCAAATACCTACAAAAAGAATGGGAAAGGGATTCTAAAACTATTTAATTGTTTATTCCGTTTTATAGTTCACCACATTTTTTGTCACATATTTGTGTCGTTGGGGTACAGGGCACGTACTTGCTTGTCACGTATATGTGACAATGGCCTTCAAAAGGTTAAGGTAGTGTATTGTATTGATTGTTATTTTATGCTGCTACGAACTAAGTATTTTGTAAATCATGCTCTTATGGCGACGACAAAGGTCTTATATCTCAGAGTTAAAATCATAATTTTAAGATATCATATCTTTTGAATTTTGGTAGCTGTATACTTATTAGTGCTCATGATTGTACAGTCCTTCCACAATCATTTTACCTTTGATTAAGTGATAACATTAAATATCGAATCTTCAAAATTGAATTCTATAAAATTAGGGTTGATGCTGCCAGAGGACTCGGAGGTAAATTAATTGTGAAAAGACTTTAATAGCATAATGTTAAACCATACCTAAATAAATGGTGAATAATTTTATCATAAATAATTACTTATATTTTCTTCATATTTAATATTTACGCATATTTTGTTAAAGAATGCACACAATTCAATGTTTGGTTCGACCATCATAGAAAAAAATTGTAAAAAGTAAAAATAAGACTACTTGTGATATCACTTAGACTACATAATTTTGATACTGTAATAACATAATATTAACGAATTATAACTTAACATTAATAAAATTATGACTTTTTACTGCCATTTTAAATCAAAAATGTTTTTTTCATTTGTGAATTTTTAAAAGGGAAATTCGGGAAAAGCAATTATCTTAATGGAACAACGTTGTCAGGAATCCACCGTAATTTTATTTTCAAATGAACAGCGTATGAAATGAATTAATTTATCGAAATAGTAATAAAATGGAGCTCAAATTGAAATTGTCATTTAGCACTAATCCTGCTGTACATGTTACGGCTAATAGCCGAAGTAAGGTTACACATAGTTCTAGCCGGCTATACCTAGTTGATGCAACCAATTTGGATGTAGCGCTCGCCGGCCTCTGCCGCGGCACCGCTCGCTGCGCTCGCTCGGCTCGCGCGCGTTTGGTCGCAGCTCTAACCTAACCTAATCTATTTAGTCAGTGTGTCTTAACAATAAAAAGGATACACCTGTAGTACAACAAACTGTTACCGGCCGCACCTTGGTATTGCCGGCTAGATCTAAGTGTAACCTTACTTTGGCTTTTAGCCGTAACTTACATACATAAATACTCACACCTTTTTCTCGTGGGGGTAGACAGAGACTAAAGAACGCACCCTGTTAAGATCTTTACATTTTGCTGCGTTCACGTTCATACACACACCTATAACCTCAGTGCATTGTCTTTCTAGGGCGTCCCCTCCCTGCATTTTTACTAACATCCACTTTATGCCTTTGGATAGTCGCCCTGCATGTCCTCTCAACTTACCCAAACCATCTAAGCGTCATCAGCATCATTCTCCTGCCCTTATTCCAATTTATTTGGGGGTCGGCGCAGCATGTCTTCGTCTTCCATACCACAGTATTACTCGTCATCTCATTAGACACCTCCTTTCTTGCCATATCATCCATAAGAATATTCTTATATGTAAATATGTCACTACATCTTTTGAACACCAAGATAGTCGCGATAAATCAGTCTCCAATATGTCATTAGAAGATAAACGTATTTCTCTGGGTTTGGTGTTAAAACATAAAAATATTTTTGTTATTAACAACATTAAATAAAGTAACATTTTGTGTATTACTATATAATTCATTCTGATTTATAATTGTTTAATTTAATAAAATTATAAATGAAAAAATAAATGTAATTGAATAATACATTATTTTATAAAAAAACAACATGTCAGAATAATAATTATTTAATAATAATATTTATTTTATTATATTATTTTTGCCATATTTTTGTTGATTATTAATTTATTACAATATGACAATCCGTTTTTTTGTTGTTGTTGTACTATTGGGCTAGTGTTAATATGATTTGAATAAAATCGCTTTATGTATTTATCCAACCAAACTATGTATAAAAACGAGAATATTTGGAAACCATACGATTATCCGTTGAAATGAATAATATCAAACTTGAAGCGGTTTTGTTCGAAGTGAGGCAATAGAATCAATGTTTAGGTAAGACTAAAAGACGACAACATATTTGCAACCAACCTGAAAACTTCAAGCTTTATAACCGGACAGCAATGACTTAAAATATGAAGTATATTCTGAATGAACCCTAATCATATAAAACATTTACTAAAATATAAACATTATACACTAACCTTTGTCTTATCTACGAATATGTACATTAGTAACTATTATCTACGAATATATACTTAAAACTCATATTATACCAACAATTTAGTAATGAAATTGCAATCCACCTCTATTACAAAAATATTAATTTTCGGCTTGTTGCAAATATTTGTATTGTAATACTTTTTATTATGTTTTTAATAACTTACATGAAATATAAGCAGTTGACTTTATTTATTGTGATTTTCTTACAAACCTTGTCCTTATAATTACGAAAACAATAAAAAAAACAGCCAAATCGATCGAGCCGTCCCCAAGTGAGGCCCCGTCATACAGGGTGTCGGTGGTCGCAACCACGACTGCTAAGCTTCAGATCCTCGGTTCAATTCTCAGGTCGGCCAGTGATAATCGGGTTTTCCTGCAGGAATTTCTTAGTAGCAGCCACGGAGTTTCAATGTGTGCCCTGTTTACGGCAATAGGTTAGCCCCCTATTACATGGAACTTATTAGCTGACGAAATGTGGGTGTACTGTGTATAATTAGGTACTCTGCCGAAACTGGAATTTGGAAAACAGGCGTGATAGGTGTATGAGAGTAGATCTCATACATTTCCCTTCTTAGGCTCAGGCTAAGATCTATAAGGGTTGAGTCTCAGCTAGCAGCACGGAATCATTTTTCCATGTTTCCTATCCTTCTCTGATGCTCAGAACTGTCACTTGCTAGAAAGAGAAACGGTTCCGTGCTGATAGATGAAGCTCAACAGTAAAGCGAACTTTATACGTAAGGTGGAAGCGCCAGGGTAGCCCGCGAAATTCAAATTTTCTTACTTGGTTCTATGTTGATGAAAAATAGTCGCGCAAATAACACGTATGTATAATCATTAAAATCGTCAATACAACTCTCGAAGTCTGTTCGCAGTCCGGTCCACTCGGTTTGTCCGCATCTTTACAGACAATTTAAAAATAAAAAGAATATTACTTGTTTTGAATTAGTGTTAAGTAAGTTCATTTAAGTCATTAAATGGGGATTGAATGACTTTTTCATGAAATAGTTATTGAATGGGGTGCTATAATGCTTAATCAAACATATAGGTCTAATACATATATGTTTGATTAAGCATTATACGGGTTAACCATTTAAAGAATGCTAATTAACCAGAATGAAAGAGACAAAGCACCGAGCGTGGGCTAACTCCGTCACTTTATTGCATACTAGCTGTTGCCCGCGACCTTCGTCCGCGTAAATTTTTATAGCCTATAACCTTCCTCGATAAATGGGCTATCCAACACTAAAAGAATTTTTCAAATCGAACCAGTAGTTCCTGAGATTAGCGCGTTCAAGCAAACAAACAAACAAACAAACAAACTCTTCAGCTTTATAATATTAGTATAGATTATAGGCTGATTAACCCTATATGTGTATACAACATTAGTTTTAGTATATGCGAAACCTGAAACACGTGTCGAGTATTTTTATGTAAAGAATCTCTGTACAAAATTTCAAAACTGTATCATGAAAAATCACAAAGTTATAAGCTTTCTGTTACCTGGTTGTCCGCACAAAAGCGTGGTCACCACGCAACATGCCCGCGCGCGGGCCTCCAGCGTCGTCTTGAGCTCATTGATAAACATAATTTGGCAGTAGGTACCTAAATTATTGCGATAGGTTGCCTACTTAACGTCGTTCGGTGTCCAACTTGTAACTTTTTTTAAAATATTTTTGGGACAAAATATAACATGGTTTAAAAATTATTGGAATCGATTCAGTTACTTATTCTGCACAAACTATATTCAGGTTTCGCATATACTAAAAATAATGTTGTATAATACGGGTTGACCTTTACTCTAGTGTTTTCCAACTAACCCGATTAAAACTATAACACACAAAAACTTTTTCAGTCCCTGATTGAAGCCCGTCAGCGGACGAATAATTAAGCTGATCGACGCATCACCATACCCCTCGCGACCCGCGCAGCTACGTCAGACACCTGCTCAGTTAGCGGTAGGCCTCTAGTACAAAAAGCCGTTTGGCTTGTTGTTGCTCTTCACCACAGCATTCATAGGGTGAAATCACATTTACACGCACGGATCAGCGTTTTCGAGTATGTCTATCTCATTCTGTCACGTAATGGTGTCATTCGGCGGAGCGAGAAGTCCGGTCGCAAGTATCAGCATCGGATGGACCTCTCACTTTAGTGAGTTGCAATTCTAAGTGACAGAAAGGGAAAATGCTGATCTGTGCGTGTAAATGTGATGAAAATGCCGCGGCGATCGCTGAACGCCACCTCATAACTGGTACGCCATTTCCGGCGTCGTTGCTCTTCGAGCTGTGGATGGTTTGTTTAAAAAAAAATCTTAGAATTTTTATACACTTTTAATACGCTCCAGATGGGAGCAGACCTTATCTTTGTCCTTATTAATATACAAATGAAACAACCGCATATGTTTTAAATAATTTTGTTACATAATATTATAAATAAAACAATCTACAAGAACTGATAACGTTTACAGAAATTCTGTGTATTTGGTCATTTTGGACCTTAAAATATTACCGCCTTGGTTGTATCCATCCATGTAGCGGAATTTGGGATGCGCTTCAATTACCTGAAAAAAAAGGTATTATTGAGACAGGAGGACAAAAACAGGTGGTTAAAAGAGGAATTATTCCTCTTTGAAAGTACCAAAGAAACGATGGATGCACTGTTTGAAAGATGATATGATATGGCTAGAAACAAGGCTTTCATGAGATGACGAATAATCGGGAAATATGGAGGAAGATAGTACTGCGCGGACCCCAATTAAATTGGAACTAGTGCTGGAGAATGATATTCCGTTAAATTGGAACAAGTGCAGGAGAATGATATTCCGTTAAATTGGAACAAGTGCAGGAGAATGATATTCCGTTAAATTGGAACAAGTGCAGGAGAATGATATTCCGTTAAATTGGAACAAGTGCAGGAGAATGATATTCCGTTAAATTGGAACAAGTGCAGGAGAATGATATTCCGCGTACAAAGTGCGGTCTGTGAATCTTGCGAGTAAAGGTGAACGCACACTTATCCGAGCCGAAAGAAGCGAAGAAGCCGAAAGAACGAATTTTAGAATTACTTGTATGAAATCCTACGTAACCTCGCATATTTATCCGCGCCGAATCGGACGAATAAATAATGTTTTACGTATGACAGAACGTTTGTTCGGCGCGGACAAGTGTGCGTTTACCTTTAGTGTGCGAGGTGATTTCATAGAAGTAATTCTAAAATTCGATTCTTTCGGCTCTAATAAGTGTAAATGAACCCCCCCCCCCCCCCCCCCTGGGCGGAGCGGAAGGGAGTGTCAGATTTGTACTGACTAAAACCATCCATGTTCCTTCTTTGCCCTTTATGTTGCAGGGCCGCGCCGCGGTATCTCTTTCGAACAGTCCCGCAGCCCTGGCAGGCATCGGCCCATGCGGACCCCTACGTGGTTGCTGACATCTCTTTGAGGCGCGCGTGGAACACGAACGCGCCGTCGACACGGCCTGTCGTCATAAGACGGCCGGACGGCGAGCTAGCCCAAAACTCGCCGTCCACAGGCCCGCGCCTACGGTGGCCAGCACGTGACCCCCGACGCACTTTACACAGGCCTACAAGTGCACTTATAAAACGTTGAGAAAAGCTGCACGGTACGAGATGGCCGTTTCCTATGGAGAAGAACCGGCAAGAGTTCAATGGGGTTACTCTTTTAAAATTATTTGGTTTTACAAGTTTATTAAGTTACAGCTACTTAGATGAGAGTTCCCGAGTATCGACTTGTGTGGCGTGTGATTGGAGAGGCCTATGTCTAGCCCTTTTTTTTTTAGTGTGGAAAATCATCAAATGACCCCCCCCCCCCCCGCTCTGGGCGGAGCGGAAGGGAGTGTCAGACTTCTACTGACTAAAACCCATCCATGTTCCTTCTTTGCCCTTTGTGTTCCAGGGCCGCGGTATCTCTTTCGAACAGTCCCGCAGCCCATGTCTAGCCCTGCCTTATGCTGGCGGTGATGAAACATTTCACTATCCTAACTACTACAATTGCTTGCTTGTAATGCCTCCACGCCTGAACAGATTTCGTCAAAATTCGGCTCACAGAGTGCCCGTGACCTTGAATACTTATATCACAGTAGTACGGCCTCATGGATTCCCGACTACCGCGCTGCGAGAAAAACTACACAATAAATCACTTACCTTAATGCGATCATAAGCATCATCAGCGCTGGTAATAAGTTCCGGGACATCCAACTTGGGTATACCAAAAAGGTTCATCAGGAAGAACTTCTGGTTGGTGTAAAGCATACGCTGGTCTGCCCATTCCACCTCGCGAGGAAGACGCCAGTCCTTCATCTTAGGGTTCTCGCGTTCCGTGTACTGGTCGAAGTTCAGACGCTCTATGTCTTCCACGACCTGAAGGGAATAAATGAGTGATTAATTCTTTCTTGTATAAACACTAACACTGGTATTACGACTAAAGGCACTACCTCACCGGGAGCATTCATTTGAGATTCTTACGCGGTTGATAGCAATACGCTCGCCCTGTATTACATGAGACTTAAAACGTACCTAACTGGCGAATTGTGTCTGTACTAATAGGTAAACCTCTGCTTAAAACTTTGGAGTTAAAGGCATCATGTTATGCAGTATGTAGCCACCTGCACAGCTCTACCATTGGCTTAGATTCATGTATACTGAGTACTGACCACTTCCACCTCTCCGCCACCGCTCCAGTCGTACACCAGCAGCTCAGCATGAGTAGCAATGTCACGGAGGTATACGTTCTTGTACTGGCGCTCCATCTCACAGAGGAACCCGTTCGTCAAGGCCTTGCCGCCCACCTCATAATCCCGGCAGCGCTTCTTTATGGCTTCTTGAACCTGCAAGTTTACTTAGAACAATTATATGAGAAGAACATTTGAATATGTATTAAGTATGAGGAAAACGTCATGAGGAAATGATGGTTATTTGAGTAGAGGAAGACCAAAGAAACGATGGATGGAGTGTGTGGAGGATGATATGGCAAGAAAGGAGGTGTCTGATAAGCTGATGAGTAAAAGAGAAATACGGAAAAAGACATGCTGCCCCAAATAAATCAGGATGAGGGCAGGCGTACGATGATGACATTTGAATCTACCATTAACATCATCTGCTTAGATATTTCCCAACTATGTAGAGGTCTTAAAGTCTAACTGGATGCAACTGAATACCAGTACTTTACATGGAATAACTGCCTATCTGACCTCCATAACCCGGTAACTAAGTAATATCATCCATAATAAATTGTATCCCAGCAGTGGAATGTTTCAAGGCAGCTAATGCTTTGCATTGAGTTTTTTGGGAACTTGATAATTATTATTTTTTTTTGGTTTGTCTAGAAATAGCACAACTGTTTGCTTTTGATTTAGGATTGGGAAATTGTTAATTGTAAAGTTAATTGTAGCCAACAGAATAATTAAAAAATAGAAAAATATGGGTTTCTAAATCTATGCATATGTGCTTGCTTCTTTAGGGCAGACTGACCTGATTATAATATGCTAAGTGTAAGAAATTATCACCAATTAACATGAAAGGGTATTGTTTATCATACTGGGCGTAAGTCCAACAAAATATATCTCAAATCATAATAAGTTCTAAAATTCATAGTATTGCGACAAGTACCAGTCGCTAGATCATGTCGAAAATATTTTTCTAAACATAAGCACACAGTAATTGATCCAACCTAAGCCAGTGCGGGTGAACGGGGACGTCGCGATGGAACTCGACGGTAAAGTCGGAATGATGCCGGTTTGTGTTTGCTTGATAGGGTCGTCGGAGGTAATTAGAGTATACCGTGGTCGGCGAGTCATACTGATACGCGATGGCTCGTATCGGGCGGCTGACTCCTCCCGCAAACACGACAGCTATTTATATGCTGAACCATCCTTCGAGAAAGTTCCACAACTTTCTGGAACCTTCACAGTTCCATAGTGGAACATTCTAGGATTACTCTCGAATCTTCTAGACAGTTCCATAGTAGAACATTCGGTTGGAGTGTATGTAACGGAGGAAAAAAGACTCAGAAAAATTTAGTATAATAAATCAAATCGTTTATTTTCTCAATTCTATCGTATACACCACCTAAATATAAGGCTAAAAGCGTCTTTGTGTTTTTTGGCTGACCAACCGTTTGTCGTAAAACGATGTCGAAGGGATCCTATAATAAAGGCTTGGCACCTACAATTGATAAGCCAGATTATATTTTTTTTTTTGTATGGATATTAAAATTTGAATTTTTCTTTTACCTACATGTCGAAAATTACGCGGCAGTCGGTTGTTACGGGGGGGCAAATTTTTTATTATTTTTTCGATAGGACACACCATTCTCGAGATATAAGCAAATTTAGAATTTTGACCTTAAAGCCCACTCCTCCTCCTGTCTTTGACCCAAAGGTCACTTGACCTTGACCTCAAGGTCAATGCCCTTGAGGTGTCCCATGGTGTTCCCCTACACTACTACTCCCACATCCCACCAGGTCCCGAAGGCTTGATTAGGCGATGGATTATGGTGAAATTTTTTTACGTCTCTTTTTCATAGTGCCCCGTTTCATATGATCCACTACCATGGTTAAAGTAGGAAGGTAAGTAGATTTATTTTTCTTTAAAAAGTTATAGTTATACTGATATACTTTGTTGCTACTGATATACTTCTTTCGGCCCATAATAATATAGTTTAACAAACAACTAATAATTAGAACAACAAAACAAATAATTTTTATTTTTCCATTTAAATTTTATTACCTTAATATGTTTTGATTTTAATTTTTAAATGTTACTATATTTTTGTTAGCTTAGTTATACATTTTATTAAGTATGCTGTTGTGGTCTCCTGTAAGTGAAGGAGTACACCTACGTGATACTTTGTCGTCAGTTATTTCGTGTTTTTGTGTACATCCTTTGTTGGAGATCCTAAACAAATAAATAGATGTATTTGGCGTTCGCCATGTTTGTGTGACGTCTGGTCCTATAAAATCAAAAATGCGCGAGTCGTTGCATTTTTGTAGGTATCTGTCCGATCGTCGTAAAATGCTAGCTGTTGCCGCTCCGATTAGAAGAGCCGAAAGAAAGGACTCGCGGAGCGCGTTCGGTTTGGCAACATCACACCAGATATTGTTAGTTTTTAGCGAAATAACGCTATTGGTGACGCTATTCAAATACCGGTAAATCCTATGATTTAAAGATACTTTTTACGTTAATAGTTAACGTAGAATAACATTAAGTTTTGGTAATTTTAACGGTATTTTTGTGGTAACAGTAACCGTCCCAGCCTAGGATCAACTAAGGATTGTAGAGGCTATGATATTGAACCTCCTTGTTAAAGTAGGTTTACTTTTAGTCTGGATAATCAGTGAAATCTTTGGCAAAATGCAGTAAAAGGCAACATATTTCTGTTCTCCGGCAACTAAGGTACTTGATGTTTTTGAATTAATTGAAGTACTAATTATAAGCTACAATTATAATGCATGCCCGGCACAGCTAGTAATAAATAAATAAACAACTAGACAATTTGTACTTAATAATTCAATCTTACCTTGGTCACAGGGACGTCCAAATAAATGACAAGATGGGGACGCATCAGCTCTTCAAGAGTGTTGGCTCTAAGCTCATAGTACACCGACCTTACTGCCCTGCTGATATACTTCTGGGAGTACATTGCCTCCAGGAACACAAAGTCAGAGTACGGAGACCTCTCCAACACCACTCCTTGGCCAGTGTTCAACAAATGGACCAAAGCATCAATGTATTGGCTGTATCTAGCAATATACTGCATGATCTGGAAGTTACCCGCCAGACGGTGGTTCGGAGTGTGGTTAAAGTTGACATGGTCGAAGGTGCGGGTATCCTCAGGTATCTGATCATCAAACATGCGGAGATCGCAACCATTTGGCCTAACATAGTGGATGTCCATATTGGCTTCAGGGAAATGCTTCATGCCCAAGTCAGCAGCGAGGCAGGCCGCGAACTCGGTTTTGCCAGCTGCCACTGGGCCTTCGACCACGACGACTTTCGTGTTGTCATCGAACCTGTGAGTGGTACGGTCAAAGAGACTCCTAAACCAAGAGTAGTCCTTGTTCACATAGTCGAAGGGTTTTGGTTTTTCGGGAGGAATGGGCAGCGACTCTCTCAGCGTCTTGCCTGCGATATGACGGTTCTGCACGATCGTGCAAGCCACTATTTTACTGCCCTGACCTGAACCGAGGACTTTTCCAACACCAAGTTTTAGTAACGTCGACATTTTGACTAGAGGTATCTCTTCTGTGGAACAATACCTAAAATAAAAGTTTATTTTTAGCCCACTAAAGTCTTAAATCATGAGCAAAAGTGCACAATGTTGGAATTCTTACCTCAAATCAATTCATAACAAAAATTAACCCTGTGACATAACCATTCACAAAACGACGTAAGAACACTCTTTGGTGAGAACGTACGAATTTTATAACGTTTTTCTTTCTAATTTTAACTAGTATTCGAACGCACCTCTTGTAGTGATGTTATATTTTAAAGTTACTAAACAAAGACAAATCAACTATACTACCAATCTGTTTCTAGCTACAGATAAAACATAAAATAATTAGTCTGTTTTTTAATACCTGAGACACACGCAAATGTCAAACTTACAAATAATGTTGTCAGCTCTTATTATTACCTACGATACCGGTTTGTTGAATCGTAACTTTTTATATTTATTAGACGATTAGAAAAAAAATGACATGCTATCAGTGTTGCTCCCATACACGATAAAACGGATATATAAACCCTTTTCTCTTACAAAACGGCACACTTTAAAAAAATACGGAAATTATTGGAACTTGACACCATACAAACATTTGCAATTTTAAAAATAATTATGATAATACGGCAGTTAGTGTGTGATATTGAATACGAATTGATTGGAATAATAAGTAACTACCTACACCTATTATTCAGGATAACTTATTATAAAAAAAACGATACTACTAGATTTTATTAACGGCAATTTACAGTAGAGCCACATCAATATTTAAGAATTGCTAAAAACTGGCAACCCACGTACTGTCAGTTTAGTCTAAGAGATTAAAAAACAGACTATAGACAAATATAATCTGGCATAAATTGACATTTGAGTTGCTTGTTGCTTTGAGTGAGCATGTGACGTTGACATTGATTGTTGAATTCCTTTCTAATCTGTGCTTGTCTAAAGCCATGTGTGATTTTATTTTGCAACAAAACATCTTGAATTATTCGTGATAAATAAACAAAACAACATGACTGACCAAAAAGAATTAAAGATGGACACAGCGAATATAAGTGTGGACGAGTTTTTGCCTGCCAAAAAGACGGTGAAGCTAAAAAACGTAAAGCGAAGGGCTGTATCAGAATCGGGCGACGGGATGGAAATTGAAGAACACAATGGTATCCAGGGGAAAGCTAAACACAGTCGGTCGAAGGCGAAGAAGAAGAAGAGTGCTGAGCCAAACGAATCTAAAGAAAATATGAGAAAGATCGCAGTCCCCGCTCACAGGTATAACCTCAAAATGAAAATAATAATATGAGTAATTTATCCATCTGTGCCAGTATTATAAGTCATTTATTCATTTGTTTAACAAAGGTACAATATTAATGGTATATCAAGGTAATAAAGAGTGTGCTATGTTATGCCAGAGCGTGTACAATAATATATTATAAATATGATAAGCAAAACTTTTTTATGCCTTAATAATTAACGGCTGAACGAAAACAAAGACGACCCACTAATCCGAATTTTGCATACAGGTAGACTATGACCTGTATTAGAACTTCAAGTAATTTCTTTTCCTGGTCTCCCACTAGTGAAGCCCCAAGCAATAACTAGATTAATTTAAAATTTATAAATATACTACACACAAAGATACTCATTGCATTACAGATATACACCACTCAAAGAGAACTGGTTGAAAATCTTCACTCCGATTGTGGAACATTTACTACTGCAAGTCAGATTCAACACCAAGACAAGGAATGTTGAGATCAAGGTCGGGCCAGAAACTAAAGACATTGCCAATCTACAGAAAGCTGCTGACTTTGTTAAGGTAAATAAGTTTAATCTACTAGAGACTGAGCCACCAAGTTGTCAGACACGGCGAAAAGTGTGGCGGAATGAACTGGGCAAAACCAATAACCAGTTTTCCCTGGATTGGATGAATTATTATGATTAGAGTATTTATTCTGAATGGTATATTATTTATTTATTTCAACAATCTTTGAATCATACGATTAAAATAAATTAAAAATTATACAAAAATATTTAAAATTAGAATTACAAATTAACAAAAGATTAAATAAAAATAAAAAATACAACATTTAAATTAAAAAGTTTATGTAATTACATATTGGCGTTGAAGTGCACCATGAAGTCAAAAATATAAACTTTCCAGGAGAGTGAACAAACTGCATAATTACATCTAGCTAATGTTACAATACCATTCTATAATTTGTGTTCACTTGAAATTAGATACAGACATTACTTGTTTCTGATTGGCTGAAAAAACGCGGCATCAAAAATCAAAATTTACTTATGTGGTGTTAGAACTTCCAACAATAATATAGCACAAATCTTGATTTCAACATGACACCATAAGCTATAGGCATTAGGCAGGTTGTTAGTTGTAATATAAAGAAACCTTCACCTTAGGTGGACCAGACAAACATGTGCATTTGTGCCAGCAACAATCTTGACATTAAATTGGCACTAGTCTAAACTCCAATTACCCTATTTTCTTGTATCATCACGATCCTACTCTTAACCCAATTTTTTTTTTTCTACTATTTATGATGTTTTGTACCAATTTTAACTTTGAATATTTTTTTTTATTTGGTGCATGTCTTCTTCTACACATCTCTATTACTCATCATTGCAGCAGTCACCTCCTTTCTAGCCATATCAAGGATGATGAAGGAACAATAGATGGACTGAGTGATCCACTGAGTGACACAGTCCATCCATTGTTCCTTTGGTCTTCCTCTACTCCTGTAGCCATCCACAATCATACTCAAAACTTTCCCTACGACATTTTATTCATAAAACTACCCTCATCCATGTTTTCTTGTATCATAAAATACATTCTCTGCTTTTAGGCTTTCATCTACGGTTTCGATGTCGACGACGCCCTCGCCCTACTCCGACTAGACGACTTGTTCGTTGAATCATTTGAAGTCAAAGATGTTAAAACTTTAAATGGTGATCATCTTAGTCGCGCCATTGGCCGTTTGGCGGGAAAAGCTGGCAGAACAAAATTCACCATTGAGAATGTCACCAAAACTAGAATAGTGTTGGCAGACTCAAAAATTCACATCCTTGGCAGTTACCAGAACATAGCGCTGGCAAGAAGAGCCATATGCAACCTTATTATGGGCTCGCCTCCTTCTAAAGTGTATGGAAACCTCAGAAATGTTGCCAACAGAGTTGCAGAGAGATTTTAGTTGTAAATAAAAGTTATATTTATAAATAACGTCTTTTTATTTTACCTTACATGTTTAAAATATAACACAAATTGGCGTTGGAATGTTAAATGCCGTAGCAGCGCGTTGTTGGATTCAACGATCGGTTGCGCGCCGAAAGTTCAAAATCCAATAACACACAATATGCCTTATGGCATTTAAAATGTTCAATGCCGAAACGTTTATTGGAATGTGAATTGATTAATTATCTAAATGAATTATAAACATTACCAAGATAAGATTCTGTGAAAGCAAGATATCACTAATAAGTACAAAAATATTACACACTAATATCGATTTATAGATTACAATAGTATCTTATACTTAAAATGCCGGGGCACTCTTGAGAGCACGAGCCTGGCGTCGTAGCTCAGCGAGGCGAAGGTCCAGGGCTCCGCGGCGCTCCACTCCGCGCAGTACACGGAGTCTTCGTGCTGCTCGTACGACTGGAGCACCCCGTCTTCCAGACTGGAAAATAGATAACAACTAAACTAACTTTCGTAATCCCCGAAAGGGTTAGCAGAGGAGAGAGTATCTACGACACATTGTACACCCAAATTTAGCCAGTTATGCGAACCGCCCCGGTTGATGGCAATAGGCTCGCCCCCTAATTCGAATCTACAGGGTGAATTTTTCAAGTGGGCGTGGACGGCCAAATCCGAAACTGAGGAATAGCGAAAAATACTCGAAAGTCTCAAGCCCGATTTTGATGAAAACTAAAACTGCATCATTGGATTGTTGGTAAATCAATATCCCTAGCCAGGGATCGAACCCGGTGATTTTGAAAAAAAAAAAAACACTATTTATTACACCATTCGATAGCGCCGCTATTAAGCATCAAATTCTGAGAAGAAATGACATACGGCAAACTTAAGGAAACAGTTAATTTTTGATAAAATACGTAACAGTATGTAAATACATAGTTAGTAGTAATCAACGAAACGTCGAACAAAATCACTATTGGCGCCAACGCACTTTGTTCTAATTTCAATTTCTGAGTTAGTAAAAAATTGAAATTAGAACATAATGTTGTAAAGATAACTGCGGGTGCCATCAATCAAGTACATAAAGGGTGTAAATAGACCCTTAACATAGCCGAAAGGCACTTGTTCTCCCCGTCTTTGCGATATTTTTTTTGTTCTAGACCATACCTGGGAACCTTCTAGTTACGGCGATATTGAGGGTCAAAGTTCCAACTTTTTCAACAAGTTTTTGTTTAAATACATGTTTTTAATGTAAGATTTTTACTTTACACACCTTCACGACTCCCGTACTATTCAATCCATCCATCAGCTCAATGCTTTGAGTGCTTTCCATCGAGTCCTACCGTAAAACGTGATTTTTCACCCCAAAAAAGAAGTCATTTCCCAGCATAATTTTTGCGTAAAGTTACTTAGTTTGATGTACAAAATGCTTGGTTGACGGCTATGTGAAGGGCCTGTTTACACCCTGTATGTATATTTAAAATGCGAAACAGCATACCATTTCACCTTTTCCTTAAATTTGCTGCATTTCATTACTTACCAGAATTTGATTTCTATTAGCGACACTATCGAATGGTGAATTTTTTTTTCAAAATCAACATTTTCATTTCCTGGCTAGGAATATTGATTTGTCAAAAATCTAACTGCATCATTCGATTTTTGTTGTTTTAATTTTCATCAAAATCGGGCTCGAGACTCCTTTGGGTATTTTTCGTTATTCCTCATAGTTTCGGAGTTGAAAAATTCATCCTGTATACTCCGACCAAGGCTACTCAGTTTCTGGTGGAAAGCAATAGCACTGCTTGACCCGGGAATCGAACCCAGGAGCTGCTCATGCTCAGCAGTTTCGTTTGCGACCACCAATTCAACAAGGTAGTCCATAATATGACATCACGCCTGTAATCCCCGGAAGGGTTAGGCAGAGGTTGTACCTAATCGTACACCTCCATTTCGCCAGCTATGTTCAAGTCCCATGAATAAGGAGGTGAGCCTATTGCCATCAACAGGGCACAAAACCAGACTACATGGCTGTTACTAAGAAATTCCTGATGGAAATACGCAATAACACTGTCCGACCAAGGATTCGAACCCCGGACTTCATGCTTAGCAGTCGTGCTTGCGACCACTAGTCAAACAAGGCATTTCAGGCAGCAAATTTATTAATTTTCATCTTTACTTTAAGGTTGGTAAGGTTGATATTTGTTCGCAACCAGAATTTGTGTGGTATAACTACAAATAAAAAATCCGACTACTGAAAAATCACGCTCTAATTAAATTCGGGGTTTACAATCGACTCCACCTATTGTTGAAGTCAGTTAAAATGTAGCCTATGTTACCCGGTCCATAAAAACGAATCGATTGACACCTTATTCATCAAAATCGGATTAATAGTTTAGGCACTACGGAGGAACATACGTAGATACAAACATACATAGAGTGCTAAAATCATAACCCTTCCTTTTGGCTTCGCCGTAGTCGGGTAAAAAAGGCCCTGAGGGGGTGTCCACGGGCAGCGGGACTGTTCGAAAGCGTTACCGCGGCCCTGGAACACAAAGGGCAAAGAAGGAACATGGATTGGTTTTAGTCAGTACAAGTCTGACTCTTCCGCTTCGCCCAGAGCACGGGGTCATTTGATGATTTCCCATCCGAAAAAAAAAAGGTGTGTCCACACTCACACTTGCGTCACCCGCTTGCCGTCGTCGTCGACGTCACAGCACACGCTGGCGGCTGCGGTGAGCAGAGCGCGCGCGTCTGAGCTGCCCGTTAGCAGCAGTTGCTCGTGGTACGTGTTGTACCTGACTGTCCACACCCTGGAACATTACAACATTTTATTACAGTGACTAACTTTTGCCAGCTTTGCCCGTGTGGAGTTAAAAAAAATAGAAAACGAAAAAAAAAAATTATTGTGATTAAAAAATTCCTGTGTTAATCCAGGTTACAACTATCTATCTGTATGTCAAATTTAATCCAAAACAGTTCAGTAGTTATTGCGTGAAAGAGTAACGAAACAGCCAAGAAAGAAATAAAGTTTGTGGGGACAGACTTACAAACTTTCGCATTTAAATTAGTAGCAAGATTGCCATACCCTGAAATTTACACAATTTTAATAGTGTTAGCACCGGGCCTGTGTCCGTGTGTGTGTGTGTGTGTGTGTGTGTGGGAAGATTATAGTTTGATTATGTTAGTCACATTGACCTGTTTTTCTGGCAATGAGTCGCTGCAATACATTGCCAGCAATAAGTATTTGTTTCTACGTGCGGGAATCGAGCAATCAAATTCCTCATAGCGTGTCTCATTTCTCCTGCGTTTGGTCAAATCTTGCATGTGTATTGTATATAGGGTGACTGATAATTATTGACCGATACTTAAACACGTGATTGTACTCATGATAACAAACAACTTTGCAAAAGAAACATTTTTTTTATACTCATTCACTTTTATCACAATAAAACCTACGGAGCGGGCTTGCGAGCCGCTCGGGTGCTCTGTCTGACAGAACGGCGTCACGCGGCTAACAGCTCATAGGTTAAGACGCGCGCGCGCGAGTTCCATACGGCTGTTGTGTTATTGTGATAAAACTCAAAGAGTATAAAAAAAAAATCTTTGTGAAAGTTGTTTGTTATCATGAGTACAATCAGTATCGGTCACTAATTACCAGTCACCCTATATGACGGTAACTGACCAATGAGAATGATCCGTCCTGCTGAATATAGGCTCTTTCCCGTTCCTGTAGTCCCATATATTGAGAGCGGCGTCGTCGCCCGCACTCGCCAAGTGAAACTGCCTGAAATCAAATAACCGACATAATTATACAGTGTGTAAATAGACCCTTAACATAGCCGAAAGGCACTTGTTCTCCCCGACTTTGCGATCATTTTTTTGTTCTAGACCATACCTGGGAACCTTCTAGTTACGGAGATATTGGGGGTCAAAGTTCCAACTTTTTCACAAGTTTTTGTTTAAATTTAAAATACATGTTTTTAATGTAAGATTTTTACTTTTCACACCTCCACGACCCCCGTACTATTCAATTCATCCATCAGCACAATGCGTTGAGTGCGAGTCCTACCCCCAAAAACCCCCAAAAAAAAGTCGTTTCCCAGCATTTTTTTTTGCGTAAAGTTACTTAATTTGATGAATGTTTGGTTGACGGCTATGTGAAGGGTCTGTTTACACCCTGTATACTACTAGCTGTGCCCCGCGAGTCCTGCGACCTTCGCCCGCGTGAAATTATTATAAAAATATTACTTCCCTTTTGAATCGGATTTTGTTAACAATTTCAAGGGTTTTAATGTTTTTTGCACGGAATCCTTAATAATTTTTCTAACATAAAGTATCTACGTTACTCCTTATAACATCAGCTAGCATCAGCCGTTTCGGAGATTAGCCGGAACAAACAGACATACAGACAAAATTTTAAAATAAAAATAATGTTTTTTTTGTTACCTTAGGTATATACTTTCATATGCATTCGAAATTGCAAACAGACACTTCAATTTTATTTATTTGTATAGATTAACAGCAAATTTCACCAAAAACTGAACACGTTACACGATCAGGTGGCGTACCACGACATCTTAAAGCAGTTTTAATTCCAGTGTGGGAAAGAGATGGCGCTAGACGACCTGTATAGCTCTGTCTCTTTCCCACACTGGAATTACAACTGCTTTAAGACTTCATAGTAACCCCCCAGGACAAATGTAGAACACGTTCAAGAGCAACGCAGTCCAAAGCAATTTTGACAGTTATTGAACGTAGTTTGAATGTTCACGCACAGACAGTTTCGAGATTATTTGACATTAACGGCAAAATTGAATTAATTAAATTAAATTTTCATAAATGTGTAAATAAAGATATACATGGAAAAGCGCACTAATTGTGCCGAGCCGAATATACAACATTAGTTATAGTATATGCGAAATCTGATACACGTGTCTATCTTTTTATATGTAAAGAATCTATGTACAAAATTTCAAAACTGTGTCATGAAAAATCACAAAGTTATAAGCTTGTTCTGTTATCTAGTTGTCCGCACAAAATCGTGGTCACCACGCAGCGCGCGCCTCCAGCGTCGTCTTGAGCTCATTGATAATAATAATTCGGCAGTAGGTACCTAAATTATTGCGATAGGTACTCAAAGTCGCTCGGTATACAACTTTTAACTTATTTAAATATTTTTGGTAAAAAATATAACATGGTTTAAAAATTATTGGAATCGATTCAGTTACTTATTCTGAAAAACTATATTCAGGTTTCGCATATACTAAAAATAATGTATATAATTTTTCTAGGTTTTTTTTAGAATAGACGATTTTCTTTGACCCGATGATAGTGCAATATACTCGTACAAGGTGAAAACGGACGCTTCACGAAGCCGTCAACCAAGCATTTTGGACATCAAACTAAGTAACTACGCAAAAATTATTGCTGGAAAACGACTTTTTTTTAGGGGAGAAAAATCACGGTTTAAGGTAGGACTCAATGTAACGCACTCAAAACATTTTGCTGATGGATGCATTGAATAGTACAGAAAGACACTCATGGAGGTATTTAAAGTAAAGTTATAACATTAAGAAAAGTTCAAGAGTTTCAGGAATCAATGCATTGGATGTAATACAATAAATTATTCTTATTTTTAACTTGTATTTAAAAATAAACTTGTGTAAAACTTGAAACTTTGACGTCTAATATCTCCGTAACTAGAAGGTTCTAGCAGGTATGGTCAAAGACAAAAAAAAATTACAATGACAAAAAAACTAAAAGCATTTATTTCAATTAGACCATCACAGGCACTTTTGAATGTCAAAAAAAAACAAAAAAAAAAGCGAAGCTACAGTCACAGTCACAAGGCATAATAACTTGAGAAAGTACTGTAGTTGCACATTCCATAGCGATCTCTATGGTGAAGAATGGGCAAGAAACTGCATGGACACTCTTTTAAATCAAAATATTGTTACAAAATCTTGACAGGGAGAACAAGTGCCTATCGGCTTCGTTATTTTTGCACCCGTTGTAGTTTAGATATAGTGCCCAAGATATACCTGTTAGGGTTGAAGTCCAAGTCCCTGGCTAGTTGGGTGTGCGCGTTGTCTATGCTCCATGAAGGTTTAGTGCAATCGGAGCGAGTGTCGTAGCATTTAATATGCATATCTTGTAGAACTGCGAACTGTGGATAAAAAAAACAAAAAATAGCTCAAATGACAGGTAAAAAAATTAAACATAAAATCATGGTCTCCGAATTTTTGGTTGGACACGCCGGTTTCCTCACGACGTTTTTCTCACCGTTTTGAGAGCTGTGGTGATGAAATAAATGATACAAAGTAATGCGCCTGCCTGGGTTCGAACCCAAGACATACAACTCGTGAGGCCCGATACTACTGGGACCAGGGACCGCCACTCAACTCGATTCTCAGTAACTCTCATCAAGTTGCTACCAGCCACCCTGCGAAGATCGTCCCTCCAACTTTCTGAGGGCGTTCCACCTCACATTTGCCGATTAGCGGTCTCCACTCCACAGAAAACGTCCACCTCAACGGTCATTGGTTCTACGGCTAATATTGCCGACCCATCGCCACATCAGCTTACTTATTCTGCGAGCTGTATCGACAACTTTGGTTCAGTATCTCTACGGCGAGTACCTGTGATTTACCTGCGTATGACCCTGGTGCGGATTCCACTTGCCAGCGGTGAACTTGAGACGCGCGGAGGCAGCGGCGCGGGCGAGCGCGGCTCCGGTCGTGACGTCATGCACGCGCACGCCCGTCTCGCACACCACGCCCACACGAGCGCTGTCCGTCGGGTGCCACTCTGCGCACCGGATCTCTTCTTCCGGCTTCTAAAAAGTCAAAGATGACATCAATAAAAAAACACGGTAAAATTCTTTTTTGAAGTAATATTTTGAGTAAACCCACCACTTGTGGTCGATGAACCCTAAAAAACCCCAACTCAAAACATTAATTTTAAATAAACAAGTTACAGGCGCTTTTAAATTGTATCAAGATTGGGCAAGAAACTCCACTGTTTTAAATAAAAATATAGAACAGTGTGTAAACGGACCCTTCACGAAACCGTCAACCAAGCATTATGTACATCAAACTAAGTAACATTACGCAAAAATTATTGCTGGGAAATCTTTTTTTTTGGGGTGAGAAATCACGTTTTACGGTAGGAATCAATGTAACGCACTCAAAACATTGATGGATTGAATGGTAGAGGGTTCGTGGAGCTGTTTAAAATAAAATCTTACATTAAAAACATGTATTTAAAAAAAACTTGTGAAAAAGGTGGAACTTTGACCCCCAATATCCCCATAACTAGAAGATTCCCAGGAACGGTCTAGAACAAAAAACAATCGCATTGACGGGGAGAACTAGTGCCTTTCGGCTTCGTTGAGGGTCTTGTTACACCTTTTATTTAAATAAACTCATCATGTTGGCTAAATTTCATTTAATAATTTAATTTGATTCTGTTTAGAACACAAAATATCTTATGGTAGCTTTTACACCCAGTATGCGGAGATAACTTGAACTAGGACAGCTACCTTTGTGGCTACTTTAAAACGTTCTTTGGTGACCATATAATATTAAAAAACATAGTCATGTTTTGCTTGGCGTGTCGATGGCTAAAAAGCTCAAATGTGTTCGGCCCAAAATTCAGCTATGCCAACTTTACTCACTGATGCAGTCATAAGGTCATCAGGTGCGCACGTGCGAGGGAATAGTCATCTAAACTCAGTTCTTATAAAGGGTGTAAAAAGACCCTTAACGAAGCCGAAAGGCGCTCCTCGAAATTGCGATATTTTTTTTGTTCTAGAGTTTCTAGACCATACCTGGGAACCTTCTAGTTATGGAGATATTGGCGGTCAAAGTTCCAACTTTTTCACAAGTTTTTTTCGAAATACATGTTTTTAATGGAAGAACTTTAATTTAAACATCTCCACGACCCCTGTACTATTAATCCATCCATCATCACAGTGTTTTGAATGCTTTACATCGAGTCCTACCGTAAAACGTGATTTTTCACCCCAAAAAAAAAAGTCGTTTCCCAGCAATAATTTTTGCGTAAAGTTACCTTGTTTGATGTACATAACGCTTGGTTGACGGCTTCGTGAAGGGTCCGTTTACACCCTGTTTCTTCTATAAACATAAACAAACCTTACCTCTGGCTTGATAGTCAGGAGAAGTTCCATATCCTCGGCATTCCTGCCTTGTATCGCACTCAAATCATCCAGGTCCTTAGGTATTACCTGCAAGTTATAAATTATGACTAGAGTTGACATTCTGAAGTCTCTTCACCCTCATGTACCTATTCCTTTCCTAAATATGTTGAAGGCGGCTTCCAGTCTAACCGGTTGCAGTTGAAACCAGTGTTTTACATGGACTGTCTGCATATCAGACCTACAATACCCAGTTGCTGGATAACACAATACCCTTGGTAAGACTGATTGTGTGACTGTCGGGCCTTTGACTTCCCATGCTCCAATTGACTTAGTACAGTAGCTAGATAGATATTGGTATACTGGGTGTAAGATAAAGAGTATAGTCATATGAAAGGATATGCTGTAGACCATCAAACTGAACAGCTTTCTCTTCTTGCTTTTTTTTGGGTCCAATATCGTAAATGTGAAAAAGTTGTCAGCTGTCCCATACATTTGTGACAAGTAGGATTTGAAATTTTGTATGGGACAGCTGATAATTTTTTCGCATTTACGATATTGGACCCAAGGAGAAAGTTGTTCAGTTTGATGGTCTGCAGCATATCGTTTCATATGACTATTCCCTTTCTGTTACACCCTGTATATAGACAATCTCCCATCAACAGACCAATTTCAGCAAATGTTACTATATTAATTAACCCGTTCAGCTGTTATTGCTTAGCCACGAGTTCACAACTAAGGCTTTCTCATTAATGGGACTCAGAGCTACTCACTGTAAAACAGAGTGAGCCATGTTCCACGTTACTGCCTTACCTCAACTGTAGGTAGCTTGAATATAGACACTCCCATGGTACACTGTGACGTGGCAGGGTCATAGGAGTTGTGGGTAGTGAGGAGTGTGGCTGCATCATGAGGGGAGCAGCGCAGGTGCCATACCTCACCAATGTCATGCTTGAACACCTGAAGATCAATAATCGCACAAAAGACATATTATTAATAACTCAACATACCATTATGCCTGTACCCTCAATGGTTGGGCAGAGGTATTCCTTTAAGTCCCATGTACTAGTAGTCATGTACCTAATAGGGGCTTGGCCTATTGCCATCAACCGGCCACAAATCCAGACACTATGACTGCTATTGAGAAAATTGAGATGGAAAAACTCAATAACACTTTGTCCGACTCAGGAATACAACATTATTTTTAATATATGCGAAACCTGAATATATGTAGTTTGTTCAGAATAAGTAACTGAATTGATTCCAATAATTTTTAAACCATGTTATATTTTGTCCCAAAAATATTCAAAAAAAGTTACAAGTTGGCATGAGCGACATTAAGTACCTATGGCAATAATTTAGGTACCTACCGCCAAATTATTATTATCAATGAGCTCAATACGACGCTGGAGACGGGCGTGCGACCCACTGCGTGGTGACCACGTTTTTATGCAGACAACCAGGTAACAGAAGAAGCTTATAACTTTGTGATTTTTCATGATACAGTTTTGAAATTTTGTGCATAGATTCTATACATAAAAATACTCTAGACATGTGTTTCAGGTTTCACATATAGTAAAACTAATGTTGTAGAACCCAGGATCTCATGCTCAGCATTTGCACTTGCAACCACTAGGAAGGCAGTCATAGTATTAACAGACAGACAGTATTTAGACAAGGAATGGTGGGAATAATCATAATGAATTCTTCACATGACAGTACCGCTTTGTAGAGTGCCATATGCAAGAAAATTGGAAAATATTTATTTCACGTGAAATCTAACTAGAAAAATTATTTTTCTTACTTTAGTATGTAAAGCCCCAGTGTCTTCTTCTAACTCCACTACATGTATCTGATTGGAGTTGGGCTTCAAGCTTTGGGTTCCTATGAGGAATCTGATTGCATCACTCTCACCATACTGTGGGGATAGCGCTCTGGTCTGTAAATTAACAGAAATTAAAATCAGTAACATAACATCACATGTTTTACCCCAAGAATTGTATCATATAATGGGCTGGTGTCCGCTTCTCCACATCCAAAGCGCGTATTTTGCGTACCTACAGGCAGGAAAATACATAATTTGATCCACCCCAGTTCCCCGAGAAAGGCCAGCATCGCCTTGGTGTTACTGACGATCTCGCTGAGAGAGAGACGATGGATGGATAGTGTGAAGGATGATATGGCTAGAAAGGAGGTCACTGATGAGATGATAAGTAATAGAGAATCACGTTAGAAGAAGACATGATGCGCCAACCCAAATAGATTGGGAAGATACTATGATGATGATGGTTCATGTAGCGGGAGGCGTACTAAGCCACTTGGAGTACTCGGTTGGAGGTGGCCGACTGCGGTTAATTCATTGAAGTTTTTCAGAACTATGCAAGAACATACCGTGCACTCCAAAAACAAATGAAATAAAGAGTTACACTTGAACAGCAATTAAATATCATTATCGTCGGCGTAGATAATTGTAAACACAGTACCTGATGCTCTAAGCCGTATATTATTGAGTTTCCTTCTTCCATGTTAGCTTTTCTTTTAATAAAATGTTTGTTTACATCAGCACTGCATAAATTCCATATTGCTAAAGCGTGTTCCAATTTCTAGTATTTAACAAAATAAAATACAGTGAGGTCTTTTATCTTTTTTGGGCTTAACTAATTAGTCGCTTAAAAAAAAGAGTAAGAAGATTTTTATGCTCGAAATCTCAAAAATTAAATAAATCAAATGTTTACTTGACAAGTTGTCAATTTTTGACAGTTTTGACATTTTTTTTTTTAATTCAGTCACAAATTAGTAATTAGTCTTTTAAACTATAATGATTATTATTTGCCCATAGTTTGAATAAAATAAATAATAATGATTACTAAAACTTAAAAGACTGCTTCCTTGTCTGCTTCATTCCTGTATCGAGTGGTTGCTAGCGCAACTGGCAGGAATTTGTTAGTAGCAACCACGGAGTCTGAAGTCGGGTCTGGTAAAGTTTTTCGTAGAACGCTGTATATACAAAGCGCTGCGCAATTTAAATGTCTGTTATATGTATGTATATGCAATAAGCCTTCCGTTTAAATAGACTGCTAAAGTCTACCCTAGAAAGCTGCTGTTCTTTTCATTTTGATAATTAGAGAGAGGTAAGTTTATTCAACTATCATCATCTGTCTAGCCTTTTCCCAACTATGATGGGGTCAGCTTCCAGTACCCGGATGCAAATGAATACCAGTATTTTACATGGAGCAACTGCTTGTCTGACCTTCACAACCCAGTTAGTACTGAGTAATACGATACACCTTGGCAAGACAGGTTGCAGACTTTCGGGCCACTGCTACCTGTAACGACTGTCAAAGATGTATAAATGACAGCCGGGCCCAACGGCTTTCCGAGGCACGGAGGAAACTCGGTAGGTAATAGGTGGTGTACTGAGTAGTAAAAAAAAAAACTGTATCCTACAAGAGTGCAATACCACACATTTTGCGTTAATCTGTCAACAGTATATACAAAATAATAAATTTTGTACGCAGATGGCAGCAGCGGTGGCCCAGTGGTAGCGGCCCCGATTTATAAACAGAAAGTTGTGGGTTCGAACCCAGGAATACTTACGTTGTGTGATTTATTTCATCACCACTGCTTCACCGTTTTGAGTTGAAGCAAAACGTGGTGAGGAAACCGGCATGTCCTAGTAAAAATTCGAAGACATGTGACATCTACCAATCCGCACTGGGCCCGCGTGGTGGATTATAGCTAATACCCTCTCATAGAGAGGACGCCGTGTGTCCCAGCAGTGGAAACATTATAGGCTGATTATGCTAAGCATTGTATGGAGGTAGGTAGATATTATTATACCCGTTACTTATCCGATATGCATTGTTTCCGTGTACCTGACCATAAAAGGGCACCTACGTAATCACATAATAGCGACAGTACAATAAGAAGATTGTCTATAACAAACTATTTTACTTATTCCTACAAGTATATAACAATAGGAAGTAATCGAAATAATCGTTTAATTCTAATAGACGGATTTATAATAAATAAATAAAATTTAACGCGGCGACAAACTAATCTGAATTAGGGTTTTAAAAATAATTAAAATGGGTAGCAAAAATAATAGGTTGGCAGGTACAGTGAAGTAGTGTGTAGTGTGATAATTCAAGGACTCCTGAAAAAAACTTAAAACAAGGTTATTAACAACTAGATTGTAGATAAGGCGTAGTCGACGTAGCCCCGCGCACGCGGGGCTCCTATTTCAGTTTGCAGGGTTTAGAGTAACCTAACACGAAGGGGATTCCGGGGTCTTATTTCACTCACTTCGCTCGCTCACTAGTCCCCACCATCCCCTTCGAACCTAACCTGTCCGAGTCGGGGTGCCACAAGTCTCACAGGTTGTACCTGTGAGACTTGTGGCACCCCGACTCGGACGTCGTAGTAGTCGCCCATTCAGTATATTGGTCGCCAATTTTATTATTCGCACGATTAATAATTTCCCCTTAAATAATAGTAATTTGCTTATAATTGCTGAAGTTTGCATACTTATCTAAATTAAGTAGATATAAATATTAATTATCTTGAAGATTTTTTTTTTTAAATCTTCTTTGTACAGGGGATTTTTGCTCATAATTGCGACGATGTCAATCCCATCGTACTTTTACAAATACAGGGTGTAAGGGACAGCCCTCCACAAACTGACAGGGTTCATTCAGCTCCTTATTTTGAATCATTTTCCACCGGAAATTTTCTCCGGATTGTTTTTTTTTTTTTTTCTGTTACTTTTCCTTTATTTCAATGTAAAATTACAGGGAATGTAATTTTTTACACAGCACTCAATTTATGTAAAGTATATGGCTAAAATAAAAAATCGAAGAATGGATGTAGAAATACTCTAACGAAGGACGCGTGAAATCAGCTGTTCACTTCCTGCCTAGCTAGAGAGTTCATCGAACTCGTCGTGGCGCTTGCCGTTCGCTACATGCGTTTTGCCACGGTAACGATACATTGCGTGTGAAGAAATAAAACAAATCAAATTTATTGGATTCCCATAACATTCCTGAAATAATTTCTTGTACCGGTCATCTTAGTATGATTTACTGAAATCACCCCATCAGTTTGTGGAGGGCTGCCCTTTTTACACCGTGTATTAACAACTTACTTCCTAAACTAATTTTATTTAGCTTCTAAAAAAACCCCAAACCGAATGAATTAAATCTAATTCCTTAGGTACCTAATAAAAAGTTTATAATATTTTTGCTTCTTTAGAGGTGGACTTACCTAAAATACCGTGTAACACTCCAACATCCATTACCGACAATTTAATCACGTTGATAACTGCGTCACAGTATATCGGACACATTCCACCAATACATGGTGTGCATCCTCTATCTATCTTGAAGATGCTTTAAAATAAACACACTTACCTCCTACTTAAGCACGTCATACCTAGCAGTTTTCAGTAATCGTGTTTTTCTGCCTTTTTTGACAAAAAGGGTGGTTCTAGAGCAATGCTGTGATGGCCAGGTACAGCGGTAAGGACGAGGCCACAACACTGTGTTATAGCGTCGCATCGTAAAGATCTACAATCGCATTGTATTGCTGTGCGACTTCGTTTTTGCCGCAACGCAGTGTTGTGACCTCGCCCTAACGGCTCCCGACTTCAGAGTTGTACGTCGTGGGTTCAAACCCAGGCAGGTGCATTACTTTGTGTAATTTATTTCATCACCACTGCTCACAAATCATCCGGAGGAAACCAGCATGTTCTAGAATAAAAAAATCGAAGCCATATTGTGACGTCTACAAACCCGTACTGAGCCACTCCTTCTCTTATAGAGACCTGTGTCCCAGTAGTGGGGGGTGGGGGGCATTATTAGGCTGATTATGAAGATATGGCAGTTCTATTTGAAATCCAACCTTAGGATAATTAGCGAAGAAGCTGATGAGTCATACGGGGCGGGCATGGGGCGGAAATGGCGGATATGGCGCATGAACTGACCGGAACTCGTAACGATAGACGTGGGAACATCCTCGTTACGAAGGAGATTAGAGAAAAAACTAACTGATTAGGTTACAACTTTACGAGTGCGACACTTATCTACACTAATATAATAAAGCTGAAGAGCTTGTTATTTGTTTAAACGCGTCAATCTCTGGAGCTATCATCTTTTTTTTTTAGTATGGGAAATCATCATATGACCCCCCCCCCGCTCTGGGCTATATACATATTATATAAGCCTAGTTCTTGAGTTAGGTTACCGTCGGGAGCTAAGTTATCTGCCTAGCCTTATAGTAATAGTAGTAATACACTGGCTATCTCCGGGTCCTTTATCATAATGAAGTATAAATATTAAACTCAATTAGCTCGTTGGTCGGTTAGATTACCAGTTCGGGCAGTGTTATTAGCTTTTTACATCAGGAATTTCTCAGTAGCAGCCACCATTTGCGTTGATGGTATCTTATGGTACAGGGGATCATCATCATCTGCCTAGCCTTTTCCCAACTATATTGGGGTCGGCTTCCAGTCTAACCGAATGCAGCTGAATACCAGTATTGTACATGGAGCGACTGCCTATCTGACCTCCACAACCCAGTTAGTACTGGGTAATACGATACCCCTTGGTAAGACTGGTTGTCAGACTTTTTGGGCCACTGACTACCTAACGACTGTCAAAGATCTACAAATGACACCCGAGACTAACGGCTTAACGTGCTTTCCGAGGCACGGAAAAAACTCGGTATGTAATGGGCGGTCACCCATCCACAGACCAACCTAGGCAAGCACGGCTTAGCCTAAAGATCGACCCGAGCGGCTGTTATTATTTAGCCACGAGTTCACGACATATGTGGGTGCAGCGGCACCTACCTTTCGGTTAAAAACAGGTGAGATGTTATGTAACATCCCACCATTGCGCGACTGCAGCTAAGAGAATAAAGGTCTATTCAAACCTAAGTGGTATACCGTCTGCGGTAGAGAAAACCGAGTGTGAATACGGTAATATTACTGTTCACACCAAAGCGGCTACCGTCTGTATGCACTTCTACCCACAGCGGCAGTGAATACCGCTCAAGTCGCTCTAGCCGCGAAACTTGATACTAAATACCTGGGCGAAACCCGCGCGGTATGTACCTCTACCTACAGCGGCAGCGAATACCGCTTAGGTTTGAATAGGCCTAGAAGCAAGAAGTGCATCGGCATAAAGCCAGCCTCATCCAGGATTCACCAGCGATGGCAACAATGTCGTCTGCTCATCTCGCCGCCAGACGTCCAACATATCTCTTTCCAGTCCTTGGTCGCCACACTGTCACAGCTATACTCCACCTGCCATCACCGCGCCATGTTAGGTGTCATGCCCAACTCCATTTGAGTTTCATACAATTTTCTAATTTCGTAAATTCTCGTAAATCTTCGAATTTCGAAATTTGATTTTCGGCTACTAGTCTTATGCCGAGCATGGAACGCTTCATGGCTCTCTGTACATTCTCATCATGGTCCCAGTCAAAATATCTAGCGCTAAAAATAACATAAGTATTCATAATTTTATTACCATTCTGTTTGTTCGTCGCTATTAAAAATATATGTTTGTTTTAACTGAAGTTTAGCGGAGGAATTTAAAGAATGTAACGTGCGTATGATGAATGGTTTTTTTATGGTTGCTATAAACGTAGGTCACGAGACGACGTCAAATCTCGTTTGAACACCAGCTATCGATGCTAGAGCAACAACAATGTGAGTATTTTGCACTCCGGCTTCTACTGCAATCTTCATTAATTTTCTTGGAAAGGATGCTATGTAAATTTTGCCAGTAGCTTGGATAGCGTGGAGGTTGAAAGTTATCCCACGAGAACTTAGTACCGGGATAAAAAGAACATTGTCTTATTCATGTTCATAGTCATGGTCTACTAACTTGCGAGCGATAGATGGTATTATTTATTCAAATAAATAAAATTGAACGGTCTGATTGTAATATAAAAATAGTTCAGCTCTTTACTGAATGCAAAACAAAATGTATACGGCACTTTTAACAAAACCACATTTATTTTATTTTTTGGTCTGTCTGTCCGTCTGTTTGTTCCGGCTAATCTGCGAAACGGTTGGCCAGATTTTGACGCTATTGAAGAAGAAGAATATAACCAAACATTGTCTTTCAGCGCATGAATATGTTTTTTTTATAGTTTTATTTAATTGGCCCAATTTTTTTTTTTAGTCAGTTATTTTTTTTTTTAGTCAGTATTTTATGGCATGTAAATATGCGTATTAAAACGCATATTTACATGCCATAAAATACTGACTGCATAAATATGCATTGAACCCTAATTTTTTTTTATGAAATAAATGTAGCCTAAGTTAGACCTTACAACATCAGCTATCTGCCAGTAAAAGTCCCGTCAAAATCGGAGATGCCGTTTCAGTAAAAAGCTGTTATTTTGAAATTACAAACAGACACTTCAATTTTGGTTTATTTGTATGGATTCGTTTCTGGAATATAGGAACCGGCTAGTACAGACGACAGCACATCAAGCTACCCGAAACTGTCAAATTTTCCCAATCAACCTTGAACCTAATGCTTCAGCGATAAGGTTGAAAATCTATTAAAGAGATTTGACAGATTGTAGTCACTTGATGTCTTGATGTGCAGGCGTCTGTACCTAACTTAATATTCCACATCACGTGTTAGGAAAGCGCTGTCATTGTCTATTATCGCGTTACTAGAAATTGATAAAACTGATAAACATTAGTCATTGCTCTTTGTTACGACATGTTGTTATTATTGGTCAGATGTCGCGACATTTGCGCGTAATTGTTCATTAATAATGCACTTTGTTATGAAACTCATTAGCTCGCTAGTATCGCTGCGTATGAAGGGTAGGGTGTCTCGCTCTTTTACGCGACGCAGTCATCATCATTTCACTGTTTTAAGCTTTCACGGTTTACAACTAAACTTATACTGTCACTTGCAGTCGACAGTACGACAGTATAAGTTTTCTCTCTTATATTGAGGTCGGCTTTCAGTTTGCTTTATAACCGAATGCAGCTAAATACCAGTATTTATCATAAAACGACTGTCTGTCTGACCTCCACAACCCAGTTAGTACTGGGTAACGCCGTACTCCTTGGACAGACTGGTTGTCATACTTTCGGGTCACTTGGAGATCTTTGACAGTCGTTACAGGTAGTCAGTGGCCCAAAAAGTCTGACAACCAGTCTTACCAAGGGGTATAGTATTACCCAGTACTAACTGGGTTGTGTGGGTCAGATAGGCAGTTACTCTATGTTAAATACAGCATGCAGCTGCATGCAGCATGTTGTTGTATGCAGCTGCATTCAGTTAGACTGGAAGCCAACCCTGACATAGTTGGGAAAAGGCTAGGCAGATGATGATACAGCTACAAATTGTATTTTGGATGAAAAATCGTTCGGATTTACGTTACATTTACGTCACGTGTTCTTGCTAGGGCTTCTGGTTTCATGGTGAATGTAAAAATAATTTGTAGCCACTGCAACTTACGCACATTGTTAGAAAAATATCTCAGCTCCAGTTTCATATTCATATTTCGCATTTTATAATGTACAGTCATGAGCAATAATATGTAAGAAAAAAAGAATAAAGTTTATTTTACGTCAGTTCATCAAGCACCCAGAATAAGAAAAAAATAAAATAAATAACAAATAAAAAAATGAGAAAATTCATGTGCTGTGTGCCTCACGGCTGCGCCAAAAGGTCCCTTTCAGCATTCATGCCAGACAGGTGATGCTGTCTGACGCTGCTCTTCCAATGAACCTTTGGGGGTAAGTGACGGAACAACTGTTTCAAACATAATATGGAGGTTTTTTTACTTACGCTTAGCAAAATTCAACCTTAGGATTAGACAGGTACCTACTTATTTAAAAATAATATGTTCTAACTTACTATGTTCGTAACAACATAAAATTACAACGAAATCAGTGGAAAAAAAAACACTTTTGAAAGTTGCTTAGTGTATAAAGGATGTAAAAAGTGCCCTTAACGAAGTCGAAAGGCACTTGTTCTCCCCGTTATAGCGATATTTTTTTTTTGTTCTAGACCATACCTGGGAACCTTTTAGTTACTATTCAATGCATGCATCAGCACAATGTTTTGAGCGCGTTACATTGAGTGGTAGCGAAAAAGACATCCCAAAAAAAAATGTCGTTTTTGCGTAGATTTACTTAATATGATTTACATAATGCTGGGTTGACGGCTTCGTGAAGGGTCCGTTTACACCTTGTGTAATATACATGTCAGGATTTATTCCGTTAGGCTCGTACATCATGTGGATAGACGATGGGTTTCGTGCTATGAAAACACACTGGGTGCGATACACTGTTTCTAGCAAACTAATGAATTATTTGAGATTACAACTAAACACAATAACACGGGGCACAATGAATTGGATATAGTTCCAAGACGTCTCAACTCCGCCGCGAACCGCCACTGACTGCCGCCCTCACCTCGAGCTGGACATCAGGGCTCTGTAGAAGCACGCTGTGTTGTGACTGGTAAGTAAAGGTCGCGTGATGTCACCACTGCACACTGGCGCGCTTTCCAATTCATTTTAAGTCCGTACTAATGACCGGATCCGACATACACGTTACTGCTCATGACTGTACGAAGTGGCTTAAGTAGGTTACGCACGATCACCCACGACGAAATACCGATAAAATCCGAGATTATCACTAAAATACTATTGCAAATCTATTCACGGCTAACTTCTCAATTTAAACCCCCGCAAATCGATCAAATTCTATTTTTATTGCAAAAAAAATATTTTTCACTTAAATATTTTGCGTAGGAAGACGCAATTTTCATAGTTTTGTACAAAAACAACTAAGTACTTAACAAAATATCTAATAATAGTTCTAAGTTTTGACGCAGGCTTCATAAAAAATCCCTCACAGTATTTTCGTCTGCTGATTATACAGTGTGTAAAGTTAAACGAGGACATACTTGGGACCTACCTAGCATCTACCTACCATACCTACCTAGTACCAGTAAGTAACAGTAGTAGTCCTACTTAGTATTTCATTGTAGGTACTGTAAGATACCAAAACACTGTTTTAAGCTTTCACGGTTTATAACTACACTAAAACTGTCACTTACGGAATATCTTCTGTGATTATCTAGCATTGTGAGCTTCCGATATTTCGACCAAGTCCCAAGCGCCATGATCACGGGATGACTGGAGAATGCGGGAGGTGGAATCCAGTTTTAAAGTATGCTCAAAAGGAACAGTAGATAAATAACTAATAAAATGAGGATTTGGACAAAAATTTGCTCATTGAGTTTAATAGAAACATGTCGGATAAAAATTGCCTTCATAAACATACACGATTTTCTGATAATTGTGAATTAATTTTTAGTCACTTCACTCGTAAAAGTGGTTTTCTGGAATATTTTTACGTCTGTGAATAAGTGAATAAGCATCTGTGAATAAGCATCAGTTTCCAAATTCAAAATAAATCTTAGTCCTAAAATTCGATATTATAAAAATAATTGCAGAAAATAGAAAATTTTCAAAAAATACTTGAAATATGCATTACATCGACAATTATGAACAAAGAAACAGACAAAATTGGCGTTTAATGGATGCACACAGGTCAAACTATTACGCAATAATATGAATCCATCGAATTTGAAGTTATTCATAAACGAAAAAAAAATCAAAGGAAATTAAAAAGAAAAAAAAAGTCGCAAGCAGTGAATTTGTTTTTTAATTTCTCCACTCCTCCAAGAACTTAATAAAAAAAGTCCTATGAAAATCCGACCACTATAAACTTCGTTCCACCTTTTGGATATTTTTTGTCTAATTGCACTCGGCTATAAATATTTATTTACTAATTTCAAAGAATATTTACATTATTTACAAACTACAAATCTATAATAGTAATAAAAATATGAACAAGTATCAAAATGGTTACAGGGCGTCCAAAAATTCGTCCACATCGCTATCAACAGGAAAAGTGCCCAGAAGGCTGGCAGCATTGCCACGTTGGATGGCAATACTGATTCTTTAGCCAAAAATTAGGCCCACCCTCTTTGTTTAAATTAGTTTTATTTCAAATTCCTTTAAGAATCCGAATGCGGCCTGGTTGGTTGGCATTCAAGGTTGGTTGTAAGCTATAAAACCTTACAGTACTTACTCATGAAAATAAAAACTATTACTCTACAGGACCATAGAAAAAAAATCTGCTGCTCATACATAAAAATAACTAAACTTATACTGTCACTTACGGAATATCTTCCTTTCTTCTTAGTGTCAAGTTCCAGTAGTGCGCGTATCAAAAGACAAAGAAAGAGGGTAGATAGATTTGTCTGCTCTTAACTATTTATTTTCCATCCACCAGCATTCTCCAGTCAACCTGCGATCATGGCGCTTGCAACAGTACCGAAATATCGGGAGCTCAAAATAATGAACAATCATAAAAATAACTGTTATTCCCTACATTTTACGGAGTCATGTTGACTTCTACAAGTCAACAGTTAGGGAATAACAGTTATTTTTCATATTTCAAAGCAGGTCCCATTGTACCTCTCTCTTTTAACCTAACACCCTGTATAAAGCAGGCACCAAAAAGTTAGCATCAAAGAGTTCGCGCCGTAAAAAATAAAAACAAAACCGGAGTTAGCAACAGACTGGCCACTGGAATCATAAAAAAAAAACAGCTAAGGGTCAACGTGTATTGGGAACGAAAAAGCTAGACAAAAATTTTAGTTTGAAAGGAACCACCTTGAGATTGGTTTGAGAAAACCTTTTGATGATAGCGAGTTATTTGAAACCAAAAATCAGAATTAATCGACTTAAGTTTTGACGCAGAACTTTCGAATCGCAAAACGCTATATTGAAAAGAAGTTGGGGGAATATCCAATTAGCAAAAGGTACTATTCGCAGAACGTAGGTAAGACTCGCAAAACCAGAAACAATCTAATTTAATCCAAATCATATAAAAAAATGTCACACATTTTGTCTCACGCCTTGTTATCAATGCGAATCCTACTCAATATAAAGTCGAAGACAGCATTACTTTTCATCTAATTCTACTAGGTCACCATCATCTGCCTAGCCTTTTTCCAACTTTGTTGGGGTCGGCTTCTAGTCTTACCAGATGCAGCTGAATTCCAGTATTTCCACAACCAGTTACTGGGTAATACGATACCCCTTGGTAGGACTGGTTGTCAAACTTTCAGGCTTTCTGACTATACAAAACGACTGTCAAAGATCTACAAATGACAGCCGGTGCTTTTTGAGAAACGGAGGGTACTTAACTCAAAGCATTTATTTCAATTAGACCATTACGGCCAGTTTTGAATGTCAGAAAAACAAAGAAAGCGAAGCTATAGTCACAGACACAAGGCATAATAACTTGTGAAAGTACTGTAGTTGCTCATTCCAAGGCATAGATCTTTATGAAGAAGAATGGGCAAGAAACTCCAAGGACACTCTTTTCAATTAAAATATTGTTACAAAATCTTGGTTACATCATTCATGTGGAAACTATACATTTATGTGAGAACGATGTTTGTAACGGATGGTCACTCATCCACGGACCGACTTCGTCAAGTGCGGCTTTACCACCAGGATCCACCAGGCTTTTTAGCCATGAGCACCTACAGACCTGACCTACCTACTTAACCTAGGTATTAAAAGAGAAACTAATTTCCTATGAGCCACAGCACAGCACGTATCCTCAATATTTGCGTGAATAGTGAATGAATATTTAAAGTGTCGTACGTTTCATAGCCGAGTCAATAGTTATTGAGAGTAGTGTGTGTACCTAACTACAAGTTAGTTACATCCGTCTGTAACTATGCCACGGAAAGCTTTCGTTCTACAAAACTGGGTTTAAAACTATATTTATGTGCTACTTTGTCAAGTACTTTAGCAGTATAGATTCCAGATTAAATTCCGCAATCTTTTATTTATACAAATAAATAAAATTGAAGTGTCTGTTTGTAATTTCAAAACAACAGCTTTTTACTGAATGCATATGAAAGTTACGGTACTATAAAATTTGTTTTTGTCCGTCTTTCTGTTTGCTCCGGCTAATCTCCGAAGTGCCTGGACCGATTTTGATAGGACTTTTACTGGCAGATAACATATGTTATAAGGAGTAAGTGTACTACTTTTGTTTTAGAAAAAGAATTAGGGTTATTTTTATTATTATAAGCCTGTATTGTCCCACTGCAGGGCAAAGGCCTCCCTTCCCTCTTTCCACATTTCGCGATCTAGTGCGATTGCAGGCCAATCCTTTGCGAAAGAGTCCAGCTAATCCTGCCATCTCATTCTCGGCCTGCCAAGTTGCCTTTTCCTGCTATTTGGTATACAATTAGGGATGCGTGCAAAAAAATTAAAACCCTTGAAATTATTAACAAAATCCGATAATTACTTATTTTTTATCTTTCTACTTTTATAAATGCGAAAGTTTGTAAAGATGGATGGATGGATTTTTATTACTCTGTCACGTATAAACTACTGAACGTATTTCTATGAAAATGTGGCACACAGATAGTTTATAACTTGGATCCCATCATCATCTGCCTAGCCTTTTTCCAACTGTATTGGGGTCGGCTTCCAGCTTCTAACCGGATGCAGCTGAATACCAGTATTTTACATGGAGCGACTGCCTATCTGACCTCCACATCCCAGTTAGTACTGGGTAATACGATATCCCTTGGCAAGACTGGTTGTCAGACTTTTTGGGCCTCTGACTACGTAAAGACTGTCAAAGATATACAAATGACAGCCGGGACCAACGGCTTAACGTGCTTTCCGAGGCACGGAGGAAACTCGGTATATAATGGGCGGTCACCCATCCACAGACCAACCTAGGCAAGCACGGCTTAACATAAAGATCGGCCCGAGCGGCTGTTATTATTTAGCCATGAGCTCCTCTTATAACCTGGATCCCGTGGGACTATTATCGAACTTGCAGTCATAAGCTAGTGAAAAATATACTGCCCCACTTCACATTTCCGCAAATAGAAAAGCGATAAGTTCTTGCATTTTCTATTTAAATAATGAATTGAATTTCTTCCATCTTTGAGCTTCGCTATATCTATAAATATAGAAAATGTCTTGGAGATAAGTATATTATTGAATTCTAAGTTTCCCATATTTCAAACCTCGCTATCTCGTTCTGCTACATGTATCCGACCGCCTTAAAAGCATCGGAAAATGCGAATTCTAAATTTAAACGCAACATACCAAAGAGAACAAGAGTTTGTAGTCGTAAAAAGACCATAAAGTTATAGCGGAGCCTTTGACGAGGGTCCGGTATGCGAACGAGCAGATTTTGTGATAGGCTCGCGGAGGCATTTCGCTAATACCTTTGCCTTTTATTCGAATGTTTTAAAAAGCTTTTACTCCATATCCAATATGGTGGACATTAGGATTTTAGATGTTAGATTTATGGTAATGTTTGTTTTGGCATTCAGTATGACCTCTTAACGTTTATTTTTTTTTTATAAAGGAGCACACTTTATACTTCTATATATGTAGGTACAGTATAGTAGTATCTTCATATGAAGGTAATAATTGAAGTCTAGGGCCTACTAGAAAGATTGAGGCAATACATTATGAACACGGTTAGGATATGACATGAGAAGCAGGCCAAAGAAAATATGGAACGATCGCGCGAGATGACAATATTTTGGCTAGAAAAGGGTTTTGAAAAAATTAATATATCTAAAACTAAAAGTCATTGTGAGATTATACTATACATATAACTGGATCAGACTGTTGGACCAAAAAAGAAATGACTGAAAAGCCATGCCTGAGATGAGAATGCTAAGAAGGATAAAGAAGATTGTAGTATTAAGCGAATGCATAGAAAATGAAATAATTGTAAACAAGGGATGTATGAAAGTGGTACCGGTGACTAAAAGTTGTGGGGAAAACGTTGTCATAGTGCGTATGGACATATGATGCGAAGGAATAAGGAAAATGGTATAAGGATGGTTTTGAGCATGAATGTGGATGGCTATAAAAGTAGGGGAAGACTAAAAAAACGATAGATGGAGTGAAGGATGATATGGCTAGATAGAGGCTGGCTGAGATGACGAATAATAGAGAAATATGGAAGAACAAGACTAGAAACGATGGATGGATTGTGCGAGGAATTATATGAAAGAAAAAGGAGTAAATGATAGCATGACGGTTGACAGAGGAGAATGGAAGAAAAAACGTTTTGCACCGAACCCATGCAACATGGGACAAGGGCAGGAAGATGATGATGACAACTCCAAATTAATTGGAATAAGAGCAGGATAATGATGAATATGGATGACTATAACACGTGCGCCAAAGAAACTGTGGAAGGACTGTGAGTCCATAATAAATAATATAAAACGTTACGCATAACTATCCCTCTACAACTGCAAGATAGAAACTGGATAATTACTGCATAAGTAAGGAAAAAAACACGTACTTTGCCACTTCAAATAAATTTGGATGACGACATGAGCATCATGAATAACTAGCGAAGACTAAACTGATGCGAAGATGTTCTTGAGGTTTGTTGGCAAACTCCTTGCTTCGTAGTCTTTTTGTTTTCATTTCGAATAGCTTTAACTTAAATACCAGTTTGCAATTGTGATCAGTCGGATTTAAAAAAACATTTTTCTATTAAATACCTCTAGCCTACGACCCTTAGGAGCGGAGTGGCGGGTGGAACCGCAGGGCATACATCCAAAACCTGGGTAGCATGATATTGATAATACAAGCTTTACTTTCAACAAATGCATCACATTGAAGAAAATGGTAGATCTAATAGAGATCTCAGTCCGAATCTCAATAAATAACACTAATAAACGAGAAAACAATAACATAAATACTTATGATGTAATACAAAATACGTAATTCCTTAATCAACAACAAAATAATAACGTATCGGACTCCGAACGAATCAATAGTGTTTACCACCGCGGAGACCTGAAGTACACACGCACGTGATCACAAAAATGCAACTAATCACAATATTTCAACGAATACACAAACTATAACTTTATCATCAGACACGACTATTTGCCAAGAGGTCAGGGGGAGCGAGCCCGCGCCCGCGCCGGTCAAACAACGGACCACTTCAATTCACAAACTCTACCGTATTTAGAACCTATTAAAAATAATCACAATTATAGATAATAAATGCAAAGCTAACTTTGCTGATGATGAATAAACGTTGGCCTCAGTATCGCCCTTATACAGAGGATGTAACGAGGGGTGGGGCGAAAAAAATAATAAATCGAACGGTAAATTTAATGTTGCGCAGGAGTATATCATTTGAATTGTACGCGAAGGAATATCAGTTGTATCTTGGAGTCGGCGGGAGGCGGTCGCGTGTCCGGCGGATAATTACATTTAGTGTTGTGTCTAATAGTGCGATGAAGTGCTCGATATTTGTTTGTTTGGTCGTGTGCTTGGCGAGGTTCTGCGACGGCTTGGGTAAGTACAACCCTTGGATTATCAAAAAAATCAAAAGCTCTTTTCACATTTACTAAATTATCTTTTTTAGGTCCCCATTTCTAGTGTTTATCTTTCTTTATTTGATTACAAATGGTTTTAATTGTGTTCTGTGTCATGGGTCGTGTCAAAGGGTATGAAATCGCTGTTCCTAATTTATTGTGAACCTGAACACTTCTTTAATTTCCGAGCTAAACTTGAAACATTTCGGCCTTCACGATAGTTTATTGGCAATCAATATTCTCAATAAGTATCCTTTAGCATATATAGAGCTCCTCTCTGGAGCGTTATGTTGTCATCTACAATATCTGTCTGTAATCGGCTCACTCCAGGAACAGTCGGTGTTTTTGTATAATTACTTATATATACAATTATACCCTGTAAACAGTTGTGTAAATAAATCATCCCATTCAATTCTATTCGTAAGATACGACAATCCAATGACGATAGGAGCGCTTTAGTTCCGATAAAAACTGCGATATCGCGGTGTCAGTGGAATTCCGGGCTTATTCATTGTTTTTCGGACTATTGTGTAAAAGGAAATCGCTATTTTAATAAACATATCGAAAACATTACGACTGTTTTGCCCCACGGGTTAGGTAGAGGTGTCATCATTCTCCAGCCATATACCAATTTATTTGGGATCGGCGCAGCATGTCTTCTTCTTCCATACACACTTTCCTGTTATACAGGGTGTTAACAGACCCTTCACAAAGACGTCAACCAAGCATTCTGTACATCGAACTAAGTAACTTTACGCAAAAACTATTGCTGAGATACGACTTTTTTTTTAGGGTGAAAAATCACGTTTTACGGTAGGACTCAATGTAACGCATTGAAAACATTGTGCTGATGGATGGATTGAATAGTGCGGGGATCGTGGAGGTGTTTAAAGTAAAGTTCTTACATTAAAACCACGTATTTAAAAAAAAACTTGTGAGAAAGTTGAAACTTTGACCTCCAATATCTCCGTAACTAGAAGGTTCACAGTTACGGTTTAGAACAAAAAATGATCGCATTGACGGGGAGAACTAGTGCCTTTCGGCTTCGTTAAGGGACACCCTTTATTTAAGTCCCTTGTGGAGGCAAACTATTTTTTTTCTACGGAATTAGTCATTGCTATCAACCGAGCACATCCAGTCTCCCGGATGCTACTGGGAACTGCCTGATGAGAAAACCCAACAACATTTTACACAACCAGAGCGATTTCGCGCTTAAGCGTTTATTATTTACTAGCGACCCGCCCCGGCTTCGCACAGGTGCAATATATATATATAAACCTTCCTCTTGAATCACTCTATCTATTAAAAAAAACCGCATCAAAATCCGTTGCGTAGTTTCAAAGATTTAAGCATACAAAGGGACATAGGGACAGAGAAAGCGACTTTGTTTTATACTATGTAGTGATTTTTATAAAACAAGAATTTATTCACTGGTTGACTGCGACAGGAACTAAACCGCTGGGTTTAGAACTATGATTTTTTTTACAATAGTTATGTATATAACAACTAGCTTTTGCCCGAGGGTTCGCGCGCAGTTTGGTAATGTCCCACGGGATCTTACTACCGGGATAAAAACTATATTGTGTGTAAACTATCTGTGTGCCAAATTTCATCCAAATCCGGTCAGTAGTTTTTACGTGAAAGAGTAACAAACATCCATCCATCCTCACAAACTTTCGCATTTATAATATAAGTAGGTAGCAGTGGCGAAGATTCTATACAACTCGATTCCTAACGGCTTCCCTTTGAAAAATAGTACAGTCGGCATTCTATAGACAAATAATATAATCACATTAAAGATTTGTACTCCGGCTTACCTCTCACAAAATTTGACCCTTCGCTACTGGTAGGAAGAACATTTAGGAATCGCGCGCACTACGCGGCCACGACCACAACTGGTCGCATGACTAAGGAAGGACTTTTGAAAATTCACCCCCTAAAGTAGTCAAATAGGGGATGAATGTTTGTGTTCAAGTTCTTGTAAAATAAGAGATCCGCTTACACTGGTTTTCTTCAAATTCAGCTTTAGGTCTTGAATTACATTGCATGACAATTATAAATGAGAGATGGCTATAAGGATAGACCAAAGAAATGATGCTTAGATTGTGTGAAAGATATTGTGGCTAAAAAAGGGGGTGTATTGGGTGTATTGTGGGGGAGGGGATGCAACTGGTGGCTAAAAGGCATGCGCATGGAAGAAGACATGCTGCAATAACCCCAAAAACATTGAGAGGATAAGCTGAGAGTAAAAAACTATAATAGTGAATCACTCATGTCATCATCATCTGCCTAGCGTTTTCCCAACTATGGTGGCGTCGGCTTCCAGTCTAACCGGATGCAGCTGAATACCAGTATTTTACATGGAGCGACTGCCTATCTGACCTCCACAACCCAGTTAGTACTAGGTAATGCGATACACCTTGGTAAGACAGGTTGTCAGACTTTTTGGGCCACTGACTATCTGTAAAGATTGTCAAAGATCTGCAAATGACACCCATCCATATATCAACCTAGGAAAGCACGGCTTAACCTGAAGATCGATCCGAGCGGCTGTTATAATTAAGGCCACGAGCTCCTTCACACATGTTTCCATGAAATTACTAAAGGAGGCATAATATGCAAATGTTTACTAAAATATCGGTTATTTTTAATCATTTATAATTATTTGGTGGTTTTCCCTCCTAAAGATAAAAAAATGACCTCTAGCTTTCGTCCAAAATAATGATAAAATTCAAATATATGCCTAGAAACAGATAGGTTTTATTTAGTTGTTAGTGTCGTTATAATATTGGCGTGTGCGTAACTTAAGGAAACATGACATCATCGCATCCATGCGCCTGTTCTAAAAGTTATACAAATAAATAAAATGGAATTGTCTGTTTGTAATATCAAAATAACAGCTTTTTATTGAAAGCATATGTAAATATATATACGGCAATTATAACAAAAACACATTTTTTTCAAATTAATGGTCTGTCTGATTGTCGGTCTGTGTGTCTGTCTATTTGTTATATCTCCGTAACGGCTGGACCGATTTTGACGGGACTTTTACTGGCAGATAGCTGATTATAACTATCTAACAAAGGTTACTATTATTTTAGAAAAATAATTAGAGTTCCGTGGAAAAAAAAACCCTTGGAAATGTCAACAAAATCCGATTAAAAAATGTAAGTATTTTTTTAAAAATAATTTTACGCGAACCAAGGTCGCAGGCAACAGCTAGTAGTAATTAAGGAAAGGTAACAGTTTATATCTAACACACTACTGCACGGTTTTTAACACTAAGTTAAATATCATTCTTCTGCTCTTGTCCCAATTAATTTGTGGTCGGCGCAGCATGTCTTCTTCTTCCATACTTCTCTATTACTCTACATCTCATGAGACACCTCCTTTCTTGCACACTTAAGTTAAATAATACCGAAATATTGTCTAGCTTTCCCAGCTAGTTTGAAATTTTTGGCCTGCATAACTTCCGCCATTTTATTTTATTTGGAAATCTCGGCTTATATCTCGGAAACGTGACGTGTCAGAAGTTTTTTAGTAATACGATGGCGGCAGGCCAGCTTTCATACAAAAATATTCCAACCCCTTTCTAAGGAAACTCAACCACGTTTTTTTTTTTGAAAAATAATATGTAACAAGTAACATTAAATTAAAAGTATCAAAAAACCCGCCCACAAATTGTATTATGTACCTAGTTATTTATTATCTCCTTTTAATTTCTTTCATTTTGATACCATACTCGATGGGTTTGGTTGAAAAAAAAATATTAATGACTTACAATTTAGCGCCAAAAATCCGCCATTTTGTTTTTTTTTAACACCTATCTAAAAACACTTGGATTTTTGAGACGAATCTAATGATACGTTAATCGCCGAAATCTAACCAGCCATTTAGAACATACGAGGTAAAAAATATATATAAATACGACTCTGATGATAGTGTTAGTTATATACATAATACTAGTGCTAAATCAAAAAGCGCGATATTAGGGAAAATCATTATTTTTGACTGTTGTTAAACTGGCGAACGGACTAAGATTTGGAACTTGATGGCATAATAACTTTTGTTCAGCTCAAAAATACCTATCCAACGACGAATTTACATGTAATTATTGTGGGGTGGGACCAAAATTTGCATCATCCTTAAAAAACCAAACAAAGAAAAACATAACCCTCCCTTGGCAGTCGGGTAATAAAAAAGGAATTTAAGATTTATAACAGGAGTGACGAAGCTCTTGCGCCCACAAACATGGAAACCGGTCTAACTGCACTAGAGTGACAAAAATACTATTATTAGTCAAACTAAAGGTTAAGTGCTAATTCATGTTTAGCCGAAAAAAAAGCAAAATTAAATTAGAACTTTATAAAACCAGCTTAAAATAGATAGTCGGATACCGAAGACGCGGTATAATTATATTATGCATTTTAGAGCGTTTGCACACAGTTTAATCTTGTTTAATGTGGGAAATTTTATTTTCGTTTATATTAACGCAAATCCCGGATCCTCGTGGCTAAATAAAAACAGCCGCATAGGTTGATCTTCAATGTTAAGCAGTGCTTGGCAAGGCCAGTACGTGGATGGGTAACCATCAGTTACATCTCGAGTTTCCTCCGTACCTCGGAAGGCACGTTAACCTGTTGGTCCCGGTCATCATTCTTTGACAGTGGTTTCAGTTAATCAGTGGCCCAAAAGTCTGGCAACCAGTCTTACGGACGGGTATCGGGTATTAGAAAGAAAGAAAAGACAGAAAACATATTTACTTGGCACATGCCACAACTGCACACAACAACAAAAAAAAAACAGAAAAGAAAAAAAATATTGTGTGTCTTACGGCCAGGGACCGAATTACCGTTACTTTTTTCTTAACGTTACCGATTACCGATATGTTAACGTTACAAAAGTAACGATATTTATAACGATACCCGTAAGTCCGTTAACGTTACCTATTAACTAATATTAGTATCGGTAAAAGTAACAATACGTATACCGGTAATTTATTCGCCTATCTCTTTCTAACGATGTCGGTGGGGAGTCTAGCATCTTACGATGTTAGTACAACTAGCTTCGGCGTGTAATAGGTATTGTTTCTGCGATGCATCTGCAATGATTACTTGAACACACTTACTTCGCGACGGACCTCGACGGTGAGGTCGGAATGATGCCGGCTTGTGTTTGCGTAAATTACAGGTTTCCCTACTGCTTTCCTGATGGAGGGTGATGGAATCGTCGGGGGTGATTAGAGTATACCGTCGGCGAGTCATACTGATACGTGATGGTTTGTATCGGGAGGCTGACTCCTCCCGCAAACACGACAGCTATTTATATACTGAACCATCCTTCGAGAAAGTTCCACAACTTTCTGGTACCTTCTTCACAGTTCCATAATGGAACATTCGGTTGGAGTGTATGTAACGGGGCACTGAGAAAAAAAGACTCAGAATTTTTTTGCCAAAAAAGTGTTATTTTAGCAAATCGTTTATTTTCTCGATTCTAACGTATATACCACCTAAATATAAGGATAAAAGCGTCTTGGTGTTTTTTGGCTGACCAACCGTTTGTCGTAAAAACGATGTCGAAGGAATCCTTTAATTGATAAGCCTGTATATTTTTTTTTGTATGGATAATAAAATTTGATTTTTTTGTAATTAATTATTACCTACATGTCGGGAATTACGCGCAGAGGGGTTATTAAGGGGGGCAAATTTTTCATTATTTTTGCGATAGGACACACCGTTTTCGAGATATAAGCAAATTTAGAAGAAAAAGAAAAACTGTTTTTGCGCTCGAAGTCATGGGGTCGGGAGTGTCAAGGCACTGGAATTTCAAAGACAGGTCACTCGACCTTGAACTCCAAGGTTTCAAGACCTCCAGGATCACTTGATCTTGACCTCAAAGTCACTTGTCCTTGACCCTACGGTCACTTGACTTTGACCACAAGGTCACTAACCATGAATATAAATGACCTGTTACTGTTCCTGAGAACCGCGGGTCTTGACTTTTGGAATTTTGACCTTGATCTCAAGGTCAATGCCATTGAGGTATCCCATGGTGTTCCCTACACTACTACTCCCTCATCCCACCGGGTCCCGAAGGCTTGATTAGGCGAAGGATTGTGGTCAATTTTTTCTAGGTCTTTTTTTCATAGACTATACTACTTTTCGTATGATCCACTACCATGGCATGGAAGGTAAGTAGATTTATTATTCTTTAAAAAGTTATAGTTATACTGATATACTTTGTTGCACTTCTTTCGGCCTATAATGATATTTTTTACATAAACAACTAATAATTAGAACAACAAAACAAATAGATGTATTTGGTGTTCGCCATGTTTGTGTGACCAGACGTCTTATAAAATGAAAAAGGCGCGAGCCGTCGCGTTTTCGTAGGTATCCGTCCGATCGTCCTAAAATGCTAGCTGTTGCCGCTCCGATTAGAAGCCGAACGAAAGAACTCGCGGCGCACGTTCGGTTTGGCAACGTCGCACCAGAAATTACTAGTTTTTAGCGAAGTAACGCTACTGGTAACGCTATTTAAATACCGGTAAATCGTATGATTTAACGATATTTTTAACGTTACTAGGTAACGTAGCATAACGTTAAGGTTTTGGTAAGTTTACCGGTATTTTTGTGGTAACGGTAACCGTCCCTGCTTACGGCTGCGCCAAATAGGCCCAGTTCAGCAAACTATTACACAGTGCTAACTGGGTTGTAGCTTGTGGTGGACAGGCAGGCACTCCATGTAAAAAACTGGTATTCAGCTGCATCCGATTAGACTGGAAGCTGATTTGGGAAAAGGCTAAGCAGAATAACACAATATCTCTAACTGGTCTTGTGCAATTAAGTCCAAAGATTTTCCATGTGAGTGCTTCTGCACGCGTACTGTGTAGCATTTACACCGTATAAAAATGGAGGGAAAAACCATTTTACACCAGATATGTCTATTCTTCGTATAGTAGAGAGATAGAAGGGGTCATGCTACGCGGGCTGAAAGATTAGTTAGAAAAGTTATTGTATGTCGATGTTGTATTACAAAAATATGATTTTTAGCACGATAATGGATTTGCAACTTACGTCTCAGCGCCGAAAACTGAAAATGTATGCGTCATTGAGCGTCCCTTACAATATTTCAAATTCTCACCGTCAGTATTGCCCTGAAGTAAAAGCTAGAACTGCCACTACTGATTCATTCGTTAACCATGACTATCAGGCGTCAGGCTGCGACCCTATAGCCAAAGACACCTTAAAAATCCACAGATTATTTTGAAAAAGTTTATTCTGATATTAACAGATCTCCACCTACCATTTCTTTCTACGTATTAAACATAACATCACGTCTGTAATCCCCGGTAGGTTCTGCAGAAGTGTACTTAACAGTACACCCACATTTCGCCAGTTATGTTTATGGCATGTAATAGGGGGCAAGCTTATTGCCATCCACCCAGCACAAATAACTCAAGTAAACGACGTAATTTTATGTATTGTGCAAAAATAATGGGGAAAACATAAATCGTTTATTCAATTAAGGCTGAGAATGAAACTTTTTTGAGAGTTACAATTATAGAAGACGGACCCAAAAGTATAAGCTTGGAAGATTTGAGAAGAGATATACTCCCCAGCAACATCTGTGTTACCCAGTATCTGGGTTGCGGAGGTCAGATAGACAGTGACTCCATGTAAAATATTGGTAATCAGCTGCATGCAGATGGAAACCGACCCAAATATGGTCGGAAAAAGGCTGAAGATGATTATGAATCTCTTTGAGGACAATGCCTTCGGTAAATTCATGTCTGGCGCCAACCAATTTCAGTCCAATACAAAGTCCGCAACAATTTAGTTGTAGACGTAAAAAAAACAGTTCTCAGTAAAACTATTGATGTTCATATAAGTGATTGGTGGTCGCTTGACGCAAATCGAAGCTCGATTGGATCCAATTGGGCGTGATTGAGCTGATTAGTAAGGCGCCAAACTCGTACTGCTTTCGACATTGGTACTATTTTTAGTCTTATCAGTAATCAGAACTTTTTTCTGGGATGTCACCTTGCTGATGGGTCTATCTTTAGGTTAAGCTGCGCTTGACTAGGCTGGTCCGTTGATGGGAGACTATCTATTACATACTAAGTTTCCTCCGTCTAAGCCGTTAGTCCCGGCTGTCATTTGTAGATCTTTAACAGTCGTTACAGGTAGTCAGTGGCCCGAAAGTCTGACAACCTGTCTGACTCGTACCAAGGGGTATTACCCAGTACTAACTGAGTTGTGGAGGTCAGATAGGCAGTCACTGTATGTAAAATATGTATTCGGTTAGACTGGAAGCCGACCGCAACATAGTTGGGAAAAGGCTAGACAGATGATGCTTTGTTCCGGTTTGATGGGTATAGCAGCCGAGGGGTATCATACAAGTCAATTCTGATTTTGATTTTCCCCGACGGTCCATAACAACTTTGCTCTGGATTTGCAACGCTTCTATATTGTTACGGAAGTAACTATGTATCTGTACATTTATCATTAGGAAGGATTGTTAACCGGGCACAAATCCGGATGGGGAGACTTGCCCAACCCGTGTCGTGGATCAATACCCTAAAATAACTAGACATCTGCTGTTCCATACATTTTACCGTGTAGGTATTGCACTTTTGTAGGAAACAGCTGTTTTTTTTTATAACCGATGAAAAATTTTCTCAGAATGATGTCCTGAATAAGTGGTAACCGTTTTCGCGTCGGTGTCCCTATCCCTACCACCCCTTATATCTAGAACTACGTGGACAGCTTTTCTCAAATTATATAGCCAACTGCGATGTACCAGTCAAACATTTTCTTATTATCGCCGCTGGTAAAGCCTTGTCCAAAATCAAGTAAGGTTTAGAATTAGCAGCTTTTAAACGCCAAAAGAGCAGCAGCGTTTTTAGAGCAGCGGTGGCCCCATGGTGGCAGTCCCGACTTACGAGCAGTAACTCGTGGGTTCGAAACCAGGCAGGCGCATTACTTTGTGTAAATTATTTCATCACCACTGCTCTCAAACCGATGAAGGAAAACATCGTGAGGAAACCAGCATGTCCTAGAACCAAAAAATTCGAAGACATGTGACATCTACCAACCCGCACAGGGCCACCTGGTGGATAGAAGGGAATGGGATATAGCCCATTCCCTTCATAGAGAGGAGGCGTGTGTACCAGCAGTGGGATCATTATAGGCTGATTATGCTAAACGCCAAAAATTTCAAAGATAGTTCTCCAAAACGCCCACCCTTCATCATCTTTTATCCCGAGGAGAAGAACTGGCGGAACAAACTCACCAGAAATACATCTGTCTATTATGCTAGCAGAAGAACACCCCACAATGCACTTATCAATGCGTCTAGTTTAAATGCACTACAATATGCTAACACAACCAGCCCACGACCTTCGCAAGCTGAAGCATCAACATCATGCAATGAAACGATGTCAAATAATATAATTAGACACACAATAGCGTGATTGTGTTGTGTGGGAACGGTTTTCCTTGACGCTGAGACCTCACAAGATGCTTCGATTATAATACCCGGATAAGAATTTATAGTAGACGCTAATATTTTACCGATAATTGTGTGCTGTCATAACTATTCATTGTGTTATTGGAAAGTAAAATAACCTATATTACTATACTAACTAACTTAAAAATAAACTTAAAAAATGGCGTCAAAAAACTCCTCCTCAACGTAGTCAACTGAAATTATTGGAAAGTAATACAGGGCGATTTAGTTACATACAGAGAATACAACCGCTCGGGTCAATCTTCAGGATAAGCCGCGCTTGCCTAGGTTGGTCCGTGGATGGGTGACCACCGAAACCTACAGAATTTCCTCCCTAGCTCGGAAAGCACGTTAAGCCGTTGGTCCTTGTTGTCATTTATAGAACTTTGACAGTCGTTACAGTCTGACAACCAGACCAGTCTTACCCCCTTGGTATCGTATTACCCAGTACTAACGGGGCTGTGGAAGTCAGATAGGCAGTCTTTCCATGTTAAAGTTAGACTTGAGGTCGACCCCAATATAGATGTGAAAAGGCGAGGCAGATGATGATCCTTCAAGCAGGTGAGCCAAAATGCTTAGGTCTTGATAATCAGTTCTTCAATATTCATTCCTGGATACATCTTTCCGTTGATCTCCCACTTTTTTTTATAGCCATCCACATTGCGCTCCTCAGCATATGTCCGCACTACAACATTCAACAACTCTTCTGCTTTTCTGTCTGCAAATAATTTTGAGATCAGTCTAAAGGTGCATCTGAACGGGCAATATTTTCACTGCGTAAATATTAATCCGCATTGTCATATTGCCGAGATATTTTGCAATAAATGTATGAATTTGGATGAGTATAAGAGTAGAGAAAGGACAAATAAATGATGGATGGGCTGTGTGCTGGATGATATGGCAAAAATGGAGGTCTCTGATGAGTAATAGAGAAGTATGGAAGAAGACATGCTGCGCCGACCCCAAATGATTTGGGATAAGGGGCAGAAGAAAGATACCGGAAATATTGTAAATATATTGCCCGTTTAGGCGCACCACAAGGAAATTAGTCTTTAATCCTAAGCAATTACTGTGCAGGATAATTTCGCTGCATGCAACCAAGTAAATAAAGTAAGAAATTTTGCAAAAACCATTGTCTATTGTTCAAGTTTCTTTTTATTTTCCTTGAAGGTCTAGGTTTTATGTAAGTGATATTAGCAGATATTTCTTTGGGGGATTTTCTGATGGGGGAAACCTTATAATTATTGTCTTCTAAATAGGAATCTCTACTTGATAGAAAGAGATAAAGAAGCTAAGCTAGAGCAGGTAATCACCTCAATACTTATTTTATTTTATTTTATTTGGGAAACAAACAATCATACACTGAGTGTTACATCTAGATAAACAGTATGCTGTAAGTAAATGTACAATCCACTACGTTTCCACATATTACTAGCTTATAGTAGATACAGTTTTGGTAAACTTAAGTAATAAAAATATAAAACAACAATACAATTTTTCGCTGTCTAATAGTTAAATAATGAAAAAAGGAAATAATTAAATTAAAGGTTTTGAGCAAGGCGCATAAGAATCTGTTTTTTAAATTTATGTTTAGATAGGGCAAATACATCGACATCATTAAAGTTATTATTGTAAGCTTGAACCAATCTCTGGAGCGGCGCTCTCCTTCCTGCATTAGTACGACAGGGAATACGATCAACCTTCTCCTCGAATATAGCTGGAAGTAGACCTTCTCGTAAAAGAGCCTTCTACGGCGCACACGCACCGTTTAACTTCGGTAAATTATGTAGCGATGAGTACAATCAGTGAATAATGCCCCCATGGCTGGGACACATGCCTCCGATCTGTGAGAGAGTGGGCGAATTTTTGGTTCTAGGACATGTCTCCTTACGATGTTCTCCTTCACCGTTTTGAGAGCAGTGGTGATGAAATAAATTACACACATTAAAACGCTTGCCTGCATTCGAACGCATGGCGTACAATTACAACACGTACGTCCTAGTCGGAACCGTTATAACATATGCCGCCACTGCTCTCCTGTGTAGGGATAGTCTATCTGTACAATTTAAATCGAAAGTTTACAATAATGGCTGTTTCAAGATGTTTCAGTTCGGCAATAACCGTGTTGCCTAAACAGCACCTCTGGCGGCGAACTCCTTTACAAGCCAGGCCACCATCACCGACCTACAAATTAAAAACTCTCCGCTCCGTCTCCCAAGCCCACAAGTGTACATTATCAATAAGCGAAGTCTACGGAGGCGACGTCACAGCCTTATCTGAGGTCGGGGGTCGCATCCGACGCGACGCGTTCATTCATAATAATATGGACGCGGCCCGACGCTATCCGATGATGACGTCAGCAACTACGCGCCGCCCGCGCAGCCGGATTTTGTTAAGTTTAATACGTTAATGACAATATTTACTATTATTATAAGAGTTATAATTGCTTGTGAGTAACGATTATGTGTTTGCCCTGTGAGACTACTTTCGCACATTAAAATGATGGTCTTGAATGTGATACAAATTTTCTGAGTTCTAAAAAGGTGGAGAAAGAATGGAAGAATGGATGGTGAAAGATGGATGGATGATTCTAACCTAACGGCGACAGCGAAGATAGAAACGTCAAAAATACACCGTGACTTTTTAGTCGCCTTACAAAGGTGGTCCACTCAATTTATCCGACATAAAATACCTCTAGGCACGATTTCTTTTACAATTAATTAAGATAATAAGCACAAAGAAAAATAAATAATACATTACAATTATAAAACATCCTGTTAAAAATGTTAACGTCTCAAACGGTAGAACATACCTACGCAGCGCACGAGGCGAGTAGATCATCGCTCGCAACAGGGTGTTTCAACTACGTCATGCGTCATAATTAATAATATTTTTATTTTTAAATTATTAAAATCTCATAAATAAAAAAAAAAAATCTCATAATATTTTTTATGAATGTTTAGTAGTCATTGGATACATGAAGTGGGCTGCCGTTGTAAGACGAGAAAAAAAGTCACGGTGTATATGGGACTGACAGACTACTTAATTATAGTATAACCACTTTAAGTGTGCAGTTCAAGGTGGCGCTGCTTGTCAAGAAAATTTGCATCGATATGTCAAACTCGGTACATTTACATTGGTTCTGTGTTTTCCCGCCTGCACAGATAAGTTGGTTGCAGTGTACCGAAAACTGGTGGCCTACCATGACGTATTAAAGCAGGAGTAATTCCAGTGTGGGAAAGAGATGGCGCTAGACGACCTGTATAGCTCTTTCTCTTTCCCACACTGGAATTACCCCAATCCTGTTTAAAATGCAACTTGTTCTAAAGGGCCAAAGTCCAAGGTCCGAGTTTTCAAATAGTTAATCTAACCATCCCCTTTTACCTTCGTCCAGTAGTTGGTTCAAAGACTTGCCTCATCTTAGCGTGTCGGCCAAGAACTGAGCCACTAGTTTGGCGCCTTTTTTTTTCGGATGGGATATCAATAATGACCCTTCCCGCTCTGGGCGGAGCGGAAGGGAGTGTCAGACTTATACTAACTAAAACCCATCGATGTTCTTTCTTTGCCCTTTGGGTTCCAGGGCCGCGGAGTCTCTTTCGAAAAGTCCCGCAGCCCCGGCAGGCATCGGCCCTTGCGGACACCTTCCTGTTTCCTGACATTAGGACACGCAGGATACGATATTAAGTGCCCTATCATTTGTGGAACAGCCCCACGTTTACACTCCAGGGCAGAGTCATTCTTCAATCTTCACCTGAGCAGGTTTTCCTTGCTGCGACCAACCTGGGTCTGGAGAGTTCAGCTTATATTCCCCTTTATCGAAGATGGCCCTATGATTATTTCCCACACTTTCAATATAACTAAGACAAGAGACACTGGCAGGTTGACTCTGGTTCGAGTTACCCACAGGTTGGTCACTAGAAAAAGTTTGATTTTCGAAATTATAATTTAAGTGCCTCTTTGGTCTTCTGATCCCCGGATCGGGAAAGTGTTATTGTGTTTTTCCATCAGAATCTTCCCAGTAACAGCCACGGAGTGAGTTTGTGCCTGGTTGATGGCAATAATAGGCTCGCCCCCGATTATTATGGAACTTAAAGATAACTGGCGAAATAGGTACCTACATATCCTAACCCTTCGGGGATTCCCGGCGTTATGTTTTGTTATATTTTATAATTTCTTCCTCGATGCAGATTCCTGGGTCATATCTCATTGCTTCAAGGAAAAAGCAGCTATTGCCAAGCCAGTCCGACTGGAAAAACAAGTAAAAAAACTTGAATTTTAATTGCAAATTGCAATATTGTATAATTATGTGGACATCCTTATATTTTCCTGTACATTTTACCTTAATACTTATGTAGGATAAATAATATGATGGGTGGACTGTGTGAAATATGATATCGCTAGAGAGGATGTGATCACTGAGATGACGAGTAATAGAGAAGTATGAAAGAAGAATTCAAGCTGTGCCGACTCCAAACAAAGAGCAGAGCACCCGCCATTTTACCTCTTCATCACCCATGGTGAGCTGTTAGAGAATGTCTAAGACACCTTACTTGTGTGCGAGAAATTAAACTAATTAAAAGGGCAGGGGAATGATAATCTATACTAATATTATCAATCACGCCAGAACGGCTGAACGGATCTGGATGAAGGCACAGAGATAAATTATAGTCTGAAATAGCACATAGGATACTTTTTTTTTGCTCTCACTTCCACATCAAAATTTCCACGCGAACAAAGTCGCGGGCAACAGTTAGTAAATAATAAGCTTAAAAGTGTTAACAAATACAGGGTGTATAACAAGACCCCAACGAAGCCGTCAACCAAGCATTCTGTACGTCAAACTAAGTAACTTTACGCAAAAATTATTGCTGGGAAACGACTTTTTTTTTGGGGTGAAAAATTACGTTTTACGGTAGGACTCAATTTAAGGCACTCAAAATATTGTGCTGGTGGATGCATTGAATAGTACGGGGGTCGTGGAGGTGTTTAAAGTAAAAAAATACATTAAAACGTATTTAAAAAAAAAACCCCAATATCTCCGTAACTAGAAGGTTCCCAGGTATGGTCAAGAACAAAAACAAATACCTATCGTTGAGTAAAAAAGGTTGAAAGACTTTACATGAACAATATAATACGTTAATTGAAAGACAAAAATGAAAATATAAAAATACCTCTAAAGCACAGATGTAGTTTGCCCCAGCCTATGGGCCATGGCTTTGGCATCGGAAAAGTCTTTAATCACACCTTTGGTCAAATTTTGTTTGCAGCTTATTTGGTACACAATCTATTGAGTGCCTTCCATATACGGCGTTGGAGGTCACGTCCAATTGGTTGATGTTCCTTGGGATCGACTTATTTGGGAGGTGGTGATGGTTTAACATAACAGCACGCCTGTTATCTCCGAAGGGTTAGGCAGAGGTGAGGTGTACATTTCGCCGGTTATGTTTCCGTCGCATGTAATAGGGGGCAAGCACAAATCCAGACTCCGTGGCTGCTACTTAGAAAATTAATAGAGAACTAGTAAAATGAAACGACCGGCGCCGACCCTCAATAAATTAAGACAAGGGAAGGAGGTCATGATAATTTAAGAGTCAAATAATATGTGCATATTCCGTGTTATAAATCCAAATGCAAAACTGTCATTCAATTTACATATCCGATCAAAAAAAACGGTACAAAAATTAAATTGACACAAAATGTAAACAACGAAATATATTTTCTGAAGTAAACAAAATGTATAACCGGATTTTGTATAAATTTGCAATCATTAGGAGGTTTTATCGGCCGATAGCGGAGTACCGTTAAGTTGGTCGGTCGCTTGTTGCTTAGCGCATGTCCCGCATAAAGTAGTCCTGACTACACTGCAAGCAAGGTTTAACAACCCAGCTTTGCCAAGAGACATATTTATTTTTATAATATAAAGTAAGTAAATGTTCAAAGGTAAACTATAGTAACGGGTTCAACAATACCATTAACGAAGCCGAAAGGCACTTGCTCTCTCCGTCATTGAGACCTTTTTTTGTTCTGAACTATATCTGGGAACCTTCTACTTACGAAGATATTGGGGGTCAAAGTTCCAACTTTTTCACAAGTTTTTTTAACTTTAGGTCCTCCACGAACCCCGTTCTATTCAATGCTTCCATCAGCACAATGTTTTCAGTACGCTACATTGAGTCTTACCGTAAAACTTGATTTTTCACCCCAAAAAAAAGTCGTTCCCAAGCAATAATTTTTGCATAGAGTTAGTTTGATGTACAGAATGCTTAGTTGACGGCTTCGTGAAGGGTCCGTTTACAGCTTGTATAAATAACTATTTTAAAAAGTAGGTACCTATTAAAAGCAAACACTGAAGAAGAAAACATCAATTTGGAGTCGGATGAGATGCAACAATTCAAAATATAATAAAACGAGCACAAATGTGCAATATTTAACCGATATCTTGTTTTGACCGAATTATCATTTTCATACGTGGAAACAGCCAATTACCATGACTTTAATTTTGCCCCACGTTGTAGAAGAGATGTCACATTTTTCCGAACTCGTTCTGTCTCGCCTTTTTCTTCGCCGTATTGAGAGTAGTGGTGATGAAATACAATACACAAATTAAATCATCAGTGACTAACGTAATTTTAATATCTTCTAAAATATATAAATATCTTCTCACGAGACTTGTCTAGATAACTTCCTCTTAATTTATTGCCTCCGTTCTGCAGTTACGAGTTTAAGTTCACAAATGTCATTAACACAGGACTATAAATAGATAGTACCTTAGTCTGATATTAGGCGCTGAGCAGACGATGGACTATTTGTCCGTTGGTTAGACACTTTGCAACAACCGTCATCATCTGTCTACCTTTTTCCCAACTTAGTATCCAAACAAATCTAATCGGTTGCAGCTTAGTAGGTACCAGTATTTTACATGGAGCGACTATCTATCTGACCTCCACAATCCAGTTAGTAATACGGTACCCGTTGGTAAGACTGGTTATCAGACTTTCTGGCCACTGACTATCTGTTACGACTGTCAAATGACAGCCGGAGCCAATGGTTTATCTTGGTTTCCGAGGCACGGAGAAAACTCGGTATGTAATGGATGGTCGTCCATTCACGGACTGGCCTTGGCAAGCGCTACTTGACCTCGAAGAACCGACCCGTGTGGCTGTTTTTATTTAGCCCACGAGCTCCTCACATAATTTGCAACAACCAATGAACAAACAATAGATGAAAAACAAAGCGGCAACCAATGGGCAGGATTCATTTCAACGGTAATTTTTGTTCATCGGACAAATAGTCCCTCGTCTGCTCAGGGCTTTATGGTCTATATTTGCGGAGTTTCCTTGCGGCTGGCTATAAATACACGCTAAGATAACATTACCTTACGAGCTTTACTCGAAGTTCTATTTTGAGCTTTAAGATAACAAAGATTTATGTTCTGTGATTTAATAGAGATAGATTTGTGTGTTTATTTATTTTTAGTTCGTGTTTGAATAATAAGTATGCTTTTTTTGCTGTGTGAACGTTAATTATGTTTATACGGAGAATTTGTATCTAAAAAAACTGTATTTGTGTAAATTATAGATAACCGGATTGATATCGGAAAATTTGGTGAATATTTTTGTACTCGGGATACTGCAGTGAGCCAATTAATTAATTTATGCTTACAAAATTTAAGAAATTATCAATACAAATAAATAAAATTTAAGTATCTCTTTGTAATTTCAAAATAACAGCTTTTTACTGAATGTATATGAAAGTATACGCGGTACTTACAATTGTTTTTTTTTTAGTTTTCTCTCTGTCTGTTAGTTCCGGCTAATCTCCGAAACGGTTGGACTGATTTTGACGGGTATTTTACTGGCAGATAGCTGATTTTATAAGGAGTAACTTAGGCTATGTATTGCTTGTATTTAAGAAAAACGATTAGGGTTCCGTGTAAAGAAAATTAAAACCTTTGAAATTGTTAACAAAATCCGATTCAAATAGAGAAGTAATATTTTTATAATATATTCCCGCGGACAGAGGTCGCGGGCGATAACTAGTAATTATTATAATCAAGTACAATATGTAGGTATGTGATACCTTTACTGTAAGTACATTTTTATTTTAGGTACCTCCGTCTAGTCAATTTTAACGCCGACCCCAACATAGAAGAGAAAGGGTCAGGTAGACGTTGATGTAGTTGAAAATTAGCTTTAATAACAATATTATTTTTGAATATCCATGCTTACTGAACGGATTTAGCTATATATTGTTACTTTAATGTTTATTTATTTTAGTGTTCCTGTGTTGTATGCTGTGCAGAAATAAGATTTTTTCTATTGTTCCTTTTAAACACATTTAAATCATGAATTAAGATAGATAGATAATATATACTTAATTTTACACCAAAATTCTACCAGTTTTACAATATTGCTAATTCTATGGTTACAATAGAGTTCTTATCACTGGTGGCTGTCTTCTAGATAGATGGAGTGCACGAACTTAAAACAAAAAAAAAAAGCGTAGTGTGCTGGTAAATTTGGCCTCAAGTGTATCAGGTGGTGTATACCTGTACGTGGGCGGGCCGGTCGAGGGCATTAGCCGCCGATGTCCCCTCAGCATCATAACACCATATAATACGTACATAATGTGCCCGTTCCCATACTAACTACGTGTTGTAGAGGTAAAGTTACTAATGTGCTGACTTTGAACTTGAGCGGTCGGTTCATGTGCAATGTTATGCATATTTAGAGATGTGTAATGACTTGGGACTGGGAGCTTTGCCATGTGTTTACATAACATGGGTTTTTATGTGAGTTTGTATAATTATCACTTGCTTTCGGTGAAGGGAAACATCGTGAGGAAACCAGCCTGAGAGATATTGCTCGACGGCATGTAAAGCCAAGTTAGAGGCCCATGGGCGGCATAAAAACTCTGACGCCATGTGAGTTGCATTGAGCATGAGGTCTTGCGTTGTGTTATTGGGTTTTTCCATCAGGAATTTATCGGTAGCAGCTTTAGTCTGGATCTGGGCTTGACCGGTTGAGGGCAAATAGGCTTGCCTTAAATTACATAGGACTTAAATAGACCTGGCGAAATTTGGGTGTCTTAAACACATATGACTGTTTCTAAAATACAAATAATAAAAATAATATAATAAGACCTTTTTATACCGTGTTTTAAGCAAATAAATATATTATTATATTATTATTATTAAATAAAAATTTAGTTTTTCATATTTAGTATTCTCCTTCGAGGACACTTTTATTAACCTTATTTAATTTTATGAGCCTGAGGTAATTTAGGAACAGCCACAAGTGGCCTAGGAACACCTTTGCTAACTACCTGAAGATGACGAGCGTGATCTTATGTTAACATTATTTTAAATCAATATAATTCAAAGAGACATCGACACACCTGCGGAAGATGGAATATCCTCAACGCTACTGAAATTAGGTGTGTTTGCTACGTCTTCAATTTGAACAAAATATCAGACCAGTCAGCATAGAAAGCCTAGTTTTCAAAGGGTCACTAAAATGGCTGTCAGTAAAAGTAAAGAAGGCACATATTCTCCCCGTCATTGCGATATTTGTTTTGTTCTAGATCATACCTAGGAACGTTCTAGTATGGAGATATTGGGGGTCAGAAATCCAACGTTTTCACAAGTTTTTTTTTAAATACAAGTTTTAACTTGACTTTAGCACAATGTTTTGAGTGCGTTACATTGAGTTCTACCAAAAAACGTGCTTTTCACCCAAAAAATGTCGTACCGTTTACACCCTGTATTTTCCAAACTTGAAATTCTTTATACTTTAAAGATGGCGGATAGCGCTATATTAGACGGCCATTGAATAGGCCAGGTTGCATTGCGAGTTTAAAAATCGAATGACGTTTTTATCTAACTTTTTCAGTCCGCGGTGCCAAAGTTTGGTCACTAATGATGACCGGAGGCGCCAAAGGCATAGTTCCGGCCAATACTCATTAGCCTGCGCCGCTGCCATGCGATAACTTTTGCTAATGAATTCACCAGAATTTTATTAATAAGCTTATTTCTTTTGGTGTATATATTCGGCTTATCATGGCGATTTAAAAAAATGGCTAAAACCCTATGGTTTTTTTTTCGGATGTGAAATCGTCAAATGACAAGCTCTGGGCGGAGCGGAAGGGAGTGTCAGACTTCTACTGACTAAAACCCAGTCTCCATGTTCCTTCTTTGCCCTTTGTGTTCCAGGGCCACGGTATCTCTTTCGAACAGTCCTGCAGCCCAAGCCCTATGGTATTGGCTTAATATTTGAATAAAGCTTTTTACGTGTAACATAAACTGTTCAAGATGGAAGCGCCACTTTTTCATGAAATAGTGGGTTAAATGAACTGAAAGGGTTGTATTGATGATTTTAATGATTATAACTCTGTAAAGCCATATTTGTTACGGTCGCGAATCATATTTTAATCAACATACAACCTGACACTGACCTACTATTTGCCAAAAAAGTGGCATAAGCAGGATACATAAGTCTAAAAAGTTATCAGAAATAATTTTCGAAATTACCTTTAAAAAAAAAAAGATAATTGGTAATTTCTGTTTCTATGGAAAATCTAATCCTGCAGTCTTCAGATGAGGTGTGGAAATACCGGCAGCTCAATAGACGGATCTCTAAATCCTTGAAGAGCGACCTCCGCCGCTTTAATACCGAGCGTATTAAAGACGCTATTGAGCGGAATAAAGGCTCCAAGGTATTTTCAAGAGATCTGGCTATTGGGCAGAGCCAGCTAACGAAACTGAAGACCGACGATGGCAGGATCGTATCCGCCAAACCGGAGCTGCTGAGGGAGATCGAGAGTTTTTATGGGCAGTTGTACACTTCAACTAGAAATCCTGTTGCAACTCTAGCTAACGACCCAAGAGCTAGACTGACCCGACACTATACCGAAGACATTCCGGATGTCAGCCTGTACGAGATTAGGATGGCTCTTAAACAGCTTAAGAACAACAAGGCACCGGGTGATGACGGAATTACGGCCGAACTCCTGAAGGCGGGTGGAAAACCGGTACTTAAGGCCCTTCAGAAGCTGTTTGATTCCGTCATACTCGAGGGGAAAACGCCGCAGGCATGGTGCAGGGGTGTGGTGGTACTCTTCTTCAAAAAGGGCGACAATGCCCGGCTGAAGAACTATAGGCCCATCTCACTTCTAAGCCATGTCTACAAGTTGTTCTCAAGAGTCATCACGAATCGTCTCGCGCGCAGGTTTCACGATTTTCAGCCTCCCGAACAAGCCGGATTCCGAAAAGGCTTTAGCACCGTAGACCACATACATACGCTGCGGCAGGTTATACAGAAGACCGCAGAGTATAACCTGCCTCTCTGCTTGGCGTTTGTGGACTATGAGAAAGCCTTCGATTCGATCGAGACTTGGGCTGTACTGCAGTCTCTCCAACGGTGCCAAATCGACTATCGGTACATCGAGGTGTTGAAGTGTTTGTACAAAAACGCCACCATGTCAGTCCGACTTCAGGACCAGACCTCAGAACCTATCCTTCTGCAGCGAGGTGTAAGACAGGGAGACGTCATATCTCCGAAACTGTTCACCGCTGCACTGGAGGATATCTTCAAGGTTCTGGACTGGAGAGGGCTAGGCATCAACGTCAATGGCGAGTACATCTCTCACCTTCGGTTTGCCGACGATATAGTGGTCATGGCTGAGACCATGGAGGACCTCAGTACAATGCTCGATGACCTTAGTAGAGCTTCCGAAAAAGTGGGTCTTAAAATGAACATGGACAAAACCAAAATCATGTTGAATACCCATGTAACACCCACTCCTATCAAGATCGGAGACTCTACACTCGAAGTTGTAGACGATTATGTCTACCTTGGACAAACGATCCAGTTAGGTAGGTCTAACTTCGAGAAAGAGGTCAATCGTCGAATCCGACTCGGCTGGGCAGCGTTCGGGAAGTTGCGTGGTATCTTCTCGTCCAACTTACCGCAGTGTCTCAAGACGAAAGTCTATGACCAGTGTGTGTTGCCAGTGATTACTTACGGGACCGAAACATGGTCGCTCACAATGGGCCTTATCAGAAGGCTTAAAGTCACCCAAAGGGCAATGGAGAGGGCTATGCTCGGAGTTTCCTTGCGTGATCGAATCAGAAATGAGGACATCCGCAAGAGAACCAAGGTAACCGACGTAGCCCGAAGAATAGCCAAACTGAAGTGGCAGTGGGCAGGGCACATTGCTCGCAGAACGGATGGCCGATGGGGCCGAAAAGTTCTGGAGTGGCGACCGCGAACCGGAAGACGCTGCGTTGGAAGGCCTCCCACTAGGTGGACCGATGACCTGGTGAAGGTTGCAGGGATCCGCTGGATGCGAGTCGCACGGGACCGGTCAATGTGGCGACACTTGGGGGAGGCCTATGTCCAGCAGTGGACGTCTTTCGGCTGAAATGATGATGATGATGATGATGATGATGGAAAATCTAAAATCGGTCCAATTAAGCTGTAACACTATTTTTAGAAAATGTTCTTCAAAAACTTTTTAGACCTATGTATCCTGCTTATGCGTATGAAGTTTCATTAAAATCGGTTCAGTCATTTCGAAAAAAAGGACTTGAAAGTTTGTATGAAATGCCGTAAGTTGTAAACGCTCTTCCAGTGACTAAAGACCGATTGCATACAGCCGGCCTAGTGCGAGTTTTTGTCACTTACAAAACCTACTCCGACTCGAGAAAGTAAACTTCAATTTGAAGAATTGGTAGTTCAGTTTCAGTGCAATCTGAAGTTTGAGCATAATGCATGTTAGTTGTGTATTTTTTTTTACATCTTATGTTTCCCGTTTGACGTGTACCAAACTCCGAATTTTATGTATTTACTGTCCTAGTGAACTTAGAGAGCCCTGATACTATGGGTGTTTTTTTATACAGTTCAATCTTAGCTTGGGTGTCAGAGGAGTATAAGTAAGTCTGTGTTAAGTACCATTCTCAACTTAAACTTAAATAATAAAGGGTGTCAAAAGACCCTTAACGAAACCGAAAGGCACTTGTTCTCCCCATCATTGCGACCATTTTGTTCTGGACCATACCTGGGAACCTTCTAGTTACGGAGATATTGGGGGTCAAAGTTCCAACTTTTTCACACGTTTTTAAGGTTATAACTTTTCTTTAAACACCTTCACAACCCCCGTACTATTCAATTCATCCATCAGCATAATGTTTTAAGTGCGTTACATTGGAGTCCTACCGTAAAACGTGATTTTTCACCACAAAAAAAAAGTCATTTCCCAGCAAAATTTTTTACGTAGAATTACTTACTTTAATAAAAAAGAAAAAAGAAAAGTATTTATTAGACTCACACAGGACAAAACAAAAAAAAATGTACAGAATGCTTGGTTGACGGCTTCGTGAAGGGTCTGTTTACACCCTGTATATTGTTGAAGCATGTAGTGACGTTGGAATTGTAAGCTGGAAATAAAGATTTTTATTATGTTTAAGTTGTGAACGCACTATGCCCTCAGCTTCTCATTACTTATATTCGGAACTACAATGTTAAAATCGGATCGAATCGGATAAAAAAAAATGCAGTACAACAAAAAAACTATTTTTAGTTACAGATAGATGGGATCATTGAAACTGTGTGATAATTCACATGTGTTCCTAGCTACGATGGTATTTTTTTTTCTTTCGTATCGGTTCGAGATATATCTAATTTCTTGATAAAATTTATAACAGTAGGTATCGAATTTTATTAGCCTACGTCTGCAAATAATTCATACAGCTATGTTTTAAGTAAATAATCTTCTTTACTTACTGAACGCAGGAAATAAAAGATTCAAAAAGAAATCATATATAGATAACATTAGGTAAAGGGCGTTACCCAAACACGTGGGTTGCGTTACCTCATGGCCATGAGCGGAAAGTACATAAAAAAAATTGCTTAGAGCATGCCACGAATCACGGAAACACGACTTGCGTAGGGACTGACGGAAACAGAGTCATGTTGTAAGTTGCGACCAGTCGCATCGCTCGACGCCGTGGACAGGGCCTTAGGCGGGAAATTATGTCCTTATTGATAAATGTTTCCTCAAGCTAAAGACTCAAGAATGACACGGTATGTAGGTACATACAATAAATAATACAGAAATATTTTATATATTTACAGGAAAACGATGCAAACCCATTTGTAACCGTCTCATAAAAATAGTGTCGGTGGGAATTCTAAGAAAACTGGTTATGTTACAATATAAGTACCTATGTCATTTTTTTTTTAATTTGTCGTCATCCTCCTGCAATGGGGTCGCGCTTAGGGTCACCATGTCGTCTAAAAAGTCATGACTAATATCCGTTTGCAAAAGAGTCCAGTAATTTTAGATACTTTTTAATATTTCGTTTTTAGTAAAAACCTACCTAAAGGTGTAAAAGTACCCTTAACAAAGCCAAAAGGCACTTGTTCTCCCCGTCCCGCCATAATTTTTCCATCATCACAATGTCTTCAGTGGTTACATTGAGTCCTACTGTAAAACGTGATTATTCACCCCGATAATCCCAGCAATAACTCTTGCGCAGCTACTTAGTTTGATGTACATAATGCTTGGTTGAAGGCTTCGTGAAGGACCGTTTACACCCTGTATTTAATATAACTTCACCCCTGTTATCCTCGAAGGGTTAGGCAGAGGTGTACTTAATATTACACGCACATTTCGCTGGTTATGTTTAAGTCCCATGTTATAGGGGGCGAGTCGATTGCCATCAACCGGCACATATCCAGACTCCGTGGCTGCTACTGAGAAATTCCTGATGGAAAAACCCAATATCATTTTGCCCGACCTGGGAATCGAACCCAGGACCTCATGCTCAGCAGTCGCACTTGCTTACTACTAGACCAACGAGGTAGTTAAACCAACAACAAATAGGATAATACTCGTGCCGCACTGTCTCACTTTTTCTTCTTTCAATAATAAAGTAATCAAAACACAAACATTTACAAACGACAGTACAAATATTTATTTCGTACGGGGATCCCCTTTATCGCAGAAAGCTACGCAAATATGGATGACATGTTTGATGTTTGCAAATACGTAACGATCACCAAATAAAAAACTTATTGTGCACGAGGATTCCTTGCTCATCCGATCCAGCCTGTCCCTTGCTGTGCTCCCCCGGGGACGCCCTAAGACCTCGGTCTGTACCCTTAGCGAGCAGTCGTTCAGTTTATCTTTTTTTGCCCTGGCAGGAAGCCTTACTGTCAATGCACCCACAGCATAGCCCGGTTAAACAGGCGCCAACCTCATAGGTGGACCTGCAACTTCAGCAAGGCTCCATTCACAAAATTAAACAAAAACAAAAGAGATTGTGCTCTTCTACTGAATGCCTATGTTATATCACCTATACGAAGTTGTTATAGAACTGTGTCAAAAACTACTTGCATACCTATCTACCAACTATGTTGGGGTCGGCTTCCAATCTAACCGAATGCAGCTGTGTTCCAAAATTTTACATGGAGCGACTGCCTATCTGACCTCCACAACCCAGTTACTAGGGGATACGATACCCCTTGGGAAGATTGGTTGCCAGGCTTTCAGGCTTCTGACTACCCGTAACCAACGATTTTCAAAGTTATACAAATGACAGCCGGGCCCAACGGCAGCGGCGTGGTTAAGCTATTGTCTATGTGTATCCTCTTTGAATTCTTGACTTCAAACTTCAAATCAATCAGCATATAAAATCTTTGCTTGACCTGGGACTTAAGCCCAGAAGGCATAGACAAAGTTACTTTTATTCTATCAGCGTCTTAGTGATGACGATGATAGGACAGCCAAAATAGTATATGTATATAGTATGTCCATTTATCCAGTTCAAGGCGGCGTTGCTTGCCATGAAAATTTTCATCGAAATGTCAAACTTGGTACATTTTATTTTAGTTTGGTGTTTACCCGCCTCCACAGAAAAGTTGGTTGAAGTGTAGTTAACAAAGCTACCGAAAAGTCTATGGCAATCTTGTTGAAAGACGTAGCAAATCGCTCAAATCAAAATCTTAGATATAAAGGCGCTCCCTCACCGGGAGCATTCAAGAACAAACAACAAATGCAAGATTCGATTTTGAACATTACGTTCACTAGTTTCTGTACAAAATCGAAACTTGGATTGTTACATTACAGGCAAATGCTTCCGGTGAGGGAGCGCCTTAAAGTGATTTCCGCAAGTCTAGGACCCCCAAACAGAAGCCTGCTCAGAAGCCAGAGTTGCAACCTAGACCAATAAAACAGTAAATTCAAAGAAAGTCAGGGTTATCTAAGTTCCAGTTAAACGCTATCGCTTACTACGAAGTCTTAAGTACACTATTGTACTACAGATGTTATCATTAAAGAGGAAATAGTGTCATAAGTAATTAATTACGGTTCTAGGAACTGAGCGGGTGGTGAGGAAAATGATAATAAGATTAATAGTGTAAGGCCCGGTTTTCAACGGAGCCGAGATGTGCGGGAATCGACACATCACAGCCTTGGTTGAAATCTACATTGCGTATCCTGTCTCCTGTCATTGGTCGAATCTTGCACGACTCATATAAACTACACTCGTATCCGCTTTTCGGAAACCGGGCCTTATACACAGTGTTACACTGTGGCTAATCTATTTATTCTATATTAGAAAAGATTAGCTTATAAATGCGAAAGCTTGGATGGATGTTTGTTACTCAATCACGCCAGAACGGCTGAACGAATGAACGGCAACAGCTAGTTTACTACAATATGAGATAATGAGTAGTAAAGAAGTAAGCAAGAAGAAGAAATACTGCTGTCAAATAAATACCAAAAAATGTAGCATGCACATCATCCGAAATGGGTGTGATGGCCTCCTGCTACCCTGGGGAGACCGTTAAGGGTCTTACGAAATACGTTAAGATGAGGTTCACAATAGTTCTGCGCAAACAGCAGTAAAAATATGTGCAGCGTAAGTACCTTAGACTGCGACCTGCACTCGTTGACCTTCCAGCTGCCGTTCCTGATGATGACGATGAATCTAATGGCTTAATCAAAATTCACTGTAGGTGCGCGTTGGTTGGAGGTAGGACACGAAGTAGTAGGGTAGGAGAATGATGTTGATGATGACCTCTTTCTAATATTTTGTATACGTATTGGATGTTGGAGTTAATCTCTCGAAACTACTGATCCTATTTCGAATATTCTTACACTGACGGAAGGGTAAGCTATTGCCGTCTGTCATTGGACATGTTTTAGTTAGCTTATTGTGTTCATATCACAAATGCGCTCTGTTATAACTATGACCTGCCGGTGATTCACCGGTGTTGCATTTAAAGGAATTATTAATTAGTCTAGCTAGTGTTTTAATGATTCTGACACACTGCAAAGACTTAGCTAACGTTATTCCGTGCCTATCAACACTAATGTTGTAAAGAGGGAAGATTTGTATGTTTGTAACGAATAAACTCAAAAACTACTGGACTGATTTCAAAAATACTTTCACCATTAGAATGCTACATTATCCCCGAGTAAAATAGGCTATTTTTATTACAAGAAAAAATATTGATAAAAAAATAAAAACAATTGTTGGGTTTTTGTAAAAGACTTACTTCACACTGAACAAATATTTATGTCTGTTAGTCGACATCCCAGTAGCCACAGCTGCTCGGGTCGGTCTTTCGGTTAAGCCGTGCTTGCCTAGGTTGGTCCGTAGATGGGTGACCACCCATTACATACCGAGTTTTCTCCGTTACAGGTAGTCATGTGGCGCGAAAATCTGACAACCAATCTTACCTTGGGGTATCGTATTACCCAGTACTAACTGGGTTGTGGAGTTCAGACAAGTAGTCGCTCCATGTAAAATACTGGTATTCAACTTCATCTGTTTAGACTGAAAGCCGATCCCAACATAGTTGGGAAAAGGCTAGGCTGGTGATGATGTGACTACACAAGTGTTAGTTTTGGATTTGAGAGTAAACCGAAATAAATATTTTTGCTCCTTACGAGCACCAAACTGTTGCGACCTAAGCACGCTACAAACCTACGTACATTTTGAAGATTTGTTTCCCGTGATACGTAACACATATTTGGATGGTCTGCATCCAGCTTCATGCTTGTTGGATTTTCGTTCTTCTTCTTCTTCAGTTAAGATTCAAGTAAAATAGCTTCGTCCAGAACTCTCCCACTTCGACTGTGTTGACCTACGTTGAAAATACTAAAATAAACTTTTTTTTACTTCAGCTGATAATTTCGTAATATCCGAGCATCAAAGATGATCGTCGGCATGTAATTATTGAAACCAATTGTTGTCGCTATTAATAGAACTGCAATAATTGTGAAGGTTAAAGGGCAACTCGAGGACCGACCGGGCGCGCTCCGTCCGAAACTTGTCACGTGACATTTCGCCGCCATTTTTATAGTTTATGGCGCGAAATGAAATGTCAAATCACTCAATGTTTACATGTGGCCTAAAATGGCGCGAACGAGAATATAGATGTAAAAGGCGCGTAGCTTGAATCGAAACTAATGCCACATCTTGTTTTTTTTCTCAAAATAAAACACGAATTTTAACCAACAGCACACCGTTGTCAATGTAATGGAATGGTTGATGGAAAGAATTAACATCTAGATCATTGTAGTTCTATAAGGATATACTTCAAAATGTTTCATTTCATTTTGTCCTTACAACAAACGTAGAACGACCAAAGAATGAAGAATGAGCATCTACAATGTGACATTTGCCAATTAAGTAATTATAAATCCACTTACAAGAGACAAGCACTGAGAGGCTATTGTCAAGCAAAGTTCCCCGTAGTTGAATCTACGAAATCACTCTGAACATCTTAATTTGTCTGAGTTATCCCCTTATTCATCACAAAATATGTTAAGTTCTGCAAAAACTTATCACCGTGCATTTAGATGAAAACATCGGACATCTTCACCAATATTTTTCTCTTTAGAAGCAAGAATGTCCCTAAATTGGAAGCTTATCAGTTTATTAAATTGGAAAGTTTTTTTTTTAATATTAAATGGGCTTATTCTTGACCTTAATCTAGTCCTAAGGACAGAGATGACGTCGACGATGGAACGAGCTAACCCAAAAGAAGCCTATTGACTCACGACTTAAATAGATAAGCTTACACTTATACTGAAGCTGCAACGTCCTCTAAACTTTGAATAACGTGTTGATAATATTCTACTTTTCTATTTCAGCAATAAAATGTCTGCCGGGTGCGACAGACTCTTCATGCACAGCAGACAGAAAACAATTCAACGTACCTGGTGAGTTAGCTTCGTGAATGTTTAAGTTTTTTCTTACATTCCTTACTTCCTTAGTTGTTGAGATGCTTCACTTTTTCTTCTTTATAAAATAATAAGAACATCCCGATTCACTGCCAACGAGACTGACTGCTTAGCATGAGGTCCTGGGTTCGATTCCCGGGTCGGGAAAATTGTTATTGGGTTTTACCATTATGAATTTCCCAGTAGCAGTCGCGGAGTTCGAATTTGTGCCCGGTTGATGGCAATAGGGTTGCTCTTTATTACATGGGACTTAAGCATAACTGTCGAAATGTTGGTGTACTGTTAGGTACACCTCTGCCTAAACATTCGGGAATTACAGGCGTGATGTTATGTTATGTTACGTTATCCCACTTCAATGTGTTTTCAAAATTTTCGTCACTGGCCGGGTCTAAAATAAAAGCTTTCATGTATGTAATTTTTTTTTCGTAATTTGACGGCGATAACGATAATTTGTTTTCTTTCTTCTCAATCCTATACAGTCCCACGGCTGGAACAATCCTTCTAGAAGGAACGAAAAAAAGAAAATTCTTTTATTTACGCCAAGACATGACGCAAATGAAATCATGACCGTTGTAGTGTTGATGGCGAATAACAGCAACAATCTCAATTTCTCCAACATACAAACACTACCCAAAAATGAAAGTAAAATGTTACTGATGAAAATTTCAGAGCCAAACCAACCGCCGGGTGAGTCGGCAGAGGTGCAGTGCCTGGCAGGCAGTGAATGGGAGAGCAATTGTCACTATTGCCGCTGCTCCTACCAGGGCCAAGCCGAATGCTTGAAACAATCCACCGACTGCGATACAGGGGTCTTTGGTAAGTAACAATATTGCTTGTCATGATTCTTTTGCCGCTTGAATGAGCAATCAGGAGGGTGCTATTGTTATAGTCCATAAAATCTAACTTGATTAAAATAACAGCTGTCAAACTAAAGGGACTAGCTTTGGTCATATTGAAATAAATAATTACAAAGGCAAATTGAAAGAAAGGGGAGTGAATGATAGCGTGGCGGTCGACAGGAGAGAATGGAAGATGAAAACGTGATACGCCGACTTCAAGTGACATGGGACAAGATCAGGAAGATGATGATTAACGATTTTTTAATGTCTAATTGAATCCTTATTAAAACGGCCGCACGTAAAAAGAAAACAAACTTGCTGATCATTTCAATGACTTCTGGTTTCGAAGATTGTTCTAGTTATCGCAAGGTTAAAAGGAAATATATATAATGTGGTCGTTTGACGCGCTTTCGGAGGCACAAGGGGTTTATGGATGCTCCCCATCCACGGGCCGACCTCAGTAAGCTACCTTACTTACACGATCAACCCTTGCAGCTGCTTTTAGCCCCTCAGCTTTATTGACATTTAACATTAATATTTTCAGCGGAGCCAGCCCTATGCAAGCCGAACACGACTTTCAAGAGGGATTGCAACACCTGCATCTGCCTTGAGAATGGGCTGGGACTCTGCACTTTGGAGTTTTGCAGGAGTTCTGGTAAACATATCTTACGTGTATGATAAGAGGATGAGATTTTACAATAACGTTATCGTACAACTGAAAGTGCCAAACTCGTCGCCAAATTTTGGGCTGAATCAATTTAGATTACCATCATAAGATGTATTTCTGTTACCAGCATTTAATAAATTATCATCAAGTAGTTTATATCAGGTGTCACACTTGTAGTAACGACAGTTTGCATTATACGCCATGCTTTATCTAGTGGTGTGACCGTCGGACTGTCAAGTCATAGGTCTCAAGTTCGAAGACAGACACCTCTGATTTTTCGGATTCATGCGCGTAATGTATAATTATCACTTCGTTCGGTGAAGGAACACATCGTGGGGAAACCAGCATCAAGCATGCCTGAGAGATATTTCTCGACGGCATATAATTTGTTTATTTGGAATTTCTCCTGTATCGTGAGTGCGTTTACAACAACTAACCGGCATAAGACCACGCCTGTAAGATAACGAAGGGTAAGGCAGAGGTGTACCCTTACAGAACACCTACATTTCGGCAGTTATTTAATTCCCATGTAGTAGGGGACGAGCATATTGCCATCAACTGGGCACAGATATGGACTCCACGGCTGCTACTGAGAAATTCCTGATAGAAATACCCAGTAACACTTTGTCCGAATTGACAATAGAACCCGGGACCTCATGTCCAGCAGTCGCGCTTCCGACTACTACACCAATGAATACTAACTATCTATCTGCATTTTTTCCAGATGTCCTGAGCAGTGTTCCAGAGATACTGCTAGCCACTGTACACAGTGACACAGACAACAAAGATGAAATTTCTGTAAAGTCGGCCAAAACGAATGTTCTAACACCGGTGAGTCTTTTTAATTGTTTATTAATCATTTCGTTTGATGAATCAGAGAAAGGGGAACTTGTTCATAATATAGAGTTAAAATTCATTGTGTGATCATTACCCTGCGTCCTAATATAAGGAATCGATTGCAAGCATACGCAATCATAGCATTCATTTGTCAATCATTTGTTCGGAAATATTAAAAGATTTCGGGCCAAAAAAATTTACGCAACGGCCGCGTGTTCGCGCACCGATCGCTTTGCTTAGGATGCTGCCTTAGATTTAAATTGTTATAAAATTGGTGATTTTCATACGATGCACAGTTTGTAGACACGGTGATATTTTGAAACGCAACCTAATACGCGCCGAGGCATGCTATTGAAGTGACGTTTTTTTTTTTAAATAACGAGTCAGTATGTGAAAAATAAACTGTGAAATTAAACGCATTAGTGTATCATAATCATATCATACTTCCTTGATAATCATATTCGAGAAAACAATTGTATATTCACTAAAAAGTCATATTCACAAATCGATGTTCGATACAGACATTGAGAAAATTGTTCTAAAAATATGTGAAATTTTGAACTGCACTTTTGGTGAATGGGATGCACAATTCATTATTGAAGAGGTAAGTACACAGTTTGCAATAACTGATTTGTTTATAATAATAATAATATTACTGCCTAAAGAAACTTATACAGTCCACTACTATTGATAGCACAAACTAACAGTATAGTGAAATCAGTAAGGTTTAGGGAATCGAACTGAAAAGTCTTTTGACTTGGATTTCACCTGAAGGGCAGTGATGGATTAATTAAGGTCAAAGATGAAAAGAAAGCACCTAAAGATTCACTCACTATTACTCCGTAGGTTGACGGATTTATGAATGTGGTAGGAAACATAATATAATATCTAACGAATAACCCGATGTCTCCTGTCAATCTTCAGAATCAAGACCATTACGACATAGAGAACCTCGTAAACTTGGACCACGACATTATAATCTTGAAGAGGTCGACCATTTGCAAACCACTCCAAGAATTTATGAGAGACTGCAATCCTTGCAAATGTGCGAGCGATGGATTGAGCTACTCCTGCACCCACAATGAATGCTTGGAGACTGAAATCGATAAAGACAAGGAAGTCGAAGTCTTCATGCAAAGCGAGGTTGGTATTTTCTCTATGTATGATGGCAATTGTATAAGAAAGCAACCTAAACCTTTCTGTTTTTGAGTCAATGTTAAATGCACTTGTTTCAGCCTCTAATTGTTTTTGATGATCTGCTTGAATATAAATTGTAAATGAGTTTGGTTTAGACACAATGTTTTGATAAACGACGATCTTTCTATGACCTAGAGTTACAGTTTTTGTGCCGCCCATTGGCCTCTGTCTTGGCTTTACATGCCGTCGAGAAATATCTGTCAGGCATGCTGGTTTCCTCACGATTTTTCCTTCACCGAACCAAGTGATAATTATACAATACGCACATGAAGAATCCGAAAAATCAGAGGACGATTATAGATCCGCTTTCAGAAGCTCAGTGGTCCATTTTTAACCACGACTGAACGTTAAGTATATTCACTCATGCTAAAAGAGTCGTGTTTGCTATAATACAGGCGCAATTTCTTCAATGTTCAAAAATCCATATTGTAAAGCTATACTACTAGCTACTACTGTCTTTATCGAAAGTACAACCTCTTTTCTCTCAACTATTCCTAAAGGGCCAGGATCACATAGAGCGTACCTCCGTCTGCCGCGCTAGCAACACGTTCTACATCGGTTGCAACACTTGTCGCTGTAACGCGCTCGGTACCGACTACTCTTGCACCAACAAGCCGTGTCCTTTGCCTGCTGACGTTGAGTTGTTCCATGAACTTAAGGTATCAAATTTAAGAGTCTATTTTCGTTTGGCTTGGTTTACCAACTCTGTATGGCATATATCGCAAAACGTTATATGATGACGTCTTTCGCCAGTTGTGCTTAAGTACCATGTAATAGGGGGCAAGCCTTTTACCATCAAGAGGGCACGAATCCAGACTCCCGGCTGGTACTGTGAAATCCCTGTTAAGAAAACTCAATAACCTGGAAATCGATCTCAAGACCTCAAGCTCCGCAGTACCGATTGCAATAGTCCAACAAGTTAAAGATACTTTCATAGAATGCTGTGCCTTCTTGAGCACAGCTTGACTTGGCAGTTGGTATTAATCCGGGTTTTCTTATATCCCTTCCATGGGGCGCTAAATAAATATTCATTAATATTTCAGGAGATAAAACCAGCAGTCCCGTACTCAGGCGACTCGGATCACAAATTGAGGGCCTCCAAATTATAAACAGAGGATTCATAGCTTTTTTCGCTAAAGCTGTAGAAAATAGTGTTGTGTTTTGTATTATTTTATTAAAACCAAAGTTGATAATGTCTAGTGTATTATTGACTATACCATGTTTTCAATTTCAGGCACTATTATATTTTTTTGCACAGTTGGTTTTCTGTCCGCATACAATGTTGATTTTTTTGACTCTTTCTATGAATTGGGACACCCGTCACAAGGAAAAGACCGCATGAGTATTTTTTTATCACATGCCAAAATATCCATTAACCATGTATGATGTCCAGATATTTCAATACATCAGTGACTAAATTAAATGTGGTAACATTTTCCAAAATCAAGATTATAACTGTAAATTGATTTACACCCAAATTAACCACGCACAATTTACCATTGCATAAGCACCCATATGAAACTTTAACTTATCACTCATTTCATCCCAACATCTCTAGACAACGACATCATCCAAGAACACGACAAAATCACCAGTCTGCGAAGCGAAGCGCATGTTCATCAAAGATTGCAACACTTGCTGGTGCAACGACGATGGTACCAGCTACTACTGCACCAGGAGAGTATGTGTGCCTCTCCTGCCCGAAGACCTGCCTGATATCGGAGAGATCCCTTCTGATGTATGACCTGATGAAACCTTGTAGCTATATCTATGTTGACGTCATTTTGGACGGAGCGGTGACCTTTTTTGCTTTTTGCTTGAATCTATTGCTTTAAAATAATTGCTACATTTACAACGTCACTAGTGAGACTTTATAGACATGATGGAAATGGTCTATCGATGCATTATGTATGTGAAGTTTTTTTCTTAATTATTGTTTGTATCTTTAAATATCCAGAATATATATAATGAGCAGAATCTTCGCTTGGTAAAGAAACATTGTCGCCCAAATGAAGTTTTTGAACTGGACTGCAATATGTGTCGGTGCAATCCTGATGGGAAGTCCTACGCTTGTACTAGAAGAGCTTGTGAAGATCAACTTGAAGATAATAAGGTTTCCCTTTCCACCATTTGGTTAAATCACTTAGATCGAGATCAATATATTCCTACATTTAGCACGTACTAGGGCTTAGTTATGTTCTCGTCTCTTTCTTGCACTTGTAATTTGACAGTTGTGTGACAGTGACAGGAATACTTTTTAGCCTAAGCACGAGCTAATTACAGTTATTTTACCTCTGCAAGCTGCACAGGCAAGTTGTTCTAACAACAACCTTATTGACACGGATATAAGGATTACTATAATTTTGACAGCGATGTGACAGTGAAAGGACTGTAGAGTCTATTGGTCTCAATCTTTATAGTAATCTGGTGATTGGTATTTCGTCGATTAAACTTATCGGTGAAAGATTTTTAATACAAACTGAATCTATGTGTTTTTAAGTACACACGGCGACACATCAAGCCGTACATAACCAGTATAACCTGACCTCGCTTTGTAAATATGAGCTTCCCGTACAATGAGCAATCCGCTTAAGAGCGTTTATACAGAAAGTGGGCAACGTCGCAAATAGCTGTGAAATATATGATTAATCTATACATATAATAAAATCGTAGACTTTCCGTGTCTGTACATTACAGATTTTTGCAAAAAAGTCACTGGAATGTGCGAGAAATAAGTAATAGAAAGTAAAAATACCTTTTTTTAAATTTTTGTCTGTTTGTCGGTTTGTCGGTTTGTCGGTTTGTCGGTTTGTCGGTTTGTCGGTTTGTCGGTTTGTCGGTTTGTCTGTTCGTTTGTGCGCGCATCACGTAAAAAACCCTCATGGTATTCAAAATCTAAATATTACAAAATAAGAAGCATTGTTGTGCGTATTATTTAGCGTTTATTTCATCAAAATCGACCAACAGACGCAAAAGATATTAATTTTTAAAATTTTGTTAGTATCCTCATACGGGATTTCTACGATAAAAATAATTTACGTAAATAGGTTTTAGTCGTAATGTAGTCACTCGGAATGGCTGAAAACTAATTTTGTTTTATTTTTCCTTTTGTCTTTACTCTTTGCACGGAAGTAATAAGTACTACGTACGCACGCGACGGCCAGTCAAGCTTTAATAAACCAGTTTATGCGGATCTCTCATTGTTTAGGAAATCTATACAAAGCGAGGTCAATTTATGCTGGAAAATAACAGCTTCATGTGCCGCCGTGTGTACAACTGCAATTCTTGCTTGCATTAAAAAATTGCCACCAAAAGAGAGGTTAACGCTAATTTAGTCTCTTTCTAATAAGGTGACCATCCTTTTTCTGTAAAAAGTAGGACATGATGGAAAGGCTGAGAATATAACATTATTAAATTAAATTAAAAAAAATATTTTCAATTTTCGTTTCCGAGGCAATTAAATAATAAAAAAATAGTAATATGAGAAAGCTATTATTATAAATTAGGCGTCGGTAGACAGGTATTAAAAAATTAATCATAATCATAAATCTTTATTTAATTCAACATCAGAAGTAACAGGCACTGGTATATGCACAATCTTAAATAGAGAAAGGTGTCTGAAGTAGGAAGGTCCTGAGGTACAGATCACCTCTCCGGCTTAGATATACCATTTTATTACAGCAACTCAACCTGAAGTTTATTTAAATAATAAAATTACTATTATTTGGATTTTACTATATTTAATGGTGACCAGTGAAATGATGTATTAAATAAGATTAGTTCTTAGATAATAGGTAGATAAACAATATCCCACAAAATAAAAACTTTATGGGGACAATACCAAAATAAGACAATGACGTTGTCAAATTCAACCAGACCACCTTTTTCCAATCTTGCCCGCACACAAACTAAATAAAATAGTTTCGTTTGAATATTAAAACAGGACTTTCAGGATTTCGTATTTTTATATGTGCCTACCGAAATAACTTCGAATACTAATAATTTTGTAGATTAATGATCATGTCCAAATTGTGCGAGTGGGAAAAGGCTAAAATCCGGCAGTGACAAGCCTCAGAACGGCTATTTAAAACTTACGTTAACGGAGTAAAATACTTATACGAACAAACTAACATTGCGAATGGGTTGCCTGATAAAGTTAAGTCAAGGCTACCCTTTATTAAAACTAACGGAACTAATCTTTTTTTCAAACCAAACGAAATCAAAATGGAATTAGAGTAAATATCTACAAAGCAATCAAGCCAAGAATCTGTTAGGTTGTCATCTTTTTGTCCCTACTACAGAGTTGTAAGGTATAAATAGATAAATTGATACTATATGTCCACTCATCTATTTTCTTATTAAAATATGTATTAAAAGAACAGATAGGTAATTTTATTACAAACACGATGGCATAACGTTCGGTTGTCTAAGTAAAATCGGTCAAGCCCCACAGTTGTCGCAATTTTAAATAGTCATCACTTAATGATATCAGGCAACCCATTTGTTATGCTTTTTCTCATGTATATTAAACATATTTTTGACTCAGTAAACATAGGCTTTTTTGATACTAGACAGGCTTATTTATAATGGTAGGTACCCCAGAGTGAAGAGGAGTTATATCCGTAAGAGCAATTGTTTCACTCGCGGCATATCTTTAACGTCTAAATGCCCATGACTGCACTTGCATTTGAACTTCGAAGCAAAATATTAATAATAGTCAGTAGTAACATAAATATAGTGAATAGTCAAATGGCTTGCTTTCAACACTATTTGTTACATCGATCTGCGTAATACTTGCGTCTACGCTTCAACTTTTTTTTTTTGCCCGTTCATCAGAGTCCTTGGAAAAGTATCCGCTTCGGCAATCATGGTCTATCTTCGGAAATATGAGATCTAATATAATTCCCATGTTCTACTTCTTCTTTTGTATCGATGATTTATCACATTATTAGCACCTAGGTGGCTACGTTAATCGCGGTTTCAGTAGAGATTTTGACAGTATGTCCTCTAAATCGCAGGTGTAGGGACACTTTAGATACTCCAGGAAGTCACAGTTAGCTGCTGCTACCATGGAAGTACGTGTCTATTAGGGGCCAGTCATAAAATTTATGACGTAATTTAATTACGTCATACGTTAAAGAGGTGGGGGGTGACAACAAAGTGTGACATTGTGTGACAAGGGGTGGAAGGGGTCCTAAATTTGGTGACGTCACATTTAAAAAACTAATATTGCTAAGTTTTAAAACACGAAATTTGAACTATTAACGAAAAACTTATTAAAGAAATATTTCCAACTCTATCGGCGGGAAGCATGTAATATTGCAAAATATGTGACGTCACACTTGGGAGGCAAGAGTCTCACAAAAATTGACCTTCTGATAAGGACAGATTTTTTGACCCCTCCGGTGAAAATATAATAAAATTCTTATGACGTAATTTATGGGTGGTCCCTTATGTATCACCTTTGTTAGAATATTACAATTATACGACTAAATCATAAAAGTGCGGAATGAATGCACTACAATGCCTTGAAAAACCAAACTTAGAAGCTTAATAGCGATGTTCGTGTTAATTCGGAAACATGAAGATTCTCGAAGCGCATAGTCTTTCTGGTTCTATTGCTAAATACATTAAATTCAAGCGTTTGCAGTATTTTTCAATTGCATGGTTTTTGCAAATTCTCAATTTTGTTTCCATCGTTTGTGTCCATCACATTTTTTCCATCGGTTGATTGAGCTCTCAGAGCTGAAAGATTATTTTTTTAAATTGTTAAGGATATTAACCGTTGGGCCCTAGGATAGATCATGAGTTGCATCTATATTTTGCTTACGTTCATAAACTTTGAGAATGACAAAAGAATGTGCGCTCACGTGAGCGAAGCCGCGGGCACAGCTAGTTTGGCAATATTACTGTATGGAAATAAGAAATATGGCTAATGTAATCGATATTTTAGTTCACTAGAACTAAAATATTGATTATGAAATGCAATAATTAATATCACACCGAATATTTAAATTAAGATGTATAAAAAGTATTTGGAAACTTTCCAAATGCCTTTTTTACACCTAAAACGGTTACAACATGAAATTCAATGTTTTATTTGCAATTCATTATTAATATTCTAGTTCACTAGTTAGCCGTATTTCTTATTTCCATACAGTAATATTGCCAAATTAATTAAGACAGGTAAATATTTGACAGCTATTTGTGATGTTGACAACTTTTTGGATGAACGCTCTTAATTTAGTTTTGCATAGCTTGATTGGTCGCACAAAGGTGCGTATCAGTTTATTAATGTCTTGCGGTGGTATGGTCTCTATTTGTTAAGTTTATATACACGAATATTTTTACATCGTTCTGGAGCCGAAACATAGTAACTCCAGTCGAGTAATAGTTACTATTAGCATTGTTATTGTTTTTTTAAGACATCAAATAAAGAAGTTAGAAATTTATCACTTTTATTCTGTCATTCGAGTTAAATCTTAGTAGCGGTTTCAATATTTCATTCATAAACGCAAGGTCGTGCGCTCGCGGTGGGTCAATGGACTCCGGACGAATAACCAGCTGAAAAAGTACTTGCAAGTAGATATTTCATTTCAGGTACGATTAAGGTTGGTGTAAGTTCATTTACCTCCATCATCTCTCGTCTCCTCGTAAACGAGAGAAATTAATTCACCAGTCTCGCATCACGAAATCACTAATACTCGTACCTATTCAACTACACAACGACGAGTACGCTTGGGAGTTGTTTTTAAGGCATTGAATCGAGTGTTGATCAATCGATCTAATAGGTACTTAAGAAACATACCCAATACCCTACCATATGATAAATAAAAAATAGTATTACAGCTTAAAACAATTTTGTTGCGGCAATGCTAGTGGCGGCTTCTACAAAGGCAGGCAATTCGAACAGAAAAAGACCCTATTTTCATAACGTTAACCGTGGAATTCGGTTGTGCATCCTTGTAAAGTCCACTCCAACACGATACAATAGATTTCTCAGAATATTTTATAGTAAACTGCGTATTTACCTAGTTTGATGAAATTTCTAAATTTCACCGTTTACGGTTAAGAAATAAAGTCTGAATTCGCTTTTCGTGTTATTATTTGTTTGCCTATTTATCTACCGCGTATGTATTTTTATTTATGTTGATGTACCTATCTTAAAGAACACGGCGCCGAATTATTGCTTGATTTAAATTGCGTTTATCTACTTATAAGTTCAATAACTCTAATTTTTCCGTCATACTTTCTACAGGCTTAGGAACGTCGCGTCAGTTATACATTTTACGTATCTAAATACTTACTTACTTGTACACTTTTAATGTCAAGAAAAATAAATACAGGCGCAGGCGTATTTAAAAAAAATTGAGCTATTTACAAACATAATCATTATTCACAATTTATACTTCCCTGTATTCTGTATTCCTCGATACACAAACGGGCACGTTTAATGAGATTGTCTTTTAATTTAGCTAATGCGTCTCTGTCACTTTTCACAATATTAAACGCGTCCACAATCGCACTTCTTAACTCATCTCGAGTAGTAGGTATGTTCCTCGAAATAAACTAGTCTTTTTATCTCAGACCACAAATAAAAATCCAGTGGGGTTAAGTCAGGGCTCCTTGCGGGCCAAGCCACAGGGCCACCACGACCTATCCACCGCTCACCAAACTCACTGTTCAGATACGCACGCACTAAATTCGCATAATGAGCAGGGCATCCAACATGCTGATAGTAAATAAGCCAGAGGCACATCCTCTAGCAACTCCGGTATCAGATTCTGCAGCATATCCAAATAAGAACCACCAGTCAGGTGCCCTTCAATAAAAATAGGCTCTATTATTTGGTCATTAATAATGCCTGCCCAAACATTCCATGATCGAGGAGGCGCTGGGTTACAGCCAGATTGGTGGAGGTGAAGGGAATTTGAGGATCGGTGATTCCACGAGCGCGCAGTGAGTTCAGGTGTTCCGGCTGAGCATACAAGAGTCTAGCCTCTTCCAAGTTCTGGTGCGCCATCCCATAAAAATCCACCATTGCCCATTACTCCACATTGGAGTAGACATATTGCCGAATCATTTTTGACACGTGATTAGGTTACGCGTGAGTGACCTAATACAGCGAAGCGCGCGACAACACTAGGAAGAAAGGGCGCCAATCGCGTCGGCTAGACTGTGTAAGCGTGGGGTGGGGGCGTGGCTTACGGATCAAGCTGTCTGATCGATGAATGGATTTTTCAATGGGTATCGTTTGCATGTGTTGCCGATCGTCGATACGTTACGTACACATACATATGCATTTACCGCAAGAACTACTACTTCGAGTTCTCATTATTTAACAAAAAAAACAATAAATTTAATTTTTCGTGATTTTTTTTATTGTTACTTTTTGAAAAAAATAGTCCCAATCGTTTCGAGTTCGATGATCGAGTTTATGGCTTTCGGTTCCAGAACGACCTAAAACTAACCGTGTATAAGGCCTAACTATTCATACACGAAATATTTTCAGAGAATCATCTAACGGCTATAACGAAGCCATTTCAAGGGATTTTTTTTTTATCTGAGTATATTTTTTTTATAAAAAATAAAAAAATTAAAATTACTTGACCCACAAAATAAATACTAGCTCCTTATTTTTGAACATCCATTACGCTAGTTTACTACGTCTTATTTACCTAGTGTCATTGTTCGAATATAGGAGTTATGCAAAAAGTCTCAAAAAATTTTAGAATTATAATAATTTCGTAAAAAAAAAACACTCTGATATTTTTTTTTTCTTTGCTATGGCGACTTTACGACTTATAGAAGTTAATCTTAAAATATTTCGTGTATGAATAGTTAGACCTTATATTTTCAAGTGGTGAAGGATATTTTAAATAAAGACTGTCTGTACTAATCTGTGTTTTATTTTCGTTTATGTTAGAACGTGTATTTCAACTCTTCTTTCTTCTATAATGTAATGGATGGTGGATTTGATAACCATGATGTGTTTTATCCCTAAACTAATGGTTTCACTTTTACTTTCATAATAATTTTTCTTCATCTTTATAAATTGCTACTATTGCAATATAAAAAAGTAATTTATTATATTTTTCAGAATGACACCTTGTCGAGAAAAGTACGGGCGTTGACTACGGTAATATTATTTTATACTACTTATTTCCTAAAGTCAAGTGTGGTTTCCATAAATAGGCATTAGATTTTTTTAAATGTTACAATTTGGAACTTAGTCTAAATCAACAAAACCCCTTATTATATTTGTTCAGTCTATCTATATCTATGATTATTTTAGTATTGACTCGTCCAAGACCCTTTATTAATAAATGCTAGATTCTTATTCTTTATTGCATATAAAATAACAAATATAGATACATACAAATTGCAATAATATAGCTTATGTACGATGGTGAGCTTAACCCAAAATTAACTAAGTAAATTAATTCATAATAATTTTGATTGCGAGATTTGCAGAAGAGGATATACTTATGTGCATTAACATTACATTCTGTTACTGTTAGGTGAATGTTATGCCAAACTAATTACTTCATAAAATGTTAAGTAAAAATACCGATTGACTGACACTGGTTGTCAGTTTACTACGCGTGTATAATTATGGGGTTTAGATTAATCTGCCAAGTAACAAATAATAACGCACTCCGTGTATCTAGTAGGAGCCGCCGAAAGCCTGCCAGCCAGGACAAGAGTTCCGCATGGATTGCAACAAGTGCCTCTGCGACAACAAGGGCCAAGACTTCTCCTGCACGCGGATTGACTGCAATGCCGTGAATAACAACCATCACGCTGGTTCGTTAAGGCGTAAAAGAGGTATGTATTCTTTTTTGGCATTGCCGTTCACTCGGTGTTATATAATAATAAAGAATTACCAGTAGCATCTGCATTCAATGTATTTTAAGTATGGTATAATTGCAATTGGACTTACACTACTTGCTCACTGGTCAATAAACATTCTCAAAAAGAAGTGATACACACCTAGTAGACGTATCACTGCCAGCTCAGTCTTGAGATTTTCCCTCATATTAAGTTCAAAAAGCTTCCGGAAATTAAGGGTTACTGAGGTTCACTACTTCCGTCAAATCCTGAACGTTAAAGAAAGCTTTGTGTACGTGTATTTGAAATGCACGCAACAACGGGCCTAGTATAGTACCTTGAAAACTACTATTTTCTGGATACGCACAATATAAAATAATTAAGGGAAAAACTTTATGATATCCAAGTTTTGCACAAAAGATTACGTACTACTTTAAAAAGTTCAATAATCGTACAAAACATATTAGTTTTAACCTATACCTAGGTCGTGTTCTACACAATTGAAGGCCTTTCACAGATCGAAAACAAGCTTCAATTTTTTTTGTTTTTCAGACACATCTGAGCAGGTATCAATGCAGTGCGTTCCGGGCAGTGTCTTTGATCGCGATTGTAATGTCTGTCGGTGCACTGAAAGTGGGCAGTTTGCGACCTGCACCCTCAAAAGATGCAAGGACAATAAAGTTGAAACTGAGAAAGCTCCTGGTAGGTAAGAGTTGTATGAAGTACTAACCTACCTTAGAAAAATACATCATCTGTGCTTAGCGTCATCCCGCCCTGTCTTCCGTTCTTACCAGATGAAGCAGTTTTTCTACTAATATTTTACATGAGTAGCCAGCCTTTCTTATCTACAAAATCCAAGAAGGTACCTTCTTTCACTTACCTAATCTTACAAACTTGTAAAATGATTATTTTTAAACCCTTTTGAAACATTAATGTCGGCTCAAAAATCAAGAATGGATAAATGTTTATTATATCGCAAGCTAGGTTTTTTGTAAAGAGATAATTTAAATTGTGGGGCACAATGTCTTATGTCTTAGAATAATCCTTTATTTTGTTCAGAATCGGATCAGGGTTTCCGCTGCAACCCTGGAGAACAATTTAGACGCGACTGCAACGACTGCACCTGCTCTGCAGACGGGAGGAGCGTCTTCTGCACACTGCGTTTGTGCGACCAAGACCTAGCATCCGACATTTAATCGCACATTTTCTCTTATCTTGACATGAACACGAAACATTCATGCCTTAATGCGTTTGCGTTTTCATCATAATTTTGTTCTGAGGAATTTCTCCAGCTAATCATTTTTTGATTTTGAATAATAATAAGCTCAAAAAAAAATTGTAACTTTACTTTCGGAGAATGAACTAATTCGTTTAAGTAATAAGAAGTTGTCATTATCCTTTGAAATAGGGATGGTAGCTGAAAGCACAGTAGATTAAATATTATGTCAGTATGTATTATAGTAATTGAAAAGATTAGGCAATGCGAACAAAATCGTTAACTACTTGCAAGAACCAACTGATTGCTGTCGCTTTTTAAGCGTCACTGACACACGGGCTTGCATTTTTCGTATAGCCGCTCTCATCATCTGCCTAGCCTTTAACCTGAAGATTGATCCGAACGGCTGTCATTATTTAGCCACGAGCCGCTTATAGCCACTGTATAGCATCTTAAATCTCTTTACTAGTACTTATGCAGAGATTATCAGTTTTGTTTCTGTGAGAGTGTGCTCCAAGTATTAGAAAGAGGAGGCAGTTCCATTCACTCGCATGAAGTTCAAAGTGTTTTGTCTCACTCTACTTCGTTTTCTCTCCTTGTTTCGTGTCATTTCAAGATAAGTTTTGTTCCTTTTAAAAGCAGCTGCGTAGTCGATCAAATTGACTTTTAAAATCGATTTGATGATCGAGTAATTGTGTGCTTTAGTATCATTTCAATGTTTTGTGTTTTTTTTTAAGTATTTTGTGACTAATTTTACTTAGTATGTAATACGAATGAACGAGTTGTTACTATTTCATTTTAATTGTACAATGCTTGCAGAAAACTTTAGTGAAAATTTAATAGTTTGAGATTTATCGACCACTTTGTAAAGTCGAGTATTCGGCGGTTCACTCTTTTAAAAACTGACGGCTGACTATTCACGTTAAAAATAAACTAAGTGCGGATTTCCCCATTGAAACTGAATGCGATTAGATCATAATTTTAATGGAATATTGACACTGGCAACACTTGAACGCCGTGTAGATATCTGTGCGGATAGTGTTCATTTATTTTGATGTAATCCGTTCTTAAATTTAAAAGTCGATGAATCTTGTTTTTTTAAACAATAAAAGAATGTATTACAATTACTATTAGTTTCCGATGCATTGTATTTAGTTTACGTATTTGTGAACTAACTTATTCAATTAGTAATTTGTATGAAGAGCCTATTTTCATTTTGATGTGTGTGTGTTACGTTCTCATCGGCATTTTCAACTTAGTTGGCTGACATACGATTTTCGTGTGTAAGTGCTTTATTTTTCATGTCATTTTTCATTCTTTTAGCTGTTATGTTGAGTGGGCCGAGCCTGTAGCCAGATCGTTGACCTCCTCTTTTATATTTATTTAATTATCACGTTACAAGTGAAGACACTGAGAAGTGCAATTAGAAAAACAACAAATAAAATCTTTGATACATACCTTGTCCAGAGAAATACGAACACAACCAACATATATGAATACAGCTAATTTGGTGGTGCCGTTCTCAGGTGATGAGCCTTCATACGCGCGGCAATTGAATTTTATTTAAATAAATTTCGACTATTCTTATGAACACAACTCACAATGTAAACCTTTCTATTTATAATATATATTATAACTATGGCATTTACTTAATTAGTCTCGTTTCCTTATCTTTTTAAACATATTATGGTATCTACGTAAAAACTTAGTTGAGAAACAATCAAAAAATCATTTTGTCACTGTTTTTTCATATTTTAGTCGATTTTGCAACGTCCAACCCTGGCTATTCGCTCGGCGTCAAATAGTATCGCTCGAATGTTTAGTAAATAGTGAATTAATAGTCCAACACTTTCACAGTTATTGTACCTCTGACTGGCAACCAAACAGCTGCCTTATAGCAAGGAGAATAAAGGTCATTCTTGTGCAAAAAAGTGGAGATAAAATCACTGTGAATGGACTGTAATACGTGGCTTAACTTAGAAAGTACGTACCATCATGTATTAGACGATACGTAATTAAAACTTAAGTAATTTTGAGTTAAAGATAATCACGAAACGAATAAACGAGTTAATTTTATTATTGTGTTTTATTTTGTGTGTTTTATTTTAATAAATAATATAAACAACAATTATCTCTTTAATATAAATGATAATAATATAATATCGTCGTCGGGGATAGTGCAAATCTGCGAATCTACCATACGTAAAGTGCGCGTATTTGCACTGCATGTAGGTTTACAGGTGAAGGTTATAAGTTTATATTTTTTTATTTCAACGATTTTTGATCTCATTTTTACATAAATAGTAACGATTCATGTGTTCTATGTATTGTTAACAGTAGAAATCGATTAAAATCTTTAATTTAATCGCTACGACAATGCGAAATTGAAATTGGCTACATTTGTCAGATACGCGGATTATCCAATGCTAGTTCCGCGGGTTTGCACTATCTTCGACGATATGTAGTGGCTTATCCCAGTTGTAAACGTCCTATTGTGCCTATTGGCCTTATTTTGTTCTGTCTCCTGCTAATATGGAGGGAAGTGGAAATTATGTTTTTCCGACTGATTAATTTTGTTGCTGGATCCAAGACAGTTAAATTGTTTCTCTGGGTCTTCGTCGAGTCCATTGTCTAGACGCTCTTCTGGTGATCACCACTGTTGATTCTGGCTTTAAGGAGTTGCAGTAATTTGGGAATAGTGTGGCTGGCTTGTTTCAATAAAAATAGTACTCACTTACCTTCTTTATATAACTTTTGAGCAAATAAGCTGTACCTACCTACGTCGTAATTATGTTAGTGAATGAATGAATTTAAGATTTCTATTATGGCTGCTACACACGTTACGAAAAAATCATTACGATCGGACAGTACAGTTTAATTGCACAGTTTTCGTAGTGCCCACACACGTTACTAGAAAACTGTACGTTTATTCATTCCTTGAGCTATGGCTTCGACTGACTGGTTGTTGGTTTATTATTCGCCATAATAAAGCAAAAGGAGGAAAAAATCGAGAAAAAGTAAACATGTATTTGTTGTAAAGAATGGCTAATGAAAAGAGAAGCTTATTCAAATTTTAATTTATTGAAGGAACTAAAGGTATTTTCTAAAGATTGGCATAATTTATTACGAATCGATAGTGATATTTATTTACATCTGCTGTCCATGGTATCGCCAATCATTGAAAAGCAAGATAGAAAACTGAACGACTGGCACAAACGTTACGATTATCGACACAGTTTCTTCCGATTCCGATTTATTTATCCAAAATTTCATACACACTTTTCGGACAAACTGTACAGTTTTTCTCATACACACATGTAGATTTATCGTTGTAATTTGAATTGTTCCGTCCAATCCTAACGATTTTTCGTAACGTGTGTAGCCATTTAATAAAAAAATAAATAAAAAAAGTAGTTGTGTGAAGCTATAATTGAAGCCAATTAAACCAAAGACGTGTAAAGTTAATTAAATCTTGTATTCGATAACATTAATATGATCGATTGTGAATGGTACTTACGTGTTTTATCGTCTACCTTGGGCTTTAAAAGGTGAGTTTATTCCATAAACGATTAACACACACACCAACACCATAGACCACTGCTTTGATTTCAGAAACGAATATTTACTGTTTGTCTGGTTAGTGGGTCGTCTTAGGGGCACATTTGTAGGAGTTGGAGGATACGCTTAGGGGCACTATGAGCAGCAAAGAAAAAAAAAAATATATTTTTGGAACTTAGAAAAAATTTCGGACTTAGAAAATGTAAAGTTTTATTTCTTTTTAGAAGGCCCATAATTCGGAAAACCATGTGGCTCAGAACTTAAATGATTTCTATGGTCAACCCGATACTGCAATAAAACTGGGAAATTTCGGAAAAAAAAAAAATGTCTAAGTCCGAAATTGTTTGTAAGTCCTCTCTCCATAGCGCCCCTAAGGTGTTTCTCCAACCGTTTGTCTGCGAACCAAATTTATTTCGCATGGCAAAATGTACATAAGATAAATACGGACAGTGATAATCGTTATCTGCCTTTTTGATGTAGCAGAAATAGTTTTATTTCTAACCCCTTATATAACCGTTTAGGTGCTACAGCACATTATTTTTACATTCCTCTTTGTTTCATTAGCGGTATGATTTGATGGGGCTGAGTGGGGTACGTTAGTCCCCTAGAACAATCAACTTTGTGTCAAGCAATAAGAAACCTTTATTAAACACCTAGCAACCAAATCTGACAGGAACATAATATTACATCAGGCTGGGAGCCTAAAATGGCCACTTTATCATAACAGGATAATAGTATGAAATACTTTACAATTCGTAAAATGGTTACAAAAGTGAAAATCCATAATATTAACTGTGACCATATCATGATTCTTCTAAAGTGGCCATTTTGGACCCCTGTATTATACTCACGTTTCAAAGGTATTAAAGAGAATCTACTTTTAACTTCAGTTTAGACCATCTCAGACATTAATCTGCATGATTAATGTCTGAGATGGTCTTTTGAAGAACTAACCATACAGATTTGTGTGGACCCGTCCAGTCAGTGCAAGCATTTGTCAGTGATAGTGTAGCTCGACTCATAATCCAAGGAGCTCAACGACACGACGAACAATACCAAAGAAAGGACATTTGGGTAGGCCGCATAAAGTACTCAAACTGCCAATAAACTTAAACGTAAAAAAAAAAACAAATATTATGACCCATATTATCGTATAGTACGATTGTAACATAAGAATCTTAACGCTTATGAAGCTAAAATTCATTTTTGCTTTCCTGGTTGGTAACAATTTGAGTTTAATCGGAAAGTAAAGGAGAGGGGGGGGAGAGTAAGTAACGTTAGATCTCTAAGAGCGGATTTCATAGATGAAACTGAACGCGGTCTGCGGCGCAGTGGCCTGGCAGTGTCAATATTCCATAAAAATTATGTCACTCATATGAACGCGAACGCAGTTTAGATGGCTGATAGCGTTCAATTCCATGGCAAAGTTCTTTTTAAATCACGAGGTCGACCATTAAAAAAAAATCAAGTCTTTCTAATTAGCTATTAATTTCGTGGCCTTTTATAGGTAGTAAAGGCTGAAAAATTTATCGTGCGTGGAAGAATGGGTACTTCTAGGTCTTCTAACTTCTAAGTTTCAGTATACCTTGATTAATCAGAAAATTGAAGCATGTTGATCAGCTTGGTTACATTAATAACAACTTTAATACTTTCGAAGGGGACAGAGTCTAGTTTATGTAAGTATATTTTTTTATTTTTATATACACGAAATATTTTCAGACAATCATCTAACGGCTATAACGAAGCCATATCAAGAGATTTTTATTTTATCTGAGTATATTTTTTTATAAAAAATAAATAATTTAAAATTACTTGACCCACAAAGTAAATACTGGCTCCTTATTTTTAAACATCCATACTCTAGTTTAATCCATACGCTCTTACATCGTATTTACCTACTGTCATTGTTAGAATATGGGAGTAAAGGTTTTATGCAAAAAGTTTAAAAAAAAATTAAAATAAATTATATATTAATTAAATAAATTGAATAAATAAATAATTATATAATAATTTCGTAAAAAAAAACACTCAGATAAATTTTTTTTTCGTTGCTATTGCGACTTTACTACTTATAGAAGTTACTCTTAAAATATTTCGTGTATGAAAAGATAGACCTTATATACAGGGTGTAAGGGACAGCCCTCCACAAAGTGACAGGGTGCATTCAGCTCCTTATTATGAATCATATTCCACCGGAATTTTTCTTATTAAAATTTTACTTTTTTAATTTTTTTTTCAGTTACTTTTCCTTTATTTCAATGTAAAATTACATTCCCTGTACGCAGAAATTCATTTATAAAATCAAAAATCCAACAATGGATGTTGAAATACTCTAACGAACGACGCTTGAAATCAGCTGTTCACTTCCTGCCTAGAGTTCACAGATCTAGACGTCGCGCTTGCCGTTTGATACGTGGGTTTTGCCTCGGTATACATTGCGTATGAGGAAATAAAACAAATCAAATTTATTAGATTCCCATAACATTCCTGAAACTATTTCTTGTACCGGTCATCTTAGTATGATATACTGAATTCGTCCCTTACACCCTGTATTTTCTTTATTATTTTTCTAATTGTATTTTGGTGCTTCTCTACTTCTTCATGTTTGTTCTAGTTCAACATTATTGTACAATCCGAAAGACGAAACAATGAAATATTATATTTTAATTATAAAACGATGTTAGGCTGAACTGTCTCGCTCCTGGGTAATCCTTCTTTCAATGTCTCTCGATACTGCTAGATCTTATAGTACTTATTAAAATATTTCGTTAATTCATTCGTATAATCTTTTATATTTTTACATAATTCTTATAAAAAACATTTAATTCAAAAAAAAGGTAGTTGAGTTGTTGTTGTTGAATTTTTTTTTAAAATAAAATATATAGGTTTCCGCCGATGTCAGGAGCAGGGCCTAAGCTACCGGTGGTAAGGGCCCCAGAGTGAAACCTTGCAATGCGAGCCCTATCGAAAAATACTGCGTTCTGAATCAGACCCTAATATATTTTTCTGTTAAAAACATCGTCATTGAAATATTTATTATTTACACTAGAAACGGAATATTTACCATGTTATCGTTAGGACATCCACGGCTCCGCGAGCATTCTACGTAACGCGAGTGTTAAATTGTTGCGTAAGGTTATCCGCAATACCAGATAAACATGTTAAATATCCCGTTTCTAGTCTAAATGATAATGTTAATGACCATGATAGTTTAAAATCTTATATTGAAATATTTGTTTGTTGTAAACTGCGCGTTTATATCAGAATACGTCTAAAGTCTTGTCTTTTCTTTTAAAAGTTGAATACTGCTCCTATAGCAGAACATTCATAAGTCCACAAAGTTGAAAATAGATAATTATGTTTAATCCAATACTTTTTAATCAGATACCCTGACTGCTCTATGTGGCATCGTCTCGCTCACTAAGGAAAACTTTAGTTTTTAAAAATTTTGGTGAGGTATTCCAGAAAATCAATTTGAACAGCACCGATCCAGAGAGTTTGATCTGGGGCATTACTGTGACGTCTTAAAGCGGGAGTAATTCCAGTGTGGGAAAGAGAGAGAGAAATAAAGGTCGTCTAGCGCCATCTCTTTCCCACCATCGCATCAATTTACATTCTTCAGATCTGACTTGAAGGCTGATCTGACCGTGTATGTTCAAGGAATAACTTACTTGAAATAGCCAATGTATCCAACTCCATAATCATCATGATTGGCGTCAAAAATGACTGAGGGACCTACACTATTAGTAGGCTTCGCATTTTTTTTTATTTGTCCTCTTATGTCCCACTGCTGGGCTAAGGCCTTTCCCATAGCCTTCCACTCTTCTCTCCGTGTGGTTTTCTCAGGCCAATGTCTCACAAACGCCTAGGTCGTCACGCGAACGTTTTCTAGGCCTCCCTCGGCGACGACGCCCGTCTTCTTGCACGCAGTGGCTGCCAGAAGGGTTCGCATACCGTTGAAAAAATCGAATTCCCAAAAAAAAAAAACATTTCTAACTAGATTTAGTTTTGCCTTAGTGAAGTAATTATAAAGGGTATCCTTTTTCCTATGAATCACTATCTGTAATAGAAAAAAAATTAAAATAAATGTGACATAAAGACATAAAACTCGAAATAAGTAGGTACTTCAACTTCAACCATCATAATTATTTTATGATACAAAAAATAATAGGTATCGACAGGTAAGTACATGTCAACCGTTGAGAAATACGAAACACTCTTAAGCGATTGGCACTTACATATTCTTCTGATCAATCAAAAATGTATCTAACACCCAGAAAACGAAATAATCAGCGATAAAATCCAGTCAACACGTAAGGTCGCAGGACACAGCCAGCGTTCATATAACTTTCATCCTTACCATTAAGTAGATACAGTTAAAGTTAGTTTATGCCCGGCCTAGTGGAGCCGTTGAAGCGGTGCGTCCCAACCACCACTGTACGAGGGCCGTGCCACGTGTGCCTTTGTTCCCATGAGGGGGTGTTCCATTGCCGGCCCCAGAAGTGTGAAGAAGAAAATGAGCGTAAGTGACTCAGCAATGTATACAAATAAGTCAACGATTGCCAACAACGATTTGGGATGACCACTTACTATTCCAGAACCGACTCTGCAGTCGTTCCATCATAGACTACATCGATTTTCCATCAGAAGGAATCGAGAGGTGTCCAAGGTTAAGCCGAAGAAACCAGGGCCGTCCCAAAGCACGTTGGATTGACAATATCGCGGGAACCACCTGGATGAGAGTCGTACATGAGTGGGAAGTGTGGCAGAAATAAGGGGAGGCATATATCCAGCAGTGGGTGATCCCTAATCCTATGCCATCATACATCCATGGCACTGGAAGGCAGTGCCGATTTTGGAGATAATTAGAAATAAGTGTAGCCTAGGTTCTTCTACTTCAGCTACTTCCGTGGTTCAAACAGAACTATTGAATGTCAAAAGTGATTAATAAATCATTTACTAAATGAAAATAATGTTATTTTCAGAGAGACGCAGACCTAAATTAGATTGCATACCAAACAACTTATTCAGACAAGAAAACACATTCTGCAGATGTAGCGACAAAGGTTTTTGGATGTCAGACAACTGCGAAGCATCATACCGTTATATCTATTCAAGAACCACCCTCCCTGTTAAAGACTTAAGGACCAAAATTCAGTGTGCCGCTAACAATCTATACCTTATTGACTGCAATATTTGTCGGTGTTCAGAAAAAGGCATTATCGACGTTACTTTGTGTACCAGTAGGAGCTGTGGTCCAGGACATAAAGCCGCATCCTGTTCCTACGGAGACATCCTCCGCCTTGACAAAGAACTTTGCTCCTGCAGCGACATAAACTACTACATCGATAGTCTCTGCACCCAAATATTAGATATCGTTGTGCAACCACTTAAAGCAGATGACCTCTCACCGCTAGACGGCATTGATCGACTAAGCACTCCAGCAAGCGATTGTTCCCCGACAGTCACTTACACAGTTGATTGTAACCAGTGCGCCTGCGTTAAAATCTCATTATCATCATCATCAGGCCGCCTTGTTTGCAACGAGAATGTCTGTCGAAAGCCAGAATCGAAGAGTGAATTGAGACAAAAAAAAGTGAATGAGGTTGATTCTCTTCCTGAGTTAAATAGTGTCGCCGATACTTGTGAACCCGGTCAGAAGTACCGCTATAAATGCAATGTTTGCATTTGTGCTAAGGATGGTTCTCCATCTTGCACCACTATGGTCTGCTTGCAAAATTTCAAGTTAGATTTAAAGTCACTTAGAGGTTTATTGTCTTCTGGTTGAGATTTGTTTTTTTTTAATATTGTATTACAGTTATGTTTAACCTTGATTGAGTTCTTATCTTTTGTTTTTAATTATGTTACCATTTAAATGACATTCGGTTAGAGTTTAATATTAGCGTAGGTATTTAATTAAGTGGCATTTTCTAAAATCGCAAGAGACAATAGAATTTTTATTTAACTTTTACAAAAAAAAATATATCATGTTTTAACCACTCTAGGTATATTCTCCCTTAACAACACTTATAAAGTGGTATCTTATACTTCTAACAGCCAATGTGACGAGAGATGGAGTGAAGCTCCCGGAAATAAGATATGGAGAACAATGCACTTACGGGAAAAAATATAGGATGGACTGCAACATTTGCCACTGTGGTCAGGAAAACAATTTGTTATGCACCAAGGCAGCATGCTTGCATTCGGGGCAACCACCACCAGAAGCCATCGCATACAAAGGACCTCCCCCCTTTGTGGAGGGGGGGATACATAAAAGATCGAAATTTGAAGAAGAAAATACTATAGAAAAGAAGAAAAACATTAAAAAGAGTGGGAGAGACGAGAGCAAACCTCCAAAATGGGTAAAACCAAGCTTCCCAAATTTGCCACCAGGCCTTTGCACGCCAGGGAGAATTTACCAGCAGGATTGCCAGAGATGCTATTGTAAGGCTAACAAAAAGCCAGTTTGTTCTTCTGTAAATGCCTGTACGAATGAACCGATAGGTGAGACAAAACACTCTTGTAAATTCTGTTATTAGTCCTCCTACCTGACCAAGTTTGGGTCATGGCGGCCAGTCTCAGTATCCATCGACCTATATCACGCGTGTGCGCAAACACAGAGTGCACTACTTCCCTTACTCTAATTGTCTGATAGGACGGCCATTTTTCACGAACGGAGGGAGATCAGGCGCAGGGCCAACGGCTTAACTTGCTTTAAAGAATCACCGTAGTATAAGAGCTGGTGTTATTTCTTTCATAAAATAATCGATCAAAGTTAAATGTTAAAGATACTGGTACAAGCATCATTTTTAATGGAACCCTTCGTTTGTGTCGTATTAAGCCAGTAACTAGGTGGAGGTCACACGGCTGCTCTTAGTAAACTCACCAAGTAAATATTCAGCCGCATCCGTTAGACTGGAAACCAACTCCAACATACTTGGGAAAAAGGCTAGGCAGGCGATGATGATCATGATTGTTCTTCCCCCCAGTGAGGCAAGATTTGCGAGCAATGGACGTACGAACTCCAATCAAGGATGAAGAGTACAATAGTCTACAAGTACTGCCTCACGCCGCCTCGCCTTGTGTGCCAGGCAACACTTACAGGGTCGACTGCAATGCCTGCGTCTGCGATGAATTCAAGAACCTTCTCTGTGATAAGTTGTTATGCATCAGTTACTCTGACATGCATAGGGCTGAAGCTTTGAAAAAATCTGGTAAGTGAATGTAGAAGATGTAAGATAACAAACGCATATCCTCTCGTGTGGTGACTAACATCATGATACCGCACCACTTTTGTTCCATGATTTTGGAAATTCATAACGTTTTTTTTAGTTTTATCATACATGATGATTGCCAACAGATCGCGTGATTCCTATAGAGATAAAAAAAAAAAAAAAAGGGGTAACGATTTTGTATTGCACATAAAGTTATTAAGTTATTTGACATCCCTCATAAATCAGGGCTGCGGGGTGTGCATCCCCATCGGCGAACGATATTGTTTTTACGTTTATGGCTGATTGATGACAGCCCTGGCTGTATGCCCAGTGCCTGTGCTTATCAGTGCAAGTTTTACCACTATTGTGCTAACCATATTAGGTAATTTTAAATTAATTAGCCAAACTTTACTTTGTGTATCTATCTATATCTAACTAAGATAATTGAACTAGAGGTAGCAAGAGCTACTGGAGCAAAGTATTAGTGGATTTTTCCAACTGGAATTTCTCAGTACCATGCACTCCATCACCTTGCCCTCTATTAGATGAAACCTCAACATACATAATTGGTGTAATACGGGTGTACTATACCAACGCCAATGCTTAAAGTCCTAAGCCTTCTGGCTAACAGCCGTGATGGTACGTTATGTATACTTTTTTGCTGATAAAGATGAGAATGCTAAGGGGGATGTGTGGTGTTACGCGAATGAAAAAAAAAGAAACGAGTACGTTCGAGGAAGTCTGAAAGTGGCCCCGCTGACTGAAACGTTGTGTGGTAATAGTTTTTTTTTGTTTTTTACTCTTGACCTCAATCTAGTCCTGATTACAGAGATGAGGTCGACGATGGAACGAGCTAACCCAAAAGAAGCCTATTAACTCGCGATTTAAATAGATTGGGGTCATATGAACTTGGAAACACCGACGCAGGCAGGGAATTCCACTCCTTGGCTGTGCGCATAATAAATGATGTAGCAAAGCGCTTCGTGCGAATGTGTGGAACATCGACAAGGTATGGGTGATAACCTGCAGTACGTCTGGACTCCCGATGGAAGAAAGGAGATGGTGGAATGAGTTCGTGGAGCTCTTGAGCACACTCACCGAAGTACAATCTGTAAAAGATCGACAAACATGCAACTTTGCGCCGATGGGCCAGGCTATGAAGCCTGGTACCAACCAGCTTATCGTCACCAACCGTTCACCGTTCGGTTGTCTTGGTATGGGCATGTGATGCGGAGGAATGAGGAAAATGTCATGAGAAAAGTTTGGAACATGAATGTATCCACATTCATGTTCAAAACTTTTAAAGGCTACAAGAGTAAAAGGCACCAAAGAAACGATGGATGGACTGTGTGAAGGAAGATATGGCAAGAAAGGAGGTTTTTGATGAGATGACGAGTAACAGAGAAGTATGGTTGAAGTTGAGCTGCACCGACCCCAAATAAATTGGGATAAGGGATATTGGGATATTGGTTAACATCTATGAAATTTCGGCAGCTAAAACCTTGACTCAGCGTAAATTTTTAATATTCGACCCAAACGTATGGACAGCAGATTTTTTTCGCGATTATAGTGTTGGTGCCATGGAGAAAGTTATCGTTTCATTGTCTATACCACATCCTTGAATATGACCTCATTATGATTTCCTTTATTCGTATTTACACATATAATTTACATTTTTAAATATTTCTTTACAAAGTAATATAAACAAAAACATTTAAAAATATAAACAATAGTAGCCCACCGGCATCGGGAACAGGGTCCGAGCTGCCGGTGGTCAGGGCTCGATACGCGCCGTGTCCAGAAGTACTGCTTTCTGAATCAAGCCCTTGAACCAGCTGCCAAGCGAGAGCCTCCTCAGATGTTGATCGAGGCTATTGGCTAAGCCATTGGCTGACACGACTATCGTCACAATGACTGCTGTACTCACGTCCCACATGTCGACAACCGCGCGAGCCATGACCTCATTATTCTTATACATGATTTATTATGAGGATCTCACAATACTTTTTCTTCCACTTTTCAGGTTTACACTGCAACAGCGAAAATTTTGTGGAGAACGAGATTATTCAATCAAAATGTGTGACGTGCTCCTGCAATGGAACCACTCACTGCAAAGCTGTGGAAGAATGCGAGTCTGAAGATGAGCTGGCGTTGAGGACCAGCTCCAAGAGGAATGGCGCCGCTCTGGCGTACGACTACACTGTGGAGAAATGTTTACCTAACCATATTTATAAGTAAGAACTGTTTGTTTTCTCTAGCTGGTAAAGGCCACCACCAAGTGTCTTTTCTTGAACTCCTTTCGAACCAGCCTTTGCGGTAAGTCAGCAGAGGTCCACTCAATGTCCTGTCGTCTGCACGTTACTGAAACTGATGGACGCTACCGTACTCGTCGCGCATTCAGGGCCGATTTGATTTTGATTGCCTTCGAATCGCTGAGAAGAAGTGGTCCTAGAAGACAAAGTTTAAAAAGTTTGTCTTCTGGTACCACTGCCCCCCCCCCCCCCCCCCTTCCTTCCCTCAATGATTGACAATGATCTTCTCTCAATTCCCAGAGACAACTGCAACAAATGCTACTGCCAGGAGGACCAGACCTTGCGCTGCACGCAGAAGACTTGCCTCAACTACAAGCAAGCAGTAATGCTGGAAAAACAACAGAAGTACTTGATTGAGCATGGGCTGTGATGATGACTACTGCTTACCTTCTTAATAGACACCGGCTTGCTGTAACGGACCGATTATTATTATCTGTTCTTTTGTTTTTATTATTTTTAAGATGGGTTTGTGGAGCAATGAATAAATGTATTCACTAAAGTTTTGTGTTTAATCAATAACTATAAACTAGCTTTTGATTTTGCCCACGGTTTCTATAATTCGGGTTGTTCTCTGCTTGTAGTGATATAATTCAATCATGCTTCGAAAGACACGTTGCGCCATCTATTATCATAAGAACGTCATTGTTGTTTTCCACGGGAACAGTACTTTTTTTCGGGATGAAAAGTACCCTATGTCCATTTTTGTACACCTGACAACGTTTATGCAAAATTTCGGGATGTTCGGTTCAGTGTGAAAAGGTAACAAACAAACAAACTTACTTTCGCATTTATAATATTATTAGTATGGGTACTCAATGAACTCCGATTGTCTTTAATGCTCTGGCTGGATGACTTACTCCAGCTAGTACATAGGTATACCAGCCCTCGTAGCATGACCACCGTAGACAAGGATTTCTTTGACGGAAGAATCGACAAAATGACAGATTGTGTCGACACAATGACAGATTTCTTTGTACTATGTCATTTTGTCGATTCTTCCGTCAAAGAAATCCTTGTCTACGGTGGTCATGCTACGGGGGCAGGTGTAAACAGATGTTGACGGCACGGTTGGCGCAGTGGTTGTTCCGCTGCGTGTCGCGGGTCCGATTCCCGCACGGAACAAATATTTGTATGGCCTACAGGTAGTTGTGCCGGGTCTGGCTGTTTGTGTATGTGAGTTTAAATGTTTGTAAATGCACCCACGATACAGGAGAAATTCCTTTTACGGGGAAACTTTAAAAAAAAAAAAAAAACCGGACCCTTCACGAAGCCGTCTTTAAAGGAGGATCATAGGAGACGTCGTTACCCCAGTACCCAGCCTGGACCCCAGTACTTGCCTCCCTTTGAAAAAAGACGTAGGTTTGTTTAAGTATGTACTATTTAACATAATCACCCACAATACACCCTGTAGACTATTTACTTTACTAGAACTTTAGTAATAACATTAAAACTTTAGGAAACTTGCGAAAATTTACTGTTTGATTTCGTGATCTTTTAGAAAATCTTTAAGAAAACCGAGAAAAGCAAACTTTTTTGACCTTTTATTAAAACCTAAGACGTTGGCTTTGTGTAAAATATAACCTGCTCTAAGAATTAGGAGCTTTTGTCTTGTTACAAAAAGTCAACCAAGCACTCTGTACATCAAATTTAACGCAAAAAATATAGCTGGGAAACGACTTCTTTTTTTGGTGAAATATGACGGTAAATTTACAGTAGGACTCAATGTAACGCCCTCAAAACATTGTGCTGATAGATGTATTCAATAGTAAAAGGGTCATATTGTTTAACATTAAAAACTTGTACTTAATAAAAAATCCTGTGAAAAGCTGGAACCTGCAATATCTAGGTAACTAAAAGATTCCCAGTGATGGTCCAGAACAAAAAAGAATATCGCAATGACGGAGAGAACAAGTGCCTCTCGGCTTTTAAGGGTCTTTTTACACCCATTATTAAAGAAAATCCAGATTCACTTACTCACTGATCTCTCACTCATCAACATCCATCATAAACCTTTGGACCTAGAAAGCAGTTTGATCAGAGATGCACCTTATAGACCGGGGAATAAGTCTAGTTTCTTTCGAAAAATGTCAAGGAATGAAGAAGGTGGATGATGTTACTGGCAAAGTACTAGTTTTCTATAAATATTTATATTCTTGTCAGGTCCATACATCCTGGGTATAGGTACTTCTTCTACAAAATTATCTGACTTTCCTGAGAGAACGATTCTCAATTCAAACATTTCACAAATTGTTGTCAATTTTATGATAACCTTGTCTTCTCAGTGAGCATTTTAGAACAGCGGGGATGTACTGATCTGCACAAAGTAAAGTACACATACCTGCACATACGTACCTACTTCAACAATAATAGTAGTGATTTCCAAAAAATAAACAGGTATTAAATTACATTAAATTTATATTTCAAGACATAAATAATCGCATATAAAAAAGCAGTAAAACTTCGCAGTAAAATGTGTTATGTGATGTGAGATCAACAAGTATAAATAAAATAAATAAATGGAATAAAAAAGGCAAACAAGGGGACGCCATCTATTTTGCTTTTTCCATAGTTTTGAAAATCGAATGGTATATTTTGGATCGTAGCCAAAAGTGTTAATGTGTCAAAAGTATTAGTTCTTGAAAAAGTCACCGTCGCTCATGGTGTCGCTAGCATAGCAATTCTCAATTCATACTACGTAGTTGGTAAAGCCTATCGTAATTAAGGACTTTGAACCAATAAGATAATGTTTTCAAAACTCATCTTAATATCAGGCCTGTAATCCCCGAAGGTCTTCGGTCTTTTTAAGCTAGCTCAGCTAAAAATTGTATTCAAGTAAGAATTTTTAGGAACTTAACTTGGATAGCATAATCTGAGGCACGGCTCAAACGACGCAAAAATCAGCCTCAAAAAAATCTGCAATTACATAAATCTTTTAAAGCGAAAAGCCAATTAACTTTCGGTTAAACCGAATATCATAAAACCACGCAATCGTTATATTTTACGAGTTTTCCATTTCAAATAATTTTCTAGTAATGACGAAGTTAATGAACCTCAAAGATTAAGTTATTTAATTAAGAAATCGGAATTTTATTTTTATTAGTGTCCAGGGAACAAAAATACTCATTTTCCTTATAATATGTTTATGGCTGTAACATTTGTAACATTTTTATCGACAATACCCTTTGGGGAAACCATTTTCCGTAAGTGTTGACATTTTTACTGAGTTTTTGTTGCTTTTAACCTTTAAAAGCTTCAAGAGACGTTTTTGATCCTCTTTTTTACTGTCTATAACGTTGATGATTCGTTGCTCAGATGATTTCTTTACTTCTATTGCCGTTGTTGTTGTATTTTCCAATCATTTATTCTCGAATCACATTATAAAGTTCACTGAAATACATTTGTCACAATAATAAATATTTTTCTCATTTTATTTAGGCGAAAACTTTAGCTAGATTTTTACTTACATTAAAATTTTGAAGTAGACCTTCCCAAATATTGCTACATTTTTATTCATTTCTACAGGCACGTGTGTCCCAAACACCCAGTTCTTACTGAATGGCCGGCTATGCTACTGCAACAGTCTGGGCCGTTGGAGCGAGGCCACGTGTCAGATGATAGGGCGCCGACAAGCTTGCCTGCCGGGCCAGATCATTTGGGAAGAGTGTAGCCAGTGCATATGCCAAGAAAACAGTAAACTCATGTGTACCAACACAGAATGCGCTGAAGAAGACACGAAGAAAAATGTTACCAAACAAGAAATTGGATCCGAACTGTGGTGCACTCCTTTCAGGTCTTATTATATCAACTGCAGTCTTTGCGTATGCCCCGCATCTGGGAAGATGTCCGAAGCCCGCTGCGCCACTGACTCGTCCTGTTCCCTCAAAGATCCTAATTTATCCTTGGACTCGATCACGCAGAGCGTCTGCATACCGAAGGTCATGTATTTATTTAACTGTCTTCACTGCTTATGTTCAGACGACGGGTTTTTCGTCCAAAGTAAATGTGTGGAAACATGTCATAAAGCACCTGAATCAGCAAAGAGATGCATTCCTAGAACATTCTACAGAGTAGATTGTAATGTATACCACTGCCCTGAAAATGGAGTACCTGATGATGATATGGGGACCAAATCGAATTGTTTTAAGCAACGGGATCCACTCAAGTCCTTAGTTAGTTTGAGGAATATTACAACCGCATGCACACCCAATAAATACACGAAGCCAAAATGTATTTACTGCGAATGTAGTTCGCAAGGAGTGGTGAACGAAAGCAGTTGTTTAGAACAAGAATGTTTAAAAGTTAACAACTTCAATTACGATTCTGTTAAAAGCACTTGCAGCCCTGGAGAGCTAGTGTCTACGTGCATGGAATGTTTCTGTCTGCGAAATGGTGTCACTTTAGAAAAATATTGCACCAGAGTTTGTTCGTTACAGAATAAGCTTATCATGCTAGAACGAGTATTGAAAGAAACTATCAGTCAGATTGAAAGAAGTGTTATCAAAGACATACTCGGCAGTGAATCATGTGAGCCTAGCTCAGTTTTCATAGATCAAGGAAGATATTGCCTATGTCCAGATAACGGGAATACAAATTTCAAGCTTTGTACTTCCGTCACAGATTATTCCGGACCAAAGAAAACTCAAAGGTTTATAGTAGATAAAGCCAACGTTATAGACTATAACATATCTTGTGAACCCAATACTTTCGTTGAATTTGGTTGTAATACTTGCTACTGTACGAAATACGGAAAGGTTGAAGAGAAATGGTGCACTAATGATGACTGTGATGCTAAAAGAACGATTCAAGAGTCTCATAAAGATCACACTGCGCCTAAACATACTAGTACAGAAGCGATTGCCACATGTGTACCTGGATCCATTGCAAAGGTGGACTGCAATTTTTGTATATGCGGTGCAAGTGGGCTGGTAAAGGAAAGGGCATGTACGAACAACACTTGCAACGGGCAATCGAAGCCAATCGCCAGCGACTTTGCTTGTGAGCCTTCCGCTTACTACACAGTTGACTGCAACACTTGCTTCTGCGCGACAGACGGTATCAAAAACGTGGACAAATGTACAAAGAATCAATGCGAGATTAATTTCTTGCGGTCAGACACATGTACTGCCGGCGAGTTGTTCAGCGATGACTGCAACATCTGCGTATGTCCTCCAAACGGCGATAAAAATGACAAAGCTTGCACGAATCGAACCTGCGCTGAAATAGACACACCGTGGAAGAAGATCTTCAAACTATCCCAGACCTTATTAGGTAACCAAGTCGAGGAGGATACGGTAAGGAATTTGGAAGTCTGCTTTCCTGGTGAAGAATTTGAATCTGCTTGTAAACTCTGTGTGTGTCCAGAAATGGGGCTAAAAGAGTATGCGTCGTGTACCCCTATTTTATGCAATAACAATAAGCTTGTGAGTACTGCCGCAAATGATTCCAAAAAGAAAAGCATCTTTGACTCTGCGGAGGAGATTAAGGTTGGGTTTAGTTTGTAGTTAAGTAACGATCTATTTTATAACAGTACACAAATTCATCTCTTTTTTTTCTAAACTACCTTGAATATTTTGACTGACGGGGCGGGATCTTTGGGTTTACTAATAATATTATTAAATTATTATTTGTCAACAATTGCATTTTACGATGTGTGTCCGTAACACAAAGGAAATACTATAGTGAAACATTTTCTATTGTGGAATTTTAATGGTAGAGGCTCTTCATAAAACTTGAGAGCTTGCTTTTCATTCAGACGCGTAGTTTTTCTTTTGTTTTCAGCACTGCAGTATGAGCTCTATTTCGACATGTTCAAATTGATACAAGATACGTAACACGCTATCGTAAAATGCATACTATGACATCGTCAATATAGTCATTTTTTTTTTGTTACGTAATAATCATAACAAATGTAGTAGTGAATATGATTAGAATACTGTATGGAGTTATTTTGCTGATTAACTATTAAAAGATAGAGAAAGATATGTATCTGGTTTGTTCTGGTCAAGGACATAGTATCTGTCAGTGTGTGAGATGAAACTGATTAAAGCCGTCACCCGTATCCAGTATTTACAATTACAACTTTAATCTCAGTGCGTGGTGAATACAAATTTATTCATGATAAGCCATTTATGATGTAATTACTAATAAAAACATCTATATTTTCGTTTACGTATGTTCTACTAATATTTAATTTTGAAAGTTTTTATATAACCTTACTGTCAAAGTAGTCGATGGTAGTCTTTATTAAATAATATTTCAAACAAGCTTCCTACATTCTTGGTAGAATTAGCAGTTTTGACGACCTCGCCTCAATTGTTTCGTTCAAATGGTACCACGACATGCCTTTTGACAAACAGCAGGATTGCGTTTACGTCAAGTAGCAGGACTACTGATGTGCAAGGCAATTCGAGATGACATACTAAAATCGCTTACCTTGCATGCACTTGATAGTTATATCTGCATTGTAGACAAAAGCTGTAGGAAAAATCAGCTACTACAGCGAAGATATATTTGAAAAAGACATGGGTGGTGGCGGTGATGATAGTAGTGATGAAATACCAGACGAACTAGGTGGTTTTGCTGGAACGGATAGAGCAGCTGATGAGTTTGAGAACCTAACCATCGATTCGAGGAGAACCGACTGTAAAATTTTCACTCTCCCACACAAACCCGAACGATCTCATTGTACTCCTGGATCACAGTATATCATAAGGTAATTTAAATAAAGAGAAATATAATAATCAGTAACCATTTGCGGTTATGTAGTAACCATTGCTGCCTTTGAAAATCAAGGCTAGATTTGTAGGCGAAGAGAGAGTCCACCTGTATCTACGCACACACTTTTGCACACATCTCTCGCTTCGATGGATAGTCTCGACTAAGATGGCCTCTATGGCAGAAATTCGGTCTGGAGGCCTATTATTCTTAGTCAAAGATTTAATCTTACTTTATTTCTTGGACACCAATGATCTTATCTTGGCCACAACGCGTGATTTTTCCCCGCCTCCCCAGAAGCAAGACAATTTCTACGTATTTATTGATAAGGCTGTGCTTGACTCTCACATGATCGTAAGCAAAGATGGGATCAACGATGATACACGCTTGACTTTGAGTAACCTGAACCAGAAGACTTTTTCTAATCCTGCGATATGTAATGAATGTATGATTTCCACTAAACGGCTCGCATCGCAACATATCGGAAAGGATACGAACGGATGCGGCGACAGCCGGTCGCTTCCGTCAGGATGTCGATAATCGGCTCCGTACCGTCGCTTACAAATGTATCCGTTTCTGCGCATATTCAAATAGTTTCATTCCTACCGTGTCATATATGACGACTGGCGAACGGAGACGATCGCGCGTCGCAGCATACTTTTGGCTACGATCGCGTGTCGCGGAAGACGGCGTGGTAATATAGACCTTAAATACGATTAAAGATTGTAAAATTCGTTCCGATCCGATGCTATGCGAGGCGTTTGGTGGAAATCATCCTTATTAGAACGATTACCTGTTTTAGGTGCCGTATTTGCGTTTGCCCTATTTGGGGGAACATTAATAACTTTTGCCGGCCCATGCCACCCGAACAATACTGCGAACGAGCCCTCCCGAATTTCAACTATATTTCAATGGGCAGAAGGACAGGTAACTATTATTTTTTACCTACACTATCAATACAATGTGCAATGCTCCCAGTTTCTCCGGCACATTAACGGATGACAGCGTTGAGGAGGGATTTTTTAATGCTTTATTTTAGTTTGTTATTAGCTTAGATTATTTTATTGCTTTTATTTTTAATTAATAACACAGTTGAACTGCATCCGGTTAGACTGGAAGCCGTCCCTAACATAGTTGGGAAAAGGCTAGGCAGATGTTGATACTTATGTAGTTAAGAGCATAATAATATAGCCGGAAAAAAATTAAACTACCAATATCAATGAAACCATTAAATCAAGAATTTCATATATTTTTAATTCTTTGGCTGCACTTATTGCTCCTTACCTGATAGTTATCAACGGATGCCTACCACTAAGTCTACGCTGTAGGTCTGTGAAAATAGCTAGACAATTGGTCACACTATTATGCGTAACTATGGCTACGATGAGTTATGTTTCGGGATCCTTAGTGTGCCGAAACATAACTAACACAATCATAATTATCTCCAAATATATAAGGTCTAACTATTCATACACGAAATATTTTCAGTGAATCATCTAACGGCTATAGCGAAGCCATTTCAAGGGATTATTTTTTTTTATCTGAGTATATTTTTATAAAAATAAATAATTTAGAATTAGTTGACCCACAAAATAAATACTAGTACTCCTTATTTTTGAACATCCATTACGCTAGTTTATTACGTCGTATTTACCTACTGTCATTGTTAGAATATGGGAGTAAAGGTTTTATGCAAAAAGTCTCAAAAATTTTAGAATTATAATAATTTCGTAAAAAAAAACACTCAGAAATTTTTTTTTTTCGTTGCTATGGCGACTTTACGACTTATAGAAGTTACTTTTAAAATATTTCGTGTATGAAAAGATAGACCTTATATTAGCTCCAAAAAACATCTATGGTTTGTTTTTGTTCCCTCCTATTCTCCAGAAATAGCATAATGCAAAATTGAGCATCAAGACTACGAATATTAATTAATACTGCTGAAACCAACGATAACATTACAGACGACTGCTCACGCCTCAATTTAGGATGTTCATTATTTACCTATTTCTTACTTTAACAAATATCATAATAGGTACCTGTAGTACATTCACATTTTCTCAGGTATATTTAAGACCGCTAATGCCCGGTTGACATATATCTAGACTACTGTAAAAAAAACACTTAATAAATAAGAAATTACTGTTAACAGAAAACGAGACAACGGCGAACTCGACGGAAATTCAATACCCGATCCAACTAAAGGTACCACACAACCACACGATATACAGGTGTGAGAAACCAGGGAATCTAACCGACGAATGCTTCATTTGTGAATGTGAACCTGAAAGAATTCTGGTAGAAGAACATTGTTATAAAAGTGACAGCGATGCTTGCACTGATGCTACACCCACTTTTATCAAAGCGGGTGACCAACCCGTTGCATTCAAAATGTTTATAAGTTGAGATTGTTCTACTATTGTTACTGTACTATTTTAATTAGTAAATATAAACTTATTAATGTATGTTTGCGATTTTATTTATTAGCGTTATGATGGCGGCGAGGTTACAGAGAATAATGGAACGATGAAAGAGGATCCTTCGCCCAGCAGTGGGACGCGATGAGCTCAAATATTAACATAAAAAAAACAAGTTTTTATTAAAATTTAAAAAAAAAACATTTAAGTTTATCTATTAATATTGAACGTGTATAAAGTTTCGTGTCAGTGCTATAAACCGTTGAGGAGTTCTCTCGTGAGGAGATGGTCCTGTCTGCAGGAGCAAGTCATGTCTGTCATAAAAATGTATTGTCATCAGAACCAAAGGTGTGTGCAAAATTTCAGCTCAATCGGTTAGGAGGAATTGGTTTGAAATTCAGTTGCAATAATGCCTATATACTAACAAACAAACAAACTAACTAACAAGGCAAGTCAAATAAAAGCTTATAAAAAAAAGCTATACACGACCAGCTTTTATGAAAATTTTGATAGATAAAGATGATTTCTATCATGACCTCATTTCCCACACTTCCCGTGACCCAAGGGCTGGCTTTTACCTTGGCCAAAGGCTTAGCGTTGCCATACAACGTGGCAACGCCGCCAGTCTTTTGGGTACATTACCAGTTGAGGAGGAGCTGTTTTTATGACGCCATTTTTTAATTTATTTTTATGTTTGTTAGGTAATATAGGTTATTTTAATGTAAAATACAAAAAATGTTTTATTAAAAAAAAAATACATAATATTTTATTAAAAAAAAAACATAATATTTTATTAAAAAAAAAAAAATAATAATTTTTAATTCAAAAAAAAAAACAAAATGTTTTATTCAAAAAATTTGTTACAAAAATGGGTGGTCGTGTTTGGGGACTCCTTTTAAGTAATATTAGCCTGTGTTAGGAAACCCCGCTCCTCCATATCATAACAATTACAGCAGTAACAAATATGTGGGTAATTAAACTTATACTTAATTACTTATTTCTATTATTATTATTTATTTTTAATTTAAAAAGGAAAAATGAGAGTTAAAAACAAAAAAAAAGAGAAACCTAGTATAGCAAAAACAAAAAAAAGTAGTGTAAAAGTGTATTAGTGACGAGTGCGAGTGTACATGTGTGTGTGAGTGTGTGCGTGCGTGTGTGTGTGTTTGTTTGTATTTGATTTTTAGATACAATTTATAAATGTATATAATATTTAGCTCTACAAGGCTAGTTAAATAAAAGTTTATAATGAATAACTTCTCTACTAGTCCTACAAGATAATATGCTTTGTAAAATTCAATATGAGTGTAATCTACTTAATCATAATTGTGTACCAAACTATAGAACGACCGATTTAATGAGTCCTCGCGATGGTATCAATTTAAATGCAATATTCTGGAGTTTGATCATGGTTATGGTTATTTAAAAAAAAACCTGTGGGATATTGTTAGGACTTTGTGTGCCTTTGATGGGGCAAGGCGGAGGACTCATTAAAGCGGTCAGTTTATGAATAAACAAATGAATAGATAAATAATAGTCCCTTGTATTATCTGTTTTAGGGCCTTTGCATAGTAGTTTAGTTATCTAATTATATGTAAACTAAAAACAGACTGTTGCAGCCCATCTTCAAACACTACGCGATGTTCGCGCTTTTGCATCCACTAATCTAAAGTTATTAAGTCATGAGTCATTTGTCATGAGTCATTTGTCATTGTATAGAAATTTAGTAAAAATAAAATGTAAAATAAAAAAAGTACCATTCAAACATTACAATCAAAAAACATGTCAAAGATGGAATAACAAATTCAAAACAGTAATAAAAAAAAATAAAAATAATATGTCATCTAATTTCTGTGAATTATAAACAAAATATAATAATAAAAATGGAATGTCAAAACAAGTTCTTATAAAAATGTCAGTATGTCATCTAATTTTAAAATACAATGGTAAAAAAAATGGAATGTCAAAAATAAAATTTATAATTATTACAAGAGATAATTTGTCATTTAAATAATTAAAAAATATCCTACATTTCTTGGTAAACATGGTCTGATTACCCAAAATTAAGTCGTATTCCAAATATTAATTATAACTAGTGCATTAATCCCACAATCATAATAAAAACTCTCATAAAAATCGGTCGTGTTCCAATTTGCGCACTGAAGTTGAATAAATCATTTAATCTATGAGAATCGCAGAATGTGGTTGCTATATACTTTTATATTGTATATTTCTATTGTCGGTATTATTGAATCGACAGTTGGTAAGTGTTTATTAATTCCTTAGATATTGTTTATTTTATGTTATCATTAATTCATTCTCAATCATTGTCTCAGCATTCTTCCTGTACTTTCTATATGACTATATTATGTAATATGTATATGAAAATAAGCAACCCAATTTGTATACATATCTATACAAATAAATAAAATTTAAGTGTCTGTTTGTAATTTCAAAATAACAGCTTTTTACTGAATGCATATGAAAGTATGTACGGTACTTATAATAAAGAAACAAATTTAAAATTTTTGTCTGTCTGTTTGTTCCGGCTAATTTCCGAAAAAGCTGGACTGATTTTGACGTAACTTTTATTAGCAGATAGCTGATGTTATAGGGGGTAACTTAGGTTACTTTTGGACAAGGGACACCGACGCACCAACGGCAGATTGTTTTTAAATCGAACCTAACCTGTCCGAGTCGGGGTGCCACAAGTCTCTCTCAGCCTTCGCTCGCTCTTGCTTCCTATATTCTCCTTGCCGCAATGACTATCCCACTGCTAATATTAGCCGCCAAGTCATTATTTTTAATACCTCACCTATTTCATTAGCCCCCTGTTTAATATTTGCTATCTTATAGTAGCAGCCATTTTTTAGTTTTTATAGATCCTTGCCATTTGTAGCTCATATAATATAATTGTGCTAAAAATATTTAATCGCTACCTAGTTTTTTTTTTTTTGTAACCAAGTAGTTAGTCGCCTAATAAGTTGTTATTCGCCTTAAAAATAATTAGCCTTTTTAAATCACCGATGAAAAATTTCTTTATGGTTTAGAATGACGTACTGAATGCGCGGTAAGCCTTTGTGCATCGATATTCCTTCCACTCTGTATATGCACTAGGTTATGTATAGGTACTTACCTAGATCACTGATATAGGCTAAGCCATCGATCGCATACTGTATCTGGCCATATGCCACGAAATAATGAATACCAGCTGCAAGAGTAATGCTGTGGCGTCTATGAAACTAAACATCAAAACTTATTCAAACCAATTTTCGTTGAAAGTTACGATCTAAAATCCTATCATTTTTCAGAATTTTCGTTGACACACACATTTTACCACTTTGGAAGTGTCTATCTTTCAAACGATTGACTTTGAGAAAAAATGGTTTCGTGAACCTCAATGTCATTTTTAAAAACCAATCTAAAGACACCCCGCACGTATAAGTTTGTTGTTTTTTAAGTTTCAATTCCATGTATGAGAATCCTATGAATTTTATTTTGGTACGAAAATCGAAAAGCGGTTCACAGAATACATCTTTCCATCAAGTTTCAACTGTGTAGTCCTAATAGTTTTGGAATAAAGAGGCTATGACATACACGGACAGACAGACATACTTGACGAATCTAAGGGTTCCGTCTATGAAACTCTTACTGTATCTCAATAAAATATTCCGTGGTGTTGGTTTACGCTGACAACTGGTATAGGTTCTACAATAGAATTTCCTATGACAATAGAATTTCCTATGTTGCCACCAACCAAAATTATACAGGCTCATCATCATTCTCCTGCCCTTATCCCAATTTTTTTGGGGTCGGCGCAGCATGTCTTCTTCTTCCATACTTCTCTATTACTCGTCATCTCAGCAGTTACCTCCTTTCTAGCCATATCATCCTTCACACAGTCCATCCATCGTTTCTTTGGTCTTTCTCTTCTCTTACAGTCATTCATACTCAACATTTTCCTCACTAATAAACAAATAATTAAACAAACTAATACAGGATGTACCGTATTTTTTAGATTATCTGCAGCACCCTGTAAAGTCTTGTCACGTAGGTGATGTGGTGAAAAATGAATGCAACAAATGTTTGTGTACCTCGAATGGTGTTTTTGAATGTAAAGCCTTAAACTGCAGTAGCCAATCCAGTAAGTACTTAAGTATTCTAACACCCGTATCTTGGATGTAACTAGACCCTTAACGAAGCCACTCTTCACTCAAATGTCTCGCTGATGGTGGCGCGTGTGTCGGATCATTTAGTTCCCTTCAAAATGGTTGAGTTGAATGGTGCCGATACATGCGTCATGTTCGTGAACGGGCGCTGTCAGTTGTGACTGGTCATCTCTTGGTTGCCACGGCTTATTTGAATTAATTATTTTATTTTTGAATTATTTTTACTATGGACACTTTTAACGTTCACATCTTGCTACATCGTTCTCACATAATGTACTATCTCAACATAAATGATGTAACCAAGTTATTGTAAAAGTATTCTGATTTAAAAGAGTGTTCATGGAGTTTCTTGCCCGTTCTTCTTCATAGAGATCTACGTTAGGGAATGGGCAACTACAGTACTTTCACAGTTTTTATGCCTTGTGACTGGGACTGTAGCTACTTTTCATTGTTGTCTTTATTTCGACAATTCAAAAGTGCCTGTAACTGGCCTACATGAAATAAATGCTTTGATTTTGATTTTGCCGAAAGGCACTTGTTCTCCCCGTCTTTGCGATATTTTTTTTGTTCTAGACCATACCTTCTAGTTACGGAGATATTAGGGGTCAAAGTTCCAGTTTTTTTTCAAATACATGTTTTTAATGTAAGATTTTTATTTTAAACACCTCCACGACCCCCGTTCTATTCAATCCATCCATGAGCACAATGCATTGAGTGCGTTCCATCGAGTACTACCTTAAAACGTGATTTTTCACCCCAATATAAAAGTTGCTTCACAGCAATAATTTTTGCGTAAAGTTACTTAGTTTGATGTACATAATGCTTGGTTGATGGCTTTGTGAAGGGTCTGTTTACAGCCTGTTTAAACAAGTCAAAGTGATTACTTGTGTAACAGTAATAACGATACGATTTTTATTCTGTAGTTAAGTAATTGCTTTAAGTTTGAACAATCAAAAGTTAGAATTCTTGGTTTTTCTTTCTTTGATGGTTCTTACCTCGTTCAAATTCTTGTCTATTACATAAAAGAAGCCAAGTGCAAATCGTACTCACACGCACACAGGGTTCCGTAGCACCAAACAATATAATAAAAATATTTTGAAGTCTCATTCATATGTTGTATTGTATTACATTCAACAGCAAATCTAAATTTGTTTTTCATAGTATGTTGATGAAAAAGTTACTGCTGCAGTTTGATGAAAAAGTCCCGTATCTCAAAAACTAAAAATCAAATCTTATTCAAACCAATTTTCGTTAAAAGTTACAATCTAAAATCCTATAATTTTTTCAGAATTTTCGTTGACACACATTTTACCACTTTGGAAGTGTCTATCTTTAAACCGATTGACTTTGAGAAAAAATGGTTTTGGGAACCTCAATGTCATTTTTAAAAACCAATGTAAAGACACCCCGCACGTATAAGTCTGTTTTTTTTTTAGTTTCAGTTCCATGTATACGTCATAGCCTCCCCTTAATTTTTTGTTATTTTGGTAAGAAAATCGAAAAGCAGTTCACAGAATATATCTTTCCACCAAGTTTCAACTGTGTAGACCTAATAGTTTTGGAATAAAGAGGCTATTACATAAACGGACAGACAGACATACTTCGTTTTTTTTGCCATTCAGCTACGGAACCCTAAAAATGGTTGCATTAATAATGCATTACTTAAACTCAAGTAATTACTTTAAATGGACTATAGATACCAGGCTAAGTAATTTACAAGAGGCTGATATTTTCTGACTCTGATTAATCTTGATTTGTTTTCAATTACAGGTCATAAAGAACTCCAAGAAACCGAACCTCTATGTTTCCCAAACCAACTTTACATAAAAAACTTGATAACTTGCATCTGTACGAAGGACGGGAGATGGCCGCACAAGAGTTGCCATGATACCTTTCAATCATTGCCTCCTAGAATCGTCATCACACATAAATGCGAACCGAATACCTACATTCCCATTGATTGTAATATATGTAGATGTGGGCCCGACGGCGAAATCCTCAGCGACCGATGTACAAGAAACGCTTGTGAAGACGAGGACCACCGCAGATCTGTAGCAAGCCCCAATACTGTCTTTAGCAAATGCGAAGAAAAATACTGGTACTCCTTAGCCCCCTGCCAATTCTGTTTCTGTGCAAACCAAAACAGACTTGTATGTAATACTGGTAACTACTACAACATAAATCTGGATCTAGGCTCCTACAAATTAAACGTATGTGGCAAAGACTTGATAAAAGAAGCTATTGAACTCATACCTGATGACATAAGAACGTTAAGGGTGAGTGCAGCCGTAACTAATACGTCCACAGCAACACAAAGGACAAAAAAACATTTGACAGAAGCGACTTCAAATAATTCTGATCATCATGTTATGGAAATTAACTGGAACACCACAAATAAAACTTCCCTAAGGAATACATCTAACGAATATGATTCTGATGAATCGGAAGAAAAGCAACAAAAGGAACAGACTTCGTCAGAACCTACTCTTGACCCTACACTCGCCCCTACACCAGACCCTAGCATTATGTCCACTACTGATTCTGTTCGAAGTACACAGATCCCAACCGATGTGACAGGTGAAAGTGGAGATATATCTTTGGAAAATCTCAAACTTAACACAGGAGAAGAACTCGATGATGTAGAAGATGACGATAGTGACTCTACAGAAATAGGGGTTCAGTTCGATGAGAATCCTACAACAACTATTCGTGTCCAAACGAAGGAGAATATTGAGAAGCCGAAAGTTTACAAGTACGATGGCCATATGTTAAATATCGATGTACCTAGAGCGTTGAAAAAGATCTTTAAAACGGCTCTGAGAAAATCTATGGTTTCTTTGTCAAAAACAACGGAATGCACACCAGGTGCTACGACTGTGCAAGCGTGTAACATGTGCTTTTGCTTAAAAAATAGTAAATTATTGTGTACTACCGATGAATGTGATGGAAAGAATAAAGCTTAAATAAATGGCTTTTGTGTTGTTTTTTGGCAGGAACATTTCACATGTATCAACTGTCCTGCCCACAATCCTTTTGCGGTGCTTAGTTCTTTACAGGTCAGCATGCGGCAAGGTTTATAGACCTTTGGGATTTATAACAGCACAAAACTGCGAACCTGTCATGTCATAGCGTAATTGTATGTAATTAGTGTGATAGCGTGATTAAAATAAAATTCATTAGTAAATAATAAGTGTTCTTGGGATTTCATTATTAGGTAGCAGTCACGGAGTCTGGATTTGAGCCCGGTAGATGGCAATAGACTCGCCCCTATTACATTGGAGTTAAACATAATTGAAGAAATGTGGGTGTACTTGTTAGGTACACCTCTGCCTAACCCTTCAGGGATTACAAGGGGTGATATAATGTTATGTTATAATACTGTGATTTTTCCCTGTAACAGATGAGATTTGAACCAAAATAACCTTTTCTGACACAATAATTTATCAATATTACTCCTGCTCATCAGTCCAACTATCTAGTCTACTCATCCAGCTGCTTCCAGTCAATCTATGAACATCGTCGCTACGCCCAGCCTGAGGGCATCCTGTACGTTTGTCCATTCACGATCTCCAGTCAAGAACAGGTTTAAAACGCCCGGTCCATTGCCACTTATTCTTTGCACTGCATCGACTAAGGTCGGACGGATCTTTGACAGTCGTTACAGATAGTCAGTGGCCCAAAAAGTTTGATAACCAGTCTTACTAACGGGTATCGTTTTACCTAGTACTAACTGGGTTGTCGAGGTCAGATAGGCAGTCGCTCCATGTAAAATACTGGTATTCAACTGCATCGGGTTGGACTGGAAGCCGAACCTGACATAGTTGGGAAAAGGCTAGGCAGATGATGACTGCGTCGACTGCGATTGTGAGAATTTGCCTTTCCTTCTCAAAAGTATGTTGGGGTCGGCTCCCAATGTAACCAGATGTAGCTGAATACAAGATTTATTACATGGATCGACTGGCTTAGCTCTTACGTGGTAGTACATTACCCTTTGGTAAGACTGGTTGTCAGACTATCGGGCCACAAACCTGTAACTACAGTTAAAGATCTACAACATTATTTTTAGTAAATGCGAAACCTGAATATAGTTTGTTCAGAATAAGTAACTGAATCGATTCCAATAATTTTTAAACCATGGTATATTTTTTCCCAAAAATATTTAAAAAATTAAAAGTTGGACACCGAGCGACTTTAAATACCTATCGCAATAATTTAGGTACCTACTGTCAAATTATTATTATCAATGAGCTCAAGACGACGCTGGAGGCGCGCGCTGCGTGGTGACCACGATTTTGTGCGGACAACTAGATAATAGAACAAGCTTATAACTTTGTGATTTTTCACGATACAGTTTAGAAATTGATGAAAGATTCTTTACATCAAAATACTAGACACGTGTTTCAGGTTTCGCATATACTAAAACTAATGTTGTATAAATTACAGCCGAGACCAACGGCTTAACGTGCTTTCCGAGACACGGAAGAAACTCGGTATGTAACGAATGGTCACCCATACAGATCAACCCGTGTGGCTGTTATTATGTAGCCACGAGCTCGTCTATTTTGGTAATAATAATCTAAAAAATAAAAAACTTTCTGTCAAATGAATGTACTTATGTCGACATTGAATGCTAATTAGCAAGAGGACCCTCGTTTACAGCTACGAGCGTACATTCAATTACATCGACCACTATTGCACTAGTACCAATAATTCATTTGTATCAGTGTCATCGTTGTCAGAAAATACTGAGTTTTTGAACGCGGTTTAGATGTACTGATTGCGTCCAGCTTCTGTGGTGAATATTGAACAAATTCTTACGTAGTTGGAGGCTTCGAATTTATTTCTAAAAATCAATTTAAATTCTTACATTAGAAATATCGTAGTTGCCCATAAAATAAAAACCAATTATGGAATTCAACATTCATTGAATCTTGCTAGAATAATTTCTTTGAGCAATGACTGTGTTGAAAATCGCATGATTGAAATAAAGATGAAGTTTGGACCGTTTTTAATATTGTTTTTTAATGTGCCATTAGTACTGATGTTGAATTTTGAAGCACGTGAGTATCTGATCTCTCCTTTTAAATAGTTAGGCATATGAAGTCACACTTAGCTCCTAAAGGTAGTATGGATGGTATGTCGTATGTATGAAATGTGTGTACAGTGTAGCGAAAGGCGGTCTCCGTTCCCTATAACCAAACGCAGATGACGAATATGTGCCAAGGTTCGGACTAGGAGGTGGAGACATAACACATGAGATAATAGTATACATGTTGATGATAAAGCGGCTGTTCCATCATACTGAAATAAATTATTATAATTCGTTACCCTGCTATAAATAGAAAGATAAAAAAAATAACTGACTGCACTTTTAACTAAATTAACTGCCTCGTTGATCGAGAGATCGCGCGACTGCTAAGCATGGGGTTCTGGGTCCGATTCCCAGGTCGGGCAAAGTGTTATTGGGTTCCATCAGGAATTTCTCAGTAGCAGCCTTGGAGTCTGGATTTGTGCCCGGTTGATGGCAATAGGCTCGCTCTCGATATACATGGAACTTAAAACATAACTGGCGAAATGAACGCATCTTCATCTGTATGTGTGTGTTGTGTGTGATGTATGTGTGTGTGTGTATGTTTCTGTGTAAATGTGGGTGTATGTATGTACTATTTATAATTAATGTCTTAGTTTAGTCAGCAACGGACCCATTTTAAACTCTTGGTCACGAGTTACACACTCAAGTCACGAGCCTTTTGCGAAGCAAACAGATGATTGAAGATGCTTAAAGTATGCCACAACATGAATATGCCAAAACTATTGACGCATGTGCGAGTTTCTTTTTCTTTTGGACCGTAAAAATTTGATCTGTTTCAGCGGTCCCCGCGACGCTCTGGAGTCAACGTTGCTATAAAAACATGATTGCGCTGAACGACTGCAATTGGTGCCGCTGTAATTCGAAGAACACGTATTCTTGCGATGCGCGATCTTGCAGAGAAGTGGACATGTTCGGGCACTTTAATGGTAACTTATTTACTAGTACTATGAACTAACTGGCCCGTTGGTCTCGGAGGTCGGAAGTTGTCATGTTTCAGATGTATGATACCGCACGTACCTCGGAAAGCACGTTCAACAGTTGGTCCTGCGTCTGATCTCCATCCAGTCGTGTTGGATTGACCTTGTAACTCTTATAACTTCACAGAGCTACTCGATTTCACCTCTATCATTTTACTCCGTTCAGTTCATCAACAACAATTTTTCAGATGCAATCAGAGAGATGGATGTAGGCATGGAGGGCCACGGCGTATGGCGTTCAGATGACGGATCCTGCGATCCAGGAGTGCACTACCGAAGGGACGATCTTCTCTGTGTATGCAGCGAAGACGGCAAGTGGCCCAATCCGGTCTGTCGGGACATCTTCCAAATCCTCCACTCCGTTGTAACGACAGAACACAAAGAACCGGTAGAAAACAAAAGTTGTAGTGCCACAAAACTCTACCTCTTCGGCTGTAATGTCTGCTTCTGTCCTTCTTCTGGAGAAATAGACTCAAAACTATGCACTAACAGAACATGCGAAGACGAGAATGTCGGACAAGCGAAAGAAGAAGGTACTGCCGAAGAAGTTTATGCCACGTGCTTACCCAATAAGTCATACAAATTAGGTTGCCATACTTGCATGTGTCTCAGAAACAACCGTCTCATTTGTGAAAAGTGCACTGCCAAAGTTGATCACAAGAGGTTAACTGGGCACAAAACGGAGTGCCAATTAAAAAAACCTGGCGTTGTCTTCAAAAAAGACTGCAATTTCTGCCACTGTGATAAAAATGAAACAATATATTGTACTGCGAAAAATTGCTTGAAGTATCACACAAAAATCACTATACCAAAGGGTAAATTCGCACATTCGGGAAAGATAGAAAACGAGCTGAACTGTGTGCCAAATTCTAAATTCAATAAAGATTGTAATACATGTCATTGTTTCGTGAAGGATGGTGTGAAGTACCTCGGATGTTCGATGAAAACTTGTAAGTTGACTACTGGTATTAGCTATGATACGTCCTGCGTTGAAGGAACATCGTATCAACTCAACTGTATGATCTGCCACTGCGTAGCAGATAAGGGTGTAAAGCGGGAGTATTGTACTTTTGACGATACTTGTAAAGAAAAGAACAATCTACCACGCAAGCTTTCTTCTATGCATGGATACTGTGAGCCATGGCATGTTTACCAGCAAGACTGCAATCGGTGTAGGTGCTTAGCCGACGGTAAGACTGTGGCGTGTACTTCAAAGATATGTCCCAAGAGAAAAGAAAAAAAGGAAATTATACAGGAATTTAGAGAAGAATTGGAACCTATTATAGAAAAGGAACCTCCTACGGATGATAACGCCTTAATTATGGAATTTATCCCGTTCATTCAAAGAGGTTACATCTGTCCGAAAGGGCTGACGTATATGATAGGCTGTAATATTTGTTATTGTATGAATACTGGGAACGCGGTATGTACAACAAAGAAATGTTGAGTAAAGATTTTGTATTTGTAAAACCTGTTATATTTATTTATTTTTGACAAATTACTAACTATTTTTTTTGTCCACACATAATAAAAATACAATATAAATCAGTATTCAAGGTGTAAATGGGCCCTTCACCAAGCATTATGTTCATTAAACTAAGTATTCTCTCAAAAATTATTGCTGGGAAACGACTTTTTTTTGGAGTCCTGTACGGTATACAACATTATTTTTAGTATATGCGAAACCCGAATATAGTTTGTTCAGAATAAGTAAGGGAATCGATTCCAATAATTTTTAAACCATGTTATTTTTTTCACAAAGATATTTTAAAAAGTTAAAAGTTGGATACTGAGCGACTTTGAGTACTTATCGCAATAATTTAGGTACCTACTACTGCCAAATTATTATTATCAAGACGAAGCTGGAGGCGCGCGGTGCGTGGTGAACGCGTTTTTGTGCGGACAACTAGGTAACAGAACAAGCTTATAACTTTGTGATTTTTCGTGATACAGTTTTGAAATTTTGAACATAGGTTCTTTACATAAAAATACTAGACACTTGTATCAGGTTTCGCATATACTAAAACTAATGTTGTATAGAATCAAAGGATATAGAAGTACGGCTTATAGAAGATAAGGTGATTTCGGTGAAAATAGCTATCGGTAAAAGATTATTTAGTTCAAGCGTGTTCCGGCGAACCATGACTATCTTGGTATCGCCCAACCATTCATTCTTTGTAGCTTTATTCGGCGAAACGTACTGTCGCTAAATAATGGTATCGACTAAGTTTTTTCGAATTACCGTTCAACAGTGAACCATGCTTTCTGTAGACAATTACATCGTTCAAGGGTAATTCTATATACCGTACGGTACTCTTTTTTTCTGAAGTGAATAATCACGTTTTACGGTAAGACTCAATGTAACGTACTCAAAGCATTGTGTTTAGTGGATGCATTGAATAGTACGAGGGCCATGGAGGTATTTAAAGTAAAGTTATAAGATTAAAAACTTGTGAACGGTTACGAAATCTCTCCCCTCTTGTTCTAAATTAGCTGAAGCTCTTCTTAAAGAATACTTTACTGAGGACATACCAAACTTTAAATTTAAACCAATATGTATTGCTACAATTAAAAACGCATTCAAAAGTCTCAACATAAAAAATACTGAAGACTTATGGGGGATATCCGTCAAGGTTCTTGGAGATATTATTGACTCAATCGCACCTGTCCTAACAGGCATATTCAATCAATGTTTGGACAGCGGCAAGTGTCCTGATCTAATGAAACATAGTAAAGTAGTACCAATTTTCAAATCGGGTTGTAAGAGTGATCCTTCAAATTATAGACCTATATCTGTGCTTCCAGCCTTGAGTAAAATCTATGAAAAAATCATCCTGGACCAGATGTTGTCTCACTTCAACTTAAATGGGATTCTGCATAGACAACAGTTTGGTTTCATGAAGGGTAGGTCGACAACGGACGCGGGAGTAAAACTCATCAGTCACATTTTGGAATCTAGGGAGAAGTCCCAGGATACTGGCATTTTCTGTGATCTCTCAAAAGCGTTTGACTGCGTCGACCACAACACACTGATCTGTAAATTACACCACTACGGAATTCGTGGAAAAGCTGCTGATCTTGTTCTTTCCTATTTATTTAACAGGCAGCAAAAAGTAAATGTAAATGGGGCGACGTCCTCCGGGTCTCTAGTCAAGATGGGCGTGCCCCAAGGTTCAATTCTCGGTCCTTTCCTATTTCTTGTTTACATTAATGATCTCCCTTATATGATGGCCAAATTATCGGATATAATTCTATTTGCTGATGACTCAGAGAAAAATTTAAAGAGATTGATATACTGACCCTGCCTTCACATTATATCTTAGAATGTATTTTATATGTCCGCAAAAATCGAGGGCTTTTCAAAATTAGACGCGACTTTCATAATATAAATACACGCAGTAAACACGAAATTGTAATACCTAAGTTCAGATTAACTAAAACTACCAAGTCTTTTCTTATAAACAGTATACGCTTTTATAACAAGTTGCCAAAGTCAGTAATAGAACTGACCGATGGAAAATTCAAAAACTACATCAAACGTGCCCTTATTAAAAAAGCATATTACAAAATCAAGGACTACGTTGAAGATAAAGAAGTTTGGCTTTAGTTCCTTCTGCGCATGCGGATTCCCTGGTAGCTTATAAACGGTACAAATATGTGGATGTCTCTAACTATTCTCAATCTCATTTTTTCTCTTCTTTCGAATCAGATTTTTACAATAGTTTTCAAATCATTTATACATCTTTTGCTCAGAATAGTTACAGCACTGATAACAATATTTGTGTCACTTGTTTAATTTAGTACTTTTCAATTCATTTTTTTACCTTTGTATAGAGTCTTTTTTATCGATTGTTTGTGAATGTGTGAACATTGTAGGATTCCCAGCTGCTTGTTAACTTTTTATTTCGTTCTACATTTTTTGTGTTGCGAAGCAACGACTTATTGTCGGGCCTACGCTGTCCCCCCATACAAGTACAAATGCTGTATCCAGGATAATATTGTAACACCAAATGATTTGAAAAGAGTAACCATGGAGTTTCTTGCCGGTTCTTCTCCATAGGAAACGACCAACCCGAATCGTGCACCTTTTTTTCGACGTTTTATAAGTGCCCATCTAGGCCTGTGTGAAATAAAATATTTTGATTTTGATTTTGTGAAACAGTTGGAACTTTGACCCCCAAATTCTCCGTAACTAGAAGGTTTCCTGGTATGGTCTAGAACAAAACAAATATTGCGATGACGGAGAGAACCTTTGGGCTTAGTTAAGGGTACTATTACACCCATAATAATGGTTAAGAAGCAGGCCTTCTCTCTGTGGAGTAGACCGTAAGCCACCACGCTGGCCCAGCACCGTTTGATGGAAGCCACATTTGTTTTTCAAAAAGGGTCCGTTAAAAATAAAACTACAAACTATGTACAATAACTATATTGTAAAACGTCCCAAACGACGTTCCATCGTCTTTTAAACACATCAAATAACAAATTAAATAATCGTTCAAAAATGATAACACTCTCCAAAATTTTTATTCGATTTTAAACTTTGTGCTTATTACACATACGATAAAAGTAATTTATGACAGGTTCATGGTACAATTCTGAGGATGGCTGAAACGTCAAAGCTGCTATGACCAGAGATCGGTATACACCGTGTGCCGGACGATATACATAAACTGCGACCAGATGTTGAGACCACGGAAATAAGCAAATTTCATTATGGACACATTAATGAATCCTTTTTTTTTATTTACTCTCGGGTTCCTCTCATACGGGCAAATGAAATGCAAATAGCATTTAATAGTTTAATTGCACTTAGCGGCAACATAGGCCAAATTAAGACCCTTTCTTACTGCATAGCTCAATTAAATTTCATTAAATGAAATCACAAATATCTTTGTAACGAAGCCTTTTTAAGTACTACTTCCTTTGCAAAGCTATAGAAGCGTTTGCCAAAGTTTATGGATAACGTGAAGAACACGGTGTATATGGAGTTTATATACCTAAAATTCAAGGAGTTAAGTAAATTGGATGCAACGTGACAATTAAGTTATTGATAAACACTTAAACACAGGTTCAATGCGTAGCCGCCATTTTGAAAATAAAACAAAATGGTGGAAGTAAGGCAGGTCAATTAATTCAAACCTCTTTGAGTTTTATTCCGGAACTTAGTTTTTTTCCGGGATTTTATAGAGGGTTCCCAAGTTACCTACATTCATGAAGTTTAGGTAAATAAACTGTACCTACCATAGCTCTGGCTATGACAGACCGAGCGACAACACTGATTTCTATGAAAATGCATTTTTTGAATATATTAAATAGGCTTGCCTTTGGCCGCAACTCACCTGATGTGAAGCGATGATAGGCCTAGGGTGGAGCAGGCATGCCTAGAAGAAACCGATTCACTCGAACTTGGAATAGATCCAGATTATAATGAACAGGGAACAGAGAAGCCGGCAGTGAATTCCACAGACTGACGGGCGGTTCGCATAATAAATGTGGAAGCGTTTTGTTCGGGTCCGTGGAATTCCAACCATATAACGATGACGCTTCGCCGAATCTCTGCTCGTCCGATGATAGAATGGGGATAGGGGAGTTAGATTGCGTTATTACCAAAATGAGAGGGAATGGGCTATAATCCACCACGCGGGCCCAGTGCGGGTTGGTAGATGTCACATGTCCTCGAATTTTTGGTTCTACGACATGCCGGTTTCCTCACGATGTTTTCCTTCACCGTTTTGAGAGCAGTAGTGATGAAATTAATTCTCTCTCATAGAGAGGAGGCCTTTGTCCCAGCAGTGGGAACATTATAGGCTGATTATGCTTATGCTATTTCCAAAATGTTACTGCAATGCCGTTGCCGTTTACATAGAGATCAGTCCTTGCGCTGGGGTTTGTAGATGCAGTCACTTCCGAAATTGTACCCTTAAAGAACTTAAGTAACAGTTCACAACACTTAACAATAGAATAGGTGCTATATAGGGTGACTGGTTATTAGTGACCGATACATAAACACCTGATTATACTCATGATAACAACTTTCCCAAAGAAACATTTTTTTTTATACCTACTCGTTCACTTTTATCCCAATAACACAGCCGTATGAAATTCGCGTGGCCTTATCAGTTGTTAGCCATGTGACGCCGTTCTGTCTCATTACTATCGTACCCTGCAACAGTGGGTAGGCAGAGCACAGTGGGAGACAGAAAGGCGTCACGTGACTTACAGCTGATTGTGTTATTGTGATAAAAGTCAATGAGTAGGTATAAAAAACAATATTTCTTTGGGAAAGTTGTTTGTTATCATGAGTATAATCACGTGATTAAGTATCGATCACTAATTACCAGTCACCCTATATAATATTGCAGCCAAATATGTACACAAATGCCTAGCACTTTGCCCATTTAAATTGGGGGCTCATGCCCAGCTTCACTAAAACTAAGCGACAAGTATGCAGGGTGGAAGGGACACCGAACCACAAAAGCTTACCACGTAATCAGTACATCATTCTGACCCGCCCCCCCTCCTCCCACATGGAAATTTTTCATTGGTAATTTAAAAATAATCAGCTGTTCCATACATTTTGACCGTGTAGGCATTGCGCTTTTGTATTTAGATTTTTTCGTCAGCGTCCCTTCACCCTGTATAATATTTTAATGTTGGAACTTCAACTCTCTGCGCTGAGTCAAGAGTTGAAATTCTAATGGATTCCTAAATGAATAGGTACCTAAATAAAAATATAATTTTATTTAGGTATTCATTTAAGTGTCATGTCTAAGTGAAAACAGGCATTAGACAATTTCCAATTAGCTTAAAATTGTGCGAAGGCCGTGACACCATTAAAATTGTGCCTCAAAAGTTACAATGGAATAATTTTATTTTCTAATTATAGAATTAATAAAAGAACGTACGTTTTAAATTTGAAAAGGTATAATATTTTCTTAACGGAAACGATTTTATTAGAATTTTTCTAGATTTTTTTTGATAGCTCCAATAAAGGTTTATTTTATTATTTGAAGAATCTTTATTAAAAATGTATTTAATTTTTCTATCTTTAATAGTTAATTTCAGAATACCTTGGCAATGAAACTCGCAATAACCTTTGAATACCCAACGCGAGCCATTGACCGAACACAATTGTGTTATATGGGGGTCGTCCAATAATTACGTGAGGCGTTTATGGGGTGGGGGGAGGAGGTCGAGCCCAAACTCACGAGGGAGAGAGAGGGGGGGTCCCGGCAAAACTAACGTAATTTTTTTCAGGTTAGAAAGAGAGTAAAATTGCGAGAAAACTGAGTTTAAGGTTTGGTTTAAGTAAATCTGTTTCTCCACTAAAGTAAAGCTAAATCCAACGCAATCAAACCCAGATTAACGTATCTACACTAAGATACGTATTTTTAAAAATCTTACGTGAGATTAGGCGGGGTTGAGAGGGTCAAGTCAAATCGACATCTCACCAAAATGGGATTTGAAAATTCGACAAAATCGACAGGCGATTAATGGACACCCCCTTACCCTGCTGGCGTCATATATTTTGAGAATATGCGGCTCAAAGACCGTACCATCATCTATTATAGCAGTATTACTTTAATATCACTTCAGCCTGAGAAAAAGATGGAGTTATACAGCACATGTAGCTCCATTTCTTTCTCACACTGAAGTAATATTAAAATAGTGTAACTATACGAAGTCGCGGTAGCCCCCAAGATATCAGATATTAATAAGAATCATCAATAAGCTTAAAATTTAAATATTTTATTGTTTTAGTAATAAACAAAAAAATTCATTTTGTTCATTTGTGCACTTTATTTTGTACAATATTCATTCCAACCCAGCTCATTTGTGATTAACTAAATTAGCCATCAGCCATCTTTAAAAGAAAAGTGTCGGTCAGCACAGCACCCCAATTGCTTAACACACTTTCAATCGTAATCCAAAGGGATTCTTAAGGAAATTCGTAATACATTGCTTTCTTGGTTTGAAAACATGGTTTGGTCGACAACGAAAAAGCGCAATGAATGTTGTTGATTTGTCAAATTGAATAGTGTTACGCAAATATATCCCGAAAGTTTCCCTCTGAATTGTATGAGTATACAACGTGACGAATGTAACATAGATTTTTTATGTCACTAACATAAAATTTTAAAGCTTGTGGTACGTACGCCGACCAATCAAGCTATACAAAACCATTTTATGCGGATAGATCTCTCATAGTACGGACAATCTATACATAGCGAGGCCATATAATACTGGAAATGTATAACTTGATGTGTCGCCGTGTGTACAGACTACTTTCTGTGTGGAACCAACATCGGAACTGCGAAAAAATAATCTTCTGACCCAAACGAAATTTCAATACCTACTCGAGCCAAATGTATGGCACAGCTGATTAATTGTCCAGTTTGTAACACACCCTTTAATATGACCACGCATTTTTGATACACACTGTATTCCTCCAATGCCACCAAATTATCGTTTTTGCATGTACACACGGTGACACATCGCGCTATGAATATTCAGTATAACCTGACCTCGCCTTGTATGATCTTCATCAGCATATCAGTCGTCCTGCGTCAAGTCGTTTGCCAGCAACCGTATTACATTTATAATTATCTAAAATTGAACTATTATTTCTATTCACAAGCTATTTATTTTGATCGTGTTCTATCTAAGAGATTATTAGCACCAGCGAAATTGATTTTGATTAAGCTATTTAATACTTATTAAAATTTGATTAATTCGAGAGTAGTTTTGCACGATTGTCAAAACATTAAACAATACAACCTATGGTAATGTGGCCTTCAAAGAGTATTTTATTTTAAGGTGGTAGCGGCAGGGTATCGCGCGAAATTCAAATTTTCTTTGTTTTTTTTTTGCAATTTGTTTGTAATTTGTTGCAGCCTGTATGTTAAACAAAATATGATTTGCGACAATAACACGTATCTAGTTACAGAATTATAATCTTTAAAATCATCAATACAACCCTCTTTGGTTATTTAATCCCATTTAATGACCTTTTCATGAAAAAGTCATTCAATGGCATTAAATTAACTTAAGAGGGTTGTTTTGATGATTTTAATGAGTATAACTTTGGAAAGCCATATTTGTTACGGACGCGAATCATATTTTAATCAACATACAACTCGAAAATGACCTGCAAATTAAAAAAAAATACTAAAAATTTGAATTTCGTGGGCTACCGTGGCGCTTTTACCTCAATAACTCATATTAACCGCAATTAAGAGCTGTCAATATACCACAAAATAATGACACTGACAGATTTGTAACACAGTTTGAAGGTACTGAACGCGTTTACTTTCAATAGTGAAATTCTCCGGAACTGCTCATATTTCGATAGCTAAACTATCGATAATCGTGCAACACTACTAGGCTAGGCTACTCTGATTGGAGGTCCAAAGTCTCCAAAAAAGCAACGAATCTTATTAAAATGTAACTTTAATGATAATCTCACATCAGTTTTGCTGAATATGAGGTCACTGTGGTCGAGACATGTTAAACAAAAAACTTTTTTGCTCATCTAACATGATTTTCAGCGATTGAAAAGGCGATATGATGATGTTTTACACATTTAAGCTCATTCATGAGGCATGAAAAGTATCCTTGACTCAGCTTATGGACAATAATTAGTACTTAAATTAAATAAATGTATCTCTTCACAAAATTCCTTCGGCTTACATATTTTTATTAGTAAATTGTGCAATAGTACAAGCAATACATCAGTTCAGCATCACTTCACCTCTATTTTATCGATCAAAATTCAAACTCAGAGCATTTATTTAAAATATTCCATAAACAAAACGATAAAGCTACAGCCTAGCCCCTGGCAAAGCAAAGCATAGATCGCTATAAAGAAGAATGGGCAAGAAACTCCATGGACACTCTCTTAAAAAATCTTCTGAGGATTCGAGGTCAGACCCTTACGGTGTTCATATATGCGTTGCACCTGCAATATGGTTCACACAAAGAGTTCCGAATCTCGAACGGCTCCAGTGAGGTGATGCTAATCCGTTGCAGTGCTTTTTTATGTGCGTTGACTTTCACACGTACGCATATCACATTTAAACAGATCTTAAGTAAGCTAGCAGAGAAGAGTACTTAAAGAGTAATAGTAAAAATGACAAAACATTGGATTATCTAACTTTATTTAAATAAAAAGTTAACTGCCTCAAAAAGTGGCGTGGCTCACAAGACTATTAGGGCCAAAGGACAGTTACATTGACAGTAAGTGGGCCTAGAAAGAAAGCAACTATTAAGACAAAATTGGCCTCCGTGTGAGATACTTAAAAAGCCTTATTTTTTATTATATCCTACCAACTTTACGAGGGCCTCGACAAAAAGCAACTACCAAGACAAGGCCTCGTCAAAAAATGAAAAAAGCCCTAGTTTTTTTCGATAAACTTCCTGCCAATGTCCTTTGGACCTAAGATGACATCAACACATTTCACATTAGACTCCACATAACTTAACATAGTACTTACTACCATAGTAAAATTCTACTCTCCAGTAAGATTTTACTATCATAGTACACTATCCCACAAAAGTCACTATCCTACAAAGATCTGACTATCACAATCGGACACCACAATCCGACTATCATAGCAAGATCTGATTATCATAAAAAGATCTGTTTATCCAATTTATCTACTTAAGAGAAGCTGTCATTGACTTGTCTGCAGCACCTGATGAAGGTGGCTCTTCGGGGCAGTTCCCGAAGATGGGCAGCTCCTACATAGGTGCAGGCCGACCGCAGGCCTCCTAGGATGTCTTTCACTGTGACACCTACGTCGCCTCGGTATTCTACTTCAACCGTTTTACCTGAAAAGAGTGGAAAGACAGTTTTTAGAATTTTTTATGAAAGTGATAGCACTGTCAGTGCGCAGTATTTTCTGACCGTGTATTCCCCATTCTTCTTTATAAGAGGGGCCAAGTAATGCAGGGCACTAACTTTACTAGCTGTTTCCAGCCTTCGGATGCACCTGAATACCAATATTTTACAAAGAGCGACTGCCTATCTGATCTCCACAACACAACCCGGTGACTGGGTAGAACGATACTTTTTGGTAAGACCAATTGTCAGATTTTCTTTCTTAACAACCTTTTGATGTCTCAGGTAGCCCATATCAGATTGTTTGTGCCTCAATCCTGTTCAGTTTTTATTAACATTTGTGTAATACCGTTTCCTTTGGAGCGCATTAGAGAAAGACTACACATATACAAGGTGTAAACGGACCCTTCACGAAGCCGTCAGCCAAGCATTCTGTACATCAAACTAAGTAACTCTACGCAAAAAATATTGCTGGGAAACAACTTCTTTTTGGGGTGAAAAATCACGTTTTACGGTATGACTCAATGTGCATTGAATATTACGGGGGTTGTGGTGGTATTTAAAATAAAGTAATAACATTAAAAACTTGTAATTAAAAAAAAAACCTTGTTAAAAAGATGGAACTTTGACCCCCAATATCTCCGTAACCAGAAGATTCCCAGGTATGGTCAGAACAAATGTCTTTCGGCTTCGTCAAGGGTATATTTACGCCCGTTAGAGACGAAATCAGGTTGAGGTCCAAATCTTTATATCCTTGATTTAAAAGCGATAAAGACGTCATTCGTCTCGTCCCCCTTCAAAAGTCGCGACTCGACTTTGGTGATACGCGATCGGCTCAAAACGATTTTGCGTCTAGTGTAGTCAATCCTTTAGTGTCCTAGGATATTTTAGTACTGCATTGTTACGTAGGCAGGGATATCCATGCCTACACAATCTTTAGCATTAAACTCACCTTCCGAAGACCTATACTCTGCCATGCCACCGGAATGTTTCTGCATCGCGGTGGACGAAGACATGCCGTAGAACAGCTTGACCTTCCGGCCATCGGCACCGGTGACCACGTCGCCCCCACACTGGTCGTGGCCGGCAAACATACCGCCAGCCATCACGAAGTCGGCGCCAGCGCCAAATGCTTTCGCTACATCACCAGGGCACGTGCACCCTCCGTCCTTGAAGAAAAAGGGTTTTTTTTATGATTCTGCACTATATTGATTTGAAATTCAGTTGTAAGATTTGACCAATTAAATAACAAGGCACGTTAAATAAAAAGTCTTATAATACGGTACTTAAAGTTGAAAATTGTTTAGGTAAGCGGAGAAAACATAAATTTGGAAAAAAAAAATTGAATATAAAGAATATTTACCGAAATGATATGCCCCTTGAGGCCGTGGGCGGCGTCAGCACACTCGATGACAGCTGACAGCTGCGGGTAACCGACACCCGTCTTGATGCGCGTGGTACATACCGAGCCGGGGCCTATCCCGACCTGCAAAGGAGAAAAAAGAGAATTAAGATAAATTATATTTTTATTAATGCGCCTGTCAAACCTGTCTGACGATTACCGAAGCTGGAGTAGCGACGCCCTTGAAACGAGTTGTTTATTTGAAAGAGTGCTCGTCGAAAGTGCGAACAGTCAGCGATCAACTAATACATGGTTTATTTTATTTTTGAATGAATTATCTTTTTACTCTGGACGCTCTTAACTTGCACGTCTTTAAACATCGTTCTCAAATACTCGTAAATGACTTATCTCAACATGAATGATGTAATCAAGATTTTGTAACAATATTTTGATTTAAAAGAGTGTCCAAGGAGTTTCTTGCCCATTCTTCTCAATATAGATCTACGCCTTGGAACGGGCAACAACAGTACTTTCACAAGTTATTAAGCCTTGTGTCTGTGACTGTAGCTTCACTTTCTTTGTTTTTCTGACATTCAAAAGTGCCTGTAACGGTCTAATTTAAATAAATGCTTGGAGTTTGAGTTTGAATATTATTGAATAAGATGGTCGTCTTTATTTTAAATAGCAATGTTTTTTTATGTCCTTCATTATCATCAATAAGCTGAAAGACATTCACCGCGGAATAAAGGCCTCCCCGAAGTATTGCCATGATATACATGCTTTCTGAGGCACAGTAAAGAATCCCGAGCGGGTCGAGACACCGACAACTTACCAACTCTGGGCTACTGCTGAGAATTTCCCCAATTCTCGGGAACTAGCCCCATCACAAAAGACTCTAGGTTACGTTACTTACTAAAAATAGCGTTTTTCATTCTAGGGAGAAAAGGGACGTGCGGATTGACATGAAACGTGCCTTAAAGGTCAACAAGGTAACCGTGCGTCATCAGACTGAAAGGGTATTATTTGCTTGCCTCAATACGTCCCAAATGTGTTATTCCACTTATGGCGAACCTTCGCGTTTCAATAGGCTCGTTAGGCTGCGACATTTTTATTTGACATACTCACACCTACACACCTAACATACTTAGATACGGAAACCCAAATTTTCATATTTGGAAAAGGTCCAGCCTTTAAGGTTTAAGACTTAAGCATACCTACAAAAATCTGATGATCAGATCAGATGTCGATAGTCCAGGCACATCATCCACAGCCCGACTTCGCCCACTGCGGGGTACAGGCCTCTCTTTGCTTGTGCCAAACTCCACGCTCTCGTGCCAGCCTCATCCAGGATATTACCGCGATGGCAACAATGACGTCTGCCTATCTAGCCGCCGGACGACCAACACTTCTCTTTCCAGTCTTTGGAAGCCACTCGGTCACAGCTTTACTCCACCAGCCATCACCGCGTCTAGCTAGGCGTCCTGCCCAACTCCATTTGAGTTCCATAACGCGATTTCCAATATCGAAGACCATTGTACGTCTCCGGGTTTCGACAGCCCCGGCTCAGGTATTTTGAATAAGTTAAGAAATAATAACGTACCTTAATAATATCTGCTCCAGACAAGATGAGTTCCTCCACCATCTCACCAGTAACCACATTGCCTGCCTGAAAAAAACATTGTGATTTATTAGACGCACGGGGGTATCATACCGCCAAGCTCCAAACTCCGGGCTACTACTGTGAAATTCCTAATGAAAAACCCAATAACACTTATTGCCCGACCCGGGAATCGAACCCAGGATTCCACGTTCAGCAGTCGCAAACGCGACTGTGAGACCAACGGAGCAGTTAGAGCTCAAAATAGAAAGGTATGGAACCGAGACAGGGAAGCATTTGCCTTGCAGTGGGACGGAATCACAGAAAAGGCTGGAAATAAAATAAATTGTACTTACAATGATAGTATGTGTGGGGAAGGCAGCTCGCACTTTTCGGACATACTCCACGAAATGCTGAGAGTAGCCGTTTGCAACGTCCAGACATATGAACTTCAGGTCTTTTACGGTGTTCAGGATCTCTGCCAGACGCTCAAAGTCTTGTTCTGCCGTGCCCGAGCTGGCAGCTAGAAAAGTAACAAAAAAAACCATAGACTATTTGAGGTGTTCTCCTAGTGTTTCGAAAATATCCAACAATTCTTTTTGTTTTACATGCATGTTTGTGTGCATCGTGTTAAGTGTGAACAAATGTTTTTTTTATTATTTCTAGGCCAAAGGAATTGGCCTGGATGTTAAACAATCAGTCAGAGAGGAAATGAGGAGTAGAATTTTATGGCCGTTTACTTTTATAATGGATGTAAAAAAACCCTTAACGACCGTCATTATGATATTTTTTTTTGTTCTACAGTTCTAGACCATACCTGGAATGGAACTGTTTTAGTTACGGAGAAAATGGAGGTCAAAGTTCCAACTATTTTACCAGTATTTTTATAATACAATGTTTTAAATTACTTTAAGTACTTCCCTATACTATTCAATGCATCCATCAGCACAATGTTTTGAGTGCGATACATTGAGTCCTACCGTAAATCGTGATTTCTAACCCTAAAAAAAGTCGTTTTCCAGCAATAATTTTTGCGTAGAGCTACTTAGTTTGATGTACAGAATGCTTGGTTGACGGCTTCGTGAAGGGTCCGTTTACACCTTTTATTATAGTAATATTGATGATAGATTTCTGGCCTGCATTGGGGCATCTAGGCGTGCTGATGGTGTACATAGACTTACCCATTTGTTCTAAGCATGCTGGATGGTCCGTGGCGAATTTTTTCCACTCGTCAAGGGTGTAGTATTTGTGAATGCATGTGAAGAGTCCATGCTGGAACAAGAAAAATAATCATTAATAGGGCAGAAGTATCTTGTCGTGTCGTGTCGTCAGAGATACGTTCGATCATAACTTATCATAACATCACGCGTGTATTTCTTAGAAGGATTGGGCTCATTAGTCTAGTAGTCGCAAGCGCGACTGCTGAGCATAAGGTCCTGGGTTCCCGGGTCGGGCAGTGTTATTGGGTTATTCCCTGAAAAATTTCTCAGTAGCTGCCACATAGTCTGAATTTATGCACGGTTGACGGCAATAGGCTCGCCCACTATTACATGGGACTTGAACATAACGAAATGTGGGTGTACTTGTTAGGTACACCTCTGCCCTTGGGGGATTACTAGGCATGGTGTTATGTTATGATTAGGTAGAGCTGCACCATAGTACAGTCACGAGCACCAATATGTATCCACTAAGCAACTTTTCAAAGGGATTTTCTTCTACAGCACTGATTGTAAATTCATGTTGTTACTGACATAGTATCTAGGAACCTATATTTTTATGAAATTGGTGTTATCTCAACGTTCCAATGGTTATAACACGCGAGAATCGCATTTGAATTTAGGTAAGTGTGTACTTGTTGATGCTCGTGATTGGACACTTACATTCGGCAATTTTGTTTAAGTTCCACGTAATAGAGGTCGATCCTAAATCTATAAAGTTTTTGAAAAAGAATCGTCGTGATTCTTTTTTTTTTTTTTGGTGCAGTTGAATGCCAGTATCTATACTTCTATACTAATATTATAAAGCTGAAGAGTTTGTTTGTTTGTTTGTTTGCTTGAACGCGCTAATCTCAGAAACTACTGGTCCGAATTGAAAAAATATTTTAGTGTTTGATAGCCCATTTATCGATGATGTTATGTAGCCTATAGCCTTCCGCTATAGGCTACATAACATCACGCTACGACCAATAGGAGCGGAGCATTTATGAAAAAAGATTGCAAAAACGGGGAAAATCCAAACGCAGACGAAGTTGCGCGGGTCAGCTAGTCTTATATGTAGTGACTGCCTATCTGACCACCACCTAGCTAGTTTTATTTTTATCTGTTTGATCTTTTAAACTACGCAACGGATTTTAATGCAGTTTTCAGCAATATACATATAGAGTGATCCAAGAGGAAGGTTTATATGTATATTGCACCCGTGCGAAGCTGGGGCGGGTCGCTAGTTATCGATATTTTGATTAATACAAAGTAACTTGAACTTATAACTTCTGTTAATCCGATAAAGAATACATAATAAATTGTAATCAGATTAATTCAATGTTTGTTTTACAATCCGTTATGCCATTCATCATATTTCGCACACACATACACGAAACAATGACTAGTATAGTAATAAATACAACTATTCATTACTGTACGCTTGACTTTGTACTTTGTATACTAGACTTGTACTATGTATTTCTGTGATTAAACTAAATAATATCCTCGCCCCTGTTAGATTTACATAATGACTTAAACATATTATCTGGCGAAATGTGGGTGTACTTTATTATATATTATATTACTGTCAGGCGTGGTGTTTTGTTATGTAAATTATACATAGTTTAACTGTCGTTTGGAGGAGCTCGTGGCTAAATAATAACAGCCGCTCGGGTCGATCTTTAGGTTAAGCCGTGTTTGCCTAGGTTGGTCTGAGGATGGGTGAAATATTACACCGAGTTTCCTCCGTGCCTCGGAAAGCACGTTAAGCCGTTGGTCCCGGCTGTCATTTGTAGATCTTTGACAGTCGTTACAGGTAGTCAATGGCTCAAAAAGTCTGACAACCAGTCTTAGCAAGGGGTATCGTATGACCCAGTACTAATTGGGTTGTGGAGGTCAGATAGGCAGTCGCTCCATGTAAAATACTGGTATTCAGCTGCATCTGGTTAGACTGGAAGCCGACCCCAACATGGTTGGAAAAAGGCTAGGCAGATGATGCTGACTAGAGCTGTCATTCACGAGTTTGGAGGCGTGTTTACGTTTTTCTAAAATAAATAAAACGACGAGGCTAGCGACGATACAATGAGGCATCGAGGATGAAAAGTAGGTAGCCTAAGCCAGACGCAAATACTAATTTAGTGATAGTCGTGACAACCAGACCGACAGCTTTCATTTAAATATTTGTATGGAAATATGTATGACTAACATACATACACATACATAAGTATGACAATTTAGATATGCACACTCATATTCACATAAATAAACATAACATACATTAATATTTAGATTGCTTTATCATCAGCATCACATCAGACACTAAAGGTGCGACCACAACTATTTCCGAGTCGAGCGATTTTAATAATTCTTTCAACAGAGTTGGGGGCCTAAAATGGCCGCTTTAACATCATCATGATTGGATAATAATATGAATTACGTTACAATTCGTAAAATGGTCACAAAGTGACAATTCATAGTTCAAAGTGACAACTGTGTCTGTGACCATTTTAAGAATTATAACGTGATTCATATTATTATCCTAATATGATTAAGCTAAAGTGGCCATTTTAGACCCCCATGTCAAGTTTACAGTATTCAAACAGGTTTCCAGTCATTATACCCGATCAGTTGCTTTGCCGGCCCTGCCAAAAAATCGAACTAGCATAGTGGGAACCCGACCTAAGGGCTTTTGTTGATGACCTGGGGGCCTAAAATGGCCGCTTTAGAAGAATCATAATGCTATAATAATATGAATTACTGCGTCTCTGACCATTTTAAGAATTTTGCCGTGATTCATATTATTATCCTATTTTAATTCCGCTAAAACAGCAATTTTTAGCCCCCCATTTTACCCGGCCCAATGCCGCACCGCGCCTGTCCTGTCGATAGGTTTACCTATGTATAAAGCGCTAAAAGCTTGTTCAGTGTTCATCGTGGCGGACGTGGGCACGACGACTATCTAACCACTTTGTTTTGTAGATAACACAATGCGGGCTGAACTAGTACAAAGGGCCTTTTAACCCAAAGACGACAGTCTATAAATAGGGTATAAACTCCATAGATAGGGTATGAATACCAGGGTGTAAAGTTCTTTATCCCCCATAGAAATTGGGAGGATTCTCCGACTAGACGGCTGTTGTCTAGTGGGCTACTGCCCGACAGTTGTTGTCGGGTTTTTCTATACATATAGTTTTAAGATCGTTTACGACTTATGGCATTTCATACAAACTTTCAAGTCCTTTTTTTCGAAATGACAGAACCGATTTTAATTAAACTTCATACGCATAAGCAGGATACGTAGGTCTAAAAAGTTTTTAGAGAACATTTTGGAAAAATAGTGTTACAGCTAAATTAGACCGATTTTAGATTTTCCATAGAAACAGAAATTACCAATTATCTTTTTTTTTAAAGACGTTTCGAAAATGTTCTCTGATGAAATGCCGTAAGTCGTAAACGCTCATAAGTCGCGTAGCGCGATTTTGAATTTTGATGTTTGTTCTTTATTCGTGTCATAGATGGCGCTGTAGTACTTTTTGTAATATCGCTACATGTCTAACAACTTTTTTCACGATTACGATGTTGGTCGCATGGAAAAGTTGTTAGTTTGATAGACTGTCCCACACCCTTACCTATTATGACTACACCCTTTTTGTTACACGCTGTAGACATGACGACCTCGTGGCTAAATAATAACAGCTGCTCGGGTCGATCTTCAGGTTAAGCCGCGCTTGTCTAGGTTGGTTCGTGGATGGGTGACCACGCATTACTTACCGAGTTTACTACGTGAAGAACCTAAAAGCACGTTAAGGCGTTGGCTGTCTATTGTAGATCTTTGGCAGTCGTAACAGGTAGTCAGTGGCCCAAAAGTCTGACAACCAGTCTTACCAAGGGGTATCGTGCTACCCCCTACCTGGGTTGTGGAGGTCAGATAGGTAGTCGCCCCATGTAAAATACTGATATTCAGCTACATCCGTTTAGACTAGAAGCCGACCCCGACATAGTTGAGAAAGGCTAGGCAGATAAGGACATGGCACGAAGTCGCATGAGCGTCGCTTGACGCAAATCGGATCGCCGCAGCCGTTGACGGCCTAACTGAGTAATCAGACGGCGTTAGTGTTCCTAGAAGTCTGGTTATCTTGGCACGTGTTTGATCAGTCATGACAACATTGTCATATACCTACTCTGCGATGTAGAATTAGGGATGTGCCTACTTGCATTTGTATCGATACTTTCAGCAACATCGTCCACCGCCTAAATTCACCCACAACTGTGTACAGGCCTCTAATTTTTGTATGCCAATCTTCACGTTCTTGCGCCAGCAGCCTCATCCACATTTTTCCCCGCGATGGTAACAATACTTTGGATCCATAGAAATAAATGCAAGTATCGTATCGTACTTATTAATGCCTCTAAGAATTTAGGTAACATTCCAGGAATTCTTATGTACAGTCACGAGCACCAATATGAATAAACTTTCCTAAATTTAAAAGCAATTTTTGCGAGAAAAATCGTTTGTAACTTGGAGGTAGGATCTTTTTCATAAATGCATGAGTTCTAGAATACTATGTTCGTAACAACATGAAATTTTAATCAGTACAGTGGGAGAAAAACACTTTTAAAAGTTGTTACGTGTTTACATATTGGTGCTCGTGACTGTACTACTTTGTGACTCTTCTGTATTTAAACAAAATCTGGGATCATGCAATTTATGACAATTTGCTACTAAACAACCCATTAATTCCGATACCTGTACTTTTTTATCGACTCAAAATATCGAAGAATCGCATCATGTTGTATCGATACTGTATAGTTGGGATCAGATTGTGCATCACTATGTAGAAACATTACGATTGTGACAGGCCATTGTTTACGATTTTATGACTGCTTACGACAGTGAAAGTTAATAAAGTCGTAAGCGACATTGGTGTGATATTGTTACGTACGACTCTGAATCGAAAGTTCAAAATCTAATAGCAATGTCTTACATAGCATTTCCAAATTGAACCGTCGCGTAGCGTTATCAAGCGGAGATTACTTGCGAGTAAGCTGAAGATAAACTCATGATGTGGTGCTGATTCGATTTCGGCGCATTCGCGACTTCTTGCGTACCGAGTGTATACCAAACTCGAGGCGTGTGGGTACACTACTGTAGATATTATTACCGTGCCTCGAGTTGGGTATAAACTCGGTACGCAAGAATTCGCGAATGCGCCGCACTGACGAACGAACGTTGTGACGGTTTTGTAAGCAGTAAGCATGCGATTTGTGAATATTTGATTGAAATAAGAACAAGTATTTACTAAATATGGCAAAGAGTTATAATAGACTATATTGTGCTGTCTTTGGTTGCTGGAATTCTTTTATAACGCATCCAAAGATAACATTTTTTAAATAACCTGGAAACTCCGAAACGCAAGACTATAAAATAATTTATATATAGGTACCTACAGTAGATACGTAATTTGTTTATTTTTTAATAGGTAGGTATTTCGCTTTTTCCACCGAGTAAAATACCTGGATTAATGAATAAATAAGTGGATAAGGTGAAATAAGTGACACACGAGTGATTTAGGTACCTACGCTCGAGTTAAAAATCTCGAATTTATTCCTATATTCGTATTTATACATATAATTTACATTTTTAAATATTTTTATACAAAATAACATAAAAAAAGGCTTATGTTTAACTTACCACCAGATATAGTAACATATAACAGACAAAAATAGTAAATGATCACCAAAATTAAACCCGCATCTTAATGTAAAATTATAACCAAAGTTTTAATATCTCGCTATCCTGTTTAGGCAAAATGACTCCAAATAAATCATTGTTAACCCAAAAGTAGTAAATGATCACCAAAATTAAACCAGCATATTAATGTAAAATTGTAACCAAAGTTTTTACATCTTGCTATCCGATTTAAGTAAATTGACTCCAAAAAAATCATTTCTAACCCAAAAATTGTTATTGAAAACCGAATTATTAGCCACATTTCAATTTAAAATGACATGCAAAAAAATAACATCTTGTTATCCGATTAAAGTAAATTACCCTCAGCAAAGAAAATATTTTGCCAAACATAGTAAATAAGTTCCTAACCTTATGTCCCAAATTGATTAACCACCAACAAAAAAAAAAAAAATATGTGCGTTTCGTTTACTCAACCGAATGCTATGCCTAAAATAAAAAATAAAACTCTTATAATTTGAATAATCCTTTTTTTAATTATTTTAAAAAATCATAAAAAAGTTAGTCCTCTTAAAACTAATAATAAACAGTTTAAACATCTTAAAACTAAACTAATAATAAACATTAAAAAATCTTAAGAAGAATCAGTCTTCTGTTGATTTACTGCACAATTAATGCTTTCTTAGCTTTGGCTGATCGTCCTCTTTTGCGCTTCATGCCAATCGGAATAGCTCTGGCCTCTGAAGGTGGCTGAACGTGCTTAAGCCGAATACTTTATTTGGTAATAAGCCTACATTTTATGGCAATGACAGTGGTTTATTTAGGTAGAAATAGTGCATTAATTTGCTCGCTAAGATTTGGTGATCATTTACTACATTTGGTGTTCGAATACAATTTGAAGTGCAGTCGTGACTAAAATAGCTAGTACTATTGTAATTTTAGACTTTATTTTTCTGGTGTCAAGTATCTATTTTTGGTAAAAGAACTAAGGGTATCAAAGCATTTTATGGTGGTCATTATATTTAACCCCTAAAAAAAACATTTAAAAATATAAAACATAGTAGCCCACCGGCATCAGGAACAGGGTCCGAGCTACCGGTGGTCAGAGCTCTTGAGAGAGGAACCTCCTAACGATACGCGCCGTGTCCAGAAGTACTGCTTTCTGAATCAAGCCCTTGATCCAGCTGCCAAGCGAGAGCCTCCTCAGATGTTGGTCGAGGCTTTTGGCTATTAAGCCATTGGCCGACACGACTAGCGGCACAATGACTGCTGTACTCACGTCCCACATGTCGACAACCTCGCGAGGCAGATCTAGATATTTGAATTGTTTATCTTTCTCTGCTTTCACGAGGTTCTCGTCATGCGGAACCGTTATATCAACAATCATTGTGCGACGCTCCAATTGATCTATCACCACAATGTCAGGTTTATTGGCAACAATAGTCCTGTCAGTGACGATAGATCGATCCCAATACAACGTGATATTACCATCATCGAGAACTGGGTCGGGCACATACTTATAGTATGGCACTTCTGATTCCACAAGGTTGTACTTCAAAGCAAGTTGCTGGTGGATAATCCTGGCAACGAGGTTGTGTCTATGCAAGTACTCTCCGTTAGCCAGACGAGAACACCCAGAAATAATGTGTCGGATCGATTCTCCCGGACGGTGGCATGCCCGACATATGTCAACCGTGCCATCCTTCACAATGTATTTCCGGTAGTTATCGAATTTATAATTTTTATTAAATCTACTAATCAAAAGACAAAACTTGTGTTTTTTATTGAACACTTCCTATTTCATTGTTTTAGTTTTTGGAAAGCTGTATTTAATGTGAAGCGTATTTAAGTATTGTTACAGTTCAAGTACGAAATGAATCAAAGAAATTTAAGATACCTACTATTGAAATACACAGAAAAACTGTGAATCCATGACTCAGTGACGTCTAAAGCAAATTGATATACCTAATTGACATTTGACACGTTACGCTTGTACCACCAAATGGCGCCAGACTCTTGGGCACATTAGCTGTTGACACTGACAGTGATGTGGAGGAACTGTACCTATCCTAGCGAAAACTAAAATATATGTTATTTATACATTTGTAGTTATTATTATTATACTAGCTGTTGTCCGCGACCTACGTCCGTGTAAAATTATTATATTATGTAAAATATTACTTCTCTGTTTGAATCGGATTTTCTTAACAATTTCATGGGGTTTATTTTTTTTTAAAGAAAGAAAGAAAGAAAAAGTATTTATTAGACTCACACAGGACAAAACACGAAACCTTTGCACGGTGCCCTTGTCTTTTTTCTCAGATAAAAGTAACTTATTCCTTATAACTTATACCTTATAACTTATAACGTATACCTAACTTACTCCTTATAACATCAGCTATATGCCAGTAAAAGTCCCGTCAAAATCGGTCCAGCCGTTTTGGAGATTAGCCGGAACAAACAGACAGACATTTTTTTTAAATATATTTTTACCGTATATACTTTCATATGCATTCAGTAAAAAGCTGTTATTTTAAAATTACAAACAGATATTTGAATTATATTTATTTGTTTAGATGTATGTAACTATAGATTATCTACATTTTAGTATTGTAGAGATACTTATATTATGTAATTATTATCAAACTCAAAAAGTTCCGCTTTATTAACTAGCCATAAAGATGATAATAATATCAGTTGGTTATGGCAAGCAGATACCGATATTGTACGCTTTATCCTGTCCCTCGTAGGTTTATTTAAATTAAAAAAAACTATCCCCATTAAATTAAATAATAAATGCTTACCTTGGACAGTTCCCTGGCCATTTCGAAGGTCCCTACGGTGTCCATGTTGCTGGCCATGACTGGGACGCCCTTGTACGTCTGCCCAGAGTTACGGAATGTGATCTCGCGGTACAAATCAACCTGAAACAAATACGAAAGGTTTATTTTTGTTTTTTTTTTTTCAAACAGTAAAGTTTTTTTCTTTTTTGTCAATTTATTAAGTAGAGTAAACTGTATACATTTTGTTAAGCATCGAAAGCATCAGCATTTCAACCGAACACTTTATTAAATCTAGATATCCAAAACACACAAAATGGAACTAAATTAAAACACGAACAAGATCAACAACACCCAACCAACCGCTCTACCGTCTAGTTAAAGCAAAAATGTATACATGATTAATTAAAAACTATTTAATAAACTAACAACAAACTATAAAAGGGCCTCGTAAAACTCCTCCTCAACGCTGGCAGCTGGTAATGTGCCCAAGAGTCTGGCGGCGTTGCCACGTTTTCTGGCAACACAGCCTCTGGCCAAGGTAAAAGCCTAAAAGATATTAATTGGCTGAAAATAATAATATAATAGCTGGAGTCAGGATTTGTGCCCGGTTAGTGGCATTAGTCTCGCCTATTAAGACTTAAAAACTGCAGCAGTAACTTTGTTTTTCATTAAAATACTATGAAAAACAAATTTAGTTTTGCTGTTGAAAGTTATACAATACAACATGGATGAGCCTTCAAAATATTTTTACCATATTGTTAGGCGTTACGGAACCCTGTGTGCGTGTGAGTACGACTCGCACTTGTCCAGTGTTTTATTGCATGGTATTAGTGAAAACAAGCACTCATTTTAATAAACTGCGGAACTAAAACAGTGGATTGCGATAAGATTGAACGCATTGTTTACCAAAACGTTGTAACTCCCTTCTTAACAAGATTGCGTGAATAGTGAAACTGTAGGTAACCAAGATCTAAAAATATAGAAGCTCTAACAAAATACCGAACAAATTAATTAACGAAACTACATTTTTTTTAAACGACCATAACTTAAAAACTACTGCACAGATTTAGATGATATTTCAACCAAATTATAGCTTTCTTAACCACGCGTATTTCGATATAAATATTATATTGACTTTCTTTAAGGGGGTTGAGCAGAACAGTGTTATGTAAAGTGAAATTGAGAGTAATTTCCACATTTTCTCTATGACGTAGTTTCAGTATAGGCATAGTGCCAAAACTGTAGACACGTAACAATATACTCGAGAGAGAATTCTTGCAGATTTCTGTCAAGGACACCCAGTATTATGTATTTCATTTAATGTGTTACTCGATAACAGTGAGGAGCTTGTACAGCCGCACGGGTCGATCTTCAAAGTTAAGCAGCGCTTGCCGAGGCCAGTCCGTGGATGGGTGACCTTCATTACATACCGAGTTCCCTCAGTGCCTCGGAAAACACGATAAGCCGTTGATCCCGGCTGTCATTTGTAAATATTTGATGGTCTTTACAGGTAGACAGTGGCCTGAAAGTCTGGCAACCAGTCCAACAAAGGGGTATCGTATTACCCAACAATACTGACTGGGTTGTGGAGGTCAAATAGGCAGTCGCTCCGTGTAAAGTACTGGTGATCAGCTGCATCCGGCTAGTCTGGAAGCCAACGACATAGTTGGGAAAAGGCTAGGCAGATAATGATTTGATAACAGTCTGTCGGCAATTCGGCATTCGAATAAGGCACTTATGTTTTGATTGATACGTTAATATGAGCGTCCCTAATCTTTGATAATAACGTTATGGGATTTTTTAATCAAAATGCTTTATTGGATAATATACAGCATAGCATCACATCCTGCCCATATTCCCGAAAGAGATATGCAGAGGTAACGTTATAAACCTACATTTCGCCGGTACCTGGTCTGCTATCTCATTGGTCTAATGGTCGCTAGCCATACTGCTCAGAACGAAGTCCAGAAGGCCTAATTAAAAAAAAAAAACTTGGCTTTCGGAAGTCGTTGATTTTGTTTGTTTCCGAAAGTAAAGTTATTTAAGACTTACGTTGTGTGTTTTTTTGGAAGTCGTTTTTTTTTTGCAAAAATCTTCACAGACGTGATGGTTATCAATCGATATCAAGTTTTGAAACTAAAAGAATTTATTTCCTCAAGTTAATAATTTACTTCACAAGGTTAACAGAAAATTTTGATAAATGTTTTAAACGGCGTGTAAATAATCAGCTGCCTCTTACATTTGGATCGAGTTTGAAGTTTTGTATGAGACAGCTGATTATTTACACGCCGTTTAAAACATTTATCAAAATTTTCTGTTAACCTTGTGAAGTAAATTATTAACTTGAGGAAATAAATTCTTTACGATGTCGTTCGCATGGAAAAAGTTGTCCGATTTGATGGTCTGTAGAACATCCTTAAATATGACCAACCCAATACACGCTGTATGACAAAAAGAAAATTCTCTAAATCTGTTAGTTTTCGTCACAAATATTCTCACTTTTTTTTTGCAATTTGCCGGTCAGTGTTCAGGTTGTATGTTGAACAAAACTTGATTCGCGACTTCGCAAATTCTGCAAATAGCAAAAAACGTCAGAAAATTTGAATTTCGCGGGCAACCGAGGCGCTTCCCCCATAACACTTTCACGCTGACTAAATCGTCACTCTGAAGAGAACAACAAGGATCATCTATGGCCTCTTGAACATGAAGAGTCCTCCATGGTCTCTTGCTTAAAGTGGACTTCTCTTCGAGTGGTCTGAAATCACTTGAGACAAGCTTAAGATTTTAGAAGTCGTCAAAGATTTAATGACCACGCCAGTGTACCACCACGCCGGTAGTTTCATACAAGCCTAAGACCTTGGCTTCCCCTTATAGCCAACTACCTACTCTTCATGATGTGCCGTAGTTTTAAAACAGTCTGCTTGCCTTATGGGCTTGCCGTAATGTTGGTCCCTAGGCACGCCATCAATGTGGGTACTACTGAGCCACCCAAACACCCCTTGCATACCAACAGCAACGCGGTTACCTGCGTGCGTCATAAATTTCGTTAGCGTGAAGACCAACGCGTCACGGTGAGTTGTGGCAAGCTCTAAGCAATTTCATTAAGAGGGAACAGGGGCTGAGATTCTCCATGCAAGTGTATTTCCCTTTTTTTCTTCCTTAATAACGCCTCTGGAGCAATAAAAAAAAATCAAGGTCTGCTTTAGACACGTCTCTGTTATTTGCATTTTTTCAGCAACTAATAAGTAAAGAAAATATGACCCTCCAAAAATGACAAAAAATGACCCAATTTTTACGGCCGTGATTGAAGGACTACCAGACAAATTCGAAAAGCTACATAAAATAAATTTATAGGAATCTAGACATATTCTTTCTTAAAATTTTAATGTCAAAAATAATTGAATCGGTTCAGTTTTCGAGAAAAAAAAAGGGAAAATACGAAACGTCGATCTCGTCAAAATTTTTATGATATAATCGGTCTGAACTGCAGCAGTCCCTAACGCACTCTACGCGTCAGACTTGATTCTACGGCAATAGTTTCTTCAAATACCTACCTCGCAGACCCTGTTCCCTCTTAATTTGTTTCCCCGCAGTTGCCGCCGGCAACACGCGTCCCGATTGCGCGTAGATTGAGGCCAAGCGCTCACACGTGTTACAATTTACCACTAGGTATCTTATTCTAATAAATAAAATCACGTGTAATAATACAAATCACTCCCACACACGTACACTATGTTCGTTCACGTTAATCTCCGAAATCACCCAATCGATTTCAATAAAATTATACGAATGTGTATGTTCTGTTCCAGCTTGAAATATAGGTTACTTTTGAACCCGACAGGTGGCGCTGTTCTTAGTGAATTCTACCGTGAAAGGGTTTGTATTTAATGGCCGGCCTAACTTCTGCCATTTGAATTTTTATTCAAAGTTGCGTCCATACACAAAACCTATATTAATCGATAGCTGATATCAATACAAACCAGTTTTGTATGAGACAAAATGTTCTAAAGTGTCACTTTTCCGAGATATGAGCTATCAAAGTTAAAATCTATTGACTGAATCTTCAGTACAACTTTGATTTGATCAGCCACGCATAACACCTGTATCAATCGATAGCTGGCATTAATACAAACAAGTTTTTTATGACACAAAATCTTCTAAAGTGTCACGTTTCCGAGATATAAGCCATCAAAGTTATGCTGAAGATGCCTTCAGTGAATGGACTTTAACTTTAAAAATCTTCTGAGCCCTTAACAGTACCTTCCTAAACAAAACAGTATTTTCTTCTTTTTTACGCGTCGATGAACTCAAATTGTGTTAGACCCGTATGTGCACAGCTCAATCATTTGCTTCGATTAGATCTTGATAGGTACAAGTGGTTGGCAGGACAGGAGGTGGAGCATATCCTGCAGAGGGGCTCCACACTGGCAATCTATTTCGGATGAATCAAAGATACCCCATTTTAGCCAAATTATGTGTACAGCGGTTAACCTGGGCTCGCCATCGGTTTAGGGATTTCCATATTGGCCACTGCAGTTCGTAAAACAGCTTGAACAATAGGATAGTTTTGGACCCGATAGGTGGCGCTGTTGTTAATAAACTCCACCCGTACGAAGTCCGGGCGGGATGCCAATACAGGGTGTAAGGGACAGCCCTCCACAAACTGATGGGGTGAATTCAGTATATCATACTAAGATGACCGGTACAAGAAATTATTTCAGGAATGTTATGAGAATCCTATAAATTTGATTTGTTTTATTTCTTCATACGCAAATTCGTTGCCGTGGCAACACGCACGTAGCGAACGGCAAGCGCGACGATGAGTTCGATGAACTCTGTAGCTAGGCAGGAAGTGAACAGCTGATTTCACGCGTCGTTCTTTAGAGTATTTCAACAACCATTGTTGGATTTTTGATAAATGGAATGCTGCGTACGAGGAATGTAATTTTACGTTCAAATAAAGGAATAGTAACTGAAAAAAAAAAACAAAATTTTCCGGAGAAAAATTCCAGTGGAATTTGTTACAAAATAAGGAGCTGAGCTGTCAGATTGTGGAGGGCTGTCCCTTACACCCTGTATTTAAAACAAACAGTACCTTCCTAAACATATGGATATTGTAGCTACGTATAGTGTATGCTATTAGGTAACTAGCCCATGAGTAAGATCGATGTTATGGCGTCAGCGCCGCGGCATAAACTATAGTAATAAGCGCTATGGGGTCAATTACTAGAAGACAATGTGCGACTCACCGTCAGTATCGTTATGGTGCAGGAGTTAATCTTAATCTATTGGGGTGGACAATAAATGATAACAGCCGCAGGTTAAAGGTTAAGCAGCGCTTGCCAAGGTCGGTCCGTGGATGGGTGAGCATCCATTATATAGGTACCGAGTTTCCACCGAGATTTGTATATCTTTTACAGTCGTTATAGGTAGACCAGGCGGTCCTAAAGTCTGACAAACAGTCTACATTGATTACTCAGCACTAACTGGGTAGTGGAGTTCAGCTGCATACTGTTAGACTGGAAGCCGACCCCAACTATGTTAGGAAAAGGCTAGGTAACGGATGAACTTAGTTAATGCATTACTACCGTGTAAGATTTTAGGTTTGCTGTGTTAGGTCCGCGGTGCATTTGTTACTTAGAAAAAAAAAAAAAAAACATTTAATCAGGACCAAATATTTTGTAAATTTTATGCACCCACCACACTGCGTAACAATTTGTAGGCGGGATTAGCCCTTGTCTAATACATTTGGTTCAAACAGTAATAATAAAAGTAAAAGTAGCAAATATTATGGCATTTTCGGTTCATTTAGTTTTTAAGTAAGGTACGTATACGTGTTATTGCCCCGCGATGGGTCTCATGACCTGCCTTTTTCCAGCTATGTTGAGGTCAGTTTCTAGTGTAACCAGATTATCAAAAGCAGCCGAATACCAGTATTTTACATGGAGCGACTGCCTCCACAACCCACTAGCTGAGTAATAATATTAATAAAATGTATCTTAAAGCCGCTCGGATCGATCTTTAGGTTAAGCCGTGATAACCTAGAATGAACCTAGGCAAGGTTGGTCTGTGGATGGGTGACCACCCATTACATACCGAGTTAAGCTGCACGTTAAGCCGTTGGTCTCGGCCGTCATTTTTAGATCTTTGACAGTCGTTACAGGTGGTCAGTGGCCCAAAAAGTCTGACAACCAGACTTACCAAGGGGTATCGTATTACCTAGTACCAACTGGGTTGTCGAGGTCAGATAGGCAGTCGCTCCAAGTAAAATACTGGTATTCAGCTGTATCCGGTTAGACTGGAAGCCGACCCTAACATAGTTGGGAAAAGGCTAGGCAGATGATGATGTATCTTATAACTATAACAGGGGTCGGTTTTATTGAAAAAAAAAACTCGCCAACTGTTATTGTGCCTCGTCTAAGTAATTATATAGAGACTTTTTTTCCATCACATCAGTCGTAGTTACATACTTGGAAAGTAGATTCTAGAATAACCACGAGCTAGATTCTACGTGGCTTTCAAACGTAGTTATGTAAAAAATAATTATTTCAATTGAGCTAGGTATATTTGGCGGTCCAAAGTTCGACTTGATCGCCTGGTCCGTCATCACATCCTGCCCATTATCCCCGAAGAAATATGCAGAGGTAACGTTTAGTACACCTACATTTCGCCGGTACCTGCTATCTCATTGGTCTAGTGGTTGCTAGGTATATTTGGCGTTTCAAAGTTCGACTTGATCGCCTGGTTCGGGCCGCTCGGCGCCCGTTGCCGACGGTTGAGCTATAGAATGCCTAAACACGTGGACAATTAATTGTTTACACCAGCAACAACGAAAATGTAACATATATTTAAGAGTAGAGTAAGCCTCAAATGAATAACAGTAATAAATAGAAAGAAAGAAAGAAAACATATTTACAAAAAAAAAAAGAAAAAAAAAAACACATAAAAGACAAAAAACAAAACGACGACGAAACACAAGACGACGACGACGAAACAACGACGACGACAACGACGACGACGACGACGACGACGTTTAAATACATAAGTAAAAGTATCAAAATTGTTTTTTCTTTAAAAAAAACGGCCAAGTGAGAATCGGACTCGCGCATAAAGTGTACCGTAACATCGTAGTAGGGGAGCCCCCCTTTAATTTTTAAGTTATTTTTATTATGTTTTGTTATAGCGGCAACAGAAGTACACATTCTGTGAAAATTTCAACTGTCTACCTATTACGGATCATGAGATACAGCCCGCTGACGGACGGACGGACGGACGCGCGACGGATGGACAGCGAAGGCTTAGTAATAGGGTCCTGTGTAGACTTTCAGGACAAAATTTCTGGCTACATATGAATCTGTGTCCAATTTTTCTATTTTTAGGCCTGGCCACCCAAATCGCGGTGATAGTCCACGCCGTGCTTACAAATTTATCGCCACAATGAAAACAGCGTGTAGAACTTGGTTCATAGCGTTTCTATCGAATTTGATGGCACGACGGAGCTATCACCGCGATTCCTTCGCCCGTCGAGTAGGGCCTAAAAGACAACGCAGCCAGTATTTTTGTGATGCAGTAATAAATTTTATATTAAAGATTGCTGAACCAGTTCAGCACCATCTCAACTCGAGCCGTTAAGCATTCATTCTATGAAACTCCATACTGTAACACGTCCTCCGTTACGGCATCAATCGCCTCGGATCCGGTGTGTAATTTATGTCATTACGGACAAAGTGAAGAAAACCATTGTGAGGAAAATGGCCGTCAAAGAATCCAATTTCAATAAAATGTGACATCTGCCTAACTACCCGCAGTTGACCCGCGTGGTTGTTTATGGCCACTTCGTCTTCAGAGGTAGCTTGGTTCTCAGCTGTGGAAACGTTATAATAATATAACCAGATCTCCAGATCTTTAGTCTGATTATGATCAGTTTTTTTTTCTTGGGCTTTTATCTGCAATCAGTCTCCTTGACTATAATCAAAGTTTTCTGGATATTGTTATGCGAAGTTCCACTTCCAGTGAGACAGCTACTCTTTCTTCTATGTAGTATTACAGCGACCTGATATAACCTTCACTCGTTAGCCTAAAATGGACACTGTACCGGAAAATTGGCATGGTTTAACATTCAATTTGAGCCAACCAGGATCGACATAACTAGACTCAAAGTAAATGATTCGACGATACATGATGATCGAAGATCGTGCTTTCTCTGTATGTGGAGTCTGTTCGGACTCAAAGATCCCGACCACAGGCTGTATAATTATATTATAATAATGACACTGCTATTATAAAGGGTGTAAAAAGACCCTTCGCGAAACCGAAAGGTACTTGTTCTCCCCGTCATTGCGATCATTTTTTTGTTCTGGACCATACCTTCTAGTTACGGAGATATTGGAGGTCAAAGTTCCAATTCTTTCACATTTTTTTTAAAAATACTACTTTTTAAGGTTTTAACTTTACTTTAATTACCTCCATGACCCGTTTACTATCCAAAGCATTCATCAGCACTAAGTTTTGCGTCCATTGAGTTTTACCGTAAAACGTGATTTTTCACCCCAAAAAAGAAAGTCATTTCCCAGCAACAATTTTTGCGTAGGGTTACTTACTTTGATGTACATAATGCTTGGTTGACGGCTTTGTGAGGGGTCTGTTTACATTTAAGATGTAAGGGAGTCGTCTGTCATGGTATGGACACTTGACGGGATGAAACACAAGCGTCTAAATGAGTGATGAATATAAATGTTGATGGATGGAGAGGGAGAGGAAGACCTAAAAAAAGATGGATGGGTTGTGTGAGGAATGATTTGAAAGATAAAGGAGTAAATGATAGCGTGATGAATGACAGGGGAGAATGGAAGAAAAAACGTGTTGCGCCGACCCCAAGTAACATGGGACAAGGGCAGAAAGATGATGAATTACATTTATCTGTTTATTATAAACATCATCATCTGCCTAGCCTTTTCCCAACTATGTTAGGGTCGGCTTCCAGTCTAATCGGATGCAGCTGAATACCAGTATTTTACATGAAGCGACTGCCTAACTGACCTCCACAACCCAGTTAGTACTAGTTAATACGATACCCCTTGGTAAGACTGGTTGTCAGACTTTTTGGGCCACTGACTACCTGTAACGACTGTCAAAGATCTACAAATGTCAGCCGGGACCAACGGCTTCAGGTGCTTTCCGAGGCACGGAGGAAATTCAGTATGTAATGGGTGGTCACCCATCCACAGACCAACCTAAGCAAGCACGGCTTAATTTAAATATCGATCCGAGGGGCTGTTATTATTCAACTGAAGTAATATTTGTTGTAGCTTGTTAAAACCGCTGACTATCACCGCTTGCAGACACGACCATAATTATCAGGAACCATCTCGGCGTCTCCTCTTGAGCAAACATTGCGAAAATTCAAATGCAAATAAAAAATATATTACACAATCTTTGGACCGAACGCGCGTGGTATCAGACACTAGTCCAGACGGTATTACGATAGCACCGACAAAAGATAAAAGAAATCGGCGCAAAGCAGATATTTTCGGTCGAGTCCGTTCCGGCGATTTATCGAGGCCAAGGCAATGAAAGACTGCTTTAGGAAATCTCGGGAGAGTATAGTGTGCAGTTTTTACTAGATATGCGGGAAGCGGAGATTTCTCCTTCGCAGCTTCGATTAAAGAATAATGCTGTTATGAAAAGTAAGTAGCATAGCAGCATAGCATAATCAGCCTTCTATCTTTATGTTTCTGCTGCTGGGAAACAGGCCTCCTTTCTATGAGAGGGAATGGGCTATAATCCACCACGCGGGCCCAGTGCGGGTTGGTAGATGTTACATGTCTTCGATTTTTTGGTTCTACGACATGCCGGTTTCCTCACGATGTTTTAAAAGTAAGTACCTAGGAAAAACTACGGAATAATGATGAAAGAAAGTAAGAAAAGTGTGTTTATTGTCATTCATCTGCATCATCTTCCTGTCCTTGTCACATTCTAATTGGGGTCGGCGCAATACCTTTTCATCTTTCATTCTCCCCTGTCTGACGTCACGGAACCATTCATTCCATCCTCTTGTTTATTGGTTACTTATAATTTGAGCACTCAAGATTCACAAAGTACGAGTCATAAACAAGAGTTTTTATTTTCTAAAAGCGTTGGAAACGCAACTAAGAAGTGCTTTTATTAAAGTGTAGCAGCTTAGATTTAAAAATAATACCTGAGTACACAAGATGATTGCATAAAACAGAAATCGTTGACCGATTTTTTTTTTACAGATTACAAGGATTTCTGCAACACAAAATTTAATTTTAATTTTTGCCAGTTGACAGCGTTGAGAAGGAGTTTTTTGACGCCATTTTTTATGTTAGTTAGGTATTTCAGGTTATTTTAATTTATAAATGTATACAAATAGTAATACCTCAATGAGTATATTTTAAGATATATGTATAGTTTTATGTACAATATGTGTCAAGGTTTTTTTTTATTATTATTTTATAATTATTTTACTTTAATAGAGCTTAGGAAATATTTGTTAAATTTCATTTAAATACGCATTATATAATGATGTAAAATTATATTTGCATGCCCTAAAAAGGCAAAATATGGTTTGTGCCTAAACCACCAATTTTAACAACTGGTAACACCTGTATTTTAAGCAAATAAAATTATTCTTATTCTTATCGATAAGGTACAGAGTTCCCTCGTGATTCGGTTACAAAAGTATGCCCTTGGCCTTCGTGCAATGGTACCAATCCAATCTCATAAACCATAATTGCAGCAGCCTTGAAAGTTCTTGCAATAAAAGTAATAAGGGAGTGAACTATATTACAAGTTACCGACAACATAAGAGAATAAAAATAAATATATCATCAAAGTTTTGTTGTTTTTGTCGAGCTTTTAAAATAGCTATTGTCATTTAGTGGCATGAGTTTACTTCGAGTCCAGGAAGAAGAAGCTTTGCGCAGTATCTCAATCAGATTAGCTTACAGTGGCGAAGGTTCCGTACAACTCGATTCCTACCGTGTTCCCTTTGAAAACGGGCGCAATCAGTATTCCATAGACAAATAATAAAATCTATGAGTGGTACCAACATTCTGCTGCCCTTATCCCAATTCATTTGGGGTCGGCGCAGCATGTCTTCTTCTTCCATACTTCTCTATTACTCGTCATCTCAGCAGTCACCTCCTTTCTTGTTATATCATCCTCCACACAGTCCATCCATAGTTTCTTTGGTTTTCCTCTACTCTTATACCCATCCAAATTCCTACTCAAATTCTATGAGACTCTATGAGAGGTAGTAGGCTGGAAATCCGCAATCCACTACGCAAGCCTAGTGCGGATTGGTGGAAGTCACACCTTTGAATGTCCAGTTCCCTCACGATGTTTTCTTACCCCATTTTATGAGTGGTGCTGATGAAATAAATGATATAATGATATGGCTGGCTTGCTCCCTGACTTCGGACCCACGACACACGGATGAGTCCTTGAGTCAGAGCCGATACCACTGGATCACCACTCCTGCGAGCCCCAGGCCCCAGTAGACTAATCAACCCACGGTTTATAGACAAATAAATTGATAGATTAAGTTCATCGACTCTACAAATATTACAGCCGTATTATATTTCATGGTTTCTTGTTGGAACTAGCGCATATCATTGATTGATTTTTCGATCGCGAGCTCTAAAGCCCAGTAACCAGTAGCTTGTTGATTAATAAATTGATGGACTAATCCATCGATTCCATAGATATATGTAGGTGTTCCAGCCATTTATATTTCATGGTTTCATTACGGAACTAGAGAGTATCCTTGATCGATTTTCCGATCGATTAATCAGAGACCATAACAGTATCAATTGCCTTTTGTTTACCAAAATGACTCATCATCTCTCGAGTTTGGACACTTGACATATCTGGCATAAACAGGAACGGGAAACTTTGGCAATGTTTCAAATGGGTAACATTGCATAATGTGAATCTAGGGCATAAACAACAGCTCAAAACCTCTTGATATCTACATCTTTAGTAAATTCACGAGGATCGAGGTGAGTCGAAGGCTGTCACTACAATTTATCGACGCGAAGCTGCTTAAACCAATCACGTTTTAACACTTTCTGTTCAGGGCGCTGCCGAGTCGCGGCGTCCGAAGCGAAACAAAGTGAAGAAGGTTTTTCTGTGCTCACCTCATGACATTCTTGTTTCATCATCATCATTTCAGCCGAAAGACGTCCACTGCTGGACATAGGCCTCCCCCAAGTGTCGCCACATTGACCGATCCCGTGCGACTCGCATCCAGCGGATCCCTGCAACCTTCATCAGGTCACCGGAACACCTAGTAGGAGGCCTTCCAACGCAGCGTCTTCCGGTTCGCGGTAGCCACTCCAGAACTATTCGGCCCCATCGGCAATCCGTTCTGCGAGCAATGTACCCTGCCCAGTTCGTTCTTGTTTCATCCTAAACTAATCTTCGGCAAGTCTCACCGTCATAGGTTGAAGTCCCACGGATCCGAACAAAGTGCTTCCATATTTATTGTGCGAACCGCCAGTCTATTTAATTCACTGCCGGCTTCTCTGTTCCCTGATCATTGTAATCTGGAATTCTGGATCTATCTATTCAAAGTTCGAGCGAATCGGTTTCTTCTAGGCTAGAGTGCTCCACCATAGGCCGCATCATCGCTTCACATCAGGCGACTTGCGGCCCAACGCAACCTGCGTTTACAGAATTAAAAAAAAAAAAAAACTTTCCGTTCTTTTTCCAATTATTTTGTGGTCGGGTTCCAGTGCAACGTGATGTGGCTGAATACCATTATTTTACAGCGAGCGACTGCTTATCTGATCTCCACATTACAGTTCTTGGGTAACACAATACCCCTTGGAGTTGGACAAGACTGATTATCATACCTTTAATGATTTAATTTTTTATGATTATTATTGGTAAGATTTTATAAAAAAGGTTAACATTTCTGCTTGATGGCTGCCATAAATTAATGATTAAAAATTTTGAAGGGATTGGCGCTGATAGCCGAAATACAGGCTTTTGCCTAGTTCAACTACAGATGTTAAATTCTTTTGCATAATGAAAAATATAGCCTCAAAGATATGTATTATTTAAAAAAATACTTTTCTTTTTGCCAATGGGGGTAGGCAGAAATCACAAAATCTGCTGCAATCTTTAGTTAGGTACTCCTTTTCATACACGCACGCAGGTTGCGAGTACTACGCACCTAATCTTTCTCGAGAACCTCACCAGTAAGGTCAGACTATGTGTCTGACTATCTATCTCTACAAAAAATAAATAAATTACCTAACAATTTGTCGACAGTCGGGTGAGGGGTTGACCCAAAAAACGTAGGTTACACGGGTTGGTGACCGCAAAAGCTTTCTACGACCCATTTTCCTTTTGACGTTAATGGAAAAACAAGTACCGCACCTAACCTAGCTGTGTACATATAGACCACTAAACCTACATGCCTAGAGAGTGCCTAAAGAAAAATCGTTACTGAAAATGAACTCCTATTTTAGATTACGTCATTATACAAGGTGTAAACGGACCCTTCACGAAGCCGTCAACACATCAAACTCAGTAACTCTATGCAAAAAATAAATGCTGGGAAACGACTTCTTTTTTGGGTTGAAAAATTACGTTTTACGCAACCTCCTCAATGCGCAACTATTTTTAAGCGCAACTAAATTTTCCTCGAAGCGCAACCATTTGTTGCGCTCAGAAATTCAAATTATAAATATTAAATATTTATTCCTCAAAGCGCAACCATGATTGGATTCATTAATGATATCGATAGACAGTTTTAAATCAACTGTCCTAATTGTTTATTTATTAAACCGGACTACCAGGCAAACAGAAATGAACTGGAACTAAGTGTTTAAGCAACTTTTGGTCATAAAAAACCTTTCCTTAAATACCTGGTCAGTACTATTCAATGCCTGATGATGACCCCCATACTATGCAGTGCATCCATCAGAACAATGTTTTCAGTGCGTTATATTGAAACCAACCGTTATTTTTCACCCCAAAAAAAGTCGTTTCAGCAATATACTTTGCGTACTGTTATTTAAGTTTGATGTACAGAATGCTTGGTCAACACGGTTTCGTGAAGGGTCTGTTTTTGCACCTTGCATATTCATCATATTTTTTTTTTATATATATATTAAATAGGCCTACTCTTGACCTCAATCTAGTCCTGAGGACAGAGATGAGGTCGACAATGGAACGACTTAAATAGATTGGGGTCAAAGGTTTCTTTTTAAAGAAATTACACTAAAACGCTGGTTATATTTCTTCGAATGAAAATGTAACGACTTCTAAATCAGTCTGAGCCCAAAAATCCATGGTAATGCATTGAGGATGATTTATTACAGCTTGTCACGATATGATGACGTGGCCGCTCTTTGCCTGTTTTATTGCTTTTGATTTATGTTTTTGGGGAAGCTTTTATATTATGGGTGATGTTTGGTAAACTGTTATCGTAGGCTTAAATAAACATATCTATTTGGGGTATATAGGGTGACTGGTAATTAGTGACCGATACTTAAACACGTGATTGTACTCATGATAACAAACAACTTTCCCAAAGAAATATATTTCTTTTTAATATTCATTCACTTTTATCATAATAACATAACATCCTTATGAAATCCGCGATCGCGCACCTGTGACCTATCAGCTGTTAGGCGCGTAACGCCGTTCTGTCTCATTACTATCGTACCGTGTCACAGTAGGTAGACAGAGCACCCGTGCGGCTCGCAAGCCCGCTCCATAATGTTCCGCTGTTAGGTGATAAAAGTGGATGAATAAGTATTAAAAACAAATGTTTCTTTGGAAAATTTGTTTGTTATCATGAGTACAATCACGTGTTTAAGTATCGGTCACTAACTTCCAATAAACAGTAATAGCTTTGCCTTTTCGTAGTACATTATTATTAATTACATCTAGGTTTTATAGAAATAACCTAGTCCTTCGGGGAGAGCGGATTTGGGGATAGCATTAGTTGTGATGACATTTTATGCTATCTACTATCGTCATTAGCAACAGTCAAATCTAACCATGAATTGCTAAAACTGTCGGTATTAGGAACATCCTAATCGAGGCTGTCAGGAACCAATGATATAAAAAGACAAGGTTAACGATAGCAGGTCACGTCAATAAGACTTGGATAGACGTCACGGAAGTTTATATCCTATCAGTGGCGAAGGTTGCATACAACTCGATTCCTACCGGATTGCCTTTGAAAAATGGCACAGTCAGTATTATATAGAGAGATAATATAATCACATTAAAGATATGTAGGTACTCCGGCTTACCTCTTACAAAAATTGACCCTTCGCTACTGTAGCCTATAGCAGTCTTTATGGGTATTTGATGGACCAACTAGCGTGACAATGGAAAGATACGACATAATACTGTAGGTAGTTTTATTAAGAGTATTTAATTTATGTAGAAATACAAACATCGATTGTTTCATAAAGTACAAAACTCACGCGGTCTGCGTGAGGTTTGTACTTTTGCCTACGGAAAATATTTGTGGAATAACTAGAATTGGAGCTTACTAACGCTGCAGCAACTACAGTCAAAGCTACTCGTAACTACGTACTACCTAGTCCTTCCCAAAATGTTATGTCTACGAGTAGGTACCGCAGTACAGATTACCCCTATACAGGGTGTAAACAGACCCTTCACATAGCCGTCAACCAAGCATTCTGTACATCAAACTAAGTAACTTTACGCAAAAATTATTGCTAGGAATCGATTTTTTTTTGGGATGTAAAATCACGTTTTACGGTAGGGCTCGATGGAAAGCACTCAAAGCATTGTGCTGATGGATGGATTGAATAGTAGTACGGGGGTCGTGGAGGTGTGTAAAAGAAAATCATACATACAAAACATGTATTTAAAAAAAAACTTATGAAAAAGTTGGAACTTTGACCCCCAATATCTCAGGTCTCAGGTATGATCTAGAACAAAAAAATGATCGCAAAGACGGGGAGAACAAGTGCCTTTCGGGTATGTTAAGGGTCTATTTACACCCTTAATATAATGTACTCTGTGGTACAGATGCCCGCATCACGCAATTCACGCATGTAGATCTTCACATATTGTAATCAAAAATAAAGAGTGTAAAAGGACCATTCACGAAGCCGTTCACCAAGTATTCTGTACATCAAACTAAGTGACACTACGTAGAAAAATTTGCTGGGAAACGGATTATTTTGGGGGTGAAAAATCAAGGTTTACGAGAGCGCTCAATGTAACCGCACTCAAAACATTGTGCTGATGGATGCATTGAATAGTACAGGGGTCATGGAGCTATTTGAAGGAAAGTTATAAGTATAACATTGAAATCTTGACTTTGACCTTCAATATCTCCGCAACTAGAAGGTTCCCAGGTATGGCCCAGAACATAAAAAATATCGCAATGACAGGAAGTGCAAATAGCTCTCGGCTTTTTTAAATATCCGGTAGCTTAACCACAACTTGACAAATAGCCGAGATTAGTACTCGTTGGTAATTCGGTTCTTCCCCGAACGAACTCTTTTACAGGAAGCTGTAGCAGGATTACTAGATCTATCTTATGTTTAGTGACGTTAGTCATGATCTGATTGTCTGAATAAAATAGCAAAAATAATAATTAACAAAGTAAATAATGCCCATCGGTAGCTCGGACCCGATCCCGATGCCGGTGGGCTACTATTTTTTATATTTTTAAATGTTTTTTTTTATATTACTTTGTATAGAAATATTTAAAAATGTAAATTATATGTATAGAAAATAAATAAAGGAAATAACAAAGTAAGTATAAAAAAATAATTTAAAAAATCAAGTAGGTATATTGACTTAGCACACGTGGACCTGCAGTCATTGTACCAATAGACGTTACGGTATGGACTGGTAGCTAAGAGCCTCGACCAACACCTTAGGAGGTTCTATTTGAGCGGCTGGGTCAAGGGCTTGATTCAGAAAGCAGTACTCCTGGACACGGCAGTCATAGTGAGGAGGTTCCTCTCTCTGGAGCCCTGACCACTGGCAGCCTGGACCTTGTTCCTGATTCAATGCCGATGGGCAACAACATTTTTATTTATTTATGTAAAATAATAAGTGAAGAAAATAAATGAGTGATATTTTTTTTTTTTTAAACGTTGCCCCGCACTATGAATTTCTCCTGTATCGTGGGTGCGTTTGCAAACATTTAAAATTACATACACAAACAGCCACAATTACAAAGTATAAAGAAAACTATGGGCCTAGAGCGAACTTGCATCGTAAACATGACGCCTGGGATGAGCAGGTTTTAACGTCGTCTCTGCTGATAACAGTGGCCTATATGGAAGGCACTCAATCGGTTGCGCAGCCAAGTGGGCTGCTGCAAACAAACTCGGGCAAAATGGGGGATTAAAGATCCTTCCGACACTCAGTGTGAATGCGGTACTCTTGGCCAGACCATGGTCCACTTGATAAGGTGTTCTGTGTGTCCCTACAACTGCACGGGAGGACTTGAAGAACGCTACAGGCGACGCGATTGGCGTGAACATCTACTGGGTCTAAGAAGTCGCCACCCACCGTCGCACCACTCACGCAGTGGCGTGCCCAGGGGCTTACAATACGACCATCCCCTAGCGAAAGCAGTCTGTTCAGGAACCCTAACATCATGAAGAATAGTAGGTTATAAGGGCATGCGAAGTTGATGGCAATAGGCTCGCCACCTATAACATGGGACTTAATGACTTAAAGACTTATGTTTTAGGTACACCTGTGCCTAACCCTCTGGGGATTACAGGCTATTACAGTTATATTAAGGACAAGCCAAGCTCTTAGGCTTGCATGAAAGTACCGTCACTATGGGCCATCGATACGAAAGAAGAAGATGAACGTCCTCTCTCGCACGGAAGGCCTCGGTACGTATTTATTATGTATCCAGACACTCACCCTCCAAGTCAGTAAATTAAATTTTTTAACACGCTTTTAATAGCGTCACCTGGAACTATGTAATAAAATCTTAGAAGTTAATTTTGACCCATTTTCCGGTTTCCGATTCAGCTGAAATTCTGCTTACATGTTTAGTTTACATGACAATGCATGGTTTGCTGAGTTACGTTATTCTAAATCCAATATGGCGGACTCCCAAAGATGGCGGACTAGTTATTTTTTATGCATTCCCTAGATATGGATATCAAATGAAATGGCTTGCTGAGAAGCAAACGAAAAATTCAATGAGGTCACTCTAAAGCATGTTTTTTTAACTACATATATTATTATTGTTCGGATGTCGTTACATTTACTTCGCACACTCGAGCTAGGCCCACGACCAGTGCACAATGCTGAATTTACTGTTCATCAGTGGCAGTATATTAACCGCCAACTCACAACTAAAATATACACAAATCAATTACTGTTAACTAAATAAACATTACGCCTGTACTCCTCGAAGTGACATGCAGAGGCGTTTAATACACCAGCATTTTGCCGGCTTTGTTCATCCATAACATCACGCCTGTAACCCCCTCAGTGTTGGGTAGAGATAATTATAGTAGTTACACGGTACACCCAGATATCGCCACTCATGTTTTTTAAGTGCAATGGGGCGCGAGCCTATTCCCATCAACCAGGCACGAATAAAAACTCCGTGGCTGCCACTGAGAAGTTCCTGATGGGTAAACCCAATAACGCCTTGTCCGACCTGGGAGTCAAACCCAGGACCTCATTCTCAGATGTCGCGCTCGCGACGAGGTAGTCTTATCCAACTTTTTTTATTAGTCCATGTCCTAATGGCATAATACAGGCCGACATTAAGGAATTCCTTTTAGAAACAAAAGGGATTAATAATACGTCCCAGATCAAGGGATCGAATTCAGTACCCCTCGCTCAGCAGTCTCGCTTATTACCGTTAGATCAATGAGGCAAGGAATTAAGGACATATTTTTTTTTTGCCTATTAAATGTCCCACTGCTGGGCAAAAACCCTTCTCCTTCCAATCCTCTCTATCTTGTGCGATCTCTGGCCATGTTCGTCCCGCAAACTAGATCAGATCATCACACCACCTTTGCCGCGTTCTACCTCGACGGAGATTTCCTCCATCTGGCGTCATCTGATTTTCGATGTTTGCCACTCCGGGTGCCTCTCCGGGTACATTCGTAAATATTAAAAGTGTTTTTAACGCATTTTTATACCTAAACTTCAGACAGCCTTCTAACTATTCCAAAAATATAATCAAATTAAATCTTATTTAGTGTATATTATTATATATATTATTTCCTTTATTTATATTTTTACAAATTATTTACATTTTTAAATATTCCTTAGAAAAAAACAATATAAAAACATTAAAAAATATAAAAAAAATTGTAGCCCACCGGCATCGGGAACAGGGTCCAAGCTACCGCGGCGGTTAGGGCTCCAGAGAGAGGAACCTCCTAGCAATACGAGCCGTTCGTTTATTATATATAATTATTATATATTATTAATTTAGTGTTTAGGTATTGCATCATTAATTAAATAAATATACGTTATAGGTACATACTGAAAACTTTTTCAGCTTGCATTAAAAAGTATTTTTTATAATCTTGCTACGTCATGTCAGTCAGTAAGGAGTGTTTAGTCAAGGTTACAAAAACTTGTACTGAAATAGACACCTGAAGTGCTGAATCGATGCGTTTAGGTTTACGTTACCTATTTGAAAATAATCAACACGCTAAACTCATTTGCTTAGGTAAATATAATATACCGAGATTAAAAATATCAATTCAGAAAATTTTCACGAAAACCTAGGCATTTTGCACAAAACCTTGATCATCTAACGTTTCAGAAAATTAAAAAATAAATGTGTCACTTACGTCATTTCTGCTCCGCAAAGTGCTTCGTTTAGGTCGCAACAACACATCTTTAAAGTCCAATTTTACTTCGTTTATTATATTAGGCATTTTCACTGAACTCGAATCTGTTTTAAATTCGTAATATGTATTTACTAAGCGCTGTATACGGCCGCGCGTTCAATCCCGCGCTCTGTATCGACTGCCCGGTGCGAACGGTGTTGCTAGAATATTAAAAACACTTTCCCCACGCGGAAAATGAGGAGCTGTCATTTCTGACATGCGAAAGTAGAGCAATGAACTTTAGTGAACCAAGGTATTTTCTTTACACATAATTGGTAAATAATTTGCTATAGTATATTAATGAATAATTAATGAAGTAGATAGACTACTAGACTAGGATCATTAATCTCGCAATTCATGGTTTAGAAATTTATCGGAGTTTATTACATTTTTTTAGAATATCGTTCGTTTGCCAAAAAAAAACGTAAATTGATAACAAGTCCTTGAAAGATTGTCGCAATTATAGTCACGGAACACCGAGTAAGTACGCTATCTTGCAACAAGCCTATGCTTATGTATTTACTTTGAACTACTTACTTTAAACTTATATATTCTTAGTTCTACAATATTTTTTCAGTTTGATCGTTCACCGATCTTAAAACAAACGCACGAGTTTTCGGAATAGCATTTTTATGCAAATTAAACGACAGAGTTTTTAAAAGATTTTTCTAAGTTATTTCCGAATTTAGTTTATAAATAAAATTCTGTAAAATAATAAAACTACAGTTTATTTGTAGTTTTGAGGCGACTCTCCTCGACAAATAGCTTACAGCTCAATCGTATAATAGACATCTAAAAATCCCACAGCTCAGCTACTACTTATAAGCACGAAAAAATAAGACGACTAATTAATGGCATAAAAATAATTCTATTTTATTTTATTACCTTTCCTATGGCATTCCAATCATCTTCTAAAGTTTCCGCCGCGCTTGCGTCGCTGTCAAAATCAAAGCGACTTTATAGTCGTAGCAATAAGGTCGTTTTTAGGTAGCTATCACTGTCAAGTCTGACAAAATTATAGTGATCTTTATTTTTCTAACTATAAAGTCGCTGTTAGACTGCAACTCTTAGAAGTAAAATAATAATATTCTCAGCCTTACTAGGGATAATAAGAAAGTAGTATTTATAAGAAAGCAAGCAAAGTAATGAGCACTAATATGCATACATTAAGCAAAGTTCAAAAGCGATTTTCTCGTGATCTATCGCTTTCAACACTGAAATAAGGTCTATTTCATAATATCTATGAGTTCGAAAATAGTTCTTAACTCCATATAATTACAATAAAAACAGTAGGAGAAAATAAACTTCAAAAGTTTCTACGTATATACTTTATTGCTCGTGACTGTACATTATCTGACAGAGTAGTGTCTGTCAGACTGAAGTATAAATAGTAGTTACAGTTAACCTGAAACCTCGCAATTTTCCCGTCTTGGCAACACTGATTCACAAGCGTGACACAAAACGTCACGAGGGCGCCCAGAAATACTCGCTTTCAGCCGCTAGGTGAAGGTTATTTAATGACCGACGTTACCCTATAAAAAACCTAACAATTTCCCCTTACAAAATTCTTTTTTTCCCTCACATTTGACTAGGTGCTTTTACACGTCGTATTTGAAGAGAATCGTATGATGTTATTGATATAACAGAGTCAGCTGTTGTCCGGGCATGCGCAACGCGGAAGATAATCTTGCCAAATGAAAATGACATTGAGTCTGTGGTCGAGGACGGATTGCGTGACCATCTCATTTTGCGCGCGTAACCTTAGGTTTTTAAATGTCAGATAGGTACTTAGACGTAGTTGTTTAGTAATTTGTAAATGATAGATAAAATGAGTTTTAGTGGAATTGTCTAAAAACGATTTCTATTTATCATCTTCGGCCTAGCCTTGTTTCAACTATGTTGGGGTCGGCTTCTGGTCTAACCGAATCCAGCTGAATATCAGTATTTCACATGGAGCGACTGCCTATAACAATTACTCAGACCATCGTTCCAGTTACTGGGTAATACTTTTATTAGGTACCCAAACGAAATGCGATTTCTGTGATGTCGTTAACTTATGATTTTGTTCAACAATACATTTCGATAATTTGTTGTTATGCGACTCTAATGTCGTTATATCGTGCTTTTGAACCGACTTCAAAAAAAAGAGGTTCACAATTGACCCGGACTTTTTATCTAAAAAAGTATTTTTGGTTTATTTCTTCTTTGTGTCGATGTTTCCCTTTATTGGAGTCCAATTAGCTTTGATTAGAACCCTGCCACCTCGACGACTTTAGTGGTGGCTTCGGACTTCCTCAAACTGCAGGACCTGCACTTCGGTTACTTTTAAGCGCTATTGCCGAGCGTCAAGAACTGGGCTTGATTCAGTCAGATTGGGTTTTTCGGTCAACCGGCAACCACAGAGACTAGATGGCCCGACGGGAACAAACCTTAATTTAGATAAATCATCATCATTTTCCAGTCCTTATCCCAACTTATTTGTGGTCGGCGCAGCATGTCTTCTTCTTCCATACTTCTCCATTACTCGTCATCTCATCAGACACCTCCTTTCTAGCCATATCATCCTTCACACAGTCCATCCATCGTTTCTTTGGTCTTGCTCTACTCTTATAGCCATCTACATTCGTACTCAACATTTTCTTCATTCCTCCGCATCAGATATCCAAACCACGATAACGGATTACCACACAACTTTTCAGTCACAGGCGCCACTTTCAAACTTCCTCTTATGTACTCATTCCTTATTTTATTCATTCGCGTTACACCACACATCCCCCTTAGCATTCTCATCTCCGCGACATGCAAATGCCTTTCATTCATCCCTTTTGTGGCCCAATATGATCCATACAAGACAGCAGGTCTAACCATGGTATATAAATCTTCCCCTTGAGTTTAATTTTAAACCAATTCACATAGGTACTCTAAGTTGTTTTGAACAACAACCAAAATATAAATGAAGGCGAGAAAATAAAAACGAGAAATCTAAATGCGATTGATCAAAACATATAAAAGCGCTTGTTATCCCCGAAGGGTTAGGCACCTCATAATACACCCACATTTCGCCATTTAGGTTTGAGTTCCATGTAATAGGGGGCGAGCCTATTGCCATCGGAAATGTAGGCGTTCTGACCACTGAGCTAACGAGTCCTGTAAACTGCAACTGAATTACGCCATCCGATGTGACGTCACAGATCGATCGCTGTTGTGCTATAGAAAGCAGTGTCTATGTGTTGGGCGTTTTGCGTGCTGTCATTGCAAAGTGATTCGTGATGCGGCTGAGCAAAATCCAAAAACAAATAAGTAAACATTCAAACTTATTTGTCGTAGAACGTTAAGTTGAACAGGCTTTGTGTTATCGAGGATAAAGACCATGAATGATAAGTGTAGATTTTCCACGTCCATTTAATACGAAAGTAATTTTTTATAAAATGTAGATTGTCAGTGTATCTTTTGATAAAGAACAGACTCGTAGCTCCCTAGCTACGGCCCATACTACGGTGCGGGGGGATAGCAGGGCTGAACCATGCCTTAAAATCCTAAAAATATACCTTCAACTAAGATAATACATGATGGAAGGGACACCGACTCACTAACGAATTTCACGTACCTATTCAATACATCATTCCGAAATCCCCACGCCACGTTGACATTTTTCATCGACAGATTAAAAAGAAACCAGCTGTTCCAAACGTTTAGACCTTGTAGGTATTGCACTTTTATAGGAAACAGCTGATTATTTTTACATAAATTATTATTATCAATAAGCTCAAGACGACGCTGGAGGCGCGCGCGCGATCGCGCTGCGTGGTGACCACATTTTTGTGCGGACAACCAGGTAACAGAGCTAGCTTATAACTTTGTGATTTTTCATGATACAGTTTTGAAATTTTGTACATAGATTCTTTAAATAAAAATACTAGAAACGTGTTTCAGGTTTCGCATATACTAAAACTAATGTTGTATATGTAGGTCTATCTATAGGATACTATGGAGCTCGTGGCTAAATAATAAGAGCGTAATTTGATGACAAAATTATGGTTTTTGAAGAAGCTTTCTGTAGAGATGATAAGGGTAGATTTTCCACGTCCATTTTACCTAAGGGATTTTACTTCCAAGTCGTAGAATCTCAGCTTTTCTTTTGTGGGCAGGAAAACAATGAAAATGATATCAAAATGTCAATAGAAAATCAAAAACTAAATCAAAAGATACGACTCGTGGTGGATTCGAACCACCGACCACCTTTGCCATCAGAAATGTAGGCGTTCTGACCACTGAACTAACGAGTCCTGTTAACTGCAGCTGAAATACGCCATCCCCTTCGTCTATGTGACGTCACGGATCGATAGGGGCTGATGTGTTATAGAACGCAGTTTCTATACGTAGGACGGCGTCCCGTCGACGTCACGTGTCGTTGCGAACTCTTTGTATGAGTACTACCATAAATCGTTTTTTATCTTTCCGTGTTCAACTGGCGACACCGGTCTCGCGAAATCCACACGCTTTTGTTTTACTACGGAATCCTACGATCCCGTGTTCAATTCGCGTCAACTGAGCACGCCTTTGTGATCAAGTGGCGTTGGGTAAGGTTTAACAAAATCGTGTGCAGTTGAACTGAACACTTTTTTGACTTGACTCTTAGACTGTTTGAGTCTTCAAAAGCGTGTTGAATCAGCGACGGTATTATTCTATAGTAGACAGTAGGTTGTATTATTAACTCAATATGATTTCAATGAAATATTACATACAATAAAATGAAACATTTATTATCAGCACAAAAATAACAAAAAAAACACCGACAAGACAACTATTTTGCGGAACGTTCGTTTTGGTCTATGTTCACAGCGATATTGTGTGCACGTTTCTTTTTAACAGGACGGCCGGACTGAATTCTACCACGCTGGGTAATTGTTTTTGATGCCGTCTCGAAATAGATGTAGGTTGGACCTTTATTTTTCGTGAACGTCGTATTTTCTTATCATGCATGTATGAAACAATAGAGGAAGGAGTCTGCAATCGAGATAGTTCAGATAAATATTTTTTCAGTATTTGTGTGTTTACTGGATTTGGTTCTTCTTTAAGTACTTTGATTATTCTAATAAACTCAGACTCAATTGCGTCTACAGTAATCATATAATTTTCTTGAATTGAAGACTCTGTGGAAATATTATTTTCTGTGTTATCAGGTCCATTAATCGGCAACGTAAACTGTTGCTGTGAGGTGCCTTGACTTTTTTCAGCCATCTCCACGTCATTTGAATCCAGTGTTATATTTTGGAAGAAATAGGGGTTATATTCGTCTCCCAATGCCAATTTGGCCAAATCTTGGCGACAATCTTCAGTCAAATTTAACGATGTAGTAATCGTTATGCCAAACTTTAGTTCCACAGCACATACATGCTTGCAGTAGCGTCCACCTTTCCCTGATAAACAGTCACACGTTCCCATTTCAGAATCAACTACATACATGTGCGAGATAATTTAATTTTTCGAAATTAGAAATAATTAAAGGCATTAATTGTATTTTTTAAGTCAACTTCCGATTTATAAAAAGTATTGTATTGACTTCTCGTTACGCGCCGCTCCCCACCTACCGATCGAGTTGAGTATAAAACAAGGTGCGCGGCGCTCGACAGATCAGAAGTTGTCTAGTAGCAGACACGGTACGAAGGTGCTCTGAACTGTCAGGTGACGTTGAGTTAATTATTACTTTATACTGTTACTATGTTGGTTGCTTTGTTGATATGATAATTAAGTTACCTATTTATTGAACGGCTATTTAAATTGTGTATTTGCTGTATTGTTTTCTATTTTGCTTATTCCATGCCTTATGCTTCATGCTATTATGTATTATGGTGTGAATATAGTTGTAGAATTTATGCATTAGTTATTTATTTAAATAGTCCATATAATATAACTATGTACTTCCTTATGGAAAATATATCAATTTGATAATAAATAATTTCTTTCGTATTATTTCTTCCTCGTCTCCCACATCAGAAGTGGGATTCGAACCATTTCTACTGCCCACTATTTCATAAGTACCCTCAATTTTATTTTTGTCTCTATTTATTTTTTTTCTGTTGTGATTTTAATAGTTGCATTTTTTTTATCTGTGTGTAGGTACTTGTGTTGAGTATCACTGGTATACGTTTAATCGTGTGTTAGTCGGTTAGTTTGCTGTTTTTTCAGTTGTCTTGGGAAGTTAGGATGGCAGACCGCAAATGCGATAATAGCATAGTCGCAGTCGCCGCGGCAGCCGCGATAATAGCTCGCGTCGTGACTATAGTTCTCATCGTGACCGTCGCGTTTCACGTCGCAATAGTCAAGAGCGGCAAAATAGTAGGCACCGCGAGCGGTCCCCTAGTGAAAACAACACGTTAAGGCTTGAGATACAAACTATGATGTCTCTCCTTAAAGCGCTAGAAGACAAAGAGGGCTTCACCATTACAAGTGCGTTCATGTGACCGTGATAAAACTTTAGTGTCTGATAGTGTATGTGATCGACGGGCATTGCGATGCCAGCGGACACCGTCGCTGGAACGTAATATGCTACGATCGCCGGGTCGAATAGAATCGCGTAGTGTGCGTCATTCGTCACCACCGGAGCGTCGCCGCCGTTTAGTTTCACCTTTGCCTAGAGAGACTAAGTCTCGACACTCTCGACATATCTCACCAAGTCGCGGACATAGCTACCGTCGTTACGAGTATCGGGACGTGTATCTAAGCAGACGTCTGTGCATGTGTCGGACCGTTTAGTTAGGAACGAGAATGGAAACTCTAATTCGGTACAAGCTACGGTAACCGATCGTATCGTGGATGCTATTCGATTAATTAATACTGCGGGTAGATCTCATCACTTTTATATTTCGAACTTTGATCATACCTTACATAATTTTGATTATTGGTGTGCGAAGGTCGACCGCGCTAAAGTTTTAAGAACAATTGGAACGATTTCGAATCCTTGTCGCGTATCGGTAATTGTTTGAAAGGTGACGCTCGATTATGGCTTAACGAATGGATAAGTTCGTGAAGCAACTTTAAAAAAGAATTCAAGCCTTTGTGCCCTAGAGTACCGGACATCGCGAATATAATAAATGACGTTATGACCAAGAATTCCGATAGCTATTCCACGTATGCGGATTACGTGCGTCGGTCGTTACTTCGTTTACGAATAGTGCGGGGACTTAGTGACGAGCTGATTTCGGCGATAATAATTCGCGGTGTCACTGATCCCAACATCAGAGCATCGGCAACTAACGCCAAGCTGTTGCCCAATGACTTAGTGGAATACTTTTCGATCTACGTTAAGCCAAATAACACTAGTACGTCAAAAAGTGCCGCGTTCCGTTCTGCAAGAGATCGTAATCTAAGCGACATTAAGTGTTTTTGTTGCGGTGAATTAGGACACAGACAGGCAACGTGTACTAAGAAACCGAGAACTGACCAACAGGCAAGCGGTTCGTCAAATAATTCCTCGACTAACCCTACATCCGTTTCTGTACCAACTAGGTCTGACATTTGTAGTTTTTGTAGGAAACCGGGTCATAAAGTCGAAAATTGTTTCGCTAAGCAGAGGTCGGAAGCTGCAAACAAAAGTATTGTTAATTTCTGCAATGAGTTTGTAAACACCAACAATAGTGATGTGGTTGTAGCGATTATACAGGTGTAGTGGTTGATATTTTGATTGATAGTAGGTCCACTATATCCTTAATTTCGTCTTCGTTGCTTAGGCATTTTAAGTGTTCACGTACATAACAGAACTACGCCTGTTAATGTTTTGGTTTCAGGAACTTCAAAATGAACTCAGAAGATTCTACCACGGGTCAGGCTGAGCGGTCACAAACTGCTTCAGTGTCTGCGCCAGCATTTCAAAACCAGTATACTGGTAGGCATCCATCACCGATCCTGAGACAAAGAGCGTCGCATCCACCTACTGGCCGTTATGCAGACGTCAACGGCAGGAACACTGCGTCCTCATCATCCACGTACGATGCAGTTCCTGGTGGTTCCACGGCCACGTGTGACAGTCGCGAATCAAGGACAGTAGAATGAGGCTCGTTACTATGACGACCTGACGCTGTTCATGGAGTATACCAGCGAGCAGGCCAGCAACTTCGTCTGAGTACGCAACCCGAAAATGGGAACTGGCAAAGAAGGTGATTGGTGTGGAGATGACTGAGCAACGCCTCGTCGAAGCATTGGTTCGGGTATGTCTGACTTTCGTATTCGTTCTGATTTGTTACGACTTGCACCTAAAAATATAATTGAGTCAATCCAACAGGGTACCATCGATAAAGATATAGCTTCTAGTTACAAAATACAAAATGGTCTATTATATCGTATTATTTCTGTCAATAACAAAGTAAAAAAACGTCTCTTTATTCCTAAGAGTTATCGATGGCACATAATACAAATTTGTCATGATAAACTTAAACACTTTGGCTGGGAAAACACGCTCGAGAAAATCAGAGCAATTTTGGCTCCCCAACATGTCCAAGAGCACCCATAAATATGTTGACAGTTGTCTGACTTGCAAAATTAATAAGTCAATCGGGATCACGACAGATTACGTTGCATCCAATAGAAAAGCCACCTACTCCTTTATGTACCGTCCATATGGACACCACTGGCAAATTGAGCGGTAATAAACCTACTAAACAATACGCGGTTGTTTTCATAGATGCATTTACGAAATATATTTTCATGAAACCCGTTAGTAATTTAACTGCGGGAGCTACTGTAAATTGTTTGAAAGAGCTAATTTACACTTTTGGCACTCCTAAGCGTATTGTTTGTGATCAGGCAGCTTCTTACACTGGTAAAGAATTTTCGAAAACATTGGTCTATTGAATTGCATTTTATAGCTAGTGGTGTAAGTCGAGCAAATGGGCAGGTTGAGCGAGTCATGAAGGTTTTGACTAACTGCTTTACAATTGTTGAAAATACCACTAAAAGAAGTTGGAAAGATGCGGTTGGTGAAGTACAGTTAGCAATTAATAGCACTTTCAGTAAAAGTACCGGTCATACTCCGTTCCAACTTCTTATGGGCTGCGATCAGTCACCTCCTGCCATATCAACTTTGCTAAATGATGTTGAGCGCTTGGACCTCAACACATGCCGTCAAGAGTCAAAACTTAAAATGGACGAATTGGCTCAAACCCGGAAAGCCGATTTTGATAAAACTAAAGCCAGAATTGTACCTTTTAAAGTCGGCGATACTGTTTTGGTCAAACAAAACCCGCGAGCAATTAACAAACTTGACAGTAAGTTTAGACGTCCTTGCGTCGTTACCGAAGTAAAAAGGTTCATAAAACAGGTAATGAGTTATGTTTCTCACGATAACTTGCGAGTTGTTACTCCCGATATGGGATGTGAGTTGACCGAATCTTTAGATACATCTGATTGATAACTGTTTGTAGATTTGATTTAATTGATTAGGTTAGATTGTCTTGCATCGCAGTAATCGCCTGGCCAACGATCATTGTTATGCCTGATAATCGTATTTTTGTTGCCATGTGATTTGGCAATTGTATTTTGCTGTCATGTGATTTGACAGCTGCCATGTGATTTGGCAATTGTATTTTGCTGTCATGTGATTTGACAGCTGCCATGTGATTTGGCAATTGTATTTTGCTGTCATGTGATTTGACAGCTGCCATGTGATTTGGCAATTGTATTTTGTTGTCATGTGATTTGACAACTGCCATGTGATTTGGCAATTGTATTTTGTTGTCATGTGATTTGACAGCAGCCATGTGATTTGGCAATTGTATTTGTTGTCATGTGATTTGACAGCAGCCATGTGATTTGGCAATTGTGTTTTGTTGTCATGTGATTTGACAGCAGCCATGAGATTTGGCAATTGTATTTTGTTGTCATGTGATTTGACAACTGCCATGTGATTTGGCAATTGTATTTTGTTGTCATGTGATTTGACAACTGCCATGTGATTTGGCAATTGTATTTTGTTGTCATGTGATTTGACAAGCGGCCATGTGATTTGGCGTTTGTGGTCATGTGACTTGACCAATCTTATTTGTAAACCATGCAATTTGGCCGTAAGATCATGAGATTTGATCATTAACAGATGTTATTACTTAAGTACTTTAATATTTATAAATTATGTTCGCGAGCCATGACGGCTGCTCGTCAGAATGGCCGTGTGCGAGATAATTTAATTTTTCGAAATTAGAAATAATTAAAGGCATTAATTGTATTTTTTAAGTCAACTTCCGATTTATAAAAAGTATTGTATTGACTTCTCGTTACGCGCCGCTCCCCACCTACCGATCGAGTTGAGTATAAAACAAGGTGCGCGGCGCTCGACAGATCAGAAGTTGTCTAGTAGCAGACACGGTACGAAGGTGCTCTGAACTGTCAGGTGACGTTGAGTTAATTATTACTTTATACTGTTACTATGTTGGTTGCTTTGTTGATGTGATAATTAAGTTACCTATTTATTGAACGGCTATTTAAATTGTGTATTTGCTGTATTGTTTTCTATTTTGCTTATTCCATGCCTTATGCTTCATGCTATTATGTATTATGGTGTGAATATAGTTGTAGAATTTATGCATTAGTTATTTATTTAAATAGTCCATATAATATAACTATGTACTTCCTTATGGAAAATATATCAATTTGATTTATTTAACAATTTCTTTCGTATTATTTCTTCCTCGTCTCCCACATACACGTCTGTTTTTTCTTTTATTAAGTAAGACGTGTCATCAAGTGGTGATATTTGAGTTATCGACTTCATCATCATCATCATTTCAGCCGAAAGACGTCCACTGCTGGACGTTATCGTTATCGACTTACTTTTCTGAAAAAATTTTTCGTAGCTTACTGTTAACTTTCGCTCTCTCCCATTAGCAAATTGCAACAATCTTTTTTTGTGGTAATTTCAAACGTGTCAGTGATAAAATCCAGCAGGGCACACATATTGAAAACTTTGCATCTTTGCAATATAATATCTTTAAAAATTCTTATAGACGCCTCGCAAAAGTTGTTTGTGTTATGTCCTCTATTGATAATGTCATGCCTATATGACAAACACCATTCTTCTCGTCGGGCCCACATATTTGTTAAATAATTTTGCAATTTATAATTTGTCGCGACTTTTACATCTTCATTCAATATGGACATATTTAATTCGGCCTCTGCTATAGTATTTGAATACATAATTTTGCGGAACAGTTTCATTATGTATTGTTTGTCATCTTTATTAACATTATGCTCTGTTTGCCAAAGCCTACGCCATATTGCTTGATTAACGTGAAATATGCAAAGCAAAAGCCGGGTGTTAGGTAAAACTGACTTCAACGCATTCCTTTCAGCTCTGCTGTCATCGGTCATGGCTACACTTTGCTGAAATAATTTGTTGAATTTATTTTCGAGGAACTCTTTCAGAGTTTTGAACGCTAAACTGTATTGTTCTTCTGTCTGATTAGCGTGTAAAATTATTGCAACAGGCAACGCACCAATATTAGAAGCTGCAAAAATAAATGTCACACATGTGTTTGATTGATCGCATGATCCGCTGGTATCTATAAAAACTATTTCATCGGCTAGTCCTTTAGTGAAAACTGAACGAACTTCCTCGTAGGTCGTATCTGTTATATTGTTTGAGGATAATATTAAGAAAATGTGTAATAAACTGTACATATAACGACGACTTGAAAATCTGACGACTTGAAAATCTGACGACTTGAAAATCTGACGACTTGAAAATCTGACTAGTTAAAAACGGTCAAGTTGGAAATGAGGGAGTTTAATGTGTTGTAACCTAGCCAACCTAGGGCTCTGAAACCCTTGTTTGAGGGTTGTAAGTCTGTCGTCACAATCTGAATTAGTATCGTGATACGGCTGAGCAAAATCCGAAAACGTGAACATTCGTAAAAGGTTAAGTTGAAGAGTCTTTTTGTAATCGAAGATAAAGATCCTGAATAATGATAAGCGTAGATTTTCCACGTCCAATTTATCTAAGGGATGTTACTTTCAAGTTATGGAATCTCAGCTTTACTTTTCTGGGCAGGAAAACAATGAAAATTACATCAAAATGTCAATAGCAAATCAAAAACCAAAGCAAAAGATACGACTCGTGGTGGATTCGAACCACCGACCACCTTTGCCATCAGAAATGTAGGCGTTCTGACCACTGAACTAACGAGTCCTGTAAACTGCAGCTGAAATACGCCATCCTCTTCGTCTACGTGACGTCACGGATCGTTAGGGGTTGTTGTGCTATAAAATGCTGTATCTCTACGTAGGACGGCGTCCCGCGGACGTTGCGTAGTCGCGAACTCTTTGTATGAGTAGCATAAAATCGTTTCAGTGTTAAGATGTAGGTTTCCACCTATGAAGTTTATTTATGGTTGTTAAAATATGAGCTTTCTCGTAATTCGTATCTATTATATTGTTTGACCTTGAACCGGAAGACGCTGCGTTGGAAAGCCTCCCACTAGGTGGACCGATGACCTGGTGAAGGCTGCAGGGATCCGCTGGATGCGAGTCGCACGGGACCGATCAATGTGGCGACACTTGGGGGAGGCCTATGTCCAGCAGTGGACATCTTTCGGCTGAAATGATGATGATGATGATGATGATGATATTGTTTGAGGAAAATAATAAAAAAATGTAAATAAATAACAAAATAAAATAAAAATTTGTGAAAAAAATAATAATATATGAATTGTGTTGTTGTGTGTGTTTTGTATTTGTGAAATTGTTTTTGTTTTGTGTTGTAATTGTGTTGTTTGTGTTGTTGTGTTGTTAATTGTGTGTATTGTAATGTAATCAACTGTACATTTAACGACGACTTGAAAATCTATCGATTTGCAAATCTGACTAGTTAAATACTGTCAAGTTGTAAATGAGGGAGTTTAATGTGTTGTAAACCTAGCCAACCTAGGGCTCTGAAACCCTTGTTTGAGGGTTGTAAGTCTGTTGTCACAATCTGAATTAGTATCGTGATACGGCTGAGCAAAATCTGAAAACGTGAACATTCGTAAAAGGTTAAGATGAAGAATCTTTGTGTAATCGGAGACCATGAATAATGATAAGGGTAGATTTTCCACGTCCATTTTACTTATGGGATTTTACTTCCAAGTTATACAACATTATTTTTAGTATATGCGAAACCTGAATATAGTTTGTTCAGAATAAGTAACTGAATCGGTTCCAATAATTTTCCATGTTATATTTTTTCCCAAAAATATTTAAAAAAGTTAAAAGTTGGACACCGAACGACTTTAAGTACCTATCGCAATAATTTAGGTACCTACTGCCAAATTATTATTATCAACAAGCTCAAGACGACGCTGGAGGCGCGCGCTGCGTTGTGACCACGATTTTGTGCGGACAACTAAATAAAAGAACAAGCTTATAACTTTGTGATTTTTCATGATACAGTTTTGAAATTTTGTACATAGACTCTTTACATAAAAATACTAGACACGTGTATCAGGTTTCGCATATACTAAAACTAATGTTGTAGAATCTCAAATTTTCTTTTGAGGGTAGGAAAACTATATCTAGGATCTATATATAGGAAAATTATATCAAAATGTCAACAGAAAATAAAAAACCAAAGCAAAAGATACGACTCGTGGTGGATTCGAACCACCGACCACCTTTGCCATCAGAAATGTAGGCGTTCTGACCACTGAACTAACGAGTCCTGTTAACTGCAGCTGAAATACGCCATCCCCTACGTCTATGTTACGTCACGGATCGATAGGGGCTGATGGGCTATAGAACGCAGTTTCTATACGTAGAACGGCGTCCCGTCGGCTCGCGGCGTCTCGTCGTTGCACTCTTTGTATGAGTAGTATAAAATAAGCCAAAGTTCAGTGTTAAGATGTAGGTTTCCAACTAAGAGGTTTATTTATGGTTGTTAAAATATGAACTTCCTCGGAGGAGCTCGTGGCTAAATAATAACAGCCGCTCGGGTCGATCTTTAGGTTAAGCCGTGCTTACCTAGGTTGGTGTGTCGATGGGTGACCACCCAGTACATACCGAGTTTCCTCCGTGCCTCGGAAAGCACGTTAAGCCGTTGGTACCGGGTGCCATTTATAGATCTTTGACAGTCGTTAGGTAGTCAGTGGCTCAATAAGTGTGACAACCAATCTTACCAAGGGGTATCGAATTACCTAGTACTAACAGGGTTGTGGAAGTCAGATAGGCAGTCGCTCTATGTCAAATACAGGTATTCAGATGCATCCAGTTAGACTGACAGCCGACCCGAACATAGTTGGGAAAAGGCTAGGCAGATGATGAAAATATGAACTTCATATGAACTTCCTCGTTGTTTGAGAAAAATAATAAGAAAATGTGAAATCAACTGTACATATAACGACGACTTGAAAATCTATCGATTTGCAAATCTGACGAATTGAAAATTTCTCAAGTTGGACATGAGGGAGTTTAATGTTTTGTAACCTAGCCAACCTAGGGCTCTGAAACCCTTGTTTGAGGGTTGTAAGTCTGTTGTCACAATCTGAATTAGTATCGTGATACGGCTGAGCAAAATCCGAAAACGTGAACATACGTAAAAGGTTAAGTTGAAGAGTCTTTGTGTAATGGGAGTTATAGATCATGAATAATGATAAGGGTAGATGTTCCACGTCCATTTTACCTAAGGGATTTTACTTCCAATTTATAGAATCTCAGCTTTTCTTTTGTGGGCAGGAAAACAATGAAAATAATATCAAAATGTCAACAGAAAATCAAAAACTAAAGCAAAAGATACGACTCGTGGTGGATTCGAACCACCGACCACCTTTGCCATCAGAAATGTAGGCGTTCTGACCACTGAACTAACGAGTCCTGTTAACTGCAGCTGAAATACGCCATCCCCTTCGTCTATGTGACGTCACGGATCGATAGGGGCTGATGTGCTATAGAATGCAGTTTCTATACGTAGAACGGCGTCCCGTCGACGTCACGTCGCGGCGTCGTTGCGAACTCTTTGTATGAGTACTAGCATAAATCGTTTCAGTGTTAAGATGTAGGTTTCCACCTATGAAGTTTATTTATGGTTGTTAAAATATGAGCTTTCTCGTAATTCGTATCTATTATATTGTTTGAGGAAAATAATAAAAAAAAATGTAAATAAATAACAAAATAAAATAAAAAATTGTGAAAAAAAAATGAATGAATTGTGAATTGTGTTGTTGTTGTGTGTTTTGTGTTTGTGAAATTGATTTGTTTTGTGTTGTACTTGTGTTGTCTGTGTGTGTGTTTGTGTTTGTGTTGTTGTGTGGTTAATTGTGTGTAATGTAATGTAATCAACTGTACATTTAAGGACGACTTGAAAATCTATCGATTTGCAAATCAGACTAGTTAAATACTGTCAAGTTGGAAATGAGGGAGTTTATTGTGCTGTAACCTAGCCAACCTAGGGCTCTGAAACCCTTGTTTGAGGGTTGTAAGTCTGTTGTCACAATCTGAATTAGTATCGTGATACGGCTGAGCAAAATACGAAAACGTGAACATTCGTAAAAGGTTAAGTTGAAGAGTCTTTGTGTAATCGGAGATAAAGACCATGAATAATGATAAGGGTAGATTTTCCACGTTCATTTTACCTAAGGGATTTTACTTCCAAGTTATAGAATCTCAGCTTTTCTTTTATGGGCAGGAAAACAATGAAAATTACATCAAAATGTCAATAGCAAATCAAAAACCAAAGCAAAAGATACGACTCGTGGTGGATTCGAACCACCGACCACCTTTGCCATCAGAAATGTAGGCGTTCTGACCACTGAACTAACGAGTCCTGTAAACTGCAGCTGAAATACGCCATCCTCTTCGTCTACGTGACGTCACGGATCGTTAGGGGTTGTTGTGCTATAAAATGCTGTATCTCTACGTAGGACGGCGTCCCGCGGACGTTGCGTAGTCGCGAACTCTTTGTATGAGTAGCATAAAATCGTTTCAGTGTTAAGATGTAGGTTTCCACCTATGAAGTTTATTTATGGTTGTTAAAATATGAGCTTTCTCGTAATTCGTATCTATTATATTGTTTGACCTTGAACCGGAAGACGCTGCGTTGGAAAGCCTCCCACTAGGTGGACCGATGACCTGGTGAAGGCTGCAGGGATCCGCTGGATGCGAGTCGCACGGGACCGATCAATGTGGCGACACTTGGGGGAGGCCTATGTCCAGCAGTGGACGTCTTTCGGCTGAAATGATGATGATGATGATGATGATGATATTGTTTGAGGAAAATAATAAAAAAATGTAAATAAATAACAAAATAAAATAAAAATTTGTGAAAAAAATAATAATATATGAATTGTGTTGTTGTGTGTGTTTTGTATTTGTGAAATTGTTTTTGTTTTGTGTTGTAATTGTGTTGTTTGTGTTGTTGTGTTGTTAATTGTGTGTATTGTAATGTAATCAACTGTACATTTAACGACGACTTGAAAATCTATCGATTTGCAAATCTGACTAGTTAAATACTGTCAAGTTGTAAATGAGGGAGTTTAATGTGTTGTAAACCTAGCCAACCTAGGGCTCTGAAACCCTTGTTTGAGGGTTGTAAGTCTGTTGTCACAATCTGAATTAGTATCGTGATACGGCTGAGCAAAATCTGAAAACGTGAACATTCGTAAAAGGTTAAGATGAAGAATCTTTGTGTAATCGGAGACCATGAATAATGATAAGGGTAGATTTTCCACGTCCATTTTACTTATGGGATTTTACTTCCAAGTTATACAACATTATTTTTAGTATATGCGAAACCTGAATATAGTTTGTTCAGAATAAGTAACTGAATCGGTTCCAATAATTTTCCATGTTATATTTTTTCCCAAAAATATTTAAAAAAGTTAAAAGTTGGACACCGAACGACTTTAAGTACCTATCGCAATAATTTAGGTACCTACTGCCAAATTATTATTATCAACAAGCTCAAGACGACGCTGGAGGCGCGCGCTGCGTTGTGACCACGATTTTGTGCGGACAACTAAATAAAAGAACAAGCTTATAACTTTGTGATTTTTCATGATACAGTTTTGAAATTTTGTACATAGACTCTTTACATAAAAATACTAGACACGTGTATCAGGTTTCGCATATACTAAAACTAATGTTGTAGAATCTCAAATTTTCTTTTGAGGGTAGGAAAACTATATCTAGGATCTATATATAGGAAAATTATATCAAAATGTCAACAGAAAATAAAAAACCAAAGCAAAAGATACGACTCGTGGTGGATTCGAACCACCGACCACCTTTGCCATCAGAAATGTAGGCGTTCTGACCACTGAACTAACGAGTCCTGTTAACTGCAGCTGAAATACGCCATCCCCTACGTCTATGTTACGTCACGGATCGATAGGGGCTGATGGGCTATAGAACGCAGTTTCTATACGTAGAACGGCGTCCCGTCGGCTCGCGGCGTCTCGTCGTTGCACTCTTTGTATGAGTAGTATAAAATAAGCCAAAGTTCAGTGTTAAGATGAAGGTTTCCAACTAAGAGGTTTATTTATGGTTGTTAAAATATGAACTTCCTCGGAGGAGCTCGTGGCTAAATAATAACAGCCGCTCGGGTCGATCTTTAGGTTAAGCCGTGCTTACCTAGGTTGGTGTGTCGATGGGTGACCACCCAGTACATACCGAGTTTCCTCCGTGCCTCGGAAAGCACGTTAAGCCGTTGGTACCGGGTGCCATTTATAGATCTTTGACAGTCGTTAGGTAGTCAGTGGCTCAATAAGTGTGACAACCAATCTTACCAAGGGGTATCGAATTACCTAGTACTAACAGGGTTGTGGAAGTCAGATAGGCAGTCGCTCTATGTCAAATACAGGTATTCAGATGCATCCAGTTAGACTGACAGCCGACCCGAACATAGTTGGGAAAAGGCTAGGCAGATGATGAAAATATGAACTTCATATGAACTTCCTCGTTGTTTGAGAAAAATAATAAGAAAATGTGAAATCAACTGTACATATAACGACGACTTGAAAATCTATCGATTTGCAAATCTGACGAATTGAAAATTTCTCAAGTTGGACATGAGGGAGTTTAATGTTTTGTAACCTAGCCAACCTAGGGCTCTGAAACCCTTGTTTGAGGGTTGTAAGTCTGTTGTCACAATCTGAATTAGTATCGTGATACGGCTGAGCAAAATCCGAAAACGTGAACATACGTAAAAGGTTAAGTTGAAGAGTCTTTGTGTAATGGGAGTTATAGATCATGAATAATGATAAGGGTAGATGTTCCACGTCCATTTTACCTAAGGGATTTTACTTCCAATTTATAGAATCTCAGCTTTTCTTTTGTGGGCAGGAAAACAATGAAAATAATATCAAAATGTCAACAGAAAATCAAAAACTAAAGCAAAAGATACGACTCGTGGTGGATTCGAACCACCGACCACCTTTGCCATCAGAAATGTAGGCGTTCTGACCACTGAACTAACGAGTCCTGTTAACTGCAGCTGAAATACGCCATCCCCTTCGTCTATGTGACGTCACGGATCGATAGGGGCTGATGTGCTATAGAATGCAGTTTCTATACGTAGAACGGCGTCCCGTCGACGTCACGTCGCGGCGTCGTTGCGAACTCTTTGTATGAGTACTAGCATAAATCGTTTCAGTGTTAAGATGTAGGTTTCCACCTATGAAGTTTATTTATGGTTGTTAAAATATGAGCTTTCTCGTAATTCGTATCTATTATATTGTTTGAGGAAAATAATAAAAAAAAATGTAAATAAATAACAAAATAAAATAAAAAATTGTGAAAAAAAAATGAATGAATTGTGAATTGTGTTGTTGTTGTGTGTTTTGTGTTTGTGAAATTGATTTGTTTTGTGTTGTACTTGTGTTGTCTGTGTGTGTGTTTGTGTTTGTGTTGTTGTGTGGTTAATTGTGTGTAATGTAATGTAATCAACTGTACATTTAAGGACGACTTGAAAATCTATCGATTTGCAAATCAGACTAGTTAAATACTGTCAAGTTGGAAATGAGGGAGTTTATTGTGCTGTAACCTAGCCAACCTAGGGCTCTGAAACCCTTGTTTGAGGGTTGTAAGTCTGTTGTCACAATCTGAATTAGTATCGTGATACGGCTGAGCAAAATACGAAAACGTGAACATTCGTAAAAGGTTAAGTTGAAGAGTCTTTGTGTAATCGGAGATAAAGACCATGAATAATGATAAGGGTAGATTTTCCACGTTCATTTTACCTAAGGGATTTTACTTCCAAGTTATAGAATCTCAGCTTTTCTTTTATGGGCAGGAAAACAATGAAAATTACATCAAAATGTCAATAGCAAATCAAAAACCAAAGCAAAAGATACGACTCGTGGTGGATTCGAACCACCGACCACCTTTGCCATCAGAAATGTAGGCGTTCTGACCACTGAACTAACGAGTCCTGTAAACTGCAGCTGAAATACGCCATCCTCTTCGTCTACGTGACGTCACGGATCGTTAGGGGTTGTTGTGCTATAAAATGCTGTATCTCTACGTAGGACGGCGTCCCGCGGACGTTGCGTAGTCGCGAACTCTTTGTATGAGTAGCATAAAATCGTTTCAGTGTTAAGATGTAGGTTTCCACCTATGAAGTTTATTTATGGTTGTTAAAATATGAGCTTTCTCGTAATTCGTATCTATTATATTGTTTGACCTTGAACCGGAAGACGCTGCGTTGGAAAGCCTCCCACTAGGTGGACCGATGACCTGGTGAAGGCTGCAGGGATCCGCTGGATGCGAGTCGCACGGGACCGATCAATGTGGCGACACTTGGGGGAGGCCTATGTCCAGCAGTGGACGTCTTTCGGCTGAAATGATGATGATGATGATGATGATATTGTTTGAGGAAAATAATAAAAAAATGTAAATAAATAACAAAATAAAATAAAAATTTGTGAAAAAAATAATAATATATGAATTGTGTTGTTGTGTGTGTTTTGTATTTGTGAAATTGTTTTTGTTTTGTGTTGTAATTGTGTTGTTTGTGTTGTTGTGTTGTTAATTGTGTGTATTGTAATGTAATCAACTGTACATTTAACGACGACTTGAAAATCTATCGATTTGCAAATCTGACTAGTTAAATACTGTCAAGTTGTAAATGAGGGAGTTTAATGTGTTGTAAACCTAGCCAACCTAGGGCTCTGAAACCCTTGTTTGAGGGTTGTAAGTCTGTTGTCACAATCTGAATTAGTATCGTGATACGGCTGAGCAAAATCTGAAAACGTGAACATTCGTAAAAGGTTAAGATGAAGAATCTTTGTGTAATCGGAGACCATGAATAATGATAAGGGTAGATTTTCCACGTCCATTTTACTTATGGGATTTTACTTCCAAGTTATACAACATTATTTTTAGTATATGCGAAACCTGAATATAGTTTGTTCAGAAAAAGTAACTGAATCGGTTCCAATAATTTTCCATGTTATATTTTTTCCCAAAAATATTTAAAAAAGTTAAAAGTTGGACACCGAACGACTTTAAGTACCTATCGCAATAATTTAGGTACCTACTGCCAAATTATTATTATCAACAAGCTCAAGACGACGCTGGAGGCGCGCGCTGCGTTGTGACCACGATTTTGTGCGGACAACTAAATAAAAGAACAAGCTTATAACTTTGTGATTTTTCATGATACAGTTTTGAAATTTTGTACATAGACTCTTTACATAAAAATACTAGACACGTGTATCAGGTTTCGCATATACTAAAACTAATGTTGTAGAATCTCAAATTTTCTTTTGTGGGTAGGAAAACTATATCTAGGATCTATATATAGGAAAATTATATCAAAATGTCAACAGAAAATAAAAAACCAAAGCAAAAGATACGACTCGTGGTGGATTCGAACCACCGACCACCTTTGCCATCAGAAATGTAGGCGTTCTGACCACTGAACTAACGAGTCCTGTTAACTGCAGCTGAAATACGCCATCCCCTTCGTCTACGTGACGTCACGGATCGATAGGGGTTGTTGTGCTATAGAACGCAGTTTCTATACGTAGGACGGCCTCCCGTGGACGTTGCGTCGTTGTGAACTCTTCACACTTGTGGGACCTGTGTAAACACGCGCCACACGCCAACCTGCAAGCATCAACGACCGCGCGACACGAGCGCGCGGCGCATACTGAGTACTGAGTACGGCGTCGGCGGCCTGCGGCTCCTCTGGCAAAGGAATGCGACCGCCCGGTCGGACAGGAGGCGCGCGCGCCACACGACGTGCTCGCATCGAAGAGAAGGACAAACTACTCCTACACAATGGCGCTGCTGTGTATTGTAACATTAATTGTTACAAGTCTTAATTCATAATAATATAATAATAATAATAAAGAAATAAACTAATAATGAACGCATCAAATCAGACTTCTGGCCAGCAACAGTTTATCACCACGCACGTTTAAAACAAGCGACATATTAGGCACCCAGAAACTAGTTTCTTTGTTCTCGGCGCGGGGGCAAGGTCGATAGCGACAGAACACTTCCACGTCGCCACCGGCAGGACGATTCTGGTTGTCGAGGCGAACGCACGTCAGATTTTGTTCACGGTCCCTAATACGAATCTAATTAAATCGTAACCGCGAACAAGTTTTTGAAGGCGTCCCTACCGTTCCCTCGACATTCAATCTTAATACAGAAATATACTAAGTAATACTCGACTCGATTTAAACATATTCTGTGTGTGTGAATTAATCCCCGATTGGGTAAGTGTTGCACAATTATAATTAGCCAGTAGCTTAGCAAACCGTAACGGTTTCTTTCGCTTTGCCTACCTGGTGATCTTTTCATTTGTGTTTTTTGCTTATCTTTGTTTCTATTAGACGCTCATTACTTGTTTCTCTTTGTAGTTCTACCCCACATTTTCAGAATTATATCATTCTTGCATATTAAAATTTAGTTTCCGTTGTAAATTTCAAATGTTTAAATTAACGGCTAAGTAACCGAAATTATTGTCATCTCCGTATCTGATAGTGAACATCCACAGCAACACATCTACATATTAGTGCTTCCCTATTCAACGTTGCTGTGGGTGCTCACCGTCTACGGCCAGCGTGTAATGCTTTCGCTTATTGCGCATTACAGGGTTTCACGTACAGCTTAATTCCCTGCTTCCCCGTGGTGGACCGTAGCGGGACAACCTGCGAACCCTACACCAGCAGTTGGTCCTGGCGATCGACGCGCGAGCACTCGTCTCCTGCAGCGGCCAGTGACGTCAGGGGAGTACTAGGCCAGTGAGGAGGATAATCGCTGTACAGGCCCTAACCCAATTTTATCGACCCTCGCCTACCTACCGAGTCATTTAAAATAAAATAAATGTTCCAGTTTACTGCCTACCTACTTTTAATTTAATATCCTCCTAGGATTACCTGTGCCTAGGTTAGGTAGGATAAGTAGCGTAGCAGTACGTTAGTACCGGGACACTAGTCGAGTATTAAGATTGAATGTCGAGGGAACGGTAGGGACGCCTTCAAAAAACTTGATCGCGGTTACGATATAAAAGATTCGTATTAGGGACCGTGAAAAAATCTGACGTGCGTTCGCCTCGACAACCAGAATCGTCCTGCCGGTGGCGACGTGGAAGTGTTCTGTCGCTATCGACCTTGCCCCCGCGCCGAGAACAAAGAAACTAGTTACTGGGTGCCTAATATGTCGCTTGTTTTAAACGTGCGTGGTGATAAACTGTTGCTGGCCAGAAGTCTGATTTGATGCGTTCATTATTAGTTTATTTCTTTATTATTATTATTATATTATTATGAATTAAGACTTGTAACAATTAATGTTACAGTATTTATAGTCGGCGCACTCTTAACACCCGCGCCGACCAGATGGATAATTATGGAGACCAGGGACCCTCCTCTGATTGGCTGATTCATCCTATGTAAAAGTCCACCAGCTACTACATCCAAATTCCACTTGATATATAGGAGACTGGATTATGACAATAAATGTTCCATTTTGAATCTCAAATCTTTTGTTTCATTGTGCTCAAAAACATATCACAACACCGTTTGGGCTGTTTGAATTCAAATGCATGACGTTTGGTTTACGCAACGCTAGCCAAACATTTCAAAGATTTATGCATCAAGTCTTGCGGGGCATAGACAATTGTTTCTGCTACACTGACGACATTTTGCTCTACTCACAGGACGAGGGTAGTCATAAAAATCTATTGCGCCAAGTACTGGAACGCCTCAAGAAATTTGGCGTAATGATAAAGGTTGAGATGTGCGAGTTCGGCAAAGAAAAATTAAACTTTCTTGGCTACAAAGTGTCTACAAACGGCATCAAACCCACTGAAGAGCGGACAGAAGCGATATCTAAATACCCGCTACCGAAGACAGTCGCGGAGTTACGACGCTTTCTGGGCATACTCAATTTTTACCGCAGCTGCCTACCCCGTCAAGCAGAGTTACAAGCAGAGTTGAACAAGTTTCTACACAATCGGAAGCGAAACGATAAAACACCTATTAATTGGTACCCAGCTGCAGAAACAGCTTTTGAAAAGTGCAGTCAAAGCATTTTAGAAGCAACTGAGCTGATCCACCCATTATCCGGCAATGCACTAGCCCTTATGACTGACGCCTCAGATCATAGCATGGAGTTTCTTGCCCGTCATGGAGTTTCTTGCCCGTTCTTCTCCATAGAGATCTACGTTAGGGAATGGGCAACTACAGTACTTTCACAGTTTTTATGCCTTGTGACTGGGACTGTAGCTATTTTTCATTGTTGTCTTTGTTTCGACAATTCAAAAGTGCCTGTAATTGGCCTATTTGAAATATATGATTTTGATTTTGATTTTGATAGCCTTGGCGCAGTACTGCAACAAAAAATCGATAACGTGTGGAGACCTCTCGCGTATTTCTCAAAGGCGATGAGTGTGACGCAGCGCCGCTACAGTGTCTACGATCGCGAGCTATTAGCGATCTATACAGCAGTGAAGCACTTTCGGCGACTCATAGAAGGGACTGACGTCACGGTTTACACAGATCACAAACCACTGGTCAACGCATTAACACGAACAGCGAGTAGCAGCGACACACCACGTCGTGAGCGGCAGCTGCACTTCATCAGCCAGTTCTGCACAAACATTAAGTACGTGCAAGGAGAAGAAAACACAGTAGCCGACGCCCTGTCCCGGGTGGAAGATATCCAATGTCCAACAATGATCGACTACGATAAATTAGCGATCGAACAAGCAAGCGACCCAGTATTAAAACAACTGAAGAGCCAATCCAACTTAAAGTTCACTGATGTCACGATGCCGGGGTTAAGCCGACCAATCACCTGCGAGATGTCAACTGAGACGCCTCGGCCTTACTTACCGAGTACATATCGTTTTGATGCATACAAAGCACAACATGATTTATGTCATCCCGGTGTCAGAACAACCCGAAAGCAGACGAGTTCCAAGTTCTTCTGGCCAAGCATGAACAAAGATGTCAGCAACTGGACGAGAGCGTGCATCAATTTCCAGCGAGCGAAGGTACATCGCCACGTAGCAACACCCCTGTGCGAGTTCCCGCCGTCGGCACGCTTCGAACATATACATATCGACATAGTCGGCCCACTACAGATATCAAATGATTGTCGTTACTGCGTGACCATCATCGATCGTTGCACTAAGTGGCCGGAAGCCGTGCCCGTATACGAGATCACCGCTGAGAAAGTCGCGAAGGCCCTATACGAGACTTGGATTACAAGATTTGGCTGCCCACTGAGGATATCAACTGATCAAGGTCGTCAATTTGAATCCTTGCTCTTCCGTTCGCTGATGAGGAAATTTGGTATACAACAAATACGCACAACGGCATATCATCCGCAGTTGAACGGCCAGATCGAGAGATGGCACCGAACGATGAAGGCAGCATTGATGGCTCGCGGTACTACCAGTCAGTGGACAGAACAGCTGCCGACTGTGCTATTAGGACTGCGAACAGCATTACGCAGCGACAATCATCTAAGCGCGGCAATGCTGACATACGGAACAACACTTCGCCTTCCGTCAGACTTTATCGTGACATCAAAAACAGATGTCAACGATAGCGACTACGTACGACGCCTGATGGAAACTATGGCATCAGTTAGAACTACGCCACGCTCGAACAACAGTCAAGATGAGTCATTTATGCCTAAGGACCTCGCAACGTGCACACATGTCTTTGTGCGGAACGACACCGTGCGCTCGCCGCTGACACCGCCGTGCGAGGGACCTTATGAAGTCATCAAACGCTACGACAAGTTCTACAAGATCAAGTTACCGCTACGCACATCTGTGATATCACTAGACAGACTCAAACCAGCCTACATCTACAGCGAACCGACTGAAGAAATTGATCATCATATTCACCGTGCTACCGCAACTACAGCCACTCAACCCTACACTACCAGGTCCGGCAGAGTTGTGAGACCTGTTGTACGTTTCACTTAGAGGGGAGTGATGTGGGACCTGTGTAAACACGCGCCACACGCCAACCTGCAAGCATCAACGACCGCGCGACACGAGCGCGCGGCGCATAGTGAGTACTGAGTACGGCGTCGGCGGCCTGCGGCGCCTCTGGCAAAGGAATGCGACCGCTCGGTCGGACAGCAGGCGCGCGCGCCACACGACGTGCTCGCATCGAAGAGAAGGACAAACTACTCCTACACAATGGCCCTGCTGTGTATTTATAGTCGGCGCACTCTTAACACCCGCGCCGACCAGATGGATAATTATGGAGACCAGGGACCCTTCTCTGATTGGCTGATCCATCCTATGTAAAAGTCCACCAGCTACTACATCCAAATTCCACTTGATATATAGGAGATTGGATTATGACAATAAATGTTCCATTTTGAATCTCAAATCGTTTGTTTCATTGTGCTCAAAAACATATCGCAACAAAAGTGGGAAAGTACCCTACACACTCATACAAATGAATATTAGCACAAATCGTTTCATAAATCATAAATCATATTTATTTCTGAAAATTGGTTTACAAAACTCTTTTACATGTCACAACATGTTGTGTTAAAACTAAATGGGGCCGGTGTTTCGTACCTGACTACTCTGAGAAGAAACATCCGAAACAAACTCAGAGGTCACAGTCTATTTGCGACGTGGCAATGCCCCGAGTTCGGCCAGGAAGCGCCCGACGTCAGGTGTACTGGTGGTCGCGAGAGCTGACGTCTCTGCGTGAGGCGTGCGTTGCCGCGCGGCATCGGTATACCAGGCATCGCAAGCTCCGCATCCGCCCTCCGGATGCGGCAGCCATTGAGGCGGAGCTTTACGAGGGGTACAGAGCGGCGAAGACCACCCTCCAAGAGGCTATCCGGCGGGCCAAGAACCTGGCCCGCGAGGAGATGCTGGAGTCTCTGAACGGAGATCCGTGGGGGCGCCCTTACAAGATGGTGAGGGACAAGCTCCGCACCCGGGCCCCCCCGCTGACGCAGAATCTCCGGCCTGAGCTCGTGGAGGACGTGGTGAGCGCTCTGTTCCCTTCGCGAGGGAGGCATCCTCCCCCGCCTATGGCTCCGCCGCCGCTTGCGGTGCCGGAAGCGGACCACACCGATGACGACGTTCCGGAGGTGACTGGGGTAGACCTGAGAGTGGCGGTACGCAGGCTGAAGGCCAGAAATACCGTCCCGGGACCCGATGGCTTGCCTGGCAAAGCCTGGGTCCTGGCCTCTGAGGCTCTCGGGCCCCGACTGGAAGGGCTCCTAAGCGCATGCTTGGAGAGAGGCCAGTTCCCGCTTCGTTGGAAGACGGGGAAGCTGGTCCTCATCCGGAAGCCAGGGCGCCCTGCGGACTCTCCGTCCGCATACCGGCCCATCGTGTTGCTCGACGAGGTGGGCAAGCTCTTTGAAAGAGTTATTGCTAACCGCCTCGCCGGGCACCTCGCGGGGATGGGGCCGGATCTTGCGGAACACCAGTTTGGTTTCCGCAAGGGGCGCTCGACGGTGGACGCCATCATGCGCGTGAGAGCCCTCATGACGGGGGATGCGGTTTCCCGGGGCGGGGTTGTATTGGCGGTGTCTCGTCACATCGCCAACGCCTTCAACTCCATGCCCTGGAGCTGCATTGGGGAGGCACTCCGGTATCACCGGGTGCCGACCTACCTTCGTCGTGTGGTCGGGGACTACCTGACGGATAGGGCCGTCATCTACCCCGGTCAGAGCGGAGAATGGAACCGGCGAGAGATGTCGTGCGGTGTTCCACAGGGATCGGTTCTGGGGCCGGCCTTGTGGAACATCGGTTACGACTGGGTGCTGCGCGCCGACCTCCCTAGCGGCGTCAGCGTAGTCTGCTACGCTGACGACACGCTGGTACTGGCACAAGGGAGGTCGCACGAGGCGGCGGCCGAAAACATGACACGCGGGGTTGCGATAGTCGTGGAGAGGATCCGGCAATTGGGTCTCGAGCAGGCAATGCACAAGTCCGAGGCCATGTGTTTTCATGGGCCTCGGAATGCGCCACCGTCGGGATCCCTACTGACGGCGGGAGGGGTTTCCATCGGCGTCGGGTCGACGCTGAAGTACCTGGGACTCGTCCTCGACAGCCGGTGGAACTTCGTGTAGCATTTCCGACGTTTGGCCCCCAAACTGGAACGGACCGGGGCTGCCTTCAAGCGGCTCCTGCCCAACCTGGGGGGTCCAAACGCCTCCTGCCGGAGGCTCTACGCGGGGGTCGTGCGGTCCATGGCCCTTTACGGGGCCCCGGTGTGGGCGCGTTCTCTGAGGCGGCAAGCCGCCCGCTACCTGAACGCGCCCCAAAAGGGGATAGCCCTAAGGCTAGTCCGGGGGTACCGCACGATCTCCGGTGAGGCGGCGAGCCTCCTTGCCGGATTGCCGCCATGGGATCTGGAGGCTATAGTCCTCGCGCGCCTTCACGAATGGCGCGCGGAGGCACTACGTCGGGGGGAAACTCCGCTGCCGCGGCAAATCGCCGCTCAGCGGACAGACCTCCGGCGCGATCTCATGGTGACATGGAGAGAGCGACTGTCGCAACCCAGGGCACGCCACCATAGTGGCGATAAGTCCCCTCTTTGAGGAGTGGCTAGAGAGGCGCCACGGCGCCCTCACCTTCCGCCTGACGCAGGTCCTCACCGGACACGGTTGTTTCGGGAGGTTCCTGCACCGAATCGGGCGGGAGGAAACGCCCGGGTGTTTCCATTGTGAGGATCGTCTGGAGGACACGGTGCAGCACACTGTGGAGGCCTGCCCTGCTTGGGCGGAGCAGCGCCGTGTCCTCGTAGAGGCGATTGGCGGCGGCGACCTCTCGCGCCCGGCCCTGGTTCAAGCCATGGTCCGGAGCGAGAGGGAATGGGAAGCCGTCACCTCCTTCTGCGAAGCAGTCATGCTAGTGAAGGAGGTGGCGGAACGTGAGAGGGAAAGAGCCTCACGTCCCAGCCGCCGCGGGAGACGCCCTGGGCGTCGGGGGTCACGTGGTGGCCCCCGGCCACCGTAGGCGCGGGCCTGTGGACGGCGAGTTATGGGCTAGCTCGCCGTCCGGCCGTCTTATGACGACAGGCCGTGTCGACGGCGCGTTCGTGTTCCACGCGCGCCTCAAAGAGATGTCAGCATCCACGTAGGGGTCCGCACGGGCCGACGCCTGCCAGGGCACACACTGGTCATAGACTTTCGTCTTGAGACACTGCGGTAAGTTGGACGAGAAGATACCACGCAACTTCCCGAACGCTGCCCAGCCGAGTCGGATTCGACGATTGACCTCTTTCTCGAAGTTAGACCTACCTAACTGGATCGTTTGTCCAAGGTAGACATAATCGTCTACAACTTCGAGTGTAGAGTCTCCGATCTTGATAGGAGTGGGTGTTACATGGTTATTCAACATGATTTTGGTTTTGTCCATGTTCATTTTAAGACCCACTCTTTCGGAAGCTATACTAAGGTCACCGAGCATTATACGAGGACTATATCGTCGGCAAATCGAAGGTGAGAGATGTACTCGCCATCGACGTTGATGCCTAGCCCTCTCCAGTCCAGAACCTTGAAGATTTCCTCCAGTGAAGCGGTGAACAGTTTCGGAGATATGACGTCTCCCTGTCTCACACGTCACTGCAGAAGGATAGGTTCCGAGGTCTGGTCCTGAAGTCGGACTGACATGAGGTCACAGTCTCTTTTAAAGTCCAGACATTGCTCAAGTCATATGAGGACCATGTAGATTAATGTCTGAGATGGTATTTTGAAGAAATAACCACACAGATTTAAGTGGACCTGTCCAGACAGTGCAAGCATTTGTCAGTGATCGTGTAGCTCGACTCGTAATCCAAGGAGCTCGACGACACGACGAACAATACCAAAGAAAGGACATTTGGGTAGGCCGCATAAAGTACTCAAACTGCCAGACAATCGTGAAACTAACTTAACAAAAAAATAAAAATAACAATAATAGTATGACCCACGTAGTCCTCATATTCACAGTAATAAACAAAAAAAATATATAAAACGACTCTTGAAAAAGTAAATAAAGTCAAGAAAAAGAAAAAAAAAAATAATTATACCACAGGTTCTTGAAAAAGTAAATAATGTCAACTAATGGAACAATCATTAATTTAAAAAATTGAAAAAAATGTCAAACAGTAATAAAAAGGGTACAAATTCAATTTAATATCGATTTCAATTGGAGCAGTTCAATCCCAAGCTTTTTATGTCCTCGATATAATCCTTAACAGAATAGAAGGCTTTCTGGCAAAGTTTACGTTTTATAAAAAATTTGAATTTATTAAGGCTTAGTTCATGAATGTAGCCTTTTTTTTTTTTTTTAGGATGGGAAACCATCAAATGACCCCCCCCCGCTCTGGGCGGAGCGGAAGGGAGTGTCAGACTTGTACTGACTAAAACCCATCCATGTTCCAGGGCCGCGGTATCTCTTTCGAACAGTCCCGCAGCCCTGGCAGGCATCGGCCCGTGCGGACCCCTACGTGGTTGCTGACATCTCTTTGAGGCTCGCGTGGAACACGAACGCGCCGTCGACACGGCCTGTCGTCATAAGACGGCCAGACGGCGAGCTAGCCCATAACTCGCCGTCCACAGGCCCGCGCCTACGGTGGCCGGGGGCCACCACGTGACCCCCCACGCCCAGGGCGTCTCCCGCGGCGGCTGGGACGTGAGGCTCTTTCCCTCTCACGTTCCGCCACCTCCTTCACTAGCATGACTGCTTCGCAGAAGGAGGCGACGGCTTCCCATTCCCTCTCGCTCCGGACCATGGCTTGAACCAGGGCTGGGCGCGAGAGGTCGCCGCCGCCAATCGCCTCTACGAGGACACGGCGCTGCTCCGCCCAAGCAGGGCAGGCCTCCACAGTGTGCTGCACCGTGTCCTCCGGACGATCCTTACAACGGAAACACCCGGGCGTTTCCTCCCGCCCGATTCGATGCAGGAACCTCCCGAAACAACCGTGTCCGGTGAGGACCTGCGTCAGGCGGAAGGTGAGGGCGCCGTGGCGCCTCTCTAGCCACTCCTCAAAGAGGGGACTTATCGCCACTATGGTGGCATGCCCTGCACGGGGTTGCGACAGTCGCTCTCTCCATGTCACCATGAGATCGCGCCGGAGGTCTGTCCGCTGAGCGGCGATTTGCCGCGGCAGTGGAGTTTCCCCACGATCATGAATGTAGCCTGGTAGTTTATTATAAAAGCGTATACATTGGCATCTAAATGATCCACCTATTTTCTTGAGCCTTGTTGTGGGTACAATAAATTTATGTTTATTTCTTGTATTTATATTGTGAATATCAGAATATTTCTTAAACCGCTTTATATTTTTGTGAGCATACAAAAGGTTTTCATAAATGTATTGAGAAGGAACAGTCATTACATTAATCTCCTTAAACTCTTCTCTGAGAGAGTGTCTCGGACTCAACTTATAAATTGATCGAACGGCCCTTTTCTGCAAAACAAAGATGGTCTGAATATCGGCGGCATTCCCCCATAACAGAATGCCGTACGACATTACGCTATGAAAATTGCTGAAGTAACCTAATCGAGCTGTCTCTACATCGGTTAAATTACGAATTTTTCTAACTTGAGGAAAATAATAAAAAATTGGAAAAAAAAATGTATGAATTGTGAATTGTGTTGTTGTTGTGTGTGTTTTGTGTTTGTGTTTGTGAAATTGTTTTTGTTTTGTGTTGTAATTGTGTTGTTTGTGTGTGTTTGTGTTGTTGTGTGGTTAATTGTGTGTAATGTAATGTAATCAACTGTACATTTAACGACGACTTGACAATTTGACGACTTGAAAATCGATTTGCAAATCTGACTAGTTAAAAACTGTCAAGTTGGAAATGAGGGAGTTTAATGTGTTGTAACCTAGCCAACCTAGGGCTCTGAAACCCTTGTTTGAGGGTTGTAACTCTGTTGTCACAATCTGAATTAGTGTCGTGATACGGCTGAGCAAAATCTGAAAACGTTAACATTCGTAAAAGGAGAGAGTCTTTGTATAATCGAAAGCAAGTATCGCGAAAGAAGTATCGCGGAAAGACCATGAATAATGATAAGTGTAGATTTTCCACGTCCATTTTACCTGAGGGATTTTACTTCGAAGTCGTAGAATGTCAGCTTTGCGTTTATGTGTAGGAAAATAATGAAAATTATAAACAAATGTCAACAGAAAATCAAAAACCAAAGCAAAAGATACGACTCGTGGTGGATTCGAACCACCGACCACCTTTGCCATCAGAAATGTAGGCGTTCTGACCACTGAACTAACGAGTCCTCTTAACTGCAGCTGAAATACGCCATGCCCTTCGTCTACGTGACGTCACGGATCGATAGGAACTGCTGTACTATAGAACGTTTCTATACGTAGAATGGCGTCCCGTCGGCGCGCGGCGTCGCGTCGTTGCAAACTCTTTGTATCAGTAGTATAAAATAATCATAAGTCCAGTGTTAAGATGTAGGTTTCCAACTAAGAGGTTTATTTATGGTTGTTAAAATATGAACTTCCTCGGAGGACCACCCACCCTCCCGCTCGGGTCGATCTTTAGTTTAAGCCGTGTTTACCTAAGTTGATCTGTCGATGGGTGACCACCCATTACATACCGAGTTTCCTTCGTGCCTCGGAAAGCACGTTAATCCGTTTGTCCCGGGTGTCATTTATAGATCTTTGACAGTCGTTAGGTAGTCAGTGGCTCAAAAAGTCTGACAACCAGTCTTACCAAGGAGTATCGAATTACCCAGTACTAACTGGGTTGTGGAAATCAGATAGGCAGTCGCTACATGTAAAATACAGGTATTCAGCTGCATCCGGTTAGACTGGAAGCCGACCCCAACATAGTTGGGAAAAGGCAGGCAGATGATGAAAATATGAACTTTCTCGTAGGTCGTATCTATTATATTGTTTGAGGAAAATTATAAAAAATTGTAAATAAATAACAAAATAAAATAAAAAAATTGTGAAAAAAAAAATGTATGAATTGTGAATTGTGTTGTTGTTGTTGTGTGTGTTTTGTGTTTGTGTTTGTGAAATTGTTTTTGTTTTGTGTTATAATTGTGTTGTTTGTGTTGTTGTGTGGTTAATTGTGTGTAATGTAATGTAATCAACTGTACATTTAATGATGCCTTGAAAATCTGACGACTTGAAAATCTATCGATTTGCAAATCTGACTAGTTAAATACTGTCAAGTTGTAAATGAGGGAGTTTAATGTGTTGTAACCTAGCCAACCTAGGGCTCTGAAACCCTTGTTTGAGGGTTGTAAGTCTGTTGTCACAATCTGAATTGGTATCGTGATACGGCTGAGCAAAATCCGAAAACGTGAACATTCGTAAAAGGTTAAGTTGAAGAGTCTTTGTGTAATCGGAGATTAAGACCACGATAAGGGTAGATTTTCCACGTCCATTTTACCTATGGGATTTTACTTCCAAGTTATAGAATCTCAGCTTTTCTTTTGTGGGTAGGAAAACAATGAAAATTATATCAAAATGTCAACAGAAAATCAAAAACCAAATCAAAAGATACGACTCGTGGTGGATTCGAACCACCGACCACCTTTGCCATTAGAAATGTAGGCGTTCTGACCACTGAACTAACGAGTCCTGTTAACTGCAGCTGAAATACGCCATCCCATTCGTCTACGTGACGTCACGGATCGATAGGGGTTGTTGTGCTATAGAAGGCAGTATCTACGTGTGGCGCTTTACGTGCTGTCGTTGTAAGCTCTATGTACTTAGTTTAAGATCGTTTTAGATTGTTGACGAGTTCCATTCGTAGTATCCCTAGCCACCGTAGGTTTCTGAAACACTATTTCGAGATACACAATCTGAATTACAACCATACAAAATGTCTAGGGACGTTTTAGTTATTCACGTATTTAAACAAAACTATAAAGAATTTGTTAAAGAATCCTCATATCAAAGTGTGCAGAGTTTTATACTCTTACAACACATTCAATAAAAAACTTAACTTTTTTCATTTGTAAGGGATTTTTAGGTAAAATAAAATTTTTGCTAAAATTAGACTTACTTTTTTTGGTGATTAACCAGTTAACCACTGATCGTAATTTTTGGCATAATTGTGGTTTTTGAAGAAGCTTTCTGGAATCGGAGATGATAAGGGTAGATTTTCCACGTCCATTTTACCTAAGGGATTTTACTTCCAAGTCGTAGAATCTCAGCTTTTCTTTTGTGGGCAGGAAAACAATGAAAATATATCAAAATGTCAACAGAAAATCAAAAACCAAATCAAAAGATACGACTCGTGGTGGATTCGAACCACCGACCACCTTTGCCATCAGAAATGTAGGCGTTCTGACCACTAAACTAACGAGTCCTGTTAACTGCAGCTGAAATACGCCATCCCGTTCGTCTACGTGACGTCACGGATCGATAGGGGCTGATGTGCTATAGAACGCAGTTGCTATACGTAGGACGGCGCGGCGTCCCGTCGGCACGCGGTGCCGCGTCGTTGCACACTCTTTGTATGAGTAGTATAAAATAAGCCAAAGTTCAGTGTTAAGATGTAGGTTTCCAACTAAGAGGTTTATTTATGGTTGTTAAAATATGAACTTCCTCGGAGGACCTCGTGGCAAAATAATAACAGCCGCTCGGGGTCGATTTTTAGGTTAAGCCGTGCTTACTTAGGTTGGTCTGTCGATGGGTGACCACCCATTACATACCGAGTTTCTTCCGTGCCTCGGACAGCACGTTAAGCCGTTTGTCCCCGGTGTCATTTACAGATCTTTGACAGTCGTTAGGTAGTCAGTGGCTCAAAAAGTCTGACAACCAGTCTTACCAAGGGGTATCGAATTACCCAGTACTAACTGGGTTGTGGAAGTCAGATAGGCAGTCGCTACATGTAAAATACAGGTATTCAGCTGCATCCGGTTAGACTGGAAGTCGACCCCAACATAGTTGGGAAAAGGCTAGGCAGATGATGATAATATGAACTTCCTCGTGGGTCGTATCTATTATATTGTTTGAGGAAAATAATAAGAAAATTGTAAATAAATAACAAAATAAAAAAAAAAAATAAAAAAAAAAAAATGTATGAATTGTGAATTGTGTTGTTGTTGTTGTGTGTGTTTTGTGTTTGTGTTTGTGAAATTGTTTTTGTTTTGTGTTATAATTGTGTTGTTTGTGTGTGTTTGTGTTGTTGTGTGGTTAATTGTGTGTAATGTAATGTAATCAACTGTACATTTAATGATGCCTTGAAAATCTGACGACTTGAAAATCTATCGATTTGCAAATCTGACTAGTTAAATACTGTCAAGTTGTAAATGAGGGAGTTTAATGTGTTGTAACCTAGCCAACCTAGGGCTCTGAAACCCTTGTTTGAGGGTTGTAAGTCTGTTGTCACAATCTGAATTGGTATCGTGATACGGCTGAGCAAAATCCGAAAACGTGAACATTCGTAAAAGGTTAAGTTGAAGAGTCTTTGTGTAATCGGAGATAAAGACCATGAATAATGATAAGGGTAGATTTTCCACGTCCATTTTACCTAAGGGATTTTATTTCCAAGTTATACAACATTATTTTTAGTATATGCGAAACCAGAATATAGTTTGTTCAGAATAAGTAACTGAATCGGTTCCATTAATTTTTAAACCATGTTATATTTTTTCCAAAAATAATTTAAAAAGTTAAAAGTTGGACACCGAACGACTAAGTAACGACGATAATTTAGGTACCTACTGCCAAATTATTATTATCAAAGAGCTCAAGATGACGCTGGAGGCGCGCGTTACGTGGTGACCACGATTTTGTGGGGACAACTAAATAACAGACTAAGCTTATAACTTTGTGATTTTTCATGATACAGTTTTGAAATTTTGTACATAGATTCTTTACATAAAAATACTAGACTAGACTTTCGCATATACTAAAACTAATATTGTAGAATCTCAACTTTTCTTTTGTGGGTAGGAAATCAATGAAAATTATATCAAAATTTCAACAGAAAGTCAAAAACTTAAGCAAAAGATACGACTCGTGGTGGATTCGAACCACCGACCACCTTTGCCATCAGAAATGTAGGCGTTCTGACCACTGAACTAACGAGTCCTGTTAACTGCAGCTGAAATGCGCCATCCCGTTCGTCTATGTGACGTCACGGATCGATAGGGGTTGTTGTGCTATAGAACGCAGTTTCTATACGTAGGACGGCGTCCCATCGGCGGTGTTGCATCGTTCAAACTGTTTGCCAGAGTAGCATAAAATCGTTGTTCTGAAACCCTTGTGTATGATCCCTTGCTAGACCATACATTACGTTTAGATGATTGGTGAATAGAATTACAGAAGGTAAATTATTAAAACACTACTGTATTGTCCGAAAGGTACTAAAAGTAAAATGAGCTTAATGGACTGATGAATATAGTGACGCGGCCCTTGTTGGCTGTAACGAGAACGCCTGGCTAACTCGATAGCTCAACGCGAACTAAACTAATTGTTATGGCGGCTCCACATTAGTGCCTTGAATTCACGCGCGAATTCTCACCGTGAATTCAAGCAAGTCGTGCCCTCCACATTCACGGGATGCTCTCAATCGTTCGTGAAACCTGCCGTGAAATGGACGTAGAAGCTGCTGCTGCAATAACTTTGTTTGCTGTGGCAATATATAACTATTTAGACGTCCAAGTTTCTTTTTTAATTCTTTGATATCAATATTATCCATTTGACTACTAATCCACTTCCAGACTGCATACGTCCGTTTGCCTTTGTAGTCCGGAATAAACTGGCACGGGGCCGTGAATGTGGATGTGTACGCGTGAACGCCGCGCGAAGGGGGCGCAAACCCTTTGTCGCGGGACAAAATACCGACACTGATCGGGGAACAGGCGTGAATGCGCGTGAACCCCGCGAAAACCGTCCACATTCACGTTCACGCCTGTTTACGGGGCTTCACGGCACTAATGTGGAGCCCCCATTATGAGTTGAAATGAATTTGGCTTGAACTGATGAATGTGCGGTTGCACCGTACCTTGTTTGAGGGTTGTAAGTCTGTTGTCACAATCTGAATTAGTATCGTGATACGGCTGAGCAAAATCCGAAAACGTGAACATTCGTAAAAGGTTAAGTTGAAGAGTATTTGTGTTATCGGAGATAAAGACCATGAATAATGATAAGGGTAGATTTTCCACGTCCATTTTAGTTAAGGGATTTTACTTCTAAGTTATAGAATCTCAGCTTTTCTTTTGTGGGCAGGAAATCAATGAAAATTATATCAAAATGTCAACAGAAAATCAAAAGATACGACTCGTGGTGGATTCGAACCACCGACCACCTTTGCCATCAGAAATGTAGGCGTTCTGACCACTGAACTAACGAGTCCTGTTAACTGCAGCTGAAATACGCCATCCCCTTCGTCTACGTGACGTCACGGATCGATAGGAACTGCTGTACTATAGAACGTTTCTATACGTAGAACGGCGTCCCGTCGGCGCGCGCCATCGTGTCGTTACAAACTCTTTGTATCATCATTCATCATCATTTCAACCAAAAGACGTCAACTGCTCCAGCAGTGATCCTATGTTCACATAGGCCTCCCCCAAGTGTCGCCACATTGACCGGTGCCGTGCGACTCTCATCCAGCGGATCCCTGCAACCTTCACTAGGTCATCGGTCCACCTAGTGGGAGGCTTTGTAACGCAGCTTCTTCCGGTTCGCGGTCGCCACTCCAGAACTTTTCGGCCCCATCGGCCATCCGTTCTGCGAGCAATGTGCCCTGCCCACTGCCACTTAAGTTTGGCTATTCTTTGGGCTACGTCGGTTACCTTGCTTCTCTTGCGGATGTCCTCATTTCTGATTTGATCACGCAAGGAAACTCCGAGCATAGCCTTTTTTGCCCTTTGGGTGACTTTAAGCCTTCTGATAAGGCCCATTGTGAGCGACCACGTTTCGGTCCCGTATGTAATCACTGGCAACACACACTAGTCATAGACTTTCGTCTTGAGACACTGCGGTAAGTTGGACGAGAAGATACCACGCAACTTCCCGAACGCTGCCCAGCCGAGTCGGATTCGACGATTGACCTCTTTCTCGAAGTTAGACCTACCTAGCTGGATCGTTTGTCCAAGGTAGACATAATCGTCTACAACTTCGAGTGTAGAGTCTCCGATCTTGATAGGAGTGGGTGTTACATGGTTATTCAACATGATTTTGGTTTTGTCCATGTTCATTTTAAGACCCACTCTTTCGGAAGCTCTACTAAGGTCACCGAGCATTGTCATTGACCTCTATACGAGGACTATATCGTCGGCAAATCGAAGGTGAGAGATGTACTCGCCATCGACGTTGATGCCTAGCCCTCTCCAGTCCAGAACCTTGAAGATATCCTCCAGTGCAGCGGTGAACAGTTTCGGAGATATGACGTCCCCCTGTCTCACACCTCGCTGCAGAAGGATAGGTTCCGAGGTCTGGTCCTGAAGTCGGACTGACATGGTGGCGTTTTTGTACAAACACTTCAACACCTCGACGTACCGATAGTCGATTGGCACCGTTGGAGTGACTGCAGTACAGCCCAAGTCTCGATCAAATCGAAGGCTTTCTCGTAGTCCACAAACGCCAAGCAGAGAGGCAGGTTATGCTCTTCGGTCTTCTGTAGATTTTCCACGTCCATTTTATCTAAGGGATGTTACTTTCAAGTTATAGAATCTCAGCTTTTCTTTTGTGGGCAGGAAAACAATGAAAATTATATCAAAATGTCAACAGAAAATCAAAAGATACGACTCGTGGTGGATTCGAACCACCGACCACCTTTGCCATCAGAAATGTAGGCGTTCTGACCACTGAACTAACGAGTCCTGTTAACTGCAGCTGAAATACGCCATCCCCTTCGTCTACGTGACGTCACGGATCGATAGGGGCTGATGTGCTATAGAACGCAGTTTCTATACGTAGGACGGCCTCCCGTGGACGTTGCGTCGTTGTGAACTCTTCACACTCATACAAATGAGTATTAGCATAAATCGTTTCATAAATCATAAATCATATTTATTTCTGAAAATTGGTTTACAAAACTCTTTTACATGTCACAACATGTTGTTTTAAAACTAGATGGGGCCGGTGTTTCGTACCTGACTACTCTAAGAAGAAACATCCGAAACAAACTCAGAGGTCACAGTCTCTTTTAAAGTCCAGACATTGCTCAAGTCATATGAGGACCATGTAGTTTAATGTCTGAGATGGTATTTTGAAGAAATAACCACACAGATTTAAGTGGACCTGTCCAGACAGTGCAAGCATTTGTCAGTGATCGTGTAGCTGGACTCGTAATCCAAGGAGCTCAACGACACGACGAACAATAAGAAAGGACATTTGGGTAGGCCGCATAAAGTACTCAAACTGCCAGACAATCGTGATACTAACTTAACTAAAAAATAAAAATAACAATAATAGTATGACCCACGTAGTCCTCATATTCACAGTAATAAACAAAAAAAATATATAAAACGACACTTGAAAAAGTAAATAAAGTCAAGAAAAAGAAAAAAATAATTATAATAAAAACGTACGTCAATCAGCGGTTATATCACCGAAATTTTAATTTTAACATAAATATTGGTTATAATACAAAAGTATTTACTTGCAATAGTTCTCTAAACACAGGAAATACTACAATATAAAAATATAATCCATTTGAAATCCAAAATGTGAAAAATTCAAATACAGTTTATGAAAAAATGACGTCTGTCAACGGCGTCATCAACAAATACAACGATCAGAACAAAAAGCAAAATACAAGATCATGATAATAACCGAAAAATGATAGCGAGAGCTGCCTACCGACGCGCACGCCTACCACCTCCGGACCCGTCGCTCAGCTCCGCCTCGCCGCCGCCGGAATCCAGTCCCATCGTGAGTGCTGTGACACCGGCAGTGGCAGTTGCGTCGAGCTCGAGCGACGAGTATTTCTCTCCGCCGACGTCGCCAACACCTGTACGTCGGCAGGGGAGAGGCCGGCCACCGAGAAGCTTGGGACTTAGGGGCCATCCGGCCCCGAGCCGGGTCCCCGCTGCCGGTGGTTGTGTGCAGCGCATGAGATGGACTCATTCCATTAACGAGAACGTCATGCGCGCATACTACGGGTCTACAGAGGGGGGAACTAACCTCACTGCGTACCGTGTTGGGATGCTGTCTCTGTTCCAGGTACTTGAACCAACCGTCAACGTTTCGGCCCAACGACTGTCGGATCAGGTGCGGGTCATCCAACGCAATCACATGTTGGACGACGCCGTACTTGATAGGCTGCGCTCAGAGGTACTGAGCAACCGTATCGTTTTAACTCCGGCACAAACCGCGGTGCAAGCGTCAGTTATTGACGCAACCCCGCCGCGGTTCAACCCAGCTGTTGTAGAGGAAGATGATAGCGTTGCTGTGGTAAGTAGCCAGTGCAACGACCGATTGAGGAGCGCTCTGGAAGATGCGCTTCGTGAATATCGATCCACTCCTACCGAACTTAGGCCCCGATTACCACGGTTACCCATGCATAATAAAAATAGGGCGCTGGTGTGTGCCTTGGACTCGCAACTCGAGAATATATTCGAGAGTAGCGAGAACCTCGTTGATACACACTCGATCCTGTACTGTGGGGCTGTTGCGGCATGTCGTTTAGCTAACGTCAAGTTCCCAAATTGTGACGTAGCTACTCGACCAAAACCAGCCGTACCAGCCTGGCAGCGCAGGATCGTGCGCCGCATCGACGGGGCCAGGGTACTCATCGGCAAACTACACTGCTTCAGGGAGGGCAATACACGACCACGTGTGATGCGCTTTGTGAGGCGGGCATTCTCGGGGACTGGAATCAGTCCTCAAGAATACATGTCCCGTGTCACAGAGCGCATCGACTTCCTGAAGCAGAAAGTTTATGCATGGGCGAACCGTATTCGGAGGTATAAGCGGCGGGTTGATCGGTACTCACAGAATCGCATGTTCCAGAGCGATGAGAGGTGGGTATACAGAGCTTGGGAGCGACCCGAGCTAAATGTGACAGACGTGTGCCGCCCGGATGATGCTGCTACGAGTTCTTTCTGGCGCAGCATCTGGTCGGTGCCCGTCTGTCATACTGAGGCTGACTGGATGCGTGATGTCGAACGAGTGTGTGAACCTATCCCAGAAATGGAGCCAATTTTGATTACACCTTTAGATATAGCCAGAGCAGTTCGTCCGTTACCGAACTGGAAGTCACCGGGACCGGACGGACTGCACAACTTCTGGCTCAAATGGCTTAGTAGTTCACACACTTGCCTGGCATCCCAATTCCAGTCATCCTTAGAGTCTGGGTCCTTACCGCAGTTTTTAACAACAGGCGTTACCCACCTGCTCCATAAGTCAGGTAGTCCCGCGGAACCCAAAAATTATAGACCGATCACGTGTTTGTCTACGGTCTATAAACTTCTTACATCCATTTTGAGAGCTAAAATTAATACACACATTGACAAAAACTCCATTATGTCTGCCTCTCAAAATGGATGTAGGAATGGGTCCCGCGGCACTAAGGAGCTACTCCTCATCGACATGGCCATTAGCCAACAGGTTCGTCGATCCCGCAAGGATCTGTCTACATGCTGGATAGATTATAAGAAGGCCTACGACTCGGTGCCACATACATGGCTCATGAGGGTGCTGGAGTTGTACAAGATAGATGCAACTCTACGCGCCTTCCTTGAGTCGTGTATGGGGCAATGGAGGACGGTGCTTCGATATCCAGGATGTCGACAGATCCAGGGGAACGATGAACCTGTGTGGATTAAACGGGGAATATTCCAGGGCGACAGTCTGAGCCCACTATGGTTCTGTCTAGCCCTGAATCCTCTGAGCACATTGCTGGAGGATTCAGGTCTAGGCTACCGGTTGAGGAGAGGTGGTCAGGTCATATCTCACCTTCTTTACATGGATGATCTGAAACTCTTTGCCCCCAACAAATTGCAACTGATGGAGCTACTGAAAGTAACTGAAACTTTCAGTAGCGCCATCAGGATGGAATTTGGTGTGGACAAATGTGCAGTCATGTATGTAAAGCGAGGGGAGATTATGGAATCCGAGGGAATTCAGCTCTCGGATTCCATACACCTGAGATCCCTTTCCTCATCCGAAAGCTATAAGTATTTGGGTATGTCGGAAGCGTTAGGCATTAACGTAACTGACATGAAGCAATCGTTGAAGGAGCGCTTCTTTGGACGCCTGAACAAGGTATTACATAGCCTTCTTTCAGGCGGAAACAAGGTGCGCGCCTTCAACGGTTGGGTCATGCCGGTTTTAATGTACTCTTTCGGCGTACTCAAATGGACTCAGACCGAACTCGATGCCCTGGATAGGAGAGTTCGTACACTGCTTACCGCAAACCGGATGCATCACCCACGATCATCAGTGATGAGGCTGTACATCCCGCGGAAGTGCGGGGGTCGAGGGTTTTTAAACGCGAAGTCCCTTCACAACCGCGAGATGTGCAGTCTCAGAGAATATTTTTTTAAAGTCGAGGTGGGTATGCACCGAGATGTGGTCGCAGTGGACAAGGGACTCACCCCGCTGTCCATGGCTAAAGAGAACTGGCGCAAACTTGAAGTACTTACTACCGATGACCGCAAGGAAGTATAGCAAGGCAAGGAGCTTCACGGGCGCTTCTACCGAGCTCTTCATGGGCCCGATGTAGATTTTCTAGCGTCCGTATCCTGGTTACGTTTCGGCGACCTCTTTGGAGAAACTGAAGGTTTTGTCTGTGCGATTATGGACGAAGTTATGTTGACGAACAACTACCGGAAATATATTATGAAGGACGGGACGGTTGACGTGTGTCGGGCATGCCACCGTCCGGGTGAGTCCATCAGACATATTATTTCTGGTTGTTCTCGTCTGGCTAACGGCGAGTACTTGCACAGGCACAACCAAGTAGCCAGGATAATTCACCAGCAACTAGCCTTGAAATATAAACTTGTGGAATCTGAGGTACCGTACTACAAGTATGTGCCCGACCCAGTTCTCGAGAAAGACCATGTCACGCTGTACTGGGATCAGTCTATCATTACTGACAGGACTATTGTCGCCAATAAGCCTGACATAGTAGTGATAGACCGATCAGCGCGCCGCGTAATGATAGTCGATGTTGCCATCCCGCATGACGAGAACCTCGTGAAAGCTGAGAAAGAGAAACAAATAAAATATCTCGACTTGGCACACGAGGTTGTCGACATGTGGAATGTGAACTCGGCTATCATTGTGCCGATCGTCGTGACGGCCAATGGCCTTATAGCCAAGAGCCTCGATGACCATCTTTCGAAGCTCTCCTTAGGCGGTTGGATCAAGGGCCTGATTCAGAAGGCAGTACTCCTCGATACGGCTCGTATTGTGAGGAGGTTCTTGTCTCTGGAGCCCTAACCACCGGTAGCTTGGACCCTGCTCCCGCTACCGGCGGACCACTATTTTTTATATTTTTAAATGTTTTTTATATAGTTTTTGTTAAGAAATATTTAAAAATGTAATAAATGTGTTAGAAAATAAATAAAGGAAATTATAATAATACCACAGGTACTCGAAAAAGTAAATAATGTCAACTAATGGAACAATAATTAATTGAAAAAAATGTCAAACAGTAATAAAAATAAAATAAAAAGGGTACAAATTCAATTTAATATCGATTTCAATTGGAGCAGTTCAATCCCAAGCTTTTTTTGTCCTCGATATAATCCTTAACAGAATAGAAGGCTTTCTGGCAAAGTTTACGGTTTATAAAAATTCTGAATTTATTAAGGCTTAGTTCATGAATGTAGCCTGGTAGTTTATTATAAAAGCGTATACATTGGCATCTAAACACCTATTTTCTTGAGCCTTGTTGTGGGTACAATAATTTTATGTTTATTTCTTGTATTTATATTGTGAATATCAGAATATTTCTTAAACCGCTTTATATTTTTGTGAGCATACAAAAGGTTTTCATAAATGTATTGAGAAGGAACAGTCATTACAGTAATCTCCTTAAACTCTTCTCTGAGAGAGTGTCTCGGACTCAACTTATAAATTGATCGAACGGCCCTTTTCTGCAAAACAAAGATGGTCTGAATATCGGCGGCATTCCCCCATAACAGAATGCCGTACGACATTACGCTACGAACTTGCTGAAGTAACCTAATCGAGCTGTCTCTACATCGGTTAAATTACAAATTTTGCTAACTGCGTATGCTGCGTCAGTGATACGATGTAGGTTTCCACCTATGAGGTTTATTTATGGTTGTTAAAATATGAACTTCCTCGTAGGTCTTATCTATTATATTGTTTGAGGAAAATAATAAAAAATTGTGAAAAAAAAAATGTATGAATTGTGAATTGTGTTGTTGTTGTGTGTGTTTTGTGTTTGTGTTGTGAATTTTTTTTTGTTTTGTGTTGTAATTGTGTTGTTTGTGTGTGTTTGTGTGTGTTTGTGTTGTTGTGTGGTTAATTGTGTGTAATGTAATCAACTGTACATTTAACGACGACTTGACAATTTGACGACTTGAAAATCGATTTGCAAATCTGACTAGTTAAAAACTGTCAAGTTGGAAATGAGGGAGTTAATGTGTTGTAACCTAGCCAACCTAGGGCTCTGAAACCCTTATTTGAGGGTTGTAAGTCTGTTGTCACAATCTGAATTAGTATCGTGATATGGCTGAGCAAAATCTGAAAACGTTAACATTCGTAAAAGGAGAGAGTCTTTGTATAATCGAAAGCAAGTATCGCGAAAGAAGTATCGCGGAAAGACCATGAATAATGATAAGTGTAGATTTTCCACGTCCATTTTACCTAAGGGATTTTACTTCGAAGTCGTAGAATGTCAGCTTTGCGTTTATGTGTAGGAAAATAATGAAAATTATAAACAAATGTCAAGAGAAAATCAAAAACCAAAGCAAAAGATACGACTCGTGGTGGATTCGAACCACCGACCACCTTTGCCATCAGAAATGTAGGCGTTCTGACCACTGAACTAACGAGTCCTATTAACTGCAGCTGAAACACGCCATTCCCTTCGTCTATGTGACGTCACGGATCGATAGGGGCTGATGTGCTATAGAACGCAGTTTCTATACGTAGAAGTTACCTATGAAGTTTATTTCTGGTTGATAAAATATGAGCTTTCTCGTAGGTCGTATCTATTATATTGTTTGAGGAAAAAATAAAAAATAAATGTAAATAAATAACAAAATAAAATAAAAAATTGTAAAAAAAAAAATGTATTAATTGTAAATTCTGTTGTTGTTGTGTGTGTTTTGTGTTTGTGTTTCTGAAATTGTTTTTGTTTTGTGTTGTAATTGCGTTGTTTGTGTTGTTGTGTTGTTAATTATGTGTAATGTAAAGTTATCAACTGTACATTTAACGACGACTTGATAATCTGACGACATGAAAATCTCTTGATTTGCAAATCTGACTAGTTAAAAACGGTCAAGTTAGAAATGAGGGAGTTAATGTGTTGTAACCTAGCCAACCTAGGGCTGTGAAACCCTTGTTTGAGGATTGTAAGTCTGTTGTCACAATCTGAATTAGATTCGTGATACGGCTGAGCAAAATTCGAAAACGTGAACATTCGTAAAAGGTTAAGTTGAGAGTCTTTGTGTAATCGGAGATAAAGACCATGAATAATGATAAGGGTAGATGTTCCACGTCCATTTTACCTAAGGGATTTTACTTCCAGGTTATACAACATTATTTTTAGTATATGCGAAACCTGAATATAGTTTGTTCAGAATAAGTAACTGAATCGGTTCCAATAATTTTTAAACCATGTTATATTTTTCCCAAAAATATTTAAAAAAGTTAAAAGTTGGACACCGAACGACTTTAAGTACCTATCGCAATAATTTAGGTACCTACTGCCAAATTATTATTATCAACGAGCTCAAGACGACGCTGGAGGCGCGCGCTGCGTGGTGACCACGATTTTGTGCGGACAACTAAATAACAGAACAAGCTTATAACTTTGTGATTTTTCATGATACAGTTTTGAAATTTTGTACATAGATTCTTTACATAAAAATACTAGACACGTGTATCAGGTTTCGCATATACTAAAACTAATGTTGTAGAATCTCAACTTTTCTTTTGTGAGTAGGAAAACAATGAAAATTATATCAAAATGTCAACCGAAAATCAAAAACCAAAGCAAAAGATACGACTCGTGGTGGATTCGAACCACCGACCACCTTTGCCATCAGAAATGTAGGCGTTCTGACCACTGAACTAACGAGTCCTGTAAACTGCAGCTGAAATACGCCATCCCCTTCGTCTATGTGACGTCACGGATCGATAGGGGTTGTTGTGCTATAGAACGCAGTTGCTATACGTAGGACGGCGCGGCGTCCCGTCGGCTCGCGGTGCCGCGTCGTTGCACACTCTTTGTATGAGTAGTATAAAATAAGCATAAGTTCAGTGTTAAGATGTAGGTTTCCAACTAAGAGGTTTATTTATGGTTGTTAAAATAAATAATAACAGCCGCCCGGATCGATCTTCAGGTTAAGCAGTTGCTTACCTAGGTTGGTCTGTCGATGGGTGACCACCCAGTACATACCGAGTTTCCTCCGTGCCTCGGAAAACACGTTAAGCTGTTTGTCCCGGGTGTCATTTATAGATCTTTGACAGTCGTTTGGTAGTCAGTGGCTCAAAAAGTCTGACAACCAGTCCTACCAAAGGGTATCGAATTACCCAGTACTAACTGGGTTGTGAAAGTCAGACAGGCAGTTGCTCCATGTAAAATACAGGTATTCAGCTGCATCCGGTTAGACTGGAAGCCGACCCCAACATTGTTGGGAAAAGGCTAGGCAGATGATGAAAATATGAACTTCCTCGTAGGTCGTATCTGTTATATTGTTTGAGGACAATAATAAAAAAATGTGTAATCAACTGTACATATAACGACGACTTGAAAATCTGACGACTTGAAAATCTGACGACTTGAAAATCTGACGACTTGAAAATCTGACGACTTGAAAATCTGACGACTTGAAAATCTGACGACTTGAAAATCTGACGACTTGAAAATCTGACGACTTGAAAATCTGACGACTTGAAAATCTATCGATTTGCAAATCTGGCTAGTTGAAAATCTGTCAAGTTGGACATGAGGGAGTTTAATGTGTTGTAACCTAGCCAACCTAGGGCTCTGAAACCCTTGTTTGAGGGTTGTAAGTCTGTTGTCACAATCTGAATTAGTATCGTGATACGGCTGAGCAAAATCCGAAAACGTGAACATTCGTAAAAGGTTAAGTTGAAGAGTATTTGTGTTATCGAAGATAAAGACCATTAATAATGATAAGGGTAGATTTTCCACGTCCAATTTATCTAAGGGATGTTACTTTCAAGTTATGGAATCTCAGCTTTTCTTTTCTGGGCAGGAAAACAATGAAAATTATATCAAAATATCAACAGAAAATCAAAAACCTAATCAAAAGATACGACTCGTGGTGGATTCGAACCACCGACCACCTTTGCCATCAGAGATGTAGGCGTTCTGACCACTGAACTAACGAGTCCTGTTAACTGCAGCTGAAATACGCCATCCCGTTCGTCTATGTGACGTCACGGATCGATAGGGGTTGTTGTGCTATAGAACGCAGTTTCTATACGTAGGACGGCGTTTGTATGAGTAGCATAAAATCGTTTCAGTGTTAAGATGTAGGTTTCCACCTATGAAGTTTATTTATGGTTGTTAAAATATGAGCTATCTCGTAATTCGTATCTATTATATTGTTTGACCTTGAACCGGAAGACGCTGCGTTGGAAGGCCTCCCACTAGGTGCACCGATGACCTGGTGAAGGCTGCAGGGATCCGCTGGATGCGAGTCGCACGGGACCGGTCAATGTGGCGACACTTGGGGGAGGCCTATGTCCAGCAGTGGACGTCTTTCGGCTGAAATGATGATGATGATGTTCGGCGCGCGCGCTTGTATCGTTCGCACGTCTTACCTTTAATCCCCACCCACTTATTTTGCATCGCCACTAGTGATGGGAATACGCTCGATAAAGTGTTGTCGAAATGGATCGCTTCCTGATACGCTCCAACTCTGTTGGCAAACGCGGGCCCCATTAAAACCTCGAAGGCCCCATTAAAACCAGTGAATGGAAAATTCCCAAAAGAACTGTGCGTCAAGCCGAACAAAGCCTACCGGAGCCAATCAAGACTAGCAACAGCTTTAGCAATCTGCACGGCAACCAATCATCGGCTGCTGACTCTAGCGCAACACTTCGTGATGCTTTCACAAAAAAGACCACTCGCATTCCTCCTATCGTCTTAGACATAGAACCCACTTGGACGCACGAGTTCATCAGAACCACAATCTCGTCTTACTCGAAAAATTTTCACCTGCAGTACAGACGTAATAATCGAGTAGCTGTCAACTGCCACACACCTGAAAGTCATCAAGCCGTCAAAGACGGTCTGCGTACTCAGGACATAGCCTTTCACACTTACTCACGAAAGGATGAGAAGTTGTACAAAGCAGTTATCTTCGGTCTCCCTAACTACGTCGAGGAAGAACTATCAGCCGAAATTGCCTCACTTGGATTCGAGCACGTAATTGTTCGTAAAATGAAAGTACCTGCAGAAAAATCTTCTTACTGCCCTCCTTTTCTGGTTCAATTGCCACCTGGTGCTGATTTCGCCAAATTTCGACAGATCAAGCTTCTTTGTAATACAGTAGTCCAAATTCGAAAATACCGAAGCAACAATCGCTATGGAACTCAGTGTTACAGGTGCCAAAGATTCGGCCACTCTTCCACCAACTGCAACTTAGCGCCTCGCTGCGTAAAATGTACCGACCCACACCAGACTGAGGAATGCCCCAAAAAGACCCGGGATCAACCAGCTAAGTGCTGTAACTGTGGTGGAAATCATCCTGCCAACTTCCGTCAATGCAAAGAGAGAGAAAATTATTTAAAAATCCTGCGAGAACGTCAAGATCAACTCAAATCCGCTAGGACTATTAAGCCTCCACTGAAAACAAACATTGTCGACGGACGACCCTGGAACTTAGTTGCTGCTCACAATACACAAAAGGTCACCGTTTCAGACAGCGCTCAAGACCCCGCCACAGCTGATATGCTAGCCATATTGATGACTATAAAAACCATCAAAAGCGAATTTCTTGAATGTACTAATATGATGGATAAAGTCATTCTAACTTTAACTCATCTTGGTCAATATGTGTAGAACACAATATGTGCGAATCCTATATTGAAATGCTGATGGCATTCGTTCTAAACTTGCAGAATTGTTGGATCTGGTAAGCGATCTGGAAGCTTTCTATTGATATCATAGCTTTGTCAGAGACTAGAATATGCCCCAATACCAAGTTACACACTCCGGGCTTCGCCTGTTATCGGTGCGATAAGAAACCTGATGGACTCGGTCAGGGAGTTGCCGTCTTAGTTAAGTCTGATATTGAACATGCCCCACTAAATTTACCTATTACTAAAAACCTCGAATGTGTTGGAATACAGGTTGCTGTATCGAATCAGACAATTGCTTTTATCTCAGCTTATCAATCGCCTAACCTTGCCCTACTACCTACAGACCTAGACAAAATGATACATGTTCATTCAAAAACCCTAATAATGGGTGATTTAAACACCAAACACCCTTACTGGCATTGCTCTCGCTCAAACATCCATGGCGAGGTACTTTTCGATCACATGATAAGAAACGAATATGATATCCTAGCCCCTTCTTGTCCTACTCTAGTCCACTACCATAGTACGCACACACCATCTACACCCGACATTATCCTAGCTAACTCTGTCTATCACCTTTCAGAGCCTCAGGTAATCACCCGCCTTTCGTCAAACCACCTACCTGTTTGCTTCACTGCAACTGGTAAAGACAACAGACAAAGGCACATCATATTTAATTATACAAAAGCGGACTGGAGAGGTTATAGATCTCACTTGAATGAGTCTATAACTTTGAACCAAACCACTTTTAACACACCTTCGGAAATTGACCTTGCTATTGAACACTTAACCACCTCTGTCATAAACGCAAGAGAAAAAGCTGTTCCTAAATTACCCAGTGATGGTGGTTATAAACTCCCACGTCGGATCAGGTCACAAATCAAAACTAAAAATCGTCTCCGAAAACTGGCCTTAGACGAGTACAATCCATATAAACGACGTCAGCTATTCTCCCAAGTGAACATCATGCAGAAATGTATTAAGTCTAAGATCCAAACCCTAAATGACCATGCCTGGAATATCAAATTAGCAAAAGTTACCAATCCCACTACGGATTTATGGAGAGTTGTCAACTCATTGAACCATCAACCTATCTCAATTCCCCCTCTAAAATTGTCAAATAACACCACCACCTCCTCTGTACTTGAACAATGTGAGACACTAGCTAATACCTTCCTTGAGAACATGAACTTAACCAAACATTGGGTCAGTGATCCTAGTATTGAAGAGGCAGTCAAAGAATCGATCAGGCTGCTCCACTGTTACCAGACGAGTGACTACCCATCACTTGTCAGGCCGAATGAAATCCGTAAACTACTAGGTAAACTGAAATCAAACAAAGCGCCTGGTTTTGATGGCCTAGGAAATGGCTTGTTGAAGAACCTCCCTCAAAAAGCTATTGTCTATTTGACCAAAGTGTTTAATGGTTGTTTGCGCATTGCACACTTTCCAAGTACATTAAAACACGCTAAAATCATAGCTATTAAAAAACCTGGGAAAGATCAGTTGATCCCATCTAGTTATCGACCAATTAGTTTATTGCCAAGTATTGGGAAACTCCTAGAAGCTATTATTCTATCCCGCCTCACTAAAATAACTGCACATAATTTGATCCCCGAACAGTTTGGATTTCGTAGCTCACACTCAACCACACAACAGCTAGCCAGAGTAGCTGAGCACATAGCACACGGGCTAAACAGCAGCCTCTCCACAGGCATGATTTTATTGGACATAGAAAAAGCTTTTGATTCTGTTTGGCACGATGGCCTGTTACACAAATTAATTAAACTTGAAGTTCCTCTCTGTCTAGTAAAACTCATCCAGAACTACTTACGAGATCGATCTTTCTCCGTATATATAGGCAAAGACCATTCTGATCCTAAGACCATCCCAGCCGGTGTGCCTCAAGGCTCGCTCGTAGGCCCTTACGTCTTCATACTGTACCTGAATGACATTCCCAAACAGGCCCACACACATCTCGCCATCTACGCTGACGATACGGCAACATTCGCGACACACAAAGACGTTGATGTAGTAACTGGACGACTACAATACTCACTTGAACTACTCAGTAAATATTTTAAAACCTGGAAACTTAAAGTAAACTCAACTAAAACTGAAGGCATTCTGTTTACCAGGAAACGTGCACTTCCCACCAGGCTGGTAAAAATTTATGACTTCCAGATTACATGGCGTGCTTCGGTTAAATATTTAGGTATTATATTAGACAAGACACTCAATTGGAATAAGAACACTGAACTAATCATAACCAACGGTGCAAAAGCCCTAAATTCATTAAAACCAATTTTGAATCGCAAATCTGTTCTTAGTTCCTCAACCAAATTGCTTATTTACTCTACACTTGTTAGACCCTGCCTGACTTACGCTGCACCTGTGTGGTCTAGTCTTACGGAAACTAAATATAGCAAACTTCAAATTATACAAAATAAAGCCCTAAAATTATCGTATAACACACCATTTCGCACCAACCTTAGAACATTACACAACCGCTTAAACTATCCATTTAAAAACTTCGCGTAAATTTTATTTGTATAAAACCCAGCACACCGTAACTACCTAATATCGTCAATTGGTAAAAGTAGACTCAGTACGTTACCGTATGCCCGTACGTACATTCGATACCGACTGCCCCATCACTATTTCCACCGTGACGTATCATGACGACAGCTCGCTTACTAGCCGACGCCGCTCGTACGGCCGGAGAATGCGTGATCTTTTTGCGAACTACCCGCTACTTATATTATATTAGTATTATAACATAATTATTGTAACAAAAGAGTACTTTTTGTATAGTGTAACATTTTAAACTTATGTGGGTCCATACTAAGACTTGCACATACCCCGTTGTTGAAAATTTAGTAAGAAGTAAGTTAAATCATTGTAATAATATTAAGTAACAAGATGTTTTAATGTTTGTAAAGGAGAAGGCTGCCTGTGTAACGACATAAATTGTGATTTGTATACAAATAGAATGAGATCGTTTGTAAACTGTATTGTGAACCATATGTACAAATAAAGACCTTGCAAATTGAATTGAAAATTGATGATGATGATGATGATGATATTGTTTGAGGAAAATAATAAAAAAATGTAAATAAATAACAAAATAAAATAAAAAATTGTGAAAAAATAATAATATATGAATTGTGTTGTTGTTGTGTGTGTTTTGTGTTTGTGAAATTGTTTTTGTTTTGTGTTGTAATTGTGTTGTTGTGTTGTTAATTGTGTGTAATGTAATGTAATCAACTGTACATTTAACGACGACTTGAAAATCTGACGACTTGAAAATCTATCGATTTGCGAATGTGATTAGTTAAAAACTGTCAAGTTGTAAATGAGGGAGATTAATGTGTTGTAACCTAGCCAACCGAGGGCTCTGAAACCCTTGTTTGAGGGTTGTAAGTCTGTTGTCACAATCTGAATTAGTATCGTGATACGGCTGAGCAAAATCCGAAAACGTGAACATTCGTAAAAGGTTAAGTTGAAGAGTCTTTTTGTAATCGAAGATAAAGACCCTGAATAATGATAAGGGTAGATTTTCCACGTCCAATTTATCTAAGGAATGTTACTTTCAAGTTATGGAATCTCAGCTTTACTTTTCTGGGCAGGAAAACAATGAAAATTACATCAAAATGTCAATAGCAAATCAAAAACCAAAGCAAAAGATACGACTCGTGGTGGATTCGAACCACCGACCACCTTTGCCATCAGAAATGTAGGCGTTCTGACCACTGAACTAACGAGTCCTGTAAACTGCAGCTGAAATACGCCATCCTCTTCGTCTCCGTGACGTCACGGATCGTTAGGGGTTGTTGTGCTATAGAATGCTGTATCTCTACGTAGGACGGCGTCCCGCGGACGTTGCGTAGTCGCGAACTCTTTGTATGAGTAGCATAAAATCGTTTCAGTGTTAAGATGTTGGTCCACTCAGACTTGAAAATCTGACGACTTGAAAATCGATTTCCAAATCTGACTAGTTTAATACTGTCAAGTTGTAAATGAGGGAGTTTAATGTGTTGTAACCTAGCCAACCGAGGGCTCTGAAACCCTTGTTTGAGGGTTGTAAGTCTGTTGTCACAATCTGAATTAGTATCGTTATACGGCTGAGCAAAATCCGAAAACGTGAACATTCGTAAAAGGTTAAGTTGAACAGTCTTTTTGTAATCGAAGATAAAGACCCTGAATAATGATAAGGGTAGATTTTCCACGTCCAATTTATCTAAGGGATGTTACTTTCAAGTTATGGAATCTCAGTTTTACTTTTCTGGGCAGGAAAACAATGAAAATTACATCAAAATGTCAATAGCAAATCAAAAACCAAAGCAAAAGATACGACTCGTGGTGGATTCGAACCACCGACCACCTTTGCCATCAGAAATGTAGGCGTTCTGACCACTGAACTAACGAGTCCTGTTAACTGCAGCTGAAATACGCCATCCCGTTCGTCTAACGTGACGTCACGGTTCGATAGGGGCTGATGAGCTATAGAACGCAGTTTCTATACGTAGGACGGCGTTTGTATGAGTAGCATAAAATCGTTTCAGTGTTAAGATGTAGGTTTCCACCTATGAAGTTTATTTATGGTTGTTAAAATATGAGCTTTCTCGTAATTCGTATCTATTATATTGTTTGACCTTGAACCGGAAGACGCTGCGTTGGAAGGCCTCCCACTAGGTAGACCGATGACCTGGTGAAGGCTGCAGGGATCCGCTGGATGCGAGTCGCACGGGACCGGTCAATGTGGCGACACTTGGGGGAGGCCTATGTCCAGCAGTGGACGTCTTTCGGCTGAAATGATGATGATGATGATGATGATGATATTGTTTGAGGAAAATAATAAAAAAATGTAAATAAATAACAAAATAAAATAAAAAATTGTGAAAAAAAAAATAATATATGAATTGTGTTGTTGTTGCGTGTGTTTTGTATTTGTGAAATTGTTTTTGTTTTGTGTTGTAATTGTGTTGTTTGTGTTGTTGTGTTGTTAATTGTGTGTATTGTAATGTAATCAACTGTACATTTAACGACGACTTGAAAATCTATCGATTTGCAAATCTGACTAGTTAAATACTGTCAAGTTGTAAATGAGGGAGTTTAATGTGTTGTGAACCTAGCCAACCTAGGGCTCTGAAACCCTTGTTTGAGGGTTGTAAGTCTGTTGTCACAATCTGAATTAGTATCGTGATACGGCTGAGCAAAATCTGAAAACGTGAACATTCGTAAAAGGTTAAGATGAAGAATCTTTGTGTAATCGGAGACCATGAATAATGATAAGGGTAGATTTTCCACGTCAATTTTACCTAAGGGATTTTACTTTCAAGTTATGGAATCTCAGCTTTTCTTTTCTGGGCAGGAAAACAATAAAAATTGTATCAAAATGTCAACAGAAAATCAAAAACCAAAGCAAAAGATACGACTCGTGGTGGATTCGAACCACCGACCACCTTTGCCATCAGAAATGTAGGCGTTCTGACCACTGAACTAACGAGACCACAACCAAACCCTAACCCCCCCCCCCCCCGCGAGGAGCATCCTCCCCCGCCTATGGCTCCGCCGCCGCTTGCGGTGCCGGAAGCGGACCACACCGATGACGACGTTCCGGAGGTGACTGGGGTAGACCTGAGAGTGGCGGTACGCAGGCTGAAGGCCAGAAATACCGCCCCGGGACCCGATGGCTTGCCTGGCAAAGCCTGGGTCCTGGCCTCTGAGGCTCTCGGGCCCCGACTGGAAGGGCTCCTAAGCGCATGCTTGGAGAGAGGCCAGTTCCCGCTTCGTTGGAAGACGGGGAAGCTGGTCCTCATCCGGAAGCCAGGGCGCCCTGCGGACTCTCCGTCCGCATACCGGCCCATCGTGTTGCTCGACGAGGTGGGCAAGCTCTTTGAAAGAGTTATTGCTAACCGCCTCGCCGGGCACCTCGCGGGGATGGGGCCGGATCTTGCGGTTGGACACGTCCACTTAAATCTGTGTGGTTATTTCTTCAAAATACCATCTCAGACATTAATTTACATGGTCCTCATATGACTTGAGCAATGTCTGGACTTTAAAAGAGACTGTGACCTCTTTTTTTTTTTTTTTTAGTATGGGAAATCATCAAATGACCCCCCCCGCTTCTGGGCGGAGCGGAAGGGAGTGTCAGACTTGTACTGACTAAAACCCATCCATGTTCCTTCTTTGCCCTTTGTGTTCCAGGGCCGCGGTATCTCTTTCAAACAGTCCCGCAGCCCTGGCAGGCATCGGCCCGTGCGGACCCCTACGTGGTTGCTGACATCTCTTTGAGGCGCGCGTGGAACACGAACGCGCCGTCGACATGGCCTGTCGTCATAAGACGGCCAGACGGCGAGCTAGCCCATAACTCGCCGTCCACAGGCCCGCGCCTACGGTGGCCGGGGGCCACCACGTGACCCCCCACGCCCAGGGCGTCTCCCGCGGCGGCTGGGACGTGAGGCTCTTTCCCTCTCACGTTCCGCCACCTCCTTCACTAGCATGACTGCTTCGCAGAAGGAGGCGACGGCTTCCCATTCCCTCTCGCTCCGGACCATGGCTTGAACCAGGGCCGGGCGCGAGAGGTCGCCGCCGCCAATCGCCTCTACGAGGACACGGCGCTGCTCCGCCCAAGCAGGGCAGGCCTCCACAGTGTGCTGCACCGTGTCCTCCGGACGATCCTTACAACGGAAACACCCGGGCGTTTCCTCCCGCCCGATTCGATGCAGGAACCTCCCGAAACAACCGTGTCCGGTGAGGACCTGCGTCAGGCGGAAGGTGAGGGCGCCGTGGCGCCTCTCTAGCCACTCCTCAAAGAGGGGACTTATCGCCACTATGGTGGCGTGCCCTGCACGGGGTTGCGACAGTCGCTCTCTCCATGTCACCATGAGATCGCGCCGGAGGTCTGTCCGCTGAGCGGCGATTTGCCGCGGCAGTGGAGTTTCCCCACGATCATGAATGTAGCCTGGTAGTTTATTATAAAAGCGTATACATTGGCATCTAAATGATCCACCTATTTTCTTGAGCCTTGTTGTGGGTACAATAATTTTATGTTTATTTCTTGTATTTATATTGTGAATATCAGAATATTTCTTAAACCGCTTTATATTTTTGTGAGCATACAAAAGGTTTTCATAAATGTATTGAGAAGGAACAGTCATTACAGTAATCTCCTTAAACTCTTCTCTGAGAGAGTGTCTCGGACTCAACTTATAAATTGATCGAACGGCCCTTTTCTGCAAAACAAAGATGGTCTGAATATCGGCGGCATTCCCCCATAACAGAATGCCGTACGACATTACGCTACGAACTTGCTGAAGTAACCTAATCGAGCTGTCTCTACATCGGTTAAATTACAAATTTTGCTAACTGCGTATGCTGCGTCAGTGATACGATGTAGGTTTCCACCTATGAGGTTTATTTATGGTTGTTAAAATATGAACTTCCTCGTAGGTCTTATCTATTATATTGTTTGAGGAAAATAATAAAAAATTGTGAAAAAAAAAATGTATGAATTGTGAATTGTGTTGTTGTTGTGTGTGTTTTGTGTTTGTGTTGTGAATTTTTTTTTGTTTTGTGTTGTAATTGTGTTGTTTGTGTGTGTTTGTGTGTGTTTGTGTTGTTGTGTGGTTAATTGTGTGTAATGTAATCAACTGTACATTTAACGACGACTTGAAAATCTGACGACTTGAAAATCTATCGATTTGCGAATGTGATTAGTTAAAAACTGTCAAGTTGTAAATGAGGGAGATTAATGTGTTGTAACCTAGCCAACCGAGGGCTCTGAAACCCTTGTTTGAGGGTTGTAAGTCTGTTGTCACAATCTGAATTAGTATCGTGATACGGCTGAGCAAAATCCGAAAACGTGAACATTCGTAAAAGGTTAAGTTGAAGAGTCTTTTTGTAATCGAAGATAAAGACCCTGAATAATGATAAGGGTAGATTTTCCACGTCCAATTTATCTAAGGAATGTTACTTTCAAGTTATGGAATCTCAGCTTTACTTTTCTGGGCAGGAAAACAATGAAAATTACATCAAAATGTCAATAGCAAATCAAAAACCAAAGCAAAAGATACGACTCGTGGTGGATTCGAACCACCGACCACCTTTGCCATCAGAAATGTAGGCGTTCTGACCACTGAACTAACGAGTCCTGTAAACTGCAGCTGAAATACGCCATCCTCTTCGTCTCCGTGACGTCACGGATCGTTAGGGGTTGTTGTGCTATAGAATGCTGTATCTCTACGTAGGACGGCGTCCCGCGGACGTTGCGTAGTCGCGAACTCTTTGTATGAGTAGCATAAAATCGTTTCAGTGTTAAGATGTTGGTCCACTCAGACTTGAAAATCTGACGACTTGAAAATCGATTTCCAAATCTGACTAGTTTAATACTGTCAAGTTGTAAATGAGGGAGTTTAATGTGTTGTAACCTAGCCAACCGAGGGCTCTGAAACCCTTGTTTGAGGGTTGTAAGTCTGTTGTCACAATCTGAATTAGTATCGTTATACGGCTGAGCAAAATCCGAAAACGTGAACATTCGTAAAAGGTTAAGTTGAACAGTCTTTTTGTAATCGAAGATAAAGACCCTGAATAATGATAAGGGTAGATTTTCCACGTCCAATTTATCTAAGGGATGTTACTTTCAAGTTATGGAATCTCAGTTTTACTTTTCTGGGCAGGAAAACAATGAAAATTACATCAAAATGTCAATAGCAAATCAAAAACCAAAGCAAAAGATACGACTCGTGGTGGATTCGAACCACCGACCACCTTTGCCATCAGAAATGTAGGCGTTCTGACCACTGAACTAACGAGTCCTGTTAACTGCAGCTGAAATACGCCATCCCGTTCGTCTAACGTGACGTCACGGTTCGATAGGGGCTGATGAGCTATAGAACGCAGTTTCTATACGTAGGACGGCGTTTGTATGAGTAGCATAAAATCGTTTCAGTGTTAAGATGTAGGTTTCCACCTATGAAGTTTATTTATGGTTGTTAAAATATGAGCTTTCTCGTAATTCGTATCTATTATATTGTTTGACCTTGAACCGGAAGACGCTGCGTTGGAAGGCCTCCCACTAGGTAGACCGATGACCTGGTGAAGGCTGCAGGGATCCGCTGGATGCGAGTCGCACGGGACCGGTCAATGTGGCGACACTTGGGGGAGGCCTATGTCCAGCAGTGGACGTCTTTCGGCTGAAATGATGATGATGATGATGATGATGATATTGTTTGAGGAAAATAATAAAAAAATGTAAATAAATAACAAAATAAAATAAAAAATTGTGAAAAAAAAAATAATATATGAATTGTGTTGTTGTTGCGTGTGTTTTGTATTTGTGAAATTGTTTTTGTTTTGTGTTGTAATTGTGTTGTTTGTGTTGTTGTGTTGTTAATTGTGTGTATTGTAATGTAATCAACTGTACATTTAACGACGACTTGAAAATCTATCGATTTGCAAATCTGACTAGTTAAATACTGTCAAGTTGTAAATGAGGGAGTTTAATGTGTTGTGAACCTAGCCAACCTAGGGCTCTGAAACCCTTGTTTGAGGGTTGTAAGTCTGTTGTCACAATCTGAATTAGTATCGTGATACGGCTGAGCAAAATCTGAAAACGTGAACATTCGTAAAAGGTTAAGATGAAGAATCTTTGTGTAATCGGAGACCATGAATAATGATAAGGGTAGATTTTCCACGTCAATTTTACCTAAGGGATTTTACTTTCAAGTTATGGAATCTCAGCTTTTCTTTTCTGGGCAGGAAAACAATAAAAATTGTATCAAAATGTCAACAGAAAATCAAAAACCAAAGCAAAAGATACGACTCGTGGTGGATTCGAACCACCGACCACCTTTGCCATCAGAAATGTAGGCGTTCTGACCACTGAACTAACAAGACCACAACCAAACCCTAACCCCCCCCCCCCCCCCCGCGAGGAGCATCCTCCCCCGCCTATGGCTCCGCCGCCGCTTGCGGTGCCGGAAGCGGACCACACCGATGACGACGTTCCGGAGGTGACTGGGGTAGACCTGAGAGTGGCGGTACGCAGGCTGAAGGCCAGAAATACCGCCCCGGGACCCGATGGCTTGCCTGGCAAAGCCTGGGTCCTGGCCTCTGAGGCTCTCGGGCCCCGACTGGAAGGGCTCCTAAGCGCATGCTTGGAGAGAGGCCAGTTCCCGCTTCGTTGGAAGACGGGGAAGCTGGTCCTCATCCGGAAGCCAGGGCGCCCTGCGGACTCTCCGTCCGCATACCGGCCCATCGTGTTGCTCGACGAGGTGGGCAAGCTCTTTGAAAGAGTTATTGCTAACCGCCTCGCCGGGCACCTCGCGGGGATGGGGCCGGATCTTGCGGTTGGACACGTCCACTTAAATCTGTGTGGTTATTTCTTCAAAATACCATCTCAGACATTAATTTACATGGTCCTCATATGACTTGAGCAATGTCTGGACTTTAAAAGAGACTGTGACCTCTTTTTTTTTTTTTTTTAGTATGGGAAATCATCAAATGACCCCCCCCGCTTCTGGGCGGAGCGGAAGGGAGTGTCAGACTTGTACTGACTAAAACCCATCCATGTTCCTTCTTTGCCCTTTGTGTTCCAGGGCCGCGGTATCTCTTTCAAACAGTCCCGCAGCCCTGGCAGGCATCGGCCCGTGCGGACCCCTACGTGGTTGCTGACATCTCTTTGAGGCGCGCGTGGAACACGAACGCGCCGTCGACATGGCCTGTCGTCATAAGACGGCCAGACGGCGAGCTAGCCCATAACTCGCCGTCCACAGGCCCGCGCCTACGGTGGCCGGGGGCCACCACGTGACCCCCCACGCCCAGGGCGTCTCCCGCGGCGGCTGGGACGTGAGGCTCTTTCCCTCTCACGTTCCGCCACCTCCTTCACTAGCATGACTGCTTCGCAGAAGGAGGCGACGGCTTCCCATTCCCTCTCGCTCCGGACCATGGCTTGAACCAGGGCCGGGCGCGAGAGGTCGCCGCCGCCAATCGCCTCTACGAGGACACGGCGCTGCTCCGCCCAAGCAGGGCAGGCCTCCACAGTGTGCTGCACCGTGTCCTCCGGACGATCCTTACAACGGAAACACCCGGGCGTTTCCTCCCGCCCGATTCGATGCAGGAACCTCCCGAAACAACCGTGTCCGGTGAGGACCTGCGTCAGGCGGAAGGTGAGGGCGCCGTGGCGCCTCTCTAGCCACTCCTCAAAGAGGGGACTTATCGCCACTATGGTGGCGTGCCCTGCACGGGGTTGCGACAGTCGCTCTCTCCATGTCACCATGAGATCGCGCCGGAGGTCTGTCCGCTGAGCGGCGATTTGCCGCGGCAGTGGAGTTTCCCCACGATCATGAATGTAGCCTGGTAGTTTATTATAAAAGCGTATACATTGGCATCTAAATGATCCACCTATTTTCTTGAGCCTTGTTGTGGGTACAATAAATTTATGTTTATTTCTTGTATTTATATTGTGAATATCAGAATATTTCTTAAACCGCTTTATATTTTTGTGAGCATACAAAAGGTTTTCATAAATGTATTGAGAAGGAACAGTCATTACAGTAATCTCCTTAAACTCTTCTCTGAGAGAGTGTCTCGGACTCAACTTATAAATTGATCGAACGGCCCTTTTCTGCAAAACAAAGATGGTCTGAATATCGGCGGCATTCCCCCTTATCAGAATGCCGTACGACATTACGCTATGAAAATTGCTGAAGTAACCTAATCGAGCTGTCTCTACATCGGTTAAATTACGAATTTTTCTAACTTGAGGAAAATAATAAAAAATTGGAAAAAAAAATGTATGAATTGTGAATTGTGTTGTTGTTGTGTGTGTTTTGTGTTTGTGTTGTGAAATTGTTTTTGTTTTGTGTTGTAATTGTGTTGTTTGTGTGTGTTTGTGTTGTTGTGTGGTTAATTGTGTGTAATGTAATGTAATCAACTGTACATTTAACGACGACTTGACAATTTGACGACTTGAAAATCGATTTGCAAATCTGACTAGTTAATAACTGTCAAGTTGGAAATGAGGGAGTTTAATGTGTTGTAACCTAGCCAACCTAGGGCTCTGAAACCCTTGTTTGAGGGTTGTAAGTCTGTTGTCACAATCTGAATTAGTATCGTAATACGGCTGAGCAAAATCTGAAAACGTTAACATTCGTAAAAGGAGAGAGTCTTTGTATAATCGAAAGCAAGTATCGCGAAAGAAGTATCGCGGAAAGACCATGAATAATGATAAGTGTAGATTTTCCACGTCCATTTTACCTAAGGGATTTTACTTCGAAGTCGTAGAATGTCAGCTTTGCGTTTATGTGTAGGAAAATAATGAAAATTATAAACAAATGTCAACAGAAAATCAAAAACCAAAGCAAAAGATACGACTCGTGGTGGATTCGAACCACCGACCACCTTTGCCATCAGAAATGTAGGCGTTCTGACCACTGAACTAACGAGTCCTCTTAACTGCAGCTGAAATACGCCATGCCCTTCGTCTACGTGACGTCACGGATCGATAGGAACTGCTGTACTATAGAACGTTTCTATACGTAGAATGGCGTCCCGTCGGCGCGCAGCGTCGCGTCGTTGCAAACTCTTTGTATAAGTAGTATAAAATAATCATAAGTCCAGTGTTAAGATGTAGGTTTCCAACTAAGAGGTTTATTTATGGTTGTTAAAATATGAACTTCCTCGGAGGACCACCCACCCTCCCGCTCGGGTCGATCTTTAGATTAAGCCGTGTTTACCTAAGTTGATCTGTCGATGGGTGACCACCCATTACATACCGAGTTTCCTCCGTGCCTCGGAAAGCACGTTAATCCGTTTGTCCCGGGTGTCATTTATAGATCTTTGACAGTCGTTAGGTAGTCAGTGGCTCAAAAAGTCTGACAACCAGTCTTACCAAGGAGTATCGAATTACCCAGTACTAACTGGGTTGTGGAAATCAGATAGGCAGTCGCTACATGTAAAATACAGGTATTCAGCTGCATCCGGTTAGACTGGAAGCCGACCCCAACATAGTTGGGAAAAGGCAGGCAGATGATGAAAATATGAACTTTCTCGTAGGTCGTATCTATTATATTGTTTGAGGAAAATTATAAAAAATTGTAAATAAATAACAAAATAAAATAAAAAAATTGTGAAAAAAAATGTATGAATTGTGAATTGTGTTGTTGTTATGTGTGTTTTGTGTTTGTGAAAATATTTTTGTTTTGTGTTGTAATTGTGTTGTTTGTGTGTGTTGTTGTGTTGTTAATTGTGTGTAATGTAATGTAATCAACTGTACATTTAACGACGACTTAAAAATCTGACGACTTGAAAATCTATCAATTTGCAAATCTGACTAGTTAAAAACGGTCAAGTTGGAAATGAGGGAGTTTAATGTGTTGTAACCTAGCCAACCTAGGGCTCTGAAATCCTTGTTTGAGGGTTGTAAGTCTGTTGTCACAATCTGAATTAGTATCGTGATACGGCTGAGCAAAATCCGAAAACGTGAACATTCGTAAAAGGTTAAGTTGAAGAGTCTTTGTGTAATCGGAGATAAAGACCACGAATAATGATAAGGGTAGATTTTCCACGTCCATTTTACCTATGGGATTTTACTTCCAAGTTATAGAATCTCAGCTTTTCTTTTGTGGGTAGGAAAACAATGAAAATTAAATGAAAATCTCAACAGAAAATCAAAAACTAAAGCAAAAGATACGACTCGTGGTGGATTCGAACCACCGACCACCTTTGCCATCAGAAATGTAGGCGTTCTGACCACTGAACTAACGAGTCCTGTAAACTGCAGCTGAAATACGCCATCCCCTACGTCTATGTGACGTCACGGATCGATAGGGGCTGATGTGCTATAGAACGCAGTTTCTATACGTAGGACGGCGTCGCGTCGGCACGCGGCGTCGCGTCGTTGCACTCTTTGTATGAGTAGTATAAAATAAGCATAAGTTCAGTGTTAAGATGTAGGTTTCCAACTAAGAGGTTTATTTATGGTTGTTAAAATATGAACTTCCTCGGAGGAGCTCGTGGCTAAATAATAACAGCCGCTCGGGGTCGATTTTTAGGTTAAGCCGTGCTTACCTAGGTTGGTCTGTCGATGGGTGACCACCCAGTACATACCGAGTTTCCTCCGTGCCTCGGAGAACACGTTAAGCCGTTTGTCCCGCTTGTCATTTATAGATCTTTGACAGTCGTTTGGTAGTCAGTGGCTCAAAAAGTCTGACAACCAGTCTTACCAAGGGCTATCGAATTACCCAGTACTAACTGGGTTGTGGAAGTCAGATAGGCAGTCGCTACATGTAAAATACAGGTATTCAGCTGCATCCGGTTAGACTGGAAGCCGACCCCAACATAGTTGGGAAAAGACTAGGCAGATTATGATAATATGAACTTCCTCGTGAGTCGTATCTTTTATATTGTTTGAGAAAAATAATAAGAAAATGTGAAAAAAAAAATATGTATGAATTGTGAATTGTGTTATTGTTGTGTGTGTTTTGTGTTTGTGAAATTGTTTTTGTTTTGTGTTGTTGGTGTGTGTATGTGTTGTTGTTTTGTTAATTGTGTGTAATGTAATGTAATCAACTGTACATTTAACGACGACTTGAAAATCTGACGACTTGAAAATCGATTTGCAAATCTGACTAGTTAAATACTGTCAAGTTGTAAATGAGGGAGTTTAATGTGTTGTAACCTAGCCAACCTAGGGCTCTGAAACCCTTGTTTGAGGGTTGTAAGTCTGTTGTCACAATCTGAATTAGTATCTTGATACGGCTGAGCAAAATCCGAAAACGTGATCATTCATAAAAGGTTAAGTTGAAGAGTCTTTGTGTAATCGGAGATAAAGAACATGAATAATGATAAGGGTAGATTTTCCACGTCCATTTTACCTAAGGGATTTTACTTCCAAGTTATAGAATCTCAGCTTTTCTTTTGTGGACAGGAAAACAATGAAAATGATATCAAAATTTCAACAGAAAATCAAAAACCAAAGCAAAAGATACGACTCGTGGTGGATTCGAACCACCGACCACCTTTGCCATCAGAAATGTAGGCGTTCTGACCACTGAACTAACGAGTCCTGTTAACTGCAGCTGAAATACGACATCCCCTTCGTCTACGTGACGTCACGGATCGATAGGGGTTGCTGTTCTATAGAACGCAGTTTTTATACGTAGGACGGCCTCTCGTGGACGTTGCGTCGTTGTGAACTCTTCACGCTCATACAAATGAGTATTAGCATAAATCGTTTCATAAATCATATTTATTTCTGAAAATTTATTTACAAAACTATTTTACACGTCACAACATTATTATTATTGTAGCTAGCCCATATTGTCCCACTGCTGGGCAAAGGCCTCCCTCCACTCCTTCCAAAGCTCGCGCTTCTGTGCTACTTCTTTCCAATTCTCAAGGAAGACATCCAGGTCGTCCCGCCATCTCCTTCGTGGTCTACCGCGACCCCGTGTCACTGTTTCAGGGCACCAATCCTGAGCTTTACGGGCCCACAGTTCGTTCGGCATACGACAGACATGTCCTGCCCAGTCCCATTTAAGTTGGGCAGCCTTTTGAGCCACGTCAACGATTTGCGTTTTGGAGCGCAGCGTAGTGTTTCGTACATGATCCGTCAATTTTACACCCAAGATACTGCGCTCCATAGCACGTTGGCAAACCTTGAGTTTGGACTTTTGGATGTTAGTCAAAGACCAAGTTTGTGCACCGTAGGTCAAGATGGGGAGAATACACATGTCCATTAGCTTTCGCTTCAGAAACATGGGTAGCGTGCCCTTAAAATACTCCCTCATGGACCAGTAACTCTTCCAGGCATTTTCAGTTCGTCTTGCAATTTCCTTATCTTGCCTTGCCTGGAAAGAGATTACTTGGCCCAAGTATATATATTCTTGGACAATTCTTGGATTTTTAAAACTAGATGGGGCCGGTGTTTCGTACCTGACTACTCTAAGAAGAAACATCCAAAACTAACTCAGAGGTCACAGTCTCTTTTAAAGTCAGGACATTTCTCAAGTCATATGAGGACCATGTAGATTAATGTCTGAGTTGGTATTTTGAAGAAATAACCACACAGATTTAAGTGGACCTGTCCAGACAGTGCAAGCATTTGTCAGTAATCGTATAGCTCGACTCGTAATCCAAGGAGCTCAACGACACGACGAACAATACCAAAGAAAGGACATTTGGGTAGGCCGCATAAAGTACTCAAACTGCCAGACAATCGTGAAACTAACTTATCAAAAAAATAACAATAATAGTATGACCCACGTAGTCCTGTATTCACAGTAATAAACAAAAAATATATATAAAACGACACTTGAAAAAGTAAATAAAGTCAAGAAAAAGAAAAAAAAAAATTAAACCACAGGTACTTGAAAAATTAAATAATGTCAACTAATGGAACAATAATTAATTTTAAAAAAATTAAAAAAAAGTCAAACAGTAATAAAATTAAAATAAAAAGGGTACAAATTCAATTTAATATCGGTTTCAATTGGAGCAGTTCAATCCCAAGCTTTTTTTGTCCTCGATATAATCCTTAACAGAATAGAAGGCTTTCTGGCAAAGTTTACGTTTTATAAAAATTTTGAATTTATTAAGGCTTAGTTCATGAATGTAGCCTGGTAGTTTATTATAAAAGCGTATACATTGGCATCTAAATGATCCACCTATTTTCTTAAGCCTTGTTGTGGGTACAATATATTTATGTTTATTTCTTGTATTTATATTGTGAATATCAGAATATTTCTTAAACCGCTTTACATTTTTGTGAGCATACAAAAGGTTTTCATAAATGTATTGAGAAGGAACAGTCATTACATTAATCTCCTTAAACTCTTCTCTGAGAGAGTGTCTCGGACTCAACTTATAAATTGATCGAACGGCCCTTTTCTGCAAAACAAAGATGGTCTGAATATCGGCGGCATTCCCCCATAACAGAATGCCGTACGACATTACGCTATGAAAATAGCTGAAGTAACCTAATCGAGCTGTCTCTACAGCTGCGTCAGTGATACGATGTAGGTTTCCACCTATGAGGTTTATTTATGGTTGTTAAAATATGAACTTCCTCGTAGGTCTTATCTATTATATTGTTTGAGGAAAATAATAAAAAATTGTGAAAAAAAATGTATGAATTGTGAATTGTGTTATTGTTGTGTGTGTTTTGTGTTTGTGAAATTGTTTTTGTTTTGTGTTGTAATTGTGTTGTTTGTGTGTGTTTGTGTTTTTGTGTGGTTAATTGTGTGTAATGTAATGTAATCAACTGTACATTTAACGACGACTTGAAAATTTGACGACTTGAAAATCGATTTGCAAATCTGACTAGTTAAAAACTGTCAAGTTGGAAATGAGGGCGTTAATGTGTTGTAACCTAGCCAACCTAGGGCTCTGAAACCCTTGTTTGAGGGTTGTAAGTCTGTTGTCACAATCTGAATTAGTATCGTGATACGGCTGAGCAAAATCCGAAAACGTGAACATTCGTAAAAGGTTAAGTTGAAGTGTCTTTGTGTAATCGGAGATAAAGACCATGAATAATGATAAGGGTAGATTTTCCACGTCCATTTTATCTAAGGGATGTTACTTTCAAGTTATGGAATCTCAGCTTTTCTTTTGTGGGTAGGAAAACAATGAAAATTATATCAAAATGTCAACAGAAAATCAAAAACCAAAGCAAAAGATACGACTCGTGGTGGATTCGAACCACCGACCACCTTTGCCATCAGAAATGTAGGCGTTCTGACCACTGAACTAACGAGTCCTGTTAACTGCAGCTGAAATACGCCATCCCCTTCGTCTATGTGACGTCATGGATCGATAGGGGCTGATGTGCTATAGAACACAGTTTCTATACGTAGGAAGGCGTCCCGTGGACATCGCGTCGTTGAGAACTCTTTGTATAAGTAGCATAAAATCGTTTCAGTGTTAAGATGTAGGTTTCCACCTATGAGGTTTATTTATGGTTGTTAAAATATGAACTTCCTCGTAGGATATATCTATAAATTGTTTGAGGAAAATAATAAAAAATTGTAAATATATAACAAAATAAAATAAAAAATTGTGAAAAAAATAAATTATGAATTGAGAATTGTGTTGTTGTTGTGTGTGTTTTGTGTTTGTGATTGTTTTTTTGTTTTGTGATGTAATTGTGCTGTCTGTGTGTGTGTTTGTGTTGTTTTGTGGTTAATTAATAATAATAATAATAATAAGTGCCATACTATAAGTATGTGCCCGACCCAGTTTTCGATGATGGTAATATCACGTTGTATTGGGATCGATCTATCGTCACTGACAGGACTATTGTTGCAAATAAACCTGACATTGTGGTGATAGATCGATTGGAGCGTCGCGCAATGATTGTTGATATAACGGTTCCGCATGACGAGAACCTCGTGAAAGCAGAGAAAGATAAACAATTCAAATATCTAGATCTGGCTCACGAGGTTGTCGACATATGGGACGTGAGTACAGCAGTCATTGTGCCGATAGTCGTGTCGGCCAATGGCTTAATAGCCAATACCCTCGACCAACATCTGAGGAGGCTCTCGCTTGGCAGCTGGATCAAGGGCTTGATTCAGAAAGCAGTACTTCTGGACACGGCGCGTATCGTTAGGAGGTTCCTCTCTCAAGAGCCCTGACCACCGGTAGCTCGGACCCTGTTCCTGATGCCGGTGGGCTACTATGTTTTATATTTTTAAATGTTTTTTTATTTTTTTTTATATAGAAATATTTAAAAATGTAAATTATATGTTGATAAAATGAATAAAGGAATAATAATAATATTCCACAACTATCACACATCGCCGTCTAGTCTCAAGCTAAGCAGAGCTTGTGTTATGAGTACTAGACAACTGATAAACATACTTATATATTTCTAAATACATACATATATAGATAAATTACACCCAGACACAGAACAAATGATCAATTGTGTGTAATGTAATGTAATCAACTGTACATTTAACGACGACTTGAAAATCTATTGATTTGCGAATCTGAGTAGTTAAAAACGGTCAAGTTGTAAATGAGGTAGATTAATGTGGTGTAACCTAGCCAACCTAGGGCTCTGAAACCCTTGTTTGAGGGTTGTAAGTCTGTTGTCACAATCTGAATTAGTATCGTGATACGGCTGAGCAAAATCTGAAAACGTGAACATTCGTAAAAGGTTAAGTTGAAGAGTCTTTTTGTAATCGAAGATAAAGACCATGAATAATGATAAGGGTAGATTTTCCACGTCCAATTTATCTAAGGGATGTTCATCATTCATCATCATTTCAGCCGAAAGACGTCCACTGCTGGACATAGGCCTCCCCCAAGTGTCGCCACATTGACCGGGCCCGTGCGACTCGCATCCAGCGGATCCCTGCAGCCTTCACCAGGTCATCGGTCCACCTAGTGGGAGGCCTAAGGGATGTTACTTTCAAGTTATGGAATCTCAGCTTTTCTTTTCTGGGCAGGAAAACAATGAAAATTACATCAAAATGTCAATAGCAAATCAAAAACCAAATCAAAAGATACGACTCGTGGTGGATTCGAACCACCGACCACCTTTGCCATCAGAAATGTAGGCGTTCTGACCACTGAACTAACGAGTCCTGTTAACTGCAGCTGAAATACGCCATCCCCTTCGTCTACGTGACGTCACGGATCGATAAGAACTGCTGTACTATAGAACGCAGTTTCTATACGTAGAACGGCGTCCAGTCGGCACGCGGCGTCGCGTCTTTGCCCATTTTTTGTATGAGTAGTATAAAAGAAGCATAAGTTCAGTGTTAAGATGTAGGTTTCCAACTAAGAGGTTTATTTATGGTTGTTAAAATATGAACTTCCTCGGAGCAGCTCGTGGCTAAATAATAACAGCCGCCCGGATCGATCTTTAGGTTAAGCCGTGCTTACCTAGGTTGGTCTGTCGATGGGTGACCACCCAGTACATACTGAGTTTCCTCCGTGCCTCGGAAAGCACGTTAAGCCGTTTGTCCCCGGTTGTCCTTATACAGGGTGTAAACAGACCTCTTTTTTTTGGGGTGAAAAGTCACATTTTACGGTAGGATTCGAAGGAAAGCACTTAAAGCATGGTGCTGATGGATGGATTGAATAGTACGGGGGTCGTGGAGGTGTTTAAAGTAAAAATCTTACATTAAAAACATGTATTTAAAAAAAAATACTTGTGAATAAGTTGGAACTTTGACCCCCAATATCTCCGTAACTAGAAGGTTCCCAGGTAGGGTCTAGAACAAAAAACTGATCACAAAGACGGGGCGAACAAGTGCCTTTCAGCTATGTTAAGGGTCTATTTACACCCTTTAGATCTTTGACAGTCGTTACGTAGTCAGTGGCTCAAAAAGTCTGACAACCAGTCTTACCAAGGGGTATCGAACTACCCAGTACTAACTGGGTTGTGGAAGTCAGATAGGCAGTCGCTACATGTAAAATATGGGTATTCAGCTGCATCCGGTTAGACTGGAAGCCGACCCTAACACAGTTGGGAAAAGGCTAGGCAGATGATGAAAATATGAACTTCCTCGTTGTTTGAGGAAAATAATAAGAAAATGTGTAATCAACTGTACATTTAACGACGACTTGAAAATCTGACGACTTGAAAATCTATCGATTTGCAAATCTGACTAGTTAAATACTGTCAAGTTGTAAATGAGGGAGTTTAATGTGTTGTAACCTAGCCAACCTAGGGCTCTGAAACCCTTGTTTGAGGGTTGTAAGTCTGTTGTCACAATCTGAATTAGTATCGTGATACGGCTGAGCAAAATCCGAAAACGTGATCATTCATAAAAGGTTAAGTTGAAGAGTCTTTGTGTAATCGGAGATAAAGAACATGAATAATGATAAGGGTAGATTTTCCACGTCCATTTTACCTAAGGGATTTTAATTCCAAGTTATAGAATCTCAGCTTTTCTTTTGTGGACAGGAAAACAATGAAAATGATATCAAAATTTCAACAGAAAATCAAAAACCAAAGCAAAAGATACGACTCGTGGTGGATTCGAACCACCGACCACCTTTGCCATCAGAAATGTAGGCGTTCTGACCACTGAACTAACGAGTCCTGTTAACTGCAGCTGAAACACACCATTCCCTTCGTCTATGTGACGTCACGGATCGATAGGGGTTGTTGTATTATAGAACGCAGTTTCTATACGTAGGACGGCGTCCCGTGGACGTAGCGTCGCGTTGTTACGAGTCTTTGTATGAGTACTACCATAAATCGTTTCAGTATTAAGATGTAGGATTCCACTTATGAGGTTTATTTGCTCAGAAATAACTAGATCCCATGACACAGGGTAACCTAGTGTGGGGTCTAGCGCTACTTTATTGCACAATATCTTTATTTATTTTTTCTACTATCTTGTATTTGTTGTGCTTATCATGTCATCCAAATGTGTCTAAATAAATAAATAAAAGAAAAAAAAAATTATGGTCGTTAAAATATGAACTTCCTCGTAGGTCATATCTATTATATTATTTACAACAAATCATTAATCTATACATATAATAAAATCTTTGTTTGTCGGTTTGTCTGTTCGTTTGGGTTGAGGAAAATAATAAAAAAATGTAAATAAATAACAAAATAAAATAAAATATTGTGAAAAAAATAATGTATGAATTGTGAATTGTGTTATTGTTGTGTGTGTTTTGTGTTTGTGAAATTGTTTTTGTTTTGTGTTGTAATTATGTTGTTTGTGTGTGTTTTTTTTGTTGTGTGATTAATTGTATGTAATGTAATGTAATCAACTGTACATTTAACGACGACTTGAAAATCTAACGACTTGAAAATCTATCGATTTGCGAATCTGACTAGTTAAAAACTGCCAAGTTGGAAATGAGGGAGTTTAATGTGTTGTAACCTAGCCAACCTAGGGCTCTGAAACCCTTGTTTGAGGGTTGTAAGTCTGTTGTCACAATCTGAATTAGTATCGTGATACGGCTGAGCAAAATCTGAAAACGTGAACATTCGTAAAAGGTTAAGTTGAAGAGTCTTTGTGTAATCGGAGATAAAGACCATGAATAATGATAAGGGTAGATTTTCCACGTCCATTTTACCTAAGGGATGTTACTTTCAAGTTATGGAATCTCAGCTTTTCTGTTGTGGGCAGGAAAACAATGAAAATTTTATCAAAATGTCAACAGAAAATCAAAAACTAAAGTAAAAGATACGACTCGTGGTGGATTCGAACCACCGACCACCTTTGCCATCAGAAATGTAGGCGTTCTGACCACTGAACTAACGAGTCTTGATAACTGCAGCTGAAATACGCCATCCCCTTCGTCTACGTGACGTCACGGTTCGCTAGGGGCTGATGAGCTATAGAACGCAGTTTCTATAAGTCCCGTGGACGTTGCGTCGTTGCCAACTTTTTGTATGAGTACTAGCATAAAATCGTTTAAGTGTTAAGATGTAGGTTTCCAATTATGAGGTTTATTTATGGTTGTTAAAATATGAACTCTTTCGTAGGTTGTATCTATTATATTGTTTCAGGAAAATAATAAAAAATTGTAAATAATTAAAAAATTGTGAAAAAAAAAATGTAGGTATGTAAAAATTGTGAATTGTGTTGTTGTTGTGTGTGTTTTGTGTTTGTGAAATTGTTTTTGTTTTGTGTTGTAAATGTGTTGTTTGTGTGAGTTTGTGTTGTTGTGTGGTTAATTGTATGTAATGTAATGTAATCAACTGTACATTTAATGATGCCTTGAAAATCTGACGACTTGAAAATCTAAGGTTTTGCAAATCTGATTAGTTAAATACTGTCAAGTTGTAAATGAGGGAGTTTAATGTGTTGTTACCTAGCCAACCTAGGGCTCTGAAACCCTTGTTTGAGGGTTGTAAGTCTGTTGTCACAATCTGAATTAGTATCGTGATACGGCTGAACAAAATCCGAAAACTTGAACATTCGTAAAAGGTTAAGTTGAAGAGTCTTTTTGTAATCGGAGATAAAGACCATGAATAATGATAAGGGTAGATTTTCCAAGTCCATTTTACCTAAGGGATTTTACTTTCAAGTTATGGAATCTCAGCTTTTCTTTTCTGGACAGGAAAACAATGAAAATTTTATCAAAATGTCAACAGAATATCAAAAACTAAAGTAAAAGATACGACTCGTGGTGGATTCGAACCACCGACCACCTTTGCCATCAGAAATGTAGGCGTTCTGACCACTGAACTAACGAGTCCTGTAAACTGCAGCTAAAATACGCCATCCCCTTCGTCTACGTGACGTCACGGATCGATAGGGGCTGATGTGCTATAGAACGCAGTTTCTGTACGTAGAACTTATCCCGTCGGCGCGCGGCATCGCGTCGTTGCACTCTTTGTATGAGTAGTACAAAATAAGCCAAAGTTCAGTGTTAAGATGTAGGTTTCCAACTAAGAGGTTTATTTATGGTTGTTAAAATATGAACTTCCTCGGAGGAGCTCGTGGCTAAATAATAACACCCGCCCGGATCGATCTTTAGGTTAAGCCGTGCTTACCTAGGTTGGTCTGTCGATGGATGACCACCCATTACATACCGAGTTTCCTCCGTGCCTCGGAAAGCACGTTAAGCCGTTGGTCCCGGGTGCCATTTATAGATCTTTGACAGTCGTTAGGTAGTCAGTGGCTCAATAAGTGTGACAACCAGTCTTACCAAGGGGTATCGAATTACCTAGTAACTGGGTTGTGGAAGTCAGATAGGCAGTCGCTCTATGTCAAATACAGGTATTCAGATGCATCCAGTTAGACTGACAGCCGACCCGAACATAGTTGGGAAAAGGCTAGGCAGATGATGAAAATATGAACTTCATATGAACTTCCTCGTTGTTTGAGGAAAATAATAAGAAAATGTGTAATCAACTGTACATATAACGATGACTTGAAAATCTATCGATTTGCAAATCTGACGAGTTGAAAATCTGACGAGTTGAAAATCTATCGAGTTGCAAATCTGACGAGTTGAAAATCTATCGAGTTGCAAATCTGACGAGTTGAAAATCTGACAAGTTATTATTTATTTATTTACTCCAAACATACAAATATCCTTACAGGCTAGACCCAATGCGATATTGTAGCACACTTAAACAGTTATTTAATAGCATAGCAAATTCTATATGTAGCTGTTCTGGTAATGAGGGAGTTTAATGTGTTGTTACCTAGTCAACCTAGAGCCACCTAGGGCTCTGAAATCCTTATTTGAGGGTTGTAAGTCTGTTGTCACAATCTGAATTAGTATCGTGATACGGCTGAGCAAAATCCAAAAACGTGAACATTCATAAAAGGTTAAGTGGAAGACTCTTTGTGTATTCGGAGATAAAGACCACGAATAAGGGTAGATTTTACACGTCCATTTTATCTAAGGGATTTTACTTCCAAGTTATAGAATCTCAGCTTTTCTTTTGTGGGTAGGGAAACAATGAAAATTATATCAAAATGTCAACACAAAATCAAAAACCAAATCAAAAGATACGACTCGTGGTGGATTCGAACCACCGACCACCTTTGCCATCAGAAATGTAGGCGTTCTGACCACTGAACTAACGAGTCCTGTAAACTGCGGCTGAAATACGCCATCCCCTACGTCTATGTGACGTCACGGATCGATAGGGGTTGTTGTGCTATTGAAGGCAGTATCTACGTAGGGCGCTTTGCGTGCTGTCGTTGTAAACTCTATGTACTTAGTTTAAGATCGTTTTAGATTTGTTAACGAGTTCCATTCGTTTTATCCCGAGCCACCGTAGGTTTCTGAAACATTTTTTCGCGACACACAATCTGAATTACACACATCCAAAATGTCTAGGGATATTTTAGTTATTCACGTATTTAAACGAAACTAAAAATAAATAAAAAATAAAATAATTTCTTAAAGGATCCTCATATCAAAGTGCGCAGAATTTTATACTCTTACAACATTTTCGATAAAAAACTTGGGGTTTTTAGATAAAAATAAAAAAAGTTAAAATTTTGCTAAAATTAGACTTACTTTTTTTGGTGCACAGAACAGATAGGTAACAAAATTAAATTAAACAATAAATTTCGCATAAAATAAAAAATAACAAACTGTAGGAACACCTCGGATGTTTCTAACACATCTGCAAAGATTATTCATGCTCAAAACGAAGTTGTCAAGTTCGCCTTCTGGTGCCAGGCACCAGGTCCGACGAAAATGCATTCAAAGTAAACTTTTCGGCACCAGATTCTCGGGAATATTCATAAACACCTTTGTTGTAGCATATTCCAGGCGTGCTTAGCAGGATTTAAATCTGGGGACTGCGTGAGCCAGTCCAGGTCCGCTTCATTATGCTGCTGTAGCCTCTTGAGTCGTAGTTGGGCATAAAATCTTGACCCATTTGCAACCGGTGTAGTTAGAATACAAGTGCCAGCCTCGGTATGGTCGTAGAACCAAAAATTCGAAGACATGTGACATCTACCAACCCGCACTGGGACCGTGTGGTGGATATTTTACGAGTTAAGTAATAAATAAAGAGCAACTAGTTAATAAATAAAGAAACGTTTATTGATATAGATCGATTTCTATTGCCAGTCCACGGTCAGAGGTACTATGTCGGCGAGTCGTCGTCGGCACAAAAGCAGACTCCTCGCGAGCCCTTGTTGTGGTACTTGTGGATGCTGGCTTGGTATTGGTACCTACCGAATACACAGAGAAATATTATCAAACCATTTACAGTCCTTCCTTCCACAGTTATTTAAGAGGGAACAGGTTCATAAAATCAAGATCTGCTGTAGTCATGTCAATGTCATTTACTTTTTTTCAGCAACTAATAAGGGCAGGGGCAGGCTTGACGCAGTGCGACGGCATTTTGTTTCTTGAATTTTTTTTCAAATTCCTCGCAGGCCTTGTACCCTCTTAACCACTGATTTTACATTTCTTTCAAAATGAAAATGATCTTTATCTAGTTACAATAAAGCTGTGCCTTCCTGAAGGCCAACGCACACCGGGTACGGCACAATTTTATCTTTATCCGACGTAAATTCGTAGGTAGCTAGTGGTAAAAAGATATATATTCCAATGTTTAGAGATCGACACCAAGGCATCAAAGGATTCCTTACGCGGTATTGAACATTGAAATCTGTATCTTGGTTTATATAGGAAGACTGGTATTGACCGATACTTAAACACGTGATTGTACTCATGATATCAAACAACTCCCCCAAAGAAACTTTTTTTTTATACTCATTCACTTTCTTCAGAATACCACAACAGCGGAGCATTAGGGAACGGGCTTGCGAGCCGCGCGGGTGCTCTGCCTACCCACTATCGCTCAGTACGATAGTAATGAAAAAGAACGGCGTCATGCGGCTAACAGCTGATAGGTAACAGGCGCGCGCACGCGAATTTCATACGGCCCGCTGTTGTGTTATTGTGATAAAAATGAGTATTCAAAAAAAATTCTTTGTTTTTTAAAGTTGTCTGTTATCATGAGTACAATCACGTGTTTAAGTATCGGTCACAATTACCAGTCACCCTATATCTGTTCGGTTGATGTTAACCATAACGTAGGTGCAACACACCAGTGCCTAACCCTTCGGGGATTATGGGCGGGAAATTATGCTGTTAATACATCCATAAATAAACTTTTTTCCATGTGGGAGGCTGAAACTACAGGACGCCACCTGTTTACGTACTCCTTTCGCCTTGTCCACGTTCATACATCTAGTCTAGTCATACTGCACGCTGCACGCTGTACGTACGTTGACTTGGGCTTGGTTCCGCGTCCTCATCGCTTACACTGGCTGTTGTCTTCACTTCTTCAGCATTGAAAGTGAACGTAGCATCCTTGTAGTTGCCGTAGCCGTCACACTCAATATCGGACCCCGTGCGACATCGCTCGCGGGCACAATCTGCGAAGACTCGGATGAAATGAAAAAAGCAAAGAAATATTAGATCTCTTACTATAAGCTAGATAATCTTGGCTATGCATAAATATAAATTAGCTATACATAAATATAAATTGGCTATACATAAATATGAATTGGCTGCTATACATAAACATAAATTATCTATATACAACATTAGTTTTAGTATATGCGAAACCTGATACACGAGTCTAGTATTTTTATGTAAAGAATCTATGTACAAAATTTCAAAACTACAAAGTTATAAGCTTGTTCTGTTACCTATTTGTCCTCACAAAATCGTGGTCACCACGCAGCGCGCGCCTCCAGCGTCGTCATGAGCTCATTGATAATAATAATTTGGCAGTAGGTACCTAAATTATTGCGATAGGTACTTAAAGTCGCTCGGTGTCCAACTTTTAACTTTATTAAATATTTTTGGGAAAAAATTTAACATGGTTTAAAAATTATTGGAATCGATTCACATACTTATTCTGAACGAACTATATTTAGGTTTCGCATATACTAAAAATAATGTTGTATATAAATAATGGCTATGCATTCTGAAAGTTGACAACGTCTCAAGTAGCTGTCAAATAATATTACTGCATCAAATTACGATTTATCGCTCTATCTATGATGCACTACAGTTTTGGTTGGGAATAGCAATGAAACAACTGAATTAGGTTTTGTTATAGTTTTAGGGGTAAAAGGCACCTACATTACACAGAGTGAAAAACAGGAAGCGGGTTAGGGGCTGTCTCCACGAGCGAGAGAATCGCGGCGATATTATCGTATAGAAATACAGGGCACGACGATAATATCGCCGCGATTCTCTCGCTCGTGGAGATGTCCCCTAAGAGAAGTACCATACTAACCACAGTTCATATTGGAGACCTCAACTCGCGGCACTTTGATGCCTATTATGAAGCTGCCATCCTCAAGCGCACAGTAACAAACGAAACGACGGCACTGCACATAGAGAAAAGCACTCTTATTTTTATCACTCTTAGGGTGCGTTTCCAATGCAGCGGAGACGAGCAGGATTATAAGAGGTTACGGACGAGTTGCGCGGTTACATGGATTTCAATGATGCACCTATCATCATTCTCTTGCCCTTATCCCAATTCTTTTGGGGTCGGCGCAGCATGTCTTCTTCTTCCATACTTCTCTATTACTCGTCATCTCATCATACACATCCTTTGTTGCCATATCATTAATTTACCATATCGATCTATATCAATATACGCTTCTTTATTTCAATGATGCACCCGCCAGTGAAAATCTTAGAAGTCTCAGTCGTGGCGGTAACCAATACGATTGCCGCCTCGTCAAGTAGCAACAAAAAGAATAATCGACAGCTGCCAGTGATTTAACGGTTACTACAAGAATCTATATAAATAAATAAAATTGAAGCGTCTGTTTGTAATTAAAAAATTGCTGATTGCTACTGAATTCATATGTAAGTATAAACAAAACTGCTGGACCAATTTTGATCTGATATTATAAGGAGTAACTACTTTTATTTTAGAAAAAAAGATTATGGTTCCGTGGGTGCGTGTTAGGGTTTGTGTGATGGATGGATTGTGTGAAGACTGATATAAAAGAGAAAGGAGTAAATGATGCCGTGACGTCTGACAGGGGAGAATGGAAGAAGAAAAGGTGTTGCGCCGACCCCAAATAGAATGGGACAAGGGCAGGAAGATGATGATGATATTGTTGATGATGATGATGATGATGATGATGACGATTAGGGTACCGTGAAAAAAAATTAAACACCATGGAATCGTAAACAAATTCAAATAGAGAAGTAAAATTTTATAACAATTGCACGCGGACGAAGTTTGCGGGCAACAGCTGTAGCCAATATTTGCGAGGACGAGAGCAGCGAAATCGAAATTTTTTCCTTGAATATATTAGATTATCTTTTGACCATTAATACTATTTAAGTCGGAATAAATAGATCTCTCTATTAGAAGTCGAGTCATGGTAATTATTGTTAGGTTTCTCGTTTTTTATTTTGGTATTTGTTAAAATATGTATTAGTTTATTTTATTTTTTTTGTTTAAGTGTATTAGTATCATTATAAGTGCCTATATAAATTTTCGAAAGCAGGAAGTTATTTTAAATATATTTATTTTGTACCCTATCACAATGTTTTCTTATTTAATCCAAAGTTTGACTGGTAGAGAATGCCTTGTGGCATTAAGTCCGCCTATGTACCACTATTGTACATGAAGTTTAAATAAATAAATACAGACAGATAGACAAGCTACTGGGGGTGGCCCTGTTAACCATTGGCCCCATACAGCCCACTTCTTTGCAAAAAAATGGCCAGTCTCCCCATTCGTTCCACCTGCTAAAAATCTCCCACCTGAATTTGAGCTGCTATGGCTGACCCGGAAGTCTTTAAATAGAAAACGAACCCAGGTTGACCGAAGCAAAGAAAACTAGCTCAAGTGGAGGTTTATTGATGATGACTCTGCCCTGAACTGTAACTGTGATGGTGTTCCATAAACGATGGGGCACTTAATATCTTGTCCTGCGTGTCCTATCGCTTGTTCATTACAGGAACTGATGGACGCTACGGACGACGATAAACTCGTAGCACAGTTCTGGACTGACACAATTTAGATTGCCACCGACACGCTAATAAGAAGTAGTTACTATGCAAGGTGTAAACAGACTCTTCACAAAGCCGTCAACCAAGCATTCTGCACATCAAACTAAGTAACTCTAAGCACTTTTTTTTGGTATGACTCAATGTAAAGCGCTCAATTGAGCTGATTCATTGATTAGTACGGGGGTCATGGAGGTATTTAAAGTTAAAGTGATAACATTATAAACTTGTATTTTTTAAACTTGTTAAAAAGTAGGAACGCTGACCCCCAATATCTCCGTAACTAGAAGTTGTGGTCCCTACCTGGGGAAGGTCATGATCGTCCACAACAAACAATTATCGCAATGACGGGGAGAACAAGTGCCTTTCGGCTTCATAAAGGGTATTTTTACACCCATTAGAGCATACATACCTGCACAGGAGCGTATAGCCACAATGGGGTACACTGTGGGGCATTGAAATGCAAATGTCCTTCAGGACCATACCTCTTCTTGAAATACTTCAACTCACGCTTGCACGGCTCTGGTAGTAAGAGAAAATAAAATTGAATTGGTGATCGCAGGAGCACCACAATCGCACTAATACGGCCAATACGAATCAAGTAATAATAAACCTAATGCCTTTCCTCTGGTGCCGTCGGCAATAAAAAGTTTGGGAGTCACTCCTGAAAAAGCTGGGTCAGTAACATAACGCCAGTAATCTCCAAAGGGTTAGGCAGAGAGTTATCTAATAGTACACCCATATTTTGCCAGTTTCATTTAAGTCCCATGTAATAGGGGGCGAGCATATTGCCATATTGCGATCAAAAGGTCACTAATCCAGACTCCGTGGCTACTACTGAAAAATTCCTCATGGAAAATCCCAACAACATTTCGCACGATCTGGGAATTGAACCCTCATGCTTATCTGTCTGCGACCATTAGATTAATAAGGACTTCCGAAAATTCGTGGTTGATAATAAGTTACCAATACCATTAGCCAACTCTTCAATTTCGTCCCTCTTCCGTCGGCTACCGACGGTGGGCTGCACCATGTGTATGTCCTCACAGAGACCCTGTCTGCAGACCAGCCCGTCATCACAGCCCGGCTCCAAGAACTCCTCTTCTACCTGGACATTAAAAAAATACGAGACTCTTATTAAAAAATCGATGGCAATCTAAATTGTGCCAGAATAGTCCAGAAGGAGCTCAGAATTTGGGGCCTTCAGTAGTGTCCATCAGTTTCTGAATGAATAAACAACAGGGCACGCTGGATACAACACTAAATGCCCCATCGTTTGTGGACCAGGACCACCAGTATGAGGCTTACTTATGAGGCTTGATGCTCATGTCTTATGTTACTTAGATCAGCAAGACGTTTTTTTCTTCCAATCTTCCTTGTTATCCGACACACTTTCAACTCATACACTGCTTGTTAGGCTTGCGTCACCAAATTTCAAAAAACGGAACCCATACAGATTCGTCCTGCCCGTCTGTATGTCAGTATATCACAGCCATTTTACTCCGAGACTGTTGGCACCAAACAGTTGAAATTTTGAGAGTAGGTGTCTCCTATGGAACCGCTTCATAAAAGTATGTGAAAATTTGAAAAAAGGGGGTAGCCCTCCATACATATAACAAAGGGTTGCAAAAAAACATCTTCGTATTTAACTGTGGTGGTCAGTCTTGAAAATTGATATATCCAGGTTCCTTAAATTTTTTTTTTCTTAAGGCAATGGTTGATGACCATTTCGCTTCCAAATCTTTAAAAATTGTGTCCTGCCCCTCCTATAAGGTGGTTTCCCTCCCTGCCTCATCTTGCAGGTTGTAAGTCCGATGTGCGTGCAGTGCAGCACCGATTTTTAAATGCAGGACACCGCGGCGGCACCGTTCAGGCGACGCTACGTGTGGAACGTTACGGCACTAACTCCATGACTGCTATTGAGAAATTTCTGGTAGAAAAAGCCAATAACACTGTTGCACCGCCTGGGAATCGAAGACCAACGACCGATCTACAGACTCAATATTAAGATCTAGAGATGATAATTTTCAAACCACGGTGTGGTTGAAAATTTCAATTGTAATCACTGACGTCTCGCACTGGCACATTGAACATCAATATAAAGCTTGAAAGGTCTCGACTGATGAAGTCTACGCTCCGTCCAGCACAGATCCAGATCCAAAACCCCGAGAGCTTTCAGCTTGAACTCCAGAATCGTTTCGAGTGCCTAGGAAGCTCAGTGGACGAATACAACGATGGGTTCGTGGAAACTGTCCACACGACTGGGTCTAAGTTTTTCAAGACACGTCGTGCACACAACAAAAAACTCTCTGATCATACTCTCGAGCTCATGAAGGAGCGGCGTGAGATGATCCTGCAGTCTTCAGATGAGGTGTGGAAATACCGGCAGCTCAATAGACGGATCTCTAAATCCTTGAAGAGCGACCTCCGCCGCTTTAATACCGAGCGTATTAAAGACGCTATTGAGCGGAATAAAGGCTCCAAGGTATTTTAAAGAGATCTGGCTATTGCGCAGAGCCAGCTAACGAAACTGAAGACCGACGATGGCAGGATCGTATCCGCCAAACCGGAGCTGCTGAGGGAGATCGAGAGTTTCTATGGGCAGTTGTACACTTCAACTAGAAATCCTGTTGCAACTCTAGCTAACAACCCAAGAGCTAGACTGACCCGACACTATACCGAAGACATTCCGGATGTCAGCCTGTACGAGATTAGGATGGCTCTTAAACAGCTTAAAAACAACAAGGCACCGGGTGATGACGGAATTACGGCCGAACTCCTGAAGGCGGGTGGAAAACCGGTACTTAAGGCCCTTCAGAAGCTGTTTGATTCCGTCATACTCGAGGGGAAAACGCCGCAGGCATGGTGCAGGGGTGTGGTGGTATTCTTCTTCAAAAAGGGCGACAATGCCCGACTGAAGAACTATAGGCCCATCTCACTTCTAAGCTATGTCTACAAGTTGTTCTCAAGAGTCATCACGAATCGTCTCGCGCGCAGGTTTGACGATTTTCAGCCTCCCGAACAAGCCGGATTCCGAAAAGGCTTTAGCACCGTAGACCACATACATACGCTGCGGCAGGTTATACAGAAGACCGAAGAGTATAACCTGCCTGTCTGCTTGGCGTTTGTGGACTACGAGAAAGCCTTCGATTCGATCGAGAATTGGGCTGTACTGCAGTCTCTCCAACGGTGCCAAATCGACTATCGGTACATCGAGGTGTTGAAGTGTTTGTACAAAAACGCCACCATGTCAGTCCGACTTCAGAACCAGACCTCAGAACCTATCCTTCTGCAGCGAGGTGTAAGACAGGGAGACGTCATATCTCCGAAACTGTTCACCGCTGCACTGGAGGATATCTTCATGGTTCTGGACTGGAGAGGGCTAGGCATCAACGTCAATGGCGAGTACATCTCTCACCTTCGGTTTGCCGACGATATAGTGGTCATGGCTGAGACCATGGAGGACCTCAGTACAATGCTCGATGACCTTAGTAGAGCTTCCGAAAAAGTGGGTCTTAAAATGAACATGGAAAAAACCAAAATTATGTTGAATACCCATGTAACACCCACTCCTATCAAGATCGGAGACTCTACACTCGAAGTTGTAGACGATTATGTCTACCTTGGACAAACGATCCAGTTAGGTAGGTCTAACTTCGAGAAAGAGGTCAATCGTCGAATCCGACTCGGCTGGGCAGCGTTCGGGAAGTTGCGTGGTATCTTCTCGTCCAACTTACCGCAGTGTCTCAAGACGAAGGTCTATGACCAGTGCGTGTTGCCAGTGATTACATACGGGACCGAAACGTGGTCGCTTACAATGGGCCTTATCAGAAGGCTTAAAGTCACCCAAAGGGCCATGGAGAGGGCTATGCTCGGAGTTTCCTTGCGTGATCGAATCAGAAATGAGGACATCCGCAAGAGAACCAAGGTAACCGACGTAGCCCGAAGAATAGCCAAACAGAACGGATGGCCGATGGGGCCGAAAAGTTCTGGAGTGGCGACCGCGAACCGGAAGACGCTGCGTTGGAAGGCCTCCCACTAGGTGGACCGATGACCTGGTGAAGGTTGCAGGGATCCGCTGGATGCGAGTCGCACGGGACCGGTCAATGTGGTGACACTTGGGGGAGGCCTATGTCCAGCAGTGGACGTCTTTCGGCTGAAATGTTGAATCACTGACGGATCTTATGGAAATAACTATCGGATCTGAGTAGAACTTGCAGAATTGCAATTCATTTATGGATTCGTCTAGTTAGGTTACGTCAACTTGTGTGAATTGCGTCATAGACAGCCACTATTTAAATTGTTTCCTGACGTATATTTTCTTTTATTTTTTCATTCGAAGCACCTACTTTTTTATTACAGACTTGCTTTTGCCCGCAGCATCGCTCGAGTATAGGTCGGAAATTGTCCCACGTGACCGTTCGAACTACAAGGATAAACAATATTCTGTCCTTACCCTGGCTATGGGCTTCTGTGTGCCAAATTTTATTGAAATTCGTTGAGCCGTTTACACATGAAACGGTAACAGACAAAGCGACTGACAGACAAAGTTACTTGCGTATTTTTAATATTATTATACAGGGTATAATCACTATGGAACCTCGCGCACTACGCGGCCACGACCACGAATTTGGGCCGCAAAAGCGACTTTTGGCCGAAACCAGGAAAAAAAGTTCCAGCTGGCATAGCACCTCCACATGTTCGAAGAGAAGTCGCAAGTGCAGTGGAGAAACAAACAGGAGTTGAACAGCAGACCCGCATTATACGGTGCCCAACTGCCAAAGCAACGGCTTAAAAGCAGGCACAGTTTTTTAAAAACCGCAGCATCCCTGTCAGGAGACCCGGCCGACGCCCGATGTGAGCTGTGGGAAAATAGCTGTCACCTCCCACTCACTACTTACCACCAAGTGAGCATCTTCCTGCAGGGTCTAACCTTCCATGGTCTACCTGGAAGTCCTTGAACCGTCTTCGAACTCAAGTAGGAAGATGTAACTCGAACCTCGTTAAAGGGCTGCCGCAATGAAACAGCAGCGGGCTGCCGTTGTGGAGCTGTGTCACATACTATACTCCATCTCCTATCCTGCCCTTTTAGCCCAAAACATGTAGCCGAAGTGACCTTTGCGCTGCCACCGACGACGCGGTGGAAGTAGCGAAGTTCTGGGCTAACAAAATATAAAAATTGTCGTGCCAGCGACACTAAGAAGAGGAAGAGAAGCAAACAGTTTGGTCGCAGGACCGGGTGTCCGACCAGTTTTGTTCAAGACAGCTACCGGTCATGCGACGAATCGTGATCGTGGCCGCGTAGTGCGCGAGACCCCTAAAAACGCAATATCACAATGGCTGGAAAACTTTCCATCAGGTTGAATAAAAAAAATGGACTGCGCATACAAAGCATCGCATCGGCTGACGCAGTTTGTATGATTTGCATGAAGAGCAAGTGGACGCCCTTAGAAAATTTGTCCAGTTAAATGGGTCTGAATCACCACCTAGGAGGTATTATGCTTTTAGAGTTACACCTTGTATGTGGAGTCATACCTCAATCTCAACAGTGCCGTTGGCGGTCTTCAATGTCTTCTTGAATTCTGCACACTTTTCGTTTAATTCTGCAAAGATTTAAGTATATAATAACATCACCAAAAAGAAATTCAACGAGGAATGCATTAAAATCTTCGAAAATGACATTTTATCTTCAGAATTTGCAAATACTGAAGATAAAATGACATTTTCTCTTTGCCAGATTTTCAAACTCTGAGGTCGGGCAGTTATTAGATTATTTTCCAGTAGTAACCCGGAGTCAGGGTTTATGCCCAGCTGATGGCAATAGGGTCGTCCTCTACTACATGGAACATAAACCCTCCCAGGCAGAGATGTAACTGTTCCTAACTTTTCGCGGAAAATAGGCGTGACGTTATATTTGGAATGCTAAAGGTAACTTCTCCAATAAAGCTAAAAACTAGCAGCGTTATCTTAGTTACACTATCTCTTTCCCTCGTCATACCGCCGACACTGGGGCCATATGAGCCAGACAGAGACAAACAGAACTTACGTTGATACACACTGCAACGTCCACAGCAGTTACACTGGTTCTTGTCAGGTAGGAACCCGCCAAGAGGACAATCTTTCTCTCTTACGGCGTTCGTGCAGGTGTAGCCAAGGCAGGAAACTGGACAGTCCTCGTTCGTAGGAGGCTCGTACCGGAAGTTACGATTCCTACGAGAAAAAGAAGCATTTAATTAAAACTAGCGACCCTCCCCGGTTTCGCACGGGCGCTCTCTTGAATCACTCTATACTGTCTGAAAACTGCATTCAAATCCGTGGCATAGTTTAACAGATCTAAGCGTATAAACAGCGGGAGCAACTTTGTTTTATACTGTGTAAAGATAAAGATATACCATTCCAGTTACTTTTGAATTGTCAAAAACTAAAAGATGAAGCTACAGTCCCAGTCACAAGGCAAGGCATGAACTGTGAATGGTCTGTAGTTGCCTATTCCAAAGCTGAGATCTCTATGGAGAAGAATGGAAAGAAGAGAATCAACTCCATAGACACTCTTTTAGATCATAATATCGTTACAGAATGTACTGGGTCTTAAATAACAACCGCCCGAATCGTTTGCAGGTGAAGCTACGTTTGCCGAGGTTGGTCTGTGAATGGGTGACCAGACTAACAATAAAATTACACATGGAGACCTCTCGTCATCTCTTAAAGCACGTGAAACCATCGGTCCCGGCTGTAATTTGTAGATTTTTGACAGTCGTAACTAGTAGTTAGGAACCCAAAACTCCCCTGTCTGAAAAACAGTCTTACCGAGGGGTAACTGAGTAGCAGAAGTCAGACAGGAGTCGCTAAATCTATATAATACTATAAAGAGGTAAAATTTGTTTGTAAGTTTATAAGTACAGGCAATCTTCGGAACTGCAGATCCGATTCAGAAAACTCTTTCACTAACGGTTATGTACATTATCCCCGAATGTCATAGGCTACATTTATAACGTCCCCGTGAGTTAATTTCCGTATACAACATTATTTTTAGTATATGCGAAACCTGAATATAGTTTGTTCAGAATAAGTAACTGAATCGATTCCAATAATTTTTAACTCATGTTATATTTTGTCCCAAAAATATTTTTAAAAGTTAAAAGTTGGACACCGAGCGACTTTGAGTACCTATCGCAATAATTTAGGGACCTACTGCCAAATTATTATTATCAATGAGCTCAAGACGACGCTGGAGGCGCGTGCTGCGTGGTGACAACGTTTTTGTGCGGACAACTAGGTAACAGAACAAGCTAATAACTTTGAAATTTTTCATGATAAAGTTTTGAAATTTTTTACATAGATTCTTTACATAAAACTACTAGACACGTGTATCAGGTTTCGCATATACTAAAACTAATGTTGTATAACGGGAGCGAAGCCGCGAGCAAAGCTAGTGTAAAATAAAGTAATTACTTCTAATAAACTTCCTTATTTTGTGTGAACGTAAAAAAGAATGAACCATTAGGAAAAGAAAAAAAAAAGGTTTATTATACTGAAAAGTTCCGAGATAAATAATCTAGTAGGTGTATTAAAAGATAACCCCTTGCGTTTCAAAGCCAGTAAAAGCTAATATCCGCTAGGTATAATTAAATCTTTGTAAAAATAGTGCAACAACTTACAACTTAGTTATCGAGGCGGGACTTAACTGTGGATAACTTACAGGAACACCTGAGAAAATATAAAAATAAAGTATGACGATGTTTCTTTTTATGTCATTACCACTGCTCTCAAAACGGTGAAGAAAAACATCGTGAGGAAACCCTACATACCAAAAATTCGAAGACATTTGACATCTACCAACCCGCACTGACAACACGTTCTAACAACATTATAAACTGATAATGCTATGTTGGTGCGAACATGGTTAAACTGCACGCTTGTCTAAAAGTTACCTGTAGGCCTAGAATGGCCGCTTAAGCAGAATCTTATACAACATTATTTTTAGTACATGCGAAACCTGAATATAGTTTGTTCAGAATAAGTAACTGAATCGATTCCAATAATTTTTAAACCATGTTATATTTTGTCCCAAAAATATTTAAAAAAGGTTACAAGTTTGACACCGAGCGACATTAAGTACCTATCGCAATAATTTAGGTACCTACTACCAAATTATTATTATCACTACTATATTATTACACGCGCGCGTCTTTGCCGCGTGGTGACCACGTTTTAGTGCGGACAACCAGGTAACAGAACAAGCTTATAACTTTGTGATTTTTCATGATACAGTTTTGAAATTTTGTACATAGATTATTTACATAAAAATACTAGACATGTGTATCAGGTTTCGCATATACTTAAACTAATGTTGTATATGCATATATATGTTACGGCTGAAATGCGAAGTTAAGTGGCGCCGGTTAGTAAGTGTGGAGACCGGTTTTGACCAAAGATGTATTGTGTGAAAGACGTTAGATGATTTAGCTTAAAAGAGAAAGAATACTGAGTTGGACAAATAGAGATTTGAAGTTTGGGAAAAGAAAACATGCAGCACCAACCGCAAATAAATTGGTATCTAAAGAATGATGATAAAGTGTTAGGACTGTCATTTCTCGAATACGGGTCTAACTTTGTCCGATATTCGGAAAGGATTCCCGTAATTAATGGTACGATATTAAAGGTATATGCTGAGAGAGAAATATGAGAAATGGACTAGAATAATGTCAGAGTGGTACCCCAGTGATGGTAAAAGAAGTAAAGGTCGAAGGTGAAACACTGGGAAGATGATCTCAAAAGAGTTGCAGGTCAAGAGTTGCAGGTCCAGAATTGCAAGAGACAGAGATAGGTGGGAGTCTTTGAAGGAGGCCTTTGTCGAAGGACAAGCTGTTATTGGAAAAACCGATCGTCAGTTACAAATGTAAGAATAGTAAAACAGTAAATAAAGGCAATTATATTATAAATGCAAAGAGGTAGATATTCTATTAGCGCGCGCAAATTGTTGCAAATTCAGACAATTGTCGTAATTTTCACGCGCAATAGCTTTCTGTATCATATTTTCCGTATTACCTATCACATTCCTACCAACGCAACGATATTTGAACGCCGTTCAGTATGAACGTAGCGTATCTTCCTTTATAATATCATTGAATAGAGAAATTTTTTTTTTGTTTTTTTAACATTAAAGATACTTATTACTTACATCGCCGCAGTATCTTGTCGCATCTCAAAGCTCTGAACTCTTGCTCCGGGTGACCCCAATATTGATTGCATCCGGCCCTGAAATCTGGAGCATATTACTTACAACTTTAGCCTAGTATCTAGTCCCTTGGATCGTTGCCAGGTAAAGATTTTAGCTTAGAGATTGGCTCTCATATTTCATGACGTAAGTTCGTCTTTAACTTTGACCTTTTCATAAGGAATGTCAGAAATGTAATATTAGATATTATAATAAGGGTTGGTAGTCTACATTATTCATGAATTTACATTATTTTTGTAACTTGTTTTCTTATATTTGATTTGAAAAATTCTAATTATCAAAAAAAACAATATATCAATTGATATATAAAAAAAAAGTAGTAATATATAAGTAGAAGAGAGAGTGAGTGGTGTAGTAGTGTGTAGTATTAATATATATGACGGAGGTTCGTTATCAGTGGGTCGCGACATCGGAAATAAAACTCACAAAACCTTCGTTTACACTTTTAATTACTTGCTAACACGCATTCCATACAAAATAATCAAAGATGCCTGAGATATGGCTCGATTAAGAATTTAGGAACGCGGGAAGTTTAGCGCGGAGTAACGAACGTCTACCCAGACTACCGGACCGATTCAAAGTGCCCTCTCTCAACTGTCACCGCACACGTGTACTACCCCCGTTACAGGTTAGCCAACCTACCTGTCAACGTCAGTACCTGTCAGTGTCGAATACCTGATTACACTTCCGGATCGACATTTGACTCGATTATTCGTTCAGTGTCGCCATTACTCCACGCTAACCATCCCCAAGTTATTACTTGACGTTCCCAAACATTAGTTGTCAAATCTAACTACATAGTTCCTCCAGTGAGAGATAGATGGCGCTGATCCAAACCGACTGATATGCGTCGACGCTTCGACATATATATATTTTTTTATTTTGTTTTTATTGATATTATCAATTGTTATTCTTATTTTCATTTTTTTTCTTCTTATTCTATGTTTGCATGCCGAATGGTGAAATATGGCAGAACTCTGATGGAAACCTACTACTACCTACTTATGTATAACCCATATTTGCAAATAAATGATATTCTATTCTATTCTATTCTATTCATGTCTTAATTAGGTTTTTGCACCGACTACTAATTTATTTATTATTTTATTTTTGTATGTCAATTTATGTGAACAAAATGGTATTTGTCTTGATTTTTTTTCGTAGGTGCTCACAATGCTGTCCTATTTGACCCAAAGGTTCGATGGTAGAGAATGCCTTATGGCATTAAGTCCGCCTATGTACCACTCTTGTACAAGTTTAAATAAATAAATAAAACTCTACGCGGCATTTACGCAATGTAATGACTACGAAATGTCTACGCACCGTATACACAGCGTCAACCAATACGAGATGTAACCCTAGATCTACAACATACAAACCTATTGCAGTTGTCGGCAAGAACTCTTCTGTAACCAAACTGTATTCATCTTCGACACAAGACTGGTCCAATTCTGCAATATAAAAACAATTGTTAGCTTTTATATTATACATTTTATATTATATTTTTGAAGGAACTCTTGGCTAAATAATAACAGCCGCTCGGATCGATCTACAAGTTAAGCAGCTTACCTAGCTTTTATACCTATATTTTTTAGTATTACATGCCGAGTTTACTCCATGCCTCGGAAAGCACGTTAAGTCGTTGGTTCCGGGTGTCAGTTGTAGATCTTTGACTGTCGTTACAGGTAGTGAGTGGCCCAAAAGTCTGACAACCAGTCGTACCAAGGGGTATCCTATTACCCAGTACTAACAGGGTTGTGGAGGGCAGGTAGGCAGTCGCTCCATGTAAAATACTAATATGCAGGTGCATCCGGTTAGATTGGGAGCTGATCCCAACATAGTTGGGAAAAGGCTAGGCAGATGATGATGATTATATTTTTGCAGAATAAAGAGAAAAACATGAAAAGAATGAACAAGGAAGTAAGGCTATTGGATTCTTCCAAAAGGGTTTTCTCAGTACCAGCCCACAGTCTGGGTTCTTGCACGGCTGATGCAACTAAGCTCGTCTTGCGGGTGTAGTTGAGGTTGTCCTCTGTCTAACCCTTCGGGAGTACAGGTGTGATATATCATCATTCTCTTGCCCTTATCCCAATTCATTTGGGATCGGCGCATCTTTTTCCAGACTTCTCTATTACTCGTAATCTCATCAGGCACCTCCTTTCTTGCCATATCATCCTTTACACAGTCCATCCATCGTTTCTTTGGTCTGATGTTGTGTATAAAGGGTAACTAATGGCGCTGATTGAACAGTCAAATGACTTCTTCGGCTTCGCTAGACCTTTCAATATGTCCGTCTAAACACGTACTCTTCACCCTCACGTCATTATCATCATCCACAGACCCACTACACCCACTGTTTGCTAGTGCGAATATCCACTCTCTTCTAATATGACAACAGTATAGCCTACCTATCAGACCGACGTCGATGAAAATTTTTCAAGCGTTGTCAATGATAAGCCAGCCTGGCGCGATTTCATTAGCAGACTTGGGCCCCAAGAGTCCCGCCCAACTCTTTTCGTGTTGCAAAACCTTATACTATAGTCTTCATCATCATCCACAACCTAAATCCTCCTATTGCTAAGTATCTCGTACTCTCTTTGTTTGTGCCAAAATGCTAATCTCCACGTTCCTGTACCACCCTCATCCAGGTTTTCCCCCCGTTTTCTTTTCAAATTCAAATTCAAATTCAAAATATTTTATTGTGGATCATAGGTAGGTACAGTTCTTAACAGTTGAAAATTTTGATCCGCTATGTCCCGCCCGTAGGGCATACAATAATCACACAGAAATTGACTGTTCGATAAAATTAACATTATTACTAATTATTATTATTTTCCCTCTAGCACAATAAATAAAAAATAAAATAAAAACCAAAAGGGCACAAATTAAGAGAAATGTCAAATTCAAATTATATAGAAAATAAAATTACATTTAACACTCAAAAGATAAAAAGATAAAGTCAAACATAACAAATTAAGATAGGAACATGTCAAATTATACACATAAAATTAAAAAAAAAATTAAATTATTCATAACAAATTAAAATGTCAAATTGTAAAAATCATACATAAAATTAAAAAAATAGAATATTGAAGAGAACAAAATTAATTAAAGTCTGTAGGTCATCGAACACATCATGACTGGGTGGGACTATATTTAGGCAAAGACTTGTCGGACAGAAATTCTTTTACAGAGTAGTAACTTTTGTCTACTAACAGATCATGGAGAGTCCTTTTAAAATTTTCCTTTTCCATAATTGTTCTAATAGGCCCCGGTATATTATTAAAGATGCGAGAAGCTGAACAAAAGATGCTCTCATGCATTAGATGAGTTTTACTGGCTACTGTACGTAATTTGTCCTTACGCCGTATACGCGTGTAATAGCTAAACATGTGGATATTGTTTTTAACAAATACTGCAGCCTCCAGTATATAGATACATGGCAGTGTTAATAATTTATTGTTTTTAAAAAATGGCTTACAGGAGTCAGTTCCGCATAAATTAAATATAGCTCTGATGCAGCGTTTTTGAGCAATGAAAGCGCGCTCTTTTTCCGTACTGTTGCCCCAAAATATTACACCGTATCTGAGAATAGAGCCAACGTAACCATGGTAAGCTGTTAGCAAAGTACTCTGATTCGCTATTTTCCTTAATCTATATAGTGCATATGAAAATTGTCCCAGCTTTTTGCAAACATGCTCAATATGAAATTTCCAATTAAGTTTGTGGTCAATATGTAGCCCTAGAAATTTCGTTACTTCCGTTTCCTCAATGTCACTATCTAGGTAATGAATTTTTAAAGCACCTGTACGTCGAGTTCTTATTTTAAAATTCATTATTTTAGTTTTATCAATATTAATCATTAAATTATTCATTTTAAGCCAATCTATAATCAATAGTATTGTTTGGTTAATGTCAGATTCTAAATTAATTGAATTATCATTAGCAAATAAAACGGTACTATCATCAGCAAACAGTGTAACGTCATGAATAGTTACCGAAGGCATGTCATTTATATAGATCAGAAAGAATAGTGGGCCGATAATACTCCCTTGAGGAACGCCGAATCTAACTGTTCTATATTCAGATACATATAGTTCTTCTGTTTTAGTACTAAAATTTATCCTCCTTACTTCTGTGAATTGTTGCCTGTTGTTAAGGTACGATTCTATGAGTTTGTACACATTTCCTCTTACACCATATGCATCCAACTTTCTTAAGAGGATTTTGTGATCGACACGATCGAAAGCTTTCGACATGTCCATGTATAATGCGACAGCTGACAACCCTTTATCCAAGTTAATCATTACCTTATGTAAGAAGTTATAAACTGCTACGTTTATGGATTTGTTTTTTCTGAAACCATATTGATTGGGCGTTAGGATGTTTTTTGCCTCAAAGAAATTATAAAGACAGTTGAAGATAACCTTTTCAAAGATTTTCCCAAAAATAGGTATTAATGCAATGGGCCTGTAATTACTCATGTTGGTTTTGTCTCCTTTTTTAAACACTGGCTTTATAACCGATATTTTTAGTTTTTCTGGGAAAGTGCCTTCTTCTATAGATAAATTGACAATGAAGCTAAGTGGTTTTGATATAATATGGGCTACATCTTTAACAATATTTGTCATAATGTTATCATAACCAGCACTGTTTTTATTTTTTAGAGCAATTATTATTTTATTAATGTCATCAGGGATCGTCGGTGTCATAAAGATTGAATTAGAATTATATGTCAATTTATTGAATGATTCCTGGGGTACACTAGTATTGTTATTGCTGATGTCAAGAAAAAAGTCATTAAACGAATTAGCAATGTCTTGAGGATTATTTATGGCTACGCCATTTGTAATTAATTGAGCCACACCCTCATTTGGAAACTTACATTTGATGTCATTTATTACTTTCCAAGTAGCTTTGTTCTTATTTATTGCAGATTTAATAAAGTAATCGTTTTGAGATTTTTTAGTCAGTCTAATTATAGTTTTATACCTCTTTGCATATGCTTTAAAAGCAGTTTTAGTGTTTTGATTTGGATTAATCCTATATTGCCACAATAGTTGACATTTACGTTTGCTACATATTTTTAATCCACGTGAAATCCATTTCGGTCTAGATCTGTTATGTATCTTGACTTTCTTAATAGGAAAACAGAGATTGTATAGCATAACGAAATTATCATGAAATATGTTGTAGGCAGTATTCGTATCCGAGCAACTATAGACGTCATTATTGGTTAGCTGATTTAAGTATTTTATAAATATTGCTCTGTTGCCTTGAGAGTAATCCCGTTTTAATATATACCAGTATTTTATGTTGCAGGTCTTTTTAACTGGAACCTTTACTATTTGCGCATTATGGTCTGATAGCGCTAATTCCTTCATAGTGCCTTTACAAGCTCTTATGTTATGGGCTATGTTGTCTATGCACGTTTTACTAGCAAATCGCGTTATTTGATTGAATTTTAGTTTTAGATTATATCTGGTTAAGATTTCTGTAAATTCGATGGACAGTTTTGTATGCTTCAAAGTATCTATGTTGAAATCTCCGGACATAACGATCTTCCTACCGTGTGAGCAAACGTTATTTAATATTTTATTTAGAGTGGTGAAAAAGCTGTCTATAGTGCCTGCGGAGTTATTAGGTGGCCTGTAAATGCATAGAACAACTATTTGATGTTCCATCAGCTCAATTGCAGAACATTCTATCGTATTACATATGGAAAGTTTTGTGATGTCATTAAGAATTCTGTATTTCAAGTTGTTTTTAATTAATATACAGGAGCCTCCGTGCCTGCTATCTCTCATATAATAGGACGCAAGTTTATAATTTGGTATTGTTAGATACACTTCGTCACCGTCCGTCATGTTGTGTTCAGTGATACAAAGTATGTCAACAGGATTGTTCTGGACAGCCAAATCGTTAATACAAACAGAAAGCATATCAGATTTATTGAGCAATCCGTTAATGTTTTGATGAAGGATAGTTACAAATTTATGAACGAAATAAATCATTATTTTCAAAACACTTTTTGTCGTTTATGATACTATTATTCTGACCATTTGGTGGGTGTTCCACTGGGAATAATTTCATGTCAATTTTAATTCTATTCATTATGTTTTTAAACATCTGTAGTGTTCCAGCTTTATTTAATTTACCAGATGTGTTAGAAAACATGTCAAATGTTAAACCATAGTTGGAGTCGAAAAAATGTGCGTATTTATTATATTGTATGTCCATGCAAAGGAGGTTATTGAATAGTTCCACCTTGTAATTATAAATGAGTGCCCCCCGTATGTATGTGGGCGCGGTGACAATTATATTAGTGTGAGTTAAATTTGCTAGACCTTCATTGATTTCTCTCACTACATCAATGAAGTTATCATTGTCTCTGATGTCAGTTTCTCCTAATACAATTATACAGTAGTCATTTAGGGTAAAATCTCTTAGTTTTGATTCTATGCCGGCTAAAAGGTGCTTTATATTACAATTAGGTAAGGAGTAACTACAATAATTAAAGTCGCTGGCGAAATTATCTTCTACACTTTGCAACCTCCCCCTTTCTGAGCTGTTACTCAGCACACACAATTTTCTATGCTTGATATCTTTCGGCATTGTCTGTTTGGTGTTTAGAGGTATAATTTCGTTTTGCGGCGTCGAATTGGTGGCTATGTCGTGGTTTATTGAATTTGATTCAGCCCTTGAAGTCTGGTTACATTCTGTCATAACGGGCGTAGCCTTTTCATCGTCATATGGAACTTTCTTTAGTCTCGGTGTTCTGACAGTCTTTTGTTTAATTTTATTTTTTTGGCCAGATCGAGGTGTAGCCTTATTTTTGTCCATTAGATTTATAGTTTTATATGCATCTATAACTTTAAAGTATTTCTGAAGGTCAGATTTTAAACGAAAGTTTTCAGAGTTAAGGTTCTCAATTTCGTGGTGAGCTATTAATAAATCGTCCGAGAGTTGCTTAACTTTTTCGTTTAAGTCCATTACAGTTTGACTAGTATTTAATGAGGTGTTTGGCAAGCTGGTCATGGTCGCATCGAATAGTGTTGAACTGTCTCTGCTGATGTCATTTAAAGAGCTGGTTCTTTGAATTTTACGATATGTTATATTGTTGCATACCTCCATTTTATACCTCGATAACAATATCAATATTCTAAATTTTATAAATCTACGTGTAATGGAACGTCGTCTCAAAAAGCTGGTATTCAATACAGTAAAGTCAGGTTTCCGAACGTAGATTAAAATGACAAGTCACTGTCAACTATGTGTGATTGGTCCTGATTGGTCAATGATTTGTCATTTCGTTTAAATGCACCGTTAATGAGTCATCTGTTCTTTGTTTACGTTATTATAAATATCTGCGACTGTGTCTTGTTGATGATTGTCGTTAGTATGACCCAGTATTCCGTGCGTAGACTTATCGTTTTAAATAATTTACAGCCAAACCTGTTTTTATGGTGTTGTTGTGTTGTTAAGCGAAATGCACTGTTATCACCTTCTTCAACGTGTATTTGCAGCTTCTAGCCTTGATAACACTGTCACTGAAGTTACAACTTATTTAGAGTGTATTACTGTAGTTTTAGGCCACTTATATTGGGATAATATTATTATTTATGAATTAAATCACGCAGAACGATGTTTGACGTTTCACAGTTTTTGACATTTTCCCAAACCTTAGACGCCACTCGGTCAAAGCTTTACTCCACCCGTTACCACCGTGCCTTGCTAGGTGTTTTGCCCAAATCCATTCGTATTCCATAACGCGATTTCCAAGACCTTTGAATTTCGACGTAAGCAATTCGGTCTACCAGCTTTATGACAAGCATGGAACTAAAGTCTTACCTCTATAAAATATACATTCATCACAGCATCGGCACTGCGTGTAGTCAGCGGGCACAAACATGGCTCGCCATTTGCCGTACTTTCGGTCACAATAGTGTCGATAATCAGATGGGTGCACTCTGCGTTCTCTGGGAATAGTCGGAGGATGTCAATGATTAATGAAATTTGCTTGTTGCTCACAAGGAGGAGGCTTAGTTACTGTCAATCTATACTCTACATCATTGCGCTGCTGGGCAAAGGCCTCTCTCCATCACTTATTTCGGTTCAGGGCTTATGTGAACCACTGGCCTTTGTCCAGCTCCCACCATCTTCTACAAAGCTTATTCACTCTTTTTAAATTCAGCCGATGGGCCAGAGTCTTCACGCCGCCGTGAATGACACAGGCGTCGTCACCGAGAGACGTGTTAGATAGAAGCCAGCGTGTCTGTATGTAATATAAAACTGGTATGAAAGCTTATTCTATTGAAACTCCGTACTACGCGGAGACGAAGTTCCGAGCAACACAAAAAAAAAAGAATTTTACTTGCAAGAATCTCGAAACAACTCGCATTCCGTGTGGTTATTAAAATGAGGGCACTGGGGACACAGCTGGTAATCTACAAGAAATGAGATTTGTTACTTTTATATTAGTTTCTGTTTTACTCAAGAAATAGCTTGCTGGAGTTATTTTATACAGGGTGGAGAATTTCAGCGGGGCAGTAAGGGGAACTACCTTAACCGGTCTTAGGAGACTATCCATAATTTTTCGTGAAATTTTGATCCCTATTCACAGATTTTCAAAAGGTTCATATAAAGAAATTAAAGGTTCATATTTTATACAGCCTTTTGCTAACCCTAGGGTACGTTTCCACTAAGACCTCGAACACAAACTCCGCGGATGCGCCTTGCGACACGCGCGCTTGTCGCTTGTTCCCTTATCATGGGTGACTTGTGGTATGCTCTAACCACATCTGTACGTCCGCAGATGCTGTCGCACGTGCTAGCTAAGCTGTAGCTCGTGGCCGACAGGTAAGGCTCAGTTTACACCAAAGCGAAGACGACCGGGGTTGAGACGTGCAAGATCGAATCTCGCCATCATAGGAGAGACGAGAGACGTGGTGTGGTTATCAACGATTTTGATGGTCGACTCCCGCCAGTCTCATGCCGTCTCCGCTTTGGAAGAAGCCTGTGGTTCAAATCTCCCCAGCCTCACCGCTCATCTGTGCCTTAGTGGAAACGTATCCTTAAGAATGAATAATCTTAAAAAAGATACCGCACGTAAAAAAACATATTAAGAAATACTATCGAGATCGTGGTCCGGATTTTTCGTAGACATCATTCTCCGTGCACTCAGATTCTTTCGTATCTTAAAACCCTTGGGGTTCCTGATGATTTCAAAACGTCTTCTGGTAAAACATGGACACTTATGGTTATGAATATAAGTCCTGTTCTTGACTTGAAATGTTTCCGGCCGAAATTGGTTGCAAGAGCATGGTTCATCGTAACTACGACGCTGTGGGAGCAACTCTGTACACAAAAGTGGTTTATGAAAAAGAGTTGTGGAAAGTTTCTCTAAATAAGTTTTAATGCCAGCCTGAATTTATTCCGTACGAAGGCTAAAAGAATATCAGTAATTACGCAATAAAATACACAGTGGAAGGGAAATTGTGGCATAAAAGTTTTACCAAAATAACTGTGCAATAGCCGTGAAATTTCTTTGGAAAAACTGTTTTTTTTAATAACCAGCGGGTATTTTCAACACTTGGTACCTGGGATAACATATGTTTACGATTCACGATATTCAGTGCGGAAAAATCTATGTAATAAAGCCAATAAGGTGTCAATTTGATGCCAGTATGGTGTCTAATATAAGTAGTAAAGCTGAAGATTTGGTTTCTTTTTTGTTGGAACGCGACAATCTCTGGAACCACCAGATGGATTTGAAAAATTCTTTTTGCATTTGCTAACCAAATTTTTGAGAAAGGTGTAAGTTAAACATCACGCTACGACTCTTAGGAGTCGAGCAAAAAGAGAAACGGTGGGACACAAGTTAGTAAGATACATTCTGTAGATTTGCGTCGAGTAAAAAGCTAGTTGGCTGGTTGGCTATTTCTGCCCAGCTGACCTAAACATGATTTGAATCATGTTGTTGATGTAGCTCTAGATGTCAAACGAAATTTGGCAAACAGCACGAGTCGTATGAAAGCTGAATAATTATGTAAAGTAAATGCTTCAGGTCTGACGTGTCGCTGACCCTAACTGGAGCGTAACACCCATCATATACCAAGCTACAGATTCCGTGGTAATATTATTATGCGAAAGTAACTCTGTCTGTTGTCAGCCTTTCAAATTTGATGGCGCATGGATGATCTAGCTAGATCTTAAGACAGAGGATAATTTTTGTCCCGGTAATACGTTTCTCAAACGTACGTAACGCTCAAACTTCGCCCCTGAGCGAGTCGCAAAAGTCCAAACTCCAGGTTTGCCAAAGGGCTATGGTACGTAGCGTATTGGGTATTAAGCTCAGCGAATATTCTGCGAGCTGCAGAATTCGCAATACTAATGTCTGTGTCATCAGAGTCGATGGTCGCCTCTAAGTCGTCACGCAGTGGGTGCCAGAACACGGCGTCGTCGCCGAGGGAGGCCTAGAAAACGCTGGTGTGACGACTTAGAGGCGTTTGTGCGAAATTTGCCGGAGAAAACCACACAGAGAGAAAAGTGGAAGGCTATGGGGGAGGCCTTTGTCCAAAAGTAGGAAAATATAGACTAAAGAAAGAAATAATAAGTTTCCATATGATAATTTTCGAACTCCAAGACAGCAAGATCTAGTCTGCGACAAAACTTCCTGACACATCCTTCCACCATGTATTTTCTTCGTGAACAACCCAATTCTAAGAAGACTTAGCTCTTACCAATTCTGTTCCTACAAATCGGCCTGACGGTCCTGGGACTGTTAATATGCAGCACGCTGTGTTCTGGTGTGGTCTTTTCGCACCTGTCATAGTCTATCCCAAGTGCGTTGGCCCTCACTAGCGAAAGGATATCTGTTTCTCTCCAAAATTCGCTCGTGTCTCTATCCTTGTCTATCAGATTCATGAAGGTGAGGTACTGGAAGAGAGAGTGAGAGAAGAATGGACGAGACATGTGTGGTAATTTGCGTAAGAACAATCAGCCTATAATGTAGGGCAGACCGGCACAATGAGAGAGAATGGGCCATGTAATCTACCACGCTAGCCTGCGGGTTGATAGGTCACATATCTTCGAATGTTTGTTTCTAGGACATGCCGGTTTCCTCACGATGTTTTCCTCCACCGTATTGACGATACAAAGCAATGCGCCTGGCTGGATTTGGACACCTAAAACTGGTAAGTCGGGCCGGCACCACTGGGACACCAGTAATCTTTCAGCAGATATATCCTATCTAAGTCTAGTTAATCAAATCAAATCATTTATTTCTTTGAAAACATGGGTACATAGATGTTCTTTTATAATAAGGTTCTTCACATTCTGCCGTCACATGGGCAGGCAAATAGTTGGTTTACAATTATAAATTTAAAAAGTAAGTGGCATAATAAGCGGTAAAATAAGTGGCATGTCATTGGAATTTACATACAATTAAAAAAAAAATATGTCAACATGGTCAAAGTAATAACAAATTTAAAATATTATCAATAATGTCAAACGGAATAACATTATGCCAACTAGAATAACAATAAGTATGTCAATTAGAGTAACACTAGGTATATATAAAATCAGTCAATAACAGTAGGTGTATAGCGTAACAGTAAGTATATCAATCAGTCAGTGAATCATCATTTAGAAAGTCGTCAATTAGTTAATAGCTTTCATAATTAAAATTTCGTTTAGCGCCATTTAAAATTTGAATACCTACAGTCAAGTTTTTTATAACATTACGTACTCTATTATTTATGCGTGGAGCAATAAAGAAAGCCTTCTATTCTGTTAAAACAACATGTTGTGACATGTAAAAGAGTTTTGTAAACCAATTTACAGAAATAAATATGATTTGATTTGAATACCAAAAAATCTTTTTTGCATTAGTGCGGTTTTACATTTCACTTGACATAATTTATTGACGTATTGAGCCCTTATTGGATTTTTTCTGACCCCTGATAATTTTTGAAATAGACGTAGATTACATTTCACAAACAAAGTCGTTTCTAATAGTTAGTATGTTACATTACCACTGCTAGTCATAAGAAACGGACCGCCTTTGAACCCAATTGGGAAGATGTAACTCTATCCTCGTAAAATGAGGCTATCTCGCTTCTATGTCGAGCTGTATCGAGAACGTTCTATCTCCCTCTCTCTACTGGCTCGGCTTATTTGAATTAATTATTTTATTCTTGAATTATTTTTACTATGGACACTTTTAAAGTACACATCTTGCTACATCGTTCTCACATAATGTTCCATCTCAACATAAATTATGTAACCAAGTTATTGTAAAAGTATTGATACTGATTTAAAAGAGTGTCCATGGAGTTTCTTGCCCGTTCTTCTCCATAGAGATCTACGTTGGGGGTATGGGCAACTACAGTACTTTCACAGTTTTTATGCCTTGTGACTGGGACTGTAGCTACTTTTCATTGTTGTCATTGTTTCGACAATTCAAAAGTGCCTGTAACTGGCCTATTTGAAATAAATGCTTTGATTTGATTTGAGTTGACTACCCACGACACCGTTTCAAAGTTTAGGGCCACTAAATTTAAAATTCTTTAAGTTTTGCAATCACGAATTTTTCAGTAGCAGCCACGGACTCAGGATTTGTGTCCGGCTGATGGCAATAGGCTCGCTTCTTATTACGTGGGACTTCTGTTGTGCCAGCGACATGAAGAAGAATCACACTGAAATTGAGTTTGCATACGCATAAAAATTACCTTTAGCGACCCATCTGTCTTGTTTTCAGGCCCAAATGTGTCATCCATAGTAAGTACGGGGACCATACACGAGCCATCACTGACATTAATAAACAAACAAATATAACAAAACAGGCTCGCTATAATATATTTCATTATGATGATTTTTGAAATTTTTTTAAATCTATATCAAGTTTTTCAAAATGTGGACATGCTTTGACAACTCTATGACGTTGCAGAAGTTATGTCACTGACACCGAAGATTTTATTCGTGGCCAGATACTCTGCTGCATTCAACGAATCTGTATACAGGGTGAAATTGAATTCATGGGCATCCTTTTAAGGGGTCATTGTACTCATTATTATGAACAACTTTTACTATGGGACCAAACCCGTAGTCGCGAAAAAAATCAGCTGTTCCCTACATTTATGTTCGCATAACTCGTCAAAATGTATGGAACGGCTGATTTTTTTTTCGCAATTTCAGGTTTGGTCCAATAGTAAGAGTTGTTCATAATGATGAGTACAATGACCTCTTAAAATGAATTTAATTGCATCCTGTCGACCTTAGATAACGATTTTTCGATCTACACCCAACCGTACAATTAGTACCTTGGTTCAGGGCGAAGTTGCCGCAGCCGCGTCACTGCCCTCACATCGGCAGCATTTGTGCGGCATGGCAGGGGCGCGCTAGCGTCCCTAGAGTAGTCTATGGTACCATCCCGTCCACTATGCTGCCGTCTACGCGAACTTTTTAAAGCGTGCGCTAAAACAAGTAAGGGTGCGGTTGCGAATGCACAGACACGCGAGTCTGTATTGAAAAATAACTGAAAGACGTGGGCGCGCGCAAAAGGTTTTCTAATGATGTTTTAAAAATATTCAAGAAAACTACTTTCACGAGTGTATAGTGACTTAAAATTCATTCGCAAATGTCAGAAAATCGTCTATGTTAATGAAGGCAATTTTTTTTTCGAAATTTTTCTATAAAACTCAATGTGCAAATTATTGTTCAAATCCTCATTTTATTAGCTATCTAATTAGGTATAATAACTAGAAAAATATTTAAGGATACTTGTTAAACATTAGTTACTTCTGAAAAATTAAAACATGACAAAATGCCTATATCGCTAAGAATTGGGAATCGGTATCGGTATTGGTATTAAATTGCGCGCAGAGGCCTAAGCTTGCAACTAATGTTAAATAAAAATCGCGAGAAACGGTTACGTTATAATTACGATATTTTTTATAAATTTAACAGCGACCCCATTCCACCTTCGTCAGCAATAATCAACATTTATCGAGTACCTCCAAATATTTTTTTAGTTTTTATTATCTGTGGATAGCAGATATAATAAGAATATTTTCAGGATAATATTTACGTTGACCGTCATAGATATATTTTGAGAAAAATGGCCTTCTTTAACTTTTACATAGACGATTTCCTAATAATTGTGAATTAATTGTTTATCACGTCACTCGTAAAAGGGTTTTTTTTAATATTTTTACGTTCAGTTATCTGTGAAAAAACATCAGTTTCCAATTTAAAAGAAATAATAGTCTTAAAATTCGATATTTTAGAAATAATTGAAGAAAACAACACGAAATTTTCAAAAAATACTTGAAATATGCATAACATCGACAACAATGAACTAAAAAACAGACCAAATTGTCGTTTAATGGATGCACGCAGGTCTCACTACTATGCCACAATATGAATTCGTCGAATTTGAAGTTGCATACACCGAGAAATTTTAATGGTTGTTTTTGCGGCAGAACAACTTGTCATAAGGAGTACTTTCTAAGTATAGAGTAAAAGTCAAAAAATAAAGAAGTTTTTGTTTCAAAACTATTATAAAAATATTCATCAACTCGAAAACGTGAGAATCAATGGTAACACTAGAAGTAACTTGTAGGGACTACTCGGTATACTCTTATCGAACGCGCCGCCGACAAAGAAAACAGCGATGCATAAATGTTCAAAGCAAAATAAGATCTCGCACGTGGTGATACGGCATAAACTAGTATGCACGCAACAATACAAAACACAGCCGCATAACCGACAAAGGAAAGACCGATTTATAAATGTTCAAAGCAAAATAAGTTCTCGCGTGTACTGATACGGCATAAACTAGCCTGCGCGCAACAATTAGGTACAAACGATACCGCGAGCCGGCTTCCTATTGTATTACACTTAGTTTTCCCGCAAATGTAGTACGCGCAGCACGCGTTATCAGTGCAATGGATGACAATCAACTATATGCTTCGGCTGATATAAGACTCCCATGCTGCCAGGCGACGAAAGAGCGTAACGAACATTTTTGGGCGTTGAATAACCCACATGTTATTCGCGAGTGTGCGCATCAAGTGCGTTTTAGTGTTAATGTAAGGGCCCGGCATAATTAATGGCTACCTCATTGGACCGCATTTCATGACAGGACACTTAACAGGTGGAACCTACCTGGAAATATTACATAACGTCGACGTTCCGCTAGCGGTGCCCGTGGCAAAACTTGTTTTTATTTAATTTCGTATTAATTATTTGTTTATAAAACGATTGTATTACCAAGACAAAACCATTTCGCTGTGCGAAAACAACCATCAAAATTTCTCGGTGTATAAACGAAAAAAAATATTACAAAGGAAATTTAAAAAAAAAGTCAAGAGCGGCCAAATTTTTTTTCAACTTTTTTCTCCACTCTGGGAACTCAATAAGCCCCATGAAAATCCGACCACTATAAACTTCGTTCCACCGTATTTTTTGTCTAATTGCACTTGGCTTCCCTGTGGAAGCGTCTTGTGTCAGCAGCGTACATCACAGAGGGCAGAAAAAACTGCTTATTATAGAAGCCCTATTCAGACATTGTGAAAATAGCTCGAAGAATCAGTTGAGATAGAACAGAAAAATACGGGGGCGATTAACTGGCGGCATTGAACATAGGACCGTATTGCCATTCTGTCTGAACCGACCGTTAGGGTGTATTTTTACTAAAAATAAAAACCATGTCATCATATACCATCGTTTATTCGTCATGTAAAATACGTTACAAAAGAGTCCATACCAACCAAGATAGGAATTGCGTCTACCCCTTACAGTGATACATGGATCTTTGACGCTCGAATGACGTTTACAGATTGCGCTGTTGGTGAACATTTGTGTTATATTCGTAAAATGTATTAAACAATGTGGCGGCGTTAGTTCCTATTCTGGCCACGCGCCAAAACAACCATGTACAACTATATGGATTTAGATGAATCATATTATTTTTAATTCCTGCACACAGAACTTAAAACAACCACTAGAGTAAAAAAGCCATAATTAACGGAAATTACCCTTTCAGCTTTGAGGGTAAAAAAACGATATCTTCTTACCCTTGAATCAATCAATTTCAGTTATTTTATTATTTTCTGCGCTTCTTTTTATGCTATTATTTAATTTAAATAAAGTAAAAATTAAAACAGCTTCTGCAAAGCAAAGCTTAGACTTAAATTGGGATAGTTAGTATTATCTGGAATGTGCAGGAAATATTACAATAAAATAATTCGGTTTCGCACAATTTAATACCGAATATTATTGTTGGCTTCGATTATTATTTAAATTTTATTATTACTTACAAAGATTTAAATCGCTCGATTTACTATGTCGTCATCATCAACATTTCAGCCGAAAGACGTCCACTGCGGGACATCGGCCTCCCCCAAGTGTCGCCACATTGACCGGTCCCGTTGCGGATCCTCGCAAACTATGTCATGTCAAAAAATGATTGTTCCTGTTTCGTTGACATTTGAGTCAACCTCTGTCAAACATTGAGCATCGCTCACACATACTGAAAATCGTATCTACTATTACATGTGGAATGTGCGAGCTTACTCTTCTACTATACATATAATGTTACCGGCCAAACCCTATTTCAGGTCTAACTAGTTTGTCCTAAGCTAAATACCGGCCAAACCCGATTTCAGGCCGTTTGTCCTAGGCCAAATATTGGCCGAACCCGATATTAGATCAAACTAGGGCTCATCACAAAAGGGCAATCATGGGGCACCGCGACTAAATGGGTTAAGTTAGGACTGTGACCAATTACGCGTGAAACGAGCGAGCGAAGCGAGCGATCCCTCGGCAGCGGCCGGCGAGCGAGACATCTTGTTGATCGCAGTGTTATGTTTTTTTGGGTTTGTATATCCTGACACAATAAACCAGTGATTCGGTTTGGCCTAGGACAAAATAGTTCGGCCTATTATCGGGTTTGGCCGAAAACATAAACAGTTTTTCGCAAAGTACTACTGTACTGTGAGGGAACATTTAACGATTTAAATCTTTGTTAACTTACTTTAAAATAACCGAAGAATTTACATTACATTTCTTGAGCTAACATTTCTATCTTTAATATCAAACAGTAGTTTTCTTTACTTGATAACAAATAAGGTCACTTTGTCTGTAACTTTATTTTCTAAATATCTGAGCAATTATGTTTTAATTAGTAGAATTTATAAACTAATACTATATTAATTACTATTAATTTAAATCGGCGTTTCCTTGCAAAAGAAAAGAGTTATTTTATATACCTGTTCGACTGTTCTAGTCACTGTAGAATACTTTACTGGTGAGGTACTTACCTATATCATCTACATTTTGTATATTTTTATTTCTATGAAAAGTATAGGACACCTTTCATAATGAATATAATCTAGAATTTTCTATTTATTTGTCTATTTTTCACATATTTTACGGCAGTGTAATTTTAAGTCATATTGTCTAATTAGTGTATGAAATAACAATGTAATACTAGGAATATAGTTTATAGGTAGTTTTGTTTTAAGGTACTGGGTAGGATTTAATTTATAATATCGCAAACAAACACTCTTCCAATTTTATAAAACAACAAGTTACGTTTAAGACTAAAATATAACTAACATTTTTAATACTTAAATCAGTTCGGCCATACGCCAAAGAATTTATCGTCAGATAAATATTAACCGATACCGTTACAAAGACAACCCACACACACAACAACAAGTCACGTCACACGTCTGACAACCAGTTTTACCAAGGGGTCTGGTAGGCAGCCGTTCCATGTAAAATACTGGTATTCAGCTGCATCCGGTTAGACTGGAAGCCGACCCCAACTTAGTTGGAAAATGGCTAGGCTGGCAAATGGCAGGATGACATGATGACCGTTACATGGACAACCTACACCTAGTATTTTTTCAAGAAAGATCCTGACGATGCAACCAAGGGAGAACAACAAGGGGTATCGTATCATCTAGTAACTGGATTGTAAAGTTCGGAGTAGGTTGTCGCTCCATGTAAAAAGACTAGTAATCAGCTGCATTCCTTTAAGCTAGAAGCCGATCATAACTTATATTTGAAAAGGGTGATACATATGATGATGACCATAAATCTGACGATATATCCTAAGGTGTAAGACCCATTTGAAGTTTGTCTTCAAAACGGACGGAACCAGACATTTTATTCAAAATAAACTCAATTTTCAACAAATAACCAAAAAAAATGACTAGAAATGATAACACAGACTGACTAAAGGAATGAACGTTGACGAAAACCGTACGTGCTTCGAGGAGTGAATTAAATCAATCTTTTCGCTTTAAAGACAGGGGTAAATTACAAAGTTTTCTTCCTTCGATAGAATCACAAAACCATATTAAAAAGCCGTAACAGGTAGTATTTAAGACTACAACAATACTTCTTGATACTACCCTAAACATATCGAAGGGTAAAATTAAGAAGTGTAGGGTAAGGGTAAACATGGTTAAACGACCGACTTCAAAGCGAAAAGTATTTTAACTTTTTAACATAATAAAAGAGTTTCAAGTCTAGAAAAACTTAGTAGAAAATGGGCGAACCTAACATACAGTCTCACAAATTTATCTAGACCGGTGCCGGTGGTGCTGTCGGTGAAGATAAAATTAAAGAATTCTTATTTTTCTTAAAAATTTCTTAGTTCTACTTAAAGCCGCCAGTCAGATAAATTTGTGACATTTGACAATATTAATCTTTCGAAGAGTAGACATCTAACGTCACAGTCTCTAAAATTACGAACACAGTGCTAATTACCCGACTACGGAAGAAAAAGTTAAAATTATAATTGTTTACGCATTTATTTTGAGGACCAAGATTATAGAAAAAGACATGCTGTTGGTGGCAATGGGGTTTGAACTTTGTCTTGTATGGAATTAAGTGTAAGGTTGTACAACTTGATAATCCTCTAAGATTTAGATTCAAGATGGAGTCTAACACCCGTATCTATAAACAAGTCGAAGATACTTGAGTAAAAGTAATTATTTAGGATACGATTTTTTTCTGTAGTTTAGTAATCGCTTGAAGTTAAAGCTGTCAAAAGTTAGAAATTCTTAGCTTTGCTTTCGTTCAAATTCTTATCAATGGTATAAAAATATTACCATAAGTAATTGCTTAAACTCAAGTATTTACTTGACTATAAACACGGGTGTAAAAGCGCCATTACACTCCATAGTCGAGCATTAGTCATAAAAAGAGATTCGCAAACCTAACGTCTAGATCGCGCTTACCTACCGTATGCTAGTCCTCAGGTCTATTAAGGCACTGGCCGTAATAACCCCATGCCTCTGCTTACCCATACAACTCCCATAGTCCGCATCCCCACCTATAGTAACCGTCGAAAAAGAGGTTGAATTCCTTCTATTTTGAACCATCGACTTTTTACCACCGCTCATAAAACCAGACTCTGTTGGAGTCTGCCTTGTCACTGGCTGAAAATAATCTCCGTGACAGTTCGTATTTTCGGCCCATTCGTGTCTATGCTCGAAGAGTTTTGTCGCTCGAAGAGGTTTTGCTGCACTCTGGTCTGGTCTATGCTCTCTGAAGGGGCGTTCTAAGTGCTGTCTGACTTTTGGTCGAGATTTCTGGTCGGCTGATGCTGATACACTCAAATGTTTTGTCTTTGCGTAAGATTTTATTGGATCCGTTTCTTGGAAACTCTTGCTGGTTTTGGTTGTCGTGGTTGGTAGAGGGTGCGTTTTGTTGCTGTAAGGAATTTTAACTAAGTTGTATTCTGATTGTTGAAATAGGTAAATGGTCGACTATTTGACGAACAACCCATATTTGACCCTAGACAAACTTACTTAGAGGTAAAAAATTACAGTATTGTACAATTATATCTTCTAAGCTTCAGTTCAAATTGTATTTCACTGTAAAAAGGAAAAGAGCTCTTGTCCAGCTGGATAACTAAAATAATTAACGTTATATCCATCTGCACTTATATTGGGTCAAACGGAACTTGACTGAATTTGATTTATTTTTTAATGAAGGCAATCCTAAATATCAAATACTTTAAAGCCAGTTTTTATGAACGCTAACTAACACTGAAATGAAAGCCTTATATTATTATTTCTCTACGCTGAGAGCCGAGCATTTAAAAGTTCAAAAGAGCGCTTTTATTCAAGCATTCATTTCAGCCTCACCTAATGTTAGTAAAAACAAGCATCAGTGCGTCTTAGGCCAACATCTATAAACTACTTTGACTTAGACATATCGTCGGGGATAGTGCAAATCCGCGGAACTAGGATTGGATAATTCCGCGCATTTGACAAATGTAGCCAATTTCAATTACGCATTGTTGTAGCGACTAAATTAATGACTTTAATAGATTTCTACTGTTAAAAATACATAAAACACATGTATTTTTACTATTCAAAAAAATGAGGTCAAAAATCGTTGAAATAAAAAAAAATATTAACTTATAACCTTCCCCTGAAAACCTACACGTAGTGCAAATACGCGCACTTTAAGTATGGTAGATTGGATTTGCACTATCCCCGACGATATTCCAGTCTCGATCGTGCACTGACAGAAGCAGGAATAACGCTTAGACAAAGTACGTGCTAAGCTACGTTTATAGATGTGCGTTTAAGTCATTGTCAAAGATTAGTGCAGACGGGTATTAAAGTTGTAATATGTGCTGGCCACCTACCTAGAATGGGATTTCCTAGGTTGTGCGTTGTAGGGCTGGTTGCCCTTAGCCATGATGCTGTACAGTTTGTTCCTGTAGTCGTCCACGGATAGCTGCTTGTCATCTCTCAGCGGAAGCAGAACATCAGATAGTAATATTGGCTCATCACGTTCACGGTGGAATCTAGAACACAAATATGGGAAATATTTTGTATAACACCATGATCACGTCTGTCATCCCCGAAGGGTTAGGCAGAGGTGTACCTAATCGTACACATGTCGCCATCAAGTGGGCACAAATCCAGACTCCGCGGGTGCTACTGAGAAATTCCTAATGGAAAAAATCAATAACACTTTGTCGGACCCCGGAATCTAACTCAGGGTATCATGGTCAGCAGCTGTGCTTGCTACCACACGAACAATGAGGCAGTCAAATATTTAAATATCCATTTAAACAGACTAAACCATATACAGTAGTCCAGATTTTGTTTAAGGCTGTTTTTTTCCTTTCTAAAAAATTAGATTATTTATAGTTAGTTTAGTTTTAGTGCGCTGAATTTGTATTAACCCTTTGAACCCCAGAGCATGAACGCACGCGCGTGCCCTTCACGCCAAGCCACAAATTCACCTACCATTTTGTCACATATTTGTGTCGTTTGGCGTACAGGGCACGCGCTTACTTGTCACGTTCAAGTGACAATGGCGTTTAAAAGATTAATACCTAATTATTTTTTATTAATTACAGCTACTGTGACACACACTGTAAGGACTAATATACGTATCAAATTTTAAAAAAGACGTCTGTGCTTTTGATCTAGTTATTTTAAGCGTTTTTGTTGAGCATGAGGTCTGGGGCACAAACCAATAAAGTGCTATTGGATTTTTTCATCAGGAAATGAACACTCACCTGCCGACATACTCATGGTCCAGTGCCCGTTCAGCGCTGAGCCTCTTCGCCGGGTTGAAGACCAGCAGCCTCTGCACCAAGTCAGCGGCATCGCGCGGCGCACACGACAGTAGATTGGTTAGCGTCGCGCCACCGTTCGGGTTGCCGGCTTGCTCCCGGATCAGGGACGAACCGTAGCCGCTGCACACTATCGCTATGTCTAGAATTTGTTGTATGGGAAGCTTTAGCATATTAAGCGTATAATATTAGCACATACACACACAGGCCTCCTCTTTATGAAAGGAAGAGGGCCTTTATCCACCACGCGGGCCCAGTGCGGGTTAATGGAGTGTAGGTTGATGGATCGAAGGCTGAGCAGACAGGCAAGAGAATGGGTGAAATCGCCGTTTTACAAGCAGGAGGTGTCGCTTTACACCATATTATGTCATGCTAGGAGCCATAACAGAGCTTACTTTACACAGAAATACGTAGAAGGTCCTTAAAGTTCCAGAAACTCAATTCATGGGAATTCATTTCAACAATGGACTAAAAAAATTAAATTCAGCAACCATGCTTCTCCAAAAACTATTACAATCCTAATGATCATCGAAAACATAACTTACACTACATAACGACACCTACAGTTGAGGAAAAGGTAACTTTATGCTCATAGAAGATGTAAACGGACCCTTCACGAAGCCGTCAACCAAGCGTTCTGTATATACTACGTAACTAAGTAACACTACGCAAAAATGATTGCTGCGAAACGGATTTTTTTTTGGGGTGAAAAATTATGTTTTACTGTAAGACTCAATGTAACGCACTCAAAACATTGTGCTGATAGATGCATTGAATAGGACGGGGTTCGTGGAGGTGTTTAAAGTAAAGTTATAACATTAAAAACTTTGAATTCAAAAAAAGACTTGTGAAAAAGTTGGAACTTTGACCCCCAATATCTCCGTAACTAGAAGGTTCCCAGGTGTGGTCCAGAACAAAAAAACTGGTCGCAATGACGGGGAGAACAAGTGCCTTTCGGCTTCGTTAAAGGTATTGTTGAACCCATTATAACCTAAGAATTCAAGGTTACTTACCCTCAGGAGAAGGCCTGGGTAACGCAGACATGATTTTCTCCACCTGGTTGACCGTCGAGGTACCCGGGAACAGTGGCTTGCCGGTCAGCATCTCTCCCAAGATACAGCCAAGTGACCACATGTCTATGCCTTTAGTGTAGCTAAAACAAAAAGGGGAAGAGATAGATAAAACAAAATGTCTTAAAGAGACCTAATGGTATACCCACATTTCGCCGTCTATGCCGTAGGGGGCGAGCCTATTGCCATTAACCTGGTAAAAACCCTGACTCCTGGGAGCTACTGAGAAACTCCAAATAGAAACGCCTAATAAGTAAGACTCTGCCTGACCTGGAAATCGAACTCAAGACACGCTCAGCACTAGCGCTTAGGACCACTAAACCAACGAGGATCAATGTACTCGTAAATATTAGGTGTAGATTTTTACTTACTTCTTGCTAGCAATAAGTATCTCAGGCGCGCGGTACCAGCGTGTAGCGACGTAATCAGTGAGGCATGGGTCGGCACCTTCTTCCCCGCCAGAGTACAGACTCGATACGGACCGGGCGAGACCGAAGTCTGCTAGCTTCACCCTGTAGAACAAAAAAGTTTGGAAGCGAGGACTGGCATGGATACTGTACAACCTCTTTGGTAGGTACTGCTAGTCGCAAGCGTTTGGCACGAGACCAATTCTTTATACTTACTATTTATTACATTAGGTCAGTTGCTCCTTGCCTCAGAAAGCGTGTTAAGAGCGTTTGCATTTCATACAAATTTTCAAATCCTTTTTTCGAAATAACTGAATGGATTTTAAATGAAACTTCATACGCATAAGCAGGATACATAAGTTTAAAAAGTTATCAGAGAACATTTTCGAAAAATAGTGTTGCAGCTAAATTAGACCAATTTTAGATTTTCCATAGAAATAGTAATTTCGAAAAACAGGGACTTGAAAGTTTGTATGAAATGCCGTAAGTCGTAAGCGCTATTAAGCTGGTTCTCCAAGCTGTTATTTTGCTGTCAAGAGTCCAAAATTCAGACAAGCAGTCTGAGGACCTCGTAACTGAGATGTGGAGGTCACATATCCAGCTCCATCTGGTTAGAATGGAAGCCTGCCCCAACATTGTTGGAAAAAGGCTAGGCAGATGATGATGTCTTAGGCCCTAGGGTGTACTAAAGTACCAATTTATAAACTACTTTTCTAACAATTACTTCTTACCTGCAAGCACTATCAATCAGCACATTGCTGGGCTTCTGGTCCCTATGTATAACGTTCCCAGAATGTATATACTTGGTCGCCTTCAGCATCTGGTACATAATGTATCGCTTATGTATATCCTTGAGTATGTTGCCGCGTTTGATCACGTTGTGCAGGTCTGTCTCCATGTACTCGAAGCCGAGGTAGATATCGCGGTTGTTAAGAGCTCTGGGGTAAGAGTAAGAAGTAGAAGGGTAAATTAAAGTGAAGGGTTAAGTAAGATTGCTTTAGAGCTCCTGGGGTAAGGGTAAGAAGTAGAAGGGTAAATTATAGTGAAGGGTTAAGTAAGATTGCTTTAGAGCTCCTGGGTAGGGTAAGAAGTAGAAGGGTAAATTATAGTGAAGGGTAAATTATAGTGAAGGGTTAAGTAAGATTGCTTTAGAGCTCCTGGGTAAGGGTAAGAAGTAGAAGGGTAAATTATAGTAAAGGGTTAAGTAAGATTGCTTCTGTAAATTACCCTATATATTTTGCAGTTTGGTTAGTCGCTTTAAAAGTTAACTAGCGACCCGCCCCCGCTTCGCAAGGCACCACCTTTCGGGTCCAAAACTATCATATCTTTCAAGCTAGAACCAACCATACACATACACAGGATCTTATTTTTTTTGGAATTTAGCCGGTTCGATTCCAGTGTGGCAAGCGAATTTTCAGAAATCTTTGAATGCAGATTGATGTCGTGTCTGCCGCATGCCGGACGAAAAAAAAGAACACTGATCCACCACTAACAACCAAGATAATTAAACAACTGGATGGAATCTAGAATGCAGCCTATGCATTCACTTAACCCAAGTAAAACTGGGAAACAAGTACCTATTTAACAGTCCCAGGTAATGAAAGAAAATTAAAAAAAAAAGACAGTTAATATTTCCCACTGCTGGGACACAGTGTTCCTATCTGTGGGAACGAGTTTATGGATTATGGAAACCAGCAATTCCTTTGGCAAATTAAATGTTTAACTATCAGCAGTTTGAATAAGTAACCTAAGTGGTTAGTGAATAATTAAATCTCTTATCTATTTAGGCCCCTATGGCGATGAACTTATAAAGTATTCATAAGTTTATTTTACTTGGTATCAAGAATAGAACCAAATTCCAATAATTACTTTGGGTGGCATGTACCCAAACACATTTTTAGAATTAGATAATAATGTGAAGGTGGGTACTTAGTTATTTCAATTTTCATTTCTGTCTGTGAAAAACATATTTAGAAGTTACTGGTGCTTACCCACAGCTTGCAGCATACCATTGCTATACTATACTGTGTAGCATTCCCACAGCTGGGACACAGATCTCCTCTCTGGGAGAAGGTGGGCTATAATCCACCACATGGACCTAGTGCAGAATGGGTCTGTGGGCTCTCACAATTTCAGCTCTCAAAATTAATCCAGGGCTAATATGAACCACTCACACATAAAACACAGACAACATGCTAATAATGCCCCCTTTTCTGAGCTTTCATAGCCAATGTTTTTCCATTATTATTAGTGTTATTATTTCTTATTCTGTTTTTGAACAATTGGACCTCCTTGCAAATAAAATCACTGTATTTAAACAAAATTTAAAAAAAAAAACAGTTGCTGTCAATTATTTGAAGATTGCAGAATGGGACAGTATAGTGTTTTAAACAATTATGTTTAGCGCTAAAATCATTAAGTGATTTTTTAGGTAAGAATAATAAAAAACTAGTCACCTGTGTATGCTATGCAGCTTCACAATATTCGGATGGTTTCGAAACGACTGGAGGAATATAATTTCCCTAAATGTCCGTTGTGCATCTGTTTGATTCCGGAAGGCATCAAATATTTTCTTAATCGCCACCACATCCTTGGTCTTTTTATCAGCAGCCTTCCAGACAATACCATAAGCGCCTTTACCAAGCCTTTTCTTTATTTCAAACCTTTTAAGAATATGCTCATCAATTTCTGACATGTTTTTATCAGGGCTTTTCTTCTGACCTGGCTTTTGGCCCACATCTTTCTTCCGGTCATCTTTTTTAACTTGATTTTGAGACATCAGCACTTCTTTTCAACGCAAATAAGTAGTTACGCGGAGACTGTAAAATCAAATTCTGAAATCGTAGCCAATTAAAATTCATATATTCGCAATTCTCATGTTTTGTTATCAAATGCCTCTATAAAATGTAAATTCGAAGGGTATCGTGAGCTTATTTGAATATCAGAAAAGCGTGACTACCATCATTGTCAAAATATTGATTATTTACGCTAAGCAACGAGAAATATGTCGATAACAAACTAATGATTATAAAACCATCTCAATTTTAAAATTTAACAATTTTATACTTTACTCACTTAAAAAACAGCAGTGATTCTTCACAAATCCCATTATACGTTTGCTATTTTTTAAAATCTAGGTTTTTTTGCCAATATTACTAGATGGACATCGGCACATTTGAATTCTGCCAGTCGAGTTTCATTTGTTTACGGCCGCCCAAACAACCTGTCAGTTGCCATGGTAACGAAAGATGTCAACTATAGTAATGGGGCTAAAATGTATAATCGATATTTTGGATATAAAATGATGTCAGTCGATTTTTTCTTTCAATGAAATTATTTTTGTTAAAACTTAAATAAATAGTTGACAATTTTTGATAAAATGCATTTAACAGTAAACAAAGTCTTAAGATGACGAGTAATAGAAAAGCCAACCCCAAATAAATTGGGATAAGGGCAGGAGAATGATGACTGTAAGCAGAGTCTTCTGATTACAAAAAAAAACATATCTCATTTTTCACAAACTTTATTTAAATTTAACATTAGTACAGGAATTCCGACAGTAAATACTCTAACATAGTGAGGAATTACATCTATTAATTGTCTTGTAATACTTTAACGTTTCTTAGTCGGTAATTTATTAAATGCATAATATATTTCTAAGGAATGATATTTTAATAGCAATTATTCGCATATTATTTTTAAAACTTGTAAATTATTGTTTTTATCCTTATATTAAATATGACAAGTATGTACCGAGTACACTATAAACCCATTAATACTAAGATTACCTTTTATAATGAGGTGTTAAGTAACAATATATTAAAAATTAAAAAAAGTTGACTGGTATTAAAACGAGCGAATGTAAATTAAAATGAAAGATATAAAAAAAACTCTGAATATGGCTTATTCAAATACTAAGTGGGCGAATAACTGCGAGTGTCTACAACATCGTGAAGACGGTGAATTGGAAAAATTTTAGATGTATCCAACTTGGATGATAGATGCATTTAGTAACTGCGACTATCTTGACTCGCAAATAGTTAGTAATGGTTCTAACCTAGGTAAACTGAGTGACCAAATGGGTTAGCCCATTCAGTTTAGTATTACAATATGTCATAAAATCAGTCCCCAGTTTTGTTTTTATTCGCCCGATTTATAATAAACCAAAATAATATATCTAAGCTCAAAACATCTGAAAAAACACCATATTTGATTCTGGCCCGTCCTCTGTAAGATGAGGCAAAATTTATTTATAAATTAGTTAAATTATCCATGAAGCGTAGATAAGTAGTTTTTTTTTGTGAGGCCATGTCTGATCAAATCCTCTATAAAATAAATATTAAAAAAAACTAAGCCCAAAAAAATGTGTTTCAAAAATACTATACTTACCTAATAAAACCTTTATAAAATATTTAAATAACATAACATAATAAAAACAACATTTAATTTTTTTATTAAAAACTATCTGATTATAAAACGTCTTTGCCGTTATTGTGGAATTGGCGTTGGCAAAGTGTATTTGAACGCAGTGAGGTAGCTAGCTATAATGCTTGTTACTTCTTTGTTTGAGATTTTTCCATCGACTTTTAACACTGTTTTTACTAACATCGCGTCGGTTTGATTTCTTAACTATAACTATAATTTTTTAAGTACTTATGTATCTTTCTAGGTTGTAAGTACTGTGCATTAGCGCAAGCAGGGACATTCCGATATCGGAGAAGAATGATTATCAACTGGAATCTCATTAAAAGTATGGAAGAAGAAAACATGCTGCGCCGTCTCCCAATAAATTGGGATAAGGGCAGGAGAACGATGTTGATCAATCTCATAAAAACCAGTAAACATTAAATTCCGAAATGGCCGACAAGCAGGAACTTGCAAATTTATAAATAGTAACTGGTACCACATCTTGAGATTCTCAAAAAAACGCGCTTGTAATTGCCATGACGCACTCTATATAGCCAGATTAATGACGCCTCTCAAACCTCTTGTGTGTAAGAAGTTTTTCATTAGATTACATCACTGTTAAATAGTTAAAATTACGACTCTGATCCTAATAATGATTTACCTGAAATTCAAAATGAGATTAATGAAATATTCGATGAACGTTCGAAATTTAGAATATAACTACATTTTATTTCACGTTTGTAATAGAAGTGCCGCTAATATCTAGCTGTGTCTATAACCGCATTTTCCTTAGATGTAAATTTCTCCACAAAAAGGTATTCCGTATCGAAAATTGCTCAAGTATTAAGGTAATAAAATTTAACGACTGGCAGTCAGGTGAGTAACTTGACATTGACTCCAATGTACTTAACTTATACATATAAGAACACCTACTCCACTTTACTGCGCACCGCATCGTTAAAACTTAAGTAAAATCTCAAATCCACCGGTACGGACATATTGAGGACCGGCTGGTCACCGGACACTGAGAGATACTTCAGTAGCATGTCCATTAGATCGGTGTCAAATTTTCCGTAACTCCGAAACGGTTTGACTGAACTTGAACTAAAAGGGTTGGGTGCTGTTTATTTCTTTAGAGAGACCTACAGGAAAGTGACCTCTAGAGAGAAAGTAATAGCATGTTTAGTGGTACTTATAATTGGTTTCTGTGGCAGTAAAACATTAATGTTTGTTTAGGCCCAGAGGAATGTTAACCTTGACTAGCTTTTTGGAGTTAAGGGTCGCCACTACATAATCGGTCCGTATCTACAAACTGTTTCTGCACTAACAGAGAACAGAAGAGATAATCTAGATCTCTAGATATCTACCGCTTATCATCAAGCGAGATCGTAGCTAAGAACAGTCCCATTGATCAATAAAATCCGTATTATCTCCTGAAATTTTCACCTAAGGTAATGCGGCCTATTGAAAAGACGAAAGTCTACACTACCCGCTATTTTGATCTACGTTGCGGTGAAGGCACACGTCATTATTGAGCGCTTTTAGTTTACATCAGGGGTGGATGGATTTTCTTCTTTTCTTCGACGTCTAAGCGTCCGAGATCAATGGAAGACGGTGTGGGAAGACCGCATGGCCATTCGAGGGAGTCCGCTTCGTGAGTCATTATGTGTTCAGCTTCCACTGTAAAGTATTTTGATAAATTAGTTACATTTGCGCAAATAGAAAAAATAGTAAGGTATCTAGAAATTCATCAGGGATTAAGATTTTCTCACGCAACATCTTTCCCTTCCATCAAAAAGGTTAAGATACGCCCTAGCTATGTTACATCTACTAAACCGAAATTTGAATATATCAAATATGTTGATGACACAAATGAGTTGTTATTCAAATCAACTCTTAAAGTTAAGGCGAATGTAAAGATATTTATAACAAGGGTCAACCGTTTTTTTCCGTGAAGTGATTCATAATAAATGAACCCACATGAATCAATGCAACGTCGTATTCTCGGAAAATTATTGAAAGGCTCGCTAGAATCGAAATCTGAAAAGTCTACTATAGAATTGCACTAAAATTGAGGTAGGTGTTTGGCAATTTTCCTAAATAATTTTAGCTTAACATTGCATGCGCTGATTTAAGTGCAGAAGTTGTCTCATTGTTTTAATTAGTTGCACCAATATCATAAAATAATTTTATCATAGTACTTACTTCTGATTCTGTGAATTTTGTTTCCGTATGCAAGGTCCCAATAGTACAGAGTCACAAAACTGAGAGGTATCAAAGGCATTAGAAGATATGGCCTCTTCGTTCTTCTGAAACTGTATTAAATACATTTAAATTAAGCAGTCGTCCGTTTTTCGCATAAATATTGAATATAATATTTAGACCTTTTCTTTTCTTTCCTTGTCCCTTGTTACTTGGGGTCGGCGCAACATGTTTTTTATAAGTGTTAACCCTACAATTTTAAATAAATAATAAAATACCCAGTAAAGAGGCCCGTTGCTGCAGTAACAGAAAACGCAGTTAACCAAAGACAGGTGTCCCGACTTTTCGCTATCTGCAACGCCATTTGTCGTTCTTGCATTTGATATTGAAGTTGAATTTGTCTCTCCATCTTAAACAAATTTTAAGCTGTTAATATATATGAGCAATCTAATAAGAATATCAAACACTTTTGATTTTACCTTTATTTTATTGATACATTGTATGAATTCTTGATTCTTTTTGAAGTTTTCTTCCATGTTCACGGTAAAGCAGTTTCCCATCTTGAAGGCTTATTATTTAGTTTAATTAAACAAAAATTACAACAAAACACGATCGATGCCCTGCCCTAACTATGAATTGTGTAATGCCATCAGCTGTTTGTTGTCAAAACATTTTTTCAACAAAGGCGTAGTAGCGTTTTGTTACTGCGTTGATCCTAATATAACAATACCGTCAAATGCATTAAAGTCCTGATATTAAAAATAATTCTACTAATATGTCTTATTCCATAAATTAAAATATTAATATTATTTGGAAATCTTGATTCATCAAAGCCCATAATCAATATTTTGGAATAATGAGGTACAACACTATTTTTGTTGACGTTTGGTTTGCCAGTTTGACATTGACATCTCGTCTTCCTTTATTCCCGCCAAATTTGTCAAGCGTGAAAACGTTGGATAGATGCAAATTATCTCTTGTGCAACTGCATTTCTGATAAAACGGCAGGATGGGTATTCTAGGCTTATCAAAGTTAATTGCAGATATTGCACCACATGCTATCAAAGAAATGGAGATAAAAAACTATTTTGGTGAGTTTAATTTTGTATGAATCAATATTTTAACCTCTATGAATGTAAACTTTGTTTATTTTAATTTTGTTTATTTTAATTTTTCAGGACGTAAAATTGCTATAGACGCGTATATGAGCTTGTATCAGTTCCTGATAGCCGTAAGAAGTGAAGGTAAGTGATTAATTAATCTGCTGATGTATGTACTGATTTTTTGTTGCATTATTCTTCGAGTATTACAATACAATAATTACCAGTTATGGCTAAAGGCAATGGATATTTTTTGTGTCACTGTCTCCCTCTATATCAATCGGCCACACTGAGGGTTAAAAATATTATAGAATCAGGGTGAAACATGTGATAGAAACAAATTTTACATTAAAATTATATTGTTGTCAATCAACGGAAGGATACATGGAAAATAGGAAGGCTATGGAGTGCACCTTTGCCCAGCTGTAGGATAACAGAGGTTTACAATATTAAAGTGGTTTCACTATTACCTAATTATCCTTGCTATTTCATAACTAGCATTAAATGCAACATAAAAACAATCTTCTAGTTAGATATGGTTAAAATTAAAGGAAACATTGGCACATGGCCTTAATATTGTTTTATCAGTCAATTTTAGCTAAGATAATGCAATATGGCGGAGATGCAGATGTGTGGTGATACGTGAATGGATAAAATAAGAAATGAGTATATAAGAGGAAGTCTGAAAGTGGCACCGGTGACTGAAAAGTTGTATGGTAATCTGTTGTTGTGGTGTGGGCATGTGATGCAGAGGAATGAGGGAAGTTTTGAGTATGAATGTGTATATGAATAGAGGAAGACCCAAGAAACAATGAATGGACTGTGTAATGAATGTAATGGCAAGAATGTGTCTAATGAGATGACAAGTACTAGATGAAGAAGAAGACAATTAATACTACTAGAAGTATGGAAGAAGAAGACATGCTGCGCTGACCCCAAATGAATTGTGATAAGGGCAAGAGAATGATGGTAATACAATAACTTAAAAAATGCATATGCAAACATTCATTAAATGTAGGTTTGCATGTTATCCAGTATCTAACCATTACCATAATATATAGCAGTCTGAAGCTAAATTCAGACGTTTCCATCTATATTTCAATTAAAATGTTACCCACAGGTTCTCAACTAGTCTCCGTAGATGGAGAGACAACATCTCACTTGATGGGAACATTCTACCGCACCATTAGACTGGTAGAGAATGGCATTAAGCCCGTGTATGTGTTTGATGGAAAGCCTCCAGATATGAAGTCTCATCAGCTGAATAAGAGAGCAGAAAGGAGGGAAGAAGCAGAGAAAGAGCTGCAGAAGGCTACAGAAGCTGGTGAGATATGAAATGTTTTATGAAAGTGATCACTAACACTTAGAGGAGGTCCTGCATTATCGTCTGGAGGACACGGTGCAGCATACTGTGGAGGCCTGCCCCACTTGGGCGGAGCAGCGCCGTGTCCTCGTAGAGGCGATTGGCGGCGGCGACCTCTCGCGCCCGGCCCTGGTTCAAGCCATGGTCCGGAGCGAGAGGGAATGGGAAGCCGTCACCTCCTTCTGCGAAGTCATGCTAGTGAAGGAGGTGGCGTGACGTGAGAGGGAAAGAGCCTCACGTCCCAGCCGCCGCGGGAGACGCCCTGGGCGTCGGGGGTCACGTGGTGGCCCCCGGCCACCGTAGGCGCGGGCCTGTGGACGGCGAGTTTTGGGCTAGCTCGCCGTCCGGCCGTCTTATGACGACAGGCCGTGTCGACGGCGCGTTCGTGTTCCACGCGCGCCTCAAAGAGATGTCAGCAACCACGTAGGGGTCCGCACGGGCCGATGCCTGCCAGGGCTGCGGGACTGTTCGAAAGAGATACCGCGGCCCTGGAACACAAAGGGCAAAGAAGGAACATGGATGGGTTTTAGTCAGTACAAGTCTGACACTGCCTTCTACTTCGCCCAGAGCGGGGGGGGTCATTTGATGACTTAACAACCTAAAAAAAAAAAAAAAAAAGGAGGTCCTGCGTTCGATTCCCAGCTTGGGCAGTGTTCAATCATTAGAATTATCAATGCATCTCTTTAACCTTTTGACCACCATAGTCACATATATGTGAAAAGCAAGCGCGTGCCCTGTATGCTAAACAATACAAATATGTGACAAAATGGTAGGTAAAATTGTGGCTTGGCGTGGAGGGAATGTGTGTTTATACACTGGCGGTCAAAGGTTAAGGTATTGGTCTCAAATGTCATAATTTCATTAAATAGTAATAGTCATTCAATAGGGTAAATTGAACTGAGAGTGAATGAAAAAATTCTCTGAGTTTGGATGAGTAGGTCCAACTTTTTGCAACAACCTCAAAAAAAAGCTTGACAGATTTGATCAAAAACTTTTCATAGAAAACCTCTTATACAGGCGATCAAGAGTCAATAGAGAAGTTCAACCGTCGCCTGGTGAAGGTGACGAAGGTTCATAATGAAGAGGCGAGACAACTGCTCAAGCTGATGGGTGTACCTGTGGTGGAGGCGCCGTGCGAGGCTGAGGCACAATGTGCTGCTCTAGTAAGTTATCTGCCTAGCCTTTTCCTTTTGATTTTCAAAGGGCACCACTACTTTGAGTGATGGCGCTTCCTGGTACATAGGACCCTAGCCAGGACATACTAAGTGACATACATAGTGTCAACCAGTTATGGGCGCAGCATGGGATACGGGTAAACTAGAGAAATAGCACCTTTAACTTGTACACAGTTCATTGTCACAGAGTAAATTTCTAACACACAGAAACTAGTTCCTAAGCCAGTGGGTGTCTCAACCACATCTTAACAATCACTGTCGCTCCCATCAGCACCATGCTCCCTAGGCTCTACTCAACGCCAAACAAAGGCACTTGTGTTTAATTTTACATACATACTCATCAGGATCAGACATATACATAATACTGACTATGTCGGCCTGTTCTACCAGCACTTTGATCATCTTTAAATCTATACTATATAATATTAAAAAGCTGAAGAGTTTGTTTGTTTGGTTGAACGCGCTAATCTCAGGAACTGCTGGTTCGAATTGAAAAATTATTTTAGTGTTGAATAGTCCATTTATCGAGGAAGGCTATATAACATCACGCTACGCAAAAAGAAGACAAGTCAGAAGCGGCGGGTGAAACCGTAGGGCACAGCTAGTTAAATAATAATAATGATAAATAAATATTTAACTATTCGAAAAACTCACCCTCTTTCAAAATGATTAGTTTTTTTAGCCTATACTGTCCCACTGCTGGGCTGACCTCCCCTATAGCCTTCGACTCTTCTCTGTACGATTTTCTCCGGCCTATTTGTTAGAAATGCTTCTAAGTCGTCTTGCCAGCGTTTTCTAGGCCTCAGGGACCGTTCAAGTATTACGTAACCTAATTTTTGAAGATTTTTGACCCTTCCTCCTACACATGTAACGCGTCTTAACGTTTTTCTCAAAATGTTACGTAACATCCAAAGTGTCCATATAGTCACAATTATGTTGCGCTAAGTACCGGAAAGTCACTAAAATACCTTTGTTATGGTTTTAATCTGCTCACGCGCTGCTGCTGCGTGCCGCTGCTAGCTTCTGCTACGTGTGCAAAACAATCGAGGTTTTCCCCGTAAGGCATAAACGAAAAGAGTTGCCAACTTGGGCGATTTAAATTCCCTACCTACGTTTTTATTTAAATTAAAAAAAAAAACAATGTTACGTAACGTTCTTGGATCCGCCCCTGTAATGCATAGTAACGTTTTACAAGACACCTCCCCCCCCCCCCCTAAATTGCGTTACGTAAGTTCAGAATGCTGTACTGAATATGTGGTTAACGTGCGTCGGTGTCCCAATCCACTCTGTATAGCATTATTAGCATTTATCATTTGACATAATACATCCCTCAAGTTGGAAGGCCTCCCACTAGGTGGACCGATGACCTGGTGAAGGTTGCAGGGATCCGCTGGATGGGAGTCGCACGGGTCCGGTCAATGTGGCGACACTTGGGGGAGGCCTATGTCCAGCAGTGGACGTCTTTCGGCTGAAATGATGATGATGATCCCTCAAGTTTAAAATAAATAATATATTTGACAATTGTCCGAAGGTTAAAGCCGGCAAGGTATTCGCCTCAGCAACCGAGGACATGGATGCTCTTACGTTTGGCACTAACGTGTTGCTGCGTCATCTGACGTTCTCCGAAGCGCGCAAGATGCCCGTCCAGGAGTTCCATCTGGATGATGTGCTGAAAGGACTGGAGTTGGACCAGAAGGAGGTAAGGAAACTATTGTGTTAAGGTTATTGAGGGTAATCTATTAAGGGATGAAAAAGATGGAAAAGAAAATGTCTCTTTTGAATAAAAAAGTAGGCATCATAGGTGTCATAGACTGAAATGTCGAAATTATATTAATATTGCACTTAAGCTATGTTATGAATACTGGCGGTGCTTTCATACAAGCCTAAAAGCTAGGCTTGCCCTTAAGAGCGTTTACGAGGTACGGCATTTCATACAAACTTTCAAGTCCTTTTTTTTTCGAAATGACTGACCCGATTTTAATGAAACAAACTTCATACGCATAAGTCTAAAAAGTTGACAGAGAACATTTTCGAAAAATAGTGTTACAGCTAAATTACACCGATTTTAGATTTGCCATTGAAACAGAAATTTCAAATTATCTTTTTTTTTTTTAAACATTTCGAAAAGTCTGTCAACTTTTTTTTAGACTTGCTTACTCCTGCTTATGCGTATGAAGTTTCATTAAAATCGGTTCAGTCATTTCGAAAAAAAAGGACTTGAAAGTTTGTCTGAAATGCCGCAAGTCGTTAACGCTCTTACAACTACTACTCATCATGATATTAGGGTTTCTGAACAGTCTGCTTGCCGTATTGTTAACCACTGGCAGGCACACCACTGGTTATGAAGACCTGCAAGTCTAATTGACTCCAAACACAGGGACCTGAAATTATGGTTGAGACTCAATACTGTGTAAGGGCCAAATGTGACGTAATCTACAAGTCCTTTGGCTATCAAAATCCAATTTAGTTATATCAAAAAAACACAGTGTATTTTTTTGAAATAGTGTTTTCTTTAGAAATAAAAGGATATCCATCACTCACTTTATGAAAGTGTCACAGACTGAAATAGCAAAATTATAATATTGTACTTAAACATATACATATTTTGCTCCAAACACAGGAACTTGAATTGACGATTAATTAAAAGTAATCAAATATTTTGATCATCAGTACTTACATCATTATCATCAAATGTAAAAACAATTTGGCCTTCAAAATGCAATTAAGCTTTAACAAAAATGCACTAAATCATTATCCTTACTGATACTGAAAATCCTTACTGAAATTATCATAATTTATTATCTCATTTCTTACTAGCATTTCACCCGCGACTTCGTCCGCAAAAATTGTGATAGCTAGGCTAATATGCATGATAAAAATATAATTTATAGCCTATAAAACTCACGAATAACGTAGCTTTCTGCCAGTGTAAGAATTTTTAGAATTGGATCATTAGTTCCGGAGGTTACCTCCTACATACAAACAAATTTTACCTCTTTACAATGTTAGTGTAGACTACTATTGTAGATGCGTTTGTGAGGAAGGATGGATGTTTGTTAATCTTTCATGCAAAAACTACTAAACGGATTTGGCACAAATGTAGACTATAACATGGATTAACTTGTTAGATTTTACCCTGTTAGATCCCGTGGGACACAACATAAGCTAGTAAATAATAAGCTAATAATAATAAGTAAAATTTATCTTTCCAGTTCATCGACCTCTGCATCCTGCTTGGCTGTGACTACTGCGGTTCCATCCGAGGCATTGGCCCAAAGCGTGCCATAGAGCTGATCAATCAACACCGCTCCCTAGAGCAGGTGCTGCGAAACATAGACACGGATAAATACCAGCCGCCCGAGAACTGGGACTATCAGAGGGCGAGGGAGCTGTTCTTGGATCCTGAGGTCACAGATCCTAAGGAGATTGAGGTTGGTTACCAGAAACAAGGTGTAACAAGACGCTTAACGAAGCCGTCAACCAAGCATTCTGTACATCAAACTAAGTAGCTGTGTAAAAATTATTGCTGGGAAACGATTTTTTTTGGGGTAAACAATCAGTTTTACGGTAGGCCTCACTGTAACACACTCAAAACATTGTGCTGAAGGATAGATTAAATAGTACGGGGGTCGTGGAGGTGTTTACACAAAAAATACGTTAAAAACATGTATTTAAAAAAAAATCCTGAAAATGTTGGTACTTTGCCCCCCATTGTCTCTGTAACTAGAAGGTTCCCAGGTATGGTCTAGTACAAAAAAATGATCGCAATGACGGAGAGAACAAGTACCTTCCCCTTAACTAAGGGTCTTGTTACATCCTTTATACAAGTGATTTTGTAGTAACACCTAGTTTATCCTGGTGTTAACTTATAACCTGGTTTTTATTGGGTTGATTACCAATTAATTAGTACCTAAACTTCTTTAGTTGAGTAGTTCAAGTCAAATGATGATATGTTATTCGTTTTCCAGTTAAAATGGTCAGATCCTGACGAGGAAGGCCTGGTAAAGTTCCTGTGTGGCGACAAGCAGTTCAACGAGGAGCGCGTGCGCAACGGAGCCAAGAAACTGCTGAAGGCGCGCAGCGGATCCACGCAGGGACGACTTGATGGTTTCTTTACGGTAAACAAGCGACAAGTTCGCACGGCTGAATCAAAATTTATCTATCTATACTAATATTATAAAGAGGTACAGTTTGGATGTAGGTCATTCTCTGAAAATACTCATCCGATTTAAAAAAAATCGTAGTCGGCCCATCTCTACTTTTCTTTCTCGTGTGGTTAGTGCCTACCCTGGGGGGTTACTATGACGAGTGTGGGAAAGAGAGGCGCTAGACGACCTGTATACCTCTGTCTCTTTCCCACACTGGAATTACTCCTCCTTTTAGACGTCATGATAGGCCACCTGGTGTCGAGAGTTTTTATACCGCCCATGGGCCTCTGACTTGGCTTTACATGCCGTCGAGCAATATCTCTCAGGCATGCTGGTTCCTCACGATGTTTTCCTTCACCGAAGCAATTGATCATTATACAATACGCACATGAATCCGAAAAATCAGAAGTGCGTGTCTTTGGTTCTAACTTGAGACCTATAACTTGACAGTCCGACGATCACACCAATAGGCTATCACTGCTTGTGAGTTGTGAGCCATCTCTACTTAATATGCTAAACGGACAAACACGAAAAGCTACTTGTTTTATACTATTTTGTTAAACAGCATTCTATTTTTGTTTTAGATATCAACCACACCAAACCCAAAACGCAAGGCGGAGGAAGATAAAAAGAACGCGGCCAAGAAAAAGGCGAAAACAGGCAGCGGCGGCGGCAGGGGACGCAAACCTAAGTAGACGATATTACGTACTTTAGTCATTCCTCATAAATATACGTGAACACGGTGTTCGGGACATTTTCGAGTGTACTTTACCATGAATTCAGTTTTTCCATACTGCTCTCATAGCTGAAACATCTACAACATTAGTTTTAGTATCTGCGAAACCTGAAACACGTGTCGAGTATTTTTATGTAAAGAATCTATGTACAAAATTTCAAAACTGTATCATGAAAAATAACAAAGTTATAAGCTTGTTCTGTTACCTGGTTGTCAGCATAAAAATGTGGTCACCACACAGTGTGCGTCGCGCGAGCGCCTCCAGCGTCGTCTTGATCTCATTGATAATAATAATTTGGCAGTAGTTACCTAAATTATTGCGAAAGGTACTTAATGTCGCTCGTTGCCAACTTGTAACTTTTTTTTAAATATTTTTGGGACAAAATATAACATGGTTTAAAATTATTGGAATCGATTCAGTTACTTATTCTGAACAAACTATATTCAGGTTTCGCATATACTAAAAATAATGTTAATAATGTTGCCACACTAATTAATTGTCTGTCAGAAGCAGTTTATATTAATCTGCTTCAATTACCGTTTAACTATAGTTACCATGTTGTCAGTTACGAGGGCAGCATAAATATTTAACCGTTTAGTTAAGTTTAATTGCACTTTTTATTAAATAAAAGTTTTCTTTTCAAACGACGAAAACTAAGATGTTTGGTGTCTAAAAACATAAAGTTAATTAATGGTAACAATTTGCGCGTATACAACATTATTTTTAGTATATTCGAAACATGAATATAGTTTCTTCATAATAAGTAACTGAATTGATTCCAATAATTTTTAAACCATGTTATATTTTTTCTCAAAAATATTTAAAAAAGGCTACAAGTTGGACACCGAACGACACTAAGTACTTATCGCAATAATTTAGGTACCTACTGCCAAATTATTATTATCAATGAGCTCAAGACCACGCTGGAGGCGCGCTCTGCGTGGTGACCACGTTTTTGTGCGGACAGCTAGGTAGGCTAGAACAAGCTTATAACTTTGTGATTTTTCATGATACAGTTTTGAAATTTTGTACATAGATTCTTTACATAAAAATACTAGACACGTGTATCAGGTTTCGCATATACTAAAACTAATGTTGTAAATCCCTACAAAGTTGATATTTAAACTCAAGCAAACTAGTATTTTTTGTGTTAATGTTTTAACAGAAATCTTCGCTGCTTAACTTTGTAGTAATGTATGGAACTGTTCTCCGCCAACGAATAATGATTAGCTATGTTTTTTTGACTAGGTCAAAGGGACACCGACGCTAAAACGGTTACCACGTATTCAGTACATCATTCGAAATTTAAAAAAATAAAATGCTGTTCCATATATTTTGACCGTGTAGGTATTGCAGTTTTGTAGGAAATAGCTCTTTTTTTAATAACCGACGAAAAATATCTATGTAGGGGGGTTCAGAATGATGTACTGAGTACATGGTAACCGTTTTAGGGTCGGTATCCCTCCCACCCTGTATACAACATTATTTTTAGTATATGCGAAACCTGAATATAGTTTGTTCAGAATAAGTAACTAAATCGATTCCAATAATTTTTAAACCATGTTATATTTTTTCCCAAATATATTTAAAAAACTTAAAAGTTTGACACCAAGCGACTTAGAGTACCTATCGCAATAATTTAGGTACCTACTGCCAAATTATTATTACCAATGAGCTCAAGACCACGCTGGAGGCGCGCGCTGCTTGGTGACCGCGTTTTTGTGCGGACAACTAGGTAACAGAACAAGCTTATAACTTTGTGATTTTTCATGATACAGTTTTGAAATTTTGTACATAGATTCTTTACATAAAAATACTAGACACGTGTTTCAGGTTTCGCATATACTAAAACTAATGTTGTATACTGTGTGAACGTTGGCTAGCATTCCCCATTGGCAGTCTGATAAAAGTGTAAAATTATAAGTGTTATAGTTGCTTGAGTTGTCAATATTGTACTAGGTCGCTAGCTTTAAGTTTTGTTTTTGTTATACTAGGATAGTGTGGACCTCTGCCTCCCTCTTTAGGTAACACAGGCTCAATATTAAATATAAAAATTGGATTTAATTACGACAATTTCTTTCTTGATAATAATTTGTTGTTTAATGATGAATGAAAAATGTAATTATGTATAAATGAATGACGTGAATATGTTTCGATATGGATCACATTCACACCAAACGTGAATTCTTTCCGTAGTTATATTACCTCTGAATTTCTATTGCTGTCGAAACGGTCATCTCTATTTTTAATACCATTAAGTTGATGTTGGTTTGTTGCTACACAAGTCTGTCAAAATCAGTAATCTCTATTCTCTATACAATAAGGTTGGTTTGTGAAAGGACTAGTCGACACTAAGCATAGAGTTCAAAATGTATGAAAGAAACAAACGTCAGCCACGGACTACGTTGTCTTTCATAAATTCTCGCAGTGGACGACAGATTATACGTTTGGTGTGAACCTTTTCAATAAATGACTTCATACTAGCAATTACAAAGCTTGATTTTTTTTCCCTTTATGGTTTTTTTGTTAGATAAAAACAGAGCAATCAATATAATATTATAATAAAAGTAATAAGTTCCTGGAGACAAAATAATCTCGATTTACTGAAACAGATCAACTTGGTTTGAACTTTCTTTCTATAAAACTGCATACTTCAACGCAATCCGAGGCGATGACGTAACCATGCTTCATCTATGAGCGTATCGCCTCAGATCGGGGGCCTAAAATGGCCGCTTTAACATAATCTAGTAGAAAAATATGTATTACGTTACAATTCGTGAAATGGTCACAAAGTGTCAATTCATAATATTAACTGCGTCTGTGAACATTTTAAGAATTTTAGGGTGATTCATTTTATGATTGATGACTGCTGCCATTTTAGGCCCCCAGCTAGTAAAATGAAGTGTTGCCATACGGTGAAGTGCGTATACTCGTACTTGTGCTAGCTTTAATCTTGTGCTGGATCGCAATCGATTTTGCTACTGTCAGTTACTGTGTGTTGCTGTTGATAAGAACTACGATGTATAAACTACCTGAAATAAAACTGTTTAATTAAGAAATAATTTCGTTGTTTTCTTTCGTCTGTAAAATTCAAAAAGCTTTTATTCAAATTTAGCGGAGAATCAGCACTTATCGAACGTCAAAATTATATACGACGGTCCCTCAAAATGTACTACTTTATATCATTTAATTCTAAATAAAAAAAATCAAACTATTTCCACATGCATTCATAAAATTATTACATTAAAAAAAACCGCTTAATGTTTTGGCTTGACCGCAACTCTCCTGCTGTGAACCGATGACGCGGTCTAGGGTGAAGCACGCTTGCCTAGAAGAAACCAATTCACTCGAACTTTGAATAGATCCAGATTATAATTGAAATAGGAATGCTTGAATGAATTCTTGATATTGGAATGCTTTGCTTTGCTTTGTCGACGTCAAATAAAACAAAAAGAAATCTAGCGACACAATGTTTTATTTCTAAAACACGTTCCGTTTAGTTCTCAATACATAGTTATATTAAATGCAACTCACTAGGAGTAACATTTTTAAAATATTTTAATACATAACGCATACACTTAAAATTAAAGCACACTGGATTTTAACCATATTTTTTAAATCAATGGGAATTTTAATAATCAACACCTTGGTTAAAACTCTTGAATTAGGTTTTTTACAATTTAATAAATACAGGTTCAACATTTTAAAGGCGCGGGTATATGTTTTTATGCGCATATGTATGTATCCTTTATAGTGTGCTACTCAAAAAAGCATACAAACTCATTTCTTCGAATTCCACCTCCGTTTTAACCATCCTAGCAGTTTCGACTGCGTATTATGCTTATTTTAAATACAAGTTAAATACTACAAAAGTGAGAAAAAGCGATAAAAATGTTTGCTTTTAAATTTTAAATGTTTATATTTATGCCGTTCGTTGTTACGTTCTTGATTATATTTTTTTTTTTTTTTTTTAATATTAATTTAATAAAAATCTGAAGACAAAAATAAGTATTCCATATAGAATTTTAGTTCAATATCATTCTTATCAAATAATTTAATAACTTAAAATAATAACAATTTTGTTTATAACGAGATTTTCGTGGTCCACTGTTCCAAAATAATTTATAACATAAAAAAATTACAAAAAAAAATAATTTATAGAAAACAATCGAAAAACAGTATTGTCACATTACACAAAGTAAACATAGTAAAGTAGATTTTTTAATATTTTATGAACATCGTCATTTTAGTGATTTTCTTCACAAATAAGCCCATTTCTAAAAACTCATCATTACATACATTCAAAATTAATAAGAACGTTACTGAAACGGCTTCAACATTTTCTCTTAAAAGTTAGCTTTCAAGAAGTTGATAAGGCCGTTGGTGGAGCCATCGTGGCTGGTCACAGGCGTCTTGTCCTGAAGCTCAGGTTCTATCGCCTTGGCCAGCTGCTTGCCGAGCTCGACACCCCATTGGTCGAAGGAGTTGATGTCCCAGATCACGCCTTGGGTGAAGATTTTGTGTTCGTAGAGGGCTGTAGAAAAGAATTTATTGATTAAATTTTTCTATAAGGACTTTCTTGGGTCCGCGGGCTCATGTGTGCTATGGGGACCTTCATCGTTTGGTCTTGACCCGGCCAGAGGCAAGTACGCGCACGCAGCTTGTCTCTAGTGTGGTTCGTGCTTATGTCCGGTAGGAGCGCCACGGGGCAGTATAGTAGCGCCGCTTGCTTCATCACGTCACCAGTTGAGACCTCCCGGGGCCCGGTTGGCCGCTGTAGGCCCAGCGGGTGCCTCGGGTGCACTAGCGACAGGCGCGCCCTACCGAGGGTAGCGGGCCCTGTCTGCAGACGCGCCCAGGTCGGGCCGATCACGCTCCAGACTTAGGGGCCGTTCGTGTGTGTATCAGCGTCAATGTACTTTGTATGAAAGCTGATATTCCTATCACAAGCTATGTACGTACCAATAAGAGCTCCTAGCGTGAAGGGCGTGACTTTCTTTACGACGATGGAGTTGGTGGGGCGGTTGCCCCTGAACACCTTGTGCGGCAGGATCTTAGCTACTGCCTCCGCTGCCATACCTGACTTCTCTAGCTCTGCTTTAGCCTGGAAATAGATGGGTTTTTGAATATTTTAATAATGTAAGGAGTCGAGTATAATTAGATTTTATCCTCTAACGAAAATAGTGTAGGTACTGAGTTTTGCGAAGTTAACATATTTATATTTATTTCATTTCAGGACTATTTAATTAATTTTCAGAAGTATACCGCTGATAATTTTTCATTAACCAATCATAATCTTTTATATTATTCATTGATTTTTATTATGTTCATGTTATACTTTTTCACCTATATGCAACATTTAAGTTTTTCTAAATACCCCCCATTCTAATGATCATTATCATTAGAATGGGGGGTATTTAGAAAAACTCAAGAGGAAATCCATTATTTCGATAAAATTGTATTTTTTTAAACACTGTTTTCTATACAACTTTATTTTTAGTATATGCGAAACCTGAATATAGTTTGTTCAGAATAAGTAACTGAATCGATTCCAATAATTTTTAAACCATGTTATATTTTTTCCCAAAATAATTTAAAAAAGTTAAAAGTTAGACACCGAGCGACTTTACGCAATAATTTAGGTACCTACTGCCAAATTATTATTATCAATGAGCTCAAGACGACGCTGGAGGCGCGTGCTGCGTGGTGACCACGATTTTGTGCGGACAACTAGGTAACAGAACAAGCTTATAACTTTGTGATTTTTCATGATACAGTTTTGAAATTTTATACATAGATTCTTTACATAAAAATACTATACACGTGTATCAGGTTTCGCATATACTAAAACTAATGTTGTATAATGTGTAAAATATCGAATAAAATTACTTAAACTTTAGCATACTTTTCACTTCGACACGAGTTAAGTTTAGTGACACGACATAAGACTCACCTCGTCCGAAGACTTGCCCTTCATGAGCGCTTCAGTCTGCGCGAGGAAGTTGGCGAGTAAGATCTTGTGATGCACGCCGTTTGAGATCGGGTTGTGCGTCTGCGCAGGGGCGATGAAGTCGCACGGGATCAGTCTGTGGGAAACACCAATGATTAATTATCTACTAGCACTACGCCCGCGACTTCGTCCGCAAAAATTGTGATAGCTCGGGTAATATGCATGATATAAATACATTCAATTTAAAGACTATAGCACCTGAGAATGTAGATTTCTACCAATGAAAGAATTTTCAGAATTGGATCATTAGTTCCAGAGATAACCCCCTACATACAAACTTACAAAAAAATCATACCTCTATAGAATCTTATACATAAAAATCTCGTGTCACGGTGTTTGTGGTCGCACTCTTCCAAAACGATTTTTGTTGAATTTTTTTTTTTGTATATTTGGTAGGTATGAGAATAGGTCGTAAACTATATTTCACGCCGCGAATTTCACGCAGACGAAGGTCGCGAGGCACAGCTAGTATTAGTATAGATAACGAAGTTTAAAAAGGTGGTCCCAAACCAACTTCTAAATAATCAGTTCCTGTATTTACCAAACGAGGTTATTAATCGACTTCTAAAGAAAGAGTTTTATTGAATCTATGTGGTCTGTATATCTGCTTATTTATAAAAAAAATACCGATTTTAACCAAACACATGATTCTTTATTAAAGACACTTAAAAGAAAGGTGGTCAGCTCACCTGGTCCCCTGGTGAATCAGCTGGTAGAAGGCGTGCTGACCATTGGTCCCGGGTTCTCCCCACACGATGGGCCCGGTGCTGTAGTCCACTTGGGCCCCTGAGCGGGTGACGTATTTGCCGTTGCTCTCCATGTCGCCTTGTTGGAAGTATGCTGCGAATCTGCGCGGAAAAAATAGTTCGATGAAAAAACTTTTGGATTTTTTGCAACAGTTTAAGATCATTGACATAATTTGGAGTTTTTTAAAGCGACATTCTGATAAAAGTGTTGGCTGGGGAGGCCATATTACATTGTCATCAATGTTGTGTAATCGTACTTTAAAAGATAAAGAAAGAAAGAAAAGAAAAAATACCTTTCTTTCTTGAAAAAAAACTTTCTTTTAATCTGACTTAAAAAGAGAATCTAGATTTTGCATTTAAAAGGTTTTAAGACAGAAAAAATCCATTAATTTATGTTTTTGTGTTTTCATTCATTATGAATCAACCTAGATTCAAAAACTATTATTATTTACTTACTAATATTATTTTATTAATCTTTACTAATATACCTTTTAAATATTCCTTAAAAATCAGTACAAAAAACATTTAAAAATATATTATTCATTCTGGAAATTATTATTTATTAAAAAAATATATATATTATTTCCTTTATTTATTTCTACACAAATTTTTAAACATTCCTTTAATAAAACAATATAAAAAACTTTTAAAAATATTTAAAAAATATTATTAAAATTTTTAATCCGCTACATAAAAATACGGAAGCCAATTTTATATGACATGCATTATTCATTACCTGTGTAAATACTGGTCATAGGGCAACAGTGCGTGCGTTTCAGCGCCGTAGAAGTTAGAGTACCACACGCCAAGTAAGGCGAGGATGACGGGGGCCTGGGGAGAGAAACAACCGTCAGCTGTCAATACGAATCATTTTGATGGCTTTTGCAGCCTTTTTAAAACTTCGACAAATCAAAAGTAAAAATCATCCGTCCAGATTATGATGAGTACCAGTACTTTTAAGTAGGATATAAAGGGATAAAAGATTGTTGGATAACCCCTGGTGAAGATTTATAGATAAATTAAGATAAAGATTTATTTCTCACCACAATACATAGGTACATTATTAGGTTTCGTGAACAATACATTCGTTTTTTATACTGTGGGAGACTGGTGCCTAAGCTAGACGAAAAGCCTGTATTTCTGGACACCAGGTCTCCACCCCAACGGAAGCACATTAAAACAGAATTATGCACTCGTACACAAATTAATGCAGTATATAATATTGAGCAAGACAAAAATAAAAATAAATATACATTACAACAATGGCGATAACTAATTATTCAATCAGGGGTTAGTACGTGGGTGTATGTGTATGTGAGTGTGTGTAAGTGGAGGGTGTGTGTATGTGGTGGGTGTGTGTGTGTGCGTGTGAATAAGGAAAGGGGAAAATTGTTTAAATATGGATGCACAGAATTGTGATATATATATTGTATTCTTCGACAAGCAAGTTATTTCAGGGCAGCTAGAAGTTTTTCCGTAGTCATAACTTAACTCCAGAAGCCAGCTCGTAATTTTCGATTTACACTTAGTTTTGGCAGGATCATAGATCGGGAGCATTCTATTTATTTTATTATAGAGAAAACGACCCAGATAACAGAAGAAACGTTTCGAGAACATGGTAGTTAGTCGTTTACCATGGCGATCTACTGGGTCAAAACGTCTTTTACTTAAAACTGAGTAGTTGAAGATAAGATAACTCGAGCCAACAGTGCTTATACAAGGTGGAAGGGACACCGACGCACAAACGGTTACCACGTATTCAGTACATCATTCTGACGATCCGCCCCCCCCCCCCCCCCCACCCACCACATACACTTTTTTTTGCGGTAATTTAAAAATAAATCAGCTGTTCTGATCAGGTGTTCTGTGCTGTGTGCTGTGTTGTTGTGCTGTTGCTGCTGCTGTTGTGTGCTGTTTGTGTTGTTGATTTTGACCGTGTAAATATTGCACTTTTGTAGGAAACAGTTTTTTTTTTAAATTACTGATCTATAATTTCTATGTGGGGGAGTTCAGAATGATGTACTGAACACGTGGTAACCGTCGGTGTCAGTTCCACCTTGTATTTGGTTCTGCTCCACAAATATTAGGACACATGCATGAGAGCAGCGGTGCCCCAGTGGTGGCGGCCCCGACTTACGAACAGTAAGTCGTGGGTTCGAACCCAGGCAGGCGTATTACTTTGTATAATTTATTTTATCACCACTGCTCTCAAAACGGTGAAGGAAAACATCGTGGGGAAACCAGCATGTCCTAGAACCACTGGGCCCGCGTGGTGGATTATAGCCCATTCCCTCTCATAGAGAGGAGGCCTGTGTCCCAGCAGTGGGAACATTGTAGGCTGATTATGCTTATGCTATGCTATGCATGATATCGTGTCCTACGTGCATTGGTGCACGATGACACTACATGAATTGATGGACACTTGTGATAGCACCAAACGCATAGCCAAGTCCTGGGCCCGCTGAGCCCACTCAGTACAGATTGTCACCAACACGCTGAGAAGAAGAAGAAATGGTATGTGAACTGGTGACTTTAGTTAAAAAAAAAAAACAAATCTTACGTTCTTCTCAAGCGGCGCGGTGGTGTAGTGCTGGTCCATGAAGCTGGCTCCCTCCAGAAGCTTCTCGAAGTTATCGTAGCCGATGTACAGCGAGATAGACAGACCTATAGCTGACCACAGGGAGTATCTAAAAAAAGTTATTTATTAATTATTTTATCATAGGAAACATTATTAATTGGCCACTCAAATCACATTGACTGCCTCGTTGGTCGAGTGGTCCCAAGCGCGACTGCTGAGCATGAGGTCCTGGGTTCGATTCCCGGCTCGGGCAAAGTGTTATTGGGTTTTTCCATCAGGAATTCCTCAGTAGCAGCCCAGGAGGTTGGATTTGTGCCCGGTTGATGGCAATAGGCTCAACCCCATTACATGGGACTTAAACATAACTGGTGAAAGATGTACTATTAGGCATTGTATCATAATTCTGTTCTAATAACCTGGACCAAAATTTAATGTCGACTTAAGCTTTTATGAGATAGGTATTTTGAAACGTATACTGAGGCCCACTTGCATGAAATCGAAACATAGAAATTCCATTCAATGACTATTTCACGAAAAAGTCATTCAATTTTTTTGTAATATTAATGACTAGCGACCCGCCCCGGCTTCGCACAGGTGCAATATATACATATAAACCTTCCTCTTGAATCACTCTATCTATTAAAAAAAACCGCATCAAAATCCGTTGCGTAGTTTCAAAGATTTAAGCATACAAAGGGACATAGGGACAGAGAAAGCGACTTTGTTTTATACTATGTAGTGATTATAACTCTGTAAAGCCATATTTGTTATGCCCGCGAATCCTATCTTAATCAGCATACAACCTCACACTGACCTGCAATTTGCAAAAAACGTACGAAAATTTGAATTTTGCGGGCTACCCTGGCACTTCCACCTTAAAGCATCTTGGTGTTTCTGTCAACGTGCGATTCAGAATGCTTTAAACATGTTCAGGGCAATTTCACCTTTGTAACCTCAACGCATCTCTACTTCCCTAGCAAATAAACGTTTGAATTTGAAACGCATTTAGCGATCAGTAGCTACAGCGTTGTTCCCGAATTGAAGCCGGCAGGAATCGGCTTCTATATACAACATTAGTTTTAGTATATGCGAAACCTGATACACGTGTCTAGTATTTTTATGTAAAGAATCTATGTACAAAATTTCAAAACTGTATCATGAAAAATCACAAAGTTATAAGCTTGTTCTGTTACCTAGTTGTCCGCACAAAAACTCGGTCACCAAGCAGAGCGCGCCTCCGGCATGATCTTGAGCTCATTGATAATAATAATTTGGCAGTAGGTACCTAAATTATAGCGATAGGTACTCAAAGTCGTTTGGTGTCCAACTTTTAACTTTTTTAAATATTTTTGGGAAAAAATATAACATGGTTTAAAAGTTATTGGAATCGATTCCGTTACTTATTCTGAACAAACTATATTCAGGTTTCGCATATACTAAAAATAATGTTGTATATACGAACTAACAATGGATAAATAGCGTTATTTTTAAAGAGCTGTTTCGAATTTATACGAAGTTTATATGCCGCCGACGACATTATTGCCATTGCGGGAATATCCTGGATAAGGCTGGCACAAGAGCGTGGAGCTCGGCACAAGCAAAGAGAGGCCTATACCCAGTAGTGAAGTCGGGCTGTGGATGATTATATGCCGTGGTCTTACCTGCCTCCCACCCAGTCCCAAAACCCGAACATGTTGTTAGCATCAATGCCAAATGCTGTCACCTTCTCCGCGTTCGTCGACAGAGCCACGAAGTGTTTCGCGACCGCTGACGGCTACAACAAGTTAGTTTTGCTATAAGTTTAAATTAAAATGCGAAGCCTACTTACAGTTAAACCAGAAACGATATGCGCTTCAGTAATCTTCGTGTTTATTTTCTGAATTGGCATGAACGTCGCAATATTGAGTATGGGGGTTCCACGGAGGCAAAGCTTCTAGCTGTTGTACTGCCACGCTTTATAGTAATTCACCTATCATTGCGTGTTTGTATAAAGTTCTCTCTCTCAGATGTACCCTGTATGACGTACCCTAGTCGCCGAACGTCATTATGTCACTCAATAGTTTTTTTGAAATTGCACAGACATTTTTCTAAGACATTTTTATCATGGAAATACATTATAGGCAAGTACACGGTTGTAACAGCTCTCTCATCATTCTTATGATCGTGTGTTCGGTTTTCCGTAGATAAACGATGATTCACGAAGCATATACTTTTCCTCAAATAACTTCTATTTAACAAATTGCTCCATGGGACCAACACCGTGAGCGCGAAAAAACATCAGTTGTCCCATACAAAATTTCAACACCTACTTGACCCAAAAATGGGACAGCAGAAAGAAAGTTTTTCAGCTGGATGGTTTATACTACATCCTTCAATATGACAGCTATCTGATAAATGCTGTATTTAGATCACACTGTCTAAAACAATTAATATGACTTACATCTTTAGCAGCCTCCAAGAACCAGGTCTTGGCTGAGGTGGCGTTGGTAATGGTCTCCTGTGTAGTGAAGGTCTTGGACGCGATGATGAACAGCGCTGTCTCCGGGTTCAAGCGCTTCAGGACCTCGGCTAGATGGGTGCCGTCGATGTTGGATACGAAGTGGACCTGGGGTAGAGGTTGGTTGGTGAGCGGATGATTTTTATAACTTTTTGCTAAGTTCAAGGTTCAAGATTTTGGAAGGTATGAAGGCCGCAGGCAAAATTATCCTAACTAACATTATAAATGCGAAAGTAAGTTTTTTTGTTACCTTTTCACGCCTAAACCACTGAACCGATCACCCTGAAATTTTGCATATACGTTTACAGGTGTACAGAAACGGATATAGGGACATTTCAACTCGGGTTTTACAAGATTATTTTGACAGTGGACACCCGCTTCGTACACCCGCGCAAGTTTAAGGCGTATGCCCGTGAACATCATTTCAGCCAAAAGACGTCCACACGACCAAAAATCGTCACAGACAACAACTATACAAATATGTTTACCTTCAGTTGGTTGGCATAAGGTTTGAGCGCCTCGGTGACCATCAGAGGTCCGAGGTCAGAGCCGCCGATACCGATGTTGATCACATCTGTGATTGACTTGCCGGTGTACCTGAACAATATAAGACAAAATATTAATTTTGTTCATACATTAATATTATATCACGACCAAAACAGTAGCACTAAAAAGGCAGAGTACCTTTATTACGCCAGTTTTGTTTTAGTCCCATTTTATAGCGAGCCTATTGGTATCAACCGGGCACTAATCGAGACTCGTCAGCTTTTTCGAATGCCATATGAGAAAATCCAATATCAATTCAGGCAGACCTTCGATTCGAAACCAAGGGAGCCAAGCCCTTGTGTTAAGCATTAGTGCTTGCGATCAACGAGGCAACGTGGTTACACTATAATTACATACTAGCTTTTTCTTGCAGCTTCGCTCCCGTTATGTACGGGATGTACTCACGGGAACGTTTTAAATGTAGCCTATAGTATAGTACTCGGGGATAATGTAGCTTCCTGTTAGTGAAAAAAAAATCGGATTCAGATCAGTAGTTCCGAAGATTACCCCCTACATACGAACAGATTTCACCTTTCTATAATATTAGTATAGATAAGCCATTTGTCGCACTGCAGGGCAAATGCCTCCATTCGCTCTTTCCACTTATCCCTATTCCGGTGCAGACTGTGGCGAAACTGAAAAAAAAAACTGTGGAACTCGTTCCTCCACTGTTAAGGACCCACTGTGTGGTTACTTGAACTCGGAGCATTAAAGGCTGATTATGCTTACCCCTTCCACTGCCCGCTGATAATCTGACCAGAGAACTCCTTCATATGCGCGAGGACTGCGTTGACATCAGGAGTGACGTCCTTCCCTCCGACTAGGATGGGACGGTTCTGACGGTTGCGGAGGGCGATGTGTAGGACTGCTCGGTCCTCAGTGAAGTTTATCTTTTCACCTGGTGAGAGAGATGGTAATGGTAAGTTGGACTTACCGATAATGGGTGTAAAAGTTCCCTGAACGAAGCCGATAGGCACTTGTTCTCCCCGTCATTGCGATATTCTTTTTGTTCTAGACCATACCTCGGAACCTTCTAGTTACGGAGATATTGGGGGCCAAAGTTCCAACTTTTTCACAAGTTTAAAATAAATACTAGTTTTTAAAGTTATAACTTTAAATACCTCCATGAACTCCGTACTATTCAATGCATCCATCAGCACCGTAAAACGTGATTTTTCACGCCAAAAAAAGTCTTTCCCAGCAATATTTTTTGCGTAGAGATACTTAGTTTGATGTACACAATGCTTGGTTGACGGCTTCGTGAAGGGTAGAGGTTTAAAGAATGGTGTAAAGTTTTCCATCCTCTATTGAAAGGGGAGGATACTCCGACCAGGGTGTTGTGTCTGGTGGGCTACTGCCCGACAATGGTTGTTGGGCAAGACCATTTTCGTGTAGCTGCAACGGTTAAGGTACACCCCCCCCCCCCCTTACTGCCCCATTGAAAGTTTCCACCCTGTATATGTCACAGTCAAAACGACTTTAGAACGGTTAAAACTACATAACACATAACATCACGGATCACGCCTGTAACCCCGAAGGGTTAGGCAGGGGTGTACCTAATAGTACACCCACATTTCGCCAGTTATGTTTAAGTCTGTAGTGTTTGTGATCTATAATATATATTTAGTAAACAAACATGACGACATGTTGTCTGAAGAACATGGGTAGTGGGGTGGACAGTCGCGTGAGAGCCACGGGCGAGAACGGACGTCTACTTGTATACTGGTATGGTAACTAGCCAATTGACGTACCTTTTGTGACGCGGAGCACTACATGTTATTGCCATCAACCGGACACAAATCCAGACTCCGTGGCTGCTCTATTGAGGAATTATTGATAAAAACACCCAATAACACTTTGCTCGACCTGGGAATCGAATCCAGGTCAAGCTTAGTAGTTGCGCTTGCGACCACTAGACCAACGACTCCAGAGGCAGTGGCAGTGGCGGTAAAACTTATCTAACCATAACTTAGAAACTTACTAGCGTGTTAGATTGTTTTTATGACCCTTTGAAAAACATCGTATTGTAGTAATTCTAGGTAATTTAATGATAACTGAGGCATACTATAACAACTTACTTTTAATAGAGAAAACTCATATCTAGGGTGACTGGTAATTAGTGACCGATACTTAAACACGTGATTGTACCCATGATAACAAACAACTTTCCCAAAGAAACATTTTTTTTAAAAGGCTAACAGCTTATAGGTCACAGGCGCGCGCGTGGCATTTCATACGGCTGTTGTGATAAAAGTCTGTGTATAAAAAAATGTTTCTTTAGGAAAGTCGTTTGTTATCATGAGTGCAATCACGTGTTTAAGTTTCGGTCACTAATTACCAGTCACCCTATATATAATTTAATAAGGGTTTTGACTGTGGTTTTGACCGATTAACCATTTTCACTATAGATCCTAATCAGGATGGCTGTATGCAGGATCATATGGCAAGAACGGAGGTCTCTGATGACGAATAATAGAGAAGTATGGAAGAAGAAGACATGCTGCGCCGACTCCAAATAAATTGGGATAAGGGCAGCAGAATGATGGTGATGCTAATAAGGATGGCGCGTAAGTTCCTATACGGAGTAATAGAGGCCACCACATATTACAACATTTTAGATGATACAGCAGATTCTTTTGGCAATTTCATGCTAATTTTAACACGTCATCCTTCTTACAATATGACTAACCATTTAATACAAATAAAATGCAAGTAAATATACGAGACGCTACACGAGTAAACACATGTTCGGCTCAGCATGATTCGGCATTGATCTCATAACTTGATTTTATCGAGCCAAACGTTATTTAGTAATGAGACGAAAAAACGAAGTTTGTTGATCGGCATGACCTAAATTTTCGGCTTAGGCTTTTCCCAACTATGTTAGGGTCGGCTTCCAGTCGAACCAGATGCCAATATTTTACATGGAGCAACTGGCTATCTGCCCTCCACAACCCATTTAGTACTGGGTAATACGATAACCCTTGGTAAGACTGGTTGTCAGACTTTCAGGCTACTGACTAGCTGTTAGGACTGTCAAAGATCTACAATTGACAGCCGGGAGTCCGGGGCCAACGGCTTAACGTGCTTTTCGAGGCACGGAAGAAACTCGCTATGTAATGGGCGGTCACCCATCTACAGACCAACCTAGACAAGCATCGGCATGACCTGAATAAAAATCAAATAGTAAGTACTGTAGTCATTGCTTCGGGTCGGCTTTGTGGTTTAACAAATACGAATGGAATGTGCCGACTTGAAAACGAGAGTAATACTCGTCCAGTAATAATTACATTTACATAATATCACGCCCGTAATCCCCAAAGGTCTAGGCAGAGGTCTAATAGTACACCCACATTTCGCCAGTTATGTTTTAAGTCCCATGTAATAGGGGCCTATTGCCATCAACCGGGCACAAATCCAGACTTGGTGGCTGCTACTCAGAAATGCCTGATGGAAAAACTCAATTACACTTTGCCAGACCTGGGAATCGAATCCAGGACCTCATGCTCATGAGTTACGAATTCAATTATACAGGGTGTAAACAGACCCTTCACATAGCCGTCAACCAAGCATTCTGTACATCAAACTAAGTAACTTTACGCAAAAATTATTGCTGGGAAACGACTTTTTTTTTAGGTGAAAAATAATGTTTTACGGTAGGACTCGGTGAAAAGCACTCAAAGCGTTGTGCTGATGGATGGATTGAATAGTACGGGGATCGTGGAGGTGTGTAAAGTAAAAATCTTACATTAAAAACATGTATTTAAAAAAAACTTGTGTAAAAGTTGGAACTTTGACCCCCAATATCTCCGTAACTAGAAGGTTCCCAGGTATGGTCTAGAGTAAAAAAATGATCGCAAAGACGGGGAGAACAAGTGCCTTTCGACTCCAAGCATTGCCCGTTCCATAGTCGATTATAGACGAATTATTTACAGGATCGAATTAGATTGGCTAGTGAAACTCCGCAAATATAATGTTTATGAATAAAAACAAAATCTATTAATAAAAGGTTGATAGGTAGCTAACTAGAAGTATGTGCGGTTTACTAACCTGAGAACATAGCATCTCTGGCCTTCTCCACATTCCTGCTCTTAGCGAGGTTGAGGAGCAGGCCCCACAGCTGCTCATTGATGCGGTTCTTTGAGTAGTCCAGCAGTATCTCTCCGTCATTTGGAGTTGGGATGCGGAGGCTAAACAGAGCAATGATTACTTATTTGTGATCAATTTTCTAAGTAGTTCATGCCACATTTGTTTAAAAAGTATATTCAGCCGCAATAGGTTGCTATAGTTAAGACACCCAAAAAGCAATAAAACTTTTTGGATGTAGCTGTCCACAGTAGTTTCAGAATTAAAATTCTGTTATTATGATTTATGAAAAAAAAAAGTATTTTTGCAGTCAATATAATGAGTAAATGAATAATTTATGAAGCAATAAATATTCAAACATTTTCTTTTAAAATATTTTGAAAATATAAAATCATCATTACTTAGATGATGACTGTATCTACATCTGAATATTAACATCGACTCATGATAATATTACAAGGAAAAAACAACAGCATGTAACATTTAATAATATTAATAGAACATACCAACTTGAAATGGCAAATACTTTTGTAGCAACATTTCTCATGCAAATTTTTTTTAATTGACTGTTGATTTGTTTTATCTACATATTATATCCAATGAATTTTTATCAAAGGTGACATAACATTACATAATAAAGTAAACACTACTGAGATTAATAATATAAATGACATTGCTATCAAAGTAAAATAATTCATATTAAAAAAAAAATGACAACTGAACATGCGCGACCTTTCCAAGAACTTTTAAGTCAATGATATAACTTTATGAAACTAATCGAAACACACGACAAGAGCTAAATTAATCAATTAAATATTAATAGAACTATGTAAAAACATAAAAACCGACACGTTTTTATTTATATTAGTAATAGAAAATTAAAAAAAAGCGACAAACCTGAATTTGTTAAACCGATCTGCATCTTGTTGGAATAATTGCTGAATATTTATTTTGTCGGCGTTAGCATCGTAGAACTTCTGGATTTCTACGTATGCGGGGTCTTGTTTCAGGTTAACTTTAGGGTCCATGATTTTCAATTTAATTGAACAGGTTTTTCGCGAGCAGTCGCCGAATAACTGTATTGTTCTTGATAACAAACGTCGTTTTGACATTTCAATGTTATTCGAAGGTTATTCGCGTTTTGTTTTTGGTCTTGAGTAATATGTAAGGAAATGTTATCAATATAATTTCTGTTGTTGATTATTATTATCATTTAATGGACTCAACAAATGCGATTATATCCAAACAGGGTTTAACATAAAATCAAGGTGAAAAATTCAGGGTAGCTAGCGCGAAAAAATTAAAATTCTCTTAAATTATTTTACAATTCGCAGCTTAGTAGATAAAAATAATATATATGTATTTTGTGATAAAAATAATATTTGCGAATATCCAGCAATAGACGACTGCTAAGTTGAGTTGATTTTACTGTTTAATTTGGTCATCAATCTAGATTGATGAATCGGTACTAGGTTTTTTCTCAGGAATTTCTCAGCCCGGTTGATGGCAACTATACAACTCTGCCTAACGCTTCAGGAATTACAAGTGTGATGTTATGTTTTGATGTAATTTAGAAATTCTCAGTTGTATGGTTGTAACCAACTCATTTTTTTTTTTCATGTTTTCCTCCAGTCCAGTCGTCCACTGCTTAACTCCTGCTCCTGTTCACATTCGGCCCTAAGGGGAAAGTGCCAGATTAGCCCGCGTATTATTGATTAAAATATGATTCGCATCCGTAACAAATATGGCTTTACAGAGTTATACTCATTAAAAACATTAATACAACCCTCTAAGTTTCTTTAATCCCATTGAAAGACTTTTTCATGAAATAGTGATACATAATGTTCTGCAGAGCAGAGCATGTTCGTACAGTCCTTTTACCTATAATTTTGCATTACTGCACTTAAAACTATAGTGGCATTTATACTCCTTGCAATAAGGTTGCTTGTACCAGCACCAGTGCTGTCAGAGGTAAAGATAAATTAAATGTGAATGGACTGTCTTCGGTTTCTCGTCAGTCGTTGGTATAATACACTAATAGTTATTCGTATTACCAATGCATAAAATAAAATTTTCCAAGTCTAAATAAAACCAAAAATAAACTTAACTTTTTATTTTATTGTCATTATTGCGATACTTACCTAATTAGTCGGCACGTTTTTACAAAAAGTATAGGTACCCACTTACTTACCTATTTTAATTGTAATGTAATAAAATAAGCTTAATCAGCCTATAATGTTCCCACTGCTGGGACTCAGGCCTCTCTGTGTTAGGGAGTGGGCAGTAATGTACCACACAAGCTCAGTGCGGGTTGTTAGATGTCAGATGCCCACAAAATTCTTGGTTCTAAGACATGTCGTATGTTTTCCTTCACCGTTTTGAGAGTAGTCGAAATAAATTACACAAAGTATTGCGCCTTGCGGTTTGAACCAGGTTGGTGTTTTACCAACTGCAGGCAGCAGTGATGGCTATAAAAAATAATTGTGTACAAAAAAAAAAAAAACATCAGATAGGCCGTAGTATTATTGTACTTGGTAAGATAGGCAATCGTAACTCGATAAACGTTAAATGCACCAGTCACGATGGTCATGTATTTTTCTTAAAGATAAGATTTAGATAAAAGATATCGTCTATTCATAAAATTATTAGTACTTATGTATACAAAATATTATGAATTGGCTGTGTAATAATTCTTATGTTTGTATGATGATATTTTACAATTTATTACGTATTGATTGCTGATGTACACACGGCAGCACATCAAGCTACCCGTTACTATCAAATTTTCCCAATCAATCTTGAACCTGATACTTTAGCAATAAAGTTGAAAATCTATTAAAGAAATTTGACAGCTTGTAGTATAGCTTTATATGTTGGCGTCTGTACTAGACAGTAATTTGAAATTTAGCCCACATTCTAGACATACAACCTCTACAGGGTGGAAGGGACATCAACTCACAAACAGTTACCACGTATTAGATACACATGGCGGCACATGAAGCTGTACATTTCCAGTATAACTTGGCCTCGCTTTGTATAGATTTTCTATACAATGAGAGATCCGCATAAACTGATTTTGAATAGCTTGATTGGCCGTCGTGTGTACATCATTCCTGACACGTCCATAGAAATTTTTCATCGTCGATCCCTTCCACCCTGTTTAGGCTGTACCTACCTAAGTAGCTAGCATAGAAGGCCGCACGTTAGTGGCAACTGGCAACACTTTTACTTGAGCTGGCCTGGTACGGAATTTTAATAGATTCAGAGGTCAGCTTATACAGGTTCCGTAACCAAAAATGCAGTGGTAGAATTTCAGATACCTATTACGATAAATCTGTTCGCAGAAAAAATATTTATATCAGGTATAGCTCTTTGAAAACAATGACGCAATGTAACAAAACTGTTTCACAAGCAAACAGTGTATTTTTTCAACAATAACTAGACAAAGCTAACGGCTTTTCATAAGCGCGGAACATAGATCGGACTATCGTGTCAAAAGATGGTTGCGTTCTTGTTGCATTTTGACACTTCTGACATACACAATTGACTTAACTACCATAATAACGCCTTACTATAAGTCTCCCTTTTTTCAGTATTAACTCTTTTACGTACGGCGCAACTTAAATACGGTGTGACTGTGGGCAAATCTAGCAAAACTAAAGACTAGCAGAGCGGATAGGAGACGTGCGGGAATCGACCAATCACATTGGTTGAATATCTCGTCTCTGCTGTGATTGGTCGATTCTTGTACGACTCCGCTCCGCTTGTCTCTGCTTTGGTAGAAACTAAAAATCATTGTTTTCGTCTTTTCAGCACAAACACACGATATTAAGCGCTCTTTGCAGCTGGGGTGGCTGGCGATGAGGGCGCAGGCGGAGCAGGACCCAGCACTTGCACGAGGGAATCTTCCTCATTTGTCAGAATGCTGTCGGCTTCAGCTGAAACAGATTTTGGTTTATTAGGAACATACTTGGGAAGCACCTACGTAAGTGGGCTTTTTGTGGGCTCTCTGACAATGTATGATGTTTCGGAATGGTGTCCAGGCTAATGTGTTACTAGGAAGTTTGTTCCGCCACATCTTCTTTCTAGCAAAAATATTAGGAAGGCAGGCAGTTTGGGGAACTGTCTTATGTCAATTTCAAAGTTCAAAAAGTGTTGATTCCCAGCCTTATTTCAATATTTAATTGACATTTGATTTCATAGGACTAATAACAACACTACAAGCCTATCACTACTGAAACAGTATCGCGGTTCGGGAGGGGTGTGGTGACCTATCGCTCAGTTCAGTCATTCGTCCGCTGATAACGACGTCCCCCACACACCTTGTAATTACCTCAGGCACAGTTTAAGTTAAACGGTAGGCCAATAGTCATCGTTGGTACTTAACCGGCTGTTAATAACACATCGAAATTCTGTAAATCTCCGGTTTTGGAGAGCGTAGTCTTTGTCACTAAAACATGTATGACAATCTCGTTCTATTAACGCTCGGGTACTGAACATATTGTTATCAGTGCTTACCTTTAATCCTATGTATTTTGTTTCCGTAAGCAAGGTCCCAGAAGTAAGCGGTCGGAAAAGCGAGAGGTACCAAAGGTGCCAAAAGACCCGGTTTTCTTGTCTTTGTGAACCTGAAAATTGTTTTACAATTATAATACAGTTTGGGTAGGTACGTAATCAGCTTAAAATGTTCCCACTACTGGGACGCAAGCCTGTGATACTTTTCAAGACTTCTGTGTGAAAGGGGAGCGGCCGTATTCACCATGCGGACCCAGTGCATGTTACATTTTTTCGTCACAATTGTCATAAGTTTTCGAATGTTTGGTTCTAGGCTCTCTCTAGGACGTGCCGGTTTCTTACTGTGTTTTTTCTTACACTGCTATTAAAATTCGGCGTTTGAACTTCGTACCCCTGGCCATGATCTCAGTCGCACAGTCGAGGCCATTAGGTACTAGGGCAAACAATGGAAGCAAAAGTAATGACCTAGACCATAGAAATATAGAAACTTTTTTCTTATATCTGTGATCTAGGCGAAACAATGAATGAGAACTAAGAACAATCGTGGATAGGGTACTAGCTCATTATTTTACTTAGTCTGAGCAGCTTGAATCTAGGTACGACAAAAAGGCGAACTTCCTAACAAGCTACACCATGTCCTATTTGACGCCGTTATGGGATGATTTTTCGAAATTCCTTCCTTAGTGCTCAAGTCTTGTGCAAAATTAAATTTTTCTACACCCAGCTGTTTAGGTACTGGTAATACGTTGTCTGACAGTATATAAAAGAGAAATTATCTGATATCGCGCGTATTCACGAGAAGTGGAAGGAGTGGCCGAGGAGTAAAAGATATTAGTTATTATCATTTAAGTTAGTTAGATGTCCTAGCAGAATAAATAACGTACCTACTTTGACACTAAATAACGTTTTTTAAGGTTCTTTTTACTAACACAATTTGTATTTTGTCATGTATGTTAGTATGTAAGGTATATATACATATATATATTATATATCTATGGGCCAAAGGTGCCTGGAAATAAATGAGTTTGTTTTTTTTTTTAAATTCGCGAAGCCGTGTGGCACGTTTTCTTACCGTCATTGCGATTTGTTTTGTTACTAAGTTTGATGTACGGAATGCTTGGTTGACGGCTTCGTGCAGGGTCCGTTCATACACAGTATACATATAGTTACAAAAAATAAACTTACCCAGCGATAAGGCCCGTCGCTATAGTAGCATAAAACGCCGAAATCCAATGGAATGTATCTCTACTCCCTGCTATTTGCATTGCCATTTGTTTTTTTTGCATTTGGTATTGAAACTGTATTTGTCTCTCCATCTAAAAAAATGTATGTTGATTAAAATATGATTCGCGACTGTTTGTTCAACATACAGCCTGACACTGATGTGCTAATTACAAAAAACGTAACAAAATTTGAATTTCGCGGACTACCCTGTATGTGGTGTCTATTAATTTTATTATTCATTTCTATAAATTCGGTTATCATAAAAACTTTACTACGTCAATAATAATTATAATTCCTAACTATTGAAGTAGGTACTAGGGCATGCGGAACCCGATTTCTGTTCCATAGTAAAACCCTGGAAATCCCAGCTGACATAGAACCGAAACCTGGTTCCTACTCTGTTAAGAAACACCGAGAGTTAGACATAAACCTTGGTCAAGTCATATGAGGGCCATGCAGGCTACCTAGTGTCTGCGATTATAATAAAACATTTAAAGAAAGCTTACCTTTATTTTATTCATCTGCTGCATTAATTCTTGATTCTTTTTCATTTGCTCTCCCATACTTCCAGCAATTAAGTTTCCCATCTTGATTTCTTTAGTTTATTCTATAAACACAAAACACAATCGTAGCCCTGCCCTTCACTGTAGCTTGTGTAGTACCAGATGGACGATTTCACATAGTAATATTAAGGTACGACGCGATAAGGATAGCGGTATCAGCAGAGAAGGTAATCCCAAATATATATCTAAGCGTCCGTACAGATTGGCGAATGCGCCGCGATTACGAGTGTTTGTGAAAGGCAATCGTAGAAAGTTGTTTGCTGTGCCGTTAGAGTGAATGATGAATGACCCATAGTTACCCTGCGTTTAGATCAAGGTATAAAACATGTTGTGCTGTGTTTTTGTTTATTTTTTACAATCAGAGTTTACACAAAATGTATTAGGCTCGTACCCAAAAGACGTGCTTAGGACGTGGAGTTGCAGGCACCAGCTCGATAAGCAATACAAACAAACATATCTGAAACAACGTCAATACAAGGTGGAAGAGACACCGACGAGAAAACGGTTACAATGGATTCAGTAGGTACATCATTCAGAGCCTGAGAAATTTTTCGTCGGTTATTAAAAAAAAACAGCTGTTTCCTACAAAAGTGCAATACCTATACCGTCAAAATGCATGTTTTCGCGTCGGTGTCCCTTCCACCCCGTATATTTTTATACATCTTTAAGAAGCCTTTAATAAAATTGTCAACAAATCACAAAATACAACTTGTTTCATGGTGGATAAACGCGGAGTTATAAATATAAGTACGTAAGTAGGTACCTAGTCGTCGACAAATGACGGTCGAACTTGATCAGAACAATTTATATTTCGAGACGCGATATTCAATTGTTTTGAATACACTGTTGAGCTGAGTTTCGAACCGATCTAGATTATTCTACACGATACGCGATGCGCGACTGTTTACGCAAACTAACATCATTCGATGTTTTTTGTTCATGATTAGAAAAAAGCTCGTCGGTTCTCCCACGCTGGTCTTTATTTAGCTCAGAACGATTATCACTACAACTTATAGAGTTTTTTGTGGCTTTATTAATTTAGGTAGGTAAAAACTATTCTGTCTCATCACTATTCTCAAAATCGGTGAATTAAACCGCCGTACCACAGTATAAACATATACAGTATTGTGACTCGGCCCTGTCCTTGAAATAATTACCTACAGCCTGGCGGTACGTTCGCAAGCAGGGCTGCTGCGCTTACAGTATTTTAATTTCATCTACTTAGTTAAGTTTCTTTTTAGTTTTGTGATTGTAAATACTATATTTTTTATTTAAAAAAATGAGTTGTGAATGAAAGAAGATGTGTTCAATAAAAAATACAAGTTTTGTCTTTTGATTAGTAGAAAAATTATAAATTCTAGACTTTTTTTAACGTGAGCGTAGGTACCTAAATCACTTGTTTCACCCTATCCACTTATTTATTAATTAATCCTGGTATTTTATTCGGTGGAAAAAGCGAAATACCTGCCTATTAAAAAATAAACAAATTACGAAATAACAAATTCTTATTTCATTCAAATATTTACAAATCACACGCTTACTGCTTACAAAACCATCACAACGTTCGTTCGTCAGTGCAGTGCATTCGTGACTTCTTGGGTACCAAGTGGGTACTAGACTCGAGGCGTGTAGGTATGACTCACGTTCCGACCGTTTGTATGAAGATACAGTACCGTAGATATTATTACCGTGGCCGTACTCTGGAACCAATTTGTAAATTGTAGGTGTATGACATAACCAGTCATGTGTGAAATGGGCCTAATAAAAGTCTTGAATGTAATTATTTTTATAAATTTCATCAGTGTCATGTATAGACGGCAGCACATCAAGCTGCTACAATCTGTCAAATTTCTTTAATAGATTTTCAACTTTATCCCTAAACCATTCGCTTCAAGGTTGATATGCAAAATTTTAGTTTCGGGTTGCTTGATGTGCTGGCGTCGTTTGTACCTACCTACTACTTACGTCAGATAAAGCGAGTGCATTCAAGTCATCGAGTAATCAGACTATATCACGATTGTTCCGAACGAGTCACACGGTAACATGTCGTTATATCCTTATATCACAATCTGTCTGTCAATTTCTGGATCTTTTCATAGACTTGTGAAAACTCTCAGCTGTTCCAAACATTCCGATTGTATAGGTATTGCACTTTTGTATGGAACGGCAGATTTTTACCCAACTATGGCGAAGCCCAAAGGAAGGGTTATGATTTTAGCAGTCATTGTATGTATGTATGTATTTACCTATGTTTCTCCGTAGCGCCTAAGCTATTCATCCGATTTTGATGAATAAGGTGTCAATCGATTCGTTATTATGGCCCGGGTAACATAGGCTACATTTTAACCGATTTCAACAATAGGAGGTGTCGATTTTACCTTGTAAACTCTGAATTTAATTAGAGCGTGATTTTTCAGTAGTCGGGTTTTTTAGTTGTAGTATACCACACAAATTATTGTTCATGGAAAGTGTTCACAGTGCCCCCTTTGGGTCAATTTCCACCAAGCCTTTTTTTTAATTAAAACTATTTTTTTTTGGATTGGTAATCATCAAATGACCCCTCCCTCCGCTCTGGGCGGAGTAGAAGACAGTGTCAGACTTGTACTGACTAAAACCCATTCATGTTCCTTCTTTGCCCTTTGTGTTCCAGAGCCGCGGTATCTCTTTCGAACAGTCCCGCAGCCTTGGCAGGCATCGGCTTTGCAGACCTCTTCCTTGTTGCCGACATCTCTTTGAGGCGCGCGTGGAACACGAACGCGCCGTCGGCACGGCCTGTCGTCATAAGACGGCCGGACGGCGAGCTAGCCCGCTCGCGGCTCGTGCGCCCTCGAGCGCGCGCGAGGAAACGCTTAATGCCTGCTTCTAAGATACAGTCCTATACTCAGTGACATTAAAAAAGTGTGCAATGATTTTACCGCTTGGTGGAAACTGCAGCTGCTAGCAGCGGCCGCCGAGACATCTCCGTACTTTGAGAAATTAAAGGACGTGCGCGTAATTCGGTTTCATATAAAAGTTTAGCCTTATTTTGCGTTGCCGTGTGATACAAGTTAAACTTTTGTGTAAAACCGAATGCAGCGACTCAAAACTCACTGTCACCCTTATTCACCCTTATGATTTAAGATTTCAAGTACCTATGTATTGCCAGTGCGTAAAAATAAGGACATAAGTGTTGCCAATCGAAATAAAACAATAATTTAAACTTAACTTTTTATTATAATCACGTGAAGTTATAATCTTTGAAACTTGACAAAAAATAAACGATCTTATTTATTTTGTTCGACCCATTTAAAATTATAAGACACTATTAAGACTTCCTTCCTTCTCTCTTTATATTTTTCGTCAAGTTTTTTTATATAATATATTAAGTTAGTGTAATAATGATATTATTGAACTAGGATCTAGATACAAAACTGACGAGTTCTCATTTAAACATTTTATTGCTGAATAGTCCTGACAAAATCCACGAGCGCGCGAAATACGACTTTAAAATAATCAGCGTAAGGTGTAATTAATTGCAATCATTGCGACACGCTCAACGTGCAATGCATCAACTATAGCATATTCAATAATATTATGGATTATTAAAAAAAAAAATGATTATGACGTCATTTTTATACATAGTTCTAAGAAACGACTCCTATATTATATACAGAGTGTTTAGAGTGGTGTGAGGGTCGTAGAAGACCGACATAATATTTCGATTGATTGGGGGCTTTATAAAGGAAATGATATCTGAATTACCGTGATACTTAAGACATGGTTAAAACTAGGATATGACTTCCCGTTTCCCTAAAAAAACTGTGTTGGTTCATTTTCTAAACACTCTGTATTTATAATGGATATAATTGCGAGATTCAGATGAAACTGCCATATCAGTTTTTATTGAAATTGGTTTCATGAAATAAATATGAATAATAACAATAAAAAAAATTGGAGAAACAAAAAATAAAAATGATTAATGGTTTTTTTTTTCTATGGCAATCCATCCGCGTCGAAACAAAAACTGGCTTCCATTTTTAAAAAGTCGATTACATTACTAAAGCTAATATTTTAATTAATAATTATACATTTCTATACATGACAAGTTATTAATAATGCGCAAACAAAAGAAGAAATTAAACAAAAATAATAAAAATACAATTTATATTTTTTATTATTGCTATTCAAACGTTATATCATATTCATTTTTACCCTCCAACTAAGTTAAATGATTTAGGAATGACATACATTTTTCATCATATTTACTTCAAAAAGTCACCGTCATCTCAATTTTTGAGCAAAACGCTTACAATAATCATTTATTTGTCTTTCAATTATTAGATTTTTTAAATAAAATTTTCTTCCCCATGTTGCAATTCCTATTCACCAGTCCCATTAATTCCTTTGGAGCCCCAGAGGACCCCGCTCCTGTCCTGCTGCCTGTGCATCTCCACCTGCACCTTGAGGGACCTGCCCGAGGTCACCACTAACGCTATGGAGGTGGCAGAGTACTGGTCGCTACTTTTTGAACAGGATTCATCGACACCACGAAGAAGAAATACTTCTCGACGACGTCGCGGGAGGGGCAACGTTTTTGGCTTGCCCCTTCCACGGCGAAGTGAAGAAGGCATATGAAGAAGACCGCAATATCAACAATTATTTGTTGATTTTACCAGCCAGGCTTCTCTTGCCAACTAAAACTCACATTATATCAGTTATAATAGGGACTTATATCGTTCTAAAGGTGCATCCACACCGCGAGCATTCATCTGCGAACGTTCGTTGATGTTCGAGTCCGTTGCAAATGCTCGCTATAGTACTTATTTCAGTGAACGAACGTTCGGGATGGGACGCACCTTGTATTGGGTTTTTTTTTTTTACGTAGTTTAACAATAAAGGCAAATAAAATGGCGGTGTCCTAGTCCGATTCGAAAATTCTCATATTTTTAGAGTTTTGTAAATTAATTTAATGTTTTAAGTCAATTTTAAGGACTTGTAATTTGGCATTCTCAACATTAGTAATATTTCAATTCATTTACAAATCACATCACCCTTTTCTGAAATATTAATCCAATTCGTTCAGTCCTATCCTACCATACTAAAAAGGACCTTAAAACAATGTAGTAAGGATACCATTCCCATAATTCTCGCTTTAAAACATGTTCGAAATCATAAATCAATTGTTTCTTTACTCCGGTCAGCCTACCTAAATTGCACCTTACTACAGTGTACGAGCTATACCAAATTAGACCTTATTACAGGGTGATAAAGACGCGTCTCCTGTGCAGTGCCACGCCGACAGCGAGCCATATTAGCATGGCGCCGGCGTGTGTGGCCAGGAGTTGAGCGTGGGTCGGAGAGGGGAGTGCCCAGAGGAAGGGAAAGTTGCGTTTGAGCAGCTCGCTTCCTACGTAGAGGAAGAGGGCGTTTTGACCTGTGGAGAGAAAAAATGGATATTAAAATGTTATAGGATTTTAAACTATCATGGTCACTAACATTCTCATTAACTGTAGAAACGGGATATTTACCATGTTTACTGATTTCTTTGAGTTCCCGATATTTTTGTGGTTGTTAGCACCATGATCACGGAAAGACAAGAAAGAGGGTAGACCGATTTGTCTGCTCATAAACACCCACCCGCAATAACTTCAGTTTATTAACTTTAATCGTAAGTCGCATCTAGGCCCTCATGCTCGGTAATAGTGCTTGCGACCACTAGACTAACGATGCAGTTAGATTAAGGACTTATAACCCAACCCTGCACTCACCAGCATAATACAGCGGCCTGCCTCCCCACTTGGTCTTCAGGTCCACAATGAAGTACAGCGCGGCTTGTATGAACAGCGCCATTGATGACGTCACCAGGCAGTACGACACCGACCACAGGTTCTTGTTTATGGGTATGGGACCCCCGTTCTTTGTGAACATGGACAGAGCTCCGCCGGCGATGCCGAAGATCAGGGACCAGAATACCCAACGCATTATGCGGGCCCTGCGAAAAAAAAAGAAAATATGTAAAGAATAGCTGTATCTGCGTCGCAATGCCCTTTTGTTCGCATACCTTCCCTGGCGTATGCAGAATAATTGTGCAGAATTTTATCAAAATTGGTTCAGTAGTTTAGGGAGTCTATAAATTAATATCTGTACCTACCCTAGGTACAGATATTAATTTATATATGTTACGGCTAAAAGCCGACGTGCGACTACACGTAGTTCTAGCCGGCTAAACCTAGGTGCGGCCGGTAACAGTTGTGTATCCTTTTTATTGCTAGGACACACCGACCGAATGGATTAAGCTAGAACTGTGACCAAATGCGTGCGAGCCGAGCGAGCGCAGCGAGCGGTGCCGCGGCAGCGGCCGGCGAGACCTACATCCAAAATGGTTGCATATTCTAAGTAGGATACATACAAGTTTAACCGGCCGCACCTAGGTTTTGCCGGCTAAAACTAGCTGTAGCCGTACTTCAGCTATTAGCCGTAATATATATATATATATACATATAGATAGATGTTGGAGTTCGGTTATTTTCCCACGGGATCGTACTACCGAGATAAAAGATATCCTATGTGTTAATCCAGGTAATAAACTATCTGCATGCCAAATTTGGTTCAAATCCGTTCAGGCGTTTTTGCGTGAAAAGAATACGGCAGTTTCTCATATTAAGAGTAATTCACTCCCTTAAAGTGTTGTCCACGCTTAACCAATAACATTGTATAATGTTACCTGGCATGGTTATAAGCCAGCATGATCCTGGTAGCGTGCGCGCCGGCCTGCACGACCAGCACTCCCGACAGGATGCCCAGGATGCCCTCCGGGTCGTGCGGGACGGTCGTGTGGTACATCTTCTGGAAGGTACCCCGTTGGTGCAAATGGGCGTCGCCTAGGATCAGTCTGTAACAGAAATATGGGTATTAAAAACCTTTTCAATAACAAAAAACTTGATGGCCATGTGTTTGTTTAAGGAATGCTGTTGTAATATAGCAGTATTTCACATGGATCGACTGCCCATCTAGTCTCCACAACCCAGGCTGATATAACACTGATAATAACTATACTGACAGCCTCGTGGTTCGATTCACAGGTCGGGCAGCATTTTTATATTACTCCACCGAGAATTCCTTTTTTTTTGGGGTGACAAATCACGATTTAAGGTAAGATTCAATGTAACGCACTCAAAACATTGTGCTGATAGATGCTTTGAATAGTACAGGGGTCATGGAGGTATTTAAAGTAAAGTTATAACATTGAAATCAAAGCACTCAAAAAAAAAACTTGTGTAAAAGTTGTTACTTTGACCTCCAATATCTCCGTAACTAGAAGGTTTCCAGGTATGGTCCAGACAAGTGCCTTTCGGCATCATTATAGGTATACTAGTAGTTACACACCTCTGCCTACCCTTGCGTGATGTTAATAACATCACGCAAGGGTAGGCAGAGGTGTGATGTTATGTTATGCATGTATATACCTGTCTATGTAGCCAGCGATTCCGGCAGTGCAGTTCTGTAGCGATACATTGCTGACAGCCGATAGGTGCAGCCCGCCGGGACCCATGTACCCGCGAGGGCAGCCCGGTGCGGCGACCAACAGGGTTATGCACACCTGCGAACAAAATTGATAATTTTAAAATAAATACAGTAAACTTCTTCTACTTAGCCTATCGATGCTAATCTAAATTGGCTCCATCAGCTCCTGTGATGAGCAAACAACAGGACAGGCAGGACACGATATCAACTGTCCCATCGTTTGTGGAACAATTCCATAGTATACTCTGTTCTTACACGACTCTGCACTGATGTGAACTGTCTTGCACCGATGATCTCTCATCTCTGAATCCTCCGGTCGTATCGGCTTGCCGTCCCTGAGGACTATGAGGGTGAGGGAAGACAGAGTGTCCGTGTCTGCATATACGCCCTTGAGCACAAATAGCTCCACCATCCAGTACAAAGGGTCAATTTTTGTAAGACGTAAGCCGGGGTACATATCTTTAGTGTGATTATATTATTTGTCTATAGAATACTGGCTGTGCCATTTTTCAAAGGGAAGCCGGTAGGAATCGAGTTGTATGGAACCTTCGCCACTGCCACCATCCATGACTAATTTTCACAGAAATAGGCCACACCAGTAGCGAAGGGTCAATTTTTATAAGAAGTAAGCCGGAGTACATATCTTTAATGTGACTAGATTTTTTTGTCTATAGAATACTAGCTGTGCCATTTTTCAAAGGGAAGCCGGTAGGAATCGAGTTGTATGGAACCTTCGCCACTGGCCACTACGATAACGGTCAGGACGACTTCGTCTGCTACTGTTATCGATATAACAATAAAAAACAGCGTGATTTTTTTAAGCTATTATTTTACCTGTATGGCAACGAGGACGAGCGTGGCCAGCCATTGTTGCCAGCCGGCGCTGATGTCACGGAATAGAGAACGACCTGGGAGACAAACATTAAAATCATTAAATTAAAAATAATTTAAAAAAAAATCATCATTCATTAATCTTATTTTTTTTTTCTGGATGCGATTCGCACGGGACCGGTCAATGTGGCGACACTTAGGGGAAGGCCTATGTCCCGCAGTGGATGCCTTTCGGCTGAAATGATATGATTTATTTTATTATATATCATTTAATTATTGTTGTATTGCTTGTTTTTATTAGCTGTAAGTCCGTCATGTACTAAAATAAATAAATAAAGGGAAACTAGTTTTAGAGGATCTGTTCTCCTTGAACATTATCAGCATATCATGGGCACAGGCCTCTTCTCAGGGCCTGAACTGCTGTCCACTACGCAAGCCCAAAAGAATCGAAGACATGTTACATCCACCCTCTATAACCCCCCACCCACGTCCACGATACAGGAGTCCTAGTGTGGAGTACAGGGAATATGTAAAATTCTAGCACTTAAGGATAATTGTTTTTTTTTGTTAACAGCTTTTTAAAATTGTACCATGTTATGAGAACTGAATATTTATTTTATTTTATTTATATCCACCACCAACACATGTCTTCGATAAAAATCTAGGTTCTAGGACTTGTCAGATTTCTGACTATGTTATCATTCATAGTTTTTAGTGTCGTGCTGATGGACCGGTCTATGGAGCGAAGCCTGTGTCCAACAGTGGCCGATTTTCAGCTGAACGATGTATCCAAGGTCTCACCTGGCGTGATATCCTGACTGGTCCTCATAAAGAGGCACTCCAAAGCACCCACAATGAAGTACATGGCTGCCAGTCGTTGTAAGACCCCCGGGAGGCGCACGTCTACCCATGAAACGTTGGATGAACTCAGGACTATGCCGATCAGGGATAGCATCAGAGATCGGGTTGCGATCTGAAAAGGCAAAATAATATCATGCACAGCACGAAGAAATTGAATTTCTCCATTGAATTTCTCCAGGCCATCAACATGGCACAACTACAAAATCCAGGCTTTTTACTGCGAAATTGATAAAATTAGCAAAATAGTAGATTTGCTCCCTGTTGTATTCTGTTATAAAATCATATATGTATATACTGATTTAAAATAAATGTGCAACCCCGACAAGGTGGGTGGGGGTCACTCTGCTGTCATCCACCGTAGAGGACGGTCGTTGCAATCACTGGGCGTTGGATGTACGCAAAATACAAACCTTGTGTTTCATTTCTAATATACAAACTTATATTATTTGTGGAGTTTGGAGTACTCCACATTCCCGTAATCACAAACGCTTCGATTCGATTCGACAATTCGTATGTCTATCTTTTTTTGGCATTACGAAAGCAAGCGAGATAGACATACCGACTTCCCGAATCGAAGCCTTTGTGAATACGGGGCCAGAGTATTAACATGGACGAATCAAAAGGAGTTAAGGATCGTAGCAGATTACGTTGTGTTGCAACGCGTGTTTTTTCCCGACTTATTGGCGCTAAATTGTAAGTCGTTAATATTTTTTTTCAGCCAAACCTATCGAGTAGGAACCATTACCAGCAAAATGAAGGAAATTAAATGGAGATTACAAATACATATAGGTACATAATACAATTTGTAGGCGGGTATTTGATAATTTTAATTCAATATTACTTGTTATGTATTTATCTGTTGCAACACTTGCAACGCCTGGATCCTGGACAAAGAACCAAACGTTGAGCGAGATAGAGTCCTCTCGCTCAACGCCCGGTTCAGGACCTCTGCGTCGCCGTTAAGCTATTCGTCCCTGTTCTCATTTTTAGATCTTTGACAGTTGTTATGAGTAGTCAGAAGCTCGAGTAACTGACAGCCAGTCTTACCAAGGGGTATTAGATTACCCGGAGAGCAGATAGGCAGTCGCTCCATGTAAAATACTGGCATTCAGCTGCATCCAATTAGACTCGAAGTCAATCCCAACATAGTTGGGAAAAGGCTAGACAGATAATGATGAACTAAGCAAACATCTCACCTGCTGCAGCGCTTGTATCCTGGGCAGCGAGGTCCTGAGCCTGGCATTGAGCGAGAGAACCAGAGCCTCTCCCATGGCGAAGGCGAACCACGGGAACACGACATCTGCCACCGTGAGGCCGTTCCAGACGCTGTGAGAGAACATGCCGTAACCACCACCGCCTGCATTCACGAAGATCTGAGAAGAACAAAAAAAGTAAATTAAAAAAAAAACAATTTAATGGATCAAATTAAATTAACTAGAGAAACTCCGCAGACGTTCAAAAAGAAATTGAGGTTCTGTAACTAATTTTATTTCAACCTTTATAAAATATGTTAAAAAAACCTGTCGGATCCAAAAAGGGGCACATAGGTATACCAATAACTTTATCAAAAAAAAAAATCCGAATTATAAAATATTCAAGAAAGTAAATATATTAATGAATTTTAAAATGCATAATTTTTGTTCTCAAATTACTACCATTTCCCTAAAATCTGACAAACTTTTAAAACGTGACAACACCACCTTCGGCATAATTGTATGTTCGATCGTCAATTGTTTTTTTATGACGTCACTACCCGAGAAGCGACCGCTCGCGCCCGTGTGTTGCCATAGAAGTTTCCTCATTTTAGTACTTCTTAGTTTAGTGTTGTAGTCCTCATTTTATTAATTTTCATCTGGGTATTTTTTTACTTGTTCACGGATTTCATAAATCTTGATACCTAATAACACCCTCACGGATCGGACAGGTTTTTTTTTTACCATATTGTATAAACGGACTGTTGTCGCATTAGGGAGAATTTTAAGGCCATAAAAATAAATTGGCCGAAATAAATTCGGTCACATTGTTTTTTGGTGGGCATTTATCCTTTTTCAGTAAAATAGGTACCAACATGCATTTCTTAAATAATTAGGGGTTTTATGAAACTGAAATAACATATTGAGATGGCATGATATTCAAGGAAAAATTCTCCTCATAGGGAGTATAGTGGATGAGTAACTGGAATAATCGGGTTCAATTCCTAATGATTTTTAACAGAAACGAGATGAATGAATAGTTAGTTTAAGAGAGAGACAGAGAGAGAAATCTTTAAAACGAATACTATTCATTGAAGATATTGATAAAACGATTACCGAATATTTTTTTATGATAGTTATGGAGGATGGAGGATGGAGGTAGAACGTACCCTTATCAGTATCAATTATTTCGCTTATTATACCTAAAGAGAATTAGAGGACAAAGATAAGAAAAATAACAAAACATTTAAAGGACAATATACGTTTAATAATTATCCTTATTAAGTTTAATCAGTCGATACAATACCACATCGAATTATTATTCTTTGGTAGTTTCCTTTTGGTATTTGTTTTTAAATTATTTAAATTTCGATCAGACTTTCGATGTTTTAAAATTAGAATATATTATTTGACGAATGATTTGAAAGAAAAAGTTTGTAAAAAGGGCTGAATGATTGAGTGACCTCATTGGTATATGCAATATAAAAAAAAAACCTAGATGCCCAGTTCCTTAAAAATGTCACAACAGAAAGTGTCGTCGATAAATAAAACTAAAAACCGGTCAAGTGCGAGTCGGACTCGCGCATGAAGGGTCCCGTTCCCGTACCATCGCAGTAGGGGAGTCCCCTTTAAGTTTTGATTTATTTTTATTATTTGTTGTTACTAGTGGCAGCAGAAATACACATTCTGTGAAAATTTCAACTGTCTGCCTATTACGGATCATGAGATACAGCCCGCTGACAGTCAGTCGGACGGACAGTAATCGGGTCCCGTTGGTTACCCTTTGGGTACGGAACCCTGAAAATCACAAGTTCTGATTGACTAATAACAAATTCGAACTTACACCGACCACATAAAGTTGTTTTTTAAACGTGAGCAACGTTTCAGTCACGTTTATAATTCAATCTTGGAAAAACAATGCCTGTCACAAGCAGTGATTAAACGTCCAAAGAAAAAGTGCGCTCAATTTCGAATTGTACGCACTTTTTTTGCGGACGGTTTTGAGATGGATTCAAGCAATCTGGTCATAGTCGTGTCACTTGTCAAGCGTGTCAGGAGCGTTCTCTTGTGTTCCATCAGCCATTTCGTGCTAACATTATCCGATGCGGTCGTAACATGATCTTTTAAATAAATCTATACTAATATTATAAAGCTGAAGAGTTTGTTTGTCTGAACGCGCTAAGATCCGGAACTGGTTTAAATTGAAAAATTCTTTGAGTGTTGAATAGCCCATTTATCGAGGAAGGCTACAGGCCCTATAACATCACACTACGACCTATAGGAGCGGAGCATCAATGAAAAATGTTGCAAAAACGGGGAAAATAGTTTTTTTATAATAATTTCACGCGGTTGAAGGTCAATAGCTACTAGCTAGTTAGTTACATAAAGTGAATTGCTTTTGTTGTTGTTTCATCATGTATATCGATGGGTGACCCCAAGTAGCATTGGACAAAGGCAGGAAAATGACGATACTTTTTTTTTATAACCGTTGATTCTTATCGTTTTCCGTTGGCTAAGGAAATCTATTTTTAAGCCCGTGATAATGATGAATGTCTGTCTCAATTTTGAGCTGTGTGAGCCCCCTTTAAAAATTTCGTTTTTTTTTTTGTTGTGAATTTCTTCACGCCGGTCAAACTAGGAGACTGTCCTAATGTCGTCTGCTTAACCAGACTCTCCTGTGGGTGCCTTGAGGGTAAGGCCTCCAGCCAGGGGCAAACAACTTACAACCTAAGCGACTAAATGCTAAGGGCACACCCTGTGGGGTACGAACCTCGGCTTAGGGCGACGCTGGGGGAGGACAGCAAGGGACAGGCTGGATCGGAACGAGATCTTTATTTAAGGACATGTTTAAGTCTAGAGGCTCAGCGTCGCGGACTGGCTTGAGCAAGGGACGGGGAGGATAAAAAAATTTCGTTGATTGCTTGTTCTTTTTATCTACAACATTAGTTTTAGTATATGCGAAACTTGATACACGTGTCTAGTTTTTTTATGTAAAGAATCTACGTACAAAATTTCAAAACTGTATCATAAAAAATCACAAAGTTATAAGCTTGTTCTGTTACCTAGTTGTCCGCACAAAATCGCGGTCACCACGCAGCTCACGCCTTTAGCGTCGTCTTGAGCTCATTGATAATAATAATTTGGCAGTAGGTACCTAAATTATTGCGATAGGTACTTAAAGTCGCTCGGTGTCCAACTTTTAACTTTTTTAAATATTTTTGGGAAAAAATATGACATGGTTTAAAAATTATTGGAATCGATTCAGTTACTTATTCTGAACAAACTATATTCAGGTTTCGCATTTACTAAAAATAATGTTGTATATCAGCCCCCGTAGCATGACCACCGTAGACAAGGATTTCTTCTTTTACAGATAGTGCAAAGAAATCTGTCATTGTGTCGACACAATCTCTCATTTTGTCGATTCTTCCGTCAAAGAAATCCTTGTCTACGGTGGTCATGCTAATGGGGCAGTTACTAAGAGCGAGATCTAAGAAAGTTACTTATTAGCACTTGCTTAGATTAAGATATGTTCCCATCTCTTTCTTGCACTTGTAGTTAGACACATGTCGGACAGAGACAGGACTTCGTCAAGTCGGCGCTTGGTTAAACTATGTACGAGCTAAGTAACGTTTAGGCCTATTTCAGAGCGAGACCGGCGACGGCTGCGTGCGCCGTTCGCGTGTTTCGATATCCATAGAGACTTGTATGAGAGCGTTCACTTTTCAACATGCGCCGGATGTTAAAACCTTACGTTGACGGTATAGAAATGAAATTAGAAAGAAAATATTTATTTGTAGCAGGGACAACTATGCATACAAAATAGGGCTGCGGGACTGTTCGAAAGAGATACCGCGGCCCTGGAACACAAAGGGCAAAGAAGGAACATGGATGGGTTTTAGTCAGTGCAAGTCTGACACTCCCTTCCGCTCCACCCAGAGCGGGGGGGTCATTTGATGATTTCCAACAGGAAAAAATGCACACAAAATGACAAAAAAATTAAATAAACATATCACATATTGAAAAAAAAAACATGTGCTTACCAGCGCATAACAAACATTTATAAATAGAACAGGACGGAACAAAAAAAAAATTAAACAGTTTGCATGTCGTGCGTGACTGCGACAAGCAGGTCACATTAAAATCAAACTAGCTCATCTTCTAAGATATCAGTAGCGAAGGGTCAATTTTTGTAAGACGTAACGACTACATATCTTTACTGTATAGAATATTATTGGCTATAGAAGGGAAAGCCGGCAGCAATCGGGTTGTATGGAACCTTCGCCACTGTAAGATATATCTTCTAATTAAATGTATCTGCTCTTAAAAGTAAATTGAAGAGTTTACTAATTGAAAGAGCATATTACAGTATAGCAGAGTTTGTGAAAGAGGACAATTTTCTTCGTTTTTGAGTTGACAATGTTGTAATTTTGACATGTTATTGTAATCTATTGTATTTTTTCAAATATATGTAATTTGGAATTTAAATTTTAATGATGACTTATAAATGATTACTTTGACATTTAATTTTATCTAAAAATATGCTTGCTGATTTGTAATGATACCTAATCTTTAATGAATAATGATGATTTAATATGTACCTACATAATTTCTATAAAGTATTTTTTTGATGAATAGTTTCACAGTTTATGCACCATCTCTTCCTACCAATTTGTACGCCACGATATGCGGCTGAACATGTTTATTTATTTATTTAAACTTCATGTACAAGAGTGGTACATAGGCGGACTTAATGCCACAAGGCATTCTCTACCAGTCAACCTTTGGGTCAAAGACAGCATTGTGATAGAGTACAAAAAAATAAATAAGAAAAAATTCAATTTGTTAACATAGATTGATATACATAAATAGGTACATACTAATACACATATATACAGTAAAATGAAATAAACTAATATATATTATAATACATACAAATAGTCCAAATACGAGAAACCTTATAATAATTACTATGAATAGCTTGTGAGCAATTTCGTCTGATTTAGTACTTCCGAACTGTTCTTTTGAAAGCCATTTTGCTTTCAGCTTTTTTAATGCCAAGGGGACATGAAACATGTTAGAACTTTTCAGTATCTCATTATTATCTTGCATGCAAAGTTTCATTTACTTACACCATGTTTAAACAAATAAAATTTTACTTTACTTTCTGCCATTAAATAAATTAGTTACGAACTAGTTTTTGCTAACTCACCATAAGAGCAATGGCGAATCCTCTGAAGATGTCAAGAGAGCGCAGTCGGGATCTGGTCGGGGACCGCGGGATGCTGGTCTCAGTCGTCAGGACACGGGTCTCGGAACCCAGCTCATTGTCTTCTCTGAAATCATTTAATGAAGATAGAGGAACGAAAATGACCTACCAAAAGGTAAAAAAAATCGTATCCAGTACAGTTTCTATTTATGGTTTTTTATGAGTACCATTAATACTGGGTGTAAAGGAACCCTTCACGAAGTCGTCAACCAAGCATTCTTACAACATTATTTTTAGTATATGCGAAACCTGAATATAGTTTGATCAGAATAAGTAACTGAATCGAATCCAATAATTTTTAAACCATGTTATATTTTTTCCCAAAAATATTTCAAAAAGTTAAAAGTTGGACACCGAGCTATCGCAATAATTTAGGTACCTACTGCCAAATTATTATTATCAATGAGCTCAAGACAACGCTGGAGGCGCGCGCTGCGTGGTGACCACGATTTTGTGCGGACAACTAGGTAACAGAACAAGCATATAACTTTGTGATTTTTCATGATACAGTTTTGAAATTTTGTACATAGATTCTTTACATAAAAATACTAGACACGTGTATCAGGTTTCGTATATACTAAAACTAATGTTGTATAACACAGAATAACACTGAGCAAATATTATTGCTGGGAAACGACTACTTTTTTGTTGTGAAAATAACGATTTACGGTAGGGCTTAATGTTAATCTACCGCATTCAAAACATTGTGCTGATGGATGCATTGAATAGTACGGGGGTCATAGAAGTATTTAAAGTAAAGTTATAACATTAAAACTTGTATTTAAAAAAAAAAACTTTGACGCCCAATATCTCCATAACTAGAAGGAATGACGGGGAGAACAAGTGCCTTTCAGCTTCGTTAAGGGTACTTTTACACCAATTATGTTTTAAGTCAAGTTTCCAGACCAGGGACCAGAGCCCAAGGTTCGGTTTTGGTTTCAGCTGAAAGACCTGTTTTGGTCGGATACATTTTTTTTTTTTAAAGTGACGTTGGGCACTAGGAATTTCTCCTGTACTATTAAATATTTAGAACAGTTTTCGCAAATACTAACCTAGCAAAATATCTAGCATACACCCGTCCTGCGACCACCCTCTTCCCGATACCCTTGACGATATACCACAAAGTCGCCATAGACAACAGAATGACTACCGCCGTCAGTATCGGCAGGTAAGCCGCATCCGGTTCCGCTGTCATCCGTGGAGTGCATGGGTCTGCTTTCACGTCGTCGACGTCAAGGCTGTACTGGCCATATTCACCGAACTGGTAGAGGCCTGTAAAAAAAAAAAGAACAACTGATTTGAATTTCGAATGTTGTGCGGGAGATTGGAAAATCAGATTTGAGAGGATTGTGAAGGGGATTTTCAAATAACATTGAATAATAAACGTTGTTTAGGTGACATATAGTGCAAATAAGATTGAGCGAGTGTGCTCGAAAACTTTCGAACTTTATGCTTCTTCTCACAAAGTCGATTATTCAATAACCTAAACAATCTTCTGATTTTTGCTGCTCTGTCAGCGTAATATAGAAATGTTATAATGCCGCGAAATTGGATATGTACTTAACAAAACCAATGAAATGATGATAACCATGTTTTGACCTAGAAATATTCAATTATTCATGATAGTAATATTATATTGTTAATCAAATTTCTAGTAAAATTTTTCCTGTTTAAATTCCATACAAAAATAAAACACAATCTAAACTTGTTAATTTTCATAATGTATAGGAGATTTATTAATCTATACTAATATATAATCTGAAGAGTTTGTTTGGTTGAACGTGCTAATCTCAGGAACTACTGGTACGAATTGAAAAATACTTTTAGTGTTGAATAGCCTATTTATCGAGGAACGCTATAGGCTATATAACATCACGCTTCGACCAATAGGAGCGGAGCATCATCATCTAGCCTAGCCTTTTCCCAACTATGTTGGGGTCGGCTTCCAGTCTAATCGGATGCAGCTGAATACCAGTATTTAACATGGAGCGACTGCCTATCTGACCTTCACAACTCAGTTAGTACTGGGTAATACGATACTCCTCGGTAAGACTGGTTGTTAGGCCACTGATTACCTAACGACTGTCAAAGATCTACAAATGACACCCGGGACCAACGGCTTAACGTGCTTTCCGAGGCACGGAGGAAACTCGGTATGTATGGGAGGTCAACCATCCACAGACCAACCTAGGCAAGCAAGGATTAACCTAAAGATCGACCCGAGCGGCTGTTATTTTTTAGCCACGAGCTCCTTGTACGACCAATACGAGCGGATCATCAATGAAAAATGTTGCTAAAACGGGGAATATATCTAGTATATGGCAACAGCTAGTATTGAATAAACTGCTTCGAATTTAGCTAATTCTAGAATATAATTATGCAAAATCCATATAAACCAAGAGTCTAAATACAACATTATTTTTAGTATATGCGAAACCTGAATATAGTTTGTTCAGAATAAGTAGCTGAATCGATTCCAATCATTTTTAAACCATGTTTTATTTTTCCCCAAAAATATTTAAAAAAAGTTACAAGTTGGACACCGAGCGACACTAAGTAACTATCGCAATCATTTAGGTACCTACTGCCAAGTTATTATTATCAATGAGCTAAAGACGATGTTGGAGGCGCGCACGCGTACGCGCCGCGTGGTAACCACGTTTTTGGGCGGACAACTAGGTAACAGAACAAGCTTATAACTCTGTGATTTTTCATGATACAGTTTTGAAATTTTGTACATAGATTCTTTACATAAAAATACTAGACACGTGTTTCAGGTTTCGCATATACTAAAACTAATGTTGTACAAGTCGTAAGAAACCTGCTTATTTTGCACAAAATCAACATAAAATGTTCTCTTGGCAAACAAATGACCTATAATATAACCAGTTACACTGCATCGGCTAATATTTTAGGTATTTGATTATTATGTATTGGACTTAGGATGATTGGTATTCTGTTAGTCATACTAGCCATGAGCTCAATTACAAATGAAAGATAATAACGATTACCATTCATATTCAAACATAATCAAAACAGTGAAATATTTGTCAGCTATTTTGCCCACTTTCTGTACCATCATTTCAGCCGAAAGACGTCCACTGCTGGACATAGGCCTCCCCCAAGTGTCGCCACATTGACCGGTCCCGTGCGTCTCGCATCCAGCAGATCCCTGCAATCTTTACCAGGTTATCGGTTCACCTAGTGGGAGGCCTTCCAACGCAACGTCTTCCGGTTCGCGGTCGCCACTCCAGAACTTTTCAGCCCTATCGGCCATCCGTTCTGCGAGCAATTTGCCCTGCCCACTGCCTCTTAAGTTTGGCTATTCTTCGGGCTACGTCGGTAACCTTGGTTCTCTTGCGGATGTCCTCATTTCTGATTTGATCACGAAGGAAACTCCGAGCATAGCCCTCTCCATTGCCCTTTGGGTGACTTTAAGCCTTCTGATGAGGCCTATTGTCAGCGACCACGTTTCGGTCCCGTATGTAATCACTGACAACACACACTGGTCATAGACTTTCGTCTTGAGACACTGCGGTAAGTTGGACGAGAAGATACCACGCAACTTCCCGAACGCTGCCCAGCCGAGTCGGATTCGACGATTGACCTCTTTCTCGAAGTTAGACTTACCTAACTGGATCGTTTGTCCCAGGTAGACATAATTGTCTACAACTTCGAGTGTAGAGTCTCCGATCTTGATAGGAGTGGGTGTTACATGAGCATTCAACATGACTTTGGTTTTGTCCATGTTCATTTTAAGACCCACTTTTTCGGAAGCTCTATTGAGGTCATCGAAAATTGTGCTGAGGTCCTCCATGGTCTCAGCCATGACCACTATATCGTCGGCAAACAGAAGGTGAGAGATGTACTCGCCATTGACGTTGATGCCTAGCCCTCTCCAGTCCAGAACCTTGGAGACATCCTCCGTGCAGCGGTGAACAGTTTCGGAGATATTACGTCTCCTTGTCTCACACCTCGCTGCAGAAGGATAGGTTCCGAGGTCTGATCCTGAAGTCGGACTGACATAGTGGCGTTTTTGTACAAAAACTTCAACACCTCGATGTACCGATAGTCGATTTGGCGCCGTTGGAGAGACTGCAGTACAGCCCAAGTCTCGATCGAATCGAAGGCTTTCTCGTAGTCCACAAACGCTAAACAGAGAGGCAGGTTGTACTCTTCGGTCTTCTGTATAACACAGCGTATGTATGTGGTCTACGGTGCTAAAGCCTTTTCGGAATCCGGCTTGTTTGGGAGGCTGAAAATCGTCAAACCTGCCGGCGAGACGATTCGTGATAACTCTTGAAAACAACTTGTAGACATGGTTTAGAAGTGAGATGGGCATATAGTTCTTCAGCCGGGCATTGTCGCCCTTTTTGAAGAAGAGTACTATGCCTGTGGCGTTTTCCCCTCGAGTATGACGGAATCAAACATCAAACAGCTTCTGAAGGGCCTTAAGTACCGGTTTTCCACCCGTCTTCAGAAGTTCGGCCGTTAATCCGTCATCACCTGGTCTTGGTCGGCCTTGTTGTTTTTAAGCTGTTTCAGAGCCATCCTAATCTCGTACAGGCTGACATGCGGAATGTCTTCGGTATAGTGTCGGGTCAGTCTAGCTCTTGGGTCGTTTGCTAGATTTACAACGGGTTTACTGGTTGAAGTGTACAACTGCCCATAAAAACTCTCGATCTCCCTCAGCAGCTCCGGTTTGGCGGATACGATCCTGCCATCGTCGGTCTTCAGTTTCGTGAGCTGGCTGGTTTGCCCAATAGCCAGATTTCTTGAAAATACCTTGGAACCTTTATTCCGCTAAATAGCGTCTCTAATACGCTCGGTATTAAAGCGGCTGAGGTAATTCTTCAAGGATTTAGAGATCCGTCTATTGAGCTGCCGGTATTTCCACGCCTCGTCTGAAGACTGCAGGATCATCTCACGCCGCTCCTTCATGAGCTCGAGAGTATGATCAGAGAGTTTTTGCTCTTATGTGCACGACGTGCCTTGAAGAACTTAGACCCAGTCGTATGGACAGTTTCTACGAACCCATCGTTGTATTCGTCCACTGACTTCCTAGGCACTCGAAACGATTCTGGAGTTCAAGCTGAAAGCTCTCGGGGTTTTGGATTTGGATCTGTGCTGGACGGAGCGTAGACTTCATCAGACGAGACCTTTCAAGTTTTATATTGATGTTCAATGTGCCTCTTACCATGCGGTGATCGCTCCCGGTTTTCACCGAATTGATCACAGAAACATCATTGAACATTTGCTTCTTGCTTGACATGATGAAGTCAATCTCATTTTTAGTTGCACCATCAGGACACTTCCTGTGCTCACGCTTTTTGAAGAAGGAGTTCATCATATAGAGGCCCTCCTTCTCCATAAAACTAGCCAGTTGGTGACCCCGGTGGTTCCGACGTCCAACCCCAAATAGCCCAGTTTCGCGTTGAAGTCCCCAATGACAAAGGTGAAGTGAGTTTTGAAACCAGCAGGGCTTTGGAAATGTCCTCATACATGGTCTCCACTTCGTCGTCGGGGTATGTCGAGGTTGGGGCGTAGACCTGTATGACCTTCAGCGAATATCTTGAGGATATTCTGAGTATAAGGTACGCCACCCTGGACGACACACTCTCGATCTTCACCACGTTATTCAGGAGGGACTTGTGGACGATAAACCCAACACCACCCTGGGACTGCCGGTCACCTTCTCGGAAATAGAGCAGGTTGCCGGATTTCAAGATTATCGTGTCCTCCCCCTCTCTTTGGACTTCAGATAGTCCCACAATACTCCATTCCGTTATCTTCTCGTCGGTCCGGAGTGTACGCGTGTTGTATGTTGCCAGGTCAAGTCGTCGGTATAGGCAGCCTGATCCCTTCCGAAGATTCTTCGCACTCCTTGCTACGCCGTAACCTCGACCGCTACCATAATCGAGGGTAAACGGGCTGCCGGGTACTAGGGACAATTTTTGTGTTGCGCTCATCATTAGGGGGGTTTTGCCATAATCGCCACGCTTGGCGGGTTGGCGATCGCAGTACGGTTGTTACAAAACGCACAGAGAACGCTGCTGCCCATTCTCTGGTAAGTCCCTTAGTCGCCTCTTACGAAACCCACGGGAAGATATGGGATGGTGCTATTCTTTACGTCTGACACCACATGGAACACTTTCTGTACAAGTGCTCTTAAATAAGGTTATGTATTAGTTTATTATTTTATAAGATTATTTTATGTATTTTTGTCTATGGGCCTCAGTTGCCTTTAGGGCTTGCATTCGAATATTCGAATAATCAACTGTTTCAAATATTCGAATAGAAAATTTATGATATTCGAATATTCGACCAAAAACAAAACAGCAATCAGACGTGCACATAAAATTAAACGTTCATGCACGCCGTCCAAACAATGTAACGTCGTATATGATACGGATAGGATTAAAAAGGTACTGTAATTTTTTACATTACATGTACAAAAAATTACAGTGCCTTTACTTACGTGCTACTTAGGTCTGATCAGATCTGATCTAGTGATTTATTATTTTTGTTATAAAACTAAGATTTAATGTTAAATTACCAAATTCACACATTGTTAATGACAATTTCTAATTTAACATTAAGAAAGAAACCGATTTTGCATCGAAGCTTTAATTGCGTTACTTGTTATTTTTTGTTTGATTTTATTATATTACTAGCTTCCGCCAGCGGCTTCGCCCGCAGAAGGTAGCCTATGTGTTAATCCAGGGTATTACCTATCTACATACCTACCAAATTTCAACCAAATCGGCCCAGCCGTTTTTGCGTGAAAGAATAACAAACATACATCCATACATTCTCACAAACTTTCACATTTATAATATTAGTAGGATAGGATTACAATACTCATACTTAACTGATTTTATAAGACTGCGTTTTGTTTATGTCCAGAAGATTAGTTTATTTTGAGAAAATTTGTTTATTTTAAAACATTTTAACCATTTGTTTCAAATTTTTGCTTTGTGGTGTTTTGATATCATCAGTACAATATTAAGTTGACCATTATTTATTCTTCCAAAAATATATGTTGATTTTGTTATTGATTGTGTTAGCTATTTTAATTGAAGAAAGTAGTTGATTATTTGCAGTTCAACACGAAGGATTAGAATAGCTAACACCTATTTTAATCCTTTGTGTTCTTTTAAAAGAAAAAAAAAAAAAATATTTTAATTGTTTTTTTAACACTGTTTGAATTGAATAAAGACTATTTAGAAATTAAATTACAAGATTTCTATAAAACTTATTTTTTTATTTAATATTCGAACAATTTTCGAATTATTCGAAAATAGCCCAAAAAAATATCGAATATTCGAATTGCAAAATTGTCGAATATTTGCAAGCCCTAGTTGCCTTACAATAAAATTATTGATTGATTGATTAATTTTAGTATTAGCTAGAAAGGATTTTGTAACTACATTATAATACTAGTTATTTTTAACTTTAATTGAACTGCAAAGAGGTTTCACTAAGCAATCATTCTTTGACTAAAACCTTCATAGTGCATAACAAACCTTTATGTATTTACATACTTATCAATCACGTGAGTGACCTAGATAATAGGGTTATGTTTTTACATTATTGGATTGCCTAGCTTCCTTATGTACTAGAGTTTAATGACACTGTAAAATGCACTTTGCAATGACAAGTTAAGGTTGAAAATTGATTGTGCATTGTTTGATTATCTTAGATTTTATGACTTTTGTATGAGTCCAAGCCAGGAGCAATTAATCCTTCTTTCTAGAATTAGGGGTAGAAAGTTTAGCCACATAGCAAGTTGGCTGACATGGTAGCATTTACAGAACTTTAAATAAAACCAAGATCAATAAATGGTTTCAATGAAAATCGGACATTTGTGTCAACAGTTCGAGAAGCAGAATCACTAAAGCAGGTAAACTTGTACAAAAAATAAAGAATAAAAGAAAAAGAGACACTTATGTCCTAAACTAAAGTCTAAAGTCCCTAATTAGGGTTACAATAGGCTATTGTTGACATAATTATCTGCATGGCTAGAACCTTGTGAAAGCTGAAAGATAAACAAATCAAGTAACTTGACTTGGCATATGAGGTTGTCAACATGTGGGATGTGAACTCAGCAATCATTGTGCCGATAGTTGTTTCAGTCAATGGCTTAATTGCCAATTGCCTTGACTAATACCTGAGGAAGCTCTCGTTAGGCAGCTGTCTCAAAGACGAGGTTCCTCTCTCTGGAGTCCTGACCATCGGAAGCTTGGACATATTCCCGATACCAGTGGGCTACTAATTTTTATATTTTGTATTTTAAAGTAATATTTAAAAATGTAAATAAATAAAGGGGAATAAGGGTTCCAAAAGCAATTAAAATAAAGGCATGGTTAGGTAAAAGAAAACTGTTCATCAAAAAATCTGAATTCAAGTTTTTTCCCATTTATTTCTGTTTATATTAACTCTGGTTGACGATTTTATGTTTTTTGTATTAGTTATTTGGTGTAACCATAGGTCAACATAACAAAAAACAATTTGCAATGTAGCCAACATTTTAAGAAAAATGGTTTCCCCAGATATAGAATTGTAAATATTTTTATTTAAGGTAAATCGCTAATTGATAAAACATGTTATTTACTATATTCTAAAATAAAATACCTATTATGTTTGGCGCTAATAGATTTAAATGAATATGGATGCAATAAAATCTCAGTGTAGCAAACTTGTTCAAAAGTCATTGAGATAATAATGGAATGGCAAAGATATTACTCATCATGCCAATACCTAAACCTACATACAACCTAAGCAAAAATTATGTCTATTGGACCAAGGAATCTTGGAATACAACCAACGCAGTTATGAAATACTTCTTTTACTGAAACTTTCACTATGCAACAGAAATGGGCAGCAGTGTGTGACTCATTCTATTAAAAACTATTATCAAATCCAATACTTTGTGTAAATGAATAAAATCTTTTTAGTTTCATGTTACACATTGTAAAACAGCAATATTTTCTTTTCTCAGAACGTATCGTTCTAATTTTAAAATATCGTCAAGCGTGTTGTTTACATATTGAACAAAGACAAAAGGTGGCGGAACAATAATATTTTAGAAATTAATGTGTCATGTTATACAAATGATCTGTACTCACCACTGCATACTTGTCCCTCGCTATTTCGCACCTCATAATTTATGGGGCTCCCTGTTTCCAAGATCAGGGCACGGGTCTCCGGTATTTTTGCTTTCTCCAGCAAAATACATCCCTCGCATTCTTCATACTGAATCCAAAAACTCACTGGTTTTTTCGTGATAATTTGTAAACAAGCTTGGTCGAATCGCAATGTCGACCCATTGCAATCCCGTATAAATGACCCAACGTTCTCAAAACTACCAAATGGCATTTTTTGGGAATATCCTACATCCGCTTCGCGAAAACAACTATAAAATTCAATTTAAAAACAATGCAATTGCACAGTCACAAAAAATAATCTACGATTTGCGAATGAAATTAATAAAACGTCAAAGTTATGATTCATCATTGAACGAATGACAAAACGGTTTTTTTTTAATATTAGATACAAGGATTTTGGCTTACAAACTATCAAACTACTCCCACTAGTTTCTAACCGCGTGTTCGCCCGCAAGTAAAACACTCGGCAATAGTGTGCCGACAATAGTTGTATAAAATTAACATAGGTGCAGGTGTGCATATTTGAAATCGGATGAGCAGTTTAAGGGATAAGGTGCAACTCCAATCCAAACTCATTAACTTCACCTCTTTTCAAAATTAGTTGAAATGATTTGAATTGAAAACCCATAAAATCCCAAGTAGCACATTAGCGATGAATTAGGTCATAAACTACATTACAGTCTACAGCATTTATGCAGGTGTACTAAAGAATAGGACTAGTCTTTAGACTGTATTAAGGAAAGATTATACACTATTAAACATCATAGCTGACTACACCATTTATCATGTGAAATATTTTCGTTAAAGCGATATTATTCTGATGGCGAGTGAAATATTTGAAGTAATTACCTATACACATTTACAGTAAAATGGTACTCTCAACTCAATTTACATACAAGGACACTCAATACCAACGTGAAAGCTATTAAAAATATCTTCCCTTATATATGTCTGACCGCGCAATTTAACAACTATTAAATGTCGTCTGTCACATAAATACACAAAAGAAATATTTTTTTTTTGGTTATTTAAACTTTAATAAATCTGTTGCCAAGCCTCAAAACATCTAAAAGCTGTTGAAGAGAATTAAAGTAGCTGAATCTTAGGCTGCAATGGCTGTTGTATAGCTGTATAAGCCATTGTACAGGTCTTGCACAACTGTTTCATTAATTGTACTGCCGTTAACCAGCCACTATTATGCTTAAGGCTGGTTAATTTGTGGCCCAAATTAGAATTACAAGGGCTGCGTAGCTAACTACACAGCCCTTATGTAGGAAACTAAAACAGCCTTGAGTAGTCACAAATTCTATAATCAAGTCACTGTGCGGCTGTCATGTGCTACTTGCGCGGTATTTACCTGCATTATGCTTACTAATGAGAATTGTTAAATGCTCAAGAATTAAGTTGTCTTGTTTCTAAAACTTGATCGTTGCAGAATACAACACACTGGGAATTACATACATGTATATATAGTTGTTGATTCTTTAGTTTTTGCTGCCAAGACTAGGGATTAGGTATTTGATGCTGCATCAGCATTATCCAATATAAGTGAAAACTGCAACACTTTTATAATCAGTAAAAAATTGCTTTATACGTTGAGTTTTTGCTACTTTTCTTGACTCATGATGAAAATAGCACACCATACACACAAAGTTCAATCGAAAGTAACAAACTATTAAGGGGAAAGAATTTCAAGATATTTAGTGCCAAAAGTATTTAATAAAATGAATATGCTAAGTAAAGATATGTTAAAATAAAGATTAAGGAGTTTATTTCTCAGTAACGAGGATTCAGCCGTTACCGAGAAATAAATTCAAATCTTATAGTAGTACCAGTTATGTAATAGCTCTAAGGTCTGGTGGCCTGCCGTGACGTCTTGAAGCGGGAGCGGTTCCGGTGTGGGAGGGAGATGGCGCTAGAAGACTTGTAAAGCTATGTCTCTTTCCCACGCTGGAGTTGCTCCTGCTTTGAAACGTCGTGGCCCCCAGTTGTTTACAAGATTATTTATTAATCATTTTTGTATGTAAAAACAAGCGCTTCTTGACATCAAACTAAAAAAAATTGCGAGTAAATTGTATATCAAAAAAATATGTATGTTTGTGAAAAAAAATAAAAATCTTTTTCCAGTCTTAACTCATCGATTAACATGTCTGCGACGATTCCGATACTATTTGCAGCAACAGCGCCGCCTTGACAACTTCATTTGACCGCCAAAAGATCTTTGTACACTTCAAGCAACTTAACTGTGCAAATCAAATGAAAATATTTTATTTCACATAGGCCTAGATGGGCACTTATAAAATGTCGACAAAACGGTGCACGGTTCGGGTTGGTCGTTTCCTATGGAGAAGAACCGGCAAGAAACTCCATGCAGGCGGTAAAACACAGAACTAAAATAAATGTAGCCAGTTTGCCGTATCGATGCAAATTTTCTTGACAAGCAACGACACCTTAAACTGTGGACTTAAGTGGTAGTAGTGACAATAGTAGACTCAGACTGTACCTGATTTTATTCTTAACAGGTAGTTTCAGGGTCGGACTGGCCATATAGTCAGGGTGGCGTTCGCCAGCCGGGCCCCAGCCTGTGCGGGCCCCCCATAGGCCTGGCTGGCGGAGTTTGTCGGAAGCCAGGCGATAGGTAGCATAGGGCGCCCGTGGCTATACCACAGAATTAGTAGGTATGTAATTAATTGTAGCGTATAGTAGAATCACTCTCAAACTAAAATATTTTTAAGGCTAAAAATGAGCCTCTGAGTACTCGTCCTACCGCTACAATGTTACAAATTTTCTTAAAACCAACCCGCGGTGCTTTCTTTGAACCCTGCGAAAAACTTTTATCATATAGGCTCGTTTTTTCTGCCTGTGGATTGGCACTCTTATTAGATTTTCACGTGATCGACCGGTATAGACAGAGGTTTAATAAATTAGGAGCCCTTGCCCCCAGACCTTAATAGGCAATTATGGCATAAATACGCAAGGCTGCAAAAAATAGAGCTTCTAGACATTTTGATCACTTACATAACTGAATTTATTTGAGGCAAGATGTTAAAATTTTAGGGCTCGCTCTTGGAGTCCACTTTATCTTGAATCTTCATTTTGTCTATAAGGTGCCCAATTAACTCCGGTAGGTCGAAATAATTTTATTCTAAAGGTGTCAAAAAATTTCGAGCTCGCTTCGCTCTCTCTTTAGCTTATTTCCTTTTAAATCTTGCCTTTGTCTGTAAGTCGACCAAGTAATTCCTGTATGAAGGGTTCAAACAATTCTAGCCTGTCAAAGGTAGGGTGCTATAATTTTCGAGCTCGCTTCGCGCGCTCTTGGAGGCTTTGTTCTTTACATTGCGTCCCTAAGTCGATTAAATGACATTTATTTCTCAATAAAAGAAGTAAAGAAAAGCTAACTCGTCTAGTCTATAATAAATTTTACATTGTTTCAGATATAATAAAAAAAGGTTAGCTGAAAGTTTTCTTCTTTTTATAAAATGTCGATTTGCTAGCTTCATATTTGGTTTATTATTGGAATATAATTGGAACTGCACTTAGGTATCCAATAATATACATCGTTTATAATTATTAATTTGTATATTTCATTATTTTCCGATTTTATCTCATCTACCATTATCCAGTCTCGGGCTTGGGGGAGCCACCAGGGCCCTTTCGGCCCAGTCCGACCCTGGGTAGTTTATTAGGTACAGTAGTCTGCACAACAACAGGCAAATACGGCCAGCAATGCCAGCATCATTCTGAAGGCTAAATAGCCAAAGCGTTTATCTCAACAGACAGACTTACTTTTGCGTTGTTTTTCCTTAGAATAAATAACATTAAAGAAAACAAAGGAATCGCAACTTTTTTGAGTAAAAAAGTTATTGAAATTCTTGTTTGACCTTCATATTATCTTCAGTCTTTTTTGACTGTTTGTTTACCATAGACACTTTTATAAAATAAAAACACAAATAACGACGAACTTCTTTAAGATACCGTGTTATCATAAAATCTACCTCCTATTACAAGCGCAAACACATTTATCATCATCAATGATAATAATACAACTAGATAGCACGTAACTATATTCTTATCATATATGATCGTTACAAAAAATGCAAAAAGAATTCCTTCGAGCCGGATTTGAACCAGCGACCTATGGATGACAATTTTAAACCAGCTACAGTCCACCGCTCTACCAACTGAGCTATCGAAGGTTCGAGGAGTAAGTCGAAATAGTTATACGTATTCTATAGAAAAAATTAACCCCATTCGTACTCACGAATGGGGTTAATTTTTGCTTGAAACATCATTCACTCGAATGATGTTTCAATTCCGTCATCTCAGTTTTTGCTGAAAAGTTTATTTTTTATTATGTAATAAAAATCTACGCTTTTATTTTGTAAGTAAAGCCAGACAAAGTATTTTCGATTGTTGGGTACATCAACCTATTCTACAAAAGATTGAGTTGAATTTGAATTTGTAAAAAAATCGCAATAATTAGTTACTCTCTAAGTAAAGGTTTCATGTAGTGAAAAAACTCTTCAAATTTAGCCGTATTTGCCAACCTTAATTTCGGAGCCAACCATTCTTCCCCACTTAAAGAACCCACAACGGAGTTCCTCGATTACAAATTCACCCGGAAAGTCAACAGGCTCACTATAATTGTCAGAATGCACGCTATTTAGAACATCAAACGACGTGAATTAGAAAGTAGCTGAAGAATTTAAAATTAGAACTAATTATGTTAAAAAACGCAACATTACTTGGCTACGATTTCCTGCGTAAATAATTAATAAATTTGGAAAATAATTGAACAAAACTTGTACTGCGTAATTTTATTTCAGCTGAGTACATAAATTATTTGTAATAAAAGGTAAGCGACATAATTTTCTGCAGACACTTGAATAAATACGTCAATTTACAATTTTAATTCGCATTGGAGACGATGCTTAAAAAAAAAAACTTATGTCTTTGTGTATGGCCGACAGTTATTTATTTTAAAGCATGTAGGTAGGTTTTTTTTTAAATTAAAAAGCAGATAAAAATTAAAAAAATATCAATTTATTTAAATTATATGTTTTTATAATCCTCTCGTATCATAATCTCGTATACGAGTAAGATCAGTTTATTACATAATAATATTATTATCATAAGCTTGAAACATTTAGCGCTGAAAATAACTGTATTCGCCTTGATTTTCGTAACTTTCTGTATAAAAATGTTTTATTTTTTAATTCTAATTTATTTATTTGGCATATTAATGCTGATCTTACTATCATAAAAATGTCTTATACACTAACAAAGTTGTGGACTACATTTTTAAAATAAATTAATGTTGTACTGCTGATCATTTTGATAAAATATATTTACAACGAGGTATTTTAGAGGAAGTTTAAAAGTTGCGCCAATTAAGATTTTTAAAGTTGAAAAGGAATCGACTGTCTTGGTATGGACATACACAAGAAGTAAATGATAGCGTGACGGTTGACAGGGGAAAATGGGAGAAAAAAACGTGTTGCGCCGACCCCCAGTAACATGGGACAAGCACAGGAAGAGGATGACGATATTTACAAAAAGAAAAATGTTGAGTTTTAATTCTCAAAGACTATTTTGTCTGACTTTACTTTGACATGATAATACAAAATACCCAGTCAGTGCACTAAAAAGTTAAAAATCCACAACTTAAAACGTATTTCTAGGTATAACGGTTGACAATGTGCAAGTAGCTTAGACTTCGTCTAAAAGTTATAAAGGACAATGCCTAAATGTTAGACCAGTTTGTCAAATGGTGCAGTAAATACATATTTTATAATTTATACCACGATGTTAACACTTGGTAAGTAATGGCTTGGTAATATCGCCATTTGTTGTGTTTGAGCATTCTCCTTTTTACGCAACTAACAAAAATACTTAAAATCATTCTTCCCTGCACAGTACTAGCACAAAGCAAGCCTGGCTTCTTTTTTATGGAATGTAGAAATAGAAAATGGTATTTTATGTGGTAGCAAATAAGTACAGTAATGCCTTGGCAAACTGTATGATCTCTGAGCCTCCTAGCTTCGACTCGCCGTAGACGCGATCCACGAACGTGATTGGCACTTCTCCGATAGTGTACTCCAATTGTCTTGCCCTGGAAAGGAACATGTTTGAATTAGTTAAAAACATGTAGCAATTTCTTAAAACATAACAAAAAGATGACAGAAAGAGAGATCTAATTTGTCATCTATGTTTCGTTTGCAGTGGCGATTTTTGCCTAGGTTGGTTTGTGGATGCGTGACCACCCATTGCATACCGAGTTTCCTCCGTGCCTCGGAAAGTACGTTAAGCTGCTGGTCTTGGCTGTCATTTGTAGATCCTTGGCGGTTGTTACAGGTACTCAGTCGCCTGAAAGTCTGACAATTAGTCTTACCAAGGGATATTGTAATAGCCGGTACTAACTGGGTTATGTAGGTCAGATAGGCAATAGCTTCTTGTAGAATATTGGTATTCAGGTGCATCTGGGTAGACTGGAAGCCAACCCCAACATAGTTGGGAAAAGGTTAGGCAGATGATCATGATTGTTAGAATAAATGGGCTCACCTAATAATCATTTCCATTTGGAAAACATAACCTTTGGAGACACAGCTGTCTATCAACTTCTGTAGCACATCTTTTTTGTATAACCTGAAACACATACATTATATTTTTATTCAAAACTTCAGAGGCCAAAGACAAACCTGCTATGGGCATGCTCCTTTTCATAATATAGTGATTTCCAAGATGCCTAAATAATTAACCTAGGTATGGTAGGTTATTTTATCATAGTTTTTATTCTATATGAAAATCTGGAATACTGTAGACACCTATGTATTGTTTTGGTGCAACTTATATACTGATTTATGATAAGAACTGTCAAGATGACACTAGATATCAGACAAAAAAGTTTTAGAGAAAATAAACTGCATTCTTTTTTAGAAAGACCCTGCAAATAGATCATAAGTTAACTAAACCAAAATCAGCATACCTAAAAGACCCAGTAAGGTCTGAAGCCCCAGGTCTCAGCAACATTTGCGTGACAAAGTTAGCTCCGCGTGATATCAGCTTCCTTTTGAAGTCCCAGCCGTACACACCACCTCCATCCTGATAGCGAGTACCAGATACCACGTCGTAATCATGCTCCCGTTGTAATTCTATGAAGTTTGGGATGAACTTTGGCTGTAATTATGAAAAATCATGTTTGAATACTCAAAATATTTTATTTCACATTTTATCATATGTAGGCCACATGAGCACTTATAAAACATCGGGAAAAAAGGTGCACGGTCACACACGATGGTCCAATATAAGGACTAAGTGCGGAAACCAAACCGTAACATAGACAGTGCACAGTTCGGGTTGGTCATTTCCTATGAAGAAGAACCAGTAAGAAACTCCATGGTTACTCAAATTGTAGTGTACATTGGAGTATTATTTCTGTCTCTTTGAAATATATAATTTTCTTCTTAATTCCTTTTGCAAAAAGCAAAAAAATAGGACTATTGATAGTCCCATTTTGTTGCTGTCCCTGAAATTCATCATAAATGCTATAAAATTGATTGATATTGTACTTACATGATGGCTTAGATCAGCATCCATAATAATGATGAAATTGCCGGTCGCATGTTTGATACCATGCATATACGCGGTCCCTAAGCCCAGTTTTTTCTCTCTAGGGCGAAGCACTATCTTATTCGATCCGTATAACTTCTGCAGTTGTTTGGCAATGTCCTGAGTACCATCTGGACTTCCATCATCAATTATAATCACCTCATAATCGTATCCGCTGCAAAGATAAGCGAGAATTTAGGTAAATATACGTGTAAAAACACCGACCTTTGTTTTCAAATAAAGTGCGACATAAGTGAGTAGGAACCTTACCTGTTATCCAGAAATTTGACTATAAGCCATATTATGATGGGTAAGTTCTCTCTTTCATTGTAAGTGGGCAATAAAATGGAATATTTATCACTTTTTGTGATCTCCGAATCTGAAGCCGTGGCCGCCATGCTGTCAAATGTCATTCATTGATTGAAATGTCAAAACAAATTGGGACACAGGGACGTAAGTGTCGCGTTGTAAACAAAACAATTTTATTTTGTAAATTGCGGCGATACTGTTTGGTGTACAAGTTATACCCACTTATAATTAATCAGAGAAGTCAAAATGAGCAAAACCAGATGATAGTGATTAGAAATCTTCATGCACTTTTACTTTCTAAGTATTCTTTGCTTTTACTTTTACCATTACTCAGTCGTGGTTTCGTGTTATACAGTATTTACCTTTACTACCATGCATACAGCAGAAAACATTATTTAAGATGATTTACTATTTGATTCGCTTATGATTTACATATAATAAGAATAAATAAGAATGAATAAGATAAGTATTAAAAAATAATATTTCTCCGCGTAATCTTAAGCAAAATTATTTACTCCACGATTTTTTATTCTGGATTTTTATTTTTTTATCTCCGTGGAACGAAACACAATAAAATAAAACTGACACTGACGGGACATGTTGACATTGACAAGAATATTGTCAACAAAGAAGCAGTAGTTGTGAAAGTGGAGTTTGCGAAATTAAGAATAGAGAGAAAAATTTACTTTAAATGAGTTTGCAACCAATTTGTTCCATTTCAAGTACTGAAATAGAGCAAGATAATTTATTGATTTTCATAATATCTCATTGTTTACCTGTATAAAAATATTGCCTCAAAATCCTTCGCAATGTTTCGAAAGTGAAATCCACGCTATAACATAGTAAATTCCAAAGAAAATGGGGAAAACAAGCAAAGTCGTCATATGTGGAATGAAAGGGGTAGGCAAAACTGCAGTATTAGAACAACTTATTTACGGAAATGTGAATTTAAAGTCATGTTTTTACCCAACAATAGAGGATATCTATGTGGCCAATATAGAGACGGATAGAGGGACGAAAGAGAGAGTTTGTTTCTATGATACGGCGGGACTGGAGCCCCCGCTTACAGGCGAGTTCAAAGGTTTAGTCTAGTTTGATTTGTTTTTGCTTGAGTGCTTGTACAGGCTGGCTGGCACCGCTTGGAAATTGGCGTTTCATTTTTTATTTCTTAATGCTTGTCTATGGGTAAGATGCTGGAGTGTGTTCCTTTTTTAAACATTGTGTACTTAAATGAAAAAAGGGAAGTATTTTGTGTGCACATCAATAGATTTTTGTTCTGTCCATGTTCCACTTTTTCCCAGTTTTTTGTTTGCAATAGTAATATGATGTCTAAATAGCAAGGTCATTTAGCTATTGCTTAAATAGCGATTACCTCATTTCAACTGTGTTTTTACTACACAACTGTTATACAAAAAAATTCATAACTCCACACTCCTCAATACAATAATTCAATATTCCTGAACTGAATTGTAAACTGGACTTATTACTTGGATTTACTATTAAATAAACAGAAGTATTAAAGTCACTTTCAGAGTGAAGTACCAACCTTTTGCCCAATATAATTTTTGATTTGTTTAAATTGCTATTTAAAATTAACAATGCACAAGAGCCTTAACAAGCACAGCAAAAATTGCACCTAGTTTTAAGAAATTGTATGAAATCTGGACATCAGAAGGCAGTCTCTTGTAAATATTGAACCAGTCAGACTGAAAAAGGAAAGGCCTTGGTTAAAAAATAACTGATAATAAATATGGGACTATCCACATTATTGACATCATTTATACAGGGTGGAAGGGACAGCGACATGAAAATGGTTACCACATATTCAGTACATCATTATTAACCCCCCATATAGAAATTTTTCATCAATATATTTTTAAAAAATCAGCTGTTCCCTACAAAACTGCAACAACGCACACGGTACACACACACACACACACACACACACACACACACACACACACACACACACACACACCACACGGTACACACACACACACACACACACACACACACACGTGTACGGTTTGTAAATTGTTTTATGTTCCAAATCAGATCAATATTGTAGCCAGGCTAATAGTAAAATGTTTTTTTTTTTTAGTAATATCTGCTATCAGCCAGAGCTTTAATCAGATTTGTTGATTTTAATTCAAGTATTTTTGACAGTCCTTTTTAAAGCACTGTCAAAATACTTGCAATGCAATGCAAGTCTGACAACCAGTCTTGTCAAGGGTGTTTTGTTACCAGTAACTAGGTTGTGGAGGTCAGATAGGCGAGGGCCTATCTATAACTAAATACCAGCTTCATGGAGCAAGTGCACCATGTATCTGCTGGTCAGTTGCATTCAGTTAAACTGGGAGCTGATCTTGAGGAAGGCTAGGCAGATCATGATGATAAATAAAGAGCTGACTTGCTCATCACAGCAATTCAATACAAAACATGGATCCGTTGAATTCTGGCAGTAAAATTCTCTGTAGCCTTTCCATCTGATACGGTGACCTATTCAACCTATTTAATAATACCAGTCCCACTGCTGAACAAAGGCCTCTCATACAGAGAAGACACAAGCATTGATCACCACGTTTGCTCAAGTCAGGTTGGCGATTTCAGACTTATATCAATTATAAGTCCAGCCCCCGTAGCATGACCACCGTAGACAAAGATTTCTTTAACCGAAGAATCGACAAAATGACACGGGGGCAGGTCTCCTCACGTTGTTTTCCTTCACCAATATCTGTGATGTCCAATATAAACTTCGAAAGTACATTTCAATCGTACTTGACGGCACGGTTGGCGCAGTGGCTGAGCGATTGACTGCTGCGCTGCGTGTCGCGGGTTCGATCCCCGCACGGTACAGATATTTGTATGATCTACAGGTGGTTGTTCCGGGTCTGGCTGTTTGTGTATGTGAGTTTAAATGATTGTAAACGCACCCACGATACAGGAGAAATTCCTAGTGTGTGGCAAAGGTGAAAAAAAATAAAAATAAAAAAGTCACATTGGTACTTGCCTGGATTTGGATCCACAACCTCGTGCGTGAGAAGCAAGGCCCTCACCTCTGGGCCATTAGGACAGCCTATTTGCCCTCGCTCGATCTAACCCGCTCCTCATTCACAGGTCCGCCACAGTCCCCCACGATGCAGCTGACAGCCAACCAGGTCCTTCAACGTCACTACCTAGGCTTTGCTGAAGGGTTTGTTATGGTCTACGACACCACCAGACCAGAGTCACTGGACGTGCTCATGTATTTGAAGAAGGATATTGATAGGAATAAGGATAAGAAAGAGGTTGGTATTATATATATTTATATCCATCTACATACAGGGTGTAAACAGACCCCTTCACGAAGCCGTCAACCAAGCATTCTGTACATCAAACTAAGTAACTTTACGCAAAAATTATTGCTGGGAAATTACTTTTTTTTTTGGGGTGAAAAACCCCGTTTTAAGGTAGGACTCAATGGAAAGCACTCAAAGCATTGTGCTGATGGATGGATTGAATAGTACGGGGGTCGTGGAGGTGTGTAAAGTAAAAGTCTTACATTAAAAACAAGTAATTAAAAAAAAAAACTTGTGAAAATGTTGGAACTTTGACCCCCAATATCTCCGTAACTAGAAGGTTCCCAGGTACGGTGTAGAACAAAAAAAATATCGCAAAGACGGGGAGAACGAGTGCCTTTCAGCTTTGTTAAGGGTTGTATCTAACTAAAAAGGGTGTAAATAGACCTACCGTAAAACGTGATTTTTCACCCCAAAAAAAAAGTTGATTCCCAGCAATAATTTTTGCGTATAGTTACTTAGTATGATGTACAGAATGCTTGGTTGACGGCTATGTAAAGGGTCTGTTTACACCCTGTATATTGTAACAACTGAGGGCACAAAATGCTTGAGCAAGATGGCACAAGAATCTGTTTTCGTAATCTCATAGGGAGCATTTGCCATCCTACTTTCACGTTTTATGTTCGCGGCTGCCGCGGCTGAGTCTTGGCGTTTAGTATCAGGCACTTATTGCTGAGACATGGATACTCTACGCGGCCACTACTCTTGGGCGACCATCTCTGACGCCAGTTTGAATTTCGTGGTGTGACGAAAAAACGGAATTAGCATCAAAAGTGATGCGGCCTTCGATAAAAAAATATAGTATATTATGCCCGCGGCTTCGCCTGGGTGAAGTTCAGTAATTGTCCCACGGTATCGTACTATCGGGATAAAAAGTATCCTATGTGTTAATCCAGGTTATAAACTATCTGTGTACTAACTAAATTTCATACAAATCCGGTCAGTAGTTTCTGCGTGATAGCGTATCAAACATCCAGACACAAACTTACGCATTTATAATATTGGTAGGATAGTGGACTAGTATCAAAAACAATAACACGTTATTGATAAAACTTACATGAATTTTTAATTACTAGGAAATACAATTATCTTTTGTTTTAAGTAATAGGTATAATGATAAATATGTTATTATACCTATGGATAACGAAATGGTCAACAAATATTGGAAAAACAGAGCATAAGTGGCCCAGTGATAACGACAGTGAGTTCCAGTTGTAGGTCTCTTGATCGTGGGCTCGAACCCAGAAAGACACCACTCTTTCCACTTCTCGCGAACCTCCTTCCATTTCTGACGGAATTTAACAAGTTACTCCGCCATCTCCTTCGTGGCCTGTCGCGACCCCGCCTCGCTGTCTCAGAGCACCAATATTGCGCTATTTTGGCCCACAATTTGTTCGGCATCCGGCAGACTGCCCAGTTCCATTTCAGTTGAGCAGTCTCTTCTTTTTTTACATGGAGCGACTGCCTAACTGTGTTCGTGTATAGTTAAAACTAAATATTTGAATTCGTCCCCATCATAATTATGTCGGCCAGACAGATACAATGTCACATCAGTCGTCCCCCGTGACCGTGGCCATGAGCTCAACACGCTAAATGACGACAAATGCTAGTGAAACACGCGAAATATTTAATTAAAATAATTGGACATAGTTGAAGGAATGCGAATGACACTTTCATTGTAGTCAAGGTTTCTTTTATTCGAAACGGCGGGATGCTTAATTTGTAGTCTCGTCTGGCGATATTTACCGACCTATAAGCGCGCCCAGTAGACCCTAGACAGCTCAACTCGATACCAATGAGTTGGTTAGCTAATATTGCCTTGCCAAGCTACGCTCATATCATAATACAGTACGTGCCAACACCAGAAATTAAGAGAGTATAAATCGTCGCGGGGTCCGTCTTTTACGCTTTCATTGCAGAGCAGAGTTTTGTCTTTGTGTTTTTTGGCTCAAGCAAGCAAAAGCATTCGATATATGTGGTCACTCCTTATGATGATTTTTACGCAGCGTCAGCCAGCCAAGCGATCTTTATAACAATGTATTTTTATTTCACAGGTAGTAATGCTAGTCATTGGCAACCGCACAGGGCCTGATGACGTCAACAGCTTAGAAAATACATGCTCCAAAGCCTCAAATTGGTGCGCGCGGGAAAAAATCCGCCATTTTGAAGTCTCTGCCATGGACCGCCCTTCTTTATATGAACCTTTCATATTTATGACTTCGAAACTCAACCCAGTTCAAAACAAAACGGCTTTCCCACAATTAAGTACGCTTAGCAAGCTGACCCAGAAAAATAATAAAAGCGAAGCTATGTAACGGTACGTTTTTAGTCTATGCCCTTTTTGCTATCAACCGTGAAGGTTGGTTGTGTTGTCTGTGGTTGTAAGTGAGCTGTCAAAATTTTGGCGCGTAATTTAAAAGTGCTTGTAGTTTTTTTGTAATCGTTTTAATTAGAAATCGTAGCTGTTTGTGCTTTTCGAAACGACTCAACATCATAAAATGTTGGCGAGGCCAATAACGACTTTTCATTGCAAATCTTGTACTAAAAAGGTTGTATAGAAGCTTATTGGACAGGTAACATATTTCTAAATTGTATTATAAAATTCGACTAGAATATAAGAAATATAGATTTACTGCTCTCTCCCTCTCTCTCTATATATTCTATTTTCGCTAATTGGCTTGCTTATAATAATATTTAACATAATATGAAAATTATTATAAAAATCTAAGGACGAATGCTTAATTTTGACAGCTTACAAAAGAGAATTTGGGAAATTAGGCGGGAAGGCTCTTTGAATATCTAATTATAATAATATTTTTAATTCAGGACTTTCCGACTCGAATCACTTTCCTGTTTAATTACTTGGCAGATCTTATTATGACAAATTATTGGTATCTACTCAATTTAGATTATTTTATTACAAAAGTCAGATATATGCTTAAATAAACGCGAAAGATAATAATATTAAAAATTATTGCCGAAACAGATCTCAAGATGTTCAAAGAGTGTTTCACTGGGTCATCGATTCATTGGATCTTATTTAAATTTAATGTGTTTAGTAAAATTTTGTTTTAATATTTAGGTACAAAAAATAAGTTCATTCAAAAAGAAAGTGGACTATTCCTAAAATTGGTAGAGAAGAGATATAAATAATTTAACATCAAACTATTGTACTTATTTAGACAAATTGATGTAATAAAAACTATCAATAAAAGCAATAAATTATAAAATATATTAAATGTCAGTATTTGATGATAACGACTACAGTCCTTTCTCAAATACAGGCTGGGACGATAATTCAAGAAATTTTTCATCGGTATTTAAAAAAAAACTGCTCTTCCATTTTTGAACGTGTAGTTAGGTATGGCATTTTTGTAAAAAGCGATTTAAAAAATATTACCGATGAGAAATTTCTATGCGGTGGGTTCGGAATGATGTACTGAATACGAGGTAACCGTTTGTGCGTCACTATTCCTTCCACGTGTATAATTATCTCTGACTTTACATCACTGTCAAAATCACATTATGTTTGCGGTAGTGTTGCTCCTACTGATTAGCCTGTTAAAATCAGTGATCTTTATTTACCACATAATAAAGTCGCGGATTGGTTGCTGCTGTCAGAGGTAAATTAAATGTGAATGGACTGTAATACAGTATTACCCAGTAAATTACTACAGCAAATACAGTACAGATAGTTAGTTTGTCTGATATAAATAGCCGAAATAGGCGGTTAGATTAATAGGAGAATGTATTGTACTTATTACAACTTTATGTATTATAAGAGAAATCTCATTAGTTATAAATTATTTTAATTTTAAAATACACGATCTAATTCGTGTCAAAGCGCATTGTTTTGTGGGTAGGTAAATGCAATTCTATAAAATGGCCGCCGCCGTCGGCTCTCTTAGCAGAGTCCGAATGAAAAGATAATTAAATGCATTTTTTGTGCAAGAAAAGCAAATTATAATTAACTAAACAATATTATACATTATTTTAGCCACTTTGACTTCCAATCCAGAAATCTCTAGTATAACTAGACTAGACTGCTGCCCCAATTTAAATTATTTTTTATGTACTTAAATAAAGTTTTATATCATAAATATCATGTCATTGGAATGAACTTAGATAGGGGGCATAGATTTTTATAAAAAATAGTAAATTAATAATAATTAAGCTAGATACTAAGAATCGAATATAAAATTTTCGTGCAATATTTTTCTCATTGAATTATCAAAAATGAAATAACACTTTTAAATGATCAAGTGATTTTTCAAAATCGTCAGTGCACTTTCAAAATTGTATTTTTCAAAACGATATCTCGTATTTATTAACAGAATGAAAATGTTTCATCAAATAAATTTTATTAAAATGAAAGAAAAGGGTAACATACCTTGTATTATTATTTATATTTTTGACATATCTCATAAATTGTTTATGTATTCACAAGTATTAAAAAAATTACTTATTTTGTAATATAACGCTATGTATGATGAAGCTTTCCAGTTAAATGTATTAATGATTTATTATAAAACGTTAAAAATCTAAATTATTACAAAAATATATTTAGGCTAATCTACATGTAATATAAACAAATTATAAACCGTGTAAAAATTTACAAATTTTAATTTGAACTAGAATAAATTGAATTTCAGTGCTTTATTTTAAATTTTATTTAAATAAAGAACAATCCAAAATTCGCTAAACCATAATCTCGAAAACTTACCTACTTTTACTCTTTTTTTCTTAGTTTTAAATAATTTAATATTTCATATTGATTGATACATTTTGAGTAATTTTCCAGTATTTATTTATTTAAGTAATATTATGTAATTCCTTGCTCAAGCACTCAAGCTTTCATATGACCCCTCCCGTTCTGTGCGGAGCGGAAGATAGTGTCAGACTTGTACTGACTAAAACCCATCCATGTTCCTTCTTTGCCTTTTGTGTTCCAGGGCCGCGGTATCTCTTTCGAACAGTCCTGCAGCCCCTTGCTTTTACGCTTACGTTTGTATTGTTGTAATTATTTATAAAATCTCAATGACAAATTGCCTATGTATACCTCAACTTGGGGAAAATCACCAATAGAAATAAACCGCGCTCAAGAGCTGTCAGTGTGTGTTGTGACTTTTCTTGAACATCGTTTAGACGTGCTGATCGCGTTCAATTTTTTGGTGAAATTTGCTCTTATTGAGTTTTCGCCCTACTGGAAGAGCATATTTTAGTATTTGTAGATGAAATAACCTACCGAATTTGTATTTTCTTGTTGAATATTTATTGATACGTGTCCGATTAATCGGGTTAAAATTCCCTATAACCCAAATGTTTGTTTAACAATTATTCGGGTTATCCCTGATATTATATGGGTTAACCCTTTTAATAATTGGTTAACCATTTAAATATTGCTAATTGACTAGAAAAAAAAAGAAACAAAGAGATAACACCGAGAGCGGGCTAACTCTGTCACTTTCTTGCATATTTTTTATGGACAAAAATAAACTCTGTGCGTGAACCAATTATTATTGGCTGATTAACCCTGTAATACGAGTTAACCTATACAACATTAATTTTAGTATATGAGAAACCTGATACGTGTTTAGTATTTTTATGTAAAGAATCTATGTACAAAATATCAAAACTGTATCATGAAAAATCACAAAGTTATAAGCTTGTTCTGTTACCTAGTTGTCCGCACAAAAACGCGGTCATCACGCAGCGCGCGCCTCCAGCGTCGTCTTGAGCTCATTGATAATAATAATTTTGCAGTAGGTACCTAAATTATTGCGATAGGTACTTAAAGTCGCTCGGTATACAACCTTTAACTTTTTTAAATATTTTTGGGAAAAAATATAACATGGTTTAAAAATTATTGGAATCGATTCAGTTACTTATTCTGAACAAACTATATTCAGGTTTCGCATATACTAAAAATAATGTTGTATATACTCTAGGGTTTTTTCACCTAACCCTAAAAAATACCCGATTAAAACCCCTACACGGGTAACCTTTTCGGTTCCTGATTGATACCATCGACATTATTATAAAAATAAATATTATGTAGTTACTTTTAACTTCCTGTTTCCACAAGCCTGATATGACCGGGCGAATGAAAGGTTTTCAGATATTAGTTTACTTCAGAAATCATGAAATGTTTAAATGAAAATATATTGAACAGGAGTGTAAAATTATACCGTTTTTAATTTTTTAATAAACTTAGCTTTCGTTGATTCCTTTTTTATTTATTAAATTAAATCCCCTTTACCTACCCTTATAAAACAGTTCCATAGCTAAACAACTGAAAATTATCATAAAAAGAAAAAACTAAATTACTTATTTCATATTTATTTGATACAGACACAAAGTGCTTACATAGTTATTTACATTTTAAATTAAAAAATAATTGATTACTCATAGAGCTTCGTACTAAACTCGCATCATCATCAATGACAAATGTGCAACCCTTCCCAAACACTGCCATTGTGGAGTGCTTTTGCAGGATATATCCACCTCCTTTTGTGCCAATCCTGCACAACCAACAGCTCCTGCTAACCCCCGTAACATGACCACCGTAGACAAGGATTTCTTTGACGGAAGAATCGACAAAATGACAGATTTTGTCGACACAATGACAGATTTCTTTGCACTATCTGTCATTTTGTCGATTCTTCCGTCAAAGAAATCCTTGTCTACGGTGATCATGCTACGGGGGCAGGTATTAAACGAAGCCAACGATAGTGCCGTGCAGTTGGCTACATCCTGATCAGACAAAATTTGAGTAAAAATGGCACGCTAACAAGAATATCGCCACCAAATCGAAGCCAATGTAAAGGTCGGCTAGATTACACCAAACTAGTAAAAAAATATATCCTATGCCCACCAAATTATTTCTGTTAAACTGGGTTGGAGCATTTTTCCTAAAGTTTTGTAACCAGTCTTACAAGGGGGTATCGTAGTACCCAGTACTAACTAGGTTATGGAGGTCAGTTAAGCAGTCGCTCCAGGTCAGAAGTAGGCAGATGATGATGCCTCCCACAGAGAGTAGGCTTTATGCTATGCTTAGAAGGTCATGAGTCTTATTCATTGACCAGGCTTCAGTACTCCGATAATTTGTGCGTAAGGAGATTCCTCTTCTGGACCGGGTCTTGAAATGCTGTCTGGTCGAACGTTACGAAGCAAGTCAAGGTCTACGTACAACACCTTAGAATCCTGAAAAGGATTAAAAAACCATAGAGAGTTTACACACGCTTTTTTGTGCTATTTTTAAAAACAAGGGGGTGCTTTATATTATGTGGAATATCGATGTAATAAAGGTTATATTTGAACATTTTAAAACCATTTAATAGAGAAACTCAGCAGTAATACATCAGCTTTCTCTGCAGGTAGTATGTAGAATAGTCAGCGGACGCCTGACTCAAGTTATTCGAAGCAAAGAAAACTTATTCAGGTGCAGATGAGGTTCCACAAACGAAGGGACACTTCGACAATATCGTATTCTGCATGTCCTGCTTTTTCCTAGGAACGGGAACTGATGAAGACTACTACGCCTTTTATTTTCACCTAGATTTTATTCTCGTAAGTGTGAGAGTCGCGGAACGAAATGGTTTTTAAGGATCTTGTAGCATATTATTGGCCTATAATGTTCCCACTGCTGGGACTCAGGCTTCCTCTCTATGAGAGGGAATGGGAATCTCCCACGCGGGCCCAGTGCGGGTTGGTAGATGTCACATGTTTTCGAATTTTTTGGTTCTAGGACATGCCGGTTTCCTCACCATGTTTTTCTTTACCGTTTTGAGAGCAGTGGTGATGAAATAAATTACACAAAGTAATACGCCTGCCTGGGTTCCCGCGACTTTACTACTCGTAATTCGGGGCCGCAGAGAATGGGCAGTACCGTTCTCTGTGCTTATTAACAACCGTACTGCGATCGCCAACCAGCCTGCCAAGCGTGGCGATTATAGCAAAACAATCCCCTTTGGGAGAGGCCTATGTCCAACTGTGGATGTTTTTCGGCTGAAATGATGATGATGAAGTCGGGGCCGCCACCACTGGGCCACCGCTGGTCTGGACCCACTAAAGGATCTTGTAAAAATAACCTATTATACAAAATTTCAATGCCAATGTAATGCTAACGACCCAAGTGCAGGCGATCTTATATTTTCGCGAAAAGGATGTTAGTCGTGTACCTATGTTACCAAAATAAAGTAGGTAGGTACCTACTACCAAGCTCACTGACGGTCTGACACTTATGAACTAACCAATAAGGTTGTAAAATGGCCGACGGCCAATGAACGGTGGTACTTAATAATTAAACTTACCGAAATCGGTTTTTTGCGGCACCGTTTTTTACAAATGACGATAATGGCTAGCAGTATTAATACTCCTGCGACTGCTGTTGTTATGTATATTGTAGTGGTGTGGTTGCTTGTCTGACCTGTATCAGTACCAGTCGTTTCTGGAAACAAAAGACAGCAGATACTAGTATATACAACATTAGTTTTAGTATATGCGAAACCTGATACACGTGTCTAGTATTTTTATGTAAAGAATATAAGTAAAAAAATTTAAAACCTTATCATGAAAAATCACAAAGTTATAAGCTTGTCCTAGTTACCCGCACTAAAATGTGGTCACCACGCAGCGCGCCCCCAGCGTCGTCTTGAGCTCATTGATAATAATAATTTGGCAGTAGGTACTAAATTATTGCGATAGGTACTCAAAGTCACTCGGTGTTCAACTTTTAACTTTTTTAAATATTTGTGGGAAAAAATATAACATGGTTTAAAAATTATTGGAATCGATTCAGTTACTTATTCTGAACAAACTATATTCAGGTTTCGCATATACTAAAAATAATGTTGTATAGTCGTGCTAAGTACACGCAACATGTTGGGGTCGCCCTGATTCTGTACAGTCGAAAATAAACATTCGGTTTTGTCGCCTGCCTTGGGGGCTTAAAATGGCCGCTATAACAGAATCATAATAGGATAATAATATGAATCACGGTAAAATTCATAAAATGGTCACAGACCTAGTTAATATTATGAACTGTCACTTTGTGACTATTCTCCGCGACCAAACGTGTGGAACCCGATTGACGTAAGTAAGGCAATGTGTGCTACGCGTCCAGCTATGGCGAAGCTTGCGCGTTGTGATACGATTTCGTGAAAATGGATTTCGTTTGTATGTTACAGAGCCATCTCTAAGGTTGAAGCGCCAGGTTTGCCCGCGAAAGTCAAATGAATGTTCTAACGTTTTTTTGCAAGTTTCAGGTCGTGTCAAGTTGTTAGTTGATTAAAATATGTACCTACTACATAACTCTATCTGAGTTGGAAATATATTTTTAAGTTTTTCGTCAGTAGTTAAAATTTCGTGTTTTAAAACTTAGATATGTCGGGTATGTCAGGATTTACTCCGTTAGACATGTACATCATGTGGGCAGACGATGGGTTTCGTGCTATGAAAACACATTGGTTGCGATACACTGTTTCTAGCAAAACTAACGAATTACTTGAGATTACAACTTAACACAATAAACACGGGGCACAATAAATCGGGTACAGTTCCAAGACGTCTCAACTCCGCCGCGATCCGACATTGAATGTCGCCCTCGTCTCGAGCAGAACATCAGGGTTCTGTAGAAGCACGCTGTGAAGTGGGTAGACTTGTAAGTAGGTCGCGTGATGTCACCACTGCTTACTTTCGGTTAATTTTAAGCCCGTACCAATGTCCGGATCCGACAGATATATTATGTGTTACATTTTGAAATGTGACATCATGAAATTTAGGCCCACCCCTTGTCTCACTTTGTCGAACCCACCTCCCCCTTAACGTGTGACGTTATTTATGGATGGCACCTAAGTACCTTCATAATTGAAACCATAACCTCACCTTTGCCTTCCAGACTATCCTGCACAATGGAATCATCGTAAACTAATAAAGTTTTCTTGGCTACATGTCGGGTGATCCGCGTTTCATCTGGTGTTCCGCTCACATCATAATAAATGCAGCATAGAATTGAGGCATTGTGCGCTTTGTTGAACTTTAGTTGCGCCGAAATCGTTAAAAAAGTTTGAATGATGTTAGAAGTCGTATTTATTACGCCTACGAAGGTATCTGTAAAGAATAAGAAGAAAAATAATAAAAGCAGATTAAACTAATGCGTGCCTCGTTGGTCGACTGCTGAGCAGGAGGGGGATGTCGGGTTTTACCATTAGGAATTTCTCAGTAGCACCCCAGAGTTTGGAAGTTAACAGTACCTATGATACCTCCGTGCCTCGGACAGCACCTTAAGCCGTTGGTCCTGCGCCTGATCTATCTCCGGTCGTGTCGGATTGCCGTCCCATCGGACTATGAGAGTAAAGGAACAGAGAGTGCATCTGTGTCTGCGCACACACTTGTCTATCTATCTCTATATATATAAAATTCAAAGTCCTGACTGACTGACTGATATATCAACGCAAACCGCTGGTCCTAGAGACATGAAATTTAGAGGGTTTAATTCTTTGTGAAGAGTAGGTATCTACTAAGAAAGGGTTTTTCGAAATTCCACCCCTAAGAGCGTGAAATGGGTAGCTGAATTTTCTGTGAAACTTTTTATTCTCGGGGCGATTGACTCGAAAATTGGTGTACACACTCTTCAATTAAAATTATTCGATACGCGTATCACAGTTTTTCCAAAATGATCCCCCAACAGAGTTAAATAGGGCTTCGAAACTCACGTAGACGGGCGCATGGCGCGCAGTTTGGCGCAGGGCGTGCGGGGCGCGGAAGTATTTACTTACCTATTAGTATTATAGGGGATCTGATATTATTCTGCTATTTATAGTTGATATTATAGCATTTGTTTCACGTAGGCCACGCGGGTGAAGCCGCGGGCAGAAGCTAGTGCACTATAATATCTGCCGCGTCGATGGTTAGTCTCCGCTGAGATTGTCCGCCGTGACCGAAAACGGTCAGAAGTACTATTAATAGTTTACAATGCTGTATGGTTCTTTTGGAACTTCAATTACATTGCCAGAGTAGGACGCTGTCTTATCAATTGCCTAGCCTTTTCCCAACTATGTTGGGGTCGGCTTCCAGTCTAACTGGATGCAGCTGAATACCAGTATTTAAGATGGAGCGACTACCTATCCGACCTGCACAACCCAGTTAGTACTGGGTGATACGATACCCCTTGGTAAGACTGGTTGTCACTTGTCAGACTTTCGGGCCACTGACTACCTGTAACGACTGTCAAAGATTTACAATGCGGAACAACATAGCCAAGTGCATCTTAACCTGAAGATCGACCCGAGCGGCTGTTATTATTTATCCACGAGCTCCTCCATTTGTAAAATTGTCTGTCGAAATTATACAAAAAACACAGGATCCATCAGAATTGGAATGCTTTCGTTTGCAAAAAAACCTTCGAACTTTGCTCTTGAAATTTGACACTTAACACTCGACGCCACCGCACTCATTATAACTTGATTTACGACCGATTCGAGTGGCCTAGCGTAGTTTTGTTTACTGTTTGGAGTCGTTTAATAAAAAATAATTTTTGGCAACAATTGTTGCCAAGAGCAAAGTTCAAATTTTTTTTTGAAACGATTGTTGCCAGAAGCAATCGGGGGGATAAGTATTCTACTCCTTGATGGCGACGGCGTTGTTTCTGACTATGGGCACGGGTACACGCCATAGGAACCATGCAGCACTGTAACACTCTTTTTTTGAAGTCGGTAAAACGAACTTACAGTTATTTTCTTCGGCGTGTTCTTTACAACTGAACGAAGTATTTTTTTTGTCAGAATATGGAAGTATTGTAGGTCCTTCGATTTTTGGTGCTGAAATCATAAAATAAATCGGTTTAAAATAATTCACAAAAATATTATGGTCGCAAGCGCGACTGCTGAGCATGAAGTCCTGGGTTCGATTCCCAGGTCGTCATGAATTTCTCAGTAGCAGCCATGGAGTCTGCATTTGTGCCCGATTGATGGAGCGAGCTGCTCGCCATAACTGGCGAAATGTAGGTGCATTCTTATAAGACATACATTAAACTAAAATTGGTGCTGTACGAGGCCAAAATGCCCCCTCTTCTTAGGTATAAAATATAAGTAGTAAATACTCACGTGCTTCATCGTCAACACGTATTGTAGTCTTGAAATACTTTTTTGCTAAATGTTTATTCGAAAACCAAGTAAAAGGTTTCTTTGAAACGCCATGACTCTTTGTATCATTATCACAATATATAACTGAGTTATCATCAAATTTTTCCACCGTTATTACGTAATGGGTTTTTGTAAATCCCCTCTGTAGCGGAATGTTTCCTATTGCCTCATGTTTTTTGCTTGTACCTGAAGTAAGAATATACGATAATTTACATATTCATGTCACCGTAAAATTGTAAAGACCGTTAGATTATACTAGGAGGGATCAAAAAGTAGTGAGAACGACATACTCCTAGGTAAGAAAAAAAAAATACTGGCAGGCATAGATCAGATACATATTTGTAAAATTAATAACGAAAAAAATCTACGATTCTCTTTTGTTTTTTTCTGAATGTAGTCATTTATTTGCTTCGTGACGTGTTCTCTAAAATGGAGAAAAACGAAGTGCGAGCCGTTATTAAATACCTCTGTTTAAAAAAGTTAACGACGCAAGAGATTCATTGCGATTTGGAGGCAACATTAGGAGAGTCTGCTACGCCGTATTCCACTGTCGTAAAGTGGGCTTCTCAATTTCGAGTAGGGAGAACGAGCACGGAAGACGAACATCGTTGCGGCCGTCCATCGACGTCAGTCACCCAAGAAAATGTTGCGAAAGTCGAGAAAATTGTATTGAGCGATCGAAGAGTTACCATCCGATACTTAATTCAAGAAACGGGCATTTCATATGGAAGTATTCAATCCATATTGAAACAATCTTTGAATATGAGAAAAGTCTCCGCAAGATGGGTGCCGAGAATGTTAACCCACAGTCAGAAACTAAATCGTCTTGACATTTCGAAGATATTGTTGGACAAGTTTCAAGAAGATTCTGAAAACTTTTTGTCTCGTTTCGTAACAATGGACGAAGCATGGGTCCATCATTTTGATCCCGAGACAAAACAGCAATCTTCGCAATGGAAACGGCCATCATCACCGACCCCGAAGAAGTTTCGTGTCGTGGCATCGGCTGGCATGGTTATGGCCTCAATATTTTAGGACTCAGAAGGGATATTGTTGATTGATTACCTGGAGCGTGGAACCACTATTACAGGCCAATATTATGCAGATTTAATTCGCAAGTTGAGGAATGTCATCAAAGAGAAAAGGAGAGGGAAACTTCGAAGGGGCGTGCTGTTTCATCACGACAACGCACCCGCGCACAGGTCGGCAGTTGCGATGGCTGCCATTCAGCAAGCTGGCTTCGAATTGGTTGACCACCCCCCTTATTCACCAGATTTGGCGGCTAGCGATTTTTATCTGTTCCCCAAATTGAAAAAATACTTAAGGGGAAACAGGTACGAAGACGATAACGAGGTGATGGCTGCCGTGGAGAGCTTTTTGCAGGACCAAGACAAAACTTTTTTTGTGAAAGGGATTGAAGCCTTGGAAAAGCGCTGGACTCAGTGTGTAGAGAGACTCGGAAACTATGTAGAAAAATTAATTATTAAGTTATCAATAGTCATTATATTCTATCTCATTCTCACTACTTTTTGATCCCTCCTCGTAATCTATCTCGCAAGATTGTAAACGGTCGAAAGTTTGTGAAGCAACAGCAACATTATATGCGTGCATTATAACATTAACATAACAAATAATGCGTTAACAATTTAACGCATTATTTTTCGGTAGATTTTAATCTATTGAAGTGAAACCGTCAAATTGTGAAATGGCATGATTGTGATGGAACGCACCTCGCGCGCTGATTGGTTGAACAATCACGTCATGTGCCCCACGCCATATTTCTTTGTTAATTCGTTGGTTGTCGAATGTAAACAAACATTGTTTTGGTGATTGTAAATCGATTTCGTGTTGAAATAACTCAAAACTTTAGAATTAGTTATATGAAATATGTGGATAGTATAGCAGGTGACGCGTGAGTTTATTGATGTACTTTGTTAATATGGTTAAATCAAATAATAATAAAAAGGTAAACTGTCATAACTGTGTTATAATAAGTTCGGCTTGCGCTTTGTCGTCTTTTGGTTATTTTTATATAATAAAAATATGTTTTATATATTTGTCGAAGCGTCGACGCATATCAGTCGGTTTGGATCAGCGCCATCTATCTCTCACTGGAGGAACTATGTAGTTAGATTTGACAACTAATGTTTGGGAACATCAAGTAATAACTTGGGGATGGTTAGCGTGGAGTAATGGCGACACTGAGCGAATAATCGAGTCAAATATCGATCCGGAAGTGTAATCAGGTATTCGACACTGACAGGTACTGACGTTGACAGGTAGGTTGGCTAACCTGTAACGGGGGTAGTACACGTGTGCGGTGACAGTTGAGAGAGGGCACTTTGAATCGGTCCGGCAGTCTAGGTAGACGTTCGTTACTCCGCGCTAAACTTCCCGCGTTCCTAAATTCTTAATCGAGCCATATCTGAGGCATCCTTGATTATTTTGTATTGAGTGCGTGTTAGCAAGTAATTAAAAGTGTAAACGAAGGTTTTGTGAGTTTTATTTCCGATGTCGCGACCCACTGATAACTAACCTCCGTCATCAGAAGTGGGATTGGACCACGACGACCCACGTGTTCAAAATGAAGACGCTAGTGACGAAAAATGGATGCGTTTGTTGGAACAACAGAACCGCAATTTTCTGACGCTGATTCAAGCCATGAAAACACCCACTACGTCGTCATATGGCTTTCGTTTACCGGATTTCGATCCTGAGAAACAAGATGTGGATGCACGTGCTTGGGTGATGACTGCAGAGATGTGCTTGACGGACCAAGACCAACATGGCGCCCCGCTTATATTCGCTCTAAGCCGCGCCGTGAAGAGAGGAGCTTCACGCTGGCTATCTACCGTGTCGTTTCCTGGGATGACGTGGACCGATTTTAAGCGACTTCTTATTGCAAGGTACGATAATTCCACTACTATTGCTTCGTTTCTGATTGATTTGCAAAATAGCAGCCCTAAAGAAAACGAGTGTCTTGCTTCCTTCGCTGCTAGTTTAATGACATCGATCATGGCGAGATGGAATGACCTTAGTACCGAACGTTTGGCTATTGCTACTATATTGGCTCACATTTCTCAATTCGATCTCCGTGTGCAACGCCTATCTTTCACGACCGATATTCAGACACGTGGCCAGCTACAGCAAGAGCTGCAAGCGGTTTCTTTTATGAAGAGAAAGCTACCTAGCGATGACCGTGATGCCCCTGAAAAGTGGTACAAAGCGAATAGTACTGTGAAGCCTCTGAAGTGTTTTATCTGCGGCAAGCTGGGTCACAAATCCGTGCACTGCTACCGCAAGGACGTGAAACAGGATACTCCAGCTACGCCGAAGCACCACAACCACGGCAATGGCAACGGAAGGGGTTCATCGACAACTGCGAAGTCTCATGCATCCGGGATCACCTGCTTCCACTGCCACGCGCAAGGCCACTACGCATCGAGCTGCCCACGGCGCAAGGAGAGGAGCAGCGCCGACTCCGGGTCATCCAAGCCTGTCAATGAAAAGAGGGTTGACCTGTGTCTCCTGAACGCGCCTACTGGGACTCTACGTCACTCCGGTGAGCAATTTTCATTTCATTACGACTCTGGTGCAGAGTGTTCTTTAATTAAAGAATCTGTAGCCTGTAAATTTAAAGGAAAGCGTATTGATGAGACTGACTATGACTGGGATAGGGCAGACTTCCGTAACTCTACGATACAGATGTTGGCCACTTACCAAAGTAGAGATCGATGACATTAGTATTGAGATTTGTTTTCATGTATTGCCTGATCATTTTCTACGTTATGGTATTATGATTGGACGTGAGATTCTAGAACATGGTTTGACTGTTCAGATGACTACTGACCGAATTAAGATCTTTAGGTATCCTTTTATTGCTTCTTGTGAGGTAGAGCGAACTCCTGAAATTGACTGGAACTCTATCGATACTGATGTACCGGCGGAACGTAGAGCAGAGTTAGTGAGTATCTTGCAGTCTTTCGAGAAGACTATTTGAATACTAAGTAGTCAACTCAACATTTAGAGTACCTAGCATAGTAAGAGTTTTCTTATAATCTGTAACGTTATAGGAAAAATAAAGTAACATGTTGAACAGACCTACTTTAAAAATTATTTTGATAAAGGCTCGAAATGATTATCTTGATGGTGTTGTGTTTGTAACCGGATGGAGGTTACATGTGGAGGTAACCGGATAGAGGTTACGTGTTGAAGACCGGATGGAGGTCGATTGGTTTGATGCTTATGACCGGATGGAGGTTATAAGCGTGATGTTGAAGACCGGATGGAGGTCAGAGTATGAGCACTGCAATATTTTAATGAGTTTCCTATTATTTGAATGAGTATGGGTGTTGTTCGACATGTCAGCTTTGAGAGAAAGAGTTTGTTATGATTTTCATTAGAACCTGTAATGATTTTGATCAGAATACGTTTTATTCCCCACCCGCTTGGGCCAGGAATGGCCGAACGACTAGTACGAGTACTGTCCGAGAATTTTCTTTCATTTCAGGTACTCCACACGAGGACGTGTGATCATCAGGACGGCCGTGTCGAAGCGTCGACGCATATCAGTCGGTTTGGATCAGCGCCATCTATCTCTCACTGGAGGAACTATGTAGTTAGATTTGACAACTAATGTTTGGGAACGTCAAGTAATAACTTGGGGATGGTTAGCGTGGAGTAATGGCGACACTGAGCGAATAATCGAGTCAAATGTCGATCCGGAAGTGTAATCAGGTATTCGACACTGACAGGTACTGACGTTGACAGGTAGGTTGGCTAACCTGTAACGGGGGTAGTACACGTGTGCGGTGACAGTTGAGAGAGGGCACTTTGAATCGGTCCGGCAGTCTAGGTAGACGTTCGTTACTCCGCGCTAAACTTCCCGCGTTCCTAAATTCTTAATCGAGCCATATCTGAGGCATCCTTGATTATTTTGTATTGAGTGCGTGTTAGCAAGTAATTAAAAGTGTAAACGAAGGTTTTGTGAGTTTTATTTCCGATGTCGCGACCCACTGATAACGAACCTCCGTCATATTTATTAAGGTTGGTAAATAAAAATTATAAAAAAATAAAAATACACATTACTATTTTGGTAGCCTTGATACCATTGATGATAAAGTTTTGTAGATTCACAAAATATATCTGCCTCAGCCTCTTCGGATCTGTTCATGTATTCAGGTTTCGCTGAAAACAAAAAAAAATATATAATAAGGAGTGAAAAAAGCTACTTAACGAAGCCAGGGTCTCATGTTCTGCCCCACCTGTTATTGCGATCATGTTATATGCCTGGAAGCCTGGCATTATCATACAGGGTGTAACAAAAAGGGTCTTATGAGAGGTTATGCTGCAGACCATCAAACTGAACAACTTTCTCAACTTTTCTTGGGTCCAATATCGTAAATGAAAAAATTATCAGCTGTCCCATACAAAATCTCAATACCTACTCGACCCAAATGTATGGGACAGCTGATATTTTTACATCATTCTGATGTACAGGATACTTGTTTTTTCCCATACATTTTGTCCCTTTCCCATACATTTCAAATGAAAAAGCAGTTTTTTTTTTAATAACTGATAAAAATTTTCTAAGTGAGCCGTACAGAATGATGTAGGTACCTATTGAATACGTGGTAGTCGTTTTAGCGTCGGTGTCCCATCCACCTTGTATACTATTTTTGGGTTTAATTTTAATTGTACCTGGTGGCGTACCATGACCTCTTAAAGCAGGAGTAATTCCAGTGTGGGAAAGAGACAGAGCAGTACAGGTCGTCTAGCGATATCTCTTTCATAGTAACCCTATAGTCATTGTAGACCTATAGTCATAGTAACTCTATAGTCATAGTAACCCTATAGCAATAGTAACCCTATAGTCATAGTAACCCTATCGTCATTGTAGACCTATAGCCATAGTAACCCTATAGTCATAGTAACCCTATCGTCATTGTAGACCTATAGCCATAGTAACCCTATAGTCATAGTAACCCTATCGTCATTGTAGACCTATAGTCATTGTAGACCTATAGTCATTGTAGACAGATAGTCATAGTAACTCTATAGTCATAGTAACCTTATTGTCATAGTAACCCTATAGTCATAGTAAACCTGTAGTCATAGTAACCCTATAGCATAGTAACCCTATAGTAATTGTAACGCAATAGTCATAGCAACCTCATAGTCATTATAGACATATAGTCATAGTAACTCTATAGTCATTGTAGACCTATAGTCATAGTAACCTTATAGTCATAGTAACCTTATTGTCATAGTAACCTTATTGTCATAGTAACCCTATAGTCATAGTAACCCTATAGTCATAGTAACCCTATAGTCATAGTAACCCTATAGTCATAGCAACCTCTTAGTCATTATAGACCTATAGTCATAGTAACTCTATAGTCATTGTAGACCTATAGTCATAGTAACCTTATAGTCATAGTAACCCTATAGCCATAGTAATCCTATAGTCATAGTAAACCCCCCCGGTTATTCTTTACGGAATAACAAGCGAGCGTGTCGTAGGATCTACCGCACTTGGTCCTGGGGTCCACAAGGCAATGCCGGCTGATAACAGGGGTGCGCGCAAATTTATCTATGAATAAATAACAAGCTAATTTTCCTCGTTCGTAATATTTGTAGTTGTGTGCCTATTCACAAATGCTATAAAACATTTTGCTAACACAAAGTAACTAGGCGCTTTCTGTGAAAATTTTAGAAAAGTTAAAATAAATAAAACCATTGTATAATAATGATATACACGATTATTTTTAGGTCGTTCTGGAACCGAAAGCCATAAACTCGATCATCGATTTCGAAACGATTGGGACTATTTTTTTCAAAAAGTAACAATAAAAAAAATCACGAAAAATTAAATTTATTGTTTTTTTTGTTAAATAATGAGAACTCGAAGTAGTAGTCTTTGCGGTAAATGCATATGTGTGTGTACGTAACGTATCGACGATCGGCAACACATGCAAACGGTACCCATTGAAAAATCCATTCATCGATCAGACAGTATGATCCGTAAGCCACGCCCCCACCCCACGCTTACACAGTCTAGCCTACGCAATCGGCGACCTTTCTTCCTAATATTGTCGCGCGCTTTGCTGTATGAGGTCACTCGCGCGTAACCTAATCACGTGTCAAAAATGAGTCGGCAATATGTCTACTCCAATGTGGTATTTTTATTGAAGGGCACCTGACTGGCGGTTTTTATTTGGATATGCTGCAGAATATGATACCGGAGTTGCTAGAGGATGTGCCTCTGGCATATTTACGCGGTATGTACTATCAGCATGATGAATGCCCTGCTCATTATGCGAATTTAGTGCGTGCGTATCTAAACAGTGAGTTTGGTGAGCAGTGGATAGGTCGTGGTGGCCCTGTGGCTTGGCCCACAAGGAGCCCTGACTTAACCCCACTGGATTTTTATTTGTGGTCTGAGATAAAAAGACTAGTTTATTTCGAGGAACATACTACTCGAGATGAGTTAAGAAGTGCGATTGTGGTCGCGTTTAATATTGTGAAAAGTGACAGAGACGCATTAGCTAAATTAGAAGACAATCTCATTAAACGTGCCCGTTTGTGTATCGAGCGAAATGGACTTCATTTTGAGCAGTTGCTTCGATACAGGGAAGTGTAAATTGTGAATAATCTAATATCCTTAGCCTTAGTTAGTTATTACGTTGATTATGTTTGTAAAAAGCTCAATTTTTTTAAATACGCCTGCGCCTGCGTTTATTTTTCTTGACATTAAAAGTGTACAAGTAAGTAAGTATTTAGATACGTAAAATGTATAACTGACGCGACGGTCCTAAGCCCGTAGAAAGTATGACGGAAAAATTTTAGTTATTGAACTGATAAGTAGATAAACGTAATTTAAATCAAGCAATAATTCGGCACCGCGTTCTTTATGAAAGGTACATCAACATAAATAAAAGTACATACGCGGTAGATAAATAGGTATACAAATAATAACACGAAAAGCGAATTCAGACTTTATTTCTTAACCGTAAACGGTGAAATTTAGAAATTTTATAAATACGCAGTTTACTAAAAAATATTCTGAGAAACCTATTGTCTCGAGTTCGAATGGATTTTACAAGGATGCACAACCGAATTCCACGGTTAACGTTATAAAAATAAGGTCCTTTTCTGTTCGAATTGCCTGCCTTTGTAGAAGCCGCCAGAAGCATTGCCGCAAGAAAATTGTTTTGAGCTGTAATACTATTTTTTATTTATCATATGGTAGGTAGGTAATTGGGTAAGTTTTCTTAAGTACCTATTAAAAATAACTCCCAAGCGTACTCGTCGTTGTGTAGTTGAATAAGTACGAGTATTGGTGATTTCGTGATGAGACTGGTGAATTAATTGTCAATTAATTTCTCTCGTTTACGAGGAGCCGAGAGATGATGGAGGTAAATGAACTTACACCAACCTTAATCGTACCTGAAATGAAATACCTACTTGCAGGTACATTTTCAGCTGGTTATTCGTCCGACGCCCATTGAGTCACCGCGAGTGCACGATCAGCTGACTCGTACACGCACAGCTGTGTCGCTCTACGTCATCGACGAGCGCATCGCGTAAAATCTTGCGTTTATGAATGAAATAGTGAAACCGCTACTAAGATTTAACTCGAATGACAGAATAAAAGTGATAAATTTCTAACTTCTTTATTTGATGTCTTAAAAAAACAATAACAATGCTAATAGTAACTATTACTCGACTGGAGTTACTATGTTTCGGCTCCAGAACGATGTAAAAGTATTCGTGTATATAAACACGAACGCAATAAACTCTATTCGTACAACAAGTTTTCATCAAAAAGACTAGCGTTTATCTTTCCTCTGAGTACATGATCTGTGTGGCTCTGCTAGAGAGTATGCTCTCCAGCAGAGCCACAATCAATGTCTATTTTATCATTACCTAATGCACGTACAGCGATAACGGTATACGTACATTATGTACGTTTGACGTACATCATTTTAAGATATAATTAATCAGTTTCTAAAATGGTGGCTAACCGTCTCATGCTGTTTTGTGTAGGAGCTCGACATAACCATCCGTCCTTCCCACTCGGAGAGTATAGCCTTCCCCACACCAAAACAAAAGAAGAATCTTAATCAATTTGGCGTTTTTATACAACATTAGTTTTAGTATATGCGAAACCTGAAACACGTGTCGAGTATTTTTATGTAAAGAATCTATGTACAAAATTTCAAAACTGTATCATGAAAAATCACAAAGTTATAAGCTTATTCTGTTACCTGGTTGTCCGCACAAAAGCGTGGTCACCACGCAACACGCCCGCGCTCGGGCCTCCAGCGTCGTCTTGAGCTCATTGATAAACATAATTTGGCAGTAGATACCTAAATTATTGCGATAGGTACTTAATGTCACTCGGTGTCCAACTTGGATCTTTTTTTATATATTTTTGGGACAAAATATAACATTGTTTAAAAATTATTGGAATCGATTCAGTTACTTATTCTGAACAAACTATATTCAGGTTTCGCATATACTAAAAATAATGTTGTATACTGAATCGGGATACGGGATGGTAGTCAAAAGATAACTAACCTATGGATGGTGTATTCTCTTGAACGGGTGGTTTAGTTTTGGCGGGCGGCTCAGGTTTGGCGGGCGAAGAATCTGTAAAAAGTTGATTACCTTAGTAAATTAAACCCACTTTGGTATAATTCAAGCAGATGAAGACACCATGAATAAAATACTTAAGAGTTGTAAACGTCCCACAAATCTTGCAAATATTTCTCTGTTTTGCTAAATAAATAAATATTATTCATATTATTTTTTTTTAATTTTTTTTTAATTCCATTAAGTTAATCAAAATAAGTTTTTCATTTGTAATGTTAATATTAAACAACAAAAATAATTTACTGTCCTACATATAACATACTGTTAGAGCTCCACATCACAGGCTGCTTGATACAGGATTATCCTATTACAGGCATCTATCATACATTATTATATCTACATTATTAGTTTTAGATTCCTATTGTATTTTACCTTCTGGGATTCTGAATAAAAATTTAGATTTTTTTTTATTTTTTATTTTTATTAGCTTTCCACAATGTTAAAAAGGTGTTATAAACTGTTTACAGGAAGAACAATATTATGAACCCTGTTGTTTGCACAGCAATAAACAAAAACTATATTAAAATTAAATTGTATATACAACGTGTAACAGATTAAGCGCAATACCTCAGACACCCCAATTAGAATATTAAATTATAAGTCTGTAACAACATCCGTAATCAAATAAATTTAAACCAAACCTACTCTTTTTTTTATAAAATAGTTATCTTTACTAAACGCAAAACGTATGTGCAACAACATCTCTGCACACACACTCATGCAATGTTAGCAGCCGACGCGACACGCACGCTGCCTACTGCTACTTAATGATAAATAACTATTTCTACTTATAATTTACAATTATAGAGCTACGAGAGAGAAAAAAAGTGTTACAGCTAAATTAGACCGATTTTAGATTTTCCATAAAAACAGAAATTTCGAATTAACTTTAAAAAAAAACGACATTTCGAAAATTTTCTTTGATAACTTTTTAGGCTTATGTATCCTGTTTGTGCGTATGAAGTTTCATTAAAATCGGTTCAGTCATTTCGAAAAAAGAGGACTTGAAAGTTTGTATGAAATGCCGTAAGTCGTAAATGCTCTTAGCCAGGTCGTACTCGCGATCTTCTGAATGACATGGACTATATTTTATCAGCCACTTTTCTAGTTACGTAGGCATTGTACATAGGTTACCTATTTTATCGTGTTCTTAAGTTCATTTTAATGAATAAACGCTTCATAAAAAAAAATGTATACAACTTACTGCAAATTATGCCGGCTACATTTTCCAAACACAAAAATAACAAAGTCACGACACAAACACTTGAATTCATTGTTCCAAATTCAATTACATTATTAGAACGTCATAATAAACACAATAAAACAAAAAAAAAAGTAAATGATTTGAAAAGTTCTTTTTGGTTGCCACTTAAATACCTAAATAAAGTGATATCAGTTTTTAAACTCACAATAATATTATTATCATTAACACTAAAAACAGGACAGCATCAACATGTGTGTCATTAGCGCCGAAATATCGGAAACTCAAAACAAATACTAAACATGGTAAATGACTCGTTTTCAGTGTTTTTGCTAAGTAAAGTAACTTATTTTTAGACCACGCTAAAGTGCAGAAAAGATTATAAAAATAAAATAATAATTTTATTTTGTCGTAATTATACTTGTACACTTGTAACTAGAATCACGGTAGCTGTGGTAAAACTGTTTATGTAAATCTAAATATACCTATTATGTTCATTTATCCTGTTAATTACACTATTAATATATCAGTACACACGACAGCCAATCAAACTACGCAAAAAAGTTTATGCGGATCTCTCATTGTATTGGAAATCTATACAAAGTGAGGCAAAGTTATACTGGAAATGTACAGCTTCAAGTGCCGCCGTGTGTATTAGGTAGTCAGTAGCCTAAAAGTCTTACCAAGGGGTATCCTATGACCCAGTACTAACTGGCTTGTGGAGGTCAGGTAGACAATCGCTCCATGTAAAATACTGGTATTCAGCTGCATCCGACGCCAACATTGTTGGGAAAAGTCTATTGAATACACTATTAATATAGTAGGTCCCTACGTAAAAGGATAGTTTCAACGTTAAGCTGCCATGCGGAAAAACGTGTAATGCTGTACAAAGGTTTTTTGTATTTAGAATTTAGATCCATACACTCATACACCTTGGCTTTTTAGTCGCCTTACAAAGGTGGTCCCCTCAATGTATCCGACATAAAATACCTCTAGGCGCGATTATTTCTATTTTACCATTCAAAGAAAAATAAATAATACATTAGAATTATGAAACATCCTGTTAATAATGTTTACGTGTCAAATGGTAGACCATACCTACCCAGCGCACGAGTCGAGTAGATCAGAGTGTTGCGACTACGTCATGCGTCATAATAATGAATAATATTTTTATTTTTAAATTATTCATATCTCATAAATACCTTTTTTTTTTATGAACGTTTAGTAGTCATTGGATACATGAAGTGGGCTGCCATTTGTAAGACGACTAAAAAACCACGGTGTAAACGTAGCTATCGGGACAAAACACTGGAACTTATTTATACATGTTGCTTAAAATTATGTAAGTAATGAAAAAAAAAAATCACGACTCAAACTCAAATTCATTTATTTGTCCGAATACACACGGCGACACATCAAGCCATACATTGTCAGTATAACATGGTCTCGCTTTGTTTACATTTTCCGTACAATGAGAGATCCGCATAAAATGGTTTTATGTACGTACTGCTCGTCGTGCGTACGACTGCGATAGATAATACGGAACGAGATAGCTATTGGGCTTGAAGTATTTAAATTACGACAATTGTCTGAATACGTCAGTAACAATTTGCGCGCGCAACGCTAGTGTGATATGAACCTCTTTTTGTTTATAATATCTTTGGTAATTTTTTTTTTTTTTTTAGGATGGGAAATCATCTACCCACTCTGGGCGGAGTGGAAGGGAGTGTCAGACTTGTACTGACTAAAACCCATCCATGTTCCTTCTTTGCCCTTTGTGTTCCAGGGCCGCGGTATCTCTTTCGAACAGTCCCGCAGCCCTGGCAGGCATCGGCCCATGCGGACCCCTTTTTTTTTAGGATGGGAAATCATCCACCCACTCTGGGCGGAGTGGAAGGGAGTGTCAGACTTGTACTGACTAAAACCCATCCATGTTCCTTCTTTGCCCTTTGTGTTCCAGGGCCGCGGTATCTCTTTCGAACAGTCCCGCAGCCCTGGCAGGCATCGGCCCATGCGGACCCCTACGTGGTTGCTGACATCTCTTTGAGGCGCGCGTGGAACACGAACGCGCCGTTGACACGGCCTGTCGTCATAAGACGACCGGACGGCGAGCTAGCCCATAACTCGCCGTCCACAGGCCCGCGCCTACGGTGGCCGGGGGCCACCACGTGACCCCCGACGCCCAGGGCGTCTCCCGCGGCGGCTGGGACGTGAGGCTCTTTCCCTCTCACGTCCCGCCACCTCCTTCACTAGCATGACTGCTTCGCAGAAGGAGGTGACGGATATCTTTGGTCTAATCATTACAAAAGCAAGAGAAAGGAGAACGAGATATATAAATCATATAAAGTGTATGAAAGACGGAGCTGATGAGCTTTGTCTAAAGATGATGAAATAAAAAGGAGATGGATGGATTATTTTGAAAAGCTAATTAATGAAGAAAATGAATGGAGCTGTGTGCTTAAAGAGGTACAAGTAAATATGGATGTGGTGAGGGAAATTAGCATGGATGAAGTGAAGAAGGCAGTTCAAAGTATGAAAAATCGAAAGGCCATGGGCCCTGATGAAATACCAGTAGAAGTATGGAAGTGTTTAAAAGAAGACGGATGTATGTGGCTGAGTTTATTCTTCATAAGTTGTTGTATGAAGGAGCGATGCCACAAGAATGGTGCAATAGATCGCTAGTGCCCATCTTCAAAAATAAAGGTGATGTGCAGGGCTGCATCAACTATCGGGGGATAAAGCTCATGTCACATAGTATGAAAGTATCAGAGAAAGTGATAGAGAAAAGAATAAGAGAGGAGAGTAATATCACCCAAAATCAGTTTGGGTTTATGCCAGGTCGAGGAACAATGGACGCCACTTTAGCACTCCGACAATTGTGCGAGAAGTACAGGCGTGCACACAAGAACTTGCACATGATGTTCATTGATCTGGAGAAAGCGTATGATAGGGTACCTCGGCATGTGTTCTGTCGGGCCTTGAAAGAGAACGGTATACCTGGGAAGTATTCAGAGTTAATTCGTGCTATGTACAGTTAATCTTGTACCTACGTCCGGTCAGCTGTTGGCAACACCGATGAGTTCAGTGTGGCTATAAGCTTGCATCAAGGGTCGGCTTTAAGTCCCTACCTCTTCCTGTTGATTATGGACGCTTTAACGTCGGACATACAGGAAGAGGCACCCTAGTGCATGCTGTTTGCCGACGACATTGTTCTTGTCAGTGGAGATGGACCAGAGATCCAGAGCAGACTGGAGAAATGGAACAGAAGCTGGAGAATATTGGCTTGAAAATCAGCAAAACTAAAACGGAATACATGTTCTGCGAATTCGGCGGCCTCTCCAGTTCTGGAGCCATAGCGCTAGATGGCGCGTTTCTTCCTGTCTGCTCCGACTTCCGGTAACTTGGTTCACTCGTGCAAAGCGACGGCGAAATAGATCGTAGTGTAAAGCACAGAATTAACACGGGATGGATGAAATGGCGGCAGGTCACGGGAACAATCTGCGACTCCCGTATCCCCCTTAAACTTCAGGGGAAGATATTTAAAACAATGGTTAGACCTGCTGTCTTGTATGGATCAGAATGTTAGGCCACAAAAGGGATGAATGAAAGGCATTTGCATGTGCCGGAGATGAGAATAGTAAAGGAATGTGTGGTGTTACGCGAATGGATAAAATAAGAAATGAATATTTAAGGGGAAGTCTGAAAGTGGCGCCGGTGACTGAAAAGTTGTGGGGTAATCGGTTGTCGTGGTATGGGCCTGTGATGCGGAGGAATGAGGAAAATGTCGTGAGGAAAGTTTTGAGTATGAATGTTAATGGGTATATGAGTAGAGGAAGACCAAAGAAACGATGGATGGACTGTGTAAAGAATGATATGGCAAGAAAGGAGGTGTCTGACGAGATGACGACGTGATAGAGAAGTATGGAAGAAGAAGACATGCTGCGCCGACCCCAAATGGAATAAGGGCAACGGAATGATGATCTTTGGTCTAATCACATTCTGCCGCGTGGAGCGCGCAAATATTAACTTTGAGAACGTTTATAGAGTGCAGCTCGGATCAAGATCCGAGATCCGAGCTGCACTCTATAAACGTCTTACTGTTGAACTACATCCATCATAGCACGGAATCCTTTTTTCCATGCTCCTATCCTTTTCTGTCGCTCAGAACCGTCATTTGCTAGAGCGAGAAACAGAGCCTGGTGCCGAGCGCATCGTCAACGCTGCCGCGTGCTATATTACTCCTGCTTTGTTTGATAAATGTGGTTATCATTATCTTGTTTTTTTTTAAATAAATTTTTATTTACTAACATAGCTCTCCAGCTCTCCTTTAATCGAAAAAAGCAGCTCAATAACATAGATTGAAGCGAATGTGTCTACAGTGTTTCGGTAACCATAGCTTAAACGATAAGGCCATAGATAAGCCTGAGAAACTGAGAACGTGAAAAAAAAAAACAAAAAAAAATGTAAGCTTATTTATTTTTACATTCATTGATTTTCAGGCAACTTTGGCTCATAGATACATATATAACTTACAGACTAACCTAACTCAAACTCAAAACATATATTTCAATTAGACCATTATAGGCACTTTAGAATGTCAGAAAAACAAAGAATCTACAGTCACAGACACAAGGCATAAAAACTTGTAAAGTACTGTAGTCGCCCATTCCAAGGCGTAGATCTCCATGGAGAAGAATGGGCAAGAAACTCCATGGACACTCTTTGATAAAATACACATACATATGATAAAATACAAATAATTATAAAATATAATAAATTTTATTACAATTTAATATTGACACAAGTCAATCATTATTTATAGTTTCAACACGAAAATAAAAAATAGTTTTTTAAAGATCATGTGAATATTGTCAAAGCATTTGAAGTGATGAAGAAAAATGCGATCAATGACAAATTGTCGTCAGCACACATTCGTAATCACCGTCACTGTAAATGCAGACAGTTTATTTTTGAGGTCTTTATTTCAGGGTGTAAATAATACAGGGTGTAAACAGACCCTTCACGACCCCCCGCTGAGCCACCGCCGCGAGTAGACGTGTTATCGTTACGTTCCTCATTTTTAAAACTGTTAAATTGTTTATACCACGCAAAAGGGCATAATAACTATAGTGTTCGGTTAAGAATAAAGTGACAAGGTGACCTGTGTTAAAACAATAACAAACGAGAAGCTTGAAGTGAGCAAAATTCAATTAGCAAAAGTGGTTACAAAAAAAGTGTTTGTTGTGTATCGAGGCCCGACTTGCGTAGTGTACCCTCAAAGATAGAAAAAGTGAACCAATAATTTTTGACAGCAAACAAAAAATATTACCACCAGTTAGCTAATTTGAATGAATTCTACGTAGCACACTTGGTCCCGGCGCGTAAAGAGCCGTCCATAATCAAAGAGTCGCTGGTTCAAAACCAAGTCGACGAAATAGTTTTTGGATTTTTATTTTATTTTTTCTTTTTTATTTTGTTGTTGTTTTCTACTTTCGCTACCATGCCAATAAATCGATCACCTCCTCCCTCAACTCCTTCAACTACGCCGGTCGCTGACCCTGAGAAACGCAGTAGTTCTGCAAATTTCGCCGCAGATACAAAGGAGGAATTGGCGAAAAAAAGCGGACAAATCCGAATTAACGTCTGTGATTCTGAGCTTGATCTGCAGTCGCTCGCGTCAAATATCACTGATCGAAATATATCGGTTAAAAAGAGAAAACTTAACGAGCTTGTTGGTGAGAATGCTGACATAGCGACTCTAATTAAAGAAATGTTCACATTATTCTCAAGGGAACAAGAAATACGATTTCAAGAATTAAAATCTAGTATGGAACTTATGTCGAAGAAACATGATGAGTTTCTCGTTACAATTGTTTCACTTGAGAAAGAAAGAAAAGCTGATAGGGTCTTGATAAAAGAATTAGAGGAGAGATTGGAAACATTGGAACGAAAATCCCGGGGAACTGGTATCGAGATACGAAATATGCCAAAACAAAGTAACGAGACAAAGGAGACATTATGTAGCGAAATTATGAAATTGGGAAAGTCATTAAACGTCGAAATGGATTGCTCGACAATTAAGGACATTTATCGGCTAAAGTCAAAAGACTCCTCAAACCCGGTTATTGTGGACCTTACCACGGTATTGCTGAAGGATAAAATATTGAGGGCGGTTAAGAACTTCAATAAATCTAAACCAAGGGGAGAAAAACTTAACACAACTCATCTGAACTCCAAACACCAACCAAAACCGCTATACATCGCGGAAACTCTTACTCAGAAAACTCAAAGGCTCTTCTTTCTGGCGAGGCAGTTCCAAAAGAGCCATGGATATAATTTCTGTTGGACGACAAACGGGATTGTTTATCTCAAAAATACCGAAGGATCGGCGCATATTCGAATAAATACGGAGTCTGACCTAGAAAAGTTAAGAATTGCTACATGACTATGTTTTCTCGTAAGATGTCAATATTGTTCTGAGCTCAAAGCTATATTAGTGCATGTTTTTTTCCAAAACAATATTTTATTAGTATTTGTATCTCTTAGTAATTTTAAAATTAGTAGACCCACATTATTGCATGCTTGTTGTCGGCAAAAAAGTGTGTTTTACCTCATAATAATTTTTTACGGAATTTATTTAATTATTATAACGCATATTTTTTGCAATATCAACAATAAATTTGAATTTTTTGGCCACTATATAATTATCAGGGACATCTGGTTACGTTATGGTTTTTCTCCAACTGCTATGAATTTGTTAAATTATTTCGGTTTCTGTACCAAAAAAATGCTTTTAATGAAAAACTATGCACTGTATTATGAATTACTATATGTCTTGCCTGACCTCTGTATGATTGTTCTGCTGCCTTATGTTTATTGGCCAATTTCTGAATACGTATCTCGTTATCTCTGCTTCTATCAAATTAAAATACTTTTCATGATAAATCTTTGTTACACACTTTACAGAATTAACACACACACACATCATCCCAATAAACTTGTCATACCTTCACTCACTCCCACTTGCTGTATATTTCGAAATTGCTGTAATGCTTTCCGCCATTTATTCGAAATCCCTGACCACATTTCATGTCTTAAACAAAATTTTGTAATTAACGTTCGGTGATATAATCAAGTTAACGGAAAGTATTGATCAAGTTTCTGTATCTCAATCGCAAATAGCTTCTGTTGAGGACTGTCATAAAATATTAACTTCCTCGGAGCAGGATCTACTTATTTTTACGCAAAACATACGCAGCATAAATTGCAATATGCCCGAGTTAGACATTTTATTAAAAAGGATGAAGCTGAAGTGTGACGTTGTCATATTGACAGAATGCTGGCTATCAAATACAACTATAATACCTAATCTTTCAGGGTATTGCTATGTAGGATCTGAATTAAATGCTAAACAGAATGATGGTGTAGTAATTTATTACGATGAAAATCTTAGTGTAAATATTGAGAAACCAGTCATGCAAGAATGTAATAGTTTGGTTGCTGTAATTGAAAACCGTATCGCTATACTTGCTATTTATCGATCACCTTCCTATAAGAACATCGACCAATTTCTAGCATCACTAGATAATGCCCTACATAAACTTACCACCTTCGAACATGTAATAGTGATGGGTGACATCAATATCGATATAAGCCCTGCAAAAATAAATCAAAACGGGGAGCGCTATTTAACTCTAGCAGCTACCCATGGCCTTTTATCGGCTCATACTTTAATTACTCGGAGTATTAGTGGTACTTGTCTGGATCATGCACTAGTTAGAACAAACTACCCTTGCACCACCATTGTACCTCACACTACTTTAACAGACCACTACCCCGTTCTATTAAACATTAACTTGAAGAAAACCAGGCATTATGCGTTTTCTAGAACAACAAAAACTGACAAAGTTGGTCTGCTACAGGATTTAAAAGACACTGATTTCAGCTCAATTAGTAATTTAGTAGATCCAAACGCCTCCCTAAACTACTTCACACAATCTATACAACAAGCAATTGAAAATAACACAACCGAAATAACTATACCTAAGCGCCACAGGATAATAAAACCTTGGATGACACAAGGGTTGCTACGTTGTGTCAGACATAGGGATAAGTTACATAAAAAATTAAAAATGGATCCAGCTAGCGATACTTTAAAACTCACGTACAGTCGATACAGAAACTTTTGTACGGCCATAATAAGGAAAGTAAAAAGAGCATACGAGAAAGACGAACTTCAAGCAGCAAAACGGGATAACAAAAAACTGTGGAAAGTAATTAAAGACATCACCAACACGTCAAAAAAATCAATTTCTCCAAAAGAATTACTCGCCTTGTCAACAACTCCTGAAAAATCCCTTAATGAAGTTAATAACTTCTTCGTTAACGTAGGAAGGTCATTAGCAGATAATATTTACAAAAAAAATACACAAACGTTTAACAGCAACACACAAACTACAAGTACTGACACGGATACGGTTAATTCATTCGTTTTAATGGATACCACTGAAGCTGAGGTTGAGCGTCTTATCCTTGACTTAAAGGTTAACTGTGCTAGTGGGTGCGATAATATTAGAAGTGAGTTTTTAAAAACTTACAAAACCGTTCTTGTACCACCTATTACTAAAATATTTAACAGCTGCCTGCAAAACGGAGTATTCCCTGATTCTTTGAAGAAGGCAGTTATTTGCCCTATTCTTAAGAGTGGTGACAGAAATCATATCAATAATTATAGGCCAATATCTATTTTGCCGGCTCTTTCGAAGGTACTCGAAAGAATTATTAACCTAAGATTGGTAGATTATTTAGAAAAAAAATCATTGCTATCTTCCAATCAATTCGGCTTTCGACAGGGTAAGTCGACTGAGCAAGCAGTTAATAAACTGACAAATTACATAAGTTCAAACCTAGATAAGAGAAAAAAATGTATCGCTATCTTTCTCGACTTAGCAAAGGCCTTCGATACGATTTCTGTCTCCCTCCTCCTGGATAAACTGGAAAGGTTGGGAATTAGAGGTTCGCAGCACGAGCTTTTCAAAAGCTATCTTACTGGGCGATCTCAATGTGTTCGTCTTGATGCACATAGGAGTGATGACCTCCCAATAACGCACGGAGTGCCGCAGGGCAGCATCTTGGGGCCGACCTTGTTTCTGGTATACATCAACCAACTCACAAATATTAATCTGTCCCAAGGCGAAATAATCTCCTTCGCAGATGATACTGCCCTCTGTTTTGCTGCCGATACCTGGGAAGAGGCTTTCAGTGCTGCTCAGCTTGGTTTTGATGTAGTTGGAAAGTGGCTGCAGAGTAATATTCTTACTTTAAATGTAGATAAAACCAAGTATGTCTGTTTCGGAATTAGGAATGTAAGTGGAGTCGCTAGTACCCTAAAAATCGTCTCACACGAGTGTCAAGTAAAATCAGTCTGCCCATGCCCTTTGCTTGAGCGTGTACAGACGATTAAATACCTAGGCGTAACAATTGATACTAATCTTAATTTTAAAGAACATATTAAACTCCTATGTGGAAGGATCCGAAAATTAATATTTGTATTTAAAAATTTGCGGCATGTCGCTGACCCACAACTACTAAAACAGATTTATTATGCTCTCTGTCAGTCGCTTTTATCGTACTGTATTTCCTCCTGGGGTGGCTCCTCTAAAACTACTCTAAAACATCTTGAGATCGCCCAACGTGCAGTTCTGAAGGTCAGCACTTTCAAACGTATTTTTTTCCCCACTGCTCAACTATACAAGAATTATGAGGTCCTAACTGTAAGACAGCTGTATATATTGAATGTTACTCTCCTACAACACGGTAAACAAAACTTTAAACCGTTAAATCTACAAACACGGAGAAAAGATAGGGTCTATGTCAGAAAAGATTTTACTAATACTAAATTCAGCACAAGATTTACTAACTTCTTTGGACCTTACATCTACAATAAGATAAACAAAGCTATACACATCTACCCTTTGAATAAAACACAATGTAAGAAAAAGGTAACTGAATACTTACAAAAACTCTCTTACGAAGAGACTGAACTTCTACTACATATACCAAGGTGATTGTCTGCTTCCCACAGATACACACCCTCTCACACTCACGCACCCACATTATCATATTACACAAAGAGAGGACATACTCACTATTCAGAATTTATTTTATTTTAAGGGTTTTGATTATTTTGTATCACCGATTTTATTGTAATGATTTTGTTAATTTATTTCGTAGGTTTTATTTTATTGACTTTATTTAAATGCTTAAATTGTAATTATTGTATTAATTTATTGTAATGGTTGTAATTTAATTTAGTGATTATATTTAAATTATTTAATTGTAATGATTTTATTATTCTTAGAAACTAGATTTTAATGATTTTATTTTTTATGATTATTTATTGGTAAAATTTTATAAAAAGGTTAACATTTCTGCTTGATGGCTGCCATAAATTATTAATTATTTTGAGGGGATTGGCGCTGATAGCCGAAATACAGGCTTTTGCCTAGTTCGGCTACAGATGTTAAATTCTTTTGCATAATGAAAAATATAGCCTGTAAGATATTTGTAAAATTCTGTGACATTTTTTGAATAAACATATTATTATTATATATATTATTACGAAGCCGTCAACCAAGCATACTGTACATCAAACTAAGTATCTTTACGAAAAAATTATTGCTGGGAAACGACTTTTATTTTGGGGTGAAAAACCACGTTTTACGGTAGGACTCGATTGAACGCACACAAAGCATTATGCTGATGGATGGATTGAATAGTGTAGAGGGTCGTGGAGGTAAATCTTACATTAAAACCATGTATTTAAAAAAAAAAACGTGTGAAATAGGTGGAACTTCGACCCCCAAATTTTCCGTAACTAGAAGGTTCCCAGGTAGGGTCTAGAACCAAAAATGATCACAAAGACGGGGAGTACAAGTGCCTTTCGGCTTCGTTAGGGTCAATTTACACCCTTTATATATCATCATTATGAGTGAATATCATATCAGCAAATTTTACGCGTCCACGTTGAGAATCGAGGTGTAAAATGATAGGATGCTTCTGTTTTTTTTTTTATAGTGAACTACGTAACTTGGTTTAATTAGAGCCACATTTTTTTTTATAAGTGCATATAAATCATCAGGGAAAAAAAAAGCCTTCAAATTCAAGTTTGGTGGCTTTTTCCAGCTCCATTTTTTGATGTGATTGCGTTCACCAAAGTAAAAATTTGAGGTACAATAAAAAATAAACAATTTAGTTAGTATATGCATAAGACACATTATCTAAAAACAACTAAACCATATTATAAAATTTTATTTAAAAGCACAGGACACTCGATCAAAGTTTGTCCAAGCAAAAATCAAAATTTTGGTAGCACTTTTTCAACTTACTATAACATGAAGTTTCGTGCGTGTGCGATCAATCGCGTTATTTATTTCGCATCTGTCAGTCGTGTGATTAGTGTCGTGGTGGTGTGTGCTTAGTGCTGTGATTACCCGCCAAAAACGTAAATACTCGCCTTGGGTGGAACGGTGGACAAGAATTGTTAAATTTTTGGTGGATCTATTTACTTTGATTTTAAAGTGTTACAATAGTCAGCTACATGCTATATGTAATGATTTGGGTGACCCATGAAACAATGACATTAATTTTAACTAAAAACCCTTATTTTTAAAGATTTTTTTTTATGCCTGGTTCCAATTTTGGTGGCTCAAATGTGTTGGTTTTGGTGGTGTTTTCACGCCACCAAAATTTAAAACGAGCCACCAGATTTTAATTATGTACTGTATATGTATTGTTTTGTACCTGTATAGCTAGTTATTACGTTGCAAGACAGTTTGATTAGCAAACAAATACATGTAATGTACTTTTCAGTAAGTAAGAACTATTATTATAAGAGTGACATACTCAAGTTTCAAGATCAAGTTTCTTATTCATATATTTTTATTTTGTTGCTTTTTAAAATGCCAAAACAGACCAGCGAAGAGAGACTGCTTAAAAGCACTTCACCGTTGTCATGGGGGACTTCATCGCGAAACTGGGCAATTTAGGTTGGACGTCGGAACCACCGGGGTCACCAACTGGCTAGTTTTATGGAGAAGGAGGGCCTCTATATGATGAACTCCTTCTTCAGAAAGCGTGGGCACAGGAAGTGGACCTGGCAGAGTATCGATGGTGCAACTAAAAATGAGATTGACTTCATCATGTCAACCAAGAAGCAAGTGTTCAATGTTGTCTCTATGATCAATTCGTTAAAAACCGGGAGCGATCACCGCATAGTAAGAGGCACATTGAACATCAAAATCAAGCTTGAAAGGTCTCTACTGATGAAGTCTACGCTCCGTCCAGCACATATCCAGATTCAAAACCCCGAGAGCTGCTGCATGCTGAAAAGCTTGAACTCCAGACTCGTTTCGAGTGCCTAAGAAGCTCATTGGACGAATACAACGATAGGTTCGTGGAAACTGTACATACGGGTCTAAGTTCTTCAAGACACGGCGTGCACAAAGAACAAAAAACTCTCTGATCATACTTTCAAGCTCATGCAGGAGCGGCGTGAGATGATCCTGCAGTCTTCAGACAAGGCATGGAAATACCGGCAGCTCAATAGACGGATCTTTAAATCCAGCATATTAAAGATACAATTGAGCGGCTCCAAGGTATTTGCAAGGGATCTGGCTATTGGGCAGAGCCAGCTCACGAAACTGACGACCGACCATGGCTGGATCGTATCCGCCAAACAGGAGCTACGAGAGATTCTATGGGCAGTTGTACACTTCAACCAGTAAACCCGTTGTAAATCTAGCAAACGACCCAAAAGCTAGACTGACTCGACACTATACCGAAGACATCCCTGACGTCAGCCTGTACGAGATTAGGATGGCTCTGAAACAGCTTAAAAATAACAAAGCACCGGGTGATGACGGAATTACGGCCGAACTCCTTCCTTTTCCTTTCCACTCCGAGGAAAACCGGTACTTAAGGCCCTTCAGAAGCTGTTTGATTCCGTCATACTCGAGGGGAAAACCCCACAGGCATGATGCAGGGGTGTGGTGGTAATCTTCTTCAAAAAAGGCAACAATCCCCGGCTGAAGAATTATAGGCCCATCTCACTTCTAAGCCATGTCTACAAGTTGTTTTCAAGAATCATCCCGACCCAGCCGGATTTCATAATGGCTCCGTAGACCACATACATACGCTGCGGCAGGTTTTACAGAAGACCGAAGAGCTGCCTCTCTGTTTAGCGCTTGTGGACTACGAGAAAGCCGATCGAGACTTGGGTTGTACTGCGGTCTCCCCAACGGTGACAAATCGACTAACGGTACATCGAGGTGTTGAAGTGTTTGTACAAAAACGCTTCCATGTCAGTCCAACTTTAGGACCAGACCTCGGAATCTATCCTATTTTTTAACAAAAGATTGTTTTATTAACCGATAAAAGTTATTGATACTTTCCGAGAATTAGTCACATTGAGCTTTATTAGTGTCAAATCCAATTTTGGTGACACTGATTTTCAATTTTGGTGGGCACTTACTAAAATATCTCAAAAAGTTATGGAGATATTTTGAGACCTCTTGAAGATCCTTCAAGCTTGGACTTTCTATTCTTACACCAGATCCTTATTTTTCACGAAAACTAAAGAAAAAATTTGGCCACCAAAATTGACAAAAAATGAATGGTGGCGGTCAATGTGGCGACACTTGGGGGAGGCCTATGTCCAGCAGTGGACGTCTTTCGGCTGAGATGATGACCCATTATCATCATTCTTATCCCAAATTATTTAGGGTTGGCGCAGCAACTTCTTACATACTTCTCTTATAGTAGTCATATCTACAGTCACTAGTTTTTTTCATCAATAATACAGGGTGGAGGGACATCGAAGCACAAACGAATACCACGTATAAAAAAAAATCACCCATTGCATACATTTTCCCCGTGTAGGTATTGCACTTTTGTAGAAAACAACAGACTTTTTTAAATTACCGATAAAAAAATTCTATGTTTACGGAATATTGTACTGAATACAACTATATACTATTATTATATTTTAAGATAATTAAGTTTATGTGCATTGAGGCCTTAATTCTCCAATAATTTGTGCGTAAGGAGACTCTTCTTGTGGCCCTTCTCTTGGCAAGCTTTCTGGTTCATTTCGACGAAGAAAGTCAAGGTCTGCGTATAACACCTTGGCCTCCACCTCCACTTTCTGAAAAGTGTATAAATAATAGACTATACAGGGTGTAACAGGACCCTTCACGAAGTCGTCAACTAAGTATTATGGACATCAAACTAAGTGACTTTACGCAAAAAATATTGCTGGGAAGCGACTTTGTTTTTTGGGGTGGAAAATCACGTTTTACGGTAGGACTCAAAACATTGTGCTGATGGATGGTTTAAATAGTACGGGGGTCGTGGAGGTGTTTAAAGTAAAAATATTAAAAAAAATACTTGTGAAAAAGTTGCAACTAGAAGCCAAGTATGGACTAGAACAAAAAAAAACTGATCGAAATGACGGGGAGAACAAGTGCCTTTCGGTTTCGTTAAGGGTCTTGTTATAGCCTTTATTAGTATTTCGTAACCGCCTCATTGGTCTCAAGTACTATTGCTGAACATGAGGTCCTGGGTTCGATTCCCATGTCGGGCACTGTGTTATTGGGTTTTCCCATTACAAAAATCATGGAACCAGCAAGGAGTCTGGTTTTGTGTCCGGTTAATGGCAATAAACCTAGCTTATAGGATGAACAATAGACACCTCCATAGATATGAACAAATTCCTACAATTACGAATGATATTGTAGTAGAAGTTCTTAGGTACTATAGTGCAATAGTGACACCATTTTACTTACCGGCTTTTTACGGCAACGTTTTAAATAAATGACGGAAACTGCTAGCAATATGAATACTACTGCCACAGCTGATACTGTGCATATTATAGTGGCTTCGATGATTGAACCAGGATCTTGGTTGGCTGAATCAGCAACTTGGTTGCCTTGATTAGCATCTTGGTTGCCTGGATTAGCATCTTGGTTACCCATAACAACATCTGTACTGTTACTGGATTTTTTTTCTCGAACTAAAAATATAAGTTAATAAAAATACGTGGCTTCTATGTTAGGCGCAAGGTAAGAGATACATTGAGCTACGACATAGCTCGAGAGAGAGAGAAGAAGAGCTCGTAGAAGAGAGAGTTTTATTATTCAAATACGTTACTAAGCGCCTAAAGATGTTAGGGAATGCAATCTTTAGTCGGAATGGACAACTCGAACTAGCGTATGTAAATGTTGGGGTCGAACATCACGCACACTAGAGCACACGAATTAGAATATTTTGTAACTGCCTTCTCAAGAGGCATAGTGCGCTAGGTGAAGCGCGATGATTCCCCAAATCTTGTTCAGTAAAAAAGAAAAAGGTACACAAATATTTGGACTATTAGTGAAATTAAATACGGTCGACGTTTATTCCGTACAAAAATATTCTTTTTCCCCCTGAATAATGAAGCTATAGTAATTTTACTTTTTCGTCGGAGGCTTTATAATAATTGATTTTAGGGTTCTTATTTATTAAAATAAACTTTAACATTCCTGGTTAGATTTTGCTCTACTGGTGCAAAAATCAGTTTCTGATCTTAGTTTTCTCCCTGGAAAAAAATCTCTCAATATCTAAAACTAGCTTGTACCCGCGGACTTCGCCTTCGAGAATAACATATTCTTTGGCACTCGGCAGTATGGAGGAGTAGTTTCAAAGATCACCTTGTACTTCAAAACTTACAAAAATTTACTCTTTATAATATTAGCATGGAAAAGAAACCTCACCTTTGTCTTCGGAACTGTCCTGTCGATCAGTAACAGGAACAGTTACAGGCTCTTCGTAAACTAATAAAGTTTTCTTGGCAACATGTCGGGTGATCCAACTTTCACTTACTATTCTGATCACCTCATAATAAATACAACATAGAACTGTTCCATTGTCCGATTTATCGAATATTGTGTCCAAAAAAGTGTAATTATATGTTTCTATCATGTTAGATGTCGTATTTATTACGCCTATAACGAGATCTGTGGATAACAAAGGAAGTAAGTTAAGGCGAGTCTTACACGACACCGGACGTCGCGTCGGCGCGGTCGTGCGGATGCGGTGGAGCAAATGTATTGGCAGTGCGCCGCGCGGAGATCCGCTTCACCGCCCGACCGCGCGGAAGAGTGGTGTCGCGTGAGGATCACCTAACACATGAGACACTAGCACAACATAATCAGCCTGTAACGTTCCCACTGCTGGGCCTGTCTGCGAGAGAGAACAGGCCACGACGCGCGACGCGGGAACTGTGTGTTATTATTACCTAGTAAAACTTATCTCGTTTAGTGGCTCACCTTAATCATTATGTTAGAAGAACTCCTGTGATGGTTTTTTTTTGTAGTCTTTTTTTTCTAATTTTTGTGGAATGAACGAGTAAGTATAGCCTGCTTGTCGCAGTTCATTGGTGGTTTCTGCATTGAGTGTTTCAAGTGTCGAACAAGTTAAACTCTACTTAAGTTTTTCATTTCTCGGGCTACATCACCTTAAGTAATGCTTAAGAGGGACCAAGACCAACGGTAGGTATGTGAAGAAACCATTGCCGTCGCGCTGCATCAAGCCTACCCCCGTAGAGTGCGATAGGGACAACTGCAGCTCAGCCCGATTATACCACACTGTTGGCGAGATCAACGTTTTGTATTCCCCTTTTTTCTCCTCGAAAACTGAGCCTATTCAATTATTTGTGACATTAAAATTAAAAAAAAAGAGTTCCTATCAATTTCTTTTATCTCAAAAGTTTTCGATTTTGTCTGGTAGTCCTCTTATCACGTTCGTTGGAATGGGTAATTTTTGTCATTTTTGGAGGTTTATAATTTCTTTACTTATTAGTTGCTGAAAAAAAGGACATGTAAGGGACGTGTCTACAGTAGACTTTGGGTTTAAGAAAAAAAAATTGTTTGCTCTGGAGGTATTATTCAGGAAGAAAGAAGGGGAATACATTTGTATGGAGAATCGCAGCCCCTGTTCCCTCTTAAGCAGAGTTTAAAGAATTCTATATTCAAACCCCCAAACCAACCCCCCCCCCCATACCCCCCTCCCCCTGTATACCATGTTTTACGCAAATAAATATTCTATTCTATTCTATTCTAATCCAGAAAGTGAACGTTACAAAGAGTTACGCTTTGAGAAGAGCGAAGTCAAATGTTTATAAAAGGTCTATCTTTTCATACACGAAATATTTTAAGAGGTTTTAGGTCGTAAAGTTGCCATAGCAACGAAAAAAAAAAATATCAGAGTGATTTTGTTTTACGGAATTATTATAATTCTAAAAATTTTTGAGACTTTTTGCATAAAACCTTGGGATATTCTAACAATGAAAGTAGGTAAATACGACGTAGTAACTAGCGTAATGAATGTTCAAAAATAAGGAGCCAGTATTTATTTTGTGGGTCAAGTACTTAATTTTAAATTATTTATATTTTATAAAAATATTCTTAGATTAAAAAAAATCCCTTGAAATGGCTTCGTTTTAGCCGTTAGATGGTTCTCTGAAAATATTTCGTGTATGAATAGTTAGACCTTATATATGTTGTTTCCTTTTTTGAAGTTGATAAAAAGGACTTACTTGTGTTATCGACGTATTCTTCACATTTAAATGAAACTTTTTGTCTCTCATTATATTCAAGAATGGCAGGTTCTTTGCTGTATTTTACTGTAATCAGAAAACTTTAAGTTGAATAATTATAGATCCATTCTTTTTGGTCCACCTGTCCGGAATTCCCGACGTGTCATCGACTACTTTCTCGCTCAAGAAAAGTACAAAAGCTCGTAGGTACTGTAAGGATCTAACTGCGTTGTGTCACATGTGTATTTTGGAGTGTTTATGTGTTGTGTTTATTATTAGTAAAGAATTCTCTTTTTATATGCTCTCTTATCTCCTTTCCTTTCTTTTCCTTCCAAGATAACCATAGAGGTTTAGATCTACATACATATATTAACAGCTACCTATTCACGCCACGATCCGGGGAGTACTCTGTCAAAGACACAACTCGTTTTGCTCTACTCGCTTCTCGCTATTCGGCGTTGGAGGACAGGGGCCTCGGAAATGAAAAATACTAATAAATTAATAATTAAGAACACTTCCTATTTCATTCACAAGACTTTTTTTAATGAATTTTAATATTTACAATCACAAAACTAGAAAGAAACTCAACTAAGTAGATGAAATTAAAATACTGTAGGCATGGCAGCGCTATCGCTCTGCAAACGTACCGCCCGGCTGTTGGCAATTATTTCAAGGATAGGGCTGAGTCACAATACTGGTATATATTTATATTGTGACAATCCTACTGCGCACCCACCAACCCGCATTAGACAAGAGTGGTGGGTTAATTTTGTCTAAACCCGTTCCCAAAATGAACGACACAATTAAAGCCAATTCCCCAATGCTCGGCAGCTCCAGTTAGTGCACGGCTATTGTCAGTACGCAGGTGCACCCTGGGGCTTGGGATCATAATTTCCGAGCGACGGTCCACTTCCAAACAACCAAAGCAAGCCAAAAGGACACTGATTATCTTAACATTCAATGTTCGTACTTTACGAACTGAAGAGCGTCTAGTAGAGTTAGAAAATGCACTAGAGTACATTAAATGGGATGTGGTCGGCCTGGCAGAGGTGCGATAAGAAGGAGAAAACACATTCGAAAGGCAAACTAACATAGTCTACCATTACGGAGAAACAAACACAAGATATGGCGTTGACTTCCTTGTTTCAAAACGATGGAAGGACCACATAGTCGAATTTGTAGCCTATTCAGACATAATTGCCTTACAAAAATTTTCCAGAAACAAAAATAAAACACTAACAATAATCCAAGTGTATGCTCCAACATCCTCATATAGCAATGATGACGTTGACGAATTCTATGACCTGCTGAATAAAGCCTGTGATGAACACCGAGGCACCTGGACATTGGTTATACGCGACTACAATGCTAAAATTGGTCTACGAACATCTTCTGACAACACCAACGTTCTGCGACCCCGGCTTAGGAGATAGAAACGAACGCGGCCAACGCCTATTACAATTAGTTTTCGGTCAGGATCTTAATATCAGCAACAGCTTCTTTGTTAAGCAGCCTCAATGTCGATGGACGTGGCTATCTCCTGATGGTCATACAAAGAACGAAATCGACTATTGCCTATCCTCAAGTAAAAGCATTATTAAAAATGTAAATGCACTCAATAAATTAAAATTCAGTTCCGATCACCGGCCATTACGAATAACAGCAAATTTTGATTTGAAATTATACCGCAATAAACTTATTCAAAGTACTATCTAACGTTTATATAGATGTACACTAATTGCAAATAAAGAAGAATTTAACATAAATATTAAAAACACCTTCAGTTTATTAGATACAAATTCAGAGGACGACCATGTATAGTATAAAAATATAAAGGAAGCTATTAAAATCGCCAGTCAAAAAGTGTGTGTCTCAATACAAAAACAAAACTTACTCACAGCACAACTCGTCTTATAGAAGAGCGACAGAATATAACATATCAATCTGCTGGGTATAGGGATCTAGACAGAAAAGTAAAGAGGAGCATCAAAAAGACTTGAGGCACTATAACACACAACTTGTCCATGCTGCACTAACAAACAACCGATCCCTAAGATCAGCTATGCGTGGTATGGACGTAGGCAGGTGTTGTTCAATCACAAACTTGAAAGATAAAAATGGCGTTAAGCAAGGAGATAGAGCAAAAATTATTGGGATAAGTACCGAGTTTTATCAATCTCTATATTCCAACGATCAAGCATCCCAACAAACAATCGAAGTTTACTCATGCCCTGAAGAGGTCCCAGAAGTATTACTGGCTATGAAGTACACCAGGCTCTCAGAGGCATGAAGTACAAGAAAATTCCCGGCGAAGATGGCATTTCAACCGAATCACTTCGAACCGCGGAGCCTATCTTGTTGCCATACATCTGCAACTTATTCAACACAATTTTGTAAACAGATGTTTTTCCAAGTAGTTTCTGCCACTCAAATGTACTCTCCTCCATAAAAAAGGTGATAAGACTGACATCGGCAATTACCACCCCATCAGCCTCATCTCACGCCTTTATATACTCCTTTATGTTAATGAAAATTATTGAAAATCGCTTTCTGGCCAATTAGATCAACATCAACCTCTCGAACAAGCCGAATTCCGCCAAGGCCTCTCCACTACCGACCATTTACAGTCCCTTAATCAGGTTATAGAAAAACATCTAGAATTCAACTTACCCCTTTATACATCGCATTTGTCAACTACTCAAAAGCATTTGATAGTTTATCGCACAACGCCATATTTGAATCTCTTCAAAATCAAAACATCGAACCTACATACATTAACCTACTACAAAAAATATACCAAAATAGCACAGCAGCCATTAAAATAAACACCACAGGACCATCATTCCCTATCCAAAAAGGGGTTAAACAGGGCGACTCTCTTTCTCCAAAGCTCTTCACAGCGCCGCTTGAAAAGTCTTTAGAAAACTAAATAGCAATAGGAAGGACAACGACATCATCGTGGGCGATAGAAGCTCAACAAATCTCCGCTTCGCCGACGATATTGTCCTGTTCTCCTCCATGGTAGCCGAGTTAGGCCTAATGCTCGACCAACTGCGCAATGCCAGCCTCGAGGTCGGACTCGCGATGAATATGGAGAAGAGCAAGGTGATGACCAACAGCACCAAGCGCAACATAGGAATTGGGGGTGTGAGGATTGAATATGTCCATGAGCACATCGGTCACACGGCTGCCAAGCTTAAATGGAACTGGGCTGGCCACATCTGTCGCATGCCGGAGGAATTATGGGCTAAATTAACCACACAATGGGCCCCAAACAGCAGCAAATGGCAACGCGGCAGGCCCAGAAGGATATGGCGGGACGAACTGGACTCTTTTCAAAAAGATTGGCAAACAGCACTGGGTAGGGATAAGTGGAAAGAGGGATGGAAAGAGGCCTTTGCCCTGCAGTGGGACATAAATGGCTGGTAATAATAAAAAATATAAATAAAGGAAATAATAATACTCAGGTCTAGGCTACCGGTTGAGAAGAGGTGGTCAGGTCATATCTCACCTTCTGTACATGGATGATCTGAAACTCTTTGCCTTCAACAAATTGCGACTGATGGAGCTACTGAAAGTAACTGAAACTTTCAGTATGTAAAGCGAGGAGAGATTATGGAATCCGAGGGAATTCAGTTCTCGGATTCCATACACCTGAGATCCCTCTCCTCATCTGACAGCTATAAGTATATAGGTATGTCGGAAGCGTTAGGTATTAACGTAACTGACATGAAGCAATCGTTGAGGGACCGCTTCTTTGGACGCCTGAACAAGGTATTAAATAGCCTTCTTTCAGGCGGGAACAAGGTGCGCGCCTTCAACGGTTGGGTCATGCCGGTTTTAATGTATTCTTTCGGCGTACTCAAATGGATTCAGACCAAACTTGATGCCATGGATAGGAGAGTTCGTACACTGCTGATCGCAAACCGGATGCATCACCCACGATCATCGGTGATGAGGCTGTACATCCCGCGGTAGTGCGGGGGTCGAGGCTTTTTAAGCGCGAAGACCCTTCACAACCGCGAGAAGTGCAGTCTCAGAGAATATTTTTTAAAAGCCGAGGTAGGTATGCACCGAGATGTGGTCGCAGTAGACAAGGGACTCACCCTGCTGTCCATGGCTAAAGAGAACTGGCGCAAACCTGTAGTACTTACTACCGATGACCGCAAGGAAGTATGGCAAGGCAAGGAACTTCACGGGCGCTTCTACCGGGCTCTTCATGGGCCCGATGTAGATTATCTAGCGTCCGTGTCCTGGTTACGTTTCGGCGACCTCTTCGGGGAAACTGAAGGTTTGTCTGTGCGATTATGGACGAAGTTATGTTGACGAACAACTACCGAAAATAAATTATGAAGAACGGGACGATTGACGTGTGTCGGGCATGCCACCGTCCGGGCGAATCCATCAGACATATTATTTCTGGTTGTTCTCGTCTGGCTAACGGCGAGTACTTGCACAGGCACAACCAAGTAGCCAGGATTATTCACAAGTAACTTGCCTTGAAATATAAACTTGTGGAATCTGAGGTACCGTACATGACGACACGACACGAACTGGGTCGGGCACATACTTGTAATGTGCCCGACCCAGTTCTCGAGAAATACCATGTCACGCTGTATTGGGATCGGCCTATCATTACTGACAGGACTATTGTCGCCAATAAGCCTTTTTTTTTTTTGGATGGGAAATCATCCCGCTCTGGGCGGAGCGGAAGGGAGTGTCAGACTTGTACTGACTAAAACCCATCCATGTTCCTTCCTTGCCCTTTGTGTTCCAGGGCCGCGGTATCTCTTTCGAACAGTCCCGCAGCCCGTCGCCAATAAGCCTGACATAGTAATGATAGACCGATCAGCTCGCCGCGTAATGATAGTCGATGTTACCATCCCGCATGACGAGAACCTCGTGAAAGCTGAGAAAGAGAAACAAATAAAAAATCTTGACTTGGCGCACGAGGTTGCCGACATGTGGAATGTGAACTCGGCTATCATTGTGCCGATCGTCGTGACAGCCAATGGCCTTATAGCCAAGAGCCTCGACGAGCATCTTTCGAGGCTTGCCTTAGACGGTTGGATCAAGGGCCTGATTCAGAAGGCAGTACTCCTCGATACGGCTCGCATTGTGAGGAGGCTCCTGTCTCTGGAGCCCTAACCACCGGCAGCTTGGACCCTGCTCCCGATACCGGCGGACCACTATTTTTTATATTTTTACATGTTTTTTATATGATTTTTGTTAACAAATATTTAAAAATGTAATTAGTATGTAGGAAAATAAATAGAGGAAATAATACTCACAGATTTCATCGCTCCCTATTAGTATTATCGATGATCGATATGAGACTGTTTTAGTAAAATAATCAGAGCCTGAAGTGTTTACGTAAAGGATTTCATCGCATTTTACTTCTGTATTATTATCAAAAGTTTCCAATTTTATATTGAATTTAGTGGTTTCGACGTTTGTTTGTGTGGGTATGTTGCCTATGTATGTTGGTTGTTGCCGATTGCCTGTAAAGTTAAAGAATCGTTAGTTTACTTGTTCATTCAGATTCATTTATTCTTTTCAAATAATGTTATGTTTTTTAAACTTTACTTCAAATGGTACCCACTATAAGTTAATTAGACTGACCTTTTCAACTACATTTCGGAACGTGAAAGCAGGTACATCGTAAATATGAACTACTTTTACCTACTTTTGTGACCACTTTAAAAAAATAAAAATAAAACACAAATGAACCTTACCGTTTGGGTAGACATGAAACCATTGGTGATCACGATGATGTTTAGAAACGCAAGTGAAATTCCAATTCCTTACTGAGCTGTCAAAGTGTTCAATATTTTCTGAAACACAAAAAAAAAATAGGTATTTATTTTTTTATTTAGGATCTCCAACAAAGGATGTACACAAACACTCGAAATAAATAACCGACGACAAAGTATCACGTAGGTGTACTCCTTCACTTACAGGAGACCACAGCATGCTTAATAAAATATATAACTAAGCTAACAAAGATATAGTAGCATTTAAAAATTAAAATCAAAACAATAAGGTAATAAAATAAAATAAATAAATTATTTATAATAAGTATCTAAAACCACTAAGTAACGAACACTACACTGTTTGTGCACTACACGGAATTTTACTGTCCGGCAGTCCGATTTTTTACGGTCCGATATGACACGCCATAAATGTTTATACGTTTTTTTTCATTTTTTTTTGTGTTGTTTTTTTTTTGTTTTGGTTAGTGGGAGGCCTTCCAACGCAACGTCTTCCGGTTCGCGGTCGCCACTCCAGAACTTTTCGGCCCCATCGGCCATACGTTCTGCGAGCAATGTGCCCTGCCCACTGCCACTCTTCTGCCATTCTTCGGGCTACGTCAGTAACCTTGGTTCTTTTGCGGATGTCCTCATTTCTGATTTGATCACGCAAGGAAACTCTCCATTGCCCTTTGGGTGACTTTAAGCCTTCTGATGAGGCCAATTGTGAGCGACCACGTTTCGGTCCCGTATTTAATCACGGGCAACACACACTGGTCATAGACTTTCGTCTTGAGACACTGCAGTAAGTTGGACGAGAAAATACCACGCAACTTCCCGAACGCTGCCCAGCTGAATCGGATTCGTCGATTGACCTCTTTCTCGAAGTTAGACCGACCTAACTGGACCGTTTGTCCCAGGTAGACATAATCGTCTACAAATTCGAGTGTAGAGTCTCCGATCTTGATAGGAGTGGGTATTCAACACGACTTTGGTTATGTTCATGTTCATTTTCAGACCCATTCTTTCGGAAGCTCTACTGAGGTCATCGAGCATTGTACTGAGGTCCTCCATGGTCTCAGCCATGACCACTATATAGTCGGCAAACTGAAGGTGAGAGATGTACTCGCCATTGACGTTGATGCCTAGCCCTCTCCAGTCCAGAACCTTGAAGACATCCTCCGGTGCAGCGGTGAACAGTTTCGGAGATATTACGTCTCCCTGTCTCACACCTAGCTGCAGAAGCATAGGTTCTGAGGTCTGGTCCTGAAGTTGGACTGACATGGTGGCATTTTCGTACAAACACTTCGACACCCCGATGTACCGATAGTCGATTTAGCACCGTTTGAAAGACTACAGTACAGCCCAAGTCTCGATCGAATCGAAGGCTTTCTCGTAGTCCTCAAACGCTAAACAGAGAGGCAGGTTATACTCTTCGGTCTTATGTTTAACCTACCGCAGAGTATGTATGTGGTCTACGGTGCCTCTGCCCAATAGCCAGATCTATTGCAAATACTTTGGAGCCTTTATTCCGCTCAATAGCGTCGTTAATACGCTCGGTATTAAAGCAGCAAAGGTCGCGTTTCAAGGATTCAGAGATCCGTCTATTGAGCTGCTGGGTTTTGGCACGCCTCGTCTGAAGACTGTAGGATCATCTCACGCCGCTCCTTCGTGAGCTTCAGAGTATGTCATAGAGTTTTTTGTTCTTATGTGCACGACGTGTCTTGAAGAACTTAGACCCAGTCGTATGGGCAGTTTCCACGAACCCATCGTTGTATTCGTCCACTGAGCTTCCTAGGCACTCGAAACGTGCGTCGAAACCTCTCGGGGTTTTGGATCTGGATCTGTGCTCGACGGAGCGTATACTTCATCAGTCGAGACCTTTCAAGCTTTGTATTGATGTTCAATGTGCCTCTTACCATGCGGTGCTCGCTCCCGGTTTTCACCGAATTGATCACAGAGACATCAGTTTTTTCCTAGGAATACCTAAATTACCCTAACAATTTATTTGGCCATTATGTTCTGTAACTTAAAATATTTTGCAAGTGCCTCGTTGGGTTAGTGGTCGCATGCACTACTATTGAGCATGAGATCCAGGATTCGAGCAGTTTTGTTGGGTATTTTCACCAGGAATTTGTCAACAGAAGCTCGATGTGTGGCTTTGTACCCTATCGATGGCAACAGGCTCGCCCGTAAGTGGGACTTAAACATAACTGACGAAATGTGGGTCTACTAAAGGATACACATGTGCCTTTCACTTTGTGGGTTACTGAAATATAACTTGCCTGTTAAATGTTGTTGCGATTGTGAATGATGTGAAATGTGATTAATATAATTTATTAAATACTTTATTGTAAACTTAATTACTAACGTTATAAGGGTGAAAAATAGTCGACCATTAGCGAGCGCGGCAGTACCGACATCACATAACACAACAAGGAACAGTTTATTTTCCCCGTTTTAGCTGAAACTACTTACAGCATACTCAGCCTATAATGTTCCCACTGCTGGGACACAGGCCTCCTCTCTGTGAGTGGCGATGGACTGTAATGCACCACGCGGAGTCAGTGCGTATTTGATGTTTTGGTTCTAGGATATGCCGCCGATGGGTGACCAGAGTGACCACCCATTCCATACCCAGTTTCCTCCGTGCCTCGGAAAGCACGTTAAGCCGTTGGTCCCGGCTGTCATTTGTAGATCTTTGACTGTCGTTAGGTAGTCAGTGGCCCAAAAACTCTGACAACCAGTCTTACCAAGGGGTATCGTATTACGCAGTACTAACTAGGTTGTGGAGGTCAGATAGGCTGTCGCTCCCTGTAAAATACTGGTATTCAGCTGCATCCGGTTAGACTGGAAGCCGACGCCACCATAGTTGGGAAAAGGCTAGGCAGATGATGAGTAAAACACTAGTCAGGTGTTAATCAAGTATTTTTCAGGTTCATTGAAAAACCGGGCATTACACACACCTAGATACATTAAGATAACATGGAATAAATTCATAATAACAGTTTGCAAAAAGGAAATTTGTAACTTATTTCAAATTATCCTGTAGTCTGCTTTGTTTGACTCTCGGTAAATAAGGATATATAAAACGTTACATCATTTTGTAATGTACCATACATTGATGACGCATTGATAATTAAAAATTGACGTTCAGAACTTGTCAGTGTTCATATTACGTAGCCCTCAAAAGTAAGGATGTAACTTTTTTGCAATTTTTTTTTTTCCTTTTTGCAAAGTTAAAGTACGTAGAAAGTAGTAGTAGTTGTAGTAAGTACTACTCAGCGGACCATCAGCGCCCTACGGGTCCAGTATAATAATGGATTCAGTATGTTGATGGGGCTGTCCCGTTTCTGCAGTGCGTCTGGTATGTTCGCGCAGGCACACGTCGACGACTTTCGATAATTAGGAAGAAGTCGGCGTCGTTGCTCTGCAGAGTACGGGCCAGCTCCAACTCCATCCTGAAGACTATAGCAAGGAGGTTTTACTCCCCGATATTTGGGGTATTGTTCGTAGATGCCACTCGAACAACAAGCTTGTATCTAAATAAGTTGAAAGTAGTTTAAGAGTTTTATTTTACTAGACTTTTATGGATGTTGCTTGTCCTAAATAAAAGTTATTTTATTTTTTAAAGTAACTTTACGTTCGGAAGTCGGTGACTTTGTTTGTTTCATTGACTTTTTTGCCACCGACTTTAGAAAGTAAAAAGTTCATTTTTATTATTATCTATTCTAGTCGTAGGTGGGATACCGACAAGTAAAAAATTAACACAAAATCTTGACATGGATTAATTTTACATCGTAACTAGAAGTTATTAAAGGAGTATCCTCATAAAATACTTAAGCAAAGTTAATCAAAATATCTAGAACTGTTGCACGTTGCCGCGTTGGGCGGGCAGCCTCTACCAAATGAAAAAAGAATCACGAAAAGCAGTACAGGAACCACGGAGTAAATACACGAAAAAAGGATGCTTGCCGCATATATGACCTCTTTAGAAATCGCTTAATAATTAATTAAAGGTTTCTATATTATTTCGGTCATACATAAGTACATGGGTAGAATATACCTATGGAATTACGTAACTGTACTGTATATTTAATTATTTACACTTTTTACCAAGATACCAAAAACATTTTGGTGTAAAATATATGAATATTAATGTAATTAAAAAATAAAAACAGTAACTATGTGACTTACCTGATACAGAAACGGCGACATTTCCCAAACATAAATAAATTAAAGTCACGGAACAAACAATAGGATTCATTGTTCCAAATAAAATTACATAAGTACACAAGTAAACGACACTTTATCACAAAAAAATATCAATAATTTAATTTAACGCTTCAAAAAGTTCATTATTGTGGCAAATGAACCGTTATACCAAAATATAATGACGTATATATTAGTCCACACTTATACACGACCAGATCTGGAGAGTCTCCAATAATTTAATTTCGTCGTAACCAGTGAATTTGACATCGAAAACACGATAATTGTTAAACTGTGCATGGTGAGCGCATTTTGATTTATTGCGTCGATTTATCCTGTTGAATTCAGCTGAGGATGCCCATTGCCCAGTGGAGGGGCGAATCACGTGTTGGGTATCATGGGTGTAACAATACCCTCAACGAAGCCGAAAGGCACTTGTGCTCCCCGTCATTGCGATCATTTTTTTGTTCTGGACCATACCTGGGAACCTTCTATTTCTGATATTGGAGACCAAAGTTCCAACTTTTTCACAAGTTTTTTTTAAATACTAGTTGTTAAGGTTAGATGTAGGCTTGCATCAAGGGTCGGCTTTAAGTCATTACCTCTTCTTGTGGATTATGGACGCTCTGATGTCGGACATACAGGAAGAGGCACCCTGGTGCATGCTGTTGGCCGACGGCATTGTTCTTGTCGGTGGAGATGGACTTGAGATACAGAGTAGATTGGAGAAATGGCAACAGAAGCTGGGGAATGTTGGCTTGAAAATCAGCAGAGGTTAAACTGACTACATGTTCTGCGATTTCGGCGGTCTCTCCAGTTCTTCAGCCATAGCGCTAGACGGCGCTCTCCTTGCAGTCTGCTCCGACTTTCGGTATCTCGGTTCACTCGTGCACAGCGGTGGCGAAATAGATCGGAGTGTTGAGCACAGAATTAACACTGGATGGATGAAATGGCGTCAGGTCACGAGAACAATATGCGACTCGGGAAGTTTTATAAAACCATGGTTAGACCTGCTTTCTTGTATGGATCACAAAAGGGATGAATGAAAGGCATTTGCATGTGGCTGAGATGAGAATGCTAAAGGGGATCTGTGGTGTAACGCGAATGGATAAAATAAGGAATGAGGAGTACACAAGAGGAAGTCTGAAATTGGCGCCAGCAACTGAAAAGATATGTAGTAATCGGTTATCGAGGTACCATACACACACATGTGATTCGGAGGAATGAGGAAAATGTGGTGAGGAAAATCTTAAGTATTAATGTAGATGGCTATAAGAGCAGAGGAAGACCAAAGAAACAATGGATGGACTGTGTAGAAGATGATATGGCTAGAACGGAGGTGACTGCTGAGATGACGAGTAATAGAGAAGTATGGAAGAAGAAGACATGCTGCGCCGACCCCAAATAAGTTGGGATAAGGGCTGGAAAATTATGATAACTTCACTTTAAATACCCCCATGACCTGTTTATTATTCAATGCATACATCAGCACAAAGTTTTGAGTGCGTTACATCGAGTTTTACCGTAAAACGCAAACGTAAATAAAACGCGTTTCACAACAAAAAAAAAATGGTTTCCCAATAATAATTTTTGCGTAGAGTGACTGAGTTTGATGTACAGAATGCTTGGTTGACGGCTTCGTGAAGGGTCCGTTTACACCTTGTAGTAGGTTTGGGTTGCAAGTTGCATAATAATTAATAACACCTGCGTGTGCATATTTATTGTGGTCGGGAGGGCGATGTTGCATTATACATCGAAGCGTGGATATGGTACTTGTGAAATATAACAACAAAAGTATTCATGCGTACAGTTTTATTCACTAATCTATTAATAGGTACCTAGACAGTATAAACTATGTAAAAGATTTGTTGTTCGAGTATAACACTGCGCAAACATTTAGACATGTTTTAAACCGTAATTTAATCAATTAATTATAATCCATACATTAATTCTAATTTCTATCTATTATGTACATTATATACAGACTAAAAAGAACTAAAGTAATGATAAAAATAAGACTAAAAGTAAGAAAATATAAACAAAACATCTAAACAACGACGACAATAGGACACTTAGGCGTCAAAGTATTCCTCCGCATCGCTGTCATCTGGAAACGTGCCCAGGAGACTGGCAGCATTGCCACGCTGAATAACAATGCTAATTCTTTGGCCAAAGAAAGAGCCAGCCCTCTGGTCACGCGAAGTGTCGACCAGATTGTTTTAATTAATTTGATTTTAGAATGAGTCGAGAAAATGTTTGAGGAAGAACTACAAACAAAATAATATTGTAGTCGTTCCTTTTGAACGACAGTCATTTATTTGGGCTCGGCGCAGCATATCTTCTTTTTATAGTCACTAGTTTTTTTGTTTGTATGAGTAATACAGGTATTTAATTGTTGATTAATCATTTGTTCGTGTTTCGGAATGATGTACTGAACACGAGGTATTCGTTTGTGCGTCGATGTCGCTCCACCCTGTATACTATTATTTAATATCATATTTCAAGATATCATTGAGGCCTTAATTCTCCAATAATTTGTGCGTAAGGAGACTCTTCTTGTGGCCCTTCTTTTGGCAAGCTTTCTGGTTCATTTCGACGAAGAAAGTCAAGGTCTGCGTACAACACCTTGGCCTCCACCTCCACTTTCTGAAAACAAATAAGATAATAGATTATATTAGTATTTCGTAACCGCCTCTTTGGTCTTGTGGTCGCAAGTGCTATTGCTGAGCATGAGGTCCTGGGTTCGATTTCCATGTCGGGCAATGTGTTATTGAGTTTTTCCTTTAGAAATTTCATTGCACCAGCCCGGAGTCTGGACTTGTGTCCAGTCAATGGTAATAGCGTCAGCTTATAGGATGAACAAATCCTGCTTACTCCACCTTCGACCACAACATTGCTTACCATCTAATCACAGGTGAGATGGTGACCAAATGCAAGCAAAACTATACATTGTATGTATGTTTGTTTAAGCAAGTAGCTTGTGATTTGGCGCTTTCCCCATAAGTTAACTCTACGCATTCATGCAAGTTTACACAGAAGTTCTTAGGTACGATAGTGCAATAGTGACTCCATTTTACTTACTGGCTTTTTACGGCAACGTTTTAAATAAATGACGGAAACCGCTAGCAATACGAATACTACTGCCACAGCTGATACTGTATATATTATAGTGGCTTCGATGATTGAACCAGGATCTTCGTTGCTTGGGTCAGAAAATTGCTTGCTTGAATCAGGATCTTGCTTGCCTGAATCAGCATTTTGCTTGCTTGAATCAGCATCTTGGTTGCCTAAATCCGCATCTGGATTTTTATCATCTTCACCTGTAACTAATTTTATAATTAATATTTGCACATGCATATTTTGTAGCTGGCTTTCAAAATCTTGGTCAGAACAAAAAGAAGAAGGTAGGTACACGAATATTTGGACTATTAGTGAAATTAAATACGGTCGACATTTAATCCGTGCAAAAAAAAAAAATTACCCCTGAATAATGAGACTATAGCAATTTTACTTTTTCGATGCTTTATAAAAATAATTTTAGATTTTAGGGTTCATATTTATTAAAACAATTATTAAATTAACACTGCCGGTTAGATTGTATTGTGAATAGGTACGAACGTTATATTTGCTCTACTGGTGCAAAAATCTGTTTCTGACTTTAGTTTTCTCCCTGGACTCGCTTGTACCCGCGGACTTCACCTTCGTGAATAACATATTCTATGGCACTCGGCAATAGTGTAGCTTGCAGTGTAAGAAAATCGGATGACTAGTTTCAGAGATTACCTCCTACATCCAAACTTACAAACATCTTCTCTATATAATATTAGCGTAGAAAAGAAACCTCACCTTTCTCTTCAGAACTATCCTGTCGATCAGTAACAGGAACAGTTACAGGCTCTTCGTAAACTAATAAAGTTTTCTTGGCAACATGTCGGGTGATCCACCTTTCATGTGCTATTCTGATCACCTCATAATACATACAACATAGAACTGTTCCGTTTTGCCATTTGTTGAATATTTGGTCCAGAAACGTCTTGTTATATGTTACTATCATGTTAGAAATCGTATTTATTACGCCTATAACAAGATCTGTGAATAAATCAATAAGTAAGTTAAGGCGAGTCTCACACGATACCGTCCGACCGCGCGGGCTAGTGGTGTCGCGTGCGGATCACCACACACACAACAAATCACACACACACACACACACACAAACACACACCACACACACACACACCACACACACACACAAAAACACATCACATGCGACACTAGCACAACAAATCAGCCTGTGACGTTCCCACTGCTGGGCCACAGGCCATCTGTCTGTGGGAGATTACAGGGGCCTAAAATAGTCGCTATAGCAGAATCTTAAAATAGGATAGTAATATGAATTACGTTAAAATTCGTAAAATGCTCACAGAGTGACAATTCGTAATAATAACTGCGGTTGTGACCATTTTAAGAATTTTAACGCGCGCGACGCGGGTGTGTCCCGATTTAAGTGCAGGCCACACCGCCAGATAGCGAGCGAGCGAGACGGGCGAGGCATCGTTTCACCTGTTTTCATACTTTGGTTCATCAGGCGAACTATCGAAAGCGCCAAAACGAAGTATGAATAGAGGCTCGCCCGGCTCGCTCGCTCTCTAGCTGGCGGTGTGGCCTGCGCTTGAATTATTATGTTAAAAGAACTCCTGTAATAGTTTTTTTTGTAGTCAGTTGTTGAATGTTGAATCTAGGTATAGCCTGCTTGTTGCAGTTTATTGCTAGTTTCTGCGTTGAGTGTTTCAGGTTTAGAACAAGTTAAACTCTACTTAAGTTTTCTTTTGCTTTATTTTGTTTTGCAATCATAAAGTGAAGGAGGAGGATAAACATTTGACTTCTCCCTTTTCAAGTCCGAGTATGCTCGGACCGCGAGGACTCGGTTACTTACTCGGACGCAACTCGTATTGTGGCATGGCATGGTATGGGTTGCCACAATACGAGTTGCGTCCGAGTGCACTCAGTCCGATCATACTCTGATCGGGTCAACGCGGCAGTCAAATGTTTATCCTCCATCTTTTTTGAAGTCGGTTAAATGACTTACTTGTTTTGTTGATGTATTCTTGACATTTAAATGAAACTTTTTGTGTCTCATTATATTTAAGAACGTCAAGTTTTTCGTTGTCTTTAACTGTAATTAGAAAACTTTAGGTTGAATAATTATAGATCCATTCTTTTTGTGGCACTTGTCCCGAACTCCCGACGTAGAAGCGACTGCAGCTATCGACTACTTCCTGCCTTCCTGCTCAAGAAACGTACAAGAGATACTGTAGGTACTGTAGGGATCTAACCGCGCCGTGTGTGTATTTTTGAGTGTTTATACAACATTAGTTTTAGTATATGCGAAACCTGTAACACGTGTCGAGTATTTTTATGTAAAGAATCTATGTACAAAATTTCAAAACTGTATCATGCAAAATAACAAAGTTATAAGCTTGTTCTGTTACCTGGTTGTCCGCACAAAAGCGTGGTCACCACGCCAGTCGTCTTGAGCTCATTGATAATAATAATTTGTTAGTAGGTACCTAAATTATTGCGATAGGTACTTAATGTCGTTCGGTGTCCAACTTGTAACTTTTTTTAAAATATTTTTGGGACAAAATATAACATGGTTTAAAAATGATTGGAATCGATTCAGTTACTTATTCCGAACAAACTATATACAGGTTTCACATATACTAAAAATAATGTCGAATAAATAAAAGGCGTTAAGATTATTAAATTGAAATTATTTAATAATTTAAAATGATTAGAATAGAATTCTATTTTCATAGCTTTTCTTATTTTTCTAATAGAGGTTTAGAACTCAACAGTACCGTGTCACTAACAGTAATACATACGAATATTAATAGGTACCTATTCACACCACGAACGAACTCTGTCACAGAAACAACTCGTTTTTAGCTAACTGTACTCGCTTCTCGGTATTCGGCGGAGGACAGGGGCTTCGAAAATGAAAGATACTAGTGAATGAATAATCAAGTAGACGCAACGTGCCTAGGGTTTTTAAAAGTGACAGCGACCCAAGGTTCATCACTAGACTGAACATCGAGATTTCTTTGAAACCTTATTTTTTATTACGCAGATAAAAATAAATGAATTAATACTCACGGAGTTCATTGGTCCCTATTTGTATTAAATAATTGTATGAATGGTAAGCTGGTTCAAAATTCAGAAATGATGAGACTTTTTCACAAAAATAATGAAAAACCCTGACTATCATTTTTACTTCTTCTTTACGTCCGTTATCGCAATGTATTTCTGTATTATTATCAAAAGCTTCCAATTTAATATTGAATTGAGTGGTTTTGACCTTTGTTTGTGTCGGTATGTTGCCTATGTATGTTGGTGGTTGCAGATTACCTGTAAAGTTAAAATAATCTTTAGTTTACTTGTTCGTTTGAAATAATGTTGTTTGGTAAAGTAGGTACCTACTTTACTCCAAATGGTAGACCGCACCAACTTCATGTTAAATACACTTACCTTTTCAAACAACTATCTGAACGTGAAAGCAAGTACATCGTAAGTATGTATATTTTTAACCTACTTTAGGGACCACTAGAAAAAATGAAAAATAAAACACAAATAAACCTTACCGTTTGGGTAGACATGAAACCATTGGTGATCCCGATGATGTTTAGAAACGCAAGTGAAATTCCAATTCCTTACTGAGCTGTCAAAGTGTTCAATATTTTCTGAAACATAAAAAAAATAGGTATTTATTTATTTAGGATCTCCAACAAAGGATGTACACAAACACTCGAAATAAATAACCAACGACAAAGTATCACGTAGGTGTACTCCTTCACTTACAGGAGACCACAGCATGCTTAATAAAATATATAACTAAGCTAACAAAGATATAGTAGCATATAAAAATTAAAATCAAAACAATAAGGTAATAAAATAAAATAAATAAATTATTTATAATAAGTATCTAAAACCACTAAGTAACGAACACTACACTGTTTGTGCACTACACGGAATTTTACTGTCCGGCAGTCCGATTTTTTACGGTCCGATATGACACGCCATAAATGTTTATACGTTTTTTTTTTATTTTTTTTTTGTGTTTTTGTTTGTCCACTGTGCGTAATTTTACCGTTCGACATTTTTCTTTTCCCCATTCCAAACCGTTTTTAAAAAAATCGTAAGTAGCTGTAGAGTGTAGACATCCGATAGTAGTTAAAATGAATTATTTCGTCCTGCCTCAATTTATTGTGGTTTATGTAAAATGACCCTGTCAGGTACCTTTCACTTATAAGGGGATGAACCCAAAATTCGTTTTACACGACTGCCCAAAAAAAGGAGTGTTATTGTCTTCTACGTCTTCGCACGCAGAGTAATAAAGCAAGCAACTGCCGACGTTCCAAGAAACTCATCGTTCTTAGCGTAATTAATTACGCGTGGCGTGTAGTTTCAAAGAGAGCTATGATAAATTGCGCTTCTTCTTCTTAGCGTGTCGATGGCAAATTTTTAATTAAATATGTTTGGCCTAAAATTCAGCTATGCGAACTCCGCTCGCTGTAGCAGTCATAAGATCGTCAAGTGCGCAGGTGTTAGGGCATAAATTGCGCTGCACCGAATCGAGTAATAATCACGGACAAGCGCACAAGCCAATCATCCGTTTTTTTCATGCCACATCGGACCGAAAAAAATCGGACTGCCGGACAGTAAAATTCCGTGTAGTGCACAAACACCCTAAGCCCGCAGTTACTTATTCCTAACCTTTGGTTGGTTGAAATTCAAATAATTTATTTCAATTGGACCAATAAAAGGGCCTTTTGAAAATCAACCTGACCCCAGTGATCCCTGTTCCCCCCACATGCTTAGGTAGGGAGTGTCAAGGGCAAATGTGACTTGTTGCAGAAAGGACGTTTATTTGATTTTCTTCTTCATCGTCGTGTCAATGATTCTATTTTTTGTTAGATGAGCTTCGACCAGATCTCTGCCACATCGACGGCGTCATCAGTGGCTTCGGGCAGATACCTCAAAGTGCAGGCGGAGTTGCACAAATAGCAGTAGGTGAACAATGTTTGTGTGGCTCCGCAGTCACAGTTTTTCCTAGGACTAACCTAACAAGCAATTTAGGGCCGAGTAGTTTTTTATTTCGTAAAGAATATATTGCGAGTGCCTCGTTGGTTTAATGGGCGCACTAAACCAGTGAGGCACACGTTATGCTGCTACTAACTGTGATAGTCTGAATTCGATTCCCGGGTCGGGCAGTTTTATTGAATATTAGCTGTTACCTCCGACCTTAGTCCGCATGAAATTATTATAAAAATACTATTTTCCCCGTTTTGCAACAATTTTCATTGACGCTCCGCTCCTTTTGGCCGTAGCGTGATCTTATAACCTATAGCCTTCCTCAATAAATGGGCTATACAACACTAAAAGAATTTTTCAATTCGAACCAGTAGTTCCTAAGATTAGCGCGTTCAACCAAACAAACTCTTCAGCTTTATAATATTATAGTATAGAAGTATAGATTTCCACCAGAAATTTGTTGGCAGAAGCCTGACGTACCCGATGGATTTGTATCCGGTTGATGGCAATAGGCTCACGCCCCGTAACATGGAACTTGGAACTGTAAAATGTGAGTGGAGAACAGGATACCTGTTTTTTGTTTTTTTTTTTTAGGATCAGAAATCATCAAATGACCCTCCGCTCTCTGGGCGGAGCGGAAGGGAGTGTCAGACTTGTACTGACTAAAACCCATCCATGTTCCTTCTTTGCCCTTTGTGTTCAAGGGCCGCGGTATCTCTTTCGAACAATCCCGCAGCCCTGGCAGGCATCGGCCCATGCGGACCCCTACGTGGTTGCTGACATGTCTTTGAGGCGCGCGTGGAACACGAACGCGCCGTCGACACGGCCTGTCGTCATAAGACCGCCGGACGGCGAGCTTTCGCATAACTTGCCGACAACAGGATACCTGGACAGTGCCTTCCCCTTCGGGGAATTTAAGTGACAGGTGTGATTTTAAATTATATTTAGTAGTAGCTTTTGACCGCGGCTTCGCCCGCGTGGAGTTCGGGAATTGCCCACGGGATTTTACTTCTAGGATAATAAGTAATCTATATATGTATAGTACATACATAGATTTACATGTGCTTGCTTATAACTTGCAAATATTATTTAATAGTAATATCAATTAATTTCATATGTTAAATATTGATACCTTGGTTTGAGATTGGATACCAGAGACAACAACCAATGAATCTATTTATAGACATAATACTTGTCTTCTACATAATATTTAATAGCCATCACGAAAATCGATGGAATATGCCATATTTACTGACACGTCTACTCAGAAAAATTCTACCTACTTACTAATAGGTAAATACTCCCGCGCCTCGCAAGGCCCGCGCAACACTGCGCGTCATGCGTCTACGTGAGCTTCGAAACCCTATAATTGATACACGTATCTCATTATTTTAACTGAAAAGTATGTACACAAATTTTCAAGTCGACTCTGGGAATAAAAATTTCACAGAAAATTCAACACCCCATTTCACCCTCTTCTCTTAGGGAACCGTTAAGAAAGGGTTTTTCGAAATTCCATATTTCGAAAAACCCTTTCTTAACGGTTATCTACTCTTCACAAACAATAAACCGTAAAAATTTCATGTCTCTCAGTCAGTCAGTCAGTCAATCAGTCATTCAAAGTTATAGATTATCACACTTACCTGTTGGATGGTGTGCAACGGGTGTCGCAGGTTCCTGTGGTATTTCTATAATAAATAATAAAATAATAAAATCTTTATTAACAGGTGATTGTTTAAACATCAGTATAGCCCTGGCTCTTGTACTAGGATTCCATGTATCACAAGAGCCATAAATTGATTCTTAATTTTCATTCTGTAAAGGATTAGCTCTTATTTATCTATCTATGGAAAGCAAGTTTGTAAATTAATTACAATTTATCCTGTAGTATGTTTTGTTTATAGAGCACGGCCACAGTGACTCAGGAAATATGAAACGTTACGTCATTAATTGTAAACAACATTTTATGAATTGAGAATTTGATGTTGCGAACTGTGATTTAACATGTTACAGTTAATTTAGGTGCTTAGTTTAAGTGGAGGGAAGGGATATATCGATTATTTTGGACAATATATTAAAATATACGGTGTAAACAGACCCTTCACGAAGTCGTCAACTAAGCATTCTGTACATCAAACTAAGTAATTTTACGCAAAAATTATTGCTGGGAATCGACTTTTTTTTTGTGGTGAAAAATCACGTTTTACGACTCGATGGAACGCACTCAAAGCATTGTGCTGATGGATGGATTAAATTGTACAGGGGTCGTGGAGGTGTTTAAAGTAAAAATCTTACCTTTAAAACATGTACTTAAAAAAAGACTTGTGAAAAAGTTAGGACTTTGACCCCCGATATCTCCGTAACTAGAAGCTTGGGAACCTTCTAGTTACGGAGATATCGGGATGGTCTAGAACAAAAAAAGATATCGCAAAGACGGGGAGAACAACCACCTTTCGGCTTTGTTAAGAGTTTATTTACACGCATTATAATATCGTATACACATTTACCCAAGATACCATTTTGGCGTAAAATAAATGAATATTTATTCAATACAAAACAGTAACTATGCAACTTACTCCCTATAAAACCGGCGACATTTCCCAAACACAAAAACATCAAAGTCACGGAACAAACAATATAATTCATTGTTCCAAATAAAATTACATAAGTACACAACTAAACGACACTTTTTCACAAAAAATAAACAATAAAACTGTACAACGCGTCAAAAAGTTCACTCTTATAGTAACTGAAACATTATACCAAAATATTGTGACGTATTTATTAGTCCACATTTAAATAAACGACCAGATCTGGAGACTATCCCAAATAATAATTTAATTTCGTCGTAACCAGTGTAGTTGACATTGAAAACACGAAAACTATTGTTAAACCATTTATGGTGTGCTCATTTTGATTTATTGCGTCGATTTATCCTGTTGAATTTCCGAGGATGCTCATTGTCCAGTGGAGGGGCGAATCACGTGTTGGATATAGGTTGGGTTGCGAGTTGCATGATCATTAATAACACCTTCTGCGTGTGCATACAGGGTGTAAGGGACAGCCCTCTACAAATAGACAGGGTGCATTTAGCTCCTTATTTTGAATCATATTCCAACGGAATTTTTCTCCGGATTGTTTTTTTTTACCTTTTTTCAATTACTATTCCTTTATTTTAATATAAAATTACATTCAAAGCGTGAAATCAGCTGTTCACTTCTTGCCTAGCCACAAAATTCATCGAACTCGTCGTCGCGCCTGCCGTTCGCTACTAGCGTTTTGCCACAGTAACGATACAGTACGTATGAGGAAATAAAACAAATCAAATTTATTGGATTCCCATTACATTCCTGAAATAATTTCTTGTACCGGTCATCTTAGTATGATATGTTGAATTCACCCCATCAGTTTGTGGAAGGCTGTCCCTTACACCCTGTATTTATTGTGGGTGTGATAGGCTGTTGAATTCTGCATCCATGCGAGGATCTAGTACTTGCGGAATATTACAACAAAAGTATTCATGAATACAAACACTGCACAGTATAAATTATGTAAAAGCTTTGTTGTTTGAGTAAAGCACTGCGCAAAGAAGGATGGCAACGCCTTATACAATCCGGGGACCACACTTAGAGCTCGCGTAGGTACATTCGTAAAAATACTCCCAAAAGATAGATCTCGGTGAAATTAAGATAAAGGTAATCACACCATATTTTTATAACATTAGGTTTGGCTAGAATAACATAATTTATTTCAATTAGACTTGTTTTAATTAAGCTGATTTCAGAGTGAGTCAAGCAAATGTTTTTTTTTTAAAGACGTTGCCCCACTCTAGGAATTTCTCCTGTATCGTGGGTGCGTTTACAAACACTTAAACTCACATACACAAACAGCCAGACCCGGAACAACTACCTGTAGCTCATACAATTATTTGTTCCGTGCGGGGATCGAACCCGCGACACGCGCCGTAGCAGCCAATCGCTTAGCCACTGCGCCAACCGTGCCGTCGTGCCATTTGAGGAAGAAGTGCAAACAAAATAATGTGGTCGTTCCGTTTGAACGACAATAATACTATAATGAATCATTTTGTGATCACGCTGTGACATAATGCAAATGCACTCGTGGTTTTGATAACAACAAAAATTAAGAAGATTCCTGCTGTTGAGATTTTGTTGAGTTAGACTAAAGTCTAAGTTAACCCCACCTGGGTTAGGTTAGACTAGAGTCTAAGTTAACCCCACCTGGATTTGGTTAGACTAGAGTCTAACCTAATATAGGTGGGATTAACTTAGCAACAGGTATACACACTTACACACCCCCAGCCCAGATTCAGGTTACATTGTACACTGGTCATCTCTTGGTTGCCACGGCTTATTTTAATCAATTATTTTATTTTTGAATTAGGGGCGCATAAATTGATAGCATTAAATAGTATGTTGGAGCTGCTGAAGATTGTACAACTACCTTTGCACTGTATAATTTCAATCTCTTTAGTATCATATAACCGCACAGCCCATATTGTGTGAGTACAATGTACTAGAAAGCTATCATTCGCTGGAAACCTACGTCTTTTCTTGACTTGAATGTGCCCTGGCGGTTAGGAGTATGTCATGCTCACTCAAATGTCTCGCTGATGGTGGCGCGTGTGTCGGATCATTTAGTTCCTTCAAAATGGTTGAGTTGAATGGTGCTGATACATGCGTCATGTTCGTGAACAGGCGCTGTCAGTTGTGACTGGTCATCTCTTGATTGCCACGGCTTATTTGAATTGTTTTTACTATGGACACTTTTAACGTACACATCTTGCTACATCGTTCTCACATAATGTACCATCTCAACATAAATGATGAATAACCAAGTTATTGTAAAAGTATTCTGATTTAAAAGAGTGTCCATGGAGTTTCTTGCCCGTTCTTCTCCATAGAGATCTACGTTAGGGAATGGGCAACTACAGTACTTTCACAGTTTTTATGCCTTGTGACTGGGACTATAGCTACTTTTCATTGATGTCTTTGTTTCGACAATTCAAAAGTACTTGTAAGTGGCCTATTTGAAATAAATGCTTTGATTTTGATGACGGCAGTACACTAGTACTGCTAGGTGATTGTGACTTTTGGATATTGCAAATGTGTTTTAGTACCCCAGCTAGAAGTGACGAGAAGGAACAACGTAAGGTTTTAGTCAGTAGGAGTCTGACAGACCCAATCGCTCATTCCCTGGCGGAGGACATCCACGAGGTTCGATTAAGAGTTACCGAAAACCATGAGCACCACAGTAGGTATCTCAGGCGTTGAGACCGCGTACTCCACCGAAGTAACGACGAGACGAGAACAGATGTTTTGTAAACCACCAATAGAATTTCGCTATTTACTACACTTCTCGTATCCGCTTAGCTTTAGTGGAAACAGTTGAGCAGAGAGGAGAGATGTCTCGTAATTGTTTAGACCAGCAACGAGAAGAGAAGTGGTGTACGATGAGTGAGGTGCTTTTTTTTTTTAGGATGGGAAATCATCAAATACCCCCCCCCCCCCCCCCCCTGGGCGGAGCGGAAGGGAATGTCAGACTTGTACTGACTAAAACCCATCCATGTTCCTTCTTTGCCCTTTGTGTTCCAGGGCCGCGGTATCTCTTTCGAACAGTCCCGTAACCCTGGCAGGCATCGGCCCGTGCGGACCCCTACGTGGTTGCTGACATCTCTTTGAGGCGCGCGTGGAACACGAACGCGCCGTCGACACGGCCTGTCGTCATAAGACGGCCGGGCGGCGAGCTAGCCCATAACTCGCCGTCCACAGGCCCGCGCCTACGGTGGCCGGGGGCCACCACGTGACCCCCGACGCCATGAGTGGAGTGCTTTGAGCGGCGTGCCGCTTTACACATGTCTCCTTTCCGCTTTACATATTTCCACACAACTTCGGTGGATAGACTCCGGCTTTTACGCATCTCCTCTCCTCTCCGTTTCGTACATCTCCGCTCGTGTGCGGCTTTGGGGAGTCCGGGCCTTACTGGTACATGACCGAGGGCTACATTGGTGTCACTAAATGTCAACACTTGTGTCAAGAGTCTGACAAACTTGTATAAGAACAAACTGCGATCGTGTAGGTTTTCTCTCTAAGCACGAAATCCGTAGTTTCAGCTAAATTTCCGATGTGCGGAGACGAGTCCTTAAATTTACCTGAATTTTAAGAGAAAACAGGGCCTGTAAGGTAGGTATTTGAAGAAACTATTGCCATCGCGGTGCATCATACCTGCCCCCGTAGAGTGCATAGGGACAGCTACAGCTCAGACCGATATAATCACGAAAATTTTGAAATAGATGTCTTGTATTCGATGTGCAATGAGTGGGGTGCCGTGAGCGGCGTGCTGCTTTGCACATCTTTCCTTTCCGCTTTGCACATCTCCACACAGCTTCGGTGGATAGACTCCGGCTTTTACGCATCTCCTCTCCTCTCCTTTTCGTACATCTCCGCTCGTGTGCGGTTTTGGGCAGTCCGGGCCTTACTGGTACATGACCGAGGGCTACTTTGGTGTCACTAAATGTCAAGTGTGTCAAGAGTCTGACAAACTTGTATAAGAACAAACTACGATCGTGTAGGTTTTCTCTCTAAGCACGAAATACGTCGTTATAGCCGAAGTTACGGGTGTCTGGTGTGCGAAGCCGCGTCCGTGTCCGTAAAATTTTGCGCGAGAACTTTTAGAGGGAACCGGGGCCTTTTTTTTTTCCCTCGCTATCGCACTCTACGGGGGCACGTAAAGTGCGATAGGGACAGACAAAATTTTGTCGAAATAGACGCCTGATATTCCCCTTGTTTCTCGTTGACAACTGAGCCGATTCAATTATTTATACGATTGTAAAATGAGGCATTTTGTCATTTTCTTTACTCGTTAGTTGCTGAAAAAAAAGGAAATGACAGGAACTTGTCTACAGTAGAGCTTGATTTTATGATAAAAATGATTGTTCTAGAGGCATTGTTCAGGAAGAAAAAAGGGGAATACAATTGTATGGAGAATCGGAGCCTCTGTTCCCTCTTAACTAGGCGTCTAATCTTCATATCGCTAGGAACAACAAATCATAGTCCTACCCTTGTCCCGTGTTACTTGTTATCGGCGCAACACGTTATTTTATTCCATTCTTTCGTTTCAACCGTCACGGTACCACTTACCCTTTTTTCTTTTATATCATTCCTCACAAAATCCAGCCAGCCAGGAAAAAGAATTAAAACACACAATCTGACAGCAATACTTTATTCTTGCGTTTGGAAATGTTCTTACAATCATTCTTAACCGCTAATATCATTTCTTGCCTACAACTAGAGGGATGTCGTCCCGGTATCTACTGACAAACGCAGCTCGCTTGAGCATTAATCGTTTTCTATCGTTAACACTACTAGGGCTCGTTAAATGCGCTGTTTTTGTGTACTTTTCGTGATCATAAATAAGGAGGAGCTCTTCTCTTATCTTTAGGTTAAGCCGCGCTTGGCCAGGTTGGTCCGTGGATAGGTGACCACCCATTACATGCCGATGGACTTAAGACCTTAAAAAGGTGGTTGGGACACTGGGTTGCGGAAGGCTATGAACCAGGTGTTGTGGCGCGACTTGGTCCAGGAGTGGACTGCCATAGACTGACTGTTTTTAAATATTATCCTTATTTTGATGAGATTTTAAATTGTTTTTTTTTTAATATCACAAAAGCAGCGCATATAAAAAATCCCTGAAAATTCGAAAAGTGATATTCTATCAATATTTTATTACATTTTCAGTAGTTCATCGAAATAATTAATATCTATTCGGAATTAAATATTTTTAATTAATTATTATTAGTGATGTGTGATGTATAACGACGTGAAATTGTATTTACGGTTTTTACAAATACTAGTACGTTAGCCGGTTTTTTTTACTGTTTTCATACTGGTTTTCTGGTCTCTGATTGGCTAGTGCGTCCTTATTTATTTAATTTTAAATATCTCCTCGCTATCCACCAAACATGAGACATAAAAAAATTACAACCTAATAATGTTCTTCAAATCTTTGATTAAACTTGAAATACAAATTGAAAACTTCAAAAATTCTTAATAATTACAATAAAAAGCTTTTTTCAACCTGTCTGTAGCTTTCTTTGAGAAAGATAATAAAATTTCGCGTCTAATATAATTTTACTTAATTTTTTACAGCGAATCTTACATACAAACTAAGGGACAGACTGGTCTTATTATACTATCAATATTATACAGGTAACGGCTAGCCCACCGATTGATCGGGTGAAATTAACAAAAAAAAAAAATACTTATTAAGAAATAAATAATTTCTCAAAAAATTGTACTCATGATAAATATTTTCTAAACTAAAATACCAATAAAACAGGCTTACAAAATAATCTTTTAAAACAAATATGGCTACCGCTGCCAAAAAATCTTGAAATTCAAAGCAAAATATAAGTTCGTACTTACATGTTAAAATATAAGCACCCGACAATCAGCTTTAATACCTACAATTATGCTTAAAATGCCCAAAATAATGGCCAGTCTGGCCCAAATAACACAGAGCCCAACAGCTGTGCGTCGTACGCGTGAAACTAATATCATAAGTACTACGGTTAATAACTGTGACTAGCATCGGGGTCCTAGTACTTAAACAGGCAGCAAATACCTTGAAAAAACAAAATGGCGCTGATTACACAAAGGGCTAGACAAAATGGCGTTGTATCAAAGATGACATTAGGTTTACGGTACTTTGTCATTCTGTTGAAAATTGTTGCAGAAATACAAACCATTTTGAAAACGATTGTTATCATGGTTATCCAGATCTCCCGTCTAAATTGTATCTTTATGGAAACGGGCCCCGCGCACCATATTATAATTTTTGCCCATATTCAAGATATTTGCTGGCTATTGTAGGTACTTCAGTAGGTATCGAACATTATATTCATGATTTTGATTGAATTAAATATGTAGTAGAAACTGAGAGTACTGACTGAAAATGAATGTGGATATTTACCAATAGACTGGCTGCCAGATTAAGTAATATTTTGGTAGATTTAACAATTTATTGGTAGATTTAACAGAGTATTGGTAGATTTAACAGAGTATTGGTAGATTTATCAGAGTATTGGTTTATTTAACAAATGTCTTGGTGGATTTACCGATGTATTGGTATATTTTGCCGATACATTTATAAAATAACTGATATATTGATAGATAAACAGATTGGAACCTGTGATTGGCCACTATTTAATTTACACAAGATCGGTTTTGTCTCAAATGGTCAAAAATAAAACAGAGTCCAGAGGACCAATTGGTCCGTTTAGTAACGAAACAAGATACTTAAGAATATGCATGAATTCAGTCAGTACTAACAGCTGTTCAAACACTTTATTAAACGCACCGTCTACAAATTAATAATGAATTATCAACATTTTCGTATTATGTCATAGATTGAATCTACGTTTTATAGTGCATGGACACTAGATCGAGATTAACAGTGGTTCATAAAATCGTTCTGATCATGGATGGATAAGAGGGGCGAGTAGGTCACAATTTTAAGTAGATTTTTTTCAATTCGTTTTACGAAATCAAATGATTTGGGTATGTAACCAGTAGGTAACTAGGTACACAGAAAACAGTTCATTTGATTCATTTAGTTGCTGGATCGAGGACATTTGAATCATTGCTACGGGATTAGTCGAGCTTCATAGCCTCGGCACTCTGGTGATCACTACTGTTGTTTCTGGCGTTGGGGATAGTGTGTCGGGATTGCCCCAATAAATTTCATGATGAAAAACGGGTCGTATTCTTTTGGGTGGTAATTGTTTGACAGGAACTAGTGTCTGATTTCATTGTTTCAGGACCCAGATTTTGATTTCGTAAAACTCATTGGCAAAAAATGCAATAGCTTTTGTCCAAGACAATTTTTAATGAATCTCATACCAACTCCTAATACATCCATGATCTCTACCCAAGTTTCACTTCCTCAACATTCTCTTTTAATCCTTACCTACCAATATCTTAGTAATCCAGTTTAATTTTGCCAATACTTAAAGCCATCCTACTTACGAACACATCCAAATATTTTATCTAATTTTTCCTTATTTTAATTCTTTTCCAAAAATACTGCTGTTATGCCTATTTCTCTGGTCATTTTAATTCAAAGCTCTTTCATGTTTTTTGTATCTCTATTCCATTCTTTTTCAATGAATTCGATGATATTATCAATCTTAGTTTAAGTTTGATTGATGGATTGACAGTTTCTAGATGTATGTTTTAAATATATATCGTTCGTCGTGAATATAATAATGGTTTAAAAATACCCTTAAAGAAGCCGAAAGGCATTTGTTCTCCCCGTCCGTCATTGCGATCAATTTTTTGTTCTAACCCGTACCTGGGAACCTTCTAGTTACGGAGATAATGAAAAAAAAAAACTAGACCCCAAGTTCCAACATTTTACATTTTTTTTTTACTTCACTTACAACTACTTAATTTGATGCTCAGTATGCTTGGTTGACGGCTTCGTGAAGGGTCCGTTTACACCTTACGTATGTTATATATATATTTTACATTGATACGTTATGCTATATAATTTTGAAATAACTGAGTTTAAAACTTCACTCCTTACTTAAAACTTGAACCATAATCTCGATCTTGCTGAAATTAGTGACGATTTTATTAAACCTAGTTTTACCTAAAGTAAAGGCTACACGAAGACCGCAAGATGACATTATTTTTATTAAAAAAGTCTGTGTGCATGAAATTTTAACAATTTGATAAACATCGTCAACAATTTTACAATTATACAGGGCCGGGGTGATGAAGGGTAAATTTATATCGAAGGGTAAACATGATACTGCATTTACCCTAACTATGATAATAGTGTTTAACGGTATTCAGGCAATACATATTTGATTTGGTATTCTTAAAGTTATGATGGGTCAAATTTATATTGAAGGGTAAACATGATACTGAGTTTACCCTAACCATGATAATAATGTTTAAAGATATTCTGGCAATACATATTTGATTTGGTATTCTTACAGTTATGGATGGGTCAATCGAGACTTATATTATATTATTTTATAATAATATTACGTAAGTTACAATTTGACATCAGTGACTTATCCAGTGATTAGAAAATATAATTTGAGAATATCTACTTCGAGTTCCATTTTTTGTGAAAGTATAGTTTGTTTTACATACATTCTTCTTGTAATATTTTAACAATTTTTACCGGCCCTGCCTTATACCTAAACGAATGGAAAACATTGACCAGACTGTATTTATTAAGATACACATGAAATAATAATGGTAATAGTTCTTCATATTGTCTGGGCAATGACGCATTTTTTAAATATATTTAGTTTAGATTTAATACAATAAATTAACCGCCCAACACTTATATTATTACTGCAATACAATCAACACGAATTTTGGCGGTTTCAAATTATCTAATAGGAAACAAAAGAATATTTCAAAAGTAACGGTCATTCGTCGACTACATCCATTTTGAAAGTGGTCGGCTTTCGACCAATGGGCTTCATCGCTAGTCTACGAACGGTTGCTTTTGTGCAATTTGTATTTAGAATTTCCTCGTCACTACTGCTTGAGTCGTCGAAGCGGCCGGTCGTGCGTATGTTGTCGTCTGATTCCGAGGACTGTGAATAATAAAGAATCTGAATTATTTACATGTTTTTCTTACATGGAAAGTAAAAAGTATGAATTGAAAATTCTAATGAATATAGTTATTCTAATGTGCTTCTAATATATGCAGTTTGATGAAAACTGGTGTGTATGTGCTATGTTAATTAATGATTAGATATGTGCTTCTGTGTGCAATCTGTAAATACATGATGCGATCATCAAAATATAATAATTACATAATATAGTTTTATTATAAACTTAGTTGCGTACTCTAAAAGCAAAATGTCAACAAAAAATACATCCTATAATGAACAGCTCGGCATAATTGATACAAAATAAATATACACATTACTACCATACATAATATTGAAAACAGTGGTTGTTAATTACGAAATAACAGATACATAATTCAGGAATAATAAAATATTTGCTGTAAAGACTGTTTAAATGAAAGAGTTAAAGAACCAAACATCATGCGAAGCGGAGGACCCATTCACCAGACAGATCTATCGTCAGATATATATTTGTCTACCGAGCTAAAATATTATAAAAATACTATGTATAAAGATGAGTTTTGCTAAAATATGACAACCCACAATGTCTTATTCATCATCTGGCTAGCCTTTTCCCAACTATGTTGGGGTTGGCTTCCAGTCTTAGCGACTGCCCTCTGACCTCCACAACCCAGTTAGTACTGGGTACTACGATACCCCTTGGTAAGACTGGTTGTCAGACTTTCGGACACTGACTACCTGTAACGACTGTCAAAGATCTAACTCAGAACCTCTTATTAATTCAGGTAAATACGTTAAACTAATCCCACATTCTTAATAAAGATATGCTTGGAACAGATTTTAAATAAATCAGCGATATACAGAATGTATGGGTAGTCGCTCCATGTAAAATAGTGGTATTCAGCGGCATCCGGTTAGGATGGAAGCCGACCCCAACATAGTTGGAAAAAGGCTAGGCAGATGATATAGCATGTGTTTTTAAAGGTACTGACCATCCAAACAATTACAAAAAGACATATACTTTAATAATAATAACATGGTATCCCACATGACGAGAACCTCGTGAAAGCCGAGAAAGAGAAACAAATAAAAAATCTCGACTTGGCACACGAGGTTGTCGACATGTGGAATGTGAACTCGGCTATCATTGTGCCGATCGTCGTGACGTCCAATGGTCTTATAGCCAAGAACCACAACGACCATCTTTCGAAGGCAGTACTCCTCGATACGGCTCGCATTGTGAGGAGGTTCCTGTCTCTGGAGCCCTAACCACCGGTAGCTTGGACAATGCTCCCGACACCGGCGGACCACTATTTTTTTATATTTTTAAATGTTTTTTATATGTTTTTTTAAGTATGTAAGAAAATAAATAAATATGGTGTATTTTGGCAGAACTAAAATCTTAGGGGCAGTTTTTTTTTGTAGATTTATCTGACGATAGATACGGCTAAAGCTGAAGCGAGTTAGAAAAGACACGAACATTTATTTCTTGGGACGTCCGCGTGCGATCACCTCAGGCAGGCGCTTGTTGGGCCTCTCGTCGCTGCTGTCCACGCTCTAGAGTTGGATTGAACATATTTACAAACACATCAACTTAGTACTGCGTAATGAGGTTAATTTTGAATAAGAACTACCTATCAAGAAGACTAGAGTAGATTAATTTGGCCTATACAAAAAATAGATGATCTGAAACCGATTAACACGCATTTAACTTTTATTCTAATGGAGTAGACCAAGATGGCATTCTTGGCAATCCTCCGACATCAATACATTCTAATAAAGTGAACGTAAATAATAATTCATCTTCAAAAAATACAAATTGTTCTGACTTTTATAAGAGCTATTTTGAAGGTCATTTGTTATTTTTTTATATTGCCTTCTTTTTGTTTGATCAACACGCATTTATCCTAAAACATACATAAAATGTAGTCTAAAACAAAAGAATCTTCCTTTAAATACTTACACTTCTAAAAATTTGAAAAACGAATTAACTGAAATCCCAAACCAAATGAAACAGAAAGAAATGTTAGTAGGCTCAAAGACTGGCTGTTGAATAATAATTAATTATCTATGCTAATATTATAAAGAGGTCGAATATGTAAGTTTGGATGCAGGGGGTAATCTTCGGAACTAATGAACTGATTCCGGAAATTCTCTCATAAATATTTACAGCGTTCCCGTGGGATAATCCAAGACACGAGGGAAACCGCGGAGAAATATTGGTTTTAAAAATAAGTCATACCTTAATACAAGGTGGAAAGGACACCGACGCTAAAACGGTTACCACGTATTCATTACATCATTCTAAACACCACCACAAAGAATTTTGTCATCGGCAAGTAAAAAAAAATCAGCTTTTCCATACATTTTGACCGTCTAGGTATTGCAGTTTTGTAGGAAATAGCTGTTTTTTTTAATGACCGACGAAAAATCTCTGTGTCAGAATGATGTAATACATACAAGGTAACCGTTTCAGTGTTGGTGTCCCTTCCACCCTGTATACTTCAAAGGTGTGCTATATCTTTGCTATTTAACTTGACAATTCTGGCAGTTTTTTTTGTGATTACCATTCTACAGCCCTCTTGAATTATAAACTCTCACTACCAAAAACATCTAACCAGTCCAGTCTCAGAACCTCTTAAGCCACAATGATCTTACATCAAAGTCTCCGATAGTGAACCGGGTGCCGGCCGCCTCAGCCACCAGCTGCGCGGGCGCAGGCGGGGCGTTCTCGGGAGACAGCACCTTACACGCGCGACACGATTACACATGAATGTATGTACATTAGCACGATTGTGTTACGATGGTACAAGCAGAGGCAAACATGTATATTAGCTTAATTCCAATACGATTATCAATATATCGACAAATACAACGTTCAGGGACCTTACTATGACGTCTTAAAGCAGGAGTAATTCCAGTGTGAGAAAGAGACAGTGCTATACAGGTCGTTTAGCGCCATCTCTTTTCCACACTGGAATTACTCGCGCTTTAAGACGTTATGTTAGGCCACCCGCTCAGCGGAGAAAGTTGACAATCCAATAATTGGGCTTGCTCCTCATGTACCAGCACGGAATCGCATTTTTCCATACTATCCTTTACTGTCACTTAGAATCGTCATTTTCAACTGTCCACCGGACTGCTATCGCACGCAGCAGCATCGACGATGCGCTCGGCAGCATGCTTTGTTTCTCGCTCTGGCAAATAACAGTTTTGAGCGAAAGAAAAGGATAGATGCGATTCCGTGCTGATGCGAAGTGAGGCACAATCCCTAGGGACTAACCACACTTATTCAGCTCTGTTCAGCTTTTTTCCATAGAAAACAACGATTTTGTATGGAGATGCGTCCGTTCAGCTTTCCGCGTCTATTCAGATGCGTACGCATCTCCATACAAAATCGTTGTTTTCTATGGACAAAAGCTGAACAGAGCTGAATAAGTGTGGTTAGTTCCTTATTCGCCTATTGTCCCTAGAGCACTGCCACCGTCAATAATATGAGGTACTTTCGATATATGGGTGATGGCAGATACTGTATGCCACGATTTAAATAAATAGTTTAACAGAAAAGGTCTATTTAAATTAACGAATTTAAATAGACCTTTAAACGTAAACAATAAACGTAATATTGACGAACATACTTTTGCTATTGACTGTAAGAATGGGATAGTCAGGACTACACGAAGGATAGGTTAAGAGGGTCAGAGGACCAGTATTGAAATAAACACCCTTTGACTTGCCCAGCAGTTCATTGCTGACCAACAGTTATAGGATCAATGTAAGGAAAAGGATTAATATTACGGAAAAAAACCAATTGGTAACGTTAAGGAAGAATCTAAAACAAATTAAGTATTGAAGTATTAACATTACCTTAAACTAAATTATATGATTTTCAAAATCATTAGGGTAATTTGAGTATTAGGGTAAAATAAAAGGAAGGGTAAATATGATATTACAGAGGAAAAGTAATACGGTTAAGGTCCTTCCCGTACTACGCCAAAACAAGATTAAAAAAAATTAAAATATTGCCTACATCTTTTTTGAACTGTTATTTACATGTAAGCAAATGATTGGATGTCCCCTAGCTTGTATGAAAATTAGCCATAAATATAACAGTTATCCCACATTTTAATAAATAGATTTCTATGTTAAATAATGGATTAAAAATTAAGTTTGATGTTATTCGAGCAATGTTCAAGCCAATTCACCTTAGTCATAGAAAACACATGACAACCGTGCATAAAGCCCAAAGGTAGAGTTTTAATAGGATATAATAAGATAATAATGGATGTAAAAAGACCCTTAACAAGCACTTAAAAAGCACTGGTTCTCCCCATCACAGCGATATTTTTTTTGCTGTGGACCATACCTGTACGCGTTGCATGACCACCGTAGAAACGAGTTTTGTCGAAGGCAGAATCGACAAAATGACAGATTTCTTTTGTTAATCTTGTTTAACCATGTTTTGTTAGTTATTTTGTAGTGTATCTATTTAATAGATATGGAAACACTGTCTCACAACCACAAGTAGTCAAGGTAGCTGTCACTAATGTCAACTGTGTGTCACCATGAACGGCGGGAAGTTGAAAGGTGAAGCGTACTCTGAACTGGGGGCTTGGTGGTGTGGTGAGTCTGTGATATAGTTAGTAAATTGTGTTGTCAACCTATTAGCTCTGCTACACCTAGGAACCTAGTTTCGAAGATATTGGAGCTCACAGTTCCACCCACAGATATAGATAGACCTAGATAACGCGAGAGCAACTACTTCGCGTGCCATATTATTATGTAGCTTACGTACAAATGGCGGGGGTAGGACGAGGGGGGCGCCGTCCGCGGCGGCGTCTTTGAATCGATTTGATTTTCCCATCACTAAATAGTGCTTGTGACGTCATAATAGGTAGTCAAAAAATAGCACGCTTGGTTTTCATACAGATCGTGATACTTGCGTTATCTAGGTCTATCTATATCTGTGGTTCCACCTTTTTCAACTTTTTTTTCGTGAAATATAACTTGACTTAAATAAAATACCTCCATGACCCCTGTACTATTCAATGCATCCACCAGCACTATGTTTTGAGTGCGTTACATTGAGTTCTACTGTAAACCGTAATTTTTCACCCCAAAAAAGTCGTTTCCCAGCAATATTTTTAGCGTAGAGTTACTTAGTTTGATGTACAGAGTGCTTGATTGACGGCTTCGTGAAGGGTCCGTTAACACCTTGTATAATTCATAAGTCCAAATCCGAGTTTAGCTGTCGCTTATACAGTCAACCGCAAATCAGTTTATTACCAAATTGACACCATAAGCGGTTGGCCTTATGAGAGGGCTTGTGTAGGTGAGTAGATCTCACCTAAAGCCGCGTTGACACGATCAGAGTCTGCTCGGACCGAATGGACTCGGATACCTACTCGGACGCAACTCGTATTGTGGCAACGCATACCAACCCATCCGAGTGCGCCCGGGTTATGGGTTGCCACAATACGAGTTGCGTCCGAGTAGGTGCCTATCCGAATCCACTCGGTCCGAGCAGACTCTGATCGTGTAAACGCGACATAAGCAAGCCGTCAAATGATTTAGTTCTCATAATTTTTCTTTTTGGCTGCAGTCCCCAGCGTCGATTTTTATGCACAGTTGTCATTTTTGAAAAACGTATGGATAAAATTAAGAATCTGTTCAAATATACCATGGTCTTCATTATGAAACTGTCCTAATAGAATACTATTCGTTTTAAAACATTCATTGATTAGATCTTTCAATCTTATAAGGAGACTATACTACAATAGAAGTTTTTTTTCTGTGTGCTAACTAGATTCTTAATTACCAATCCTCCCAATAAATTACTCATCCATTTATCTATGAACCCCTCACCCAAATTATCTTAAATATCTACCCAAACCAGACCCAAAAAATCATATACATTATCTACCCAAGAAGCTTACCATGGCCTCTTATATCAGTTGTGTTTTAATCATACTTCAGTGTGCGAAAGAGACGGAGCTAGAAGTCCTGTATAGCTATCCCTTTCCCACACTGGACTGCTATAAGAGGTGGCCAATATAAAGCCAAAGAGAAATTCCACTTACATCCTGATCACTCATCATCTCCTTAGTCGATACAGTGGTCTCGATCCTCCTGATGGAACCCTGGTGGATGTCCACGTCGAAGGCAAGACACTGGAAGCGACGCAGTAGCAGTACAGCAGGGATCGGGAGTACGCCAGCCATTATCATCAGCACAGCGATCACCAGGACCCAGGTTGGGTATTGGGTCTTGATTACGCGGCCCTGTAAGAGAAATAAATAAATATTAAATATGTTTTAATTTTTTTATTAATAGGTTGCCTACATTTCATCTGCATGCGTTTTGTAAGGGATTTCATAATTTTTAGGGCTCCGGAAACTATGCGAATGTGGAACCCCAACACATGATATGACACACTCTCCTGCACGTGTCGTGCACAACTAATAGCCCACCAGGACTTGATTGAGGCAAATGTATTTTCTATTGCTGCTGTAACAACAAAAAACAAAAATAAATAAAAAATGAAAGGGGCTCCCCTACTACGATGGTACGGAACCCTTCATGCGCGAGTCCGACTTGCATTTGGCCGGTTTTTTTATTAATAAGTTTTGCCTGCACTTCATCTGCATGCGTTTTATAATGATTCATATTTTTAAACAAATATCCCCCCGTGTCCAGCCAGTCCTGGAATATGTACTGCAGGACTTGCCCTGGCGGTCGACCGCTTTTCAACCTTTTAACTGCCGCCGCCGGCACGCAGCCGCGGCGGCGGCGGGCCGGGCCCTCACAATTATTCAGAATTACAAAAAATAAATAAAAAATAAACTTAACTATAGTCAAAACTGATTCATAGTCACTAACTCAGTGAATACCTAAGAGCTCATCATTACATAAGGTTTGTCACACACAACAGTTACATTAAAACAAAACAAATTAGTGGCCATTTTCACATCTTGCATAAGGGTGAAAAGTGGCAGACCGTCAGTGAAGTCGGTTTTACAAACAGGAACTGATTGACACTACTGAAAATGCCAAACTCGTCACCAAATTTTGGGCCCATTCAATTTTGATTGCCATCGACAAGAAGATAGACACATATACACGAAATGAAAAGTAGTCTTTAAGTAAGTACAAGTCTTTAGGTTGCAGAATACCTATTAATCGAATAATGGGTGTAGTGCCGTTATGAGGTGTTTATAAGTACTAAGTTACAAGTTTTTAGGATAACGAAAGAAAGATCATCATCATCATTCTCCTGCCCTTCTTTTCTCTTACCCCAATTTATTTGCATACAGAATATTGGGGTATCGTATTACCCTGTATTAACTGGGTTGTGGAGATCAGATAGGCAGTTGCTCCAAGTAAAATACTGGTATACAGCTGCATCCGGTTAGACTGGAAGCCGACCCTAACATAGTTGGGAAAAGGCTAAGTAATATTGCCAAATTAATCAAAACGGCGAAATATTTGACAGCTATTTGCGACGTTGCCCACTCTCTGTATAAACACTCTTAATATACTATAAACTTGAGAGAAACTTGATTTCTTAACGATCGGCTAGGAGAAATCTGTGGCATAGGATTTAGGACCTAAACAACATACATATTACGTTCATGCTCGTTTTCGCAAACACTAAGCACCACATGAAAGCCTTAAAATTATTGTACTGTTTAAATTTCAACTGTCGTCGCCGAGTCGACAGTCGAAAATCCAATATTACGTACAATTAGGTGTCATTTACATGTAGTTAGTACGGCACAAATATAGGTGTGTTAATGACGTAATAATAAAATACCTTTATATTTATGAAGTAAATAATTGTTACAGAATAACTATAATATGCAAAAACAATATGGAATTACATCATGTATTTTAATTAAACAAACAACAGAATACGCCAGGTGTGGTGTTTATTATAAAAATAAATTACTATGACCATGTTTTTTAAGGACCAATTAAAAGGCTTGCTTATTTATCTATCTACATGTTAATAACAAAGAAATAATGTTATCGCTTTTTGTCTTTATGATACCTTTATTTATTTTCTTTACATATAGTTTACATTTTTAAATATTTCTATACAAGTAATATACAGAAATATAAAAAATAGTAGCCCACCGGCATCGAGAACAGGGTCCGAGCTACCGGTACGCACCGTGTCCAGAAGTACTGCTTTATGAATCAAGCCCTTGATCCAGCTGCCAATCGATAGCCTTTTCAGAAGTTGGTCGAGGGTATTGGCTATTAAGCCATTGGCCGACACGACTATCGGCAGAATAACTGCTGTACTCACGTCCCACATGTCGACAACCTCGCGAGCCAGATCAAGATATTTGAATAGTTTATCTTTCTCTGCGAGGTTCTCGTCATGCGGAACCGTTATATCAACAATCATTGCGCGACGCTCCAATCGATCTATCACCACAATGTCAGGCTTATTGGCAACAATAGTCTTGTCAATGACTTTTTTATTTATAGTTATTTGGAATGAAAATATGAAATGATTAGTGATTACTATGTTCTTGTCATTTATTTATCTGCAACTAGTGCCTTTCTCTACACTTCGGTTTTTACAACTTGACAAAACATAGAGATTTCTGTGCTCAACATCAATGATATTATAAAAAGAGATAGATATCGGACTAGCGCGCGCAAATTGTTGCAGACGAATTCAGACAATTGTCGTAATTTAAGTATTTCAAGCGCAATAGCTATCTCTTTTTGTATCATACCGAATCTTACGTTCCGTATTATCTATCGCAGTCGTAACAACGCAACTATATTTGAACGCCTCTCAGTATGAACGTAGCGTATCTTTCTATAGAATATCATTGGCTCAACATACATAAACTTACGCCTTTTTCCGATGGGGGTAGGCAGAAATCACAGAACGTCACCTGCTACGATCCTTACGTACTCCTTGCGCTTTTTTACGCGTGTGAATATTGTAGGTTTTGTAGATTCCCAGCTGCTTGTTAACTTTGTATCTTGTTATACATCTTTTGTGTAGTAAGCAACGACTTATTGTCGGGCCTACGCTATATGCTCATACTTAAGTACAAGTACTGGAACATGATAATATTGTAATACCAAATGATTTGAAAAGAGTAACCATGGAGTTTCTTGCCGGTTTTTCTCCATAGGAAACGACCAACCCGAACCGTGTACCTTTTTATCGACGTTTTATAAGCGCTCATCTAGGCCTATGTGAATTAATATATTTAATTTGATAGATCCTGGCAAAGAATATACTCTTTTTTTTCTCACACATACACACCAACATTTCCACACTAACGAAGTAGTGAGCAATAGCTAGCTTACTATAAAATATCAAACAAAAACTATCTACTTATCGTTTATTTATTAATTATCTACAATATATAAACAAAAACAATCAATGTTAGTAAGTGTTTATAAAAGAAAATATTTATGTTATTGGTGTTTCAGGTGTTTGTAACATTATTAATGTCAAGAAGCTGATTACCATCCGACTAGCTTTTCGTAACCACCAGAAACTGTTTCAGACCATCAAAGAGAACAACAACATCATGGCACCAACATCGTTATCGCGAAATTTATACTAATACTAGCTGTGCCCCGCAACGTTCGTCCCAGTGGAATTAGCGGTGTGAAATATACTTTACGACCTATTTTCATACCTAACAAATTTACATAAAAAATTTCATAAAAATCGGTCGAGCCGTTTCGGAGGAGCGCTACCACAAAGGTAGCACAATGCCAACATTTTGAAACCACCATATATTTACATGCCAACAATCGCATATTGACAAAAAATCGCAGTATGCCTACTTCAGATATTGTCAGTACTTTTTATATGTAAGTGGTCTACAATATGTACAGTCAAGACAAAATTTGTTTTACTTTGCGTGTTTCGTAAATATAAGTATATAACAAAAAATATAAATATAGGTACATCCCGTTTGGTTACTTTCCCGTTTCGACACTCGTGACCTCAAGAGATGAGGTCGACGATGGAACAAGCTAACCCAAAAGAAGCCTATTAACTCGCGACTTAAATAGATTAGGGTCATATGAACTTGGGAACTTGGGAACACTGACGCAGGCGGGGAATTCCACTCCTTGGCTGTGCGCATAATAAAAGATGTAGCAAAGCGCTTCGTGCGAATGTGTGGAATATCGACAAGGTATGGGTGATAACCTGCAGTACTACTGGACTCCCGATGGAAGAAGGGAGATGGTGGAATAAGCTCGTGGAGCTCTGGGGCGCACTCACTCACTTGCAAAACAAGTGAAAAAAAGTCCCCTTTCGTAACTATTTTAATCTTCATACATTGATTCCCGTTTCGTCAACCATAAATTTCAACAGTTTACGGTACAGTCAGCTCCCAAAGTTACAAGGAAGCCTCAATGGTAAAATTAAATGGGTGGGTACAAACAAATTAAAAATAAAATCAATCGGTCATTTTACTAGTATGTTTTTTTTATTTTTTATTTTAAAAACGTTGCCCCCCCCACACTAGGAATTTCTCCTGTATCGTGGGTGCGTTTACACACATTTAAATTCACATACACAAACAGCCACATGTATATTAAATAAAAGTTGCAACTTCCTGCAAGTGCATAATGCCAGTTATAAAATAAAATCTCCGAATTGGATGATTGGATGATTTGTCTTTATTATTTTATTTAAAAATCATTGTCCATGCCAGTAACGTTAAATTTAATACCTACTGATGTAACTCCTGTAGGTGGAAGTCTAATTAGTAAGAAATATTTTCCGTTAGAATGTACTAAAGCAGACATAATGTTATCGTCAGATTAAAATTGTCATAAAGTTGGCAAACTGCGATAAACTGTAACTGGGACAAAAATTAAAAAGTAGGCATCGTGCGTATGGTGGTTTCAAAATGTTGGCATTGTGCTACCAGTTACTTGAAAGTACAAAAAAGTAGTCAAAGCGTGAAAGTAGGCATTGTGCTACGAAATCCTTTATTTGTATCTAATATTAATTTAGTTTCGCGTAGTGGGCCTAAAGTACCTAATATACAAAATACATAAATTAGTTTAGGTACCTATGGTTCAATGGAAAATTTTGCAAAACAAAAGGAAATGCAAATTAACCGAAATGTAGCCCACAGCGTAGTGACAAGTTGAGTCATAAATGTAAAATGACTTGCGAAATAACACAACATATTTTGCTATAACTAGTGCGCAGTATTTTTCATACATTTATTTAATTACCTATGGTTTTAGTTAGAGATAGTCGCTATTTTACGTTTCGATGCAGGGTTTTTCCATCATTATTATAACCCGACTATTATATTTTAAATCTGCTCAAAGGACCAACATTATCACTAATATTGTTCACCTATACATAGATTCAACATGAACCAAATATTCTGTATGATTAATTGTAACGAAAAAAAAACTTAAAATTGTATCGTTAGGAACTAGGAGAATCGGTTCTCCAGCCTGCATGCCAGAACCGGTATAAAAATCTGGTACCGCATACGGTTCTGCGGCATGCCATAATTACAGCCCACTAGCCAATAGAGAGTAGGCCTGTGGCTGTGTCCCAGCAGTGGGAACATTATAGACCGATTTATCATCATCTTCCTGCCCTTGTCCCATGTAACGGTATCCTATTACTAAGCCTGCGCTGTCCGTCTGTCTGTAAGCGAGCTCTCATGATTCCTAATAGGTATACAGTTGAAATTTTCACAGAATGTGTATTTCTGTTGCCGCTATAACAACAAATAATAAAAATTAACTCGCACTTGGTCGGTTTTTTGTTCTTCCATTCTCCCCCTGTCAATCGTCACGCTATCCTTTTTCCTTCATATCATTCCTCACACAATCCATCCATCTTTTCTTTGGTCTTCCTCTCCCTCTCCATCCGTCAACAATTATATTCATATAGACCGATTAAGCTATTATATATTTTGTATTGTGGCACAGTTAGTAATGTTTGTCGACGCACATATTATCGAAGAAACACTCATACGTGTGACTCACAGATGAAGTCTCGTTGAGGAAAACTATGGCATAAATGAACGCACGGTTCCGTCTAACAGATTTTTATGAATAGATCCACCTTTCTCACAGAGACCTGTTTCAGTTGTTGGAACATTATTGATGGAAAATGTTAAGGTGGAAGCACCAGGGTAGCTCACGAAACTTTCGCGAAGTGGACGCCTTTTGGGTGAAATGATACTGATGATGATGAGGCGATTTGCTGAAGCAAAGCCGTCTGTCGTAGTTTAAGAATTAGTACTATTTTCAAGTGCCAAGAGCTTGCTCTAAATGCTCAATTGCTGCTTTAAATTTAGCCTAGTTCAAAATGTACACGAGCACGTTTCCAATTACAAAACAAATATAAATATTCCCGAACAATAAACCCGTGATTACTAATGATTGTTACCGGAAAACCACAAAATATACCTACTGAGAACAGGTTGCAAGAAAAAATCATGACGTGCCAGGTGTTACCCACAGAGGGTACCTACGTGCAATGTAGCTAAGTACAGTTACGAGAAATAAAATATACAACATTAGTTTTAGTATATGCGAAACCTGAAACACGTGTCTAGTATTTTTATGTAAAGAATCTATGTCCAAAGTTTCAAAACTGTATCATGAAAAATATAAGCTTGTTCTGTTACCTGGTTGTCCGCAAAAAAACGTGGTCACCACGCAGCACGCCCGCGCGCGCGCCTCCAGCGTCGTCTTGAGCCCATTGCTAATAATAATTTGGCAGTAGGTACCTAAATGATTGCGATAGGTACTTAATGTCGCGCGATATCCAACTTCTAACTTTTTGAAATATTTTTGGGACAAAATATAACATGGGTTGAAAACTATTGGAATCGATTCAGTTACTTATTCTGAACAAACTATATTCAGGTTTCGCAAATACTAAAAATAATGTTGTAAAGGGTGGAAGGGACACCGACGCACAAACTCCGATTCAATTAGGGAAGTAATATTTTTATAATCATTTTACACGAACAAAGGTCACGGGCAGCAGCTAGCATACATAAAAGTGCTCGTGACTATCCTAACTTCCTAACTTTAATATTATAAATGCGAAAGTAAGTTTGTTCGTTTGTTTGTTACCTTTTCACGCCTAAACCACTGAACCGATCATCCTGAAATTTAGCATATACGTTGTCAAGTGTACAGTAACGGACATAGGGTACCTTTCATCCCGAAAAAAAGTACTGTTACCTAAGAAAACAACAAAAACGTTCTTATGAAAATAGATGGCGCCACGTGTCTTTCGAATCATGGTTGAATTATATTATTACAAGCAGAGTACAACCCGAATTGTTTGTCAAATTCTAAATTAACGCGAGCGAAGGCGCGGGCAAAAGCTAGTACAAATATAATCTGTTTGGGAAAAACCAGATTCACATTAACATTCAAGGAACCCTACTCATCGGTGTTTACTGTAATAGTATTTATATACGACACAGTTTTCGCGTTCATCTTCAGTCTGTGTTTAAATTCTTACTAGGATGGTCAACTTGATATTGTTGTTGTGTTTGTGCGCTGCCCACTGTTGGGCAGATGATATAATGGTAACTATCAGGAAAGGTGTCATTGTGGGGAAAAAACGTGACGGTTATAACACGTTTTTTGGTGTGCCGTACGCGTTGGTTAATGAGGAAAATCCTTTTGGGGTAAGTGTTATTTAAACTACATTATAGTAGTGTTAGATGATAATAGGTGTGATAACCGAGTGCGCGGTGTAAACATAACGTAAATAAATCGATTTTTGAATCGATAATATAATTATCCTATAGTATTTTAGGTAAATTGTTTGCAACAAGCACAATCAGTATCGGTTGATACTGATAGATATTAATAAATTCTTAAAATTATGAAAATTGTATAAATATTTTTTTTTTCTTATTTTTGATCATGTCTCGACTATTTGGAGCTGGGCGTTAATGACTGCGACATAGTTTTATACTAATGCAGTTGTTATCGAACACAGAGTTTTTGTAAACTCAGTTTTTTCTTTACATTGAATTATTACTTCGTTTATTTGTTTTCTTACATACTAATTACATTTTTAAATATTTCTTAAAAATAAACCAAAATATAAAAAATAGTGGTCCGCCGGTATTGGGAGCAGGGTCCAAGCTACCGGTCGTTAGGGCTCCAGAGACAGGAATCTAATTGATTAAATTATTATTATGTTTGAAACGAGTATTTTAAATAAAAAAATCGACATATTTAGGTCACGTTTACACTCCGCGCTTTTGCTCAGATTAGATGGTATCTAAATGTATATTTGTTTATGTAGGTTAGTACAAACATTTTTGTAAATACCTACATAAACAAATATATATAATGTTTTGTTGTGTTTTCTATCTGGAAAAACACCGCAATAAAAAACAGACTTCCAAAAAGAGGAGGCTATCAAGTCGACAGATTTTTTTTTTTGTTTGTTTGTATGTTCAGCAATAACTTCGCCAATTGTGAACCGATTTTGATGATTCTTTTTTTGTTTGTAAGAATATTATTCCGCAGTGGTCCCATTTAAATTTGGTGAAGATCTGATGCTAATCTTTAGAGATTTGCCATGGAACTCTTCAATAAAAGACAGCAAATCTGTCGCGATGGCTGCAATCGCTTGGATGTTCATTGTTTACACAACGTCATAATATAACATCACGCCTGAATGCTCTGAGATGTGTACCGTCTACAGTACACCCACATTTCAACAGTTAGGTATGTTAAGTTCCATTTCATTGGGGATAAGCCTATTACCATGAAATGTACTGTTAACGGTTCACTAATGTTTCACCAAAACTTCTTCGACAATTTTTAACCGAATTAAAAAAAAGGAGGACTTTCTATGTTCAACTCTATGTATTTTTTTTCATGTACCTATGTTCACCGATTTATCCGCCAATTGTAGACCGATTTGCATAATTCTTTTTTTATTCGAAAGCCTATATATACTCCTCAGGTAGTCCCACTGTCACCAAATCAGAATCTGATGATGGAATCCCAGGGAAATCGAGGGCAACCCTCAAATTTTATAGGCACATACAATGTTATTGATATACTTTCTAACGCAATTCATATATTTATGCCTGGTCAATCATCATCTCATATTGCTGAGCTGATGATGGAAGGTATAAGTCAGGATCAGATGATGGAATCCCAGTAAAATTAAGGGCAACCCTCAAATTTTATGGGCATTGTTTGAAACAGTATACTTTCCATGTGGTCCCATGGTCATCAGGTCTGGATCTAATGATGGGATCTTGGAGAAATCGAAGGGACTCTCCAAATTTTAGATTATCGATATCTTCGACAATTGTGAACCTATTCCGATGATTTTTGTTTTGATTTATAAGAATATTATTACGCGGCGGTCCCGTTTAAATTTGGTGAAGCTGATCTTCGTAGTTATACAATGGAACTCTTCAATAGTAGACAGCAAATATGTCGTGATTGCTGCAATCGCTTGGATGTTTATTGTTTACACAATATCATAACATAACATAACGGCTTTATGCTCTGAGGGGTACGCAGATGCGTACAGTACACCCAGATTGCGACAGTTAGCTATAACTTCCATTTTATTGGTGATAGGCCTATTACCTTGAAATGTGTTGTTGACCATGTAAAATAAATGTATAGCAAATATTTTATAGGATATTACAACTAAAAATGGAAAAATATTTTTTTTTTTTGCAAAAGATAAAACCGACTTCAAAAACAGAAAAGTGAAAAATAACTTTAGCTTCAGAATTCAAACAAACAAAAGTCACCGAATTTTGAAGCTAAAGTTATTTTTCACTTTTCTGTGTTTTTTGCGAAGTCGGTTTTATTTTTTTATATATATGTAATAAACATTGTTTATATTTGTGAGGACCATGCAGATTCGTGTTTGAAGTGATCTTCTGTAATCTGGCACATAGGTAGAATATGAACAGGCTGGATTTATAGTAGTTTTAGTTTTTTCATAACTAACATATAGTTCTTACATTTGTTTTGTGATGTGGGTATCTCGCAGGTCAAATTGGACAAGAGACAACAGGACGAGCTTGTGGCTAACAAATAACAGCCGCTCGGGTCGATCTTCAGGTTAAGTCGCGCTTGCCTAGGTTGGTCCGTGGATGGGTGACCACCCATTACATACTGAGTTTCCTCCGTGCCTCGAAAAGCACCTTAAGCCTTAGGTCCCGGCTGTCATTTGTAGATCTATGACATCGTTATAGGTAGTCATTGGCCCGAAAGTCTGACAACCAGTCTTACCAAGGGAAGGGGTAACATATTACCCAGTACTGTTAACTGGGCTATGAAGGTCAGATAGGCAGTCGCTCCATGTAAAATACTGGTACTCAGCTGCATTCGGGTAGATTGGAAGTCGATCCCAATATAGTTAGGAAAAGGCTAGGCAGATAATGATCTCGCAGGTCAACTTAGGAGGTTCCGAGGTTGTCGTCTGCTTAAGGGGGAGCTAGGGTAGCCCGCGAAATTCAATTTTTCTAAGGTTTTTTGAAATTTGCAGGTCAGTGTCAGGTTTTATGTTATTAAAATATTATTCGCGACTGTAACAAATATGGTTTTGCAGTGTAATAATCATTAAAATCATCAATACAACCCTCTAAGTTCATTTAATCCCATTGAATTATTTTATCATGAAATGGTCATGTATTCAATCGCGGATTTCCCTGGCTTCTACAAACTAAGCGACTACATGCTAATGGTACCACCTGAGGGGTACGAGCCTCAGCTTAGGGCGTCCCTGGGGGAGGACAGCAAGGGGAGGCCTATACCCAGCAGCGCATGACCACCGTAGAAACGGGTTTTGTCGACGGAAAGATCGACAAAATGACAGATCCCGTGGGTGCGTTGATTATAAGGCCTCCGTCCAGTGGTTATTTTATACATTTGAATGTTTACTTCACTAAGCTTGATAGTGAAATACTGTCTCATTGGTGTATAAGTAAAAATAGATCTTATCGTTTCACGACCTGCAAGCAACATTCAACCTTAGGGCAGATAGTAAATCAATAACAAGGTCAGCTATACATAGATCTAAGAGTACCTATTTTCCTTTACGTTCTCAAAACAAATCAGTCAAAGTTATTATAATGATTATCGAATAAATGATTCAAATGTAAATATTATGCATGGCATGTCATGGCATAAACAACAATATTATTGAAATACCATTGATTATTTAATTGTTTAATTTTCCTTCCTATTGAAATGCCTTTGGTCAAGTGGTCGCAAGCGCGACTGCTGAGCACGAGGTCTTGGGTTCGATTCCCCAGTTGGGAAAAGTGGTATTGGGTTTTTCCTTCAGAAATTTCTCAGTAGCAGCCACAGAGTCTAGATTTATACCCGGTTGATGGCAATAAGCGCGCCCCCTATTACGACATGTACATGGGATTTAAACATAACTGGCGAAACGTATGTGCTGTTGTCTCTTCGGGGATTGCAGGCGTGATGTTATGTTAGGTATAAAGGGTGTAAATAGACCCTTAACGAAGCCGAAAGGCACTTGTTCTCCCCGTCATTGCGATCATTTTTTTGTTCTAGACCATACCTGGGAACCTCCTAGTTACGGTGATATTGGGGGTCAAAGTTCCAACTTTTTCACAAGTTTTTGTTTAAATATATGTTTTTTAAGATTTTTACTTTAAACACCTCCACGACCCCCGTACTATCCAACCCAAACAGCACAATGTTTTGAGTGCGTAACATTGAGTCCTACTGCAAAACGTGAATTTTCACCCCAAAAAGATAACTTGTTCCACGGCAATAATTTTTGCATAGAATACTTGGTTGACGGCTTCGTGAAGGGTCCGTTTACACCTTGTATGCCACTGCTGCATTGAATCTAGGGAATAGAAAAGATAAAAATAGATATGGAATCGAGCCCATCTTCTCACAAGCTCAGGCAATATCCGAAAAAGAAAAAGGGGAATAAAGTTATCCTTAAATATGATAAATTAATTATTTTAGAAAACAAAAATGACATAATTAAACCAATTAGCAAAACTGGCTCCTCAGAGAAAGTCAACACACGTGGAGAAAAGAGGTCACACACGTACTCCCTGAGAGACGATAAAAAACACCAAAGTTACAAGAAGAACAAAACTCAATCAATACCAATATCTTATGTGAAACATTCACCAGCACCAATACAAGTAACAACTGACTCTAATAACGAAAAATAGCAACTAAACAGTGCCCCCCCTCTCCTCCCCTCTACACTCCCAATACGGCTGGTCACCGAGGAAGAGTCAGTCCAAAACCCTCCAAAGAAAGAAACAATACTAGAGAAAAATAAAATAAATATTTGCACCTTGAATGTTAAATCATTAAGCTCACCTTATAAACTACTAGAATTGAAGACAGCTCTTCGTAACATAAACCACGATATAGTTGGACTGTGTGAAGTCCAAGGCAAGGAGAAAATATAATAGAAGACGAAGACTATATTATGTACCATATAGGACAAAGTAAAGGTCAATATGGCGTCGGTTTTCGGATTTAAAAAAAATACAAAGAAAATTTAATAAACTTTATTGGAATATCGAGAGTGTGTTTGATGGAAATATAACTAGAAAACTTACATTTCGTAATTATTCAAGCATATGCGCCAACCGAGTGCTCCCTACAAGTCGACATAGAGCTTTTCTATGAAAACCCTGAAATGGCCCATGAAACGATCTCTACACAGTACGTTATAACTATGGGCGACTTCAACGCACAAATTGGAAAACCTAAAACTTACGAGCACAAAGTGATGGGTAAATACGGTTACGGTAAGAGAAGCCAGAGAGGAGAAAAATTCATCCAATATGTACATCAACATAATCTAAAAATAATAAATACTATGTTTAAATCAAAAGAGAATAACAGATGGACATGGATTTCTCCAGATAAGAAGACAAGAAACGAAATCGATTATATTACAACTACCAAGCCGCATTTATTTTCTAAATTCGAGGTGATAAAATCCTTATCCTTTGGTACATCACAGACTCCTCAGAGCGACTCTTATCCTGACATCAACAATAAAAAAGGGTAGACGCAACTTCACCGGTAGCAGAAACACACTTAAAAGCTCGGATGATCGTGAATTATACCTAAAAAGTCTAAGCAAACACATACCAAAATTGCTAGAGACACATGAAAACCATAATGCCAAAGAATACTACCAGATGATAGAATCTGAAAGACAAATCCTACCTAAACAAAAAAGACAGAGATGACCTGAAAAACCTATATAAGCAGAAAAACAAAGAAATAAAACAATGTTATGAAACACACGGAATGGACACTATAAAAAAACACATAGAAAACACAAGATCGGCTAAAAAGCATTTAAAGAACTAGACAGAACAAAAACATGGATTCCATCTCTTCAACATGGTTCAACAAATAGTAAATCACGTAGTGGAATTATAAAAATAGCTTCAGATTTCTACGCAAGCTTATATAGTGAGCCAAACTCAACACACAACATAGAGACGTCAAACCAAACAAAGAATACGTCGACTGTAGAGATGTTTTGCGAACCTGAAATCTTTGAACAAATACTAAAATTTAAATCAGAAAAAAGTCCGGGACCAGACGGTATTGCGAACGAATGCATTAAACACGCCAGAGCTCTTCTAGTAACACCTCTTAAACTATTATTTAACAAGATCCTAGACGAAGAAGTAGTGCCTGAGCAGTGGACTGAATCTGAAATAATTTTATTGTACAAAAAAGGCGACCCAGCAGACATAGGTAATTACCGTCCGATAAGTCTAATGTCCAGCTTTTACAAGTTATTCTCTTCATGCCTACTTGATAGAATATCTTCGGAATTAGACACATCCCAACCTATGGAACAGGTTTCAGAAAAGGGTTCAGCACTTCGGACCATATACACGTATTAGATCAAGTAATCGAGAAATACCTGGCATATCGCAAGCCGCTCTACATATCTTTTATTGATTATAAAAAAGCCTTTGACTCTATCTCGCATCGCAGTATATGGGAAGCACTAAATAACCAATCGGACAATTCTAAATACATAAATATTATAAAAAATATTTACTCCCAAAGTCCAAGTCGAGTTAAGCTGGATAGAGTCGGGCCTGTAATCAGTATCAACAAAGGAGCCAGGCAAGGTGATCCGATCTCACCGAAATTGTTCATAGCTGTCTTACAGAATATAATGGCAGATCTGCCATGGTCGAAGAGGGGCATTAATATAAATGGAAAACATCTGAGCCATTTGCGTTTTGCTGATGACATTGTTCTTCTGTCGGAAAATCCTTTGGAACTCAACATTATGGTCAAGGAATTACAGGCAGCGACTGAATATGTGGGTTTAGAGATGGACCTTAGCAAAACAAAAGCAACCAACAGCAAAATGACTCATATCTTTGTCAACGACATGCCGCTCGAATACGTCCTGGGTAAGCAAATCTCCTTCAGAAAATATAGGAATATTGAAGAAATAGATCGAAGGGTTGCTATTATTACTTGGAAAAAATATTGGGCTCACAAAGAGATATTCAAATCAACCCTCCCGATCAGAGTAAAAAAGACCATATTAGACTCTACAATTTTACCGTGTCTCACTTATGGCTGAAAGACTTGGATATATGACAACAAGGCGAGAACCAAGATCCAAACTACACAGAGATCTATGGAGAGAAGCTGCTTAAGTATCAAACTTAGCGATAAAATACGAAACACAGAGATTCGCAATAAAACTAAAGTGGCAGACGCTCTCAAATTTTCGCAAAGCCAAAAGTCGTGATCACAAAAATTATCATAATTATATATTTGAATTATTCTTATATTTGAATTTACAATATAATTTTAAATCGAAATGATAATTAATGTTTTGTTATTCTAATGTTATTTATTTGTTGATTTTATAATTAAAGTTATTTTTTTTTAAATTTTTGTTTGATTATTATTAATATTTATTGTTATTATTTCATTATGATTTGGTTATTGTTTGATTGTGTGGAATGAATAAAGCTTTATTATTATTATTACAGCTAGTTGTTCCGGGTCTGGCTGTTTGTGTATGTGAGTTTAAATGTTTGTAAACGCACCCACGATACAGGAGAAATTCCTATTGTGGGGCAACGTTTTAAAAAACAAAACTTTTGATTTTGAATTTGATGTTTCTCCCTATTTACCTAAAAACCTCCAGTTGTCTAACATCCTAACGGGTTTAAAAACACCCTTAACGAAGCCGAGTGGAAGGTACTCTTCCCGTCATTGCGGTTTTTTGTTGCACTGGACCATCCCTCGGACCATACCTTCTAGTTACGGAGATATTGAAGGTTTTAAGTTCCTTTTTCAAACACAAGTTTTAAATTTTATAACGATACTTTTAAATTAATGTACAGAATGCTTGGTTGACGGCTTTGTGATGGGCCCTTTTACACCTTTATATGTATATGCATATGAATCATGGTCTTTAAATTATTATAAAGATATACAGAGTGTAACATAATAAACGCAAGACCTCTCGTGTGGTGTCTCAGACCAACAGCTTTTGTGTTGACCAGCGGATCGCGTAAATTCCTATGGAAAATCCATTTTTTGCGATTTTCTAGAACTCGTAGAACAAAAGTTGTTCAGTTTCATGGTCCGAGAGAGACCACACGGGAGGTTTTGCATTTAATATGTGAAAATCAAAATCAAAATCATATATTTCAAATAGGCCAATTACAGGCACTTTTGAATTGTCGAAACAAAGACAACAGTGAAAAATAGCTACAGTCCCAGTCACAAGGCATAAAAACTGTGAAAGTACTCTAGTTGCCCATTCCCTAACGTAGATCTCTATGGAGAAGAACGGGCAAGAAACTCCATGGACACTCTTTTAAATCAGAATACTTTACAATAACTTGGTTACATCATTTATGTTGAGATGGTACATTATGTGAGAACGATGTAGCAAGAAGTGTACTTTAAAAGTGTCCATAGTAAAAATAAAATAAATAATTCAAACAAACCGTGGCAACCAAGAGATGACCAGTCACAACTGACAGCGCCCGTTCACGAACATGACGCATGTATCAAAATCAAATGGTGCCCATTCAACTCAACCATTTTGATTCAACTCAACCATGTTACACCTTGTATATAAAAATATGTGTAGATTTGTGATTGCAAAATAATAAATACCTGTTCTATATTTGTTACAGGCCAGTCTGAACTATCCAGCATTCAACAAGCCATTCATCGCCAACGACTCTTCAATATTATGCCCTCAAGTATATTTCAACGACAATGGAATAATACAGTGTCTTCGGCTCAACATATATGTGCCACAAACAAATAGCATCAAACCACTGCCAATATTGGTCTGGTTCCATGGAGGAGGCTTCGCCTTTGGCAGCGCTGGCGAATACGACGGCAAATACTTGATCCAAAAAGACATTCTTGTCGTAACAGTAAACTACAGATTAGGGCCTTATGGATTCTTGTGTTTGAACGATCCTACTGTCACAGGCAATAATGGCATGAAGGACCAGATTGAAGCTTTGAGGTGGATTAAAAGAAATATAGCTAATTTTGGAGGGGATTCTAACGAGGTTACCATTGCTGGTGAAAGCTACGGCGGAGGTGCCGTAGACCTGCATCTGTACTCACCATTCGAACGTTTATTTAACAAAGTTATAATCCAAAGTGGTTCTATATATGTTACCGAAGGAATTTTCGTGCCACAAGATCTTAAAGCTGCATTGAAACTTGCAAAACATTTAGGTAGTGAGGCTAGCACGACGAGGGAAGCTCTCAAATTTCTTGCTAAATCAAATCCTGTCGAGATAAACGCGGCAACCAGACACTTGAAGACGATTCTAACACTCTGTAAAGAGGAGAAGTTTAAAGGCGTTTCCAACTTCTTGACACAAGACCCCTTCCATTTGAGAGCCCAAGAAAAAATGAGGAATACAAAAATAATGATCGGTTACACCAGCCAAGAGATGTTGTATGAATTTGTGAACAAACCATCGTCGTTTTACAATGAATCTGGCAATCCATTTGCCCAACAACTTAAAAATACATTCTCTTTATCGAAACATGAACTCGAAAAGCTTAGTGGTATAGTACAGAATTTCTATTTGGGAGGAAAGAATATTGGTCCTGAGGTACAATTAGAACTGAGTAACTTTTTATCAGATTTTGCCATAAACTATGGTGTTGAATGGTCAGTCAACAGGTATATCGAACAAGGCGCTGAAGTTTATAAGTATCTATTTTCGTATACTGGTGGTAGTGAGTACCAGAATGTCGTGGGTGCAGGGGCAACGCATACGGAGGAGCTGAAGTATCTCTTCGACTGGGTTTGGGCGAAACCATTGACCACTGATGAGCAATTGAGGATGAGGGAAAGAATGACAACGATGTGGTCAAATTTTGTTAAATACGGGTATGTTCATAAAAATATATTTAAATATAATGCTTTTTTTTTATAAAACCTTTCGGGGATTACAAGCGTGGTTTTATACGTATCTTCAGTATTTGAAAAAGTAACCGATTTTAGCATCTGCGATAAACATGTTTTTTTTGGATTATGGTGCTATCTTAGCCCAGGAACGTATAATTATTTAACGTTTTTGTTTTGCCATAGACAGCTCAGTATCAGTGATAAAAACGTTTTATACGTTTCTAACGATATATTAACCGAAGTATGAGTATTCAAATCATACAATCAATGCTTACAATTAGTAGGTATCAATAGATTTGTTTGAATTCAAATGTTCGATTGAATGACTTAAAAAAAATGACTGTTTGTAATAACTTGATGGGCTGGCGACTGTACAATGTACATTGCCCATACTGTGACAACCGATTACCACACAACACAACACCACACAACACAAATTAACAACAACAACACAACACAACTTTCACACAACGTTTCAGTCACCGTGCCACCGCATTTGTTCAAGCCAAATTCTACAGAATGCATTTCAATTTTCAGGAACCCAACGCCTGAAGAAACAGAACTTCTTCCAGTGAAGTGGACCCCGGTCTCAGGCCCCAACAGAGAGTATATGGCTATAAATGTGGACATGGAAATGAAACACCGCGCATACAGACACAGGATGGCCTTTTGGGAACTTTTCTGGCATGACCATCTTAAGCAGCATATTCTTTTGAACTAGGGAAAAGAAAGATGGTGTAAGATAAATGAGAAAAGACTGAGCAGGAGGACCAATTTCTGGACTAAATATAAGGTTTTTTTATTATACGTGTTGCTGTTAAATTGTTTTTTTATTTATTGTTTACCCATTATTCGACGGCACGGTTGGCGCAGTGGCTGAGTGATCGGCTGCTGCGCTGCGTGTCGCGGGTTCGATCCCCGCACGGAACAAATATTTGTATGATCTACAGGTAGTTGTTCCGGGTCTGGCTGTTTGTGTATGTGAGTTTAAATGTTTGTAAACGCACCTACGATACAGGAGAAATTCCTAGAGTGGGGCAAGGTCTTTTAAAAAAAAAAAAATATTATTTAAAAATTTATCGAATCGAAAAATAAAAGACGTGTCCTGTTATTCGTATTCAAAATAAAAAATAAAAACTAGGTTGCAAATGTCTCGAGATAGTTTAAAAGATGAAACTACTATCACCAAAATATATGTAACTAGCAATAAGAAGAAGTAGAAATGCCATGTTCTGGAGAATATGGTAACTCCACTTCCACCATCCCCGGTACTGCGTTTAGATATTGCAAATAATTGCGTTTTCTTAATATAAGAAGGAGTTAGAACCAAGGAAACGATGGATAGATTGATGAGGAATGATATAAAAGAAAGTCGGACAAGTGCGAGTTCGACTCGCGTGGAGAGAGTTCCGCACGTTCAAAGATTTCTTCAAAGAACAATTTTTTGTATTTTATTCAAAATTAATGGGGGGGGAGGGGGTTAATGGTTAATATTTTCCTATTTTCTTAAATAACTTCAAAATAGTTTATCTTATAATTATAAAAAAAATAAAATTTGAGATTCTCACAATGAGCCCTTTCATTTAATATGTAACACGATATAGTTTGTAAAATGTTTTTTTTTTTCATTTTCTAATTTACCCCCCAAAGGGGCCCCCATGTTTAAAATTCATTAATTTACGTTACACGTCCGTCTTTGGGTTACCGGCACCAAATTTTAACTCAATCGGTCCAGTAGTTTCGGAGTAAATTGGCTGTGACAGACGGACAGTTTTTCGGTCGGTATGGAACCCTAAAAAGGATTACATGAGAGCGTGACGGTTGATAGAAGAGAATGCCGAGAATGGAACATAAAAACGTCTTGCACCGACCCCAAGCAACATGTGACAAGAAAAAATAAAAAATATTTATTCCGCCTTTTTTCATCCATCATTCTGAGCCCCCCCCCCCCCCCACATATAAATTTTTCATCGGTTATTATACCAAAAAACAGCTGTTTCCTACATAAGTGCAATACCTACACGGTCAAAATGTATGGAACAGCTGATTTAAAAAAAAATACCGATGAAAAATTTCTATGTGTCTCCAAATGATGTACTGAATACCCTGTATAATGTACAATTGTACATACTTTCATTAATGAATACCCCGAAATTAAGGGGTACCTATCCGTGTTGCCTTGCCGTCTTTATTTTTGCTACAAGCAGAATTAGTAGGTACTAATGCGCGGCACCGCGAGCATTCGCCTGTAATGTTACTATCCAAGAATCGATTTTGTACAGAAACAAGTGAATCAGAAATTCAGAACTGTTACATTACAGGCGAATTTCTACCGGTTAGGGAGTGCTTTTACTTATACAGGGTGTAAACAGACCCTTCACATAGCCGTCAATCAAGCATTCTGTATATCAAACTAAGTAACTTTACGCAAAAAATATTGCTGGGAATCGACTTCTTTTTTTGGGGTGCTAAATCACGTTTTAAGGTAGGACTCGATGGAAAGCACTCAAAGCATTGTGCTGATGGATTGTACAGGGGTCGTGGAGGTGTTAAAAGTAAAAATCTTACATTAAAAACATGTATTTAAAAAAAAACTTGTGAAAATTGGAACTTTGACCCCCAATATCTCCGTAACTAGAAGGTTCCCAGGTATGGTCTAGAACAAAAAAATGATCGCAACGACGGGTAGAACAAGTGCCTTTTGGAAGTTAAGGGTCTATTTACACCCTTTAGAAATGAATATAAATAAAGTATCAAAACTATTTGCTACGTTGGTGTAGTGGTCGCAAGCATGACTGCTGAGCATGAGGTCCTGGGTTCGATTCCCAGGTCGTGCCAAGTGTTATTGGTTTTTTTTATGTTATGTTATTAAAACTAAGTTATTAACTCCACGAGTATTATCAATACAAAGTCGGTCGAATTCACGTTACGTTTATTCTGCGCGATAGTGCTGGACCCATTGATTGTAAGTGTGTATCATTAAGATCCTGTTTAACAATGGATATTATTATTATGGTAAAAGGAACAAGTACTTACTCATCGACGCTGTCGTAACAGCTATTTAGTAATCAAAATCAAAGCATTTATTTCGAGTAGGCCAGTTACAGGCACTTTTGAATTGTCGAAACAAAGACAACAATGTAATGTAGCTACAGTCCCAGTCACAAGGCATAAAAACTGTGAAAGTACTGTAGTTTGCCAATCCCTAACGTAGATCTCTATAGAGAAGAACGGTCAAGAAACTCCATGGACACTCTTTTAAATCAGAATACTTTTACAAAACCTTGGCTACATCATTCATGTTGAGATGGTAAATTATGTGAGAACGATGTAGCAAGATGTGTACGTTAAAAGTGTCCATAGTAAAAACAATTCAAATAAGCCGTGGCAACCAAGAGATGACCAGTCACAACTGACAGCGCCTGTTCACGAACATGACGCTTGTATCAGCACCATTCAACTCAACCATTTTGAAGGGAACTAAATGATCCGACACACGCGCCACCATCAGCGAGACATTTGAGTGAGCATGACATACTCCTAACCGCCAGGGCACATTCAAGTCAAGAAAAGACGTAGGTTTCCAGCGAATGATAGCTTTCTAGTACATTGTACTCACACAATATGGGCTATGCGGTTATATGATACTAAAGAGATTGAATTTATACAGTGCAAAGGTAGTTGTACAATCTTCAGCAGCTCCAACATACTATTTAATGCTATCAATTTATGCGCCCCTGTTCTTGTAGAGCAGGACCGGCATTGAGCCAAGCATTTTTATCAGCGATATAATCGTCCAACTTGTAATATGCTTTCTTACATAGTGTGCGTTTAATGCAGGTTTTAAATTTCGTTTCATTCAGTTAAAGAATACTTTGTGGAATTTTATTATAGCATCTCAAACAGTACCCCATGAAAGATGAGTCTACTTTAGCGATTCTGAAGCCTGGCTGTCTCTATTTCTAGTACTGTAATTGTGTCGTGTCACCTCCTCTATTAAAAAGATGTAGATTTTTTCTTACATACATTATGTTTTCGTAGATGTATTGACAATGTACCGTCATGATGTTAATTTCCTTAAACAGTTCCCTTAGAGAATCACGCCTTCGAAAAATATATATGGCTCTGATGACTCTGTTTTGCAGAATAAATATAGACTCAATGTCTGCAGCTCGTCCCCATAGCAAAATACCATAAGACAGTATACTATGAAAGTAACTAAAATAGACCAGTCTAGCGGTATCAACATCAGTATATTGACGGATAATAATATAATAGCATATGCTGCTGAACTTAGCCGCCCCCCGCAAGAGATGTTAAATGAGAACACCATTGTAGCTTTGAATCAAGCGTAATCCTCAGGAAAACTGTTTTATCTACAAATTCAAGCTTCTCTTTATTTGTGCTTTAATAAGGTTACACCGGCAGCGTCAGTTGTCAGCCGACAACGTCCCTTGGTGCAACCATACTGTTGATCGTGTAAGATTATGTTGGTGTTAAAATGATTGAGCATTTAATTCAGCATTACCTTTTCAAACACCTTGCTAAAAACTAGCAACACGGATACAGGTCTATAATTATTAGTATCTTTACTATCTCCGGATTTGAACAGAGGTATGACTTTACTGTATTTTATTAAATCAGGGAAAACTCCTTGGTCTACACACAAATTAAAAATTAAAGCTAAGTATGGTGCTATAGTCTCAACTATGGATGTACAAACTTTGATAGACTTTCCCCAAAGATCTTCGGTAAGTTTGACTTTTATTTGCCGGAAAGCTTTAATAACTATCATAGGGTTTATGTATTTAAATTTAAATTCAGCCGGGCGGCCAGACAAATTCGCCTTTAATAAACCAATTGAGACTTCAGGAGAGGAATTTAGAGCCTCAGTAGTTTTTAACGGTATATCAGTAAATAAATTTACAAATTCATGAGCTACTTCCTGATTAGAGCTTTTAGGACCACACGCTGTATCGAATGTGTAGCTAGTTTTACGTATTTTCTTCCTGTTAGTCTCGTTATTTATTACTTTCCAAACTGTCTTAATTTTGTTTTCTGCAGTTTTGATCTTGTTGCTAATGTGCAGGGCTTTGGCAGCCTTGCGTGTATTTCTAAAAATTTTTGAATACTTAGCAACATATATTGTTTAAAGAATCAGTGTTGATATAAGGCTTAAGGCCATAAAGCTTAAATAGTCTTTCCCTACTTTTTCTGATACCTCTAGTTGCCCAATCACTAAATATTAATTTAGCAAATACATTTAGTCTTCTTTTCAAAAGTTTTGTTGAACTCAGTGTGAACTATTGAAAAGAAATTATCATACAATTGATTTATATTAATATCGTCCATATGATGGCTCATAACTTGTTCTGTAGGGAAATATTATACCTATTTAATTTATTAGTAGTTATAGGTCTAAACTAAAACGACTTTTTGTAATGGTATGTTACACCTAAAAATTACAGTTTGTCCGCTGTGGTCAGACGGCAAACAATTTACTATGGCTTTATTTAAGTAATCACATAATTAATTCAAGATAATATTATAGAAGAAATGAATACACTGGTGTCATAGAAGAAAAGAAAATATGGTAACGGAAAAGTATGTAATCCGTAATTGTATAAAATTCCTAGGAAATAAGTACAATTCCTAAAATAGATAGAAAATATATGATATATTTTTTAATATGCGCTTTTCCTAGGAAATAGAATTAGATTGTGTAATTCCAAAACACACTCCCCGAAATGTAACCGATAAAAAACCGATAGGCTGGCAACTTTGCGGCGGCGACGTACCGCGAATTCGACCGATTTTTGAATTGTCATAAGTACAAAAAAACGGGCAGGTAGGATACCCCCTCAAATAGATGAGGTGATGCGAGTATCTTCCCCTGCCCCCGTAGCATGACCATCGTAGACAAGAATTTCTTCGACGGAAGAATCGACAAAAAGACAGATTGTGTCGACACAATGACAGATTTCTTTGCACTATCTGTCATTTTGTCGATTCTTCCGTCAAAGAAATCCTTGTCTACGGTGGTCATGGTACGGGGGCTGGTGTAACCTACACAATTGTGTCTATAACTCACCATAATTCCCCCCTGCCCTTATCAAAATTTATTTGGGGTCGGTTTTAAGCCGTTTTCATGTGACACCGCTCGTCAACGTGGAAGCTACGATGCGGCTTAGGGTGGAGCACTTATGCCTAGAAGAAACCGATTCACTCGAACTTTGAAAAGATCCAGTTTATAGTGATCGGAAAACACAGAAGCCGAGTAAAGGAAGACACTATTATACGCGCTACTGTATCACCCACGCCTAAGGAATTGTCTCCGACGAGACAGGCTGCCATTACTGAGCATCGTTCAGGAAGGCTAGTAGTAGTATGGTAGTTGTATAAGTTATCATTGTTTTCTTTTTTCAATACAAATAGGCCGTCGTGCGCTTGCTTACAAAACGTTGTTACAGCTTTCACATGTTAGTAAATTATAAGTATCACTAAGTGTGATACTGTGTGTGTGTGTGTGTGTGTGTTTTCATTAATGAAAACATGCACTTGGAAAGGTGACATTTGGTTCCGTAGGTTTTCTCTTTGTTAAAACTTCTACCATTGAACAAATACCAATTATCAAATATCTATAAACAAATTAATTAACTCAACGTACTTTAATCATTTTGGTTCAGACACAATACAGACAGAAAGAAATCAGAGGTGCACACGGAGTAAGGGTCAAATTGGCGAGACAAGCTTTTATTTTATCGTCGATTATAACAAAAATCGCCCGTTCCATACAAAATTGCAATACCTAAACGGCAAACAGGGTGTAAATAGACCTTTAACGAAGCCGAAAGGCACTTGTTCTCCCCGTCTTTGCGATAATTTTTTTGTTTTAGACCATGCCATTCCTTTGATGTACAGAATGCTTGGTTGACGGCTTCGTGAGGGGTCTGTTTACATCCTGTATATGGAAAATCAGATTTTCTAAATCAGATTGTTGTGAATTTTAACGCCACTCATATTATTATCCTGTTATGATTCTGCTGAAGCGGTCATATCAGGCCCCCAGATCACTGGTGTCTCTCCAAAGCCCAAAACAGCAAATTTTAAAACGTAACGAGAAACCCCGATGTCTAAAACACCACAAGTTAACTATCAGTGGCGAAGGTACCATACAACTCGATTCCTACCAGTTCCCCTTTGAAAACGGGCACAATCAGTATTCCATAGACGAAAAATAAAATCACGCAAAAGATATGTACTCCGGCTTACCTCTTAAAAATATTGACCCTTCGCTACTGCATCACGAAGCATGCGGGTTCAGGGAGTCCCTAGATCTACAAAAAGAACTGCGGAACCCAAATTCACTGCACTCTGGTCGCGTGCTCGATATAAATAAGAGTTAGCCCTCGCATCTTAGTTCATTATTGATCAGGACATCAGAGCAAGATGTTCCATATTTTAATAACATCGTTACTTTTTCTCGGGAGTACGAAAGCCGCGACTGAAAATGTAACCGTCTTGACAAAGAAAGGAAATATAATAGGCTTCAAAAATGATGGGTATACCACGTTTTTTGGTGTTCCGTACGCGCAAGTGAATAAGAATAATCCTTTTGGAGTAAGTAATATTTTTTATTTTTGTATTTTTCGTGGTTTCTATATAAGGTCTTTCATACACGAAATATTTTAAGGGTAACTTCGTAAAGTCGCCATAGCAACGAAAAAAAAATTATCTGAGTGTTTCCTAATTCAGTTAAAAAAATTCCTAATTCAGTTAAAAAAAAATCACTTGAAATGGCTTCGTTATAGCTGTTAGATGATTCTCTGAAAATATTTCGTGTATGAATAGTTAGACCTTATAGTGTAGCAAAAATTTGAAAGGAATTTTAACGTTGAATTATATGATACTGCTACAGCTTAAGTCCGCGGCTTCGCCCGCGTGGGGTTTGGTAACTGTCCCACGGGATCATATTACCGGTATAAATATATATTTTTTTTTAAACACATTGGCCCCACACTAGTAATTTCTCCTGTATTGTGAGTGCGTTTACAAACACTTAAAATTCACATACACAAACAGCCAGACCCGGAACAACTACCTGTAGGTCATACAAATATTTGTTCCGTGCGGGAATCGAACCCGCGATACGAAGCGCAGCAGTCAATCGCTCAGCCACTGCGCCAACCGTGCCGTAAAATATCCTGTGCTAATCAAGGTTATAAACTATCTGTGTGCTAAATTTTATCCAAATCCGTTCCGTTGTTTTTGCGTGAAAGAGTGACAAACATCCATACATCGTCATAAATATATATACTAGCTTTTGAACGCGGCTTCGCCCGCGTGAATGTCGAAAAATATCCGACTGGAACGTACTAACGGGATTAAAAAGTAACGTATAGGTTAATCCAGGTTATAAAGAAAGAAAGAAAGAAAGAAAGAAAGAAAGAAAGAAAGAAAGAAAGAAAGAAAGAAAGAAAGAAAGAAAATACATTTATTTGGCACAAACCACATGTGCACACAATATAAAACAAAAATATTAAAAGAAAAAAAAGACTTAAAACTAAACAAAAAATATAGGTGATATAACACTGTGTGCCTCATAGCTGCGCCAAATAGGACTAGTTCAGCAAAATGCCATGCAACTAGTGTCTGACGCTGGTTTACAACTGGGCCTGGATTGGTTATAAACGATCTGTGTACCTAGATAAGCTATCTAATTATTTTAACTCCTTCGTAATCTTACTTTACCGGAATAAAATCGTACCGAATCTACGGAGCGCTAGGGTATATACAATATATAACGCGCGGTAACGAAACCATAGCGACTTCTATTATTTCCACTGCTGCCATCTATCGAGCTTCCGAGGAACTTTCTTTCAGTCTGTTGCTCTGAAAGTATGACGTAAACTACCGGATAGATTTTGTTCAAATTTTGCATAGATATTCCCTATAAGTGTGGTCAGTCTGTAGGGTACAAATTATCACACTATTTGCCGCGGGAACAGCTAGTCTTCAATAAAATGTTAGTTACGGTGTGAAAGCGTAGGGTTCACGTTAACATCTGTTTTTTTCTATTTCAGAGCAACTTACCACACCCATACTTCCGAAAACCATTTATTGCTAACGACTCCTCCATAATATGCCCTCAAGTAGGCCCCAATACTGGCGGAAAACTTCAGTGTCTTACCCTCGACATATACGTGCCGCAAAAGGCCAGCCTACACCACAAAGCCTCAATATTGGTCTGGTTCCACGGAGGAGGCTTCGTTTATGGTGGTGCGAGAGACTACGGTGGCCAGCACTTGGTCAAACAGAATATTATTGTCATCACCGTCAATTACCGACTTGGTCCTTACGGCTTTCTGTGTTTGAACGACGAGTCCGTACCGGGCAACCAAGGCCTTAAGGACCAGATAGCAGCGTTGAGGTGGATTAAGAAGAATATAAAGTATTTTAACGGAGATACAAATAAGGTTACTATTGCTGGTGAAACCTATGGCGGTGGGGCAGTAGACCTACATCTTTATTCAAGGTACGAGACGTTATTCGATAAAGCCATTATCCAAAGCGGTTCTCTTCATATGCCAGGCTACTTTGGAAATCGAGATTATGAAGCTCCTATAAAAATTTGTGCTCACCTAGGACGTAAAGTAACATCGAACAGAGAAGCATTGAAACATCTGGCTAGACAGGACCCCGTCTCTGTGATGGCAGCAGCAAGAGATCTCTCCATTAGACTCACGCCTTGCAAAGAAGTGCGCTTCAGAGGGATCCAACAGTTTGTTACCAAATGCATCAAACATTTAAGCAATCCTAATAGAATCGAAAGTGTAAAAATCATGATTGGTTACAACAGTAAAGAAGATTTTGGTACTTACGTGAACCAGCAAAAAGATTTCTACCAAAAATTGGGCGACATATTCTACAGGAATTTGAAGAACAATTTCGTTTTAAGGAATTGCGAATTGGATAAATTGAGTAATATTGTGAAGACCTTTTACTTGGGGAGCAAAAATATTGGTGTTGAATCTATGTCGGAGTTGAGTGATTATTCTTCTGATTATAATCAGAATTATGCTGTGGAGAAATCGGTGTCTAAGTATATGGAGCAGGGTGCGACGACGTACAAGTATATGTTCTCATATATTGGAGGTAGTATTTATCAGAATGTAACGGGAGCCGGGGCGATAAACAGAGAGGAGCTGAAGTATTTGTTTGAAACCAGAGATGTGCTGAGGTCTGATGAGCAGAGGATGATGAGGGAAAGAATGACCACCTTGTGGGCTAACTTTGTTAAATTCGGGTGAGTTTTTGAGTTTGCCATTCCCTCTCGCTTCCTTTTATATGAATCCGTACCCAAAGGGTGCCAGCAATACCCTATTATTAAGTCTCCGTTGTCTGTCTGTTCGTCTGTCACAGGGCTGTATCTTTTGAACCGAAATAGGTGGACACTTGGAATTTTCACAAAGTGTATATTACTATGGCTGATAAAACAACAAATAATAAAAATAAAATAAAGTTGAAAAATTCAAAGGGTCGCACACAAGAAATGGGTATTTTTCGGCGGTGTTACGGAACCGTATGTGTGCAAGTCCAAGTCGCACTTGACTGTTTTTTTCAAGTTTCCCATTGTTTATTGGAAATGACTTGATCTCAAGGTGAAAAGCGAGGCCAATTGGAGGAGTGTAAGAGTAGAAATGTTGACGTTTGTAACTGTGTACCTTACAGCATACTGCTCTGAACAGATGGATGTTTATAAATATGGCACTTCACTAAGTATTTATTTCGGTTTCTAAGCAAGCATAGCGCTGTCGGTTGAATGATTGAGAGTAAATGCGAACATAAAATTCTGCTGTTCATACGTTTAAGCGTCGGTGTACCATCGACCTTTTATGTTACACCTCCTCAAGGGTAAGTGTCACAAGTTTTGTGCATGCTGTATTAACATAATTCAATGTATTTCCAGGAACCCGACGCCCCAGAACACAACCCTACTCCCAGTGATCTGGGAACCTGTCACCGGCAACTCCCGACCATACCTGGACATCAACGTCAACATGACCATGAAGGACCATGCCTTCAAGGAGAGGATGGCCTTCTGGGAACTCTTCATGCAGAAGTATGAAAAGAAGAGTTGATGGTAGAACATGTAGATTTAAGCTAGTTTATTTACCTCATAAATAGCGTCCTATGAAGTGCGAATAAACGTATTTTCTTTCGCTCTTTCTTTTAAGATTTAAGTTATTAATAAAGACTGTACGGTAAATTTGTTTTTAAATTGAACACACTCCGATATTTCTGGCAACACAATTTGGTTTTTGACCTGATACCGTCCTAGGATGGCGAAGTCTACAAAAGGTAATAATATAATATGGCGATCACTCATTCATTTTTAAAACTCACATACCTATTACAGCATCATGTGAACCATATCATTTAAAGCACCATTTTCAATTGTACACAATAAAATACAAGGCACAAAAAATGGGGACTAATATTTTTTCACGGGCCAGGACTATGACCTACCTTATGGAATGTATGCAGCGCCACCTAGATTTTTAGAGTTCCGTATCCGAATGGCAAAAAAATCTTACCATTCCCATACATTTGGGTCAAGTAGGCATTGAAATTTAGTATGGGACAGCTGATAATTTTTTCGCATTTACGATATTGGACCCATGGAGGAAGTTGGTCAGTTTAATGGTCTGCAGCATATCTTTTCTGTTACATCCTGTATACAAAAGAATCACTATCAAAACTCACCTCTTCAGCATTCCAAGCGCCATAGGTCGGAGGGTTGATGAGCATGAAGACTAGCGAAGACAGCAGGATGCAGGTGACGATGAAGGGGCCGACGTAGCGCCATGTCACCTGCCAGTATATGCCCGGTCGGTAGCCCGTCATCTCGTATATGTCGTTGGTGAATCTGGAAGGGAGTGTTGAATTGGTATCCGGTTCGAAGGACGAACAATTTTTAGGCAAAGGAATATTTTTTATAAAATAGACATGTTATGGACAAGTCATTGAACCAATTTTGTCAGACCAAATGGAAACACATGAAATTAAAAAATAATATGCGTCACAAAGGACCAAAAGTAAAAAAAAGGCCTTTCTGATAAAAGACATAGTAACCTTCTTTTTTGAACTAAAGGTCTGGCAATTAACTTAACCACACGTAATGTTAAAGAGTTAAACTACCAATTCTTCGGACGTCTCCTACTAATACAGCCATCTACATGAAATCTACGTACCTCTCATGGCCATATATGTAAACAACAGAGACCATCTCGAGCAGAGCGACGACCACAAGTCCAATGGTGCCGGCGAACGAGTCAAACATCTTGAGCCAGTACTCTCCCGCGCCCGTCGTAAAGATCAGACCCACGAAGAAACAGAATGCGCATACGCAACCTGAGGAAGAATAAGTTTTAGGATTTAAACTAGTCATTCGGCATAATTATGCCTATAGTGGGGTCACCTTCCGGTATAACTGGATGCAGCTGAATACCAGTATTTTCCATGGAGCGACTGGCTGTCTGACCTCCACAACCCAGTTAGTACTGGGTAATAACCACCGGGCCACAGTCCACCTGCAACGACTGTCAAAGAACTACAAATTACAGTTGAGACTAACGGATTAACGTGCTTTTCGAGGCACAAAGGAAACTTGGTATGTAATGGATGGTGACCCAGCCACGGATCGACCTAGGCAAGCGTGTCTTAACCTTGAAGATCGATCCGTATAGCGGTTATTACTTAGCTGTCCTACTATAAATTATCCAGTAATTATATCCGGAAAATGACATGGTTGGATTATCTTAATTTCCTCCCATATTTCTTGGATAATCAGCCGATCAGGTGTAGACCTTTGCTTAAAGCTGCCGCTCGCCAGCTGGCTTGCTGAGCTACTTGAAGAACTTGATGTCAAATATCTTCAGAGCATTTCCTCCCTGATGCCGTTCTGACTGCCGATCCCCGACAGCAGCATCATGAAGAAGATGATGGAACATTTTGTGGTGATTAGGGTTCTTCTGAGATTTTATTCGGTCGAGTCTAATAATCACGTAAGAGAATCCATTCGATTCTTGGAGAAAATTCATCAGAGTAGTCACTTCCCCCTTTCTCCTTATACCTTCATTTTAGACCACTTACCAGTAATAACAGGCTTGCTGAGCCGTTTGAAGAACTCGATGTCGAACATAGTGCAGAGCATGCCTTCCATGATGCCGATCTGACTGCCGAGCCCCAGTGACAGCAGCATCAGGAAGAAGATGATGGACCAGAAGGGGGCGGGAGTCAGTTTGAGGATCGCTTGAGTGAAGACGATGAAGGCTAAGCCGGTTCCTTCGGCGGCCTGGAGGGTAAAAAAATACAAGGAATTTGATGATTAATCATAAAATTTAAATGTACTGATGGATAGTGGTAATGGCCCCGACGAACTTAATTTTGTATAAAGGGTGTAACAAGACCATTAACGAAGCCGAAAGGTACTTGTTCTCCCTGTTAATGCGATTGTTCTAGACCATACCTGGGAACCTTCTAGTTACGGAGATATTGGGGGTCAAAGTTCCAACTTTTTACGCAAAAATTATTGCTGGGAAACGACTTTTTTTTTGGGGTGAAATATCATGTTTTACGGTAGAACTCAATGTAAACCACTCAAAACATTGTGCTGATGGATGGATTGAATAGTACGGGGGTCGTGGAGGTGTTTAAAAATCCTACATTAAAAACATGTATTTAAAAAAAACTTGTAAAAGAGTTGGAACTTTGACCCCCAATATCTCCGTAACTAGAAGGTTCCCAGGTATAGTTTAGAACAAAAAACAATATCTCAATGATGGGGAGAGAGAAAAAATGCCTTTCGGTTTCGTTGAGTGTCTTGTTACACCCTTTATGTCTTCTTCTTCCATACTTCTCTATTACTCGTCATCTCACACAGTCCATTCATCGTTTCTTTGGTCTTCCTCTATTCTTAAAGCCATCCATATTCATACTAAAAAGTTAACACAACTATTTCCAAAATATTTAAATTAACCAAACAAATACTACACAGGTCTCGGACCATGTACCAGGCTAGCAGAAACCAACAAGTTTATCCTTACCTCTTCGAGCTGTCGGCTCATGAGGCACCCAGTGAGGTTGTACCTCGCCACAATGCTCTCGTTAACAGATTCGAAATGATCGCGGTAGTAGTCGTGGGTCGAGTTGGGAGTGAAGCCGGATTCGTTCAGACCGGCAAGGATCTTGATCTCCCTGGAAAGATGAACAGGAATGTTGAAATCGAGGGACAAAATATTTATATTTTTTTTTATTTTAGGATGGGAAATCATCACATGACCCCCGCCGCTCTGGGCGGAGCGGAAGGGAGTGTCAGACTTGTACAGACTAAAACCTGTCCATGTTCCTTCTTTGCCCTTTGTGTTCCATGGCCGCGGTATCTCTTTCGAACAGTCCCGCAGCCCAAGTATACCTAGCATAACTAGCGTCACTAGAGTACACTCGGGTATAGGTAGGTATTCATGTACGATGCCAATTTAGGTAAATAACGATGTTTTGTATCTGACTACCTGTAACGATCTTTGACAGTCGTTACAGGTAGTCAGTGGCCCGAAAGTCTGACAATGTATCAGACTCCGGAGTCTGATTTATTTGCCTCGACGTGGGTAGACGTATGTATGTCGTGGATGTTTGAGTTTCTGTGAGAATGACTTATATTTGTTATTTTTAAGTAAGTATTTTATTTAATATTTTTATCGTACCTTATTGTGGTTTAGGCGCAGAAGGCCTAATTATCAATATGGCAACAGAGTCGCAAAACGACAAGTTCTCAAAATGGCAACAGAGTCGCAAAACGACAAGTTCCCAAAATGGCAAATTCTCTAAAAGCCTAATTCTCTGAATGGCCAATTCTCTAAAAGCCTAATTCTCTGAATGGCCAATTCTCTACAAGCCTAATTCTCTAAATGGCCAATTCTCTAAAAGCCTGTTTCTCTGAATGGCCAATTCTCTACAAGCCTAATTCTCTAAATGGCCAATTCTCTAAAAGCCTGTTTCTCTGAATGGCCAATTCTCTACAAGCCTAATTCTCTAAATGGCCAATTCTCTAAAAGCCTGTTTCTCTGAATGGCAAATTCTCTAAAAGCCTAATTCTCTAAATGGCCAATTCTCTAAAAGCCTGTTTCTCTGAATGGCCAATTCTCTAAAAGCGCAATTCTCTAAAAGCCTAATTCTCTGAATGGCCAATTCTCTAAAAGCCTGTTTCTCTGAATGGCAAATTCTCTAAAAGCCTAATTCTCTGAATGGCCAATTCTCTAAAAGCCTGTTTCTCTGAATGGCAAATTCTCTAAAAGCCTAATTCTCTAAATGGCCAATTCTCTAAAAGCCTATTTCTCTGAATGGCCAATTCTCTACAAGCCTAATTCTCTAAATGGCCAATTCTCTAAAAGCCTGTTTCTCTGAATGGCCAATTCTCTAAAAGCCTAATTCTCTGAATGGCCAATTCTCTAAAAGCCTGTTTCTCTGAATGGCAAATTCTCTAAAAGCCTAATTCTCTGAATGGCCAATTCTCTAAAAGCCTGTTTCTCTGAATGGCAAATTCTCTAAAAGCCTAATTCTCTAAATGGCCAATTCTCTAAAAGCCTATTTCTCTGAATGGCCAATTCTCTACAAGCCTAATTCTCTAAATGGCCAATTCTCTAAAAGCCTGTTTCTCTGAATGGCCAATTCTCTACAAGCCTAATTCTCTGAATGGCCAATTCTCTAAAAGCCTGTTTCTCTGAATGGCAAATTCTCTAAAAGCCTAATTCTCTAAATGGCCAATTCTCTAAAAGCCTATTTCTCTGAATGCCAAATTCTCTAAAAGCCTAATTCTCTAAATGGCCAATTCTCTAAAAGCCTGTTTCTCTGAATGGCCAATTCTCTAAAAGCGCAATTCTCTGAATGGCCAATTCTCTAAATGGCTAATTATCAAAATGGCACATTTTCTACAATTGGGTAAAAGATTTAAATAAAAGATTTCATTTTTTTAAATAATGCTTTGAGTTTGAGTTGGCCGGTTACGATAAAATCAAGCCAATTTCAAGTTATACCTGTTTCTTAAGTTTATTTTGAAAATAAAAGAATTTAAGACTTATCAAAACCATTTTGAAAGGTTTTAAATTAAAGGGTCGAACGAAAGTGATAAATATAACTTGAATTTAATTTGGTATTTCAACTGAAATGACATTGTTATGTCAACACTTATACAACATTATTTATAGTATATGCGAAACTTGAATATAGTTTCTTCAGAATAAGTTACGGAATCGACTCCAATAATTTTTAACCATGTTTTGTTTTGTACCAAAAACATTTAAAAAAAGTTACAAGTTGGACACCGAGCGACATTAAGTACCTATCGCAATCATTTATGTACCTACTGCCAAATTATTATTATCAATGAGCTCAAGATGACGCTCGCGCGTGCGCGCTTCGTGGTAACCACATTTTTGTGCGGACAACCAGGTAACAGAACAAGCTTATAACTTTGTGATTTTTCATGACACAGTTTTGAAATTTTGTACATCGATTCTTTACTTAAAAATACAAGACACGTGTATCAGGTTTCGCATATACTAAAACTAGTATTGTATACTGTGGGGTTTCTGTTCTGACTAGTGCTACGTTTTGGCGTAGTTCATATATTAACACTGTGAAAAATTTGCACTAATGTGAATTTACCCCTCTTTGGATTTACTAGTAGTATACAGGATGGAGACGACAATACGACAATAAATTAAACCGCGTATACTTCATGACATTCCCAGACTGCACACAAAAATTCAATCGAATAAATCCAGTTGTTTAGTCACAGTTGCATTTTACAGTTTTTGCATTTTCTACATGATGTTGATAATAGGCTACCATCAACAGGTTAACGAACCCCGCATCGGTATAAATACTAAACACATGTTATCAACTCGCTACTTTAAAAACCTTTGCTAAATTTGTTCCTTACACTTTATTTCCATATGCGAATAAGTGCAAATTATACCAAAGGTTAGTACACCGATGTTTCTAAATGGTGTTCTATTTTGTTAACAGTTGATGCTATGTAGTTTGTTCGAAATAAAACCGTTTTTTTTTTAATTTCGATGTTAGGATTTATTTGACAGTTATAAATATTCCTATGAACATGTATTACCAGTGTTTTCATTCATTGTCTTATTGTGGTCTCCACCTTGTATACTGAGGTAATTGCGAGTTTACAATCGAACAATAAGTAGTAGGAAACTGGCCAGGACAAGTAGGTAATGAGAAATAAGGATAGTAAAGTCTCACAAACAACCAGGCAAACAGAATCATGAAGGAGGTATTGTATATTGTTAATTGAAATCTCACAATCAAAACTATGTACATACATCGTACATGTCGATTATCATGCAGCATGCAATGAAGATAATACTTCTATTGTATTGGACACCAGCCCGTATTAGTATAAGATAATCTTTTTTTAAATAAACATAATAAAAACATATAACAATAACATTAGAACAAAAAAAAAACATGCGTCTTCTTTAGTGCCGACCCCAAGAACTGGGAATAAGGCCTGGATAAACAAGAAAGGCTAAGCCTATTAATGATGAATATGGTTAATAAATAATGATTTAATAAACATGGAAAATATTCCTGATGCATTTAGTTATCTCAGTAAAGAATTGACCATTCGGAGAATTAGGCTTTTAGAGAATTGGCCATTCAGAGAATTAGGATTTTAGAGAATTTGCCATTTTGAGAACTAGTCCTTTTGCGACTCTGTTGCCATTTTGAGAATTAGGCCTTCTGCTCTTAAACCCTTATTGTCACTATGTTTCTTTGTTCTGTGCAATAGCTTGGTTTTTCTGTTAAACGGAGTGAAAGGGACACCGACGCGAAAACGGTTACCATGTATTCAGTACATCATTCTGACCGTCCCCACATAGACATTTTACATCGGTTAATAAAAAAAAATAAGCTGTTCCATACATTTTGATCGTATAGGTATTCAAAATCAAAATCAATTTTTTTTATTTCACATAGGCCTAGATGGGCACTTATAAAACGTCGAAAAAAAGGTGCACGGTTCGGGTTGGTCGTTTCCTATGGAGAAGAACCGGCAAGAAACTCCATGGTTACTCTTTTGTACAATCTTAGTATTGAAAATCATTACACTTTTGTAGGAAACAGCAGATTTTTTTTTACCGATGATGTACTGAATACGTGGTAACCGTTTTTGGGTCGTTGTCCCCTCCATTCTGTATCGTACATGTTATCTCAAATAAATAAATGGATGGTCAGCGGTCCACAGACTAACCTCGGCAAGCATACCACAAGCCAAGCAAGCAAGGTAAGCCACCTACCTTGGACTCATGCGGCTGTTATCAATGAGCCACGTGCTTCCTACTAAATAGTCGATAAAAAAATAAAACACAATAGGGAATTAGGTACTTACTTAGTCATACAAGTCTCCACCATAGTAAAGGCCTTGAAGCCCAGGATACTAAAGATCACCACAGACGCGTAGATAGCCGTCAGAGCGTTACAGACGGACACCAGTAGCACATCCCTCACGCAATTGTTGTTCGGGGGGTTGTAGGAGCCGAACGCGATCAGCGAGCCGAAGGCAAGGCCGAAGGAGTAGAAAACTTGGGTTGCTGCGTCCAGCCAGACGGTCGGGTCGAGGAGTTTTTCTAGCTGCAAATGAAAGATATACAACATTATTTTTAGTATATGCGAAACCTGAATATAGTTTGTTCAGAATAAGTAACTAAATCGATTCCAATAATTTTTAAACCATGTTATAATTTGTTCCAAAAATATTTTAAAAAGGCTACAAGTTGGACACCGAGTGACACTAAGTACCTATCGCAATAATTTAGGTACCTACTGCCAAATTATTATTATCAATGAGCTCAAGACGACGCTGAAGAAGCGCGCGGGCTCGTCGCGTGGTGACCACGTTTTTGAGCGGACAACCACGTAACAGAACAAGCTTATAACTTTGTGATTTTCGCACCGCTTGCGCAAGATGGCATGGAAACCGATCAGCTGTGCATCCGCAAACATCCCTGATGCGCTGCATGCCCGCGGCAACCGTAACAACACCTTAAGGACACAAAAACACATTGGACACGTAAAGCATTGAACGATCTTCGCGTAACTCCTGAGACTGAAGGTGTTCAGCGACGTACGGCAGGCTCGAAAAAGTGTAACTTTGACTTGAGCTGTACACCGATTGAATCTACCGGAGATCATATTCGCTCTTATCGCCAACGCTCTACGCTCCCAGTCAATATCCGGATTATCACGTAAATCCTCTGTAATCAAGAGCCCAAGGTATTTTAACGTTTTAACCCTTTTGAGAGGTGTATCATTAAGTGACACTGTGGGTACGTACGTTGGACACTTGGTACCAGACTTAAAAACCATCAGCTCTTTTACCGGCATTATATTTCAGATAGTGATCTGCAACAGATCACTGAAAAGATAATCTGAGTACGAGAATATTGTTGTTGTTGTTGTTTGTTGTTGTTGTTTTTTGTTGTACTTGAGAATATTTTTAAATGAGTAACAGTGTTGAGTTTCGCCATTTCTTGTTTATAGCTAGCAACCGACCCCACAGAAACGTGCACCTAGCCTCGAAAGTTTCAGAAGTGCAAATGCGGAACAATATATTCTGAATTCAAAGGACTCGGTTCCATACTTAAATTCAAACTTGGAAAACCATGGAATTATATTCGAAACACCAACAGCAATGAGTGCGAACCGCGAAGCAACTTTTAACCTTTACAAAGCGCCATAGTAATACTCCTGGCCTCATTAATTATGTGAATGAGCAATGTTTTAATGCGTAGACACTATGCAAATATTACACGGCGCCGGAAAGTTTTGTAGCGAAAGCGCCTTCTATATTATTCTAGCTTTGTTGAGAGTTATACGATGTGTTCACTGGTTATACATGGTGTAAGGAACAGCCCTCCGGAGACTGATGGGGTGAATTCAGTATATCATACTAAGATGACCGGTACAAGAAATTATTTCAGGAACGTTATGGGAATCTAATAAATTTGATTTGTTTTAATTTCCTCATACGCAATGTTTCGTTACCGTGGCCAAACGCACGTAACAAACGGCAAGCGCGACGACGAGTTCGATGAAGTCTGTAGCTAAGCAGGAAGTGAATAGCTCATTTCACGCGTTGTTCGTTAGAGTATTTCAACATCCATTGTTGCTTATTTTGTAATTTAAGCTGTATTATTTACGCAAATGGAGTGCTGCCTACATAGAATGTAATTTTACAATAAAGGAATAGTAGCCGAAAAAAACAAAAAAAAAATTGAAAATTTTCCTTAGAAAAATTCCGGTGGAATGTAAATCAAAATAGGGAGCCGAGAGTACCCTGTCAGTTTGCGGAGGACTGTCCCTTACCCTTACCCTGTACTCGCAAACTAATACGTACTTAATATTATTTTCATAGGCAAAAGAAAATCTACGTAGGTGATTCATTTCATAAATGACACCGCCTTTTTTTATTCGGTTGGGAAATCGTCAAAGGAGGAGGTCCTCACGCTCTGGGCGGAGCGGAAGGGAGTGTCAGACTTGTACTGACTAAAACCCATCCATGTTCCTTCTTTACCCTTTGTGTTCCAGGAGTGTAAAAAATGCTCTTACTCCATAAACAATACGACACAAAATATCATGTCGTACATGTCCTGTGTCCCTTAAGTTACAGGGACGCTACTGCAGGCCTCGAATTCGTAGCCAAATCCTGGGTCATCCCTAGCTAGACTGACATCGGCACGCTATGAAGCAGACATTATTTTCCAACATCATGTCAGAAACTGTTACCGGCTCTAGGGCAACAAGATACGGGGATGATTTATTTTGTACTATGTGTAACCAGTCTTACTAAAGTCTAACCTACACTCCTTGCCTGTCTTACCTGCCTTTTGTAGGTCTTTGACAGTCGTTACAGGTAGTCAGTGTCCTGAAAGTCTGACAACCAGTCTTATCAAAGGGTATCGTATTACCCAGTACTAACTGGGTTGTGGAGGTTAGATAGGCAGTCGCTCCATGTAAAATACTGGTATTCAGTTGCATCCGGTTAGACTGGAAGATTACCCCAACATAGTTGGGAAAAGGCTGGGCAGATGATGATGATGGTGATGTGTGTAGAAGAGTAGTTCTCTCTAACAAGACATGCATAGGCCAGTTCCTACTTTAAATATTTCGGGACCTACTTTCCTAAAGATCGAATATATATATGCGCCGTGCCTTTTAATCGTCTTACGCCGGCAGCTCACTTCATGTATCCAATGACTACTAAACATTCAGAAAAAAATAGGTATTTATGAGATTTAAATAATTTAAAAATAAAAATATTATTCTTCTTTATTTATTTTCTATACATATAATTTGCATTTTTAAATATTTCTATACAAAGAATTATATACATTAATAAATTAAAATAACCTATATTAACTAACTAACTTAAAAATAAACTTAAAAAATGGCGTCAAAAAACTCCTCCTCAACGTAGTCAACTGGTAATATAAAAAAACATTTAAAAATATAAAAAATAGTAACCCACAGGCATCGGGAACAGGGTCCGAGCTACCGGTGGTCAGGGCTCTTGAGAGAGGAACCTCCTAACGATACGCGCCATAAAATATTGATCATATGAAGTAATTGTACACCCTGTTGCGAGCGATGATCTACTCGACTCGTGCGCTGGGTAGGTATGTTCTACCGTTTAAGACACGTAAACAGGATATTTCATAGTTCTAATGTTATATAATTTATCTTAATTAATGGTAAAAAATAAATAATTGCGCCTAGAGGTATTTTATGTCGGATACATGGCGTGGACCACCGTTTTTATAACGACTAAAAAGTCACGGTGTTTGTGTATTTTTTTAAACTTGGCCCCACACTATATCGTGGGTGCGTTTACAAACATTTAATCTCACATATACAAATATGAGCACAAAGTAACAAATATTTTTTCCGTGCGAGGATCGAACCCGCGACACACAGCGCAGCAGCCAATCGCTTTGCCATTGCGCCAACCGTGTCGCCAAATAATGTATGTCATATATTTCAGTTTTTAGTGCTCATATTTCCAGCGGCGAAGGTCATACGCCCCCAAGCGAGTCGTCAAAGAAAACAAACACTTTAGTACCCCTTGCATAACGGAACATCAAAAGAGGTACTATTTTTAGCTTCTGAAGATAGAAGCCTTCTTGTATGCTCTTTAGGTTTTATGTCCGGCGAAATTTTGGGGGAGAATTGTTAGGACCGTAGTAGACGTGATACTTCGGCGATTTGGCGACTGCATCAATGCTGCATTGCGTTTTGGCGACACTGCTTTCGAGGTCTTTGAGTCTAGGTGTCGTTAACGAAGATGGAAATGTAAAAGAAATACAGGGTGTTAACGGACCCTTCACGAAGCCGTCAACCAAGCATTATGTACGCACGTCGCCCAATCAAGCTATACAAAACCCACAGATATAGATAGACCTAGATAACGCAAGTATCACGATCTGTATGAACACCAAGCGTGCCATTTTTTGACTACCTATTATGACGTCACAAGCACTATTTAGTGATGGGAAAATCAAACCGATTCAAAGACGCCGCCGCGGACGGCGCCCTCCTCGTCCTACCCCCCGCCATGACGCCCACTGACGTCCGACTAGCGCTATGCTCCGATGCAGACTGAATTCGAAATTGGCCACTTACGATTTTTGTACGTAAGCTACATAATAATATGGCACGCGAAGTAGTTGCTCTCGCGTTATCTAGGTCTATCTATATCTGTGACAAAACCACTTTTGTTTAGCTTGTTTGGCCGCTGAAATTTGACCCCCAAAATCTCCGTAACTAGAAGGCTCCCAGGTGTAGTCGCAGTATGATCTCAATGACGGGAAGAACAAGTGCCTTTCGGCTTCGTTAAGGGTTACACCCATTATAATGACTTTAATTTAGCTTTGAAACCAGTACCCATTTGCCTCACAAACCGACATAGACACATACCGGATACAAAAAAGGAGTTTCAGCAGTTTTAATTTCTTACCTTCGGCTTATACATGTGGATGATGCCATCAGCAGAGCCAGGCAAGGTGACGCCACGAACGAAGAAGATCGTCAGCACGATATACGGGAATAAAGATGTGAAGTATACCACCTGAAACAAAGGTTGGAGGTTCAATGTTTTGTAAGCCTTGCTGGGTTAGTACCGGTTCCATCACCCAAGACTGATTATTGGATTCATGTGCCTATTGTTTAATTATCACTTGCTTCGGTTAAGGTTAACATGGTGAAGAAACCGGCATGCATGAGCGTACCCACGGTGGGGCACTTGCCCCGCCCTGCTCTCTGACCCGAAACTAAGAATTTTTAGGCAAAATTAATATAATGACAAAATTAAATATTCATTTGGGTACTTTAACATTTTTCACATTAAAATAAAAACTTGGTTAAGATCAACAATGACAGAAAACCGTCTGTTGGCATCTGTATGACGAGTGTGCATAGAAAGAGGTTTCTGGAAGCACAACATAAATTTGAAAACGAAATTTTAGCTAGATTAGACAGAACCCTTGCAGGTTATTATTGAAATAAGGTGTTGTGGAGTCAATAAAACTTATCAGTCAGTAAATAAAAAGCATTTTTAATTTCCTACTACTTAGTTTATTTACTTCTGCCCCACTCCTTAAAATGCTGGGTACGCCCATGAGCATGCCTGAGGGATAATTCTCGACGGCATGTAAAGCGATATCAGAGGTCCATTAGCGGCATAAAATTGACACCAGGTTAGACACTAACCACACTATAAAGAAGACCGGCTCCTCCTGGCTGTATTTTGCCCATGGCGGTCAATGCTCATCTGATCCTAGCCATCGAGGTAGGAGATATTATAGTGCCCAAGTTAATGCGCAAACACAGGTTCATTCTCTCTTTCTTTACTCTCATAACCCGATGGGACGGCAATCTGACACGACAGGCACCGGACCAACGAGCTTTCCGAGGGGGTATCACACCTACTTCCAAACTTCAGGCTGCTGAAGAGAAATTCTTAATGGAAAAATCCACCATGTCCTTTCAGGGTCTCGAAACCAGGACCAAAGCTTAGTAACTGCGCTTGCGACCCTGAGACCAACGGGGCAGTTCCTGTTTACATAGGCATGTAAAAAATTGTTATAAATGCACACTAATGTCTATTTATTTTCCGAGTGGTGGCCAAGGTCAGGCCAAAGAAACCAGGACCGTCCTAAAGCTCGTTGGGTTGACGATATCGTCAAAGTTGTGGGAAACACCTGGGCGCACAGAACCGAGAAGTGTGGCAGAAAAAAGTGGAGGCCATATACGATATCCAGTAGTGGGAGATTCCAGGTTGTGAATGGCGATTGGTAACTTAAACGTTTCGTAACTTTTTATTGGAACCGAGAAAATAGACATTTATCATTATATATATATCTATTTTCTCGGTTCCAATAAAAAGTTACGAAACGTTTAAGTTACCAATCGCCATTCACAATTTTTTACTAAATTGGGCCTTTGACGTTTCGTAACTTTTTATTGGAACCGAGAAAATAGACATTTATCATTATATATGATAATGATAAATGTCTATTTTCTCGGTTCCAATAAAAAGTTACGAAACGTTTAAGTTACCAATCGCCATTCACAATTTTTTACTAAATTGGGCCTTTGAACAGGTTTATTGTTGACGAAAAATCTTGTTTTTCTTTTTCCAGCAGTTTTTTACGTAAAACTGATGTCGCAAGGGAAGCCACTCAAAAGCCATGGGGTTAAACTTTTCCTTAATTTCGTAAAGCTGACAAGGAGGTTTCATAAAATAAGCTTGTTTTGTTGTTGAGGGGTGGTTTTTTCTCCACAGTTGAATTCACTAGGAAGTGGTGACGAGTAGGCGCTTTTAGGAACAGCCTTATTCAATTTTGATGTTGAAAACTGCCAACTCTCAGCCTAATTGGTCTTTCTAGATTCTGTTCTGGCTTTGAACAAAGAAATCCTATTTCTAAGGAACTTACCTTCCCACTGCTCTGAATCCCCTTCATCACAATAAAGAAGACAATTATCCAGGCCAGCAGCAGGTACAGCACGATCCACCACCGCGGCACTCCAGGCTCATCAATGCTGGGAGACGCGTCCAGTGCCTCCCGGTACCAGAAGTAGACTGTTGATGATGCCTTGTTGCATTCAGCTTCGCGGGTGCCATTGTCGACGGGGCAGTGGGCCCAGGGTAGAGAATCCGCGGAGAGCTGGTGGGCAAAAAAGAGGGGGTTACGTAATTGCTGAAGAGTGTGTTGTCTAGCAGTGGACTGCGATGGTGTGTTGTCTAGCAGTGGAATGTGATATAATGACATCATGCATCATTGATGACACAAATTGATTTCGACACCCGGGTCACCTCAAATTTCTTAAAAAACGCATGATTTAGTAAAAAAATAAATAAAAAGGCGTGTCACCGGCACTGAACGTGTTTATTCCAACTTGTACAAAGCAGGGATCGATTAAGAGGTTAACCGCTTAAACCTACAACCCATATGTTTTATTAACCTTTATAATAAAAGGGTTAACCATTAAAGTATTGCTGATTAACCAGAATGAAAAAGACAACACACCGAGCACGGGCTAGCTCCGTCACTTCCTTGCAAATTTTTTAATGTACAAAAATGAACTATGTGGTAAAACAGGTTAACCTAGGGTTTTTCACGAAACCCTAAAAAAATAATCGAAACCCTTAAAAGGGTAACCTTTTCGTCCGTTTAATTTGTATAAAAAATGTTATAAATTATAATTTACTCACCCGAATACTATTAAAAAGATAGAAGAACACCCAAGTGATGATGACATTGTAGTACAGCGCCACGAAGAGAGTCACCATGCAGCTTGAGATCCCAATGCCACCCAGCCAAGGATGGATGGTGTTCCAGACCCCGAGGGAGCCAAGACGCATCTTCTGACCGATGGCCATCTCGATCAGGAAGAGGGGTATGCCTTCCAGTATTAACATTATGAGGAACGGAATTAGGAAGGCACCTGCGGACAGAGAAATGTTCTATATAATGGTGGAGAAAAAATTTGGTGATGGTAGACGGCGTTTTGGGGAATGAAGACTCACACACAAAAGTTTTATTTAAGAAAAATTACAAGCTGTGCCCGCAGTTCTGCTCATGTGGAGAGGACCATTTTTTTTTTTGGGACAGTCCCGCCACCCTATTCCCAAACCACTGTAACTCCTGAAAGACAGAATCAACAGTGGTCACCACCCGAAAAGCGCTGAGACATTGAAGCTCGACGAAGTCCCAAAAAAACAATTTAACTGTCTCGGATCCCGCAAAGAAATTATTCAGAAAAGAATGGCGGAGGAGTAGGAAAGCAATATTTTCCTTCCCTTCATTTTTCACTTCCTGTCAGCAGGAGACAACAAAACAAGGCTTGGCACAAAGGGACGTTTACAAACTGGGATAACCCCACAAAAGAACAAATATTTGAATTCAAATATAACGCATCAAAACATGTAATCAAATCCAAAATAAGTCCCCTTTTTATTTTATAAAAATATTAATGGAACCCCTTTTTGAGATTCTCAAATAATTCCTATTTTGGTTTCCTAAAAATACAATATCGATACGTCTTTTCGCGATGTGCCTAAGGTGCGAATTACAAAGAAACGACGTAAGGTGAAGGCGCGGCGCAGGCATGATGCCGCTTCAAAACGTTTTCATACAAAATGTACGTAGGCGACGCGTCGTGAGTTCACTCACGCGTTTCTGTGTAATTCGTGCCTTATAAATTCCACGCCTGCACTGCGCCAGCGCCGCACCGTCACCTTACGCCGTTTCTGTGTAAATCGCGCCTTTGATATCATCAAAAAAATACCGGATTTAACCCAGTTGTTACTGAAACTACTTTTCATCCCCGATCATCGTGATTTTCGGATATTGTATTTATTCAAATTACTCACAATAATCAAAAAATATTTTAAAAATTACAGGTTTTCAGGGAAAGCCAGGTTAAATTAAAAAAATATTTTTTAAGATATTCTATTTATAAATCAACTTAAATATTCATAAAAAATAATACTTATAGAAGAAGAGATTAAAAAAAAACAGTCACCGACGACTATGAAATCACTGGGCTCAGTTCATAGTTAGCTATGTCTCCTGGGGTCGGTAAACCGGCAGAACCTGAACACCATCATTTTACGTCGAGCGACTCTCCACAACCCAGCAACGGGGCTTCCGATTACTCGACTGCCAAGATCTACGAATGACAACAAGCGTGTGCAAGTGTTTTCTGGAGCATAGGGGGCTTTCCCATCCACGTATCGACCTCGGAAAGCGTTGCTGGTTCATGAAAATCTACCCGTGCGGCTGTTACGCTAATCCTTGAGCCCCACAACAAAAGTATGCGTGAAACATAATGAAATGCTCTTAAGCTGAAGCACCTCCGACCAATGTTTGTACATACTGTTTGAACAGCAAGCCACACAGCACATTTAAGCCGCTTTTGCGCTGCCACACAGATTCAATATGAACGTAACGGCCGCTGGACGCTGTTTGATCAAGCCGCTTGTTTGCCAGGGATTTGCTGCGTTGCACTCTTTGTTTTACATCACTACACACAACGACGTTTTGTTTTAAATCAGAAATAAAGAAGCTTTCACACTTGTTTACTTTTAATTGTTGGTTTATCAATCAAAAACGAATATATATAGACAAAATTGAATTGAACCCTGACAAAATTGGGTTGAACTGAAACTTCCATACAGGTTTAAACAACATGTGTCACGCCGCCTAACTGTACAGGGTGTAAGGGAGAGCCCTCCTCAAACTGACAGGATGAATTTAGCTCCTTATTTTGAATCATATTGCACCGGAATTTTTCGCCGGATTTTTATTATTTTTTATTTACTATTCCTTTATTTCAATGTAAAATTTCATTCCCTGTACGCAGCACTCCATTTATGTAAATAATACGGCTACAATCAAAAATCCAACATTGGATGTTAAAATAATTTAACGAACGACGCGTGAAATCAGCTGTTAACTTCCTGCCTAGCTACAGAGTTCGTCGATCTCGTCGTCGCGCTTGCCGTTCGCTACGTGCGTTTTGCCACGGTAACGATACATTGCGTATGAAGAAATAAAACAAATCAAATTTATTGGATTCCCATAACATTCCTGAAATAATTTCTTGTACCGGTCATCTTAGTATGATATACTGAATTCACCCCATCAGTTTGTGTAGGGCTGTCCCTTACACTGTTTTACAATACACCCAAAAGTTTAATATGTAAACTTATGACAGACAGTAATTAGTCCCTCCCCATTTGCATTCGCAAATTACCAAAGGAAAAAATGGGGCACTTTGAAGATATTTTTTTTTTTTAAAACTTCGCTGCTGAACTGTCTACAGCATTACTGTGTTTTACCCGACTACGGCGAAGCAAAAGGAAGATTTATGATTTTAGCAGTCTATGTATGTATTTTTGTATTCCGTAGCGCCTAAACTATTCGTTCGATAACATAGGCTACATTTTAACCGACTTCAAAAATAGGAGGAGTCAATTTTACCTTGTAAACCCCGATTTTAATTAGAGCGTAATTTTTCAGTAGTCGGGTTTTTTAGTTGTAGTATACCACATAAATTTTGTTCATCTTGCGATCGGTTGAAACCTTTGTTAGATTTTTTTGTGTGGTTATTTACTGTTGAGGAGGAGCTCGTGGCTAAATAATAACAGCCTCACGGATCGAACTTTAGGTTAAGCCGTGCTTACCTAGGTTGGGCTGTGAATTGGTGACCACCCATTACATACCGAGTTTCCTCAGTGCCTCGGAAAGCACATTAAGCCGTTGGTCCGGCTGATTACCTGGGTTGTTGAGGTCAGATAGGCAATCGCTCCATGTAATATACTGATATTCAGCTGCATCCGATTAGACTGGAAGCCGACCCCAGCATGGCAAGGCTAGGCTGATGATGAGTACAGTCGGGTATTCAAATAGTAAAAGACGACTACGTGGAGCGACTGCCTATCTGACCTCCACAACCCAGTTAGTACTGGGTAATACGATACCCCTTGGTAAGACTGGCTGTCAGACTTTTTGGGACACTGACTAACTAACGACTGTCAAAAATTTACAAATGACACCCGGGACCAACGGCTTAACGTGCTTTCCAAGGCTCGGAGGACACTCGGTATGTAAAGGGTCACCCATCCACACACCAACCTAGGCAAGCACGGCTTAACCTAAAGATCGGCCCGAGCGGCTGTTATTATTTAGCCACGAGCTCCACTATACCCGATTGTACTACGGAAATAAAATTCATAATCCAAAACACAATACCTTTTAAAACCTTTTATAAATGAAGGCACCATAGACATAAAACCAGATATTTATATTCAACCTAATAACATAAACAATCAATTCTATATTTAGCCCTGCCGCCTTGTCTGGCTCGAATGATATCGATTTTAAATTGCTACGGCGGTGCTACGAAATTCTGACGTAACTCGTAGCTCGTAGACGTGCTACGAGCTACCTTTGCTCTTTGCTACGAATGTAGAATGTATGTTGCTACTGTATAATTTCAAGTTGGTGTATGTAAATGAACGGTATATTTATACATAGCTTTATTGAGGATACCTATTACAAATATCCATAGTAGTGATAGTGTTAGTATTACAATTCCTTACATTTGTTAGTAAAATATTATAAAAAAACACTAGCTTATGCCCGCTTTGCCCGCGTAGAGTTCGATATTTGTCCCACAGGATCATACTACTGGGATAAAAAGTATCCTATGTGTTAATCTAGGTTATAAGCTATCTGTGTGCTAAATTTCATCCAAATCCGTTCAGTAGTTTTTGAGTGAAAGAGTAACAAACATCCTCACAAACTTTCACATTTATAATATTAGTAGGATTAAATTAATTTTATATGGCTTAACACATTCGCCTTACGAATTCTGCTTTTCATTAACGCAGCTATATTTCTATTGATACGTATACATATTTCGCTGAATGTCATTAGATGTGAAGTGAAAAAAAAACGTTTTAAATTATTATTATTCCTGATTCACAAACACCCTGCTGAAAATATGCCACCTGAAATTCCTGAGGCATCGTAGGTGCGATGCCATCCTGGAGACAAAGCTGGAATGTCTCATATACCCTCAGACGCCCACCCAAACCCTTCAATCCGGAATACGTGACTGCAGGAATAGGAACTTCCGCATACCACATAACATCACGCCTGTATTCCCCGAAGGGTTAGGCAGAGGTGTACCTAATAGTACACCCACATTTTGCCGGTTATGTTTAAGTCCCATGTAATAGGGGGCGAGCCTATTGCCATCAACCGGGCATAGATCCAGACTCCGTGGGTGCTACTGAGAAATTCCTGAAGGAAAAACCCAATAACACTTTGGCCGTCTTGGGAATCGAATTTTATTACCTTAAATAATTGTACAAGAAACACTTATCTAAGCACTATGCAGTGTTAAAACTTGGGAACAGAGTGTTTTTGATGGGCTCTGGCACCCAATGTAAGATTTAACTTGTGTTTAGCGTGCCAGCGTCCTCGCCTATGGTTTGGGCATGTAACATTAGGTGCAAGACGGGCACAGTATATCATCATTAAATTACAATCCTATTTACATACCTCTATGTGGCTGTGTATACAATATTAGTTTTAGTATATGCGCAACCTGAAACACTTGTCTAGTATTTTTTTGTAAAGAATCCATATTCAAAATTTCAAAACTGTATCATGAAAAATCACAAAGTTATAAGCTTGTTCTGTTACCACGTTGTCCGCACAAAAAAGTGGTCAACATGCGCGCGCGCCTCCAGCGTCGTCTTGAGCTCATTGATAATAATAATTTGGCAGTAGGTACCTAAATGATTGCGATAGGTACTTAGTGTCGCTTTGTGTCCAACTTGTAGTTATGTGATATGTATATGCGGAACCTGAATATAGTTTGTTCAGAATAAGTAACTGAATCGATTCCAATAATTTTTAAGCCATGTTATATTTTTTCCAAAAATATTTAAAAAAGTTAAAAGTTGTATACCGAGCGACTTTGAGTAAATTTCGCAATAATTTAGGTACCTACTGCCAAATTATTATTATTAATGAGCTCAAGACGAATCTGGAGGCACGCGTTGCGTGGTGACCGCGTTTTTGTGCGGACAACTAGGTAACAGAACAACCTTATAACTTTGTGATTTTTCATGATACAGTTTTGTAATTTTGTACATAGATTCTTTACATAAAAATACTAGACCCGTGTTTCAGGTTTCGCATATACTAAAACTAATGTTGTATTACTAACAAATTGGATTTTATGATCTGTTAATAAATAATTTGATTTTTTAAGGTTCCTTGTAGCGGCAAGCCTATTGCCATCAACCCGGCACAAATCCCAACTGCGAGCTACTACTGAGAAACAGTTCATCAGTTTGACAAACTCCGCCAATCTAGCGGGTAGGTAGAACCCGCCATTTTCTACAACTGTCAAGGAATGAGAGTAAAAAAAAGTGACTGTTTTAAGCTTTCACGGTTTAAAACCATAGGTATTATGATCAATCACCTGTTCCCTGTTACCCCAGTCTGGTATGAATGCTGAAATGGACCTTTTTGGCGCAGCCGTGAGTCACACAGCGCATACTATGTATTTTCGTTTTTCTTTTAATTTTTTAATTCGTTGTTTGTTTTTATTTTGTATCTTTTTTTTATTCTGTTTGCGTAATGAACTGACGTCAAATAAAATTTATTCTTTCTTTCCGTTTGACAGTCATCATCTGCCTAGCCTTTTCCCAACTATGTTGGGGTCGGCTTCCAGTCTAACCGGATGCAGCTGAATACCCGTATTTTACATGGAGCGACTGCCTATCTGACCTCTACAACCCAGTTAGTACTAGGTAATATAATATCTCTTGGTAAGACTGGTTGTCAGACTTTTTGAGCCACTGACTACCTGTAACGACTGTCAAAGATATACAAATATCAGCCGGGACCAACGGCTTAACGTGCTTTCCGAGGCACGGAGAAAACTCGGTATGTAATGTGTGGTCACCCATCCACAGACCAACCTAGGCAAGCACGGCTTAACCTAAATATCGATCCGAGCGGCTGTTATTATTTAGCCACGAGCTATTTGACAGTAAAGTTTAAAAAGGGTTCCAATTTGCGTATACTGTCAATTAAAGTTTAAAGTCGACTCGCAAAAAAAAACTACAACAATGTTCCAAGTAAGTTCAAGGCTCTCATAGGTCGATTATGCATATTATGGCCGATTATAAAAGGCTAGTTTCATGATGATGATGTCATTCGGTAGAATTAATTTTATTTATAGAGGTGGGCATACTGTGTTTAACACGGTATGAGTCAGATGGTCATTTGACAGCATTGTTCTCATATTTTAGGCCTTTCTCAAAAACTATTAAGAATTGCGGTATATACATGGGGTTTTCGGATTCTGAAGGGCATGAGAGATTTATTTTAAGGTTCCGTACCTCAGTCGGTACAAACGGAACCCGTATAGGATCACTTTGTTGTCCGTCTGTCAGTCTGTCAAGACCCTTGAACGCGTGGAGGTACCAAGCTGGAATTAATATCATATTCTCAAGTCTGCTATCCCTTAGATCAGAGTTTATGTCGCATAGTTTTGCGATTTAATAAGGTAATCAAAATATAGGGTACTTCCCGTTGACCTAGAATCATGACTTTTTGCAAGAAGCAATGTCTTACAGCACATGTAAAGGAAAAGTCTGAATACTGTAAATATGAAGTTTAAAAAAAAAAATGGAACCCTCGGTGCGCGAATCCAACTCGCACTTGGCCGGTTTTTTAATGACGTCTCTATTTTTAACCGCCTAGAGTATAAAATCAATACTACAAACCCTGTATCCCTATCCTTCCCTCGTTCTCATCTCATCGAGTGCTTGTTACAACCCTCTCTTCAATAAATCGATGCAGCGACAGGTAGAACCTAGACCCTTTCTCAACAACAACACTGCAATATCAATTCTATTCCTTTGCATACAGGATTCAATATCACCTGCCTGTTTACCTGGCTAGCTTTGCCTGGGCCCCGACTAGGCATATATATTTTACTTGACAGGTGTAAACTGCGTTTCTCTGGCACCGTGACTGCAGGTTAAATTGTATTTATAGGCTATAGTTATATGATTATGGATGTTGGTAAGTCAAGGAGTAGGAAGACATTGAGTGCTAATGAATGAGTGAATAGTTTTTTTCCGAATATTGTTACAGATTTATTTAAGCCAATCTTATAGTGCTGTTTGTGTGTTGTCTTTCTAGAATTTACCAATATTTAATATAACAAAATAAAAAAGAGTAGAGTGGAGAGTAGAGAGTAGTATTTTTGCACTGTACTTTAACATTTTTTAATGTTATTCAGATCGAAATTCTGATGAACCTTGTCTACTTTTAAAAATATGGTCAAAAACTACTACCTCTCTGCATAAACATCACCAGACATGGTTCTCTGATCTTGTTACATGATTATTATATAATGTATATATTTATATAGATTTGTATATGCTATATGTATGTATGTACATTAATAAAGTAATTAGTACACCACAGACTACCTGTAGTATTGTCTCTCCCCTTCCTGTAATCCGCGATAAGACCGTCCTTTGTGTCGCCCAATGTGACATGTTTTCTTTTCAGATTGTTATGTATGGCGTACATAATAAAGAATATTCTATTCTATATTTCTCATCTCACTAAAAACATGTTCTTATAACATAACATAACTCGCTATATTCCCCACCAAATCTTCAATAATTCTCGAAAAAATTTGCATTAGCACTCCATTTTTCATTACTCCGTGTTACACGAGACCGCGTAATTATATTTGATCCATAGCCGAGTCAGACAGGCACAGAAACATACACACACACATACACCCACAAACTCATATCTACATGAGCATGTTAGTATGTAGGTACCAAAGGAGACGTACCCCCTTTTATCTCCCCTTGGATCCCACGCAAATTGTTCCGGAAAAACTGTTTTTACACAGACGTGGTAATATTACTCTTTGACTGTGTTAATGTATGTAATGTTGGATAAATTGGCGTTTCTATACGGAAGTGGAGTAGTGAAGTGTGGGTGTTGAGGTTACTTTAGGTTTGAGGATATATGTATACAATATATTATATCTAGTTAAGTAGCTTTTTATATGTGGAGGATCTTTTGTGTGGATGGACGAAAATAGATGGTAGGTAATATTATTAACAAAGGTATCAGTATTCTATTTTAGAAACATAATGATGGCTTTTTTCCCAAAAAAAATGGTTCCATTTATAATTATGCTTGTTTCACTTGTGACTTATTCATCGCCATAAAAATATTTAAAAAAGTTAAAAGTTGGATACCGAGCGACTTTAAGTACCTATCGCAATAATTTAGGTACCTACTGCCAAATTATTATTATCAATGAGCTCAAGACGACGTTGGAGGCGCGCGCTGCATGGTGACCAATCTTTTGTGCGGGCAACTAGGTAACACAACAAGCTTATAACTTTGTGATTTTTCATGACACAGTTTTGAAATTTTGTACATAGATTCTTTACATAAAAATACTAGGCACGTGTATCAGGTTTTGCATATACTAAAACTAATGTTGTAAAAAAGAGCAGCACTTCAAAGCTCTCGACTAGTTTACAATAGAAAGCCATCGAATGCAGTCGCTGTGGCCGAAATCGGCTAGATGGCATTAATAATAATGTGGTACAGAGAAAGTGTGAATGTTTTTATTCGTTTTGTGTTTATAAAAATCTATACTAATATTATAAAGCTGAAGAGTTTGTTTGTTTGTTTGCTTGAACGCGCTAATCTCAGGAACTCCTGATTCGAATTGAAAAATTCTTTTAGTGTTGGATAGTCCATTTATTGAGGAAGGCTATAGGCTATATAACATCACGCTACTACCAATAGGAGCCGAGCAAAAAGAAAACAAGTCAGAAGCGGCGGGTGAAACCTCGGGGCACAGCTAGTCATAAATAAAATCTCAGTAACCTTTAGCATAACATAACATGACGCCTGTAATCCCTAAGAAGAGTTAGGCAGAGTTGTACCTGATAGTGCACTCACATTTTGCGAGTTACATGTAAGTTGTATTTAATAAGGAGTGAGCCTATTGCCATCAAACGCCCACAAATCTAGACTCCGTGACTGCTACTGAGAAATTTCTGATAGAAATCACAATAACACTGCCCGACCTGAGAATCGAACCTAGGACCTCATGTTAAGCAGTTGCTCTTGTCGTCGACCAACGAAGCACTCAGCTTTATAAGATTGCTGATAGCTTCAGCCGCAAGCAGAGGTTAAAAATCTGTGAAGGGACTGTAGTACCCAAGTCTAGTACTTCTAGCTAAGCTAGATTAAAAAGTTAAGTAAATATACGACCTTATGGGCTATTAAGTGATTGGGTTTAAGTAATCGAAATGATTGGGTCGTATTGTAAGTTATCGATGTTTACTTTGTAGTAAACCTGCATGTGTTTTTTTTTTTTTCGTATATGGAATCATCAAATGACCCGGGGCCGCTCTGGGCGGAGCGGAAGGGAGTGTCAAACTTGTACTGACTAAAACCCATCCATGTTCCTTCTTTGCCCTTTGTGTTCCAGGGCCGCGGTATCTCTTTCGAACAGTCCCGCAGCCCTGGCAGGCATCGGCCCGTGCGGACCACTACGTGGTTGCTGACATCTCTTTGAGGCGCGCGTGGAACACGAACGCGCCGTCCACACGGCCTGTCGTCATAAGACGGCCGGACGGCGAGCTAGCCCATAACTCGCTGTCCACAGGCCCGCGCCTTTGGTGGCCGGGAGCCACCACGTGACCCCCGACGCCCAGGACGTCTCCCGCGGCGGCTGGGACGTGAGGCTCTTTTCCTCTCACGTCCCGCCACCTCCTTCACTAGCATGACTGCTTCGCAGAAGGAAACCTGTACGTAATGGAGTTGTGTTTTTTGTATCTATTTGATTATTATGTACTTACATTATTACATCCTGAAGATTGATACTTACTCAATCTATGTATATTGGGTTATCATCATCTGCCTAAACTTTTCCCAACATGTTGGGGTCGGCTTCCAGGCTAACCGGATGCAGCTGAATACCAGTATTTTACATGGAGCGACTGCCTAGTTTTTATTTTTTTATTAATTTGTATTATTTGTTACCTACTACGCTGGTACTGGGCTACGCGAACCCGACTCGTACTTGACCGGTTTTTAATAATAAAGTACAGTATCTCCTGCATAGCCTTTTCCCAGTTAAGTTGGGGTCGGCTTCCACGCTAACCAGATGCAGCTGAATACCAGAAGCGACTGCCTATCTGACCTCTACAACCCAGTTAGTCCTGGGTAATACGATACCGCTTGCTAAGACTAGTTGTCAGACTTTCGAGCCACTGACTACCTAAATCTGTGTGCTAACTTTAATCTAAATCTTTTCAGTAGTTTTTTAAGGTGAAAGAGTAATAAACATCCATTCATTCATCCTCACAAACTTTCGCATTTATAAAATTAGTAGGAAGTAGGATTTGTGACGTAACGTCGTTGCTAACTTTTAGAATGAATAGCTATTAACATACTTGGCGTAGTCAGTCTTTAATGGGCTGCCACTACTCTGAATCTCAATCGTACACATTAAATTCAGAATGGTTAGATTTAAAAGCCTCGTTTTAAATCTTTTATTACGCGGCTGGACTCGCCGTTGAACAACGCATTTCAAGAGATTACATTTATTGATTATTATTACTGAAATGCGAATCGCATTTTCTTTGACAGTCGCATAATGATCGGGAAAAGTTTTAGTAAATTTTGATTAAACATATTCTTGTCGTACATAAGAAATACCATACAGGGTGGAAGCGACTCCGAAGCCTAAACGCTTACCACACACTCAATACAATATTCTGAATATTATACCACATATACATTTTCCATCACTAATTTTAAAAAAAGCAATTTTGGAAGAAAAAGCAGTTTTTTTTTAATTACCGTTGAAAAATTTCCATGTTGGGATGGTTCAGAATGAAGTACTGATTACGTGGTAGCACGTTTGCACAGTTCACTAAACGGGTTTAGACCTACTTTTTTCTGCTAATTGTTTGAATTTAACAGAGACAGAAGTCATCGTTCTTCTGCCTTTATCCCAATTTGTTTGTGGTCGGCGCAACATACAGTCTTCTTCTTACATACTTCTCTATTCGTCGTTATCTTATGAGTGCCTCTCTAGCCATATCATCATTCACACAGTCCATCCATCATTTAATTTTTTTTTTTAAATAAAGTTGTCGGACCCTTCACGAAACCGTCAACCAAGCATTCTGTTCATCAAACTAAGTAACTCTACATGAAAATTATTGCTGGGAAACGATTTGGGGTGAAAATACGGTAACGCACTCAACGCACTGTGCTGATGGATGCATTGTATAGTAAACGGGTCATGGAGGTATTAAAGGTAAAGTTAAAACCGTATAGACAATTATTTAAAAGCTTTGACCCCCAATATCTCAGAACTAGAAGGTACCCAAACCCAGGTATGGTCCACAACAAAAAATTGATCGCAATAACGGGGAGAACAAGTGCCTTTCGGCTTTGTTAAGGGTCTATTTACACCCTTTATGTAGCTTTGGTAACTGTAAACCCAAAGCATCTATTGAGTTGTGGTGCAATCAGGCCTTAGTTTTTAAAACAGGGCAGGAATTAAAAAGACGACCTCCTACAACTATAAACAACCACTTTTTTACTTCACTCTGTTTGAAGCCGTTGGAACTAGTTCAGTGACTGAAGTATTAAGTGACGCTTTGTGTGTAAAAAAGTTAGTAGTTAACTAGCGGAAACTATTATTTTCCGGCAGGTTAGTTCAAAGAGGTATAAAGAACACGGGTGTGAATAGGGTTACCAGAGAGAGAGTAGTAGAGTAATTTGGCGAAACCAATACGGGACAGTACGTTCCAAAAATCTAACAATGGACGTTGAAATACTCTAACGAACGACGCGTGAAATCAGCTGTTCACTACCTGCCTGGCTACAGAGTTCATCGAACTCGTCGTCGCGCTTGCCGTTCGCTACGTGCGTTTTGCCACGGTAACGATACATTGCGTATGAGGAAATAAAACGAATCAAATTTATTGGATTCCCATAACATTCCTGAAATAATTTCTTGTGCCAGTCATCTTAGTATGATATACTGAATTCACCCCATCAGTTTGTGGAGGGCTGTCCCTTACACCCTGTATTCAAGGAGTCGTGTTTGTCATTTTCATAATCCTATTAACATCATCGTTCTCCTGCCCTAATTAATCTAGGTATAACTATATTTTTGCAAATGTAAAGCCCTAATCACCTAAACATAAATTCTAATTCTGAGATACTGTATTAGTAAGGGAAATCACGCGAACCAACAATTATTGACATTAGACACACGCCATTTCGGGACATTCAAGTTCAATGATGGAAATCGCTTTGCAGAATGTATAAAAAAGTTCAAGGTATTAGAAAATAAAGGTCGGTTGAAATGCAATATTTCGCTAAAATGTTGTAGCTCATCATCTGCCTAGCCTTTTCCCAACTATGTTGGGGTCGGCTTCCAGTTTAACCGGATGCAGCTGAATACCTGTATTCTACATGGAGCGACTGCCTATCTGACCTCCACAACCCAGTTAGTACTGGGTAATACGATACCCCTTGGTAAGACTGGCTGTCAGACTTTTTGGGCCACTGACTACCTAACGACTGTCAAAGATCTACAAATGACAGCCGGGACCCACGCCTCGTGCTTTTCGTGGCACGGAGGAAACTCGGTGTGTAATGGGCGGTCACCCATCCACAGACCAATTTAGGTCAAGCACAGCTTAACCTAAAAATCGACCCGAGCGGCTGTTATTTAGCCATGAGCTAAAATTTTGTAGCTTCTCCTGGTAATATGGAAGCCAGAATGTTTTCTTACAATCAGTCAAATCTTCTTGTCAAAGCCCGTTGTGTTTTATATGAACCTTGTATGATTTGAAGCACTATATTTCATAACGTTTTGATTCATTTTTGCTTGTAAAGGTAAAATGCTCAAGGGCCTTATGACGACAGGCCGTGTCGGACGACTCAAAGAGATGTCAGCAACAAGGAAGGGGTTCGCAAGGGCCGATGCCTGCCGGGGCTGCGGGACTCTTCGAAAGAGATACCGCGGCCCTGGAACACAAAGGGCAAAGAAGGAACATGGATGGGTTTTAGTCAGTACAAGTCTGACACTCCCTTATGCTCCGCCCAGAGCGGGTAATTTGATGATTACCCATCAGAAAAAAAAGGGTTGCCCGAGAAATTCAAATTTTCTTACGTTTTTTACCCGACTACCGTTATGATTTTGGCAGTCTATGTATTTATGTATGTTTGTATTTACGCACTTTCCTCCGTAGCGCCTAAACTTTTCAACCGATTTTGATGAATAAGGTGTCAAACGGATCGTTATTATGGCCCGGGTAACAGGCTACATTTTGACCGTCTTCAAGAATAGGAGGAGTCGATTTTACATTGTAAATCCCGAATTTAATTGAAACGTGATTATTCTGTAGTCGGGTTTTTTAGTTGTAGTCCACACAAATTCTCGTTGCAATTTGCAGGACAGTGTCTCTTTCCGTCCCATTCAATAACTATTTCATGAAAAAGTCATTCGATGGGATTAAATGAACTTGGAGGGTTTTTATTGATGATTTTAATTGTGGCTTAACAGCAGTAACTGTTCCTGTCACCTTTAAAATTATGTGTTTACACTTATTAATTATTATTTTACCTAAAACAGCATCAAAGAACTCATCCTCAACGCTGGCAACCAGTAATGTGCCAAAAAGACTGGCCAAGGTAAAAGCCAGGCCTTGGGTCACGGGAAGCGTAAGTTTAACGTTAAGATATTTCCTGGAAAAGGCTGCGAGCACTCTGACCCCACGGCCCGAGGGTTTTAATTTCAACCCAAACAGGGCGAAAATTTAGTTGCGGGTAACTAAATTTTCGACCCGTTTGGGTTGAAATTGGACACTATATTTACGCCGCTTGAAGTTGCTTTGTTTTAAGTTGATGTAGGTTTAGGTTATTTTAATGTTTTCTCCCTTAATTTATTTTTACACATATTAAATACATTTTTAAATATTCTAATATTAAACAATATAAAAAATATGTATATATAAAATAGTAGCCCACCATTATCGGGAACAGGGTCCGAGCTACCGGTGGTCAGGGCTCTTGAGAGAGGAATCTCCTATTTATTGTTTTTATTTTTAATGAATATATTTTTTTACAGAAATTAAATCTTATTTTTCCCTAAAATATTGAACACCATTATGATAAACATTGTAAATTAAAAATAAAAATCCACGTGAGCGCAACTGCGGGCACAGTACCTACTGTAAAAACTAGATCAAGTTTTAGGGTTTAAATATTGCAAATTGAAGAAAAAACACTTACCTCCTCCATTCTGCTGGCACAAATATGGGAACCGCCAGATGTTCCCAAGTCCCACAGAGTATCCGATGATAGACAAGAAGAACTGCAGCTTCCCTGACCACGCTGCACGGTCTTCATCAGGAGCTTCACGTTGTAGGGAACCCCTGGACCCCTGCAGCACGATAGTGACCCCATGGGGTCGCTCACTTCCGTCAGCGCGCGCGTTCAAAGGCGCCAACTCATGGCCATTGCGTGGCCCAATTGCTTCAGCTTTTCCCGCCATTTTAGCTGTCAAAATCCCTTTGTTCTTTTTATCTATGGTATGTTTTTTAGTCGTTTAATTTACTTTTAATTTTTTAGTCGATTTTAGAATCAATTAAATTTTTCGTCTACTTAAAATTATTAATTGTTTTCTTTTTTCACTTTTTTGTATTTTTTTATTGTCTTTTTTAATGTTTAAGTTTAACAAGATTATTAGAATGATTTCCTATGAATATGTTCATAATACGCTATTGATGTATTTCGTAATCGTACGTGAAGTATCGGATAGCGTCTTTTTTTACGAATTCGACTACTTTAAAATACGTTGTTGTTCTCTGCAGTAGTTTTTGACGCAATTTTAGTGAATCTCTGAACACGTTGTCGGTTTCTCTGTGCATATGAGAAGGTTATTTTGCCGTCAATATAGATACAACATCGCGTTTTTACTCCGTTGATGGTTGAGAAAAAAATGGTGTTATTTTAATTTAGACATCTTTGAAATTAGGTGTCATCCAAAGAAGGAGTCCGTTAATCTGAAACAAAGAAAAGACAATCAATTTCGGTTTCATTTGACTTGAATACAGTTAAACTGAAAAAGAAAATATTTAGTCATCAATTCACGAAGCGATACAAGATTTAGTCTAGCCGGAATAGAGAGAATTAAGTTTTTCTAATTAGCCTTTTGAACACCAGAATGGAAAGGCACGCGCGTGCCCTCCACGCCAAGCCACGTCTTTCGGCGTACAGGGCACGCGCTTGCTTGTCACGTATATGTGACAATGGCGTTCAAAAGGTTAGTCGACCCTTAATCATTTGCCTAGCCTCTTCCTGTCTATGTTGGAGTGGGCTTCCAGTCGACTCTCGACAACTTAAAACCCAAAACGATACTTATGTAAGTAGTAAGTTAAACATATCAGCAAAAGAATATTATTAGAATATGTAGTCAGACAGAGTCGCAAGCTGAAATACAGCCTTTCATTAGAGCGTGCTTCGAGCCCGTCTCTGACGTCACAGACGTAGCCTAACGAAATTGGACGACAGCCTGCGTGACAAATGTACCAATTTGACAATCAAGGTTCTGAGGTTTTATGTCACCCGTTTAGTATAACCACTTAAAGTTTGCAGTTCAAGGTGGCGTTGCTTGTCAAGAAAATTTGCATCGATACGTCAAACTTGGTACATTTATTTTAGTTCTGTGTTTTCCCGCCTTCTCAGATAGGTGGTTGAGGTGTGGTTCTAGAAGCAGAGCCTCTAGACTAAACTTAAAAGTTTATAGTAATAATACATGGTCTTTTTATTTGTCTTCTTGTTACGTGACTCATTCGACCAGTATGTAGCCACCTTTCTCTCTCTTTTTGTTTTAATGGGTACCGACGCCGCCATCTTGTTTTTTCAATACTATTTCCAAAGACAGTTTTATAAATGTTTGCCAAATGCGTCTTTCTGTCAATGCCAATCAAGCGCTAAAATAACTATGTAGCAATACACTTTGAGATCATTAGCACAGCATCAGTTTTATGTAGGTGCTTAAAGTAAAATGTCAAAGTCGACACTCGCTGACTGGGTTATGGGGGTCAGAAAGGCAGTCGCTCCCTGTAAAATACTGGTTTTCAGCGGCATCCGGTTAGACTGAAAGCCAACCCCAACAAAAGTGGGTAAAGGCTAGGCAGATGATGATAGAATAGATTTAGCAGTGGTGAGCATCATCTGCCTAACCTTTTATTAAGCTTCCAGTCTCACCGGAGGCAACTGAATACCACAGTATTTTCAGGTTTCTGATCACACGTAACGATTATTAAAAATCTATAAATAACTGCTGGGACCAACGGCTTAACGTGGTTTCCGTGGCACGTAGAAAACTCATCATCATCATTTCAGCCGAAAGACGTCCACTGCTGGACATAGGCCTCCCCCAAGTGTCGCCACATTGACCGGTTCCATGCGACTCGCATCCAGCGGATCCCTGCAACCTTCACCAGGAAACTCGGTATGTAATGAATTGTGAACCATCCACGGACCGACCTCGGTAACCACTGCTTAACCTTGTAGATCAACCCGTGCTGCTGTTATTATTTAGACACTGATAAAATAAAGGGGGGAAAACTCTTTACTTGATATAAGTGTGTATTACGGGCATACCGACAGACAAACAATAGCCCACAAAGCAATAAACAAAATGGCAATCGTATCGTCGTAAAATATTATTGCTCTGAATCAATACCGTGATCGGAGGGGGTAAAGGGGGATTACTAGAAACGTGCCCCGAGGGGCCAGCAGAGTCTTATTCAATCTGCACGTGTAAGAAATTGTTAACAAACCGCAAAAGACAAAGAAATATAAAGTTCGTAATCAACTAAATTGATTGCTTCGCTGAAGATTGGCACTGTACATCTAGTCCTTCTGCTACGACAAAATAACGTATACAACGTGTAAACGGACTCTTCACGAAGCCGTCAACCAAGCATATTGTAAATAAAATTAAGTAACTGAACGCAAAAATTATTGCTGGGAAACGATTTTTTTTTTAAGTGTATATAACGTTTTACGGTAGGACTCGATGTAACGCACTCAATACATTTTGTTGATGGATGGATTGATTATTACAGGAGTCGTGGAGATATTTAAAGTAAAGTTATAACATTAAAAACTTGTGAAAAAGTTGTAACTATGACCCCCAATATCTCCGTAGCTAGAAGGTTCCCAGATGTGGTCTAGATAAAAAAATATATCGCAATGGCGGGGAAAACAAGTGCCGTTCGGCTAGACAAGTATTGATAGTTAGATCCAGCTTTATGAATAAAAACCAGCTTGAAATATCACAAAATTCTTAGCGCTATTTAGTAGAATAAAATATTCTCCTTTACAGACAAAGGCTACTTTTAACACTCTTATATAGCTTAAAGAATAAGAACCTAATTAATGTGTCACCACAAAATACTCAACGCTTTTTTATAGAGATGATATGTTATCTCACAAAGGTGAAAGCAGCATTTTACTCTTTAAAACTGTGAGTTCTAAAGGGCTGCTTTAATGATGTTACCAACGCTTATGTGCTGCTTGGGTTTCCGCAACATTGAACAGAGGTATTTTTCTATTCATCATCATCATTATTTCAGCCGAAAGACGTCCACTGCTGGACATAGGCCTCCCCCAAGTGTCGACACATTGACCGGTCCCGTTCGTCTCGCATCCAGCGGATCCCTACAACCTTTACCAGGTCATCGGGCCACCTAGTGGGAGGCCTTCCAATGCAACGTCTTCCGGTTCGCGGTCGCCACTCCAGAACTTTTCGGCTCCATCGGCCATCCGTTCTGCGAGCAATGTGCCCTACCCACTGCCACTTAAGTGTGGCTAATCTGCGGGCTACGTCGGTAACCTTGGTTCTCTTGCGGATGTCCTGATTTCTGATTTGATCACGCAAGGAAACTCCGAACATAGCCCTCTCCATTGCCCTTTGGGTGACATTAAACCTTCTGATGACCACGTTTAGGTCTCGTATGTATTCACTGGCAACACACACTGGTCACAGACTTTCGTCTTGAGACACTGCAGTAAGTTGGACGAGAAAATACCACGCAACTTCCCGAACGCTGCCCAGCCGAGTCGAATTCGACGATTGACCTCTTTCTCGAAGTTAGACCTACCTAACTGGATCGTTTGTCCCAGGTAGACATAATCGTCTACAACTTCGAGTGTAGAGTCTCCGATCTTGATAGGAGTGAGTGGGACATGGGCATTCAACATGACTTTGGTTTTGTGCATGTTCATTTTAAGACCCAAAGCTTCCGAAAGAGTTTTCGGAAGCTCTGCTAAGGTCATCGAGCATTGTACTGAGGTCCTCCATGGTCTCAGCCATGACCACTATATCGTCGGCAAGCCGAAGGTGAGAGATGTCGCCATTGACGTTGATGCCTAGCTCTCTCCAGTCCAGAACCTTGAAGACATCCTCCAGTGCAGCGGTGAACAGTTTCGGAGATATGACGTCTCCCTGATGATTATAACAGTTTTAAATATTCCTTTTTTATAATATTGTTTTTTGCTAAGCCAACAACGGTTACGAATTTAGCAGTTGATCTTATTTAAATGTTTGTATCACCTGCGCGAGTCTCAAAAACAATATTTTACTCAGATTTATTGTAATTTTTTTTTTCGAGCTTTTCAGCAGTTCTACAGTAAATTATATCACAAAACCTCAATAACTCTGTAGAATCAATCAGCGATTCCATCAGAGAACACGTGTAGACGGCACTACCGAAATAAAACAAAACAAGTAACAGTTCAAGCTCAAATTACCGTTAGCCACGTAATAAAATGGTAATAACAATAACAGCCATGTACTTTGATTGCAATACCTACACCATAATATGAAATGAACAGAAGTATAATTTTATTTTTCCTCTTCATCTTTTCCCAACTTGGTAGAGGTCGACTTCCAGACAAACCAGATAAGTTAGCAGCTGAATAGAAAATATAGTAGTTTACTTATAAAGGCTGCTTATCTGCCTCCGCAACAGACTCAAAATTGGGTAATATGATATCCCTTGGTAAGACTGGCTGTAAAGACTTTTAGGATTTATGACTATCCGTAGCGTTAGGAAAGCCACCTGTGACAAAAAAAAATCAACCACCAGGGTCTCGTTGGACAACCTTGATAATCATCGTCGTTGTAATTCATCATCGCCACGAACGACTCGTTGTGTTTCAATTCCCGCTAGGTATTAAAACTTGGTTGAAATGGCCTCCACTCGTGGCGATACTTGTAATTCTTGTAAATTTACTGACCTGCATCAGGATTATTCAAGACTTATATTTCGTTCGTGCCCTGGTATAATGTCCTGTAAATAGGCACACTATTCACCAAGTCCCGTTTTTGTGAATAACAAAAGATAGTCGGTCTATCGTTGTCTGTTGGTGGCGCGAATTCATTGCTCACGAGTGCATCAACATCATTCGCTTGCCCTTATCCCAATTCATTTGGGTTCAGCGCAGCATGTCTTCTTCTTCCATACTTCTCTATTACTCGTCATCTCAGCAGTCACCTCCTAACGTGCCATATCATATGTAGCGGCACTACAAAGAGTACTACAGCAACATAGAACAAAAAGTATTACAGCGCCATCTATGATATGATACAGACGATAAACTAAATATCGAAATACACCTAAATCTTACATCGCGCAAGTAAAGTTATCCGCGACTTAAGACTATATAAAGGAACGCGACAACAACTATCGGGCAGTAGCCCATCAGACATAACACCCGTCTGGTCGGAGGGTCCTGCCTTGTCTATAGAACTTTACACCCTGTTCTCCATACCCCCAAACATCCTTTACACGGTCCATCATCGTTTCTTTGCTCTTCTTCTACTCATCCACAAGTGCAGTTTGTGCCAATACAAACACAGAAGACCGTGAATGTACCATCTGACCAAAAAAAAGTGTGAAACTTCTGCACTTTCGCTTTACAATTTTAGCGGTTCAATCCAGTTTGATCTGATAAAAGGCAGCCGGAACCGAACTATGTCAAGGTCCCGCAAAAGGGATGTACCCTACGTTAAAACCCGTTTGGAAGATGGGGGACGAATTTAAAGGGGTGAACTGTGAAAGGAAACGATTTGTATAGATTTCGTAGGGAGTTACACAGTAGTTAGGCTAATGTGAGTTTGGTTTGCGAGTCTCATTGGAAAAATACGGGGGGAGATATTCCAGTGCAATTTTGTTCTTGTTAAGTTCCTTAACACGCTAGCTGCGGCAAAAAAATCATAAACTCTCATCTGGTGCGCTGGCGGTCGGAACATCCATCGACCTTTTCCACTGTCAGTCTTTTTTGACCTGACACCACTATACTAATAATCATACCGCACCAGCGAGAAAGATATTATAGTTTTCACCGTGCGCAGCAGTGGTAAGCACCGTATCGGGCCGATCCGATCCATAATGAATGTGTTAAGCGACGTCTGGGAGTTCTTTGAGTCAAAAAGTTGCTTAAGAGATCGCACTGTGCGATAAAACGACTCGTTTACACAATTTTTTCTGGGGCCTAAATTACCGCATTAGCGGAATCTTATACGCAGAAGTAGACGCAGTTAATATCACACCATATTATAAAACAAAGTCCTCCGCCGCGTCTGTCTGTCTGTTCGCGATAAACTCAAAAACTCCTGAACGGATTTTCATGCGGTTTTCACCAATAGATAGAGTGATTCAAGAGGAAGGTTTTGTGTAAATTGTTTGAAATATGACGATAATTGTTGGAAGTGACGGAAAAACTCAAGCCGCTTGGGAGCTTTCATCAAAAAGGCTGCCTCGACGGACAAAACATGTAGACATAATATGATCAGTGCTCGTGCGAAGCCGGGGCGGGTTGCTAGTTATGAATAGTCACTTTATGACCATATTACGAATTGTAACGTGATTCATATCATCCTATTAAGATTCTGCTAAAGTTTCGAAGCTACCAGATACACGCTGTACAAAATCACGATAACGCCAGTGGGTGGTGAAGACCTGACCTCTACCACCCCCAACAGCATTAACTGACAATGGCTAGAGTAGCATATTACAAAGAGTTACACGAAAGCTTAGTCCACAAAAGCTCTACGCTCCACATAAAAGCTTTTATCGATTAAAGCAGCGAGTTCCATTAGAGATAGCATCTATATATATCCTACACACAAGAATAAATTACAAAGCATGATACCATACAGAAAGTAGGGCTGAGTTAGTTACCTTCTGTTTCTGACAAGTCCCAACCTGTGGTCTGCCTCGTTGGTATAGTGATCGCAAACGTGACTGCTGAGCCATAAGGACCTGGGTTCGATTCTCAGGTCGGACAAAGTGTTACTGGGTTTTTCTATCAGGAATTTCTCAGTAGTAGCCACGGTGTCTGGTTTTGTGCCCAGTTCATCATGCTGTAATCCCAGCAGGGATAGGCAAAGGTGTTACTAAAATTACACTCACATTTCGTCAGTTAGATTTAAGTGCCATGTAATAGGGGGCAATTTCAGTGCAACTATCAGAAATTTTCCCGATACTTCTGCCACACGATACCGGTGATATTCGTCCAATATCATGGTCGAACTAAACGAATTGGTCTCGAGATTCCCTCTCGATATCTCGATCGATTTGATTCAATCTCGTGAAATATTAATCTTGATATCGAAGCGGTTTCAACGGATATTTGCTTTGCAATTTTCTATTTGGAATATTTTATGTGAACTGTTAAAATGTTTGTCAGTATTCCGAGGAACCTTCTAGTTTCCGCAGAAATCATCATTTTTCCTTGAACTTATCCCAATTTATTTGGGGTCGGCGCAGCTTCTTCTTCCATATTTCTCTATTACTCGTCATCTCATCAGACACCATACCAACCATATCAGCCATGTCATCCTTTACACAGTACATTCATCTTTGTCTTGGTCTTCCTCTACTCTTATACCCATCCACATCCATACTAGTTTTCGCAGAAATGTACCTTCTCGTCATCTGCCTAGACTTTTCCCAACTATGTTGGTGTCGGCTTGCAATCTAACCGGATGCAGCTGAATACCAGTATTTTACATGGAGCGACTGCCTATCTGACCTCCACAACCCAGTTAGTACTAGGTAATACAATAAGCCTTGGTAAGACTGGTTCTAAGACTTTTTGAGCCACTGAGTACCTGTAACGACTGTCAAAGATCTACAAATGACAGCCGGGACCAACGGCTTAACTTGCTTTCCGAGGCATGGAAGAAACTCGGTATGTAATGGGTGGTCACCCATCCACAGATCAACCTAGGATAGCACGGTTTAACCTAAAGATCGATCCGAGCGGCTGTAAAAATGTACCTTCTATTGTACATTTTTCGACAATGATGTTTGAGGCTTATAAAATTGGTCAACGTCTTGGAGTAAGTGTAAACTTTTGTTATAGTCAGTACTTTTTCAAAGTTCATTAAGTAATATTGATTTCGTGACGAGTTTCAAGATTGTGAAGGATATAGTAGCATCATTGTCTCGGAGATATTTTGCAGGACCACGATTATGTAGATTCTAGCTTACCTACAAGAGTGTAGTAGCTGAGAAAGGTAGCGAGCTTGCGCGAATTATCTCAATTTTGAATTCGATTAATATGAGCGGAGTTTCGCAACACGAACGACCAATTGCGTGTGAGCATTGTTATTCGATGAATTGTTGCATTGAGGATAACGTAGGTATTTGACAGTTTTTACAATTAATTTTGATGAGGATGCAAGAGTGAACGAAGCAAGCCCTGGATTTGGCGATGGCCGCCAACCTCTTCGTGTTAGGTTTCTTTAAACACAGCAGGGCTCCGTCAAAACTACGTCTATGTTTACATAAAATCAATGCACCAACGAAACTGCACACTTTAGTTGCTGTAGATCTAAAAGTAATTTGAAAAATTGATTTAACAGCTTTAAAAAAAAGCTGCAGATATTTTATTTGACATCAATTTTAAGGCTGCCCACTACCACATTATTTGCTGATCAATTTAGTTATTTTCGCCGACCACTAGAAGCAGCTCAACTCACTTTTTTTGCTGACCAAATACATTTTGGAGCTGACCAAAACTTCTTTGATTAGCTGACTGTTTATATGATAGTAAGTCCAAAATACGAGATGAACTACAACAAAAGAAAGTCGTTTTGGGCCAACATCATTTTGTAAAAATGACGAATAATACACAAAGATTAATAAAAACAAAAGAAAATGTCAACAAAACAGCGCCGCCCACCTTACATAACTCCTAAGAAAATTGTTCCCGACAACAAAATACCTACCAATTTAGTTCTTGAATCTTTCAGAAGAGACCCGGCTTGTACCATTGGCTGTATAGCTATCGATCTGCCGACCCACTGACCGCTATAATGTGTTTGACAGCTGCCTGCCATGCTATGGAAGTCCACGTGGACTGACATGTGTCTGAGGGTCTTAGGAGGGCAAGATAAAGGAGGGTTTTATGAAATGGTTGGAGGGGGAAGGTTTCTTATTTCCTTGTTGTCATGTGATTGCTACTGATTTTGAAATAGACATACTTTTTCATTTTACCTGACACTCGTAACATGATATTGTATTTGAACTTAAATAACATAGTGGGTGTAAAATTACCTTTAACGAAGCCGAAAGGCACTGTTCTTCCCGTCATCGCGATATATTTTTTGGTTCTAGACCATACCCAGGAACCTTCTATAACGTTGGAGGTCAAAATCCCAACATTTTCACAAGTTTTTTTTAAATACAAGTTTTTTACTTTAAATAGGTACGTACCTCCATGACCCACGTACTATTCAATGCATCAATCAGCACAATGTTTTGAGTGCGTTACATAGAGTTCTACCGTAAACCATGATTTTCAACCCAAAAAAAAACATTTCCCAGCAATAATTTTTGCGTAGTTTTGCTTAGTTTGATATACAGAATGTTTGGTTGAAGCTTCGTGAAGGGTTTTTTAACACATTGTATAATATCAAACCAGTAATCCCCCAAAAAGTTGGGCAGAGGTGTAGACTGTCCGTAACGTACAAACCCGCATTTCGTTAGTTATTTGAGTCGTATGTCATACGTAGCTCATTGTCTACAGACAATGAGCTCGCCCCGTATGACATAGGATTGACATTCCTAATATGACATTCCTAATAGGATAACTTATTAACACTGGCTGATTTGAAAATCGTATCCTGCCCCCGTAGCATGACCACCGTAGACAAGGATTTCTTTGACGGTAGAATCGACACAATGACAGATTGAAGCACACCAAAGTAGCGCTTTCGACCACATGACCAGAAAAGACTGTCAGTCACATTCAGAACATAAACATCACACCGGTAATTCTCGAAGGGTAAGGCAGAGGTGCACCTAATAGTACCCCACATTTCGCCAATTATATTTAAACCCCATGTAATAGGGGGCCAGCCTATTGCCACCAATCGGGCACAAATCCAGTCTCCGTGGCTGCTACTGAGAAATACCTGATGGAAAAACCCAATAATACTTTGCCCGACCCGGGAAGCGAACCCAGGACCTCACACACATTCACATACATTCAGAACAATCAGTATTAAATACCCCTAGTTTTATTTTGAGACCTCCTACTTTTGAATTAAGGGCTAGTTTTATTGAATTGAACATCCCACGGTACTGCTCTGCCAGGTGTGCATTTAAACGTATTTCAATGGACAGCTCCCCTTTCCTTGCTTTCGACCATCATTTATTTAAAATCGCTAAATTGAAAGAAAACTAGTTTTTATTATGCTTTTAGTTTTTTGCAAACGAGTTGCCGCATATTGAGGAAAATAAAACACGGTGAATTGTTGTTTTCTCCCCCAATTCAGTTGATTTTTAAACTAGTTTTTGGCCCAAAAGTCATTAATACTCTCTTCTCGTGACGCTTTAACTAACCGACTAACCGACCTATTCAGAAACTTTGAATCTAAGTATTCTTTGTAGGTATCATTTCTACGACGGTAATATTTTTTTTATTTTACAAGGTAGAACGAACATCGACGTACATATTCTATTCAGTACATCATTCTGAACCCCCCCACATAGAAATGTTTAAATAGTAGTTTAAAAAAAAGCAGCTGTTCTATATCATTTTGAAAAAGTGCAATACCTACACGAGATATTGCACTTTGTAGGCAACAGCAGATTTTTTTAAAATAACGGTTTAGAATGATGTACTGAATACGTGGTAATCGTTTATGCATCAGTGTTCCCTTCCACCTTGCATAAGTTACTAGCTATCGCCAGAGTCTCCACCCGAATGGTGATCGGTAATTATCGAACTGGAACGTACAAAAAAAATCCTATGTCCCAAGCCAGGTCATGGTCTACCGTGTGTCCATCTAAATCCTTCCAGTAAGTATTTTGTCTGTCTGCTGTAGGTCTGTTAAGGCTAATCTCCGAAACGGCGGGACCGATTTTGACGGGACGTTTACTGGCAGATAGTTGATGTTATAAGGAGTAACTGAGACTAGTTTCTAGGGTTCCGTACAAAACAATAAAACACATGAAATTGTTAACAAAACCGATTTAAATTGGGAAGTAAAAGACAGCGAACCATCTGAGTATATTTTAATCGTTTGCTATTAACGGCAACAATTTCGTTTACAGATGAAAAAAAAAACAAATCTCTGTTCTAATCGCTACACCAACAAAGTTGATACTTTACTACTAAGAACTAAAGTTCTTCTTTATAAGATCTAGGAAACTTTGCACTTTGCCTTGCGTAAACTTTAGCAATTTTCCCACGTAGAGACCAGAACGAAGCGGTTAGCCATATTGTGTACAATATAATGGTTTTATCGCGCACTTTCTTGTTGAAAACTAAGTATTACAGAAAATAACTTTAACTACAACTCTATGTACATAAAGGGTGTAACTAGACCCTTAACATAACCGAAAGGCACTTGTTCTCCCCGTCTTTGCGATCATTTTTTTGTTCTAGACCATACCTGGAAACCTTCTAGTTACGGAGATATTGGGGGTCAAAGTTCCAACTTATCCACAAGTTTTTTTTTTTAAATACATGTTTTTAATGTAAGGTTTTTACTTTAAACACCTACACGACCCCCGTACGATTCAATCCATCCATCAGGACAATGTTTTGAGTGCTTTCCATCAAGTCCTACCGTAAAACGTGATTTTTCACTCTAAAAACAAAGTCGATTCCCAGCAATGATTTTTGCGTATCTTAGTTTGATGTACAGAATGCTTGGTTGACGGCTATGTGAAGAGTCTGTTTACACCCTGTATAAGATTTTAAACTATCATAGTCACTAACATTATCATTAACACTAGAAACGGGATATTTACCATGTTTACTGATTGACACCCACACCGAAATAATTAACTTATACGTGATCATGGTGCTTGCAACAGGGCCGAAATATCGGGAACTCAGATCCCGTTTCTAGTGTTAATGATACTCTATGTACAGTTAACCATAGAGATAATGCATCTTCATTAGATTGATTTTTAACCAAGTAAGTGCAAATAGTAGCTGAAAGTAACTATTCATGGTTTATTCCAGAAATCCCCACCGTCAAATCCCCACCAGTGGGGATGAGAGTAGCCCGCTATATTCAAATTTTCTTACGTTTTTTTCAATTTCCAGGTCAGAGTCAGGTTGTATATTGATTAAAATATGATTCGCAACCGTAACACGTATGTAGTTACAGAATTATAATCATTAAAATCATCAATACAACCCTCTAAGTTCATTTAATCCCATTGAATGACTTTTTCATGAAATAGTCATTTTCAGAAAATTGAGTTTTGCGGTCTTCCTTGGCGCTTCCACCTTGACCGCTACTACTCGTATGGTTGGAACATAACGCTTAGCAGTCGGGGCGAAAATTTTGTGAATTTAAGGGTTCTCCCAAAAAACAAATTCTTAGTAAGAGCCCGGAATCAGGATTCGTGGCTGATTTTCATTCAATAGAGCGTATCCTGTTGTGAATATGTGCTATGCAACAATAACTTAACATCACGCCTGTCATTCCCGAAGGGTTAGGCAGAAGTATACCTAAAGTATAGTGTAGTATGTATCAGTAAATATTACCAGCACAGTGCACAGATTAGAAGCATTCTGAATAGGACATCTTATTCTTTTGTTTATTGTTTCTTTATCTTGTGGTTAGTCCCTCACTTGGTGTCAGAGCTTGGCTTTACATGCCGTCTAGAAATATCTCTCAGGCATGCTGGTTTCCTCAAGATGTTTTCCTTCACCGAAGCAAGTGATAATTATACAATACGCACATGAATCCGAAAAATCCGAAGTTCGTGTCTTGGGCGAACCCAAGACACGAACTTCGGATTTTGAGACCTATGACTTGGCAGTCCGACGGTCACACCATTAAGCTATCACTACTATAGCTGCTTTTGTTTATTGAACGACAAGCAAATATCACAATGAAAAAAGAAAAGTGTTCAGCGGAGACCTCCGAAAGTCTGAATATAGAATGCAATAGTCAGACACGCAAAGAACTAGGTGGTACCACCATAACCGGTGGTAGTACCATCTACCAGCGGAAACTTTAAGTTTATACCTACCTATCTATTCTTTGGCACTGTTCATGTCTCACTAAATTGATTAAAATGATTTTGACAGCCACATGCAAGGAAAACATCACTAGCTACCAGTAGCGAAGGGTCAATTTTTGTAAGAGGTAAGCCGGAGTACATATCTTTAATGTGATTACATTATTTGTTTATAGAAACTGACTTTGCCATTTTTCAAAGGGGAAGCCGGTAGGAATCGAGTTGTATGGGACCTTTGCCACTGCTAGCTACACTATTATAACCGGTATTTCTTCAACTCCCTGTGGCAGTCGTTACAGACAGTCAGAGGCCCAAAAGTATGACAACCAGAATTACCAAGGGGTATTAGTAATTATCACTAGCTTCGGTGAAGGCAGACATCGTGAGAAAACCAGCATGCCTGAGAGATATTTCTCGACGGCATGTAAAGCCAAGTCAGAGGCCCATGGGCGGCATAAAAACTCTAACACCACACTATAAAGAAAGACCAAGAGGTAGGGGGCCTCAAGGAGATGTCAGCACACATAAAGGGGTCCGCAAGGGCCGATGCCTCCTAGGGCTGCGGGACTGTTCGAAAGAGATACCGCGGCCCTGGAACACAAAGGGCAAAGAAGGAACATGGATGGGTTTTAGTCAGTACAAGTCTGAAAAAAGGGGTAAAGTGTTACCTGGGACTACGTACACTCAGTCTGCTAATGAAATATCTTAGTATGGAAAACTTGAAAATTTCAATTCTAATAAAACCCGCGAATCGAGCCGAGAATCAGCTCAGCAGTTACCGACCACTAGACTGAAGACTAACGAAGCAGTCAAGTGTCAAATCAATTATATCCATCGCCATTATTATTGTAGCCCATAATTATATTGAACCACTGAAACGTAAGGAGTTCAAAGGTCCGTTTAACTGTGTGGTAGGTGCTATCTAAAGGCTCCTACCCACTGTGCATAATCAGCCTATAATGTTCCCACTGCTGGGACAGAGGCCTCCTCTCTATGAGAGGGAGTGCGCTGTAGTCCACCACGCGGGCCCAGTGTGGGTTGATAGATGTCACGTCTTCGAACTTTTGTTTCAAGGACACGCCGGTTTCCTCACGATGTTTTCTTTCACCGATGATATAAATTACACAGAGTAATGCACCTGCCTGGGTTCGAGCCCACGACCTCGTAAGTGGGGCCGTTACCACTGGACCACCACTGCTGTCACACTACCGGCGTAGTCATCATCATCTGCCTAGCCTTTTCCCAACTATTTTGGGGTCGGCTTCCAGTCTAACCGGATGCAGCTGAATACCAGTACTTTACATGGAGCGACTGCCTATCTGACCTCCACAACCCAGTTAGTACCTACTGGGTAATATGATACCCCTTGATAAGACTGGTTGTCAGGCTTTCGGCCACGGACTACCTGTAACGACTGCCAAAGATCTACAAATGACAGCCGGGACCAACGGCTTAACGTGCTTTCCGAGGCACGGAAATTATGAAATTATGCCGGCGTAGTAACACGTCTTATTCTATTATGAGCCAGCATCAACGTGTTGAGAAAACCCGCTGGCTCTGCCGCTAGCATAGTGTATAGTAGCCTTAAGCTAGTTCAAGCTCATCAGGTTTCTAGTTAATTACCGAAATAATTGGTTAGTAAATCATTGGGGAGGAAACGAACATGATTTGTTTGTTTATACAGGATGGTCGATAAGTAATGTCGCAATGAAAATGGTCTGTTATTCTGTTAAGAGTTTGAAAGGTCACGTAAACATGTAAAAGTTATGACAAATAACTAAATAAATTATTTATTTTAATACAGTGACAACATTGTTACATATATCTTGAAGTAGGTACAACATACAGACAGATAGGTCCCCTGGCTCCCAAACTAGGTTTTCATCTGTGACTTGGTAGGCAGTGTTTATTCAAAAAGTCATTATGATATTTAATCTATATATTAAACTATATTGTGTACACTATATTCTGTATGGTGTCCGGACGTAAAGAATAGCACCATCCCATATCTTCCCGTGGGTGTCGTAAGAGGCGACTAAGGGACTTACCAGTGAATGGGCAGCAGCGTTCTCTGTGATTTTTTTTTTTTTTTATAACAAACATACTGCGATCGCCAACCCGCCTGCCAAGCGTGGCGATTATGGCAAAACCCCCCTTGGGGAGGCCTATGTCCAGCAGTGGACGTCTTTCGGCTGAAATGGTGTACACTATATACAGACTACAAATAGAACTAAAGTAATGATAAAAATAAGACTAAAAGTAAGAAAATATTAACATATAAACAACGACGACAATAGGAGACTATGATATTAAGTCGAAAAAATGATATCGGTCAAATTTTTGAAGGAACTCAGAATTAAACGGAAAAGCACAACCTCGTCAGTTGATGCAAAGTTAGCCCGTTTTACTGAGATTTCAAAAAGTGCAAATATCGATCTGGCCGGCTGGTTAAAATCCCCAAAAATCACAAGTATTATTTATATAGAGAACCAAGGTTACCGACGTAGCCCGAAGAATAGCCAAACTTAAGTGGCAGTGGCAGGGCACATTGCTCGCAGAACGGATGGCCGATGGGGCCGAAAAGTTCTGGAGTGGCGACCGCGAACCGGAAGACGCTGCGTTGGAAGACCTCCCACTAGGTGGACCGATGACCTGGTGAAGGTTGCAGGGATCCGCCGGATGCGAGTCGCACGGGACCGGTCAATGTGGCGACACTTGGGGGAGGCCTATGTCCAGCAGTGGACGTCTTTCGGCTGAAATGATGATGACGATGATGATGGCACATTCACACGATTCACTCTGTGACATTACTTATGCCTCGCCTTGTTTATGGGTCTACGAGATAGCTGGCAATTTTACGTTTCAACTTCTGAAACAGAAAAATGGATTCCTTTTTCTTTACGCATGGGTAAAGGTGCGTATTTCATGTATTTATTTAAAGCGGGCTTAAATGTTAACTAGATATTGTCCAAGGTTTCACTTGCAACCTATTCTGAACTGATTTAAGACCGGCCTCCACTGAAGTGGAGACGAGCAGCGAGGAGATGTGTTGTAATTCGGTGTCCCCTTGTTTCGCAGACAGAAATCTCATAGAATTTCGTTTCGCCGAAAATGTTTCATATAATATTTGGTTCTTGTATTTTTATTTCTAATATTATTGTTATAATATCGACTATTTACTTGAATGAAACATATTTCACAGAAATACAATTCAATGAATTTTATAATCACATTTTTTTATTTAACAAATTATCAAACTGTAGAATAATTTTTAACGAATATTGTTTGTTCGGTGTATTTTTCCATGGTATTTTATTTCAACGAAAATGTAAAAGTAATGTTATGCTATCCATAATTTTATCTATACTAATATTATAAAGCTGAAGAGTTTGTTTGTTTGTTTGTTTGCTTGAACGCGCTAATCTCAGGAACTACTGGTTCGATTTGAAAAATTCTTTTAGAATTGAATAGCCCATTTATCGAGGAAGGTTATATGCTAAAATTTCACGCGGACGAAAGTCGCGGGCAACAGCTAGTAAATAAATAAACACAGAGTCGAATGCGTCTATCGTACCCCTATTTTTTATGTCGTTTTGTGTACACTACTCACCACATCAACATAAACAAGGCATTGTGGCAAGGAAAACTTAAATAAATAAATTCCGAACGTGTGTGGAAAAAAAAAAACTTAAAATGCAAGAGTGAGTGAAGTGAGTTCAGGACTTGGGGCACACCGACTCCGGACAGGTTAGTTAGGTTACTTTAAACTCTGCAGACAGAAATAGCAACCCCGCGTAGCTGGGCTACCCGACGACTACGCCTTATAACAACATTTTGACAGTTACCTTGACATTGAAACGTTCAGTTTACTACGACCAAATAGGTTAGGTTAGGTTAGAATTGTGACCAAACACGTCGAAATTGGTCGTAGTAATAAAATTAGGGCACTCCAACAATTATGAACCGCAAAATAAACACAGTACGTAAGTCACTATTAATGAGAATAATAAGATTACTCGCATTGTTTTTGTGAACGCGGTGTTGTTATTTTATAGGAGGGTATGCATTTTGTCAAAGGTATGAATTGAAACATTTAGAAACTGTCACTCGACAAAATGTTTTTCTTGGTAATAAGTTTTATATTGACTAAACAATATGAGTATAAAGAATATTTGATTTGTTATATTCGATATGAATATCAAAGATGAAATTTTATTTGTAACAAAAATCTACTATTTAAATTTTTTCGAAGTAAAAATACTGCGTATTGAGTCTATGAAATGATAATATGAGAAAAAAATTATATGAAACGAAACTCTATAAAACTTTTGTCTATAAAACAGTGTACAACCGTTGTAATCCAGCAATAGAATTTCGTTATTTACACATCTCGTATCCGCTTAGCTTTAGCAGTTGAACAGAAAAAAGAGGAGTTGTCTCGTAATTGTTTAGGCCAGCGTAGGCGAGCTGAGATTTTAGTGGAGTGTGGTGAACAGTGTGCTGCTCTGCACATTTCCTCCCCGCGTAGATACACCCTAGGTCTTATGCATCTCCTCTCCTCTCAGCACACACATCACCCACACACACACCACACACACACACACACACACACGTCACACACACACACCACACACATCACACACACACCACACACACACACGTCACACACACACACCACACACACATCACATCTCCACTTGTCACGCTTTGGTGGAGGCTTTATTCACATGAAAAAACCGGAATTTGTGTCAATAGTTTGACCACAATCTCACAACTGAGAAAGCTATCACGATGGCAATTGATGATCCGCGATTTTTCTCCACTCTGTACTTGAAGTATCAAGAAGCAATAAACAAACACTTCCGTGTTTATTGCCAGTATATATAGTGTCCTAACAATGTTTGTCGGGTCACCGTCTCCACAAGAAGGGAGGGTTCGATGCCGCGGAAACTTTACGGATGATGTCACAACATCTTACGTCATCAACTCATAGTTTTGGGACACCCCTCAGTTACTTCCCTGTATAATTTAATTTAGTAGTTGTTTTAAGGGCATTCCATTGCTCGATGACCTTGATGATTTGATCCCTGTACTGGTTTTTGTTGACTTACCCCGCACATTTCGCAAAATTTCGGTTTTTATATATTATTTAAAAATATTAAAAGAAATAACAAAAAAAAAACAATACAGATTGTTAAGTATATTATTACGTATTTGTTGTTACAAAATTCATGCCGATCTATTCAGCCGTTACAGAGATAATTTACAATTAAGGTTGAAAAAGGACCTATTTTCTACGATTAACCAAAAAAAATTGAGAAGGTTTATTAAAATTTTAAACAATACAATTTATTTGTGATGAACTTAACTATAACATACTTTTTTTACACGGAAAACGCACGAAGGGATTCATCAACAAATTTCTTTGAACATACGCAGTTTTTGGGATTTGAGCCATGTAATGCCCTTAATAGCATAATGTAACTGTCTAAAACACCTCTGTTTTTTGTTGGCTTGGCCATATCAAAAATTAAATCGGAGGAGCTCGTGGCTAAATAATAACAGCCGCTCGGGTCGATCTTAAGGCGCGCTTGCCTAGGTTGGTCCGTGGATGTGTGACCGTCTATTACATACCGAGTTTCCTCCGTACCTCGGAAAGCCCGTTAAGTTGTTGGTCCCGGCTGTCATTTGTAGATCTTTGACAGTCGTTGCAGGTAGTCAGTGGCCCGAAAGTTTTACAACCAGTTTTACCAAGGGGTATCGTATTACCCAGTACTAACTGGGTTGTGGAGGTCAGATAGGCAGTCGCTCTATGTAAAGTACAGGTTTTCAGCTGAATCCGGTAAGGCTGGAAGCCGACTCCAACATAGTTGGGAAAACATTAGGAAGATGTGATCAAAAAATAAATTGGAATAAACGTATTAATTATTTTCATTTTCAACATTAAGTTGAAGAGATCGTTTACATACAATTTTAAATTCAAATGTATCACGACATGCTATAATTTATACAGGGTGTAAACAGCCTTCCACAAACTGGCAGGGTGCATTCAGCTCCTTATTTTGAATCATATTCCACCGGAATTTTTCTCCGGATTTTTGTTTTTTCAATTGCTATTCCTTTATTTCAATGTATAATAACATTCCCTGTACGCAGCACTCCATTTATGTAAATAATACGGCTCAAATCAAAAATCCAACAATGGATGTTGAAATAGTCACCGTGCGGCTGTGGAATTCACTTCCGCCTGACATTAGGGACTGCCAAACTCTTGCAGTTTTCAAAAGAGGAGTAAAAGAACATTATCTTTCCATTTCGTCATAGTTGCATAAGTATTTATTATTAGTTTATTTATTGTATTTACAGAATTGTTATGTTTTGTCTTTGTATTTATAAGTATGTTAGTTATATTCTTATATGTATTATTATGTTTAAATTGTTCTGCTTTGTGTTTTATGTATTTCATTTTCTCTTCTTCTTTTACACACTATGTCTACATCTCTTTTTTTAGTATCTCCTTTCGCAGGTATGCTGGAAGAAATTTCTTTAGAAATAAGCATCACCTTTGTACTATTTTCTGTTCCTTTCTTCTTTTCTGTATTTAGTGTGTACATAAACTGTTAAATAAATAAAAATAAATACTCTAACGAAGGACGCGTGAAATCAGCGGTTCACTTCCTGTCTAGCTACAGAGTTCATAGAACTCGTCGTCGCGCCTGCCGTTCGCTACGTACGTTTTGCCTTGGTAACGATACATTGCGTATGAGGAAAAAAAACAAATCAAATTTGTTGGATTCCCATAACGTTCCTGAAATAATTTCTTGTATGATATACTGAATTTACCCCATCAGTTTGTGGAGGGCTGTCCCTAAGGCATAACAGACAGGGTGTAATCACCCTGTATGTATATTCCTACCCTTACCTATTTTGTTTATCTAAAACAATAAAAAACGCGTCACAAAGTAAAATACTCCGGCCTGCCTACAGCATTTTGTTTTTTTTTGCGACAATAAGTCTTTCTTTATTCATGTCTATGGGTGATACTAATTTTAGTATTATTGAATACTTCAATTACACTTAACGCATTCGTGATATCGCTTCTGGAAAAGGTAGATTGGAGGTAGATTTGTTCGATTCCCGTAATAACAAATATTTTCTATGTCCTGTTTATTGATTCCGAATGTTTGTGAGTGCGCGATTTAATCATGTTCAGGGAAAATCATAAAATTAAAGGGCTACGCTTTCAAAAACGGGACCTTTTCAATTCTATACTTTTCAAACGGATAGCTGATCACCTGCTCATTGATCTAGAACTTAGCCCGTCACAAGGCTGTAACCTCGACTTACTGACTGCGGCCGTGCGCTATTTATCTAGACCTGCGATCACAACAGAGGGAAATGAAGTGCAAAACAAAAGAAAACATAATTACTTCAGTACCAGAACCGGTTTCGGTTACCGGTTTCCGGTACCGGTTTCTCCAGCTTTGGGATTGTGGCTGTAACAAAAGACGCATGAATAAACGAAATCATTGTCACACTTCCAAAAGTTTGGAAGCACTAGTTTTTGAACAAAACAAAATATTGCTGACTATGAGTGGTAAAAATTAGCAATCAAATTAAGCTTTACGATCTTTTGCGATTGTTTACACAAAAATATTTGATTAAAATCCCACATACATCAAGTTTTAATCAATGCCTTGTTTTATGACTTGATCCGTCAAGTGCTTTGATGCAATGACGTGGTTTTATTGAAAATATTTTGTGGTTTTAAATATTTTGGACCCTATTTAGTCGCAATTGAATATTGGGCCGCGAAGGTTGTGATATTAATCAACACTATATGTATTAGGAAGAATTCGACTACTACTTTAACTGTATTTTTATTCAGAAAATGGCAAAATGCAAGCCACACGACGATAGCTAGTATGCTGTGGCCGGAGATGGGAAATCATTTTCCGGTATCGTAATACCGAGATAAAAATTATCCTTTGTCCTAATCTAGGTCATGATTTACCTGTGTGCCAAATTACATCGAAATCTGTTCAGCCGTTAAGGTATGCATAGGTGACAGACAGACGAAGTAACTTTCGCATGAAATATAATATTAGTCATACTGATTATGTCCGATAAACACACATTGAAACACATTGTATTGTACATCATAATCTGCCTTTTTCCCAACTAGCTGTGGTCGGTTTCCAGTCTTACCGGATGCAACTTTATACCAGTATTTTACATGGAGCAACTGCCTATCTGACCTCCACAACCCAGTTAATACTGGGTAATACGATACCCCTTTGTAAGACTGGTTTTCAGACTTTCGGGCCACTGACTACCTGTAACGACTGTCTAAGATCTACAAATGACAGCCGGGACCAACGGCTTAACGTGCTTTCCGAGGCACGGAAGAAACTCGGTATGTAACGGGTGGACACCCATCAACCACCACCCAGCCAAGCGCGGGTTACCTAAAGATCAACCCGTGCGGCTATTATTATTTAGACACGAGCACATTAACGAAACGAAATCGAACGAAAAAACGAAACGAACGAACGTACAAAATGTAAAAAAAAAAAATCACAGTGGGAACCGAGCCTTAGGCCTGTATTTTATTTTTACAATCTATCAAATTAATCTTAGGGACGGATCCATCATATACTGTTTGTGTATAACTACATATGCGCTGAATACACATATGTACACACGAGGTATATAGACCGATCCATCATTATGATATCTCGGAGTAGATACTCGTATTCAATAGTTTATTGTAAAAGCTTATCTTTGTATAATGAATAAGTAGATACATAACTATGTAGGTAATGTCCAGACATTGATTTTATAGTAAAAAAACCTAAATACGGGCGTGATAACATTAATTAATTGATTTCTATCAATTTATGTGTGGCAATGGGTGTTATTTACCAAAAATAAATTAATTATAAAAAAAATAAAATAAAAAAATTAAAATATATATAAAAAATAGTAGCTCACCGGTATCGGGAACAGGGTCCAGAGACAGGAATCTCCTAACAAAACGAGCCGTGTCCAGCAGTACCGCTTTCTGAATCAAGCCCTTGATCCAGCTGCCTAACGAGAGCCTCCTCAGGTATTGGTCGAGGCTCTTGGCAATTAAGCCATGGGCTGAGACGACTACCATATATACTATTATTAAGGCTGTATTCATCCGAAGGGTAAGCAGAGATATGCTCCATATAATTGGGCACAAACCTATCGCCATCAGCCAGACCCATATCCAGACGGCGCTGCAACTGAGATGAATACGAATTTTTCACCGTTTTTAAAACGATGTATCGTTATTTGAATTTGCGGGAAATTAGGTCAGTGCTATACAGCGTGTAACAGAAAGGGTATAGTCATATGAAAGGATATGCTGCAGACCATTAAACTGAACAACTTCCTCCATGGGTCCTATATCGTAAATGCGAAAAAAATTATCACCTGTCCCAAACATTTGGGTCGAGTAGGTATTGAAATTTAGTATGGGACAGCTGATAATTTTTTTTTCACCCTATACAACATTATTTTTAGTATATGCGAAACCTGAATATAGTTTGTTCAGAATAAGTTACTGAATCGATATATTATTTCCCAAAAATATTTAAAAAGTTAAAAATTGGACACCGAGCGACTTTAAGTACCTATCGCAATAATTTAGGTACCTACTGCCAAATTATTATTATCAATGAGCTCAAGACGACGCTGGAGGCGCGCGCTACGTAGTGACCACTATTTTGTGCGGACAACTAGATAACAGAACAAGCTTATAACTTTGTGATTTTTCATGATACAGTTTTGAAATTTTGTACATAGATTCTTTACATAAAAATATTAGACACGTGCTCGCATATACTAAAACTAATGTTCTATAGAGCGGTACTAAAATTTGATTCTGATTAAAAGTGGACAGATTTCTTAGTTATCTTCAAATGGACCGAAAAAGGACTTTTTCATAATCTCTTCTCTAATCCAGTTCTCTAATGAAATACAGATCATTGTCATCATCATTCTCCTGCCCTTATCCCAGTTCATTTGGGGTCGGCGCAGCATGTAGTCTTCCTCCATACTACTCTATTACTCGTCATCTCATCAGACATCAGTTTGAAATACAGATACAATCTCTACATTGACCTTAGAACATTATGATGGCTGATCCGTTGAGATGCGTAAAAAAAGGTATCGACAATTCTGATACTATTTTAAGAAAAAATTCAAACGAGCCTAAGAACTCTAGTCAAAGATTATCAAAAAATGTTATACCTACTTACATAACTCGGATATCAAACGCGTTATTTTCAGGTAACTACCCACACTAAAACTAAACAAAAGCTTATGAGTACGTTGGTACAGGATACAGTGCATTTATTTATGTCACGGGCTAACAATGGCGGGCTTACCGCTAAAAGAGATGGATTTAGATATCGCACTGTATCTATAATCATAAATTAAAAGTATTATATCAGTCTAGCTTTTCGGAAAATGAGATAAACGGTAAGCTACATCCGGGGCTGCGGGACTGTTCGAAAGAGATACCGCGGCCTTGGGACACAAAGGGCTAAGAAGGAACATGGATGGGTTTTAGTCAGTAGAAGGGGTCATTTGACGATTTCACATCCGAAAAAAAAGGGTCTGCTACATGAACGGCGAGTAATGGGCTAGCTCGCCATCCGTCCATCTTATGACGACAGGCCGTGTCGACGGCGTCTCAAAGAGATGTCAGCAAACTAGAAGGGGTCCGCAAGGGCCGATGCCTGCCGAGGCCGCGGGACTGTTCGAAAGGGATACCGCGGCTCTGGATCACAAAGGGCTAAGAAGGAATATGGATGGGTTTTAGTCAATACAAGTCTGACACGCCCTCATCGGGTCATTGATGATTTCCCATCAAGAAAAAAAAGGGTGTGCTACATACCATCAAATTGAGCCACTTTCTCCATGGGAACAACATCGCAATCGCGAAAAAAAATCACCTGCGCCATACAAAATTTAAATACCTACTTCAACCAAATGTATGGCATGATGGCTAACCATCCATTACATACAGATTTTACTCCATGCCTCGGAAAGCACGGTGTCGTTTGTAGATCTTCGACAGTCGTTACAGGTAGTAAGTCTGATAGTTTGACGTACACCCACAGCCAGCGTTGCCAGATGTCCCGGTTTTGGCGGGACGTCCCGATTTTTGAAATCAAAATTAAATTTCCCGCGCGGGACAGGCTCAGTCCCGCTTTTCGGGGATAACTCGACCGTGTTTATTTTTTTTATTTAGAAGACGAATAAGACTCAACTATTTAATTAAATTTAAAATGTAATATTTTAAATCTGATTTAAAATATTTACATTTTTATTAAAAAACATTTTCTATGGCTATTTTTGCTATCTATTGTCACGTAAACGTAATTTGAATACAAATAAAAAGTTAATTATTTAAAAACTTCAGAAATATTAATTAGATTAATTATATACGTTTTTTTACTATGTCCCGCTTTCGACGAAAGAATCCCGCTATTTTCACTCAAAGAGTTCCAAAATACCGAATTGGCGAAAAAAAAAATCTGGCAACGCTGACCCACACCCACAGTGGGAGTACGTGTACTAACTAGTTCATATTTAACGATGCCCGATATTATTAATGAGCAGTAGTAACATTTGATTGATGGAATCAGATTGCTGCCACTTATTGTAGGTTTTATTGATAGTTTCCTCTGATATTTACGAGCTAAGCGCCATGAGCACCCTTGACCACGTCACGACACATGTCCTTGTAATGTCGCGCTGTTTGCATTCAGATATGTTACCGACCAAACCTGATTTCAGAATTAGAAATAGAATGTTTTATTTGTAAGAATGTTGTACATCGTATGGTGTTAGGTACGTTAAAAAGTTTGTTACATTCTACCAAACATCTGGTTGAAATTAACTACAATTAACCATAAGATAAATACTTGAATCAATAACATGTTAATTCAATTATAAGTAATAATAGGTCTAATCTATAAAAAATTGAAATTGAATGTTAAAATACATTTAAAATTTAAATTCTTGTCTTATTAAGTAGATATAAAAATTTAAATTGAATGTCATCATTTTAATTGAACGCCCAATCCTAACTAATATTATAAATGCGAAAGTAAGTTCGTCACCTATTCGCGCTAACTAACACTAACCACTGAACCGATCATCCTGAAATTTTGCATATACGTTGTCAGGTGTACACAAATCTTTCATCCCGAAAAAAGTACTGTTCCAGAGAAAAACAACAATAACGTTCTTATGATAATAGATGGCGCCACGTGTCTTTCGAATCATGGTTGAATCATATTATTACAAGCACAGTACAACTCGTATTGATTTTCAAATTCTAAGTTAACGCGAGCGAAGCCGCGGTCAAAAGCTAGTATAGAATAATTTTTAAACAGAATACTTCAGTATATCCACGAAAATATGCACTAAAATAAATATAAAAACTCTCTACAGTTTCTGTTTATTTGTAGTTGTCTGTGCTCTCCCTTACCCTCTAACTTAAATACATTTTTTTTGAGTCAAGATTGACTTCTTCTTCTTAGCGTTTCGATGGCAAATTTTTAATTAACTATGTTTGGCCCAAAATTCAGCTATGCGAACTCCGCTCGCTGTAGCAGTCATAAGATCGTCAAGTGCGCAGGTGTTAGGGCATGCAGCGCAAGATGGAAAATGGGCCATTGTCTGTGGAGACACGCCGCATACACATTTGAGATCTGAGCCGTCCATGAACCCCCATCTGAAGAGATTATCTTTGCTACGGCCGGCTTGGGTTCGGAGTCGGATCACATCTCGCTGTGGAGGCATAAGATTGACTTTATAGATGATTATTAACATCAGTCACTGAAGCATCTATTTTTTTACCTATCAAGTACCAATTAAAAACTTTTAACGACGACATTATAAGTCGACAGCCGTCTTTTACCGACAATCGCCTTTTTAATTTAAACAACGCTTTACAAAACCCAATTAAGCGTACCCAAATTGGTACTTATACACAGAACATAACATAATATCTCGCCTATAATATCCGAAGGGTAGGCAGAGTTGTACCTAGCTCGTACAACGGCTTAACGTGCTTTCCGAGGCACGGAGAAAACTCGGTTTATAATGGGTGGTCTGGTTCACCCATCCACGGACCAACAATTTCAAAACACCCGCCCGTCTGTTCATCCTAGTGTTATTACTGGGAAAGAGTAGCGAAATGAACTCCCAAGCAACACATCTATCTGTTAAGAGGCAGATATGAAAAACCGGTATGTATTCACAAAATAAAAAAAACTATACGCAAAAAAAAACCGACTTAAAAAAAAAAACACTATAAAAGTCTAAAATAACTTTACTTATTTAACCCTTTTTAGTTGTAGTATACCTTCCTCGAGGAGCTCGTGGCTAAATAATAACAGCCGCTCGGGTCGATCTTTAGGTTAAGCCGTGCTTGCCTAGGTTGATCTGTGGATGGGTGACCACCCATTACATACCGAGTTTCCTCCGTGCCTCGGAAAGCACGTTATGCCGTTTGTCCCGGGTGTCATTTTTAGATCTTTGACAATCGTTAAAAAAGAAAAAGGTAGACAGTGGCCCAGTCTTACCAAGGGGTATCGTATTACCCAGTACTAACTGGATTGTGGGGGTCAGATAGGCAGTCGCTCCATGTAAAATACTGGTTTTCAGCTGCATCCGGTTAGATTGGAAGCCGACCCCAACGTGTTGGGAAAAGGCTAGGCAGATGATGAGTTATAACTCAACAACTCAACTAACTCACAACACACACTAACACACACACACACAACTCTCACTAACTCTCTGTGTATGGTAGGTATACTATAGTATACCTACCATACAAATACTTCTCATGAATCAATTTTACATTGTAACTAGAAGTTATTAAGGGCTATCATAGTCCAAGAAAAAAAACCAAACTACCGAACAGATTATGATGAAATTTCTATGGGACCAATCGGAAAGACATATCGTCGGGGATAGTGCAAATCCGCAAATCTACCATACGTAAAGTGTGCGTATCTGCACTACGTGTAGGTTTACAGGGGAAGGCTATGTTGTCTTTTGTTTTGAACGATTTTTGACCTCATTTTTACATGAATAGTAACAATTCAGGTGTTCTGTGTATTGTTAACAGTAGAAATCTATTAAATTAATTAATTTAGTCGCTAAAACAATGCGTAATTGATATTGGCTACATTTGTCAGATACGCGGAATTATCCAATTCTAGTTCCGCGGATTTGCACTATCCCCGACGGTATAGCCTTTTTAAAAGCAAGAATTTTTCAAATCGGTTCATAAATGACGGAGATATGAGGTAACAAACGAAAAAAAAAACAAATACAACCATATTGAGAACCTCCTACTTTTTTATATCGGGTAAAAAGGGGAGGCATATGTGTTGATTGCTGGCTGAAATGATGACAATGATGTAAAAATCAGCCAATAAAGTTGCAAAAGCCGTTTAGCCACACAGATCAATGAAAACGTATTTCATTCAGGAAGCAACACGTCATGCGGTTACCGTATAATGATATACGGTAAAAATGCATTCAGATGAAAACTACAATGCGCGAACAAAGATTCGCGGACATCAAGGACGATATACAATGCGCGTATAAATAGCACACTGGTATTATCTTGATTGTATGTTGTAGGCTCATCGTCTAGGTACTTGGATTTATTGGTTTAGTGGTCGCAAGCGCGATTGCTGAGATGAGGTCTTAGGTTCGATTCTCTGGTCGGGCAGTGTTGTTGGATTTTTGCATAAGGAATTTCTCAGTAGCAGCCACGAAGTCTTGTGACCGGTTGATGGCAATAGGCTCGCCCACTAATACATGGAACATAAACATGAACTTATACTGTCACTTACGGCATATCTTCCGTGATTGTTCATCATTTTGAGCTTCTGATATTTCCGGAGATATCCCGTAAGTGATAGTTTACAGTTTAAGTTTAGTTGTAAACCGTGAAAGCTTAAAACAGTGTTTGAACTTAAACATGACTGGCGAAATGTGGGTGTTAGTATAAGGTAGGCCTCAGCCATACCCTTCAGAGGCTACAGCCGTGATGTTATGTAGATACTAATTGTTAATAACAAACTCACGATAATAGTTTTCAGGAAGATTGTGCATTACTACATAGTATAAAACAAAGTCGCTTCCCGCTGTCTGTCTGTCCCTATGTATGCTTAGATCTTTAAAACTGCGCTACGGATTTTGATGCGGTTTTCAGTAATATATAGAGTGATTCAAGAAGAAGGCAACTACAGTACTTTCTCAAGTTATTATGCCTTGTGACTGTGGCTTCACTTTTTTTTTGTTTTATTAGACATTCAAAAGTGCCTGTGATGATCTAATTGAAATAAATGCTTTGAGTTAAGGTTTATATACATATATATTGCACCCATGCGAAGCCGGGGCGGACCGCTAGTAATGTATAACTTTCAAACCATAGATTATTCAACGGTTATTAAAAAAAATCTGCTATTCCATACATTTTACCGTGTAGGTATTGCACTTTTGTAGGAAACAGCTGTTTTTTTAAATAACCGATTGTGATTTTACCAGTAATAAAAAATAACTTTCGCCATGAAACTCAGAATCTGTTATGCTTAAAATATTATGTAGGGGATTCCTTGTTTCTGTAAAGAGTATTTGAAGTTTAGGACAGCATTGATTTTTTAATCATCTGATTGTATAACGGGCTGGTGTCCGCAACGCGTCCAAAGCGTATCGTATTTGCGCGTATTTTGCGTACGATCCACCATGTACCGTTTTATTAGCTAAAAAATACTCAAATCTGCAATTGGTATTAAGATCGAATTTAACTCAAACTGAACGCCCAATATTATTACTGACAGCTCTTGAACGCGTTTTAAATGTGTTGAACACGTTCAGTTTTGGATATGAAATTTTTCAATCGACTATTTAACGCCACTATAATAATTATTATGTAATAATGACAGCGTTGAGGAGTTTTTTGATGCCCTTTTATAGTTTGTTGTTAGTTTATTTATTTTAGGTTATGTAATAGTTTTCAATTAATAATGTATTTAGTTAGTTTACTCTACTTTTAGATTATAATCTTGAATATAATAATATTGTATATTATATAATAATATAATATACAATATTATGTATCAAGGTACTTTTACCCGACTACGTCGAAGCCAAAACGAAGGATTATGATTTTAGCACTCTATGTATGTTTGTATGTACGTGTGTTCCTCCGTAGCGCCTAAACTATTCATCCGATTTGATGAATAAGGTGTCAATCGATTCGTTATTACGGCACGGGTAACATAGGCTATATTTTAACCGACTTCAACAATAGGACGAGTCGATTTTACTTTCTCAACCCTGAATTTAATTAGAGCGTGATTTTTCAGTAGTCGGGTTTTTTTGTTGTAGTAAACCACACAAATATCGTTATCTACTAAACACTGCCCACGTGCAATATTCACGTGAGGCCTACTCCCCTGACCTTCCCCATGGCTCCTATGCGCATCCCTAGTACCCCCTCCAGCTCCCTCTGCCAGCCGCGCGCAATCAATAAATACACCTTCGAACATGTGGACTTCAGGCCTACTTATTTATAACCTCTTTTCTGCAGGCTGAATAGAATGTTACCTTTGCTTTTAAAAAGTGTGGTTTAAAAATAAAGAGTTCTTTCTTTTTTTTTGGGATTCGTCTAAGGACCTTGTGCCTGCTTGAGTAAGTTTACATAACACTTGAGGTTTTTTATTTTCATATTTTTTCAAGTTAATTGTTTTTTATACGGGTTTTAATGACCCTGGTCTACGTTTTGTGACGATCAAATTGAAATGTCGCATTGAAATCCACGATTAAGCATTTTTGTTGGAAAATAGCACTTTTACCTGTTAATACGCTTTCGTGGGGCTTTTATTTTTTAATTAAACTGTAGACGGAAGTAATATCAAATTGTAAACATTCATCCTAATTAAATTAAACGTACTTACGTGAAATTATGTAAAAAAAAAAAGTAGTAACTTACAAAATCCAACTTGAAATCACTCAACAGCGTCTATTTTTAAACTGAATCGAATAAATAAATAGAATTACAATTTACGTTTTTTTTTTTCGAAAATTCCTTTTTTAAATCGGTTCGCGGCGCGCGCACTTATGCGTCAGGCGTGCTCTACTGACTGCCGACATCGACGGTGAGCTAGAGGTGGGACACTCTTTTTTAGATGAACATCGATATTAGCGGTTTACTAAGTGGACATCGCATCGCATTAATTTATTGTATTCAAAAGAGTTTCAAAGGAGATTTTACGCTCATGTAAAAATAGATTAAAAAGTAAAGGAGTTATAATAAAATTATGCGTACAATACCAACAATAAAAATAATTTTATTTAGGTACGGTATTGAGATATTGGCGATTTATTTAAAAACAATATTAAAGTAACGTATGTGTTTACATAAAAGGGAGTACGGACAAAGGACTAATCTTTCGTTTTGCGATAGATACACCACCTGTAAAAATCTGAAATTTACAGTTAAATATGACGTTTTACTATACGACTCTTTCTGAACACTGCATAACCGCAGTTAATATATCCATTGACCTTCATGATGATGTGTCGAAGCTAGTTGCATTACTACACGCAATATCACAAAAATTACAGAATGCTGGGAATATACAACATTATTTTTAGTATATGCGAAACCTGACTATAGTTTGTTCAGAATAAGTAACTGAATCGATTCCAATAATTTTTAAACCATGTTATATTTTTTCTCAAAAATATTTAAAAAAGTTAAAAGTTGGATACCGAGCGACTTTGAGTACCTATCGCAATAATTTAGATACCTATTGCCAAATTATTATTATCAATGAACTCAAGAAGAAGCAGGAGGCGCGCGCTGCGTGGTGACCGCGTTTTTGTGCGGACAACTAGGTAACAGAACAAGCTTATAACTTTGTGATTTTTCATGATACAGTTTTGAAATTTTGTACATAGATTCTTTACATAAAAATACTAGACACGTGTATCAGGTTTCGCATATACTAAAACTAATGTTGTATTGATGTTTCTTACAAACATTTACGAAATACGAAATAAGTAGGTTTATTTAAAAATGTGACACAGCTCTAATGAATTATGCCCAAATTCTCCGACGACATTTACAATGTTTTTAAGTTTTTTCGTAGGTAGCTAGTTGAAACTTTAAAGTTTCGGAATTGGTAATTACAGATCAGTGTGTAAAACCGGGTATTATGTGTTTTTGGAACGAAAATCAATGTCGAGGCAGAATTAAACTACTGCGGAAAGATCCCATTGCTTTTATTATATCAGTTAGGCCTAATAGTAGACACGATTAGATCATTTTTAGGGTTCCGTACGCGAAGGGTAGCCAACGGGACCCTATTACTAAGCCTCCGCTATCCATCCGTCTGTCTGTCAGCGGGATGTATCTCATGATCCGTAATAAAATAGGTAGTTGAAATGTTCACAGAATGTGTATTTCTGTTGTCGCTTTAACAACAAATAATAAAAATAAATTAAAAATTAAAGGTTTCCCTGACTACGATGGTACGTAACCATTCAAGCGTGAGTCCGATTCACACTTGGCCGGTTTTTGTGCTGATTTTCGTTCCAGAAATCTACCTAAAAATGCGAATGACCATTATATCAAGAATGTGCAGATACTATGCTTGTGATTAATAAACCGAGTGTTCCTTTGATACCGTGACCTTTGACGCTATATCTTAATTACTAATAACAGCTCGTCCCGTGGGACTGACTGAGTTACCTTTTCATTTTCTACTTCAAAGTAGCTCAGGAGTCTCTAGAATTTAGCCTAATTTGCGAAAAGCTGACGTTTAGGGTGTGAATTTTGACATTTAAAAGGTGCTGGCACTCAACATGTTTTTTTTTTTCGTAATACTAATAAGACCATAAATTCTAAACAGATGAAGAAATACAAATTTAGATACGATATTTAAAAATAAAATACCTTCGCTATCTCATTAATTATTTCTACTGTCTGTCACACCTTGTACCAAAATCCGAAAAAATATTATAATCGCGCGTGTGCCAGGTCTATCCTGACCTAGCAATAGAGACATTAATTATATTATCTCATTAGTCTAAGGCGTGACAGGCTTAATAAAACGATAAGATTGTTTATACGTGCCATCAACAAACATACAAGTTGAAAATTGTTCGTATCAAGTTGCAAAAAATAGCAGTCTAAGGAGCGCAGCGCATAATTACCTAATTAAATTGTAATAAAAATTAATCGGTTTCTTGCCTAGCAATTATAGCCCGTACCTACTCGTATTGACAAGAGTTCTTGTTACTGGTCGTAATCAGTTTAACAAACATGTTGTTTAATACTTACTGTTTGACCCTGACTTTTTCTGTAATTTAGGATGAAAAGTAGCCCATTAGACTATAGTATTATATTTAGCTCGTTGATCTAGTGGTCGCAAACGCGACTGCTGAGCTGCTGGGTTCGATTCCCCGGCCGGGCAAAGTGTTATTGAGTTTTTCTATTAGGAATTTCTCAGTAGCAGGCACAAAGTCTGAATTTGTGCCCGGTTGATGGCAATAGGCTCGCTCTCTCTACATGGGACTGAAGCATAACTCGCGAATTGTGGGTGTACTATTGGTACACCTCTGACTAACCCTTTGGGGAGGGCGTGATGTTATGTTATGTATGTTAAGTAGCTCATGGCCTTCTTAGGATGCCAGGCTGCCTGTCTGTTAAATTCTATAATGACCGGTTCAGTGGTTAAGGCGTGAAAAGACAACATACAAACAGAGATACCTACTCACGCATTTATAATATTAATACCGCATGTATTTCCTAGATATTAACGTTAGTATCAGTATCATACGATGCGGAGGAATGAGGAAAATGTCGTGAGGAAAGTGTTGAGTATGACTGTGGATGGGTATAAGAGTAGAGGAAGGCCAAAGAAACGATGGATGGACTGTGTGAAGGATGATATGGCACGAAAGGAGGTGTTTGATGAGATAACAAGTAATAGAGAAGTATGGAAGAAGAAGAATTGGGACAAGGGCAAGAGAGTGATGATAATATTTTCCTGACCACACCCACTAGATAAGATCAATTATTGACATTGATAACTGAAAACAATGAGAGTTAGAGTTTTGATTGGTCCAAGCAAACAACCGCTTATCCACTCACCCTACGGAAACCAACCCTCAACGTGTTACAAGTTTTTGTGTTATACGAAATCTGTAAATATTTATTGTGACGTGCACTAGGTATGCACTAGGACACATTTTGATACAAAAAGTTATCGTGAATATAAAAACAACAGCTGAGCCAAACTCATCATCTGCCTAGCCTTTACCCAAACTATGTTAGGGTCGGCTTCCAGTCTAACCGGATGCAGCTGAATACCAGCATTTTACATGAATCCACAACCCAGTAGCTGGGTAATACGAAACCCCTTAGGAAGACTGGGTGTCAGACTTTCGGCTTCTGACTACCTACTCTCAACGACTGTCAAAGATCTACAAATGACAGCCGGAAACTCGGTACGTAATGAGCTAAGCCAAACTACTGGTACAAAATTACAGCATACGAGAGTAAAGTTAAATCCCGTAAACAAAAACAATATCCATTCATTTTCAAGCTACTTCGGCATATAGATATATATATTACAGACTAACAACTATATAGGTAATATATGATAAAATACAAATTGTGTTAGTAAATATCTAGAACCTTAAAACTATGTTAGTAACACTGCACTTGTGCACTATGTCACTGACTCACTGTACGTTCATGTGGCACTTGCCCGTGGAAGCGACGGAACACCACTAGCGGCCAAAAGAAAAAATGTCGTTTTGGACGGTAAATGTTACTTGACCTCTAGTCCCACGATTGTAACTAAAATCAGCTACCATAATCTATATCATTATTACCTACTTACTCATTTTGAAGGGCACAACAGATAGCGCCTTGCCATAGGAAGTTATTTTTACGCTCATAAGTCTTCACTACCTTAATTATAATGTTTACGAAGACGTCGTCACGTCACAAAGATGCCTGGGTATTTCAAAATTGATTGCCTATTAGTGGAAATAATGGGTTATCGTATATTATGCGACCTCATCTCTCACAAGAAACGATACACGTTGGAGTTTATTATTTTCTTACCTTATCCCGATTAAGGGATTAATTTTCAAAAATCTCTCTTTAGTGCTCATTTTTGTTACGCAATGAACGGTTGGAGTGTAGCCATAGGGGCGCTATGGAGCGAGGATTAATAAAAATTTCGGAATTAGAAAATATTTACTTTTTTTCCGAAATTTCCCAATTTTATTGCAGTATCAGGTTGACCTAGACCATAGAAACCATTTAAGATCTGAGACACATGGTCGTCCGACGCACCGTTTCCGAATTAAGGGCCTTCTAAAACGAAATAAAACTATAAAATTTTTAAGTCCGAAATTTTTTTTAAGTATTAATTTTTTTTTTGTTTTCTTTGCTCCTCATAGTGCCCCTAAGCGTTTACTCCAAATCCTACAAATCCGCCCCACTCACCCAATGAACACTAACTTGTGCAAAATTTCTATCATCTACATCCAGTAAAATGTGAAAACACAATGACCGACGCTGACTGACGCTTTAGTTTTATAAGGAAGAAGATAAGATCCCTGTAGTATACTCAATGCCAAGGTTTGAACAATACCAGACATCAACTGCATCATAGACTATCAAAATAATAAATCTTCATGCAGGTCTCCCTAGCTAGACTAATGTTATGATAGCTCAATAAAGATGATATCTCCCTGCAAAATCTACACTGATTATAGCCTGTAGGATGGTAGATTGTGGCGTGAGTCATACCTACTATGAAACTGCTTATAAGTGCAAGATAGGTGTGTTTAAAGAAAAAAAAGTAAATCTGGTGCCGTTTTTCAACAAACGAAAATCTTTTTAGTCCTTAAGTACTACATAAAAAGCTAATAGTTAGCATTCCTTTTCAAAAATACACTGGGCATAATTATTCTATTTATTGATGGCAATATTATTTTTAGTATCAGGTGTCACACCGTATAAGAATAAAAAGCTAATTTTGGTTTTATATTCCAGAATCTAGCTCCTCAAAAACATCGATAACCCACAAGGGATGTTGCGCCTACCCCATCCCTATTTCTAACTGACGTCACTTCAGACGAGGGGTGAGCATGCGCGGGAAACACTCCGCCATCTTGTTCCCGTTCGCGCTATTTCGTGAAGCTTCGGTTATTTTCGTATGATGAGGTCACAACCATCCATCAGTCGCAACGAAACTGAAAATGTCTATGTAAAGGAATTTGAACTATAGGCTGTTACTTTTAAGTTTAATTTGAAGTGTGGTGTCGAGGATATGGTGCAATGAAAGGTTTTCTATCCATTATGGCTTACTGTGAATTTGCGTCATACAATTTCAGCCTTTTATTGCGTTGTAGTTGCACGATACAATGTCAAGGTAATTTAATTCATTATAAAATGCTAAGTTTATATTATATGGTTTCAAAATATACATGAGCATTACTTATGCTTTATTGTTGAGAGTAGGTGTTTACCTACATTATAAGTTGCATTTGCTGCACAATTCAAATTCAGTTAGGTGTGGTCATGGATTGTGTCTTATATACCTACATAACATACATAGGTAGAAAGTAAATAACTCATTTTGAGTGCAAGCGATCCGATTAGGCGCAGAAACGGAAAGTTTCGCAAGCGAAGGTACGGAGCCGATCGTATTCGTCGACATCCTGCCGGACGCGATACGAGCTGTTTGGTGGAAATCATCTTTTATACTTAGGTAAAATAAAAATAAAAAAAACAATTGAACAACTATTGATTTGCTGAAAATTGAAAAGCTGTCGATAGTCACTTGTTATCGAACGATATCAGCCAATATGAACTTTACAGCCTCGACAACTCATCAATATGTAAATACAATTCTGCTGTATGTATATTTCCCTGCGATGGCCAGGCCACCGCAAAGTTAAATGCAGAAGGATTATTTATTTATTCATAAAGCATTAAATCCCAATTGAAACACATAATTACTTTAAAATTAAAACATAACAACTAACACTAACAGTATGCACTCGAATAAAAACTTTACCTTCGGTTGGCACTCCGGTGGACTTGGAACCAATACCTGCGGATCGGGCTGTTCCAATCCTCACTAACGACCCTCAGAGAATGCTGCAGAACGAAGCCACGCGCGATCGAATAACGGCATAGAACTCTCGCTTCAGCGAACATGCTCGACGCACTACAGTACCGCGGAGATTTCATTTAATCATATGTAACGCAATAAAGAAAAGTTGCGAGTTCCGTATTCCACTAACACAGACTCCCCTTCATAATGTATACAAATAAATAATATTGAAGTGTCTGTTTGTAATTTCAAAATAACAGCTTTTTACTGAATGCATTTGAAAGAATATATGGTACTTTTAACAGAATAGCAATATTTTTGAATTTTTTCTGTGTCGGTCTGTCTGTCTGTTTGTTCCGGCTAATCTACGAAACGGCTGGACCGATTATGACTTTAAATTTTACTGGCGGTAATTTTACAGATAGTTAATGTTTTAAGGAGTAACTTTTATTTTAGAAAAAGAATTAGGCATCCGTGCAAAAAAAAAGAAAACCCTTGAAATTGTTAACAAAATCCGATTCAAATAGAGAAGTTACACGTAATATTGTTATATTAATTTCAAAACAGAGAGGTTTGGAAGGAGAAAGCCCAGCAGTGGGACACAATACAGGACATGAAAAAAAAAGAACAAAAAGTTCGGGGGCAACAGCTAGTGCCTAAATAAATGCACACTGATGGGTTTCATCGCTCGACCCAACGCTGGGAGTCGAAATACTTAATAACAGTACAACCATACTTAGACATTCATTTGGGTGTCGATTTGTGCTAGTGAAAACTGACGCTGAAACGGCTGAATGGATATGGATGAAACTTTGTTAACAGCTATAGCTACACTATGACCCTTAATAACACATAGGCTACGAATTGAATGCAAGCGAAACCGCTGCCATAGCTAGTAACATTTAAAGATGTAATTCGATCCCCGCACGAAACACATATTTGTATGATCTACAGGTAGTTGTTCCGGGTCTGGCTGTTTGTGTATGTGAGTTTAAGAGTTTGTAAACGCACTCACGATACAGGAGAAATTCCTAGAGTGGGGCAACGTAATTTAAAAAAAAAAAGGTAAAAGAGTTTTGTTTATAATTGGCCTTCTGCCCCGATTATTTTGATTTGAATGTTGTTCTTCACTTGACGAACACCTTCCATATTTATGAGGCCACCCTATTCCTGTGGGCGTTCGGATATAGTATCATAACCTAATACCCGTTTTCACTAACTGCTAAATTCATTTATTTATTTTACTACTAGCGCCCGCCCCGGCTTCGCACAAGTTCAATATATACATATAAACCTTCCTCTTGAATCACTCTATCTATTAAAAAAACGGCATAAAAACCCGTAGCTTTAAAGATCCAGGCATACTTAGGTACAGACAGACAGCGGGAAGAGACTTTGTTTTATACTGTGTAGTGATTTATGTACGCACAGTAAACAATACAGGAAAATAACATATAATGTATGAGTACATAGGTACTGCTTATTTTTTAAGAAATTTCCGCCCGCAGATCTGCAAAAGGAGAAATGAAAAAGAAAAAAATAAAAAAATTGGATAATTGAATTGGCTAATTGGATTTTTTCTAATTTATTTTTTTGTACTCTATCACAATGCTGTCTTTGACCCAAAGGTTGACTGGTAGAGAATGCCTTGTGGCATTAAGTCCGCCTATGTACCACTCTTGTACATGAAGTTTAAATAAATAAATAAATAAAAAGAAATGTAGACGATATAGTTCGACGACAACAATATACGACGATAGTGTAGTAGATGGTATGGTATTTATCGTTGCTGATGGCTATCTAAGTTGCTCCAAAGGCGCCATTTACACTCCGCCTGACCAGATTTTCCTTGCTTCGGCAACATCTGAAGTCTGTTTAAAGGCCGTAGGCGCGGGCCTGTGGACGGTGAGTAATGGGCTAGCTCGCCGTCCGTCCGTCTTATGACGACAGGTCGTGTCGAACGGGCGTTCGTGTTCCACGCGCGCCTCAAAAGAGATGTCAGCAACAATGTAGGAGTCCGCAAGGGCCGATGCCTGTCGGGGCTGCGGGACTGTTCGAAAGAGATACCGCGGCCCTGGAACACAAAGGGCAAAGAAGGAACATGGATGGGTGTTAATCAGTAAAAGTTTGACACTCTCGTCCACTCCGCCCGGAGCGGAAGGAGTCATGTGATGATTTACCATCCGAAAAAAAAAGACAGGTTCTCCAGCATCTTACTACGGCTGGATTCCCACGTCAATAACCCAATGATCAAACCGTTGAAACCAAATGCCATAATATGGAACTACCATATGACCTCAAAATAACGTATAGATGAACGCCGTGTGAACAGGGGTAAATGAATCCATGACCACCATAATAAATTAATTCATTTCCTTGCTGTGACCGATGAGACAGCACAAGGCGTAGGCAGGCTGTCACCTCGATGGGCCAGCAAGGACGTGCCCTTTGACTTCATCGCAAAATACGCAGCTATTCGATGTGCTCTTTGTGACTCAGACGGACTAATTCCATTAAGACGACCATCGTTGCTCTAATTCTAGTACTATCAGCATTGTATGATATAACTTGTAATTAAAAACTATGTATAGTTGCCCAATGTTTTCGTCATGGTGTCTGAAACTCCACGTCGGATCATTCTGAGCCATCATGGAAATTTTTCACCGGTTATTTAAAAAAAAAACAGCTGTTTCCTACAAAAGTGCAATACCTACACGATCAAAACCTATGGAACAGCCAATTTTTTTTAATAACCGATAAAAAATTCTATGTGGCTCAGAATGATGTACTGAATACTTGGTAACCGTTTTAGCTTCGATGTCCCTTCTACCTTGTATTTTGTTTTTGTTTATGTAAAGCCGGGAATATTTTTTGCTTGACTACCAAATTAAATAGTCCAGCAGCCCTTATTTGACAGTTGTCTGACATGGCTTAAACTCGGCAAATGAACCTTGAGTGACAATTTGCTTGACACTTAATTTTTTGACGGTACCTACCGCGCTCACTGACGGTCGACCACTTGTCACCCTTATGTCCTGAGTTATAAGGTTGAAAACTGTTCGTACCTAAAAAAAAAAACCAGACATGGTAACATCCTATCAGTGTCAACGACAATCGAAAAGTCAAAATTTTGATTGACAAAAGCTACCGAATAGCTAACTGTGTCAATTATTTTTCAATACACTTTCTCGAAAACTGGTTCTTATGATCTTATCGCACTACGATTAGGTTCAACATGCAATGTGCGGAAATAAAAATTTCCACAGATAACTAAACTTATACTAAGTCCGAATGGGTTGAATGACTATAGTCGGCGGCGATTGTTTAATTTAAATTTCGGCAAAGAGATATGCGTCTTTACGGCGTAAATATTTTTGAGTATTTAAATTGTGTTTATAAATATAATGTCATAGATAAACATGATTATTTAAAACAAATAATTACTTTAATGAACAAATTAACATTTATATATATGTGTTCTAATTTCAATAACATTATATTTTCTATTTTTCATATTAGGCTGTTTAGCGACGTCATACCTTTGCTTCTTCTTCAACCTGGCGAAAGCAAAGCGCGGAAAAAAGCAAATTAAATCATAGGTTCATAATAATTCCTGACAAAAATACTTTTCGTTATTATATTATATTTCTTTGAAAGTGTATAGAAAAACGTCGTTTGATACGCGTGGGCATAATTGTTACTGCAGTTCTCGACTCCATAACAACCTCGCCTGCGTGTATGAATTCCGCCTCGACTGCAATAACATAGTTACTCAAATATCAAAATATAAAGAGGTCTTTGACCAGACTTGAGACAGAATAGTTAAACTAAAAAACCGTACAAGTACATACGTAGCAGTACTTCATACACAAACACCACATCAAATGTTTAAACATTTATACGTGGAACCTAAGGCGCTCCGTGACGTGACCTAACTTACGGGCAATATGTATATTGAGCTACTAAATCATTCACACAATACATATGGCAGTACACATCGCCCAGAAAAAGTATGCAGTTCGGCAATCATCGTCCACCTTTTCAATTAGGAAAGAGCGATCTAGTGTACAGTCCTGGCACAATAATATTACCTCTGACAGCAGAAACTCAACAACAACCACGATTTTGACAGACTTCGGAGGAGCTCGGGGCTAAATAATAACAGCCACTCGGGTCGATTTTTAGGCTATGCCGCGCTTGCCTAGGTTGGTCCGTGGATGGGTGACCACCCATTAAATACCGAGCTTCCTGCGTGCCTTGGAATGCACATTAAGCCGTTGGTCCCGGCTGTAATTTGTAGATCTTTGGCAATCGTTACAGGTGCAGGCCTGAAAGTCTGACAACCAGACTTACCAGAGGATATAGTATTACCCAGTACTAACTGGGTTGTGGAGGTCAGATAGACAGTCGCTCAATGTAAAATACTGTTATTCAGCTGCATCTGGTTAGACTTGAAGCCGACCCCAACATAGTTGGGAAAAGGCTAGGAAGATGATGATGATTTTGATAGACTGGTGGTGTTGAAGACGCTTCAACGGGGGGAGCATGTTGAGACCGCTTCTCTCAATATCGCCGCGCACCAGCGGCAGTGAACGAGGGGTGCAGGGACAACGGGGAGTCAGCCGGCCGACGACGGCCGAGCACGGGTCCCCGCACCACACCAGTCAGCTGTTGCACGCATGCACGCACGGCTGCGCTTACGCGTTTCCTTAGCATCTATTCATTTTCCTAATTACTAGTTTCAACCGACCCTTGTAATTTAATTTTTCTCTTAATATACATGTATACAGTCCACTACACATTTCATTTTATTCCACCACGGCCTATCGTCGCGGTAAGGTAGCAGCCACCATATTTCAACGGGATTAAAAATCATTGTGATTTTGACAGGGACGCCATATCAGAGGTACAATAAATGTGCATGGACTGTAGAAATGCTACGACCAACGAAGTGTGTAATTATTTTGTATTACCGTTAGTACAAAATTTGAGAACTCCAACTCTATGCCATGTCAAAGAACTTTGCAAAAGTGGGTGAAATAAGAAAAGATGTTACCAGAAAGAGGTAATAAAAAAATAATAAAAACAAATTTAATTTGTTTTTTAAATAATTTAAACGCATTATGATTACTGGGGCTGTAAGGGCCTTTACACATAATGTTGATTATTAATAAAATAAATGTTAATGATCAAAAAACTACTAAATAACTTAAAATAAATAAACTAACAACAAACTATAGAAGGGCATCAAAAAACTCCTCCTCAACGCTGTCAGCGGGTAATGTGCCCAAGAGATTGGCGGTGTTGCCACGTTGTATGGCAACACTTAGCCTCTGGCCAAAGTAAAAGCCAGTCCTTGGGTCACGGGAAGCGTCAACTAGGCGTTTCGAAATTTCCTTAAACAGGCTATGAGCACTCGGACCCCACGACCCCAGAGTTTCAACCCCAAACGGCTCGAAAAATAGTTACCTCAAAGGTTTCTATATTTACGCCGCTTGAGGTTCTCTGCAGCCGCAGCGGCAGCGCCAGCACAGCACGAAAGGTATTTAATACGAAATTGCACTAAAATAATGTAGGTAATAAGAAAATAATATAAAATTTTACAAAATGTTGAATGTTACGCGAGCTCGATATTAAACCGAAAACTGACGAACTTACGTACGTGACGATATTACATTTTAATAAATTAACAAAATTTGCAGTATTTAAACTAGGCTAAGGTACAATGTGCGGTTACTGACCGTACAAGGGCTGTACAACAGAGCTCAGCAGTACAGGACTTTGCCTCTGTAGGCATGGGCGTACCCACGGTGGGACAAGGTGGGGCACTTGCCCCACCGTGCTCTCTGACCCGAAGCTAAGAATTTTTAGGCAAAATTAATATAAAGACATAATTAAATATTCATTTGGGTACTTTAACATTTTTCACATTAAAGTAAAAACTTGGTTAAGGTCAACAATGACAGAAAACCGTCTTGTCGGCCTCTGTATGGTGAGTGTGCATAGAAAGAGGGTTCTGGAAGCATAACATACATTTGGAAACGAAATTTTAGCTAGATTCATCCAGAACTCTCGCAGGTTATTATTGAAATAAGGTGTAGTGCAGTCAATAAAAGGTACCAGTCAGTAAATAAAAAGTATTTTTAATTTCCTACTACTTAGTTTATTTACTTCTGCCCCACCCCTTAAAAATGCTGGGTACACCCATGTCTGTAGGTACACTCTGTGACGCAATATTCATAAGGAAAAACACATATACAAAAACAAGGAAAAGACGTACATAAAAACCGACCAAGTGCGAGTTGGACTCGTTCCGTATAACTATTTTGTTATTAAACTACACATTTACGGTTTTCAGATTTTCTCTTTTAGATGTGCTGTAACTCTGTAAGACATACATACATTCTTGCCAAATTTCATGGTTCTAGGTCAACGGGAAGTACCCTATAGGTTTTAATTCCCTTTATGTCGCATATGTTGCGATTTCACAATCGCAAAATATGCGACACAAACGGTCATATCTTTGGATCGCATTGACTTACAAGTTTGATTTTTAGTATTAATATTAATTTCAGTATTTGATATTAATTTTAGATTGGAACGCGTGGAGATGCATTCCTAAGAAAAAGGTCTGTCTGTGACAGACGGACAACAAAGTGATCCCATAATTTTGTAGTATTTAACAGCAAAAATTGTTTCATATTGAGTTAATTACGCATAGAAATATCCTTCTATATTTAGTTACCTACCTAATTTAATGTTTGTGTTTATTAATATTTTCATGCTATTTTTATGGCGAAATGTGTCATTGCAATTTTATTTTTACCACCTTTTGAACCACATTTACCGCAAATAAATAATTTTGACTTTGACTTTCCGTTTTTGCAGACAGAGGTTCGGAACCCTAAAAACGAAGATAACCGAAGCGCGTACTTTCTCAGGTGTACCTGTACTTCTCTACCATTACCTACATACGAGTGCAACAGCCCCTGCATTATTGAAACTACCCTGAGAATACGAACCAACTCCACGGGTCGAAGTTACAAATGAAAATTGTATATCGCTGCGAGAATATTACGAGAAGTTTGAAGTTTTTTGAAACTATACAGGGTGTAAACAGACCCTTCACATAGCCGTCAACCAAGCATTCTGTTCATCAAATTAAGTAACTTTACGCAAAAAATATTGCTGGGAATCGACTTTTTTTTTGGGGTGAATAATCACGTTTTACGGTAGGACTCGATGGAACGCACTCTAAGCATTGTGCTGATGGATGGATTGATTAGTATGGTGGTCTTGGAGGTGTGTAAAGTAAAAATCTTACATTAAAAACATGTATTTAAAAAAAAACTTGTGAACTTTGACCCCCAATATCTCAGTAACTAGAAGGTTCCCAGGTATGGTCTAGAGCAAAAAAGTGATCGCAAAGACGGGGAGAACAAGTGCCTTTCGGCTATGTTAAGGGTCTATTTACACCCTTTAATTTATTTACCGTTAGTTATTAAATTGCGTTACCTGAGTTTTGTACCTGGTAATCATCATCATATCAGCCCGGAATCACTCACTGCTGGGTACAGGCCTCCCTTTTTTTCTGCCCCACTTCCCGGTCCTGTGCGTTCCTTATCCAGGTGTCTTCGACCCAGTAAGCTTTAGGACGACCCTGGTTTCATTGCCACCACTCGGTTAAAGCCTTGCTCCATCGGCCATCTCCGCGTCTAGCCAGATGTCACCCAGGTCCACTTAAGGCGCACCGCCCGGTTCCCGACGTCGTAGACTTTCGTACGACGGCGGATTTCGGTGTTATCTGGTAATAATAATCTACATACATACATAACATCACGCCTGTAATCCCCAAAGGGTTGGACAGAGGTATACCTAATAGTACACCCACATTTTCTGTTAATTAATAGTCCCTTCTAATCCTTCTATTAGGGGCGAGCCTATTGCCCTCAACCGGGCAGAAATTCAGACTCTGTGGCTGTTACTGATATCTGTCAGTCGTGATGGAAAAACCTAATAATTCTTTGACCGACCCGGGAATCGAACGCAGGACCTCATGCTCAGCAGTCGCGCTTGCGACCACTCGACCAACAAGGTAGTACCATAATAAACTAACGAGAAAATTATTCAAACCAATAACCGTAAATAAACTGTTAATAGGAATATTATTATGTCCTTTATTTATTTTCTTACACACTAATTACGTTTTTAAATATTTCTTAACAAAAACCATATAAAAAACATTAAAATAGTAGCCCACCGGTATCGGGAACAGGGTCCAAGCTACCGGCGGTCAGGGCTCCAGAGACAGGAACCTCCTCATAATGACTCCGTATCGAGGAGTACTGCCTTCTGAATCAGGCCCTTGATCCAACCGCCTAAGGAGAGCCTCGAAAGATGGTCGTCGAGGCTCTTGGCTATAAGGCCATTGACCGTCACGACGATCGGCACAATGATAGCCGAGTTCACATTCCACATGTCGACAGTCTCGTGTGTCAAGTCGTATTATTAAATCTTTTATTTTCACTTTTTACATCATAAAGGGTGTAAATAGACCCTTAACGAAGCCGAAAGGCTGTTCTCCCCGTCATTGCGATCATTTTTTTGTTCTAGAGTCTAGAACAAAAAAATGATCATGATGATGAAATAATGACCTGACCTATTGAGAGGTTAAAGCTTGTTTCTTACACTAACATCGTGAGGAAATAGGCATGTCCTAGAACCAAATAATCGAAGACATGTGACATCTACCAACCCGCACTGAGCCCGCCTGGTGGACTATAGCCACAGATTATAGCCCATTCCCTCTCATAGAGAGGAGGACGTGTGTCCCAGCAGTGGGAACATTATAGGCTGATTATGCAGCTTATACTATTACACTAACTAGGAACCCTGCAACTTATAATAGCCCCCGTAACATGACCACCGTAGACAAGGATTTCTTTGACGGAAGAATCGACAAAATGACAGATAGTGCAAAGAAATCTGTCATTGTGTCGACACAATCTGTCATTTTGTCGATTCTTCCGTCAAAGAAATCCTTGTCTACGGTTGGCATGCTACGAGGGTAGGTACCACGTAGGTAGGCACACATATTGATTTACCTTTTTGGTTGTAGAATGCAGTTATACTATGTTCAGATTTTATTCTTAGTCATAATATAGTGATCCTCTTATAAAACCTACACGGGCGCGAGAAAGTGAAAAGTGCACTTTACATAAGTTGATAGAAAAATTCAATCATCTGAATTGTTAGTGTCTGGCAGTAGGCCAATCTTGGAGAGACCTCGAGACGCCAAGTCGCATCTAACTTGCATATTAACATAATTCTTGTGTCTCGAAGTCAAAGCCAAACCATTAATTCAATTAGGCCATTAACTTTGAATTTGAAAATTTACAAAAAATATAATTCATGCATTAAAATTAAGATGTACTTTGGAATGTTAAACTTTACAAGACAATGGTATTTATTTAATGAGGTAAAATTTATTTTCTCTATTAATATTTTATGTAATGTATAATGGAACATTTTCTTGAATTTGCTTGTTCCAAATACAAAAAATAATAATTCGAGGGCTTTGTATTTCATTGTTGATAAATAGGCATTAATCTCCCATGATTGACCTACCTTCTTATTTCTACTGCTAAAGAAAGTAGAAGAAAAACCGCGCCAGGGTAGCCCGCGAAACTCAAATTTTCTTAAGTTTTTTGCAACTTGCAGGTCAGTTTCAGGCTATATGTGAAACAAAATATGATTCGCAATCGTAACACGTATGTAGTTACAGAATTATAATCATTAAAATCATCAATACAATCCTCTAAGTTCATTTAATCCAATTTAATGACGGTTTGAAGAAAAAGTCATTCAATGGGATTATATGAACTTGAGGGTTGTATTGATGAGTTTGATGCCTATAACTCTGTAAAGCCATGAAGGAGCTCGTGGCTCAATAATAACAGCCGCTCGGGTCGATCTTTAGGTTAAGCCGTGCTTGCCTAGGTTGGTCTGTGAATGGGAGACCGCCCATTACATACCGAGTTTCCTCCGTGCCTTGAAAAGAACGTTAAGCCGTTGGTCCCGGCTGTCGTTTGTAGATCTTTGACAGTCGTTAGGTGTGGCCCAGAAGTCTGACACTTTCCAGTTTTACCAAGGGATATCGTATTATATTGTGGAGGTCAGATAGGCAGTCGCTCCATGTAAAATACTGGTATTCAGCTGGAACCGGTTAGACTGGAAGCCGACCCAATATAGTTGGGAAAAGGCTAGGCAGATGATGAACTCTGTAAAGCCATATTTGTTCCGGTCGCGAATCATATCTTAATCAACATACAACCTGACACTGACCTGTAAATTGTAAAAAAACGCAAGAAAATTAAAATTTCGCGGGCTACCCTGGCGTTTCCACCTAAATGCGGAGCGGAAGAGAGTGTCAGACTTGTACTCAATAAAACCCATCCATGTTCCTTCTTTGCCCTTTGTGTTCCAGGGCCGCGGTATCTCTTTCGAACAGTCCCGCAGCCCTGGCAGGCATCGGCCCGTGCGGACCCCTACGTGGTTGCTGACATCTCTTTGAGGCGCGCGTGGAACACGAACGCGCCGACGACACGGCCTGTCGTCATAAAATGGCCGGACGGCGAGTTAGCCGATAACTCGCCGTCCACAGGCCCGCGCATACGGTGGCCGGGGGCCACCACGTGACCTCCGACGCCCAGGGGGTCTCCCGCGGCGGCTGGGACGTGAGGCTCTTTCCCGCTCACGTCCCGCCATAACGCTTCCACCTTAAGGTTACGTTTGGAAACTAACCAATAATATCGCTTCTTTTTCACAGCTGAGCTATTCTAGCCATGTGATTGGTTAGCTCCACACACATCCCTCGCTACGCATCCTCGCTCATCTCTGATGGAAACGCAGTCTAGTAGGCGAAAAAAGAATGGAACCTGTTTTAAGCCATTTGAGAACTCTTGCGTGTCGATAGCATTCGATGCCATACAACGTGGCAACGCCGCCAGTCTCTTGGGGACATTACCAGTTTGACAGCGTTGAGGAGGATTTTTATACGAATTATTTAGTTATTATTTCCTTTATTCATTTTATATACTTGTTTTACATATTTTTATATATTTCTTAAAAATAACCATATATAAAAATACTAAAAATAGTGGTCCGCCGGTAGCGGGAGCAGGGTCCAAGCTACCGGTGGTTAGGGCTCCTGAGACAGGAACCTCCTCACAATACGAGCCGTATCGAGGAGTACTGCCTTCTGAATCAGCGCCTTGATCAAACCGCCTAAGGAGAGCCTCGAAAGATGGTCGTCAAGGCTCTTGGCATTAAGGCCATTGGCCGTCACGACGATCGACACAATGATAGCCGAGTTCACATTCCACATGTCGACAACCTCGTGTGCCAAGTCGAGATATTTTATTTGTTACGATAGCAATCTAAATTAAGTCGTTCCAGAATTTGGCTACAAGTTTGACGTACTCCTTAGCGTCCATTAGTTCCTGAAAGTTGCAAACAACGGAACACGCAGCACGCGTTGCATGACCACCGTAGAAACAGGTTTTGTCGATTGAAGAATCGGCATTGTGGAAAGAAATCTGTCATTTTGTCGACTCTTCCGTCGACAAAACCCGTTTCTACAGTAGACATGCTAGTCGTGCTGGACACGATATTGAGTATTCCATCGTTTGTGGACTACCATTACATTACCAACAAAATCTATTTCAACCAAACATAGCATTCAAGACAAAACCTAAAACTAGGCACTAGGTACTAAAAACAGACAGTTATACTCGTGACCTTGAGGGCTGGCTCACAGCCAAAAATGGGTAAAATCGATGCACTGGAGCTTCGCGTGCCAGGCCGTATGCCTACGTTATATGCACCTACTAACACCCAAGACATGCGATCGATACTGGTTTATGGTAGGTCGAGTAAATAAGCATAGACCTGCCCCGTAGCATGACCATCGTAGACAAGGATTTCTTTGACGGAAGGATTGACAAAATGACAGATTTCTTTGCACTATCTGTAAGAAATCCTTGTCTACGGTGGTCATGTTACGGGGGCAGGTGGAAATAAGTTGCAAAATAGTGGACAGTGCAAAATCAAGGGGATTTGCTCGTCATCATCATTTCATGGTTCATATGTCGTCATCGTTTTTATGGTTTTTGTGGTAAAAACTTGAAAAACTTTTCATTACACTTCACTAATTCACTGAGTGCACCAGTTCTTACTAAAGTAAGCACAACCTGTTGACACGGATTTACAAGCAATTGCCATTATTTACGAGACGATTATCACTGTCGATTTGCTCCAATCACACACTGAAGGAGAAAGAGTATACCATTCTTCTGCCATATTTTGCTTGCTTAAGTGTTATTGAATTTATTAACAAAAAAAACAAAAACAAAGTAAAAAAAAAAAGAAAGTTTGTTTTTAAAAATGTTTGTTTTACTATTAAATTATTTTTTAAATGTACTCAAAGCATTCCAATTATAGAAATGTCAGTATTCAATAGACAATGACATAACCACTTTTTGAATTTTTAATTGTATTGATTTCTTAATTTGTAATGTTATTTATTTTTTTTATTTGTATTATTTTCTATGATTTTTTATGTATTTTGTTTCTTTGTATTAATTTTTGTGTTATTTTTTATGTTGTTTGTACCTTGACTTTAGTTGGCAACATTCAACCCAAACCTGGGTTCGCCCCTCCACTGAGCATTCCCTGGAGATATTGACTCAGCTGAAAAAAACAGGATAAATCGCAACAATAAATTAAAAATAGCACACCATGAACAGTTCGACATTAGTCGTGTTTTCGATCTCAACACACTGGTTACGACAAAATAAAATTATTATTTGGTGAACTTTCCAAATCTGGTCGTTTATTTAAATGTGGACGAAGAAATACGTCATTATATTTTGGTATAATATTTCAGTTCCCACAAGAATATAATTTTTGAAGCATTAAACGAACTTATTGATTTTTTGTGATAAAGTTTTGTGTAATTGTGTAACTATCTAATTTTATTTGGAACAATGAATTGTGTTGTTTGTTGCGTGACTTTAATATATTTGTGTTTGGGATATGTCGCCGGTTGTAACTCGAGTAAGTTTTTATTGTTACCAAAATCTTTTGGGTACCTTCGTAAAAAGTTTAAATGTTATTTAAATAGCTTTTGCCCGCGACTTCGCTCGCGTTAATTTAGAATTTGACAATCAATTCGGGTTGTACTCTGCTTGTAATAATATAATTCAATCATGATTCGAAAGACATGTGGCGCCATCTATTTATCATAAGAACGTTATTATTGTTATCCACGGGAACAGTACTTTTTTTAGGGATGAAAGGTACACTATGTCCGTTTCTGTACACCTAACAACGAATACGCAAAATTTCAAGATGATTGGTTCAGTGGTTTAGGCGTGAAAAGGTTACAAACAAACAAACTTACTTTCGCATTTATAATATTAGTTAGGATTAGGATATATTGTCCACAATAGTAGATAGATAACTTCCTTCCACCCTTTCTTTCGTGACGTTCTTTAAATGGAATAGCAAAATTAAGTGTCTAATACTAAAACACAGTTCAACAAGTTTGCAAACTACAAATTCTCAATTTACAAAATATTGATTATAATAATGTAACGTTTCATATTTTCTGAGTCACTGTGGCCGCGCCATATAAACAAAACATACTACAGGATAAATTGGAATTAATTGACAAACTTGCTTTATTAAAATTGGTATTGTGAATATCATTCATGCTATCCATAGATAAATAAAAACTAATCGTTTACAGATCTATCTGCGGAAACTATGAGATCGTTTGCACATCCTCCAACAGGTAAGTTAAATTTGAGTTAATATAAAACATTTCAAGTTGGATCACGCCAGTAATCCTCAAATGGTAAGGCAGAGGTGTATCCTGTTGTCCACTCACATTTTGCAGTTATGTTTAAGTCCCATGTTACGGAGAGAGAGCCTATTTTCATCAACCGGATACAAATCCCGATATCAGGCTCCTATTGACAAATTCCTGGTGGAAATACCTAATAAAACTACCCGATTACAGGATCTCATGCTCAATAGTAGTGCATGCAACCACTAACCCAACGAGGCACTCGCAAAATAAAAATATAAATAAAAACCATCCATCCATCCATATTGTTAACTTAATTTTTAGTTCTAGATAAAAATTGAAGTAACAGCACAGGTGAATATGCTAAAAGTCCAGTTGTTGTTATAGGCAACCAAGATGCTAATCCAAGCAAGCAATATGCTGATTCAGGCAAGCAAGATGCCGATTTAGGCAAGCAAGAAGCTAATCCAGGCAAGCAAGATGCTGATTTAGGCAAGCAAGGCGCCGATTCAGGCAAGCAAGTTGCCGATTCAGGCAAGCCAGATGCTGATTCAGGCAAGCAAGAGGCTGATTCAGGCAAGCAAAATGCCGATCCAGGCAATCAAGTTGCCGATCCAGGCAAGCAAGTTGCCGATTCAGACAAGCAAGAGGCTGATTCAGACAAGCAAGAGGCTGATTCAGGCAAGCAAGATGCTGATTCAGGCAAGCAAATGGCTGATTCAGGCAAGCAAAATGCCGATCCAGGCAAGCAAGATGCCGATCCAGGCAAGCAAGTGGCCGATTCAGACAAGCAAGAGGCTGATTCAGGCAAGCAAGATGCTGATTCAAGCAAGCAAATGGCTGATTCAGGCAAGCAAAATGCCGATCCAGGCAAGCAAGTTGCCGATTCAGACAAGCAAGTGCTTGGTCCAAGGAACCAAGATCCTGCTCCAAACAAACAAGATGCTGGTGGAAGCAACCATACCACTATAATATACCTAGAATGCGTTTTGGCAGTAGAATCCATATTGCTAGTCGTTATCGTCAGTTATATAATTAAATTAAAATGTTGCCGTAACAAAGCCGGTAAGTAAAATGATGTGTCACTGTTGGACCATCGTACCTAAGAACTTCTGTGGTGGGACCAGCATGAATGCGTGGAGTAAACTTAGCGTATATTCGGATTCACACAAATAGTATTTGAGTACCTACTTAGTTCTAGGACTTTACACATACAATATGTTAAAAAAAACCCAGTCCGATCCGAAGGGGCATATAGTATAACCAATCATATTACCAAATAAAATAAGAAACATAAAATATGCATGAAAGGAAAAATATATTTATAGATTTTTGTCCCAAATTACTACCATTTCTGTAAATTCTAACACAACACCATCTTCGGCATATTAGTATGTTCGATCGTCAATTTGTTTGTTTATGACGTCACTCCCCGTGAAACGATCGGAGTGTCCCCGCCCGAGCCCCTGTGTTGCCATGTAACTTTCCTCATTTTAGTACATTTTATTTCATTTTCATCGGGGATTTTTTTTTAATTGTTATCCACAAAATATTACACAAATAGAATTTAATCTCGATACATAATAATACCCTCACGGGCCGCACAGGGTTTTTTTTTTACATATGTATATTTTGGTAATACAAAATTATACTTTTCGCAAACGCCTTTAACCAAATCGGATTGCAGTATTTTCAATTCAATATCGTTCGAAATTACATGTAGGACTCAGGGCCTAAATCACTGTTGTGGCCTGGCATTCCCCATGGTAAAACCCAATAACACATTGCCTGACATGGGAATCGAACCCAGGACCTCATGCTCAGCAATAGTACTTGCGACCAGTAGACCAAAGAGGCGGTTACGAAATACTAATATTATCTTTTTGAATCCTTTTCAGAAAGTGGAGGTGGAGACCAAGGTGTTGTACGTGGACCTTGACTTTCTTCGTCGAAATCAACCCGAAAGCTTGCCAAGAGAAGGGCCAGAAGAAGACTCTCCTTACGCACAAATTATCGGAAATTGGTCCTCAGTGAACATAAACCTTCTTATTTTATCTTAAAATGTAATCTATACTATTATAATATTATAAAGCTGAAGAATTTGTTTGTTTGTTTGTTTCTTTGTTTGCTTGAACGCGCTAATCTCAGGAACTACTGGTTCGATTTGAAAAATTCTTTTATTGTTAGATATCTTATTTATCGAGGAAGCTATAAAATTTCACGCGGACGAAGGTCGCGGGCAAAAGCTAGTGTAAAATAAAAGGTGTAAATAGACCCTTAAGCACAAAGGCACTACAAAAGGCATTTGTTCTCCCCGTCTTTGCGATATTTTTTTTGTTCTAAACCATACCCGGGAACCTTCTAGTTACGGAGATATTGGGGGTCAAAGTTCCAACTTTTACACAGGGTTTTTTTTAAAACATGTTTTTATTGTAAGGTTTTTACTTTACCCACCCCTGTACTATTCAATCCATCCATCAGCACAATGCTTTGAGTGCTTTTCATCGAGTCCTACCGTAAAACATGATTTTTCACCCCAAAAAAAAAGTCGATTCCCAGCAATATTTTTTGCGTAAAGTTACTTAGTTTGATGTACAGAATGCTTTGTTGACGGCTTCGTGAAGGGTCTGTTTACACCCTGTTTAGTTTAAACAACTTTAAATTTAAAAAGCTTGACGCGACATTAAGCACACAGGAACACACAGGTAAATCTTGCGACAAGCTTTACTTTATACTAGCGACCCGCCCCGGCTTCGCACGGCTGCAATATATATAAACCTTCCTCTTGAATCACTCTATCTATTACTGAAAACCGCATCAAAATCCGTTGCGGAGTTTTAAAAATCTAAGCATACATAGGGACAGACAGCGGGAAGCGACTTTTATTTATACTATGTAGTAATAGTGATTAATTGTTGTAGTAAATTGATGAGCTTGATTTAATTTTAAGTTTATTTTCTTCTTTTTTAAACTTTTCTATATTCAAGTTTGCTTTTTAAAAATATATTTTTTTACTATTCATTTATGTTTTATTTTTTTAGTTTTTGCTGGTTTGGTATTCTTCTAACCAACCCCTTTTAATTAATAGGTACCCATATTATGGGGAGCATAAAAAATAAGAAGTCTGTCATCTTTAGGAGTCCGCCATATTGAATTTAAAATGACGTCACTTGTTAACCAAAGTAAACGTGTATGCGGAATTTCAGCTCAATCGGCTGAGGATAGCTGTAAAATTCAGTAGCATGTTTGACCTAAAGAAACACACATAAACTTAAATAAAAGCTTGTAAAAACAACACACTAAAGAGCCTTTGTTATATCTGTGAGTGCCTCTCAGATACGTCATCACCATACATTCAGATACTGTGAATGGATTGCGCAACCCAACTCGATGCATCCAATAAAACTAAGCAGCAGATTCGACGCGGAGTCTTTCGTCACATACATCGGTCGTTAGGACAATCTCTTATTGCTAACTTACCTAATATTAAAAATTAATTGTTATTAAATTCGTTTAGTGGAAATTTTGAGTTTTTTTGGACTCCTTCGCTGCCCATCACATAATTCCTTTCAATTTAATATTTTCGCCAAAACAGAATCACGTGACGTTTTGCAGAAGTACAGAGCAATTCGTATCTAATTTTAGCTTTGATTGCGTCGTGTAAGTGGTGAGGGTGACTGTAAATACCTTCTCACGTGGACTTGGGTGTAGGGTTACCATCTGCTCGAATTATTCCGGTTTTAAGGTCTCTCCGGATATTGTGTAGTCTTGGAACTTTTCCGCTATTAGAAAATAAAAGAGGGTTCCGTTGATGGAATTGCTCCAGTGCTATTGAGTTTTCCATCAGGAATTTCTCAGTAGCAGCCATGGAGTCTTGATTGATGTGCCCGGTTGATGGTAATAGGCTCGCGCCCTATTACAAGGAGCTAAAACATTTTAGTCGGTTATTTTAAAAAAAAATCAGCTGTTCCATACATTTTGGCCGTGTAGGTATTGCAGTTTTGTATAAAGCAGCTGTTTTTTTGTAATAACGACGAAAATTGTACTTATTCAATAGTTTTTGTACACTAACCACTACACTATTACTGTTACTGTTGTGTGTTGTGTGCTACTGTATCTGTGTGATGTATACTGTTTACTTTATTTTGGGATCTAGTTGTCCCAAAATGTATAATTTAGATTTTTTTTTTAAAGTCTCTAATTAGTCTTATTTCTTTATTTTTTTCTTTTTAAGAAAAAACGTAGGACACTAGACATTTCTCCTGTATCGTGGGTGAATTTACAAACATTTAAACTTACATACACAAACAGCCAGACCGGGAACCTGTAGATCATACAAATATTTGTTCCGTGCGGGGATCGAACCGCGAGACGCAGCGTAGCAGCCAATCGCTCAGCCACTGCGCCAACCGTGCCGTCAAGGGAGGTTCAGAATGATGTACTGAATACGTGGTAACCGTTATTGCGTCGGGGCCCTTCCACCCTGTATATTACGCAACTCGCTATTCACGGGTTCGCGCACGTGAACTTTTAATTTTCCCGGATGGAAAGTTTCGCTAAACTGGAGTGGGAGGGAGGGAGGGTGAATCAGCGGGACGAAACTTAGAAAGGTGTTTTCAATGCTATTGGTAGCGTGAAAAGATTATATTTTTATCCGACTTCCAAAAAGAGGAGGTTATCAATTAAACTGTTTTTTTTTTTGTTTTTATGTTCAGCGATTTCTTCACCAATTGTAAACCGATTTTGATGATTTTTCTTTCGTTTGGACCAATATTATTTCGCGGTGGTCCCGTTAAAATTTGGTGAAGATTTGATGCTGATCTTCGGCGATATCAATGGAACTCTTCAATAATGGACAGCAAATCTGTCGTGATTGCTGCAATCGCTTGGATGTTTATTGTTTACACAACACCATAACATAACATCACGCCTGTATGCTTTGAGGGGGGTACGCAGTCGTGTATAGTGCACCCACATTTTCACAGTTAGGTATGGTAAGTTCCATTTTCTCCGAGATAAGCCTATTAACGTGACATGTGTTGTAAATTCTAATTAAAAATCCGGATGGAAAAAGACAGTAACAGTGCCCGATCAGGGGATCGAAACCTTTTTTTTTTTTTTTTTTAGGATGGGAAATCATCAAATGACCCCCCCCCCCGCTCTGGGTGGAGCGGAAGGGAGTGTCAGACTTGACAGACCCCATCTATGTTCCTTCTTTGCCCTTTGTATTCCAGGGCCGCGGTATCTCTTTCGAACAGTCCCGCAGCCCTGGCAGGCATCGGCCCGTGCGGACCCCTACGAGGGGATCGAACCCTGGACTCCATACAAAGCATTAGCGTCTGCGACCACTGGCTAGATCAACAAGGCAATTCTTTTATAAAATATACGAAAGTGTGCGTCAGCCCTTTTTAGTTAGATGTATATTTCACATCTTTCGATATTGGGTAGATAAATAAAACAAAGTCATACTACTTACAAATCTTATTTAATTTAGATTTATTTATTTAACGACCATCCAGATACAGGAAATAACTGGAACCTTAATTTAGATTATTTAAAAAAATCGCCGAAACTATCTTTAATTAGAATCACTAACTTTTAGAAGAATCGCATCGCAGAGATCAATATAATTAATGTTTAACAATTATTTAACGTTATTTGACTGAATTAGCATATTTTAAGACACGAGGGAATGAAATATCAAGAAAAAACATAATCCCACGTTCTAACCAAAGCGATCGTTGCACTAACAGGCGTCCATCGCGTTCATTTAATTCTCCGAGACCAAACGCATGGCCGCGCAGACAGAGGGCGCCGTTTAATTTATGCAATGAATGACATCGCCTATTCCTGTGGCCGATAGCTTTGGTTAAGACGTAACCTACAAGTTAATTTTCGAATTTTGTCGTTTTTATATTAGAAATAGACATAAAAAATAACAGGTCGAAAATTATTTCGTACTTCTGTCGTTGACATAGCACAATTTTTTTGTTTTTATTCTAAATTTTCATAACATAAGTTTTGGTTTAACTGCATCTAGGTACATATCAATGATAATGATATGGCTAGCATTCTAATCTAGAATATAAACAACAATATTTAATTATTCAAATACAGTGAAAATAATTCAATAACATAGTTGTAGTTCTATATTTTTATTTAAAATCTAGCTATGTCCGGTGTAAAAACGACCAAAAATGTGTATTGCATTTTACACAATAATAATTATATAAGTATGGCTATTGTCATCCTTTAATCATACATTACTTTAATTTTACCCGACTGCTCCAAAAGGAGGGTTGTGTATTTTTTCTTAAATAGTAAATCTACTGAACAAGACTTAAATCACACACAACTAGCAATCTACCACTAATATTAGAATAGAATAGCAAAATAGATACTTTATTATTAAAAAATATAATTTTAATGGCGCGAAATATATTAATTATTTACTAATTGACGGAAATTTAAGCGATGTCTGAGAAATATTGAAGAGCTTACTCCGTGCCCTAATCATAGCGATCGGTCACGCGAATACGCGATCGTCGTTGCTGTGGTTAGGTTGTGGCAGGAAGGGCTCTTGTGTCAGTGTAGGTCGAGTAGATGACAAAATAAAGCTGATTTATATAATCAGTTATTTACGGAATATTTCCGAAACTAACTATTTGAAAGACAATTTTAATAATTAAGTTTAACCGTCGTTCAAGCACCGTAAGGGCGACAGCTAAAACACGTGCTGGTGCAGGGGCGGGTAAAAGCTTGCGTGCCAATATTGAAAATAGTCTGTACGGTGCCAAAAGGCGTGGATGTGTGCCGCGGGTTTTTTAAGGATATTTTAGCAGCGCGCACCCACTCCGTGCACCCGTGCGTTTTAGCGAACGTCCTTAGACCCACTACACACAACAGGCAACGCTAAACGAGAATATCATTATATTTCTAAATCGTTTGAATTTGACAGTAATATTTTGAATGCGTTGATAAACTAATGCAAGCGGACCTTAGCTGTTTTTGTAAAAACATGTTGAAGTTTACCGAATGTTTTAAGTCAATTTAAATTAACTTATCAAAACAAAAAAAAAATGCCGAAAAGAGTACCTATAAATGTTAAATTCAGCAAGAACTAGAACGCTATATGTGTAAGTTTAAATACCTAGAACTTTTGACAACACAATTATACCTACAATATTTAAACTACAATTTTAACAGTTTGGCAATATTTAAAACTCTGAAATCTGCTCTTTGAAATATTTACAAAGATATGTCATGTCATCTACCGGAGAAACGATTGTAATATTTTTTTAATATTCTATTTTGAACTTTTTTGGCGAGTTATATTATAAAAACAAACTCCTCATTACTAAATTATTTAAATAGTACGTAATTATGATTTGTTTGTCTAAATATTTACATTGCTTTTATTTCGCATTGCAGTATAAGCTTCAGCAAGCAGAAACAGCACTACTCCGTGTCCTAACCGAAGTGATCGCGTGAAAAACGATCATCGCGTTCACAATAATATTTTTAATGTAATACATTTGTTTGGGTAACCGGGAGGCGATCGCTTTGGTTAGGATTCAGGATTATAATGAAAAAATGTCACAAAAATGACGTTAATAATGTACTCAAATGCATCTAACATCGTTTTGACCTTTCTAATGTTTCCCAGGCTAGTAAAATCTGAAACAGACTTATGCACTGCAAATCTGCAAATGTGGATACTTTTCAATTTTCGATCTTTCTACTTTTAAGTGGACCGTAGCGTGTAAGTTTACACTAGGCGGTAGGGACACGGACGCTAAAACAGTTACCACGTATTCAGTATATAATTCTAAACCCCACATGGAAATTTTTCATCGGAATTTAATTTAAAAAAGTCAGATGTACTGAGTACGTGGTAACCGTTTTAGCGTCGGTGTGCGTTCCACCGTAAAGTCGGTAGCACACCAAAAACACACACAAAATACATTATTGGAATTTATCTAATCATCGAATATTTATAAAACGAAGCAAAACCGCTTATACCGAAACTCACTTTAAAAATCTTTAACTCAAAACTTTAGAAATTAGAAGCTTGTAAGTACCATACTTCAGAGGGCATAGACAAGAAGCAATTCATAGAAAACGTTACTTTTTCTATAACGACTTTCAACAAGATTGGACTTTTCGATAGTTTATGCCAATCGAAAACACTTCAAGCAACTTATCTGTGCAGGCGGGAAAACACAGAACTAAAATAAATGTATCAAGTTTGACATATCGATGCAAATTTTCTTGACAAGCAACGCCATCTTGAACAGCAAACTTTAAATGGTCTTACTGTAAATTATTGACTTTTCCGTCATCTTTATCGCTGATAGATCTATGCTTTCTGGTGAATCTATATATCTATTCAAGCTTTTTTCTTTAACATTTAAAATGGCTACGATGTTTAGACTGTAGTATTAAGTAATAGTCAACTATCCATACTTTTCTTCTACATTTGGCACAGACCACATACACATACATCTATGTAATTTATTTTTAAGCGGGGCTGCATTTTTTGTTCGATAAATTGTAATTTTGTCTTCAAACAGAACCAACAACCAAAAAGAATGTGTATACAAAACTTGTCTAACTTATTTAAGAGACTAAATTATTTTCAATTAGCTAAATTTGTCATACTTTACACAAAATAGAAAATCACGATTAAAAATCAATAATTAAACAGAAAAAAAGACTCCGTTTTCGTGGTGAACGAAAGTTGCACAAGTTTGTTGCAGCAACTTGTTTTTATGTTGTGAAACATGTGCAAAACATTAACGTGTTTAACTTATACTGTCACTCACGGGTTATCTTCCGTGATTGTTCATTATGAACAATCACGGTAGATATCCAATAAGTGACAGTTTAAGTTTAGTTGTAAACTGTGAAAGCTTAACAGCATTAATATGTTGTTTGGATCATTTAAGTTCTTAATTTTCCACCCGGTTTATCATGAACAAGGAGCATAAAAGCAACGTAATAAAAAATAAAAAGATTTCGAACTAAAAATAGGAAAAAGCCAATCAAAATAAAACAAAAAGGGGTTAGGTAATTTATGTTTATTTTACGTTTTTATGTATTTCTAAGGGTCTCCGTATAAATCAGGCGAACACCGCTGTTTAATATCACAACTCGCAGCGGATAGGAACACGCGCCCCGCCTTCGCCATAGCCTCTTCTATTTACTTCCTACTTCCAATTATTATAGTTATTATATAGATTTAAATATACAATTAGTTTCGTGAATAATTGGTCGTAATATAGGCTTTTGGACGCATTCTTTTCGTTGACATTAATGACGTAAAATCTGGTGACGAAAATGATTCGGGGGTTTTACATAACACAACATCATGCCTGTAGCCCATGGACTACGATCCGATTACACCTCTATTTCACCAGTTATTTTCAAGTCCCATGTACAGGGGCGAGACTATTGCCATCAACTGGGCACAAACCCCGTGGCTGCTACTGAGAATTTCGACTTAGCAACACCCAATAACACCATGCAAGACCCGTAGCCATACAATAAATAAAAAGTATATCAATTGAAAACTAACAACACCACAGTTAACTATTCACAAAACTAACTGTAAATACGTATTATGATAGTATTGAAAAACAAAGAGGGAATGAATATGAAAAGAATACATAGTTGCACAAGGATCTAACGTTGCGTGGCGAGAATCGGAACTACGCCGCCATTTTGTTTTTTTTCAATACATTTATTCATCCTACAGTTGTCTTGCAACCGCCAAAAGATCCTTGCAGCACTGTAGAAGTTTTATTAATATTTTATGGGCACGACACACTGAGATCTATAAAACAACAATGATTCGAACAAAAAAAAAACTAAAATCAGTAATTTCCTACAATAATAAGTTTTGGTAACATTATTAAATCTGCTTAAAAAGAAAGTGCCGTGCATGAATAAATCTTATTTAAAAAATGAATAAATATATCTTTGTTGTAGTTAAATTACGCCTGAACTAACTGTACATACATTTATTACCAAACGAATGTCCTAATTTTCACATTTTTATATTAAATAAGGAATTTGGCATAAAGAGAAATAACATAAAAAGTTTTACATCGAATTTAAGACTAATAAAAGTCAGATTTAAATACAAAATAAATTGTAAGGCAATATTAAATGTGTGGAATAATGATCTTACTCCAAGTTATTGAAGAAGATTAAAATAAAATATAATTTTATACAGACAAGTATTTAGTCGATTCTTCCGTACACTCGTTATTCGTATAGTCTGAATCGATTAGTTTTGGACAGTAGACCACTAGTTGTGGGGACATCACTATTTTTAACCCCATCAAATTTCCATACGATTTCTTCGGTGCTATTTTCAAGCCATGTACGAGTTTTTACAGTAACTGGTATTCAAAGAGTTCACATTAAGTTCCAGAAAAAATAAATTACAAGTTCGTAACATTCACTGTATCACATCACTGTTCACTGAGTTTGTACTGACGTATCACCGTTATTGTAACCGTTATTTTTATTGTTATTGCAACAGTAACCGTTTTTTGCCGTTATTTTTAACAGTTTTTTTTCGTTGTTTTTAACAGTTATTTGTTCACTTCGCCTTTGAGCGCTCGTTCGAGGACACATTTCGATGCTATCTCCACGGTAACTGTATTGCTGATGGTTGACAGTTGTCCCTGGTCGGTGTGACCGGTTATTTCTGTCAATGGCTCGGTCAGAATACGTAGAGATGACACTTTTGCTCTCTGGTACGCGCTGACTGTGTTCATGCCGAGGAACCTGTAAGTAGAAAAGTTTACATTAGGTTATCAGGATTATAAAATACTTTGATTATGTAAGAATACGTTTTTCAGATAAATGGTAAAAAACTATATTATAAAAATAAACAATATCATCCTATGATAATTTTGGAAGATTTATAAGAACGCGAGAAGACGTAATTATTTAAGGAAAGTTAAAATACTTCAAGCTAAGATGAACTTGTTCATCTGAACTTGTTCATCTGAACTTGTTCATCTGAACTTGTTCATCTGAACTTGTTCATCTGAACTTGTTCATCTGAACTTGTTCATCTTAGATTGAAGTATTTTTCAGGGAAAATTAATCAAATCCCATCGTCCCTCACCTGATAGCGACATAGCACACCAACAGCGCAGCGCCGGCAGCTAGCACCCTTGCGACGGGCGAGGCCGCCAGCTGCACGCACATCCAGGCGGCCGCGCCCGCGCCGCACATGCACGCCACGGCGAGCGCCGTGCGCGCCCAGTGCGCTACTGTGAACCCGCGCTCCCATACCACCCTGTAATAGGAAATGTGGAGTTAGTACTTGATCACAATGAGTATCATGTTATGAAACTGGGAGAGGTATACTGATAAACAAATACTTCACTGTGGTACTGGGTATGATGGGTGTGAAAAAACCCTTAACGAAGCCCAAAGGCTTATTCTTACCGTCATTACGATCATTTTTTTTTTAGTTCCTTACGTGGGAACCTTCTAGTTACGGAGATAAAATCAAAGTTACAACTTTTTCTAAAGTTGTTTTAAAAATAAAGTTTCTGTACTTTAAATACCTTCATGACCCCTGTACTATTCAATGCATCCACCATCCATAGCCAATGTTTTGAATGCATTACATTGAGTTCTGTCGTAAAACACAATTTTTCACCACAAAAAAAAGTCGTTTCCACACAAAAAGTCGTTCAAAACAAAAATGACTGGCTTTCTTTCAGTGCTTCCTGAGGGATCTCGAGCACTTCGAAACCACGACCATGACTTCTCGGCCGGCCGGTCGTTATCTTGGCCATACAAACTGGCACGACCGCTCCAACGAGTTTAGTTCAAGATTACGAGTGGTCGTGCGACAAGTCGTGGCCGTGCCTCGTATCGTGGTCATGCGACGAGTCGTAGTAGTCGCCGTGTAGTGTACGAGGTATGAAACCCGAAGCAGGAATGTAAAATATTTCTTGGTGGTAAGAAAATTAATATAGAGTTTCTATTAATCTTTAATGTTTCACGTACCTATTAGTTTCCTGCACTATGTAGGGAGTGTTGCAGACTTTGCACTTCAAACCATCAGGACTGGCCGCACTCTGTAAATACAAAAATACAGCATTAAAAATAGGTAATCATAATAAATTATTTAGTTGCTACGAAACTGTTTTTCGACGTAGTAACCCTCGTAGCAAGTTTCGTAGACCGGTCGTAGCAGTCGCTACGATACCCGACACTCCGTAGAGCGTTTTCAGATATCGGACTTGATAATCTTAAAACGCTCTTACTCGTACCTTTCAACTTCAACTACGAATTGTATTATGAAATTCCAATAAATTTTTGAGATCCCAAGCTGGCTTCTCACGTCGCGTGATACTAAAATACGTCCGTGGAACGATTTCTTTCGAAGCGGGGTAACTTACAGTACCGGCATCACAACCCATATTAAGCAGTGTATTATTACCTCAACGAGCCATCGGCTGAGGCAGTCGTGGTGCACGGCGGAGACGTCGCCGGTACAGCGACACGGGCGGATGAGCGGCTCGGAGCGCGCACTGTCATAGCAGATCCAGCAATCGCGGGCCGAGCCCACGCTGCCAACCAGCGAGTCGGTTTCCACATTCTGCTGTTAGGAGAAATGGATTGTTTATATTTTTGTTCGTTTGGGTGTGAAAAGGTGATACACAAAACGGGTGGGGATGGTGGGATCTACCAAAGAATTTTAATGGGCAAAATGGGTCCGTATCTCGGCTTTTGCCAAATGGAGACAGACGCGCGTTCAATTTTCAAACGAAAGATATAGAACTGAATAAAAAAACTAACAGAATATATCGAAATCCTGATTAATAAGGTAACCGAGTTGATGTTACAAGTCACAGAAGTTTTAAATATCACTAAATTATACTTGCAAATAATTCTATGCATATTTATATAATCTTAAAGAAGAATCCTGAGCAGCCTCGTTCTATTTTACAATAAAAATATCTATAAGACGTTAAAACGATTTGAATATCATAAAGACACAAACAAATAACCTAAACATCGATAACACCTCGACTCACCCTTGATTTACTCTGCAAATCCAAAACCGTATCATCATGAATAGGTTTCTCCCCGTCCTCCGTTATAGCAAAAGGTGGTCGGAATACTTTGAGAATAATCTTCGTTATCGCACAGCGCCAATACCAGACTATTTTGAGAACAAACTGAGCCTTCTCCATCCAACATTGGCGGTAGAACAGGGTAACAGTCTGGGAATATAAACCATTAAGGTTTAGAAGTATGACTGGTGATTTTGAAGCCCAACAGGTGCGATTACCGGTGCCAGAATGTGTATGGAACATTGATGAAGCAATTTTAGCTGGAGACGAAATATATTTGGGATGAATTCGCTGTGGATTTGGCTTCAGAAAACATAGACATACATAGATATAATCTAAAAAAGGGAGGTTATCGAGGGTTTAGTTTTTTTAGGCATTTTCAATAAATCTATGTATTGCTTTCTACAGAAGACGGGGGATCAATGACTTGGGACATATTTTATAGTAAAAAATACTAATAATTTCGATACTATAACACAAAAGCGTAAGCATAATAAGCTTGAAGACCATAATGATAATAATATGCGACAACGGAGTTCGTTTTTCACCGAATTTTCCGATACAAAGACATAAACACGTTTCACAAAATACTACTAAAATGTATTAAAAAGTTTACGCGTTGAGAAGGTATGATGACGCTCTAAAACAATTTTTATACCGACCTCACACTTGTATGTAGTATTTCTTAAAAGAAAAACAATGGATCTCCTTTCTACTTATTTTGTTCGTGAATAGCCTTTTCTCATAATATAATGTGTTATAAATACACTACTGTTAATTTATTCTGTACATGCTAATGTCAACGACCGACCGATATACAGTTCGCAGTTTATCTCAAGTTATCTTGACTGCAATAAAATGTGTTTGTGTATTGTCTGTCTGTTTGTTTCTTGTTATGAACTATTTTAATAGCTATTTGTACCGTAATGCCTACTTTTTAGCAGGCGGCAATTTGTATGTTGTAAATTAATATAACTTATTGAGACAAACGCGATATAACTATTGTGTTTTATCGTTAAAAATCGCGTTTCAAAATTTTATCGTTATAAAAAAACGGTTTAAGTAACGGTTTTAAATAGAAAATGTCGTATATGATCTTTGTTAAGGTCGAATCAAAGGTAGAATACTGACTACAAACAAACAAAAAAACATATTATTTTGTTTTATCGATAAGAAGTAATAAATTGGTCATTTGTAAGCATATGATCTTTGTTAAGGTCGAATCAAAGGTAGAATACTGACTACAAACAAACAAAAAAACATATTATTTTGTTTTATCGATAATAAGTAATAAATTGGTCATTTGTAAGCATTCCGACTTAGTATAACAATAGTTTGCTTCGCCACAACCTATTATTATAAAAGATATTTGTTGCAATAAAAATCAACCGCGAAAAACAACTACAGAAAATTGATTGATTGTTTGTTTGTTTTCGCATATACATGTACATAAAAGAGCGAATATGATGGCCTGAAACACAGGTTTAAATAAACCTAGATCGGGCAGGTCGCTACCAAACATCTGAATTGAACTATCATTACTTGCAACTGTTGAATATATTTACTTAAATAAACTGAAATAGGCGATCCTATTAATATACAGCATGTATAAGAAAAGTGTGGTAATATTAATGGATGTTGTACACAGACTATCAAACTAAACATCTTTCTGTATGAGACAGTAATCGCGAAAATATATTCAGCTGTTCCATACAAAATTTCAAACCCAAATGTATGGAACGGCAGATTTTTTCACTATTACAGTTTTGGTGGGACATATAAAGAAAAATATCAACCACAGGCGCTCGAGAGCCATGGTTATTTCTCTTTCCCATTTTAATGTCAACAAATAATAATAATGTGTTAATGTGCGTGTGCAATGTGTTGATGTGTGTGTGTTGATGTGTGTGCGTATGTGTGTGTTGTTTGTAATTCAATGTAACTATTTTAAATTAGTATTTCTGGAAATCGCCAAGCGGTTGGTCGACTCTTCGCGTGACCAGAGGGCGGGCCTATTTTTTGACAAAAGAATCAACATTGCCATCCAACGTGGCAATGCTGCCAGTCTTCTGGACACTTCTCCTGTTGACAGCGATGTGGACGGATTTTTGACGCCCTTTTACCCTTTTGATACTTGTACATATTACTATTAGAGTTATGTAGTTTGTAAATATTTTAAATTTGTAAAATTCACACTCCCGAGCCACAAGATACAAGCCATGCTTAGTTTGTGTCTCACCGATTATAATATATAACAAAACTATTTTGTTTCTATTGATTAATAAACTTATTTGATTTGATCGTTCTTACCTTGGCGTCATGATGGTTCGCTAGCAAGTCCGCGAGCCGTGCGTCGTCGAGCTGACGGGCCAGCAAGCGGCGCGGGTTGAGCAACCACAGGCGCTCGGGAGCCATGGAGTTCCACAGCACGCACGGGAACCATAGCGCTACCCCGATCTCCGCTAGACGGAAGACTAGATCGTGCCAGTTGCGGGACACCACTGGGACTCTGTGGGGGAAAGAGGTGTATAAGGTTATACAACATTAGTTTTAGTATATGCGAAACGTGATACACGTGTCTAGTATTTCTATGTAAAGAACCTATGTACAAAATTCCAAAACTTTATCATGAAAAATCACAAAGTTATAAGCTTGTTCTGTTACCTAGTGGTCCGCACAAAAACGTGGTCACCACGCAGCGCGCGCCCCCAGCGTCGTCTTGAGCTCATTGATAATAATAACTTGGCAGAAGGTACCTAAATTATGCGATATATATATCCGGCAATACTGTAGCAGACATATTGTTACCTTATGAGTGTTCGTTGTTGTCTGTGCTTGTTATCGTGTCTGTATCCTTTTATGTATCTGTTTGTGTATGAGTCTTGTGTTACTCGAATTAAACACATTTTATTTTTATTTTATATAAGAGATGTGTTGCTAAGGGCTTTGAATTATTTGGTCTGCCCAACTTTCGCCATTCACTGCCTCGTTGGTCTAGTGGTCAACAAGCGCGACTGCTGACCATGAGGTCCTGGGTTCGATTCCCAGGTCGCGCAAAGTGTTATTGGGTTTTTCCATCAGTGATTTCTCAGTAGCAGCCACGGAGTCTGGATTTGTGCCCGGTTGACGGCAATAGGATCGCTCCCTAGTACATGGGACTTAAAAACATAACTGGCGAAATGTGGGTGTACTTGTTAGGTAACCTCTGTCTAACCCTTCGGTGATTACAAGGCGTGATGTTTGTTTATTTGCAAAATAGTAGCTTACAAGCCCTCAAAAGCACAATCTTCGCCATAAGCACAACTTTGATAACTTCAATGGCCAATCTCAGCGAGATTAGCCATCTACGCTAGAAATATTATAGATTATAGTGCAAAATACAAAGTGTAAACGGACACTTCACGAAGCCGTCAACCAAGCATTCTGTACATCAGCCTAAGTAACTATGCAAAAATTATTGCTGGGAAATTACTTTTTTTTTGGGTGAAATATCACTCAATGTAAGGCACTCAAAACATTGTGCTGATGGATGCATTAAATAGTACGGGGCCGTGGAGGTATTTAAAGTAAAGTTATAACATTAAAAACTTGTATTAAAAAAAAACTTGTGAACAAGGTGGAACTTTGACCCCCAATATCTCCGTAACTAGAAGGTTCCGAGCTATGGACTAGAAAAAAAAAATATCGCAATGACGGGGAGAACAAATGCCCTTCGGCTTCATTAAGGGTTACACCCATTACATGCTCAGACACAGATGCACTCCCTCTTTTAAGTTTATTAACATTACTTCTAGGCAATTCGCCATCATTATCTACTGCATCATCGCTTACTATCAGCTGAACAAGTAATCAAAAATAATAGTTGCATGTTTACCTACACGGAGAGGATACATCTCTCAGACCTTACTTAACCGTTTCAAATGGACCAAAAAAACTTACTTACCTAAAAAGTTTTCTCAACAATTCAAACAAAAATTCAGAACCCGTCCTCTCACACCTGAGCTAAATATTCGACTACTTAAAAGAACAACTAGAAAGATCACATAACAGGCAGTGGGCGTGCATGACTCAGAATATTCGCGAAATGAGCGTGGTAGTCTGATGGAGCGCTTCCCTTAATTGAGAACTAGTACTGCGGCCATAATGAACCATGTGTGTGTCTAGCATTAGACCTTGGCATTGTGCACTTGGATTGACCTTTAAAAGAAGACTGATGAAGAAATATGTGCTAATAATAGTCCAGCGGCTAATTTCAGCGAATATTAGCACATTACCGAAGAGTAGAGGAATCCTTGGGGCATGGACAATGATGGTCTACTCACTTGGTCTTCCAGAACTCGCTGAGGGTCTCCGAAGCGAGGAAGCCAGCGATGAGGATGAGCATCAGGGCCTGGCTGATGAGGCCGAAGCGGGACTGATGCAGCTGGGAGACGTTCACGGAGCGAGGGTCCACCGTGCCGTCTGCTGCCAGGTCTGTTTGTATACCCTGTGGACAATAACAATATTGTTAGTATAAAATCAGCTTCTAAAGGGCGAAGCTTAAATATTAAATAATGTCGTGCCAGCCACCATTGCTGGAACTGACCTCTCTGTGAGAGAGGAGTGGGCCTTTTTTTTCTCAATGTGGAAATCCTCAATGGATGCCCTCCGCCCTGAGAAGACCGGAGGGGTCTGTCAGACTCGTACTGACCACAACCACACCGGTGTTCCCTTCCACACTTGCGTCGGGGGGCTGCGGGATGTAACGCGACTTCTGCTGCCCCAGACTAGTGCCGACCCGCTTGACCTGTGGGCGACCTCCCTCGAGGAGTGAGGTATACAACTCCCCTGTTATGTCTAAGAGAGGTGCGCGTGGAAACTAGGCCCTAATTCAACATGCAAACAAGTGCAGGGCACATGTCACCCAGTTTTTCAGTTCTAGGACCTGCCGGTTTCCTTGCGACATTTTCTTTCACTGTTTTGAAATTTTTTATCGTTATTTGTTCTTAATTTCAGTAGACTGGCCATAAAGACAGTATTTTCCTGTATGTTAAAAGACTCATGTCTAATGACTTAGGACAGGTCATGACAGATAATTTTACGCAGTAAAAATTATCCAATGCTTGTCAGAACTAAATGAAAATAATTAATCACTCCAGGCCGGTGTTAAAGGTTAGGTAATACGAATGATGATGATGATGGTGATTAATATATAGGGAAATACCTAGAGACATAATATTATGTAATGGGCAGGCGGTAGGCTGATGATGGGATGATCATCAATATGTTACTAATGATGCTTAACGGATTATTATATAGACTAGAAACGGGACATTTTCTATTTTTTTATTTATTATTTTTGTTTCTATTGAGTTCCCGATATTTCGGCGCTGTTGCAAGCACCATGATCACGGATAAACTGAAATTATTGCGGGTGGGTGTTTATGAGCAGACAAATCGGTCTACCCTCTTTGTTGTTCGTTCGTTGTGTATATAACGTTACTAGTCTATATAATAATGTTAGTGACCATGATAGTTTAAAATCTTATATGCTTAACGGATGTTCAGAGACGTGGCCGGAATGGAAATTTTTTACTAAAATATATGATGCTTCGATGGTCTAGTGGCCGGATGCCGGATGCTGAGCATGAGGTTCTGGGTTCAATTCTCACGTCAAGAATTTCTCAATAGCACGGAGTCTGGATTTGTTCCCGGTTGATGGCAATAGACTTAAATAAAACTGGCGAAATGTAGGAGTACTATTAGGTATACTCGTCTGCCTAAAACCCTTCTGGGATTACAAGCGTGATGTTATATTTTATCTGCTTCGTGAGGTTTAGTTTATGGATGATTGTGTAGAGGAGACCAAAGAAACGATGAATGGACTGTGTGAAGAATGATATGGCAAGAAAGGAGGTGTCTGATGAGATGACGAGTAATAGAGAAGTATGGAAGAAGAAGACATACTGAGCCGACCACAAATAAATTGGGGTAACGGATTCTGATGAAACAATAAATTCAAGTGACATTTCGTTTCTGTATGTGAGAAGGCGTTGTTCCTCTAAACTGTGTAACAGATTTTCATGCGATTTTTACAATGATTTAGAGAATTTATGCCGGAAGCTTTATGTGAAATATACATTAATTTTATTGGTCTTCTCCTTATATTCATATAAATGCCGACTTGACAAGTTTCTTAACGCTGATTTTTTGTGAACGTGTAATTCCTATTATGACTAACATGTGACATTTGTAATACCCATATTATTAATGTAAGTATATGTAAAATAATTATATAAACATTAAGTTGGACAGATAATTTATGATATTACTGATTAATAGCTTTACAGTTATTTAGTATACAATAGATAATATATAAAGCCTTTTATCTTTTCCTGATGTAAAGGCAAATGCATAAAGGGTGTAAACAGACCCTTCACATAGCCGTCAACCAAGCATTCTGTACATCAAACTAAGTAACTTTACGCAAAAATTATTGCTAGGAAACGACTTTTTTTTTAGGTGAAAAATCACGTTTTACGGTTGGACTCCATGGGACGCACTCAATGCATTGTGCTGATGGATGGATTGCATAGTACGGGGGACGTGGAGGTGTTTAAAGTAAAAATCTTACATTAAAAACATGTATTTAAACAAAAACTTGTTAAAAAGTTGAAATTTTGACCCATAATATCTCCGTAACTAGAAGGTTCTATAGTCTAGAAAAAAAAAATATCGCAATGACGGGGAGAACAAGTGCCTTTCGGCTTCGTTAAGGGTATATTTACATCCTTTAGATACAGAGAATATAGACAGTATTTGAGTTCAAATTCGGGCAAGTGACAAGGTCAAGGTGACTTTTTCACTTCATATTATAAGTTGATCGTCACCATCACTGACAGCAGCGAACAAAAACATTGCAAGGATACCTGGACTTAAAATCGATATGAAATTGCCAACCCGGCTTGAGTATCGTGGTGACCAATGCTCGTGCCGTCTCTGTATGAGCTGAGGCCTTTGTCTCAAAGTGGGACTGTAGTAGACTAGCCTTTTCCTAACTATATTGGGGTCGGCTCCCAGTCTAACCGGATGCAGCTGAATACCAGTATTTTATATGGAGCGACTGCCTATCTGACCTCCACAACCCAGTTAGTACTGGGTAATACTATACCCCTTGGTAAGACTGGTTGTCAGACTTTTTGAGCCACTGACTACCTAACGACTGTCAAAGATCTGTAGTAGACTTGTATAATTTAAGTATAATATACAAAGTGTAAACGAACCCTTCACGAAGCCGTCAACCAAGCATTCTGTACAACAAACTAACCAACGCAAAAATTGTTGCTGGGAAACGACTTTTTTTTTTGGGTGAAAAATCACGTTTTACTGTAGGACTCGATGGAACGCACTCAAAACATTGTGCTGACGGATGCATTGAATAGTAAACGGGTGATGGAGTCACGTATTTAAAATTATATCCTTAAAAACTAGAATTAAGAAAAAAAAAATTAACTTTGACCTGCAATATCTCCATAACTGGTAGGTTTGGTTCAGAACAAAAAAATGACGCAATGATGGGGAGACAACGTGGCTTTCGGCTTCGATAAGGGTCTATTTACACTCTTTAGGTGTACATACCTGTTTTGTGACAAGGGTGTCCTGTACATCATCGCCATCATCACCGCAGGACGGCCCCGGTCGGGGCGATATGATCGTGCATACTTTTGTCTCCTTCAGGAACTCGCCACGGAGCTGTGGGCAATACAAACACAACACATATAATACAGTTCTATACTATGCACTTTTTTATTATTCGTTGTACACTTTATTTTTTATTATGAATTTATAATCGAATCTGGGCCATGTCACTCTCTGGTCACTTTGGGCCATGCTGAGATCATTTCGTTTGTTTTTTTTTTCTTATTTTTACTTTTTTATTTAATTTTGTTTTATTGTTATTTTAACCATTTTTTTTTTGTTTTGTCCTGTGCGAGACTAATAAAACCTGTTTTCTTTCTTTTTCTTTCAATTCGGTATAGTTATTCATTGCAATCAAAGAAGTGGAGTGCTCCTTGCGCGTTTTTATGGAAGAAAAGTACACTCGTGGGATCGGTTGCGCTTATTGCTGGGGCCCGCTAGTCACGGCGGACTGATACAAAATGGCGGTACGCGTGAATGTGCGTGTTTGTCTTGGGCCCCCGATTCTTGGTAGTATTACGAACAGTCGGTAAGAGTCCGACATAACCATCCCTTTTGCCCAGACGAAGGGTATCCAATAAGATTTCCATACACCGTAGAAGAACAGAGAAGTGATATCAGATTTAAGTGTTTAAGGCACAAAATGAGTATTTAAGAGCAGTGTGCCAAATAAAAACTACTGATAGTTGTAGACCACACTTCATTGACCTAAGAATAATGACTGAATAATGACTTTTCCATCTCGATACGTATTTGAAGTAGCAATGTTCGTTAAAAAACACTTAAATTTATTTGAAATCCTAACTAGTAAACGTCACCGGGACAAAATTCTCGCTATGCCTCATAAGAAAGCATTATACGCAAAAAGCTTTATGGGAATGGCTCCAAAAATCTATAATATGATACCCACGACTATAAGAGTTGAGAATGATGTTAACAAATTCAAAAGAATGCTAACAGACTTTATGATAAAAAATGCGTACTATTGGTGAATTTTTAACAGACAATTTAAATAAATAATAATTATGTATGTCATTGTGTGAGTCAAATGTCCGATTTATTTAAGCTAAATTCTATCTAAGGGTGATTAATAGTATTTTATTTCATTTAAATGATTTATGGTATTTAATTTAATTCGAATAATAATTAGATTTTTTTTTTAAATTAGTTTTGTAAGTATCCGAAATTTGTATGCCTATTAGGTTAAACATAGCGATCCTGACATTCGAATTGGATCTTATTATATTGTACCTATGTTTCACAAATAAATTTGAATTTAGCCGCACTACACAAGTGGCAATAGCCCACTACACACAACACAGAAGAAGAAAATCTTACCACCCTATTCTAAATATAATTCCTAATTAAATATTAGAACAGCATACTCTGACTCGCTGACTAGTTAATATTATTTTTCCTTAAGTTCCGGGTCATATTTGCATTTTGTGTTATTCAGCGTATATTAAAATTGATATAATATCAAACACTGCCTGTTACTAATATAAAAATACACACCGTAAATGACCACTTGAAAAATTAAAAAGTTAATATTTCAGTCTTCAACTACTATCTTCGAAGTCTGAAAGACAACTGAATAGAAGACAAAAACAAAAGCTCGTCATCACCTAAAACTATAGTTATTTTGAATTTAATATAGCTAGAATTTTTCTTCTACTGAAACTCGTTTAACCAGTACTTAAGGAATCCTACTCAGAACTATCAATAGCTATTAAAACTGTCATGTGATCTGATTTTCAACTGATAATATTGTTTCAAATAGTTTTATTTAACACATCTAGACAAAACATTGCATCATCGTCTTGTTAAAGGCTCGTTTAGATGAGGATAGCTTCAAGACAGGCAATAATGACCATGCGAGTATATTAGGCGAGTATTATGCACTCAAGATGCATTCGATTTCGAATTGCTCTAGTCACAAAAACAGTAGCAGTTTATTTATATTTCCTTTATAAAATCAATATAAAAAATATATACAAAAAAACTGGCCAAGCGCGAGTCGGACTCGCGCATGAAGGGTTCTGTACCATTGTAGGGGAGTAGGTGAGCCTTTAAACTGTCTACCTATCACTGATCATGAGATACAGCCCACTGACAGATGGACGGACGAACGGACAGCGGAGGCTTCGTAACACAGAGCCAATTACAGGATCTCATGACAAGGAAGGGACACGAGCACGATAAAAAAGCACTATGCACTTTAAAAACGTCAGTGTTCAGCCTCAAATGGCCTACCATTATTTCATAACCACTCATTAGGCTGTTTCCGAAATCAGCATCGTTCTCCAGCCCTTATTCCAATTTATTTGGGGTCGGCGCAGCATGTCTACCATACTTCTCTATTACTCGTCACCTAATCAGACACCTCTCGACGTCTCGTCCACACAGTCCATCCATCGTTTCTTTGGTCTTCCTCTACTCATATACCCATCCACATACATACTCAAAACTTTCCTCACGACATTTTCCTCATTCCTCCATGACGACCGACTACCTTTGGTCAAATCAATAAATCAAACGATGGCTATTGAATAAAAAAAACAAAGGTTAAAGCCGTAAAAAAATAAATGGAACCGGTATTTCTATATGCATGATCTAATTTTTTTTTTATAATCTGCCTCGTGTATCACTTGTTCACCACGCGGGCACAGTATGGGCATAACCACGGTAATAATATCTACAGTACTGTATCTTCATAAAAACGGTCGAAACGCGAGTCATACCTACACGCCTCGAGTCTGGTACCCACTTAGTACACAAGAAGTCACGAATGCGCCACACTGACGAACGAACGTTGTGATGGTTTTGTAAGTAGTAAGAATTTGTTATTTGAATTTGAATTTGTTATTTCGTAATTTGTTTATATTTTAATAGGTAGGTATTTCGCTTTTTCCACTGAGTAAAATACCTGGATTAATTAATAAATAAGTGAATAGGGTGAAAAAAGTGACACACAAGTGATTTAGGTACCTACGCTCGCGTTAAAAAAAGTCTTGAATTTATAATTTTTATTTAATCTACTAATCAAAAGATACAACTTGTATTTTTTATTGAACACTGCTTATTTCATTCACAACTAACTTAATTTTTTTAAATAAAAAATATAATATTTACAATCACAAAACTAAAAAGAAACTCAACTAAGTAGATGAAATTAAAATACTGTAAGCGCGGCAGCCCTGTCGCTTGCGAACGTACCGCCCGGCTGTAGGTAATTATTTCAAGGACAGGGCCGAGTCACAATACTGTATATATTTATACTGTGCTATAACTGACTTTCTGATATCCTTTTTCTTACTCCTTTTCAATACTATCTATTCGCGACACATCCTTCTCAGTATACTAAGTAACCTGCAATTGGCTTTTATTCACTCACTTCTTATTAGAATATCATCATCATCATTTGCCGGTCTAGCATTAGATTCGCGCGGGTCCGTAACTTAACTTCGAGAGTCATATGTTCGATTAATGGAAAACGACTGAACGATTGTTCGAATGGAATTTATTGCGAAATAACCTTTTATCGCCAAACACTACTTCGACTGAACGATTCATCGAATATTTATTAATCGATGGACTGCTCTTTCGAATGAGTTTTAATTATTATATAGTTTAATAAACGAAAAAAAATATTAAAAAAAATATAATGCGAAATAACGCAATAAATTCCATTCGAACAATCGTTCAGTCGTTTCCCATTAATCGAACATATGACTCTCGAAGTTAAGTTACGGACCCGCGCGAATCTAATGCTAGACCGGCAAATGATGATGATGATATTCTAATAAGAAGTGAGTGAATAAAAGCCAATTGCAGGTTACTTAGTATACTGAGAAGGATGTGTCGCGAATAGATAGTATTTCGCGCAGCATCTGTTTCTTCCATACATTTCAACTCACCGCCATCTCAGTGTTCATTAACCATGTCATCTTCCATACAGTCCATCCATCGTACCTTCGGTCTTCCTATACCTTTAAAGCCATCCAAATTCATACTACACAGGTACAGACGTCAACACATCAAGCTACTACAATCTGTCAAATTTCTTTAATAGATTTTCAACTTTATCGCTAAAGCATCATCGGGTAGCTTGATGTGCTGCCGTCTGCACCTCATTCACATGACGATTGATAATAATCAATTATTTCAAACAAACCCTTCTTCGCCCTCTCTTCGTAAGAGCTTCACGATTCTAAAGTTCCCTGACGGCTTGCTGGTGCTGCACTTTCAAACTTATGCCCTAAGTAATAAAGTTGAAAAGTGGTCGACTGTCAGGGAACTCGGTATTACATTGTTTTATGGGCGGGTTCATATTAAGTTGGAAGCGCCAGGGTAGCCCGCGAAAATTAAATTTTCTTACGTTTTTTGCAATTTACAGGTCAATGTCAGGTTGTATGCTGATTAAGATATGATTCGCGACCGGAACAAATATGGCTTTACAGAGTTATACTCATTAAATTCATCAATACAACACACTAAGTTCATATAATCCGATTGAATGACTTTTTCAAGAAAAAGTTTAGAACGTTTGATGGATTACCCATTGCATGACACTTTTCAATCAACATTTCACAGAATGCGCTCCTACATATTACAAGACTCCATATAAATATACGTAAAACAGTGGGCATAAACATAGCATTGAAGACTGCGACCACATAATCTGCCAATGAGCAAACAATGGCACATTATAGCCACAGATGCGAGCAATAAGCACCGCATACTGCATAGCTAAAACGGGGATGGACAACCTTTACAGTGGTTTTGCTAATATTATCCGTAAACATTTCTTCGTAACACAATCATCATTAAAATACATAACTGAATATGAGCTTTTTTAAGATCGATATGAATGTGGGCAAAGCGAAGGAAGTATGTAAGGATTTGTATAGTTTCTGCCTACCCCCATGGGCATAAAGCGTGAGTTTCGTGTCTGTCAGTTCGATGTAATGACTGGTCAAATAGGGAGTTGCAGAAGTCAACTTACTACTATCCTTGGCCAATTAGCAGACGAATAATAATTCGAGATCTAATTTTTGTTATATCTGCCTCCTGTCCAATGAGCCCAAAATAACACCTTTGTGGACCCCTGACACAGCCAGAAGGCGTTGCGGCAGATCTCGCAGAAGATGGTGAGGCGAGTTGGACAACACCAAAATCCACATTAGCTCTGGATAAAAACAAGCTGGAAGTCAAGGGGATACCTTGGCCCAAATGTACAATGAAGCAGAGCAACAGTATCAGATTTTTTTTTTCAACAGAAATAATCACTCCGTCTCATCACCGAGCCTTTTAAGAACACTTAGGTGAAGAATAAGGATTAATATTTTGCAAGGAAAACTGTATCGTGACATAATAAGGAAAAGAACATGGTAGCTTGGTAGACGATCCTTTTCAAGATACGCAATTAGGCATACAATGGATCGTAATCTTGATATGCATTAACGAGGTGACTAATCTGGTAACAGGACGAGGCAAATTTAATTACAAAAAGTATTTTGCACGGCCGTAGCAAAAACTAAATGCTGATTTAGAGGGTATGGACAAGTCCTCCACCCTATTCTCAAACCACTGCAACTCCTGAAGCCAAAATCAACAGTGGCCACCACCAGAAAAGCGCCGAGTCAATGAATTAGAGGGTATAAGGGACAGAGGTGCGTTCTTTATCGTCCCAGGAAGAGGAAGGATCCTCCGACCAGACGGATGTTGTGTCTGGTGGGCTACTGCCTGACGATTGTCGTCGGGTTTCTATGTTAAGCCGTTAGTCCTGCACCTGGTCCCATCAGACTATGAGAGTGAGGGACGAGGGAAACACACTTGTGCTGTAATATCTCCTGCAACAATAGCCAGATTTGCCGCCATGAGCAAACAATCAGGAGAACTATTATTTTTAACTCGCGGAAAACTCTGATATCGTGATGCAGTTCCCATGTGGCGGTATATATGTCACATGTACAGTTGCCGTAAGATTTAAACCTTGAGTTTATCACCTCTGACTCCTATATCCTCTATTATGACAACATCATGCCTACTAGTACCTTGACTGTTTAGAGTACACTGCTGACTTGTTTAGTGTAGGCACTCAAGGTCGGAAGTATATCGTTTTCCATTCAAGCCCTTTTGTTAATACAATCACTCAATGTCATAGAATTGAAAGAGATCATTGTGGTTTAAAGAAGCGTCGTTTAGCTTGAAGTACTTTTTGTATGTCTTGAGAGACGCTTCCGGGGTAATTAGTATTAAGCAGTTCCCACTTCTGGGACACATGCCTCAGACTACAGGCCACAGACAGAAGGAGTGGGATGTAATTCACCATGCGGGCCCATTGTCGAAGTAAATGGCTGCTAGTCTCAAATCTAGCAACTTGGATAAAATCGCCGTCGAGTTAGACCGCGGCGAAGGTAGTGTGGCCATCTGATCTTGTTTGCAGGGCGAACATGGCCAGAGATCGAATAAGATAGAGAAGTTTTGAAGGAGAAAGGGGAGGCATTCGCCTAGCAGTAGGACACTTAATAGGCTAACAAAAAAATCTAGTTAACTAGCTAGCCAGTCAAGCGTGATAAAAACAACGACTCCACTGCCAACGCACTCGCACATAGCTACGCGACCCGAGCGTCTAGTGCTCGCGGTGCGTTTGCACCGATTTTGTACTGAAGAAAACATTTATGACTGAATCTTTGTATAAATTATACTTTATTATCATATATTTCGTTTTAATTATGTTAAGGAAACTCAAAATTAACTTAGAGCTTTTTCTACACATGTATAAATAGCTTGAATGGGGCCAAAAAGTTATGCAAAATAAAGTTATAGTACTGCAGAATATTTTGGCGCTGAAATGGCGTTGATAGCAGGATTTCGTGAAATAAATTGAGAAAAAAAAGGAGGCGTAAGTTTTGAGTCATGCGCCAAAAGATCTTTGTACAGCTATAACAAATGTTAACTGGTACAGAATAGCAATGTTTCCTGAGTAAAAAAAAATGGTTCTATTTAGTCCGTCAGCAAGATTATCGAAAAATACTGGATACGTATTTTTTGTTATATCAAATCAGTAAAAATTGACAAAAATAAACCGCATCAAAGATCATGAGTGGGGGCTTGTGACGTCACTTTCCGGTAAAAAGTGTACCGAAATATGACGTCATACGTATTATCATACATCATACATACATCGTCTTAATTTTTTGTTTACGTGAACAAAGAAAAAATACGTGTCCAATATTTTTTGGAAATCTATCTGACGGACTAATTAGATTTTTTTGGTCATCTACCCTATTTCTTGTGGCATAAAGTCCGCCTGTGTTACAATACTGAAAAAGACGTTAAAACAAATAAATAGATATTCTTACCTTGAAAAAAACCTCCACGCCGTAGATGAGGAAGAATGTGACGACTATGAACAGCAGCACTGCGTAGCAGCCGTTGAAAACGTGCTGGTAGAAACTCTGAAACAAGATAAACATGATTGAAGTCTACGGCAATAGTTGTCAGTGACGACACTATTAACATAACATCACGGCCGTAATCCGTCTATCCGTGACTATGAATTTTAGATTATCATTAAGTACATTACTTAAATTAAAAAAAAAAAAAAAAAATAAGTGGCTGTTTGTAATTTCAAAATAACAGCTTTTTACTGAATGCATATGAAAGTAAATATACGGTATTTTGAATAAATCTTAAATACCGTATATTTAATACGGTATTTACAAAAAAAAAAAAAAGTATGTCGGTCTGTTTGCTTGTTCCGGGTAATCTCCGAAACGGCTGCACCGACTTTGACGGGACTTTGACTGGCAGATAGCTGATGTTATAAGGAGTACCTTAGGTTTCTTTTATTTAAGAAAAATAGTTAAAGTTCCGTGCAAAAAAAAATAAAAACCCTTGAAATTATTAACAAAATCCGAATCAAATAGGAAAGTAATATTTTTATAATAATTTCACGCGAAGGTCGCGGGCAACAGCTAGTTAATATAAAATTATTAACATTAATACCTACAAGGAAACTTCAATGAAAGTCTCCGACATACTATGTTATCAGAATAACTGTGCGATCCATACATTAATCATCCATCCGCTAATGTCGCGAGGTTTTTTGTGCCATTTGAATAGCCATTTATCTCCCTTAGTGATAGGTTGACAGGTTTTAGACTACCCCTCCTCCCCCTTCCCACAATCACGTGTATTTTTTTTAGTATTGAGTGTTAGCCCTGATAGAACTTGTTTCAATAATTTAATTCATGTATTTTTAGGCACAAATTTATAGCGCAGAACGGCCCTAGCACGAGCGCGCTGTGGAAACGTAAATACATCGATTTAAGGGCATTACATTGCTCGATGACCTTGATGATTTGACCCCTGTACTGGTTTTTGTTTATTTGGCGCCCCTACCGGCAAACGACCATTACTATAATAAAGATTAAGCAAGAACACAGATGTGTCGCACTGTTGTCATCGTTTTTGCCTAATTTATTCGTTCTCTGAGAGACTTGAATACATTTTGTTCCAATTTATATTTATTTTGAGATAAATTATACAGTTTGACTAATGAGCTAGCATTTCATCAGTTATTATACTGAGCACGGGTATCCCTACTTGATACATTCTGAAAGTCTGATGATGACTAGGTAAGTGCTTATCGGTTCTCAGTAACAGAAATAGTTACAATGATATAGCTTTCAACTTTAATGTAATTGACCACGGGTGCTTCTACATTTCACATTCTGAAGGTCTGATGATGACCTTTATGATTGAGATTTACACCTTATAGTTTTACAAGATCAAATTTTGATAGCGAAACTTCACATGCATGATGGGTATCGCCAGATAATTTAACTTGACTGTGTATTACATCGTGTAGAAATAAAGTTGGATGTCTGATGTTGAGCGTAATAAATAAAATATAGCTTTGTTTTAATGTTGCCACGCTCTGATAAGAACAAAATGTTTCCATTTACAAAAAAGTCATTAAAATTCAAATATCTTGAACAGGTCGGTTGGTCGTTTATTAGAATTGGTGTTGGTGTTAATGGTGCATGTAGACTTTCTTGAAGTAAGCACCGCACACATTCTTATCTCCGCTGCGTGGAATCGTTTTTCATCCATATTTTTCACAGCCCAGCATTCTGATCCATACAGTACGACAGGTGTAATCACGGACTTGTATACTTTCCCCTTTAATTGAGAGGCATCCGTGAGTCGTAAGTTGCTGTTCCAGTGACCTGTCGCCATTTCATCCATCTGAGTTGATCAGGTGCGTTACGTCCCGGTCTACTTTGCTATCCCCTTGGACAAGCGATCCGAGATACCGGAAGTCGAAGCAGATCGGTATGGGCGTTTCGGCAAGAGTTAAAGGCACTAGACTGGAGAGACCGACGAAATCGCAAAACAAGTATTCCGTTTCGGTTCTACTCAATTGCAGACCAACATTCTCTACTACAGTCTTTGCCATCACACCTCCAATCTGCTCTGGACCTCTTGGCGGCTCTTAGCAACCAGCAAAATGTCATCGGCGAACAGCACCAGGGTGCCTCTTCCTGGATGTCCGACGCGAGAGCGTTCATTATCACGAGGAAGAGGTTAGGGAGGAAGAGCTAAGGGATAAGAGCCTCCTCGTAGCGGTGATTGGCGGCGGCGATCTCTCGCGTCCGGCCTTGGTTCAAGCCCTGGTCCGGAGCGAGCGAGAATGGGAAGCCGTCACCTCCTTCTGCGAAGCAGTCATGCTAGAGAAGGAGGGAGGAAAGAGCCTTACGTCCTAGCCGCAGCGGGAAACGCCCCGGGCGCCGGGGTCACGTGGTCGCTCCCGGCCACCGTAGGCGAGGGCCTGTGGACGGTGAGTAATGGGCTAGATCGCCGTCCGGCCGTCTTTTGACGACAGGCTGTGTCGACGGTGCGTTCGTATTCCACACGCGCCTCAAAGAGATGTCAGCAACAATGAAGGGGTCCGCAAGGGCCGATGCCTACCAGGGCTGCGGGACTGTTCGAAAGAGATGCCGCGGCCCTGGACCACAAAGGGCAAAGAAGGAACATGGATAGGTTTTAGTCAGTAGAAGTCTCACACTCCCTTCCGCTCCGTCCAGAGCGGGGGGAGGGTCATTTGAAGATTTCCGAACCGAAAAAAAAGGTTTGAGAGCCGACCCTTGGTGCAAGCCGAAAGCCACATTGAAGCTGCCGGGTATTGCCGGCTGTAGACCGGACTTAAATTGGATACTGCATCGACTGTACATCGCACGGATCAACTGCACATACTTCCCTCACGGTACCTCACGGGGTACCCAGTCGTATGCCTTTTCGAGGTCTACAAAAACCATGTGCAAATTTTTATGTGCACGTCTGTATTTTTCGCACAGCTGGCGGATAGCGAAAATGGGTAGTCGCCTATCCACAGACCTACCTAGGTAAGCACGGCTTAACCTAAATATCGATCCGAGTGGCTGTTATTATTTAGCCACGAGCTCCTTTCATACTATGTGACATTAGCTCTATTCCTCTACTCTATAATTGTTGCACTCCACCACATCACCTTTGTTTTTAAAAATGGGCACCAGCTAACTGTTACACCATTCGTCAGGAATCGTTTCTTCCGGCAACAGTTTACTGAAGAATAAAGCTAACCACGCCCATCCGTCCATCACAAATAACTTCCATACTTCTACCGGTATTCCGTCCGGTCCTAATGCCTTACCATTCTTAATTCCATTTCCTGCAATCCTCACTTCATCCAAACTAACCTTTCTCACTAGTCCCTCATTCGCTGGTTTATTTTCAAGCACACCACTCCAGTCATTCTCCTCATTCATCACTCTTTCAAAGTAACCCTTCCACCTATCCTTAATTTTCTCACAATCTGAAATAACCATTCCAGTTTCGTCTTTTACGCATTTAACCTGACATACATCCTTCGCCTTTCTCTCTCTAGCTCTAGCAAGCCGGTAAAGGTGTTTTTGGCCTGCTGGACTATCCAGTGTATCATAGAGCTGTCTTCGTTGTAGGTCGAATGTTCCCTTAGTCGCCTTTTATTAATGGGGTGGTCGTATTCTTTAATTCCAGGACCACACGGAATTTTCTGTAATATACAGGATGGAATTTGGCAACCTCACCGGGAGGGAAAGTACTCTAAATACCGGAGATAGCAAATTTTACTCATAGGGAAACATTACTTAATTTTTGAAAAGATACAAATCTGTTTTAAAGATTTTCGAAAATTCGCTTGCCACACTCGGGAGTCGATCCGACTAAAATTCGAAAAAATAACATCCTGTACTTTTATGACATGAATCGATCATTTATGGATGCCAAAAATGCCAGAAATCGGTCCAGCCGTTTCGGAGATTAGCCGGCACAAACAGAAAGACAGACAGATAGACCGACAGAAAGACAAAAATTAAAAAAAATGTGTTTTTGTTATAAGTGCCGGATATATTTTCATATGCATTCAGTAAAAAGCTGTTATTTTGATATTACAAACAGACATTTCAATTTGATTTATTTGTATAGAAGTGTTGATTTAGGCATAGCTGTCACTTGTCAGGCTTACTCTATGATAGCTTCAAACAACAAAACGAAATTACAAACTACTTTAAATATATTTTATAAACGTATTTTCTATTCTTATTTTACGAAATATTAATAACTGTACCATTTACAATATTATTTCATTCAGAAATCATTAAAAACGTGCAGTTTTGAATTTTATTTGGAAAAAATAACACGCGTACGTCCACCCGTCACAAGAGCCGTCAAGGCACTGACGTATCGCGGTCCCGAGTATGCGTCACAGAAATTTTCGCGAAATTTCGGTTTTTATTTATTATTTTAAAATATTAAAGGAAATAACAGAAAAAAAAACAATACAGATTGTTAAGTATATCATTACGTATTTGTTGTTGCAAAATTCATGCCGATCTATTCAGCCGTTACAGAGATAATTTACAATTAAGTTTGAAAAAGGACCTATTTTCTACGATTAACCAAAAAAAATTGAGAAGGTTTATTAAAATTTTAAACAATACAATTTATTTGTGATGAACTTAACTATAACATATATTTTTTACACGGAAAACTTACGAAGGGATTCATCAATAAATTTCTTTGAACATACTCTGTTTTTGGGTTTTGAGCCATGTAATGCCCTTAAAATTAAAAAATACTCGTTTCACATATATTTTCATAATTTATTCATATCTATGGATGATACTGGTTGTGCCTGTTGCAAACAATTTAACTAATATCATCTGCTATCCTTTTCACAACTATATTGGGGTCGGCTTCCAGTCTAACCGAATGCAGCTGAATACCAGTATTTTACATGGAGTGACTGCCTATCTGACCTCCACAACCCAGTTAGTACTGGGTAATACGATACCCCTTGGTAAGACTGGTTGTTATATTTTCGGCCCACTGACTACCTATAACGACTGTCAAAGATAACCCACTGACTACCTGTAACGACTGTCAAAGATCTACAATTGATAGCCGGGACCAACGGCTTAACGTCCTTTCCGAGGCACGGAGGAAACTCGGTATATAATGGGTGGTCAGTAACGACTGTCAAAGATCTACAATTGATAGCCGGGACCAACGGCTTAACGTCCTTTCCGAGGCACGGAGGTAACTCGGTATATAATGGGTGGTCACGCATCCACAGACCAGCCTAGGCAAGTGCGGCTTAACCTGAAGATGGATCCGAGTGGCTGTTATTGTTTACCCACGAACTCCTCAAACAACAATTTAACTAAAGTGCTATAGGACAATTGTATTTTCTATTCAAAAATCGACCTGCGATACGTTTACACCGCACGCTCGTGCTAGGGCCTATGGTCCTAATAAGTCGTGAAGGCACTGAACTTTATATAAATATAGTAACGGGTTATTTTAATGTCACAAAAACCTAGTACGACTTTTATTAAGATGCTTAATAGTCTCCACAAGTGTCGCATCTGACTAGGGTTGTCTGCCGTACTCGGTGCCTCGGAATCAGCGTTAAGCTGTTACAGGTAGCCAGTGACCCGAATGTCGAATGTGACAACCAAAAAGCAGAAAAGAAAACAAAAACCTAGTACGACTTTTATTAAGATGCTTAAAAATAGTCTCCACAAGTGTCGCATCTGGCTAGGGTTGTCTGCCGTACAGTGCATCGGAATCAGCGTTAAGCTGTTACAGGTAGCCAGTGACCCGAATGTCGAATGTGACAACCAAAAAGCAGAAAAGAAAAAGAAACGAAAATCGTAATCCAATACTTGTTACTACTTAGTAACAAAACGCCCTATGTAGTGTCATACGCCTGCTTGTCAGGTAATATTCTTGTGTCAAAATCAAAAATTATCGGGATCAAAATTTTTGTATGATAATATTCCCGACGTCCACTCTATACATCTAGGTTGACTAGTGACTACTATTAAAGACTAGACAGATGATGATGAGTGCAATTTGGCTGGAAGAGGCTCCATTGAGATAGATACAAACAAACCGAGCTCCTCATCAATTTGAAATCAGTATTAAAAGGTCGTGATGTTTCGTAAAAAAATGGAGTATTCCTCAAAGCGCAACCATGATGAAAAATACAGAGGGGTATGATGGATTCATTAATTTTTTTCAATCATGGTTGCGCTTTAAGGAATAAACATATAATATTTTTAATTTGAATTTGTGAGCGCAACTAAGGGTTGCGCTTCGAGGAATAATTTAGTTGCGCTTAGTTGGTTGCGCTTAAAAATAGTTTAGGTTTAAGGAATATCCCAAAAAGTTTATACTGTTTTGAAAGTAATAATAACAATAGTTATCCTCTTAAATACCTACACCATTTCTTTACAGTTGGCAACCCTATCTGGCGCACCCATTAGAATACCATACCCTATCACATATATAACGAATTATAGATTCAAAAGATTTAAATGTCATTTTTTATAGCCTTGTTGATTCAGCTTTATTTATGCGACACTAACGACCCGCCCCACCACGGGTACAATGTAGATACAAATATACATATAAACCTTCCTCTTGAATCACTCTATCTATTGACGAAAAGCATTAAAATCCGCTGCGTAGTTTAAAAGATTTAAGCGTACACACAGCGGGAGTCACTTTGTTTTCACGAGGGGCCGAGAGTGGACTAAACGGATTTTTTTTTCAGGGCATTTAGTTATTTAGTTTTCCAGTCTAGTCACTTAGGAAAACCGTTATGGCTGGAATCTTGGTACCATTAAATTGGACTAAATGTACAGACGCCAGTACATCAAGCTACCCGAAACAGTCAAATTTTTCGAATCAACCTTAAACCTAATGCTTTAGCGATAAAGTTGAAAATCTATTAAAGAAATTTGACAGATTGTAGTTGCTTGATGCGCTGGCGTCTGTACCTACCACGCAAAGTTTTAAAAAACTAAAACTTTCCTCCGATTGATTTCATGATAGAATTCCAACCGGAACTATGACAATCAGAAAGATGTGTTTTCATAGGAGCCGATTGCTAGCTAGCTGAACATCATAAAAAATGCAATTATTGACATTCTTTCAAATCGGCACCAATTGATAATACAAGGCGGAAGCCTACACGGTCAAAATGTATGGAACGGCTGTTTTTTTTTTTAATTCCTATTAAAATTTTCTATGTACTGAATACGTGGAAAGCCTTTGTGCATCAGTGTCCCTTCCACCCTATACAACAAGCTTAAGGAACAAAGGCAGGAAGATAATGACGGTCCTTCACCATCAAAATGTTCAAAAACCACTTTAAAAAACTTATACTGTCACTTACGGGATATCTTCCGTGATTTTTCATTATTTGGGCTCCCGATATTGCTTGTTACAGCGTCGAAATATCGGGAGCTCAAAATAATGAACAATCACGGAAGATATTCCGTAAGTGACAGTATAAATTAAAATAAGTTTATTTGTAAATCGTAAAAGCTTAAAACAACTTTAATAAAATATGAAGACCTTACCTTTTCCTTCGCAGACGTGCCAGCGACATTCGTAGTCAGCACCTCAGCTGCCAGAAGCGAGTAGCTGATGATGTTGAAGGTCACAAACGCCAGGAATGACTTCGACAGGAACCTGGGCCTCTCCCAGCGAATGTCTCGTAGATGGAACACCTGGGGACAATAGGAATAATTGTGTAAGTTATGGAGGTCGTAAGAAACAGGGTCCCTTCCTAATCGTCCATTGCAGAATAGACTATAGTCCGACCAGACGGGGTTTTGTATCTGGTGGGCTTATGTTCTACGATTGAAGTCAGGCTGTTGTATATAATGTAGGTACATATCCCAATTTCATGGTAGCATAGAACCCCAGATTCGGGATTTCTATCGGGTTTATATACAGGGTGGGACACTGACGCACAAACGCTTACCACGTACATAGAAAATTTATCATCGACAATTAAAAAACAAATCAGCTGTTTCCTACAAAAGTACAATACCTACACGCTTAAAATGTATGGAACGGCCGATTTTTGTTTAAATTAACAATGGATTTTTTTTTTGAAAATTTGAAATGATTTTTTTTTAAGTGTTTGTGTGTCAATGTCCCCCCTTCCACCCTGTATGTCAAAAGGTACGTTTCCATGGGACTTTAACATAATTAGCGAAATGTGAGTGAACTATAACCTCTGTATAACCCTATGGAGAATTCAGGCGCGATGTTGGTATGTGTTCCTAATGTAATAGGTTAGCAAACAGGCGGCGGCCCACATGACACCAAGTACTTAGGTAATAGTACTCAAACGTATTGGATATCGCAGTAACCGCGAGTTGTCGCTAGATAGAGGATTTATCTAAAAGACTCAATTCTGTTCTATCTAATATTGGCTAAAGACTGAGGCCAAACGAGCGTAATTTTTTGAGCTGTGAGTCGCGTAAAATGAGTCGCAAACTCAAAAGGCCTTGCGCCTATGAATTTCACAGGCTGTTAATGTGAACATATATATAGTTTTCCACTTCGTATAGTCTAAAATACAGAACCAATTTCATTTTTAGTCCTCTCCCGTTTCCATACAGAATTATGTACATTCATAACTTTTAGACATAATTGGTGTCAAAGTACCCTTGACGAAGCCGAATCCCCGTCATTACGATATTTTTTTTTGCTCTGGACCATACCTGGGAACCTTCTAGTAACGGAGATATTTGGTGTGAAAGTTCCAACTCCTTGCCAAGTTTCTTTATAAATACAAGTTTTTAATGTTATAACTTTACTTTAAAAACCTCCATGACTCCCGTACTATTCAATGCATCCATCACCACAATGGTTTGAGTGCGTTATATTGAGTCCTATCGTAAACCTTTCCACCCCAACAAAAAAAGTCGTTTCCCAGCAATAATTTTTGCATAGAGTTACTTAGTTTGATGAACAGAATGCTTGGTTGCCAGTTTCGCGAAGAGTCCGTATATGCTTCATTTCTCTTCATCACACGCCAATACCGAGACATTCAACTATTCTGCAGAAAAACGCAAAAATACTGCCTCAGATACTAGACTTCGTAAATAAAATCTGTTGTTTTTTTCCGTACCTATTCTGACCTTAATATTGCTCTGCTGTATGGCCTTTCTATCAGCCGTCTGTCACGGTAAAGACCCAAGACTGAATAGTATCATGTTACGCATACCAATTCCATTGATTATGTAAAATAGATCATTAAAGAACGTATGCTGGGCAGGTACTGTTTACATACAGCCGTTAACAGTTAGATAATTATGTAATTTGTAAAGCACGTGTTGGTGTTGATGTAGAGGGTGAAGAAAAAATTATTTTTCTGTAAATCTTTTTTTTCTAGGAGCTCTCCCGCACAGGTTATCTTCAAGACCCGTTTGCCAAGGTCCAAGGATGGGTGACCATACAATATCGAGTTTCCTCCGTGCCTTGGAAAGCACGTTAAGCCGTTGGTTCCGGTTATCATTAAAATTTGTGATCTCCGACAGTCGTTACAGGTCAGTCGCCCGAAAGTCTGACAAGCAGTCTTGCCAAGGGGTATCGTATTACCCACTACTAACTAGGTTGTGCAAGTCAGATAGGCAGTCGCTCCATTTAAAATACTGGTATTCAGCAGCATCCGGTTAGACTGGAAGCCGGCCCCAACACAGTTGGGAAAAGGCTAAGCAGATGATGAAGTCAATTATCGAAGTTCAACTCAGCGTCGACAGATGAGCAGTCGAACACGCTCAATATCTCTCCCGACATTTCAAATTTCCTTTGTCGTTTTTTCAACCCAAGCCACTCAACAAGAAGTCTCTAGATTACTATAAGAACTAGGTGCTAGATACATCAAAAGTACTCCAAAAGGGTGCGACGTTCTCAAGAGATAACCTTTAAATGCCCAGGAGCAGTGAAGGAAGGAAACGATGGATGGATTTTGCGGGGTATGATATGAAAAAAATAGGAGTAAATGATAGCGTAACGGTTGACAGAGGAGAATGGAAGAAAAACCCGTGTCGCGCCGAACCCTAGTAACATGGGACTAGGGCAGGACGATGATGAGCGGTGAATAAAATAGAGAATAGGTGGAAAGGCAGCAAGAAATCATATCATTCCTTCAACTAAAAGACTAAGAAAAATGAGAGAGATAGGCCAGGCCTATGCTGGTCCTCCGAGCCGAACTCATTCAAATCCACGCAGATCTTTAGAAAGATAAAATTTTAATCACAAGTAAAAAAACCATAATAACTAATAAAAACGCAACCTTAAACTATCATTTAACAAATTAAAACTCAACAAAAAACAATGCATAACCGATTGTTAATTATTTAATTTCTACTTATTATGAGCTGTCAGTTAGATGTGACATTAACGTTACAGAGAATGACAGGTGTTTAAAAATTGAAATACTTACTTATACGTTCTATTGTGTGTTAGTAATAATATGGTCTGGTCATCTATTGTTTTGATAGTTTATATAACAATTAAGGCGCATCCGTTCAGTTTTCCGCGTCTATTCTTTAAAAAATCGTTGTTTTCTATGGACAAAAGCTGAACAGAGCTGAATAAGTGTGGTCAGTCCCTAAGTCAGTTTGTTGTGCAATACGGAGTGCCAGAATTCATTAGGCGATGAATCGGCTACGTTATATGCGTCACCCTGCGGTCCTACCTATAAACTCCGAAACCGGTGGTAAAGGGGTCGATGGCACTACTTTTCCCATCTGGCCCTTTGAAGGGACAAGGGCATAGAGGTGGATGGGGGCAAGTACCTTTTGGCCTCTTAATTTGTCTTTATTTTGTTTTATTTTTCACATATTTGTTTTTTTCCTGTGTGAGTCGAATACGTGTTTTTATTTCTTTCTGTCAAGTCGTTAACACTCGCAACTCCCCCTCGCTTTTTGCGAGCCCAGTGCAGGTTGGTAAATTTCTGTTCTACATACATGCTGCGGCGTGTCCTAACGATGTTATCCTTTAACACTGTGTATCTCATTAATATCTTTTAATTGAGGAAAACGTCAAAATCATAATTATGCAATGGCAAAGCACCTGTCACACAATTTTGCACTAGGAAGACCTTCGCATGGCTGCCAATTTATGAACAATCGATCAACCATGTTTATGAAACGCAATTAAAAATGACATTAATTCCGTCTGGATACCGCACTTGCATATAAACTACTGTATTTCTACTTTATGAGACAGACAAACAACTTTAATGAGAGTTCTGATTTAGATCTTTGGCATATTCGGTTGCTTTTTTTACCCGACTACGGCGAAGCCAAAAGGAAAGTTTATAATTTTAGCAGTCTATGTATGTTTGTATTTATGTATGTTCCTCCGTAGCGCCTAAACTATTCATCCGAGTTTGATGAATAAGGTGTCAATCGATTCGTTATTTTAGCCCGGGTAACACAGGTTACATTTTAACCGACTTTAACGAAACGAGGAGTCGATTTTACCTTGTAAATCCCGAATTTAATTAGAGCGTGATTTTTCAGTAGTCTGGTTTTTTAGTTGTAGTACACCACACAAATTATTGCTTATTATTAAGCAGTCGTATTTCAGTATTGTTATAGTCCTGAGTCATCATACGATATTCACAGGCCATCATGTTGATAGTACTAACGTAATGTGAGTAGATAGTAGTTAATCACAGACCTATTCTACATTTTTTGGTTGGCTGCATCATGTAACAATAACAATTGCGGGAAAAGTGGATTTCCGTTGTAAAATAACGTTTCTTTTTGCAAAGGTGTGAAGAGGGCAAAAGGAGGTTAGCATTAAAAATCACCCTCCTTTGGCTTTGCCGCAGTCGGACACCTCGAAAGAAGCTATAGGAAGACTCTGGATGAGATCTTTCCTTAGAGCAGCAGGTAAGGATTAGAATAGCCTGTAGACACGATTTCAAAGACAACTCCTTTCGATATTTCTCGTGACGGTTGTCAAAAGGAATCCTTTACAGAATTTCAGCCCTTAAAGTCAAAAAACAAATTCCTCTTAAACTACAGCATAAAACTATGAACATTATCATTCATGACGTATTGGCAGTTTAACAGCCAATTAAGGAAATTACCCTTTATAATTATGTATAGATTTCTCTCGACCTTTACGAGATCCGCTAGTTCACTACCTTTACGTAAAGATTGTGTTCGCTGGAACCCCAGTAAAATATAATCAGAATTGCTAGCAAAGAAATGAAAATAATTAAAAAATTAAGATTACTGCCATCATACAATTGTTTCAAATATGTAGATTCCAGATACACAAAGGCGTGGGGGGAGTTCGCTGCCAGCAAATAGAGTTATGGCTATTTCCAGCATTTATGATGATGATGATGCCATCCAGCCGATTTCGATCACAGCTACTGCATTCGATGGCTTGATGGATGCTGTCAAGTGACTAGCATATCCAACTTTGGCCGGAAAACTTCGAGCACAAAGCAGACATGTCAGAACACCATTGACGACATCGTAAGTTATAGTCACCATTAATATGTTAGCGGACCAAGGGATTCGCCGCGTTTTGCAGCAGTTGAGGCTTTCATACAACTAAATGCTGGCTTCCTGGTGAGGAAGTGTTATGTTAGCCTGTACTGTGCTGGGCAAAGGATCCCCCAATTCCTTTCATGTACTTTTCTCCCGCCCCTCCTTGGGCCAACCCTGGCGGTACGCGTCCAAATCGTCTCGCCACCTCTTTCTGGGCCGGCCTCTGCGGCGCCGTCCGTCTTCCGGCAACCATCGTGTGGAAACTTTTGCCCAGCGGTCATCGCGCATGCAGCTGACGTGACCCGCCCAATCCCATTTTAGCCTAGCAGCCTTTTTGCCAACGTCTACTATGCCCGTTTTGGAACGCAGCGTGATATTTCGAACCCTGTCTTGTCTTTTGACACCCAGAATGCTGCGTTCCATTGCCCTTTGGCAAACTCCAAGGCGGATGTGTACGGAATATAAAAGATTGGACACCAACTGGAACAATCTTCCCCTGAATAAACAAGTATGTGACTGACACAGAAATCTAAAACCAAAGACTAAGAGGACTATCCTCAAAAAGTATTTACTTCATTCTATTTCGTCAAAACCCCATTTTGCCTGAACCTGTATCCAAACCGTCATTTACAGTTGATTTAGGAAGTAAAAAATGGCGGTCACTTACAACAATATATAAATAATTACAGGCCAAATGGTACGTCATACGTATCTAGGTTGTAAACGAGTTTTTGCTGCACTTAGGTCACTTTCAAGATGATTAATTCCTGATGCATTTGAGGTCATCATGCTAAAGCTACTAAAAATAGATTAGTCTAGTCTACATAGTTAGAAAGTGCTTAGACTAAGAAAGCTAGACATGAAGCTCATTAAAAATATTAGCCAGTGTACAAGGTGCTGGTGTGGCTGTCTGCGAAGTGTGACAGCGAGGTCTTATCTGAATTTATCAGGTTTCGGAGCATCAACTCTTTTCCTTCTGTAATGGTGTTCATCTCAGAAGTCACCTACTTCCTATCCTTACTTATATATTCAACATTATTTTTAGTATATGCGAAATCTGAAACACGTGTCTAGTATCTTTATGTAAAGAATCTATGTACAAAATTTCAAAACTGAAATCACAAAGTTATAAGCTTGTCCTGTTACTTGGTTGTCCGCACCAAAACGTCGTCAACACGCGGCGCATACTATATTATATTTATATTTTATATTATAAATGCGAAAGTAAGTTTGTTTGTTTGTTACATTTTCACGCCTAAACCACTGAACCGATCATCCTGAAATGTTGCATATTCGTTGTCAGGTGTACAGAAACGGACATTCACCTTGCATCCCGAAAAAAAGTACTGTTCCCGAGGAAAACAACAATAACGTTCTTATGATAATAGATGGCGCCACGTGTCTTTCGAATAAAATTATTACAAGCAGAGTACAACCCGAATTCATTGTCAAATTCTAAATTGACGCAAGCGAGGCCGCGGGCAAAATCCAGTAATCTATAATTTATAATCTTTCACTGAATTTCATTCGACGTTTGTTAAGCCCTACTACTTATCTACATCCATACTCCAAAAGTTTCAACGTCCTGACAATAATAGCTGCAGAATTATTTTAGCAGCTGGCCGAAATAGGAAATAGCACATCATCTTGTTCTGTCAATACATTCCAAAAACATTTCCACATTTTTTTCACTTCAACGATTACGTCATTAATTTGTTCGAAAAAGATCCATGCAGCACTATAAATTCTCCGAAGAGGTCTTTCTTGTTTACTTCGAAAACATCGACAAAAAGGTTTCAATGAATATCTAAAAACAACTCGAATGTTTATAAGTTAATTCACGCTTTTCGAAAAACAACAATGGAGGTCACATAACTTAAATCTTGTCTGAGGAGCAAGGACATTGATGCAATCTAGCTCCATAAATTTTGTCTAGGTTTTACTCATAAATAATTTGAAGTCACGCGTATCATAATTTTCACTGAATATGGTATTATCCTTGATGAAATGAATTGAAATAGTTACTACTTCTTGGATCCCGTGTTTTGCATACTACCTTCCAGTGGCGAAGGGTCCATACAACTCGATTACTACCGGCTTCCCTTTGAAAACTGGCACAATCAGTATTTCATGGACAAATGATAAATACACATTAAAGATATGTACTCCGGCTTACCTCTAAGAAAATAACCCTTCGCTACTGCTACCTTCCAGTTCCTACCATAGTTTATGAAAACGAAAAGTTTATCCTATCGTTTTTTCAGTTTTACCGCTAGCGTTTTTAATAACTAAAAATTAAAGGGGGCTAATACGATGGTACGGATCCATTCATGTGTGAGTCCAACTCGCACTCGGCCGGTTTTTTTTACACTTAATAGTGTCATAATAATGAAACGAAGATGGATGGATGGATGATGGGACCTAGGGTAGAGTGATTCACTCGAAGTTTGAAAAGATCCAGATTATAATGATCGGGAAACAGAGAAGCTGGCAGTGAGTTCCACAGACTGGCAGTTCATGCAATAAATGTGGCAGCAGAGCGCCTTGTTCGGGTCAATAGCGGGTTAATAGCTACCCATTTAAATAGCTAATCATTATTAAGTTGGGTAACCCAGTTTGTGTTTAAAAAAAATACATTCATACCTCAGGTTAGCTAACATAGCTAGCAGTAAATGTGAAAGATAGAAGGTAAAAATGATGAAGTGCAAGCTACCTAAGCTATACAATTCTTGTAAACTTAACAAAAACATATCTTTGTGCAGATTGGTAAAAAATTTGGAGTGTTATTCATAATACCTTCTAGTTAGCAGCCAAATGGTCTGCTGTTTACATAATACGGTCTTAATCGAGAAACAAAGCACATAATGTGTGCATAAAAAACTTCGACAATCGGAATAAACATCGCATAGGCCATATTATCAGCAACGGCCCTGGCCGCAAGATATGTAGGGGCTATTTTGGTCAATACTAAGATGTGGTATCTCTTTGTTTACTTGGATATGACTGCTTTTATCAAAAACTTTTTAAACGCAGAAGATCACAATATAAAAGGAAAAAGTTCTACTTCTTACTTTTCTATTATTTGCGAAAGTTTGTGAGGATGTATGGATGTCAACAACACAGAGACCGAGACCGAGAGACCGTGTGTGTGTTGACTCTTTCAAGCAAAAACTACTGACCGGATTTGGATGAAATTTGGCACACAGATAGTTTATAACCTGGATTAACTTATAGGATACTTTTTATTCTGGTAGTACGATCCCATGGGACAATTACCGAACTCCACGCGGGCGAAGCCGCGGGCATAACTACTACACAATTAAAGAAAAGAGATAGATGACTACATGCTTCCATAATAAACTTGTTTTCATTAACATTGGATACCATGATAAAGAGAATATATTTTGTCTGTTGCGAGGAATTTGCTAGAAAGCAATAATTTCAGGAGTCCTCAACCCGCCGCAAAATATGAAGATTTCAGCGTTTTAAGAATCAAATCTTTTTCTTTTCTCAACTGACTACGTAAATGAAAAACAAATAAACTGATAAATGATTCTACCGTTTCGAACCTTGACCGCGACAGAAACAAACAAACAACAAGAAAACTCGTAAATTACATAAATAAATAAACAAATATATGCGTAACATTGATGTTAGTTTTAACGTAGGCCGCCACTTTGAACTTGAGCTTACCTAACATAGTAACGGAGTTCCATTACCACCATATACTGGATTTGGTTCCAATGATGTGCGTCCTACCGTACCTTAAGGGCATTACATGGCTCAAATCCCAAAAACAGCGTATGTTCAAAGAAATTTGTTGATGAATCCCTTCGTGCGTTTTCCGTGTAAAAAAAGTATGTTATAGTTAAGTTCATCACAAATAAATTGTATTGTTTAAAATTTTAATAAACCTTCTCAATTTTTTTTGGTTAATCGTAGAAAATAGGTCCTTTTTCAACCTTAATTGTAAATTATCTCTATAACGGCTGAATAGATCGGCATTAATTATGTAACAACAAATACGTAATGATATACTTAACAATCTGTATTGTTTTTTTTTTGTTATTTCTTTTAATATTTTTAAATAATAAATAAAAACCGAAATTTTGCGAAATGTGCGGGGCAAGTCAACAAAAACCAGTACAGGAATCAAATCATCAAGGTCATCGAGCAATGTAATGCCCTTAAGGCTGCGAGAGATGTGCATAAAACTAACCAATCACATAGCTAGCTTAGCTCAAAAAGTGAAAAAGAAGCTTTACTATTGGTTAGTTTCACACACATCCCTCGCGACACATACTCGTACTCCCTAGAGGAAACGCAGCCTAAAAGGTTTTCAAAGAGGAAGCTTGGGGGGGAACAACTAAAAATCCAGCTACATTGATAAGTATGCATTTTGATATTAACTTTGGTATAATTAATTGGTAGTAAGTACTGCATTGGTGGGTGTCCACAGCATTGGTAATGCGGAGATCAATCAATTCAGTAGAAGCCAGACGTTTTGGGGCATGAGGTTTTGTTTTTCATTAAAATATGAAGACTTGATAGCAGTTTTAGGCCAGAGGGCAAGGCAGAGAACGTCCATGAGGAATGAGAAAAAAAAACAAACAAGCAACTCGATCATTTAGTTTCGTTCATTCAATGTCATCTATCTATTTACAATTTCATCTGCTTTGATTAATTAATAAATGTAAAAACGACTTACGCAGTTACGGGTTAAATTTTCGTCAAACAATCCATGTTTCATACATCAAAATCCTACAATACAGCATAATCTCGCAATCAATAAAAAATTGCAACTGCCAATATCCGTTCCACCAATAAAAAATAATAATTGAAAACCATGCACCTCTTATCGCAAAAAATATAAAACTGCAAGGCAACGGTAAAGATTTACGGTAAATTCGTGTTCGTGGACAAAATTAAACCGAGGAACGATATTTTTCTGTATCAATACGAACGACAGAAATAGTCCGAGACTACAGCACTGTTGGGAGAAATGTAAACTCAGAATCATCATGATCAGACATGAAGATCTATGTCTGCTAAGCCTTGAACACAAACTATTTGAAGAAAACGGTATAAGAGACAGAAAAGCGGAGAAAACTGGAAAGACTATAGATACCAATGTCTTTCAAACGAAAAGATAGATATCAATGTATTGATACCGAGGTCAAACTCTAAGCCGTAGAAGATAAAAGGGTTAACCATTGACCATGGACTTCACTATAACCATTACGAATTATCGCTCTTATCTCTAAGCATGGCAGACAGAGTGGTGAACGCGGTATATTTTTAGCAGACAAAAACGCGGAGTTTTAACCGATAATTCACTCAATTACCAACAAAAAAAATATCTCTAAAACATAGAGACAGATGTAAATCCAGGGCCATAGTTACCAGGAAGTTAGAACATAAAACTAGGTACGCGTAGGAACAAGATATTTCCGATTATGCACTAAGAAGCCAGAAAGTCGGTCACGGTCATTGCCAAATGAAGCACAAAGGTGAACAGACAAACTGGTTTGCTGTCTAACAAACAAATTGGCTTGACAGATGAGAAGTTTAGATAGGGAAATGAGGAAGTCAGGATTTGTGCATTAAACGCATCAATGTCATGTTTTTGGGTGAAAAAAATATCTCTTAGATGAAGAAACGGAAGTTTGATTAACTACCAAAAACCTTTTGACTGCGTCAGGGAACGGAGATCGCGTGGCTGTATTTTAGGCCACATAATGGCTATTAGAAGATGAAACAACGGCTAGATTCAAGATTAGAGACAAGATATTGAACAAGAAAAGGACCATTTTATTGAAGTTAATTCTGATTTTGCTCAGATTGAGAACAGAGTCGCATAAGCAGCCAGTTTCTCATGTATAGTATATTACAGTAGCGAAGGGTCAATTTTTGTAAGACGTAAGCCGGAGCACATATCTTAAATGTGATTATATTATTTATCTATAGAATACTGACTGTGCCATTTTTCAAAGGGAATCCGGTAGGAACCGAGTTGTTTGGAATCTTCGCCACTGGTATATTACCAAATAACTATTGTAAACGATAAAAGTAAGTATAAAACCGACAGTAAAATATTTACCATGTTATTGCCTCCATCAACAATGGTTAAATATCGCAATATTATATGGAGTCACACACACAAGTCATAGGTTAGTAGGCAATCGGCGAGATCGTGCCCTCTCTTGACTCATCAATCTTAATTACTATGTTTTGAATAATACCCCATTTATTTTGGCATACAGCGTAATAGGGAAAGCAATAATAAAATACTAAATTCAACATGTTTTTGTCATTTTCCATTGCAAGCAAACCGACAAGGAACATCGTGCCATCCTCCCCTATAAACGCCGTCGTCGATTAACTTGATTTGAATGAATGAAGAAGAATGGGCAAGAAACTCTAAGGACACTAAAGAGTGTCCTTAAAGTTTCTTGCCCATTCTTCTCCATAAGATCTACAATTTTGGAAAAGCAACTGTCCATTCACAGATAATACGTTAGTGCTGTAGGTAGCTTATTTTTTAAAATGCAAAAGTGCCTGTCACGGATCTATTAGAAATAAATGCTTCTAGTTTGAGTCTATCGCTTCCGTTGTCATCGAATTACCACACAATAATAGAAAAGTTTATCACACAAAGATGGTGGCAAGACTAAAAGGTCCAATAGGTATGTCAACAGCCCTTTCAAGGTCGGCATTGACAATGGCTCAAGTTATGGGTCAATAAGATGGCATTACGCCAATGATTAATGAATAGGATTCCGTAAGTAAGTTTTTAATTTGTTTGTATCTTTACCATCATCAACAACCAAGCTTTACCTAAGCCCCAGTTCTACCCGCGTTGCAGAATTATTCTTCTCTTAGTCGCTACGACGTATATTTCGGAGAATATTGTTTTTTTTTATACTAAATAGGCTTGCGTTTGACAGCAACTCGCCTGATATGAAGCGATGATGCGGCCTAGGGTGGAGCAGACTTGCCTAAAAGAAACCGATTCAATCAAACTTTGAAGAGATCCACATTATAATGATCGGGAAAAAGAGAAACCGGCAGTGAATTCCATAGACTGGCGGTTAACACATAAAGGAAAGCTTATAAATGGGAATATACAAAACGAAAGTTTACAATAAAATGATCACTTTTTCCCCAAAAGACTATCTCAGATACTAATCTGCATGGTCCTCATATGAGCTGACCAAGATTACGTTGAGCTTGTTTCATTGTTTCTTCTCAAGAGTATTCTGAAAGGTAACACTAACTAAATTCAGTATTTAGTAGGCATTAAAAGAAATGACTTTAATCTTCAAGAACCTTCTACTAAAAATAGCAAATACCTTTCCTTGCAAGAACATAATTATATAGGTCATATTTAGATACATCAATAGAACGAATTGTACTAAAAGAGATTTACATACTGGTTGAACTCGAGACATCGGCGTCGCACAAGGCAAAGACGTCAAATTCTAAGGTCGCCGAGGTTACATGTATTAGGTAACAATTATTGTGGCTACAGTACATTTCATGTTCCGTGTTCTATTTTACGGACACTGATTGGCTAATTTTGATTTTCGAAAAGAGTAATGGTTTTTTCCCGCTTCGTCGATTCATGGTATTTATATCTAAGTATTTTGTCGGCGTTACTATTATGTTAGCAGGAAGACATGAATTTCCTTCCCTCATGATCTTTCTTCCCTTTTGCATGTTACTTGAGGGACGACACGCATGAGAAAAAAATATATATAACGATGAATAGAGAGGGAGAGGAAGAACAAAGAAGACATATAATGGATCGAGTGAGGAATGATATGAAAAAAGCAGAGAATGATAGAGTGAAGACTGACCGCATTAACAAAACTAATAATAAACAAACGTAAGAATCAACCAATTGATATTTAAATCTGAGAAGCAGAGGTCAATAATATCCAATATGCCAAGAACAACAGAAACTTGCGAAAACACTAAAAATTTATGAGATCACATAGTTTTAATAAATTACCAAAAATCTAGGTAGGTATCTAGGTAGACATAATTTTTAATTAAATTATTATAAAAAGATTTTAAACTATCATGGTCACTAACATTATTACTTAAACAGGAAACGGGATATTTACCATGTTTACTATTTTTGACGAGTTCTCGATATTTCGGCGCTGTTGCAAGCACCATGATCACGGATAAACTGAAGTTATTGCGGGTGGGTGTTTATGAGCAGACAAATCGGTCTACCCTCTTTCTTGTTCGTTTTTTGCACTCAGTACCGCTACCACTGTCACTCGCAACTCGATTCTGTTCCCGACATACGAAACTCACTGTGTCCGCTCGCGAACTTTTTTCCGCACTTTTTCGCTTTTTACATAGCTGGACCACTGGATTCCAAGCTCTCGACAGTTGAAACCCATCTTCCCGGTTGAAGTTCCTATATTTGGTAATCTCAATGGCTTCTCTAACCAGTCTAGGAATATAGTGGCGTTCTGTCGAGATGACCTGAGGGTTATGTAACTCAATCCAGTGGTTCGATCCTGATTCCAGGAGATGTTGAGCAATGGCCGATTTTTGGGTGTCGTTGTTCTTCACCGCCCTGATATGTTTCGATATTCGACAAGCTACCGTACGTTTCGTCTGACCGATATAAGACTTGCCGCAACTGCAGTCTATTTTATAAACACCGGGCTTTTCCAGCGGAAATTTGTCTTTCGGCGAACGCAGCATCTGAGACACTTTTTTGAAAGGAGTGAAGATAGTCTTTACGGCGTATTTCCTAAGAATGTTGGCAACCTTATCTGTCACTCCCCTCACGTACGGCAAAAATGCCGGCTGCCTCTCAAATCATCACCCGCAATAACTTCAGTTTATCCGTGATCATGGTGCTTGCAACAGCGCCGAAATATCGGGAACTCGTCAAAAATAGTAAACATGGTAAATATCCCGTTTCCTGTTTAAGTAATAATATTATAAAAAGCTTCTAGAATTCACGTGTATTTGTTTAAAAAAAGGTCTTTTTTGGTTCTTCATTAAAACTAAAAGAAAAGGTAGCAGTACATATCCCGCACAAATGTCTCACAACAATAAAATCGCGTCAGGCGGACAGGATATCTGTAATATGTTTGAAGAAATTTCGCAAGTACCTTTACTACCCCTACAGATAGTAATCCAAGTCGCGCGGACACTGCCTTTTCCCACTCGTTCGTAGCAGTGTAATCTACAATTTGATGGTAACGAAATACACCATGAGTTAGTCCGATTGGACGAAACTAAAGGCGCGGGTAGTGACGGCATTCCTCCAATGTTTATAAAACGTTGCGCTAAGGCCTTAGTATCACCACTGCAAATAATTTTTAATAGATCATTACGTGATGGTATTTTTATAACACCTGGAAAAAAGCTCTAGTGATACCCATATTTAAATCCGGGGAAAAGCACTTAGTGACCAATATCAATACTAGTTACATTTGGAAAAGTGTTCGAAAAACTTGTTAGCAGACACCTGATTTGGTACCTTAAACAACACATCACTGAATATCAGCATGGTTTCGTCAAGTCTAGATCTACCAATACTGATCTATTGTGTTTTACATTGGCTTTGTCTATGTGTCTTGACAATCGTATCCCAGTGGACGCAATTTATACAGACTTCAGTAAAGCATTTGATAAGGTAGATCACTGTCTTCTAATAAATAAATTGATACAGCTGGGAGTGGGCGGGACAATAATAGGGTGGTTTAAATCTTATCTTGAAAATAGAGAGTCTAAAGTGGTAGTTAATGGTCATTTTTCTGACGGCTATATAGCAACTTCCGGAATTCCCCAGGGATCACATTTGGGACCTATTCTTTTTAACGTGTTCATTAACGACATCACTGAATGCTTCAAACACTCCCGTTTTTTTTTTGTTTGCTGATGACTTAAAAATAATGAAGCCAATTCAGAGTAACCTAGACTCCATAATGCTTCAGGACGACATCAACAGACTTGCAAAATCGTGTACACAAAACAACATGCACTTAAATATCAGTAAGTGTCACTACATCCAGTTCACTCGGAACAAAAAGGTATTAGAGAATAAATACTACATAGACGGGGTAGAAGTACAGAAACTGAGTAGCGTTCGCGACCTTGGAGTCCAACTCGACCAAGCACTGAAGTTCGATGTGCACATTCTAAATACTGTGGCTAAGTCTTTTAAGGTACTGGGATTCGTTTTGAGAAACAGTAAAGAATTTAAGAGACCATCTACAAAAATAAAGCTCTTCAACACTATTCCGTCCAATCTTAGAGTATGGCTCAGTGGTATGGAATCCGCATTACGATGTTTATATCAAGCGATTAGAGAGTGTCCAAAAGCGGTTCCTTTACCATCTGTGCTACGGAGATCACTTGGCTAAACAACTGACTAGCTACTCGGACAGGTTGAAACATTGTCATTTAGATACACTAGCCAGTCGTAGGAAGAAACTCGACTTACTATCAAAATATTTAGTGGAACGATAGATTGCAGTGAACTTTTGAGTTCATTACAGATTAAAATTCCTACTCGGACATTCCTAATACATATGAGTTATTCTACATCGCTGGCTCAAAAACTAACTTAGGTCATTACGCCGCTGTGCCTAGACTTTGTAGGCAATATAACACACTAGCTAAGAACACTAATCTTGACATCTGTAAATCTCTCGCAACTTATAAAAAATGCCTCAAAGAATTATATACTATTTGTTAATTACTATTTTAATTTTATTTTTACAATTTTATTACCAAATGTTTTGATTTTTTTTTAAATTGCTACTATGACTTATGACTTTGTTAATTTTAATTTTATTATTTTAATTTTATTACCAATTGTTTTGATTTTTAATTGCTAATAAGACATTGTTATTTTTAATTTTAATACCTTAATATGTTTTGATTTTAATTTTTAAATGCTACTATATCTTTGTTAGCTTAGTTATCATTTTATTAAGCATGCTGTGGTCTCCTGTAAGTGAAGGAGTACACCTACGTGATACTTTGTCGTTGGTTATTTATTTCGTGTGTTTGTGTACATGTTTTGTTGGAGATCCTAAATAAATAAAATAAAATAAAAAAGTAGCAATCACAAAAAAAATTGGCACACTCGGTACATAAGCATTTTTATACCGTTTTCATAAATAAGTACGGTATTTAAAGTGAGTTTCTACAGCTAAGTCTTTGTTAAAGAATCTTGCAAAAGTAGCTAATATACGATAGATATATTATGGAATACTTTTAAATGTACACCAAAATGCTTAAACTGCTCTTCACGACATAGTATAAAACAGAGTCGCTTCCCACTGTCTGTTCCTTTGATGCTTAGATCTTCAAAACTACGCAACGGATTTTGATGCGGTTTTTAACCCTAGGCTTTGAAACTAGAACTAAGCCGCCATCCATAACAAAACTATGGATTTAAGAATGACCTTAAGTCGTTGTTGTTGTATTTGATATGTTTCCCTACCATAAAACCTTTAATTACTGTTACCCATACGGGTCAATCAATTCCAGTTCATCTATAGTTTCTGCTACATCGAGCAGAAACTCGATCTCATCCCATCCCGCATTTCATCTATTCCAACCATACGAATAAACAGAAATGTAAGTAAAACAAGACATTCCCATGGGTTATAGCTTCGAGAAAACTTGCAAATAAACTTTCATTGTCTTTTAAACCCCTTTAAGGGATGAATTTTCAAAAAATCTTTTCTTAGACCTCTAGACCCAGCACTTTAGGCCGTGCGTCTAGTATACGGGGTGGAAAGGACACCGACGCGAAAACGGTTACTTACCACGCATACAGTACATAATTCTGAGAAATTTTTCATCGGTTATTTAAAGAAAACAGCTGATTTTTTTTCACAGAATAATATACTGAATACGTCGTGGTGTGTATTTAATTTTGTTATTGTTTCATTTTTTTAATGTGTATTATTTTAATTTATATTTAATTTAATTTGGTTATGTAATTGTAATGTGTAATTTTATTTTTTATTTTAATGAGTGAATTAACATGTGTTTAATATGACTTTAATTTTTATAATAGGTCTTTACCTATGTACTTGGAGATTTTATAACCAGCATTTTCAGATTTAATTATCTGTGGATTGGCGCGCAATTCGAAATTCAAATCAATTTTATTCGAAAGCCGTGTTCTTTTAATTTCAAATTCAGTCATTTGTTTTTAGATTGTTTTTTGTTTTTGTGAATTGTGGTAGTTTTTGGCGCCATGGATAAACTGAAAATTCGTACAATTTTCGAATATGAGTTCCTACGTGGAAATACCGCTGCGCAAACAACACGAAACATTAACGACGTATACGGGCCTAACACTGCTTGCATAAACACGGTCCATTATTGGTTCAATCGTTTTAAATCTGGAAATTTTGATTTGAAGAACGAGCCTCGGGGTCGGCCGGTAAACATTGTCGACAACGACGAATTGAAGGCGGTAGTTTGAAGCGGATCCAACTCAATCTACGGCTGAGCTTGCTGCGGGCCTTGGAGTTAGTGTCAAAGCAACATTGAAGTACTTGCGTCAAATCGGAAAGATAAAAAGCTAGATAAGTGGGTGCCACACGAACTATGCGACCAACAGCGAGACTTACGCGTCGAAGCATGCATAGCACTACTGAATCGGCATAGACACGAGGGAATTCTAAATCGAATTATTACCTGCGATGAAAAGTGGATCCTGTACGACAACCGTAAGCGTTCGTCTCAGTGGTCAGACCCGGGTACAGCACCTAATCGGTGCGCTAAAAAAAAGATTACTCATAGGAAGATGATGGTGACTGTCTCGTGGACCAGTGCTGGACTTGTACATCACAGCTTCTTACCGAATGGCACAACAGTGACGGCAGAGGTCTATTGCCAAGAATTGCAAACAATGATGGAGAAGCTCGCAATTCAAAACCAAGACTGGTCAATCGCTCTTGCCCATTGATTCTCCACGACAACGCGAGCTCACACTTCACGACAGACCACCGCAAAGCTACAAGAGTTACAGCTGGAAACTCTCCGTCACCCACCATACTCACCGGACCTTGCCCCAACAGATTTCTACTTTTTTCAAAATTTTTTAAGTGGGAAAAAGTTCAACACCCTTGAGGCAGTACAAAACGCTTTCGCTGACTTCATTGCCTCCCGTCCGGCAGACTTCTACAGTAAAGGAATAAAACAAACTGCCATCAAAATGGCAAAATTGTATAGATAATTAGGGCCAGTACTTTGATTAGCAAAATAAAAAAAAACTACAAAAATTTTTGTTTTAAAAATTTTCATACAAATCTCCAATTTCATAGGTAAAGACCTAATATAATGTATGGACTATGTCTGAAATAAATGAATGAATGAATTATTTAATATTTAAAATAAAAAGTCCTCCTATTCTATGTCCCAGGTCGTAGTCTATTTGTGTGCTAAATTTTATCGAAATCCGTTAAGGCGTGAAAAGATGTCAGACAAACTAACTTGCGTACTTATAATATTAGTATGCACTAGCTGTTACCCGCGACCTTCGTCCACGTAAAATGATTATAAAAATGTTACTTCTCTATTACAATTGGATTATGTTAGCAATTTCACGGGTTTTATTTATTTTTCAGAATCCTAAGCTTTTTTCTAAAAATAAAAGTCTCCTTCTTTATCAGCTATTTTCCAGTAAAAGTCCCATCAAAAACGGTCCAGCCGTTTCGGAGATAGGCGGAGCAAACAGACAGACAAAAATTGATGATTTTTGTTATAAGCACCGCGTATACTTTCTTAGGCATTCAGTTAAAAAGCTGTTATTTTGAAATTACAAACAGATACGGTACTTAAACTTTATTTATTTGTATAAAGAGAGTAGATATGGATATTTTCCAAGAAAGTGGTCTTGAAGGAAGGTGCATGACACTCTGAGGTCGGCCGGTTAGACAGGAAGACTTGATGAAAGAGACGACGACCGCTACTCCAAGGACCACGGCTTCTCATCGATGACGACACGAATACTTTACGTCATTTTATTGACATTTTGGAAGTGAAGGCAGTAGTGAATAAGTTTTATTATTGGTAAATATTATATACATTAATAAATTAAAATAACCTATATTAACTAACTAACTTAAAAATAAACTTAAAAAATGGCGTCAAAAAACTCCTCCTCAACGTAGTCAACTGGTAATGTACCCAAAAGACTGGCGGCGTTGCCACGTTGTATGGCAACGCTAAGCCTTTGGCCAAGGTAAAAGCCAGCCCTTGGGTCACGGGAAGAGTCAACTAAACGTTTAGAAATGTCCTTGAAAAGGCTGTGAGCACTCGGACCCCACGGACCTAGAGTTTCAACCCCAAACAGTAGTTGATTCATTGTTGTGTTTAAGAATTTACGTTTAATAACGGAACAATTTGGTTCGAGAAAATAGTTGGAAGTAAAGTTTATTTTTCTTTTAGGTGCGGATCGAACAGATGGACTGTGTGAAGGATGATATGGCTAGAAAGCAGGTGACTGCTGAGATGACGAGTAATAAAGAAGTATGGAAGAAGAAGACATGCTGCACCGATCTCAAACTAATTGAGATAAGGGCAGGAGAATAATGATGATTAGTTCCACAACTCATCGAAAGGCTTACTTGGTCATTTTACTTTAACGAAAATTTCAACAATTTTTTTTTTTCGTTTTTTTATCCTGTGTGAGTCTAAAAATACTTTTTTTTTCTTTCAAGAGAACATAATTTTTTTTAAACTTGTACTGTCACTTACAGGATATCTTCCGTGATTGTTCATTGTTTTGAGCTCCCGATACCGCCCGCCGCTCGCTCCTGATGTTTAGTTGTAAACCGTGAAAGCTTAAAACAGTGTTTATAAATTTTTCTATCGATCAAGTCAAACCCTTTGAAAAATAATTAAACTACGTAGGTAAGATTATTTACTTAAACCGGCGGCGTTTACCATGAACCAAAAACTTGCATTATACAAATATTGACGTATTAATTATTTCATCATATTCTCTCAACAAATATTAGGCTTCAATGAAAATATTCAAGACGAATTAAGTTGATGACCCAACGTTTATTTGCTTACAAAATACCAAGAATGGTAAAAAAAATAATCTTAGAAAACTCACACACCGTAGTGACCTTGGCATTGGTACCTACGCTAGGACGCACACTAGAACCGCGTGAAAAATCGCGGCCCATTCTCTCTCTCAGAGAGGATGTCTTTGTCCCGGAGAGAGTATGCCGAAAAAGAAAGCGAGATGAAGAAGCAAGAAGAAAACGTTTTTATTTGTCTCGCACAGAACTGAATCATATTTTAATCAACAATATATATACAAAATTAGTTTTAGTATATGCGAAACCTGATACACGTGTCTAGTATTTTTATGTAAAGAATCTATGTACAAAATTTCAAAACTGTATCAAGAAAAATCACAAAGTTATAAGCTTGTTCTGTTATCTAGTTGTCCGCTCAAAAACGTGGTCACCACGCAGCGCGCGCCTCCAGCGTCGTCTTGAGCTCATTGATAATAATAATTTGGCAGTAGGTACCTAAATTATTGCGATCGGTACTCAAAGTCGTTCGGTTTCCAACTTTTAACTTTTTTAAATATTTTTGGGAAAAAATATAACATGGTTTAAAAATTATTGGAATCGATTCAGTTACTTATTCTGAACAAATTATATTCAGGTTTCGCATATACTGAAAATAATGTTGTATATAAACCTTCCTCTTGAATCGCTCTATCTATTACTGAAAACCGCATCAAAATCCGTTGCGTAGTTTTAAAGATCTAATCATACATAGGGACAGACAGACAGCGGAAAGCGACTTTGTTTTATACTATATATATATAGTGATAGAACCTGACACTGACCTGCGAATTGCAAAAAAACATAACAAAAATTAAATTTAGCGGGCTACCCTGACGCGTCCACCTTAAAGAAACGATTCTCACCAATGTCAATATTGAGAGCGGATATACATTATATAACATTCAACACATAACAAGGCAACCTTTAACCAGCTCATAAAACATAATGAAATCGTTAGAAATTATAATATTTTTGTAGAATGTCGGTCAAGTGCAAGCTTCAAGGCGAGTCAAGGATTCGAAGATAATAAAACGTTTAAGGCGTGAATTAATTTTCCCGCCAAAATTATTAATTGCTGTGATTATCGCCGGATTATGATTAAGCATCTTGATCATGTGAAGTCTTCGGTTTTTTTTTTTCTTTTTTTTTTCTAAACTGTTTTTTGTGTGCCTGTGTGTAAGATGATAATGATACATATCTACTAGTAGAGACGTGTGGAATAGAAAGACATGCTACACCGATTCCGAATAAATTTAAATAATAGCAGGAGAATGATGTTATATGAAACAAACTAGTTTACGAGTAGAGGAAGACTAAAGAAACGATGGCAGCGACGACTGCTCATAGAGAAGTGTGGAAGAAGAGGATTCTAAATAAATTGGCATAACGGCAGGAGAATGATGATATACGATGACTACCAGGTTAATTATTATGATCTGGTTAACAATCGATAGCAGTATAAATCATACTGCAAGATATTTTAAACAAGATATGGTCGATATAATATGTTTAAAACAAGCAGATATTCTTACGAAAGGACTAAATAAAAAATGCGGTTACTCGTTGCAAAACAAAGGCCCTATTGAAAAATGTCTATCGTTCTTCAATAGTGATGCGCATAGCTTAAGAGTTTATAAATATCCGCAACTTGTTTCTGAACGCTGTTTAATTTTCATTCCAAAACAAAAGACGGTGTGAAATAAAACGTCATCACAACACCTGCCTAGCCTTTTCCCAACAATGAGGTGGTCGGCTTTCAATCTAATCGGTTGCAGCTGAATCCTAGTTTTTTTATGGAGCAACTGCACATTTCACATGTATATCAAGAACTGACATAAATATCCGCTTAATAGTTTCGGATAGCATTGCTAACGTGTTCTCAATAACAATCGATACAAAGAGGAGGCAAATGATCCGTATATTGAGTAAAAACAAACAGACATAGTTAATGTTATATAATTAGATATAATGTTTTGATAACAGGCGTGTTTACACACTCATTGGAACGTAGTCGGTCTCAGTATCAAGTTCATGTTGGCGCGAAGTTGAAGGTTGCTGTCATTGCTTCAATTTTTTTTTGGTGTAGGTATTTGTAGCAGATGAATGATTTAGTTTGACTGGATTTTTAAGGTAATTGGAATAACATGAAAATTTTACTGAAGGTTAATTTAACCATGGAGGTAAAGGAGTAGAGAATTTCTAGGTGTTTAAATGCTTTGATAAAATATAGGCACACCTACCACAACAGGCCACAAAAAACACTATTGTAAAACTTTTGTTACGGTTGAACAATTATTTCTCTACAACAAATAAGCGAAGTTTTGAAGCTCTATTTATAAATTATTACCCACCACACAGACATAAAATATAAAGTTTTTTTAGTTTACGTAAGAAATTAGACAATTTAAATTGGAATTCAGCATGAAATGAGTTCTGAAAAAGGTGTCTATTTTATTCTATGATTCGGTAAACATTGGTCACATTAAATTTTCAGTAATGAAAAGAATGACGAGACAATTTCTTGAACCGCGAAAGTGCTTTATAATATGTGTGACATAATACATATTAACAACTTAAACTATTGTCACTCATTCAAAATACATTAAATATGTCACGCATGTAATGAAAAGGCGTTAATTTATTATAACTGTTGCTTCGAATTAAACATACACACACAGTACACAAGAAGTTAACAGTTAATTTATTTAGAGTTTATAATTAAAAATAATGAATTCATAGAAGGAAAAAAAATGCGTACTGACTTTTTTTATGCACAAAAAAAAAGCACATATATAAGAAGCGTGGGGATTTAAATAATATGCATGTGCCTATGTTTTTCATTGTAACAATTGTTTTCAAAATAATGTTTGATATTTTTTATAACACAATTTAAATAAAAGCCAACGCAAAAAACTTACTGAATAAAAATATCGTATGATAACAAGTTTTAAGCACGTTCATAAGATATCAATCACGATTTAATGAGTTAATTTAAGTACAATAATTGAACCCAAACAGACTTGAACTTTATAACAATGACAGTTGATCAATTCATGGTGAATGAAAAAAAAAGAAAGAACATAAAAAAACTAGTCTTAACAATTCACACTGCCTTCAGAAAAGGAAGTGCATGCGAGTTCATTGCACTCACCTTGCAGGATATCCGAAAATACGATTATCACAACACTATTAAAAAAAAACTTTCACAAAATAAATCACAAGAATAAAACTCTCAATTTATAAAAAAGTTTTTGAACAAAGAGGTCGCAACTCGCAGTTGAAAAAAAGAACGCGGTTTAATAAATCGCGCGCGCGGCGCGTATTCCGTGTAGGGTGTATTGCAACACTGGCAGAATGGCCGGCGTGCTTGCCATTAGAACCGCGCGCGATTAAAAAAGCTAAACGGATATAGACTATGGCTATCCGTTGTCATCTCGGATGCTTAAGGCAGTGAGGTTACATGACATAATAGGATTAATAGGGCTGTTTTTCTCAAGAGTGACAGCAGTTTTTGCAAACTTTATCCTATATCAGAGGCGTATTGTTTTAGTGGCAAATACTTTAATAATACGCAATAATCACCCTAAGGTAGACTGGTAGAACGTACCCAAAGGCATTAATTTCTTCTTTGTACAGTTATTTTACTTGTGCATAAACCATAAAGTATTAATTCATAAATCTTTATAAAAATAATGCGTAGTTTTCGTCATTCAATATTACATGCTTTAGATTTTTTTCAGGTACATTCCAAGATCTGCTGAAATGTGCATAGGTAAAGATAGGTTTATTAAAATATAGGGTGTAAACGAACCCTTCACGAAGCCGTCAACCAAGCATTCTGTACTTACATCAAACTAAGTAAGCCTACGCAAAAATTTTTGCTGGGAATCGACTTTTTTTTTTGGCGTGAAAAATCACGTTTTACGGTAAAACGCAATGTAACGAACTCAAAACATTGTGCTGATGGATGCTTTGAATAGTAAACAGGTCATTGAGGTAATTAAAGTATTTATAACCTTATAAGATAGTATAAAAAAATAATTGGAACGTCGACCTCAAATATCTCCGTAACCAGAAGGTTCCCGGTATAGTCCAGAACAAAAAAAATATCGAAATTTCGGGGAGAACAAGTGCCTTTCGGCTTCGTTAAGGGTCTTTTTACACCCTTTAGTTTCGATCTACGGATTAAAATAGTGATGGCTGAAGATAATAAGCGTCTGGGTCATTTTGCATGAATACTTTAGTAGATTCATCTGCAACACAAAATTCAGTATAATTTTGATTCGGCGATTGTTTTAAATAAAACGTGACCTTTCCACAATATTTAACTTATAATATCTTCCAAATCAAATAACAGTATTAGGAATATGATTTAGAAAATTTTGACATTTTGTGAAGGTAATACTGCTATACTAGCTATTCGTGTCAGTCTGAGTGACCGCTTAAACTCAAACTCAAACTCAAAGCATTTATTTCAATTAGACCATCACAGGCACTTTTGAATGTCAAATAAAACAAAAAAAAAAAAGCGAAGCTACAGTCACAGTCACAAGGCATAATAACTTGAGAAAGTAGTACGTAGTTCTTGATGAAGTGTTCACTATAATTTAAAGAATTTATTTCTGAACAGTAACGTGTTTATTACAGTAATATTTAACTCAGATATATTGCAGAAATCTCAATGTTTTGATATGTCACCACCATCAGGAGACTGCACCGTGTGAAGTAGGGAGGTCGCGAGTTCTAACTAGAATGTACATGTGGCGCTGTTCCACAAACAATGGGGCACTTTATATCCTGCTTGACCTCCTGTCATTACAGGGACTGATGAACGCTACTGAAGGCGCCAAAGTTATATGCAAGTTCTGGGCTGAATAGTAGGGACATCATGTTTTTCTGACTCCTCTACCATTCTTTTCTGATTTCGTTGTGGAATTCATCATCATCTGCCTAGCCTTTTCCCAACTATATTGGGGTCGCTTCCAGTCTAACCGGCAGCAGCTAAATACCAGTATTTTATATGGAGCGACTGCCTATATGACCTCCACAACCCAGTTAGTACTGAGTAATACGATACCCCTTGGTAAGACTGGTTGTCAGACTTTTTAGGCCACTGACTACCTAACGACTGTCAAACATCTACGAATGACATCCGGGACCAACGGCTTAACGTGCTTTCCGAGGCACGGAGGAAACTCGGTATGTAATGGGTGGTCACCCATCCACAGACCAACCTAGGCAAGCACGGCTTAACCTAAAGATCGACCCGAGCGGCTATTATTATTTAGAGACGTTGTGGGATTCAAGACCGTTAAATTGTTTCTCCGGGACTTCGCCAAATTTCATAGCCTCGGCGCTTTTCTGGCGATCGCCACTGTCGATTCTAACTTTGAAGAGATGCAGTGGTTGGCAGAAGTACGAACTAAGAGCACGAATGCTTGTCTTGAAACGTAAATTAACTAACTAGTAATTCATCGCCCACGGAAATACCAATTACCAATATTGAAGCCAGTAAATGATCATTGATCTAGTTCAATAGCAGCAATTGAAGTTAATCAGCTTGATAGTTCCGTTAATTGGCCTTTCAAGACAAATTAAGTTTTTGGGGCCTAAAGTTATAAACGTCATTGGAATACCTCTCCTAGAAAGCCTAAATAATCAAGATTTCACTTAAATCGAATTTAATCGAAATTTAAATTTTCTTACGTTTTTTGCAATTTACTGGTCAGTGTCAGGTTGTATGTTGGTTAAGATATGATTCGCGACCGGAACAAATATGGCTTGAGTTATAGTCATTAAACTGGGTACATCTCTTTCGGTAACTTTGCCGTTTCGCCAACTAAACAAAAGACGTGCAAAACAAGTGAAAAAAGTGCCCTTTCGTAACTACATATTTTAATCTTCATACATTGATTCTCGTTTCGTCAACCATAAATTTCAACTGTTTTTTCTACGGTACAGTCAGCTCCCAAAGTTATAAGGATACCTCTTGTTGATGTTGCTATTTTTTGTCTCTTTTTGGGACACTAAGGCTTGTTACGAAAGAACTCAATTTGGAATTTGAACGGAAAGTACCTACTAGGAGAACTGAATCGTGAAGAAGATGTTGGTCCCGCCATCTTCAACACTACCGTACCTTGAATTGATGAAAGCCTAGTACTTTTGGTTCCAAAATAACATATTTTATTTCACATAGGCCTAGATAGATGGGCACTTATAAAACGTCGACAAAAAGGTGCACGGTTCGGGTTGGTCGTTTCCTATGGAGAAGAACCGGCAAGAAACTCCATGGTTACTCTTTTCAAATCATTTGTTATTACAATATTATTATGGATACAGTATTTGTTTTTAAGTACGGGGGGACAGTGTAGGCCCGACAATAAGTCGTTGCTTACAACACAAAAAATGTAGAACAAAATAAAAAGTTAACAACGTTAAGTTAAGCCGAACGCCGTCTCTCATTTGGTGTGGGGACGGTGTACGTAAAGTTTCAGGGCCCGAACGGCAGATATGCCGACGTCCCTCAGGGATATCCGGCCGCGACAACCAGCACCGTGACACGGCAGGAGGAGGCAACTCCCCCCACAACAAACGCTGCGGCGGCACCCGCGGTTGAGCCTGCAGCAGCAGCGCCGGCCGCCCCTGCCATCGCCAGCGTGGACGCCGACCCCTCGGGCGGGGAGCTTGACGACGGTATTCTGTCCTCGGCTTCCGACCTTGAGGAGGTCGGTTTCGACGCGGGCGCCCTATTTGCCGGGCTGCGGCTTGAAGGTGACGAGGTAGGAACGTCCACTGATGGCGTCCCCTTCGTCGACCTGTAAAGTTCTGCAGGCCAACCTCCACCACAGCCAAACCGCGACGGCCCAGCTGCGGAAGTGGCTGGAGGTTCAACATACGGCCATTGCCCTAATCCAAGAGCCGTGGATTAGGGGTGGCCGAATACAAGGTCTCTCCAATCTTGGGGGTAAGTTACTAGTTAGTACAGATCACGACAAGCCAAGATCGTGCATTTACACCACACATAACATAAAAACACAGCCACTAACAGATTTCTGTTGCAGGGATATCTCTGCAGCTAGGCTGCTGATCCAGCGTGGGGACACAGAAGCTACTGTGGTCTTCGTCTCCGCTTACATGCCCGAGGCGGAGGAACCGCCTCCGCACGACCTCGCCCGCCTCGTGACACACTGCGAGAGCACAGGGCTAGAGATAGTCATAGGCGCTGACGCAAATGCTCATCATCCCCTGTGGGGCATGGACACGCAAAACGCAAGGGGTAAGGCTCTTGTAGATTACTTATTTACTACTAACTTAACCCTACTAAATACAGGTTCTGAACCAACCTTCGTAAACAGACGTAGCCAAACAATCATCGACCTCACCCTGGCAACGGAGAGCGCAGCATCCATCATCACCGGCTGGCAGGTTTCTAAGGAGGCCTCCTGCTCGGACCACAGATGGATCCGCTTCGACTTACAGGTTTGTGTGATTCCAACACCACCACGGCGCAACCCGCGTAACACCGACCGCGGTGCCTATACACGCAAACTCGAAACCAAACTTGCGCCAACAAACTATCAGATGACCTACGAGGACACGACGCAGATCGACGAGCGTGTAAGTCATCTCACAAAATCAATGCTAGACAGCTACCAATCATCCTGCCCCGAATTCACTCCGCCCACAACACCAGGGAAGCAACCATGGTGGGGAGCGGATCTGGAACGCAAGCGCAGGAAGGTAAGGGCAGCACTAAACAGAGCCATGAACACCTGTGCTGACGTGGATTGGGACGCATATTACGCGGCCAAATCCAGCTACAAAAAATGCATCAGATTCAGGAGTTCAACCGGTTGGCGGAAATACTGTGGCAACATTGAATCCTGCCAACAAGCAAACAGGGTAAGGAAAATACTGGCACAGCAGAGCCCGTCTGGGCCCGCAGTTCTCCGGAAACCCGACAACACACTTACCACCTCAGCTGAAGAGGCGATGCGCGTCCTTATAGAAACTCACTTCCCAGGCTGCGCTTTCGCACAGAGTATCGACTGGACAGAGGTAACCCAAACACCTTCAGAAAACGACTGGCGCTACGCACACAAAGTGATAACACTGGAGAAACTCCAGTGGGCGATCAGGTGCTTCCATCCCTTCAAGGCAGCCGGTCCGGACGGAGTCTTTCCCGCCTTATTGCAGTGGGGAGGGGCCTCTGTCGCCAGCAGACTGGTTCCCATTATGAGAGCGTGCCTGGCCTTTAGATACGTTCCAAAGGGATGGAGGGAAGTGAAAGTTATATTCATTCCCAAACCAGGTAAGAGCGACTATACAAATGCCAAATCCCACCGACCAATCAGCCTAACCTCCTTCCTCCTTAAAACCATGGAGAAAATCTGCAAGAGAGAGCTGAGGGATGGCGTTTTAAAAACGATCCCACTCCATGCGAACCAGCATGCATACAGCTCGGGTAAGTCCACTGAATCCGCTCTCCATCTAGTGGTCGGCCGGATAGAGGAAGAGATACATCAGAAGGGAATCTGCCTGGGCACTTTCATAGACATTGAAGGAGCCTTCGATAAAACAAACTTCTCCAGCATTAGCACCGCCCTTTCTCGACACGGAGTAGAGCAGGTACTGTCTGACTGGATCACTAATATGTTAAGTAAACGTGTGGTTCGCCTTGCAGAGGTACAGCAAATGGCCATGATAGCCAGAGGCTGCCCCCAAGGAGGTGTATTATCCCCCCTCCTCTGGAACCTGGTGATTAATGATCTTATCACTAAACTCAACGCGAACCACTTCTATACAATAGGGTACGCCGACGACCTCGCCATCCTCATTTCGGGGAAAGTGACGGGGACAATCTGCAACCTCACTCAACAGGCGCTACGCATCGTTGAACGGTGGTGCAGAGAATTTGACCTCTCAGTGAACCCCACGAAAACTGAACTTGTCATGTTTACCCTAAAACGAACACTAGGCCCCTATCGCCTACCAAAACTTCTCGATACAGAACTCCAATTAGCCGAAGAGGTCAAATACCTGGGAGTTATCCTGGACAGTAAGTTAAACTGGAGTAGCCACCTAGACAACAAAATAAACAGGGCCTGCATCACCTTTTGGCAATGCAGAAGGATGATAGGTAAGAAGTGGGGCCTATCCCCTAAAATTATACTTTGGTTATACTGCACGGTGATCCGACCCATGATTGCCTACGGGGCAGTGGTCTGGTGGCCCCGCACCAGACTAGCCACAGCCTCCATCAAACTGCAACGCATGCAAAGGCTTGCCTGCATGGCGACCACGGGTTGCATGAGGACTACTCCGACCGCAGCCCTCGAAGCCATGCTAGGACTCCCACCGCTCCATCTGTTCATACAGCAGGAAGCGACGATGTCGGCAGTACGCCTTAAGACACTTCAACTCTGGGGTAAGAAGGTAACACAGCACACCGCGGTACTGGAGGAATTCTACAATGAGTTCCCCCTGGCAAAAGCTATAAACGACCGGATACCCAAACAGTTTGTATTCGATAAAAAATACAAAATCCAACTCCATGAAGACCACCGCTGCGAGGGTTTAAGCCCGGCAGAACTTCGGATCTTCACGGATGGATCTAAAACAGGTACTGGCACTGGTGCTGGAGTATTCTCGGAGGATCTCAACATCCATATAGCCGTACCACTGGGGGCCCACAACACAGTATTTCAGGCAGAATGCATGGGCATTTCCCTGGCGGCTTCAGCCATCTCAGCCAGGGGGGTTGTGGACCACTCTATTCGCATACTCTCGGACAGCATGGCTGTACTGTCAGCACTAAACAACCATATAGTCAATTCTGGGCTAATACACGAGTGTCACCAACGCCTGAACCAGGTTGGTAATCTCAATAATATAACCATACAATGGATCAAAGGACACAGCGAGTCCCGAGGCAATGATGCAGCGGACGAACTCGCTAGAAGGGGATCGAGCATGGCAGCAGTGGGACCTGAACCCATCGTGCCACTCCCTTTCGGATATCTACGCACACTGGTAAGGAAACGAACCAGCGAACAACACCACAAGCTATGGCTGGACCATGGCGAGTGCAGGCAGGCCAAGGAAGCACTTCCTACTATCGATGGCCGCCTCACCAAACGGGCGCTTCGGCTAACCAAATTACAGTTACGCACACTAACAGCCGCCATCACTGGACACGGCTCTTTTAATAAACACCTCTTTGTCATAGGTGTCACAGACAGCCCCCTATGCCGAGCCTGCATGGAGGAAGACGAAACAGCAGCCCACGTGCTTCTTCATTGCCCAGCGGTTGCAACATACAGGGCAAAGTACTTCGGTAACCCAGGTACTCTCCGCGAGATTATCTGCAGCACCAAGGCGCTGCTGGCTTTTCTCGGGGAGTTGGGGTGGATCGAATAAATCTCCCACCCGCACGCAAAATACGCGCTTCGACGTGGAGTTGCGGACACCAGCCCGTCATACAATACAATACAATACAATACAAAAGTTAACAAGCAGCTGGGAATCTACAAAGCCTACAATGCTCACACATTCACAAACAATCGATAAAAAAGAATCTATACAAAGGTAAAAAAACTAGGTTAGGTAGGTACCAAAAAGACTGTTCTGTTACAATTTGTTACTTTTTATTTCAATGTTATTATTGGAAGTGTAGTTAGTTTGTTTAAGTATTATTGGAACTATTTGTTTAGTCTTATTACAGTTTTTTTTCTCATAGTAGGAGGGTTTATTTTACCTACCTTGTTTGAGTATTCACAAATAAATAAGAGTTTACCGAATAGTTATTTTGGTTTTTCTTAGTAGTTCTCCTGACTCCTAACTGTACTTGCCGAACAAAAAGTTTACTAAACGGGAATGAATACGCATACTCAAAAGTTGAAACGAGACTCAATGTATGAAGTACAAAATAGTTACGAAACGGGATTTTTGTGATGGTATTTTGTGGCGAAACGAGAAAGTACGACGACGAGACGGGACGTACCCATTAAACTCGTCCATACAACCCTCTAAGTTCACATAATCCCATTGAATGACTTTTTCATGAAATAGTCATTAAATGGGATTAAATGAACTTAAAGGGAGGTTGTATTGATGATTTTAATGATTATAATTCTGTAACTACATACGTGTTACGGTTGCGAATCATATTTTGTTTCACATATAGCCTGATACTGACATGCAAATTGATTAAGAAAATTTGAATGTCGCGGGCTACCCTGGCGCTTCCACTTTTACCCCCCGTTCCTTTTCCTGCCGTTTATGCGTCGGTATGCCTTCCACCCTGTATAACACCACAGATTTTGCACCAAATTAATTAAGAGGAATCCTTTAACAAAACAGAACGAAACTAGAAACGGGATATTTGCCATGTTTACTGATTGTTTTAGTTCCCGATGTTAGTGACCATGATAGTTTAAAAACTTATACACATAGTTAGGCATGACCTCTAAAATCAGAAAAAAATGTAATATTTTTAATAGTGTTATTATGAATAGCGGTGGTTGAAAAACATCTTCCAAGTAACTGGGATGTATCAGATATCAAATAAGCAAACGCCACACGTAAAAAACTGGTATTCAAACCGACCCTAATATATTTGGGGGAACAAGTGAAGATTAAGGGCATTACATGGCTCAAATCCCAAAAAACAGCGTATGTTCAAAGAAATTTGTTGATGAATCCCTTCGTGCGTTTTCCGTGTAAAAAATTATGTTATAGTTAAGTTCATCACAAATAAATTGTATTGTTTAAAATTTTAATAAACCTTCTCAATTTTTTTTGGTTAATCGTAGAAAATAGGTCCTTTTTCAACCTTAATTGTAAATTATCTCTGTAACGGCTGTATAGATCGGCATGAATTTTGTAACAACAAATACGTAATGATATATTTAACAATCTGTATTGTTTTTTTCTGTTATTTCTTTTAATATTTTTAAATAATAAATAAAAACCGAAATTTTGCGAAATGTGCGGGGCAAGTCAACAAAAACCAGTACAGGGATCAAATCATCAAGGTCATCGAGCAATGTAATGCCCTTAACATATTTTTAAGTCTTATTTATTAACACAAGTTTTTGTATTTACTTTAAACAACATTATTTTTAGTATACGCGAAACCTGAATATAGTTTGTTCAGAAAAAGTAACTGAAGCGATTCCAATCATTTTTAAAACATGTTATGTTTTGTCCCAAAAATATTTAAAAAAAGTTATAAGTTGGATACCGAGCGACATTAAGTACCTATCGCAATCATTTAGTTACCTACTGCCAAATTATTATTATCAATGAGCTTAAGACGACGCTGGAGGCGCGCGCTGCGTGGTGACCGCGTTCTTGTGCGGACAACTAGGTAACAGAACAAGCTTATAACTTTGTGATTATTCATGATACAGTTTTTAAATTTTGTACATAGATTCTTTACATAAAAATACTAGACACGTGTTTCAGGTTTCGCATATACTAAAACTAGTGCACAGTAACAGCTTAGATCTGTTTGCTTTACCCCAGGGAAAGTTTAGACAAATGTTGCTTGATTTATTAAAAACTAATGTGACTTTGTAATTTCATTGAGCAACACTATTAATAGCTTAATTGTTGGTGTTGTTGATGCTTCACTATTTGTACTTATATTTTTTGTTTATTCATATTGTCTCATTGTTTATCTGTGGAAAACGTAGTTGATTTCACTTTTGTATCATTTTTGTATCTTATATTTTTTTTGTTATCCTTAATGTGTAATTGTTTGTTTTCCCTAAAAAATAAAATACAATAAAATAAAAAATAAAACTAGTGTTGTAGAACGAAACTCCATGGAAGTACCCAAATACAAGGAAGTGGTGAAGGGCGGAAGTTTTGAGGGATAGTATTGTGTAATAATTATGAAAAGTTCTGATTCTCTGACCTATTTAAACAAAAGACTTTTGATTTTCAAAAAAAGGAACAAGGTCTTCAAGTTCTTCCATTTTTTTTTTAATGTGGAGATTCTCCTAGTAGAACATCTGTTTACAATGGAACCACGTATCATCATCTGCCTAGCCTTTTCCCAACTATGTTAGGGTCGGCTTCCAGTCTAACCGAATGCAGCTGAATACCAGTATTTTACATGGAGCGACTGCCTATCTGACCTCCACAACCCAGTTAGTACTAGGTAATACGATACCCCTTGGTAAGACTGATTGTCAGACTTTTTAGGCCACTGACTACCTGTAACGACTGTCAAAGATCTACAAATGACAGCCGGGACCAACGGCTTAACGTGCTTTCCGAGGCACGGAGGAAACTTGGTATGTAATGGATAGTCACCCATCCACAGAGCCTAGGTTAGCCTAAGCAAGCACGGCTTAACCTAAAGATCGATCCGAGCGGCTGTTATTATTTAGCCACGAGCCTCGTGTATTTTCAATAAATAGATCAAATCTGTGTGATCAACAGACCTGCATTGTATGTGATCTGTTTCTCTAATATGAACGAACACGTGGACTCCTTAAATGGGTACAGTACAAGAAGACGTACCCGTTAATAGTAATAAATAATTTATCTAAACGATGTTCTACTGAATGCGCTATTTTGATCTCTATATTTGGTATTATTATTGTGCAGATCAGATTAATCTGGAGAGAAAAAAAGGAAGAATAAGGGTGTAAATAGACCCTTAACACATCCGAAAGGCACTTGTTCTCCCCGTCTTTGCAATCATTTTATTGTTCTAGACCATACCAGGGAAACTTCTAGTTACGGAGAAACTGGGGATCAAAGTTCCAACTTTTTCACAAGTTTTTTTTTTAAATACATGTTTTTAATGTAAGATTTTTACTTTACACACCTGCACGACCCCTGTACTATTCAATCCATCCATCAGCACAATGCCTTGAATGCTTTCCATCGAGTTCTACCTTAAAACGTGATTTTTCACCCCAAAAAAAAGTCGTTTCCCAGCAAAAATTTTTGCGTAAAGTTACTAAGTTTGATGTACAGAATGCTTGGTTGACGGGTATGTCTGTTTACACCCTGTATACGAAAAAAATATGTCAAAAACAAGCAATCGACTGAGAACTGAAATGTTTTTAATGTAGTGTTATTAGGGTTCTGGTGTTCAGCCGCATTCACTTAAGACTTGAAGCTAACACCAATTTCAGGTTAGGCAGATCATAAAATATTTCTCAAAGGCTGTTGTTCTTTTTCTAAAACGAAATCTAAACAGACTATCCATGGAGAAGGAACTCCTAACGGTACTTACTAATACTTGAATAAACCTACAACTTCCTGTATACAGCCCTTGGACTACATTGAAGCCAGATCTTTCAAGGTGTAGGACGACTTACATAGCAGTACAAAAGCTTGTCAACAATACTAACCTCTCCACAAGGTTATATTGACTTGAAGAATTAGCAACAACTAATAGGTATGTTCTACAAGAACTGCGTATTAAGTATTTTTGTACGCTTTCCCACGACTTGGTATGCTCCTATCTAAGAGATGGAGTACGCCATAATCCAACACGTAGTAGCTGGGTGGAAACTACGTGTCTTCAAATTTTCGGTCGACCCCGGTGGAAGCGCCAGGGTAGCCCGCGAAATTCAACTTGCAGATCAGTTTCAGGCTATATGTGAAACAAAATATGATTCGCGACCGAAACATGTTTGTAGTTACAGAATTATAATCATTAAAATCACCAATACAACCCTCTAAGTTCATTTAATCCCATTTAATGACTATTTCATGAAAAAGTCATTCAAAAACGAATTTGATGGCTCAATAATAGGTATTATTTCTAATTTTTTTAATGTTTGTTCGCTATTCTTTTTTGCGTTGAGGGTTTTTTACATTTTTAATTTAATTTTTATTTTTGTTTTTTTAAACTTCGTATGGTTTTGTTTTGTATACGAATTTTCTTTTGTGAGTGTTTTTGTTTGTCATTGTGGTTAGTTTAACTTATTGTCGTATATATTTAAAATCATTGTGAGGTGGTTCTTCTTATCAATATATTTGATTTTATTTTATAAGTCAATTAGTGTGTTTAATTTTAAATATAAATATTAGTATCTCAGTCAATAGTCGTTAGGAGTTAAGTTTTGTATAGAATTTTTTGATTGTAGAAGTCTTATAGATAAACAATTATTATTATTGGGTATTATAATATTAAGATAGGTATGTACGATTATTTATTCAGTGTGAACATTGCAACAATTAAAATTATTGTGTGAATTCGCATTCGTTGTATTTAATTTTATTTTGTATTTAATTATTGTGTTAAATTGTTTTTTTTTGGAAGCTGTGCGTATTTTTCCTTCAATCATCATCATCATCATTCATCATCATTTCAGCCGAAAGACGTCCACTGCTGGACATAGGCCTCCCCCAAGAAGGGGGGTTTTGCCATAATCGCCACGCTTGGCAGGCGGGTTGGCGATCGCAGTATGGTTGTTATAAAACACAGAGAACGCTGCTGCCCATTCTCTGTCATTTTCCTTCAATGCAACTGGTTAATGATTATAATGTGGACAATGGTAGAACTAATGGCCAGACAAAGTTTATACTTTACTTGCTCACGATGAATCCAGGGAACCCGCTATTTGTGGTCAAAAGCCGAATCTTTCTGCTATACCTCAAGATCCTAATCGGATCGGAGGATTCAGACCTAGGACCTAATCGGAGGAGATCGGGAGTATAAGTCGGTTCTATTCAAATCGCAATAGGCGCTGGAGTGATGTTACGGATGAATTTGAAAGTCTCGGAGGGTTTTGTAAAAGGAAGTATGGGTATTATTAAGAAACTGGTATGGAATGTGCTTCGAAGAGACCAATTGAAAGAGGGTTTAAAGTATGAAATTGCCGATATGTATGGACGTTTTCGTGAAAAGTGCACATCATGCCCTTTCATTTGGTACTTCACTTGGGTATATTTAAAAATATTTGATTATTCATCACCACTTTCAACCCCAATGGCTGAATCGATTTTGATAAAACATGTCTAATTGTAATATACATATCATGCGCTTTCATTTGATAGCCCACTTGGGTATATTTGAAAATATTCGATTTTTCATACCCACTTTCATCCCCTATAAAATGGCTGCAGCGATTTTGATAAAACATGTCTAACGTCCACGTTCATACATCTGGTCATACAAATGGTATTACTTGGATAATAATCAATTTGGGCAAATTGCTTGGAGCACGTGACAAACTCACTTGCTTAGCGTTCCGTACATTCAAAGAACATGACAACGGTTTTCGCGCCTCCTTTGTTATTTACCGGCCATTGTTGGTCAAAAGCATTCGTAAGTTTGTAAGCGGGAAATACCACTAACTTAATCTTTACGGGTGAATCATTACGTATAACCACCTCGATAAATAAAATGATGAATGGCTATACTTATTTTTAAAAAAACATGAGATTTCGGGGCTTTATTTCTAAAACTAGCTCTTGCTTGCGGCTTCACTTCCGTTATGTATGGTAAATTAACCCACGGGAAAGTTTATAAAGGGTGTAAATAGACCCTTAACATAACCGAAAGCCCGAAACCTTTCTCCCCGTCTTTGCGATCATTTTTTTGTTCTAGACCATACCTGGGAACCTTCTAGTTACGGAGATATTGGGGGTCAAAGTTACAACTTTTTTTTTTAAATACATGTTTTTAATGTAAGATTTTTACTTTACACACCTCCACGACCCCCGTACTTTTCAATCCATTCATCAGCACAATGCTTTGAGTGGTTTCCATCGAGTCCTACCTTTAAACGTGATTTATCACCCCAAAAAAAAAAGTCGATTCCAGCAATAATTTTTGCGTAAAGTTACTTAGTTTGATGTACAGAATGCTTGGTTGACGGCTATGTGAAGGGTCAGTTTACACCCTGTATGTATAGCCTATGACACTCGATGTAGCTTCCCGTAAGCTAACGAATTTCGGAATCGTATCAGTAGTTCAGAAGATTACCCCCTACTTAGGGGGCGTCCATTAACCACGTGAGGCTCGAAAGGGAGGGACGGCGTTCAGAAAAAATCACGAAATATCAGTGGGGGTGTAGTGAGATATCACGTGTATTAATTCTTTCTTTAAACGCGTTATTTTCAAACCGAAAAGCGGTGCGTGACCTTGACATTTTTCTCACGGTGATTAATTTCCTAGAATTAAATTAGGTTAACCTGTATTTAAAAATAATATTCTGAATTTTTTAAGACACTTTGTACCATTAAAATACACGTGATTTTGGGTTTGGGGGGGAGGTAGTCTAAAATCTCACCACGTATCACTATGGGGTAGTTGCTAAATAACATCACGTGATTAATGGACGACCCCCTACAAACTTACAAACAAATCAGCACAGAATCGCATTTTTCCATGCTCTATCCTTGTCTCTACCAAATAACGGATCTGAGCGACAAAAAAGGATAAAGCTGGATGAGGTTTAACCCAGCATGCCTGACAGATATTTCTCGACGGCATGTAAAGCCAAGTCAGAGGCCCATGGGCGGCATAAAAACTCTAACACCAGGTTAGGCACTAACCACACGAGAAAGAAGATTGGTAACTATACCTGATACAAAGTCACCTTTTCTCTATCGACAAGGCACATTATCATCGAACTCACGTGCTGCTTAAAGATCACGATCAAACATAATTGAGGGGAAGGATGTGAACAACATTGCCTTCGTTCTTTATGATAATTCATTTCCCTTAATTTACTTACCGAGTAACTGTTTCTTGCGCATACGCAATGTTATTCAATGTAATAGGTATGTGTTATTATTACGCAGTATTTATCGAAAGAGGTTTTACTTTTATCGTAGTGAATTTTGAAAACATTGACAGGAAACCGACAAGTCCTACTGCCGTGACTGGCTGATAGAATTACATGAGTTTTATTTACAACTAGAAAGAATTTGGCTGTAGATACAATTACCTCTATCTACTGTTTTTTTTTTTATACAACATTAGTTTTAGTATATGCGAAACCTGAAACACGTGTCTAGTTTTTTTATGTAAAGAATCTATGTACAAAATTTCAAAACTGTATCATGAAAAATCACAAAGTTATAAGCTTGTTCTGTTACCTGGTTGTCCGCATAAAAACGTGGTCACCACGCAGTGCGTCGCGCACGCGCCTCCAGCGTCGTCTTGAGCTCATTGATAATAATAATTTGGCAATAGGTACCTAAATTATTGCGATAGGTACTTAATGTCGCTCGTTGCCAACTTGTAACTTTTTTTAAATATTTTTGGGACAAAATATAACATGTTTTAAAAATTATTGGAATTGATTCAGTTACTTATTCTGTACAAACTATATTCAGGTTTCGCATATACTAAACATAATGTTGTAGAATGTATTCGAGAAGAACTTGGTACATACAAGGTGTAAACGGATCCTTCGCGAAGTCGTCAACCTTTCATTATGTACATCAAACTAAGTAACTCTACGCAAAATATATCGCTGGGTAACTTTTTTATTTGGGTGAAAAATTACAGTAGAACTCAAAGTAACGAACTTAAAACATTGTGGTGATGGATGCATTGAATAGTACGGGGGTCGTGGAAGTATTTTAAGTAAAGCTAAGACATTAAAAACTTGTATTAAAAAAAAAAACTTGTGAAAAAGTTGGAGCTTTGACCTTCAATATATCACAGGTACCTAACAAAATATCGCAATGACGGGGAGAACAAGTGCCTTTCAGGGTTAAGGGTTCTTTTACACCCATTATATCCAGGCTGGACTGCAAGCCATAAGCTTAAGGCATACATAGAGAGTCATCCTTAGTAATGCATCACAAATAAACCAATGAATGCTGATGATGAATGATGAATTGATGATCGCAGTTCGCAGCTAATTATGTTAAATATGTCATTAGAAACAAAACACGTAATACACGTCTGGTAGTTGAGTAAATGCGTTTGTTATTATGTACAATATAATGAAGGATTTATGTTATTATAATTTGTTGCTGGCTCATAAACAATCTTGTTTTATTGTTTATTTGTTTAGACGTACAATTGAACAGATTCTGTAAGGTCTTGAAATCAAACCAAGGAGAATTAAACATCACGTATATTTTAAATAATTGAACCAACAAGTCACACTCCCGCGTACTCCCGAATATAGTGTCCTATCGAACGCGTGCGTGCCGATCGATAGTGCTGCCCGCCCTGATATTCATAGGGTTGGGACACCCATGGGATTGTCGCTATCAGTTCGGATCCGTGCGCGACTTCTAGGGCCTGGTTTTAAGCAAGTGCTCGTGGTTAAACAATAACAGCCGCTACATAACATACTTCGTAGAAGGCTCCCGTTGGTACGGGACCCTTCACGGGCGAGTCCGACTTACACTGGGCCAGTTTTTTTTTAATAACCGATTAAAATTCTCTATGTACGTGACTCGTTTGTGCGTCGGTGTCCCTTCCACTTTGAATAGTCTGTATGAGAACAACGATATTAACACCATATCGGTGGCCAGTCAACATAATGATCAATGAGATCATAGATTCACATGTTTTCTTTACAGTATGTACTGTAAAATACACCTTTTTTATGATGGGAAATCATCAAATGACCCCTCCCCCCCCCCCCCGCTCTGGGCGGAGCGGAAGGGAGTGTCAGACTTGTATACTGACTAAAACCCATCCATGTTCCTTCTTTGCCCTTTGTGTTCCAGGGCCGCGGTATCTCTTTCGAACAGTCCCGCAGCCCTGTAAATACACCTTAGTGACTATCTTACTGAGAGCAGACGATAATACTCAGAAATAGGATAACGATAAATAAGGAAATTTATACAGAGGAAAATTGGATTTATTCATAACAAAAAACCCACGTTATTAATGACGTAATAACAAGCAATCACCTTACTGTGACACTTTATTCATCAGATTTTTTTTTAACATACCTTAATTATCTCAGTTTAAGGAAACTATTACTTATTAATAATCTTATGAATTCGCCGGTAGAGGCATTCGTATAGACGTTGTAAGATTTTAACGTATTTATACTAATACTAGCTGTTACCAGCGACGTTTGTTGGCGTGAAATTATTATAAAAAAATATTACTTCCTTTTTTGAATAGTATTTTGTTACCAATTTGACGAGGGTTTTTATTTTTTTGCACGGTACCGTAATTCTTATTCTAAAATAAAAGTAGCTTTAGTTACTCTTTATGACATTAGCTATCTGCCAGTAAAAGTCCCGTCAAAATTGGTAAAGCCGTATTGGAAATTAGCCGGAACAAACAGACAGACCGACAAACAGAAAAATGTGTTTTTGTTATAAGTACCGTATTTATTTCATATGCATTCAGTAAAAAGCTGTTATTTTGGTATTACAAACAGACATTTCAATTTTATTTTTTTGTATAGATTTACGATCGTGGCCAAGATTGAGCCATTCCTCATTAATTATGACTTGAATATGTTAAGTAGCAAGTTAGTAGGTATCTAATTTGTTAGCATTTGGAGGAAGAATGATTTTTAAATGTTTCATGCGTGCCAATTTTAGTAACAATATTGTAAATGTGTATCTGAAGTTTACACTATGTAGTACGTTATCAAATAAACTATCGAGGTTGGTCCTTTAAAAATTTAAAATAGAATTATAGCAAGACAATCAAATTAAGCTCGTGGCTAAATAATAACAGCCGCTCGGGTCGAAATTTAGGTTAAGCCGTGCTTGCCTAGGTTGGTCTGTGGATGGGTAACCACCTATTACATACATCTCGGAAAGCACGTTAAGCCGTTGGTCCCGGGTGTCATTTGTAGATCTTTGACAGTCGTTAGGTAGTCAGTGGCCCAAAAAGTCTGACAACCAGTCTTACCAAGAAGTATCGGATTACACAGTACTAACTGGGTTGTGGAGGTCAGATAGGCAGTCGCTCCATGTAAAATACTGGTATTCATGTCCATCAGGTTAGACTGGAAGCCGACCCCAACATAGTTGGGGAACAACATAGTTGGGAAAAGGCTAGGCAGGTGATGACCATCAAATCAATGGCGACATCTGGTAAGATCAAAAACGATAGCCCTTATTGGATGGTGATTGGGACTTACATTTGGTAATTTCTAAATAACAAATATTATTCAAGTCCTCCATCTAACCAACAATGCCTTTATTTATCCAGCAATCCGTACTAGACCCACGTGGCACGACGTGGTAGATGTTGGCCCACACCCTCTCACAGAGAGATGACCTGCCATGTGACCCAGCAGCGGGCACGTGCAATAATATTAAAGCCTAAAAACCTAGGCTTAATTAAAGCACATTAACCTTCGTAAATTCTCACATCATTATCCCATTTACGCATTAACATAGAAATGGTACATAACTGTGCATATTTAGCATAAACTTATACTTATGCTTAATTATTCCAATGACATTGACAGCTGTCAAATTGCAAAGTTTTAGTATTAATTGCGCCTAGTACCAGTGCGCAGAATCTCAAGATCTGCATATGACGTTAAATACAACATTAGTTTTAGTATATGATGATGATGATTTTTGATATGATGTTTTTGTTTCAAAAATGTATCATGAAAATTCACAAAGTTATAAGCTTGTTCTGTTACCTAGTTCACCGCACTAAAACGTGGTCACCACGCAGAGCGCGACTCCAGCGTGGTCTTGAGCTCATTGATATTAATTTGGCAGTAGGTACCTAAATTATTGCGATAGGTACTCAAAGTCGCTCGGTGTAAAACTTTTAACTTTTTTAAATATTTTTGGGAAGAAATATAACATGGTTTAAATCGATTCAGTTTCTTATTCTGAACAAACTATATTCAGGTTTCGCATATACTAAAAATAATGTTGTATAATCTTCTACGTAACATACCACATAATTAAACCTGTAATCCGAGAAGGGTTGGCAGAGGTATAGGTAGGGACCTACATTCAAAATTCGCAAGTTATGTTTCCATGAATTAGGAGGTGGGCCTATTTCCATTAACCGGGCACAAATGAAGATTGAGTGGCTGATACTGAGGTATTCTTGATGAAAGAACCCAATGACACTTTGCCCGACATGTGAATCGAACCCAGGACCTCTTGCTTAGCAGTTGCGCTTGCGACCACGAGACCAACGAGGAAGTTCTACTTTATAAAATCTTATGTATACAACATTATTTATAGAATATGCGAAACCTGAATATAGTTTGCTCAGAATAAGCAACTGAATCGATTCCAATAATTTTATTATATTTTTTCCCAAAAATATTTTAAAAAGTTAAAAGTTGGATATCGAGCGACTTTGAGTACCTATCGCAATAATTTAAGTACCTACTGCCAAATTATTATTATCAATAAGCTCAAGACGACGCTGGAGGCGGGCGCTGCATAGTGACCGCGTTTTTGTGCGGACAACTAGATAACAGAACAAGCTTATTACTTTGTGATTTTTTATGATACAGTTTTGAAATTTTGTACATAGATTCTTTACATAAAAATACTAAACACGTGTATCAGGTTTCGCATATACTAAAACTAATGTTGTAAACTACTCAAAACTAAATAGGGCCCACCATGTTTTTTGCTGCAACTTAAAATTTAACCTTACTATTGAGTTTTTATGAATATACAAGTTTCAAGTAAACATTCAGGAATAGAGTAAACATAAACAATATAAACATTTGTTTATATTGTTTAATAAAAACACAAAATAACCGTTTTTAGGAAAAATTACACAAAATAAAGGAAAAACATAATCTTGACAAGCACAACTATTCTGGAAAAAAATATGGTGCTTGTTATTTTTTAATAACGGGTGGGTCCTCCTCTGCTCCGTATGCACTCTCTGAGCCTATCTGGAACACCTTTAATTAAGTGAGTCACGTTTATTTCCGGTATTTGTTCCCAACAGACTTTCAGGGCGTTAATGAGCTCCTGCTGGCTGTTCACATCACTGTAATGTTCTTTCAGGCGTCTTTTGAGCTGATCCCATAAATGTTCGATGGGGTTGAGGTCGGGACTCATGACTGGCCATGGCAAAACGGAGATATTGGCTTCAGAGAGTGCTCTTTGTGTAGTGCGGGCTGTGTGTGGGCGAGCATTGTCATGCATAAAGACAAAGTTATTGCCCACTCTTTGTGAAAATGGGATGACATGTGGCCGGATTACTTGCTCGATGTAACTGGCGGCGGTTACGGTACCTTCTTTCAGAATTACCAGCTCTGTTTTGCCGTGTAAGCTAATTCCACCCCATACCATAACACTGGGACCCCCAAATCGATCTGTTCCATGGACGCATGATTCAGAAAAACGTTCCCCTTCTTTTCTCCACACGCGTATCCCTCCGTCGTCACTGTAAAACCTCACTTTACACTCGTCCGTAAAAAGCACATGCCTCCAGTTATTCATGGGCCATTCCAAATGTTCAGGGAGTACCTTAAGCGTGCTGCACGATGAGCCCTCGTCAGTTTCAGTCGAATAGCACGTACTCTGGTGCGTTGTCCATCTTCGTGAAGCCGATTCCGAATGGTTTGATCGCTGACTCTCGTCCCTGTGGATTGCCTTAGTCGGGTTTGTAAGGTCCAAGCGGTTACAGTACGTTCCCGACGTGCGGTTAACCTTAGGTATCGGCCTTCCTGGGCAATTGTAGCCGTAAATCTTCCTGTGCCAGGTCTCCTTGCTACACTTCCTTTCTCCTGATACCGTTGCCAAACGTTTCGGATCGCTTGTCGCGATACACCGAGGTGTATAACCACAGATCTCTGAGACTGTCCCTCTTGAAGCAAAGATACTGCTCTTGCAGCGGTTTCCATGTCCATATTTCGGCGAGAACCAGGCATAGTGATCACAACTAACACAGGAACCAAACAAAATGGTTAAAAACGTGAGCGTTCCACAACAGTGTTTAGTGGAGACTGAAAACTTAAGTGACTGAGAATTTGTGCATTCGATGTTTTTTTCGAGTATTTCACTTTGTAAGCTACCCTCTTAAAACCAATATGAATGTTGTCGGAATAAACATTGATAAGGGCCCCTAAACATGTCAGCTTGAAGGTTCAATGCATAACTTTGTTAACAACTACTTAGATAACTTTATTTGGACCAAAATAGTGACTGATTCGAGGTGGGCCCTATTTTGTTTTGAGTAGTTTATATACAATTCCGAGCCTACTCAGGAAAAATATCAAAGTTCAAAGATTTAATACACAAATTTCCTGTGAAATGTACGTATTTCCTAGGAATTGTACAAAATTCTGAGATCATACTAGGAAACGTATAAAAACGAATGCTCTCTGTGAATAAAATGAAAAAAACACGAACAAAATCAACGTCAAGGTAAATACCTATCAAAATGTTGTAATAAGGCGTAGTCGACGTAGCGGGCTCCTCTGTTTCTTTTTTTAAGTAACCTAACACGAAGGGACCGAACCTAACCTGTCCGGATTCGGAGTCACTTTTTTGCACTTTGTTTTTGTTATAGGTAACTGGTTTTTTTTCTTGGTGGTTTTGATGATTTTGGGTCACAATTATTATAAGGTTATTTTTTTATTTTTTTACTTTTATTTATTTAGATTGTTAATGTTGTATTTTCCTCGTGTTATAGGCAGAGTTTATTATTCGAAGTTTATTATGTTTCTTTTTGTTTTTTTTTACTTCACAGTTTGTGTATGAAATATGGATAACACTGTCACTTATGTATTAGTGGATGTTTTATTGTTTCACTCAAGTTTGTGTTCACTTATCAGCATTAATAGTATTTTTAACAACTTTTTGCTAACAGAGCGTTTGTTTTTACTTGAGGCTTTTAATAGGAGTGCCGCAGGTCCTCTTCGCTCGATCTTGCATCCTAAGTTTTCCTTGCCACAATGCTTTGTTTATGTACGGTTAAAGAAAATTTATTTCGCTCAAAAAAAACACAATCATTCACTTCTATGAGGAAAAATATAATAATTAAGATAAAATAAAAAAGCGACGGTTTCGCTTATAAATTATTCAGGTGCTGTTTCATAAAAAAAAAAAAAAAAGTTTTCCTACTTCTTTTTTTTTTTGTGTTGTGATTTCGATTACTTAATTACTTTAGGTATAAAGTTCAGCCCCTTCATATACGACAGTCTTTCTACCGTAGTTTGTCCTCCATAAAATTATATGGTTAGCCTGCCTCGTCATGCTCTTTTGAATTTACGTTCTTTTTGTAAATATACTATTATATATAATATTTTACGTACAAGTATGCAAATGTTATATTTATAAATTTGATCAATATTCATTAATTATGTTTCTTTTAAAAATACCTGATTAAATAATCGAGATGTGGGTTAACCATCGAGGTATAAATAATATATCTGACCCTTAGTGGGAGACATAAGTTAAGTACTCTTCAAAAAGTCATCATTTTCATTTTCAAACTTATTTTAATTCATAGTTTTGTGTAGATTTACATAATCAGTTTTTTTGTATTTAATCTTCTGCAGTAGTCCCGGATATAATCTTTTAATTGCAAAGTATAATTGTTTGTGGTCTAAAAACGACGGCTCATTAGGGTAACATATACGTTCCCGACTGTGTGTAGTCGCCCCTCGCACCGCTATCCCTACAGCAGTAGCGAAAGGTCAACTTTTTTAAGAGGTAAGCCGGAGTAGATATCTTTAATGTGATTTTATTATTTGTCTATAAAATACTGACTGTGCCAGTTTTCAAAGAGAAGCCGGTAGGAATCTAGTTGTATGGAACCTTCGCCACTGCCCCGCTGTACTTAAAACATCAAGAATTTAATAAATTTCCGATCGCTATTTAAGAAATGTATAGATTTCCTAGGAAAAGTAGATATTACAAAATATATCATAGATTTCCTATTAATTTTAGGAATTGTACACATTTCCTATGAATTGTATACAATAACGGATTACATTCTTCAGCGTTAACATATACAACATTAGTTTTAGAAACCTGAAACACGTGTCTAGTATTTTTATGTAAAGAATCTATGTACAAAATATCAAAACTGTATCATGAAAAATCACAAACTTATAAGCTTGTTCTGTTACCTGGTTGTCCGCACAAAAACGTGGTCACGACGTGGCGCCTCCGCGCGCGCGCCTCCAGCGTTATCTTGAGCTCGTTGATAATAATAATTTGGCAGTAGGTACCTAAATGATTGCGATAGGTACTTAGTGTCGCTCAGTGTCCAACTTGTAGCCTTCTTTAAATATTTTGGGACAAAATATAACATGGTTTAAAAATTATTGGAATCGATTCAGTTACTTATTCTGAACAAACTATATTCAGGTTTCGCATATACAAAAAATAATGTTGTACAAAGTAAATACAAAAACTTGTGTTATTAAATAAGACTTAAAAATATGTTAATCTTCACTTGTTCCCCCAAATATATTAGGGTCGGCTTGAATACCAGTATTTTACGTGTGGCGTTTGCTTATCTGATACATCCCAGTTACTTGGAAGAAGTTTTTCAACCACCGCTATTCATAATAACTCTATTAAAAATAATACATTTTTTTTTCATTTTAGAGGTCATGCCTCATGACTTTTAAATGCATGTCGTTTATTTCAGATAGGCATGCTAGCTCATTACCTACGCAAATGTTTAGTTTTTGTCTAAAATTAACATCTAGCTTGGAAATCTTTAGAAATAATAAGCCTAGGTACCTCGCGATTTTTAAGACAGATAAAATAAGTGTTAAGGCGGAAGATACGGTAAGCTCGTGGCCATTTTCCCGCTAGATGGCGCTGAATTCAACATTTTTACTTTATTTTGTTTTATTTGTAATTGGAATATTATTAAGCCGTAGAAGTAGTTCGTTTTTTTTTTTTAAAAAGCTTTGCCCCACACTAGGAATTTCTCCTGTATCGTAGGTGTGTTTACAAACATTGAAACTCACATACACAGACAGCCAGACCCGGAACAACTATCTGTAGGCCATACAAATATTTGTTCCTTGCGGTGATCGAATCCGCGACACGCCGCGCAGAAGCCAATCGCTTAGCCACTGCGCCAAACGTGCCGTCAAGCCGCCAACTTCATTGAACGTGATCATAACAGTGCCTCAAAATCCACCCAATTAAACATATTATAATCCTAGAATAATATCTGTCGTTTTTGGCCTAATGGCTCTTTGGGTAGTATGAATTTATTGAACGAACGTTACATTCATTCATACCCCGAGTGTAGTGTAGTACTTTAGTAGTACTCTAGTAGTACTCTAGTAGTACTCTAGTAGTACTCTAGTAGTACTCTAGTAGTACTCTAGTAGTACTCTAGTAGTACTCTAGTAGTACTCTAGTAGTACTCTAGTAGTACTCTAGTAGTACTCTAGTAGTACTCTAGTAGTACTCTAGTAGTACTCTAGTAGTACTCTAGTAGTACTCTAGTAGTACTCTAGTAGTACTCTAGTAGTACTCTAGTAGTACTCTAGTAGTACTCTAGTAGTACTCTAGTAGTACTCTAGTAGTACTCTAGTAGTACTCTAGTAGTACTCTAGTAGTACTCTAGTAGTACTCTAGTAGTACTTTAGTACTACTTTAGTACTACTTTAGTACTACCTAGGTAAAGGAACCTAACTAACTGAACCTCGGGGTGCCCCTAAAGTCGACCGTCTCGGGTTAATGTCTTTATTCCAAACGTTATTTATGGAATGAAATTAAAAAATAATTAATTGTTTGTCAAATAATACGTTATTAAATAAAAGTTTATCGGATAATTATTTTGCCAAGTGAAATATTTGGTAAACTTGTTGTTGTAGAATGATGAAATAACAAATGTTTTTGCCAATAGTTGCTTGTCAAGTAAAAATTTTTGAATTAATGTTTGGTGAACTGACTGGTCACCATATAAAAGTTGTGTTAACGACTTAACGTTATTTAAGACGACCCGCCCCGGCTTCGCACGGCTGCAATATATGTATATATACATATAACCCTTCCTCTTGAACCACTCTATCTATTAAAAAAAACCGCATCAAAATCCGTAGCGTAGTTTTAAAGATCTAAGCATACATAGGGACAGACAGTGGGAAGCAACTTTTTTTTATACTATGTAGTGTTAAGTTTTGATTACTATTTTGTTAGCTTTTTGCAAAACCATTTCAAAGATTAGCGTCTCTAATCATTTATTTCTCGATAAAATTAAAAAAAAATAGTTTTAGTACATTAATTTATATTTTTGAAGAAATATGGTTAATGACTCTGCCCTGCAGTTTAAATGTGGTGCTGTTCTGCAAACGATGGGGCACTTAATATCGTGTCCTGCGTGTCCTGTTGTTTGTTCACTACAGGAACTGATGGACGCTACCGAAAGCGCCAAACTAGTAGCTCAGTTTTGGGCTGATACAATTTAGATTGCCATCGACACGCTAAGAAGAAGGATATGGTTAACCTTTAGTTGATTTTCAATGACGATTCTCAAGAAGGAATGTCGTGATATACGCTTAAGCCTGCGTTCAGATGTGGATATGGCAATCGCGCAGTTCCCGCGTGGTTGAACGAGCCCATAGCTTCATGTGATTAGTGTCAGTCACGTATTAAACTGTTGAATGAGCAAAGGATTTTTTTCGGAGAGTACTTCAACAGCCATCTTTAAAATTAAATATAAAAATAATATACCTGTACCTACTAATTTTTTTTTTGTTATAATTATTTTTGTTTTTTTTGAAAATGGCCCATTGTTAAGTTTTCTTCCCATGTTTGTATTCAACTAATCTAAATTACAACTTGTTTTAGATGTAAACGAAACTAGTAAACACAACATGTTTTATACCTTGGTTTTCGCAGCTATATGATTATATTAAGAAAAGAAAATACATACTACTAAACCTTGATAACATTAGATATTCCTTTATTTATTTTCTTTACACATAATTTACATTTTTAAATATTTCTATACAAAGTAATATAAAAAAAAAACATAAAATACTAGCCCACCGGCATCGGGAACAGGGTCCGAGCTACCGGTGGTCAGGGCTCTTGAGAGAGGAACCTCCTAACGATATGCGCCGTGTCTAGAAGTACTGCTTTCTGAATCAAGCCCTTGATCCAGCTGCCAAGCGAGAGCCTCCTCAGATGTTGGTCGAGGCTATTGGCTATTAAGCCATTGGCCGACACGTTAGATATTATTGCTAGTTACTTTAAAAGTAAAATAAGTTAAAATGAAGTGTCTGCACTAATAAACCTTATTTTTAATACTGTTTGTTCTGTTCCCACAGATAAACCGTGAAAACGGGTTTTTATCAAATAAATAAATAAAATGTTGGTACTAACAAAAACTAATAAATCAGTAGACAGTTCCATGAATGAAATAAGTGAAAAAACACGTGCGTCACGACAAAGACGTGAAGTTAAAAACTAAACAAACATCGTTTCGCAGAACAAGCGTCCGAAGAATGTAAGTATGCTTTACTAGGGATTTTGATCTTAGCATAACATTGACATAGCCAAACGGTCATACATACATACAAGGTGTAAACGGACCCTTCACGAAGCCGTCAACCTGCATTCTGTACATCAAACTAAGTAACTTTACGCAAATATTATTGCTGGGAATGGACTTTTTTTTTTGGGGTGAAAAATCATGTTTTACTATAAAACTCAATGTAACGCACTCAAAACATTGTGCTGATGAATGCATTGAATAGTAAACGCGTCATGGAAGTAGTTAAAGTTAAGTTATAACCTTAAAAAATTGTATTAAAAAACATGTAAAAAAAAGTTGGAAATTTGACCCCCAATATCTCCGTAACTAGAAGGTTCCCAGGTATGATCTAGAACAAAAAAATGATGGCAATGACGGGGAGAACAAGTGCCTTTCGGCTTCGTTAAGGGTCTTGTTACACCCATTATATGTACGTAGCTGTACAGGGCTCAATTGGTGCGCGATCAAAAAGGGAACTAACGACGCCATCAAGTTTCTGAATTGGATTGCCGTCCTGTCGTACTGTAAGTGTGAAGAGGGAGGGCACCTGTGTGGCACACACTTTAAGCACATATTTCCCTCGTTTTGGCTTATCTCCGTTGAGATTGGCTGCCGTGGCCGAAATTCGGTCGGGACATTATATTATATCGAAGCATGTACTGAACTAAAACGTCCGTCGCCCCATGTATATTCTTCGGCATCATAAGACTGGAAGCCGACCCCAACATACTTGGGAAAAGGCTATGCGCATTTAGCTATGCGCCACATAACAAGCTAATCAGTCCTTCAACCACTTAGTTCTCCAACAACACCATCCACAATACCTACAATTACTACAAGCACAGTGACAATAACTGTACGATAGCATCTCAGATGGTCTTGATAGCGCTGTAATCACTAAACTAACGATGTAGAGAGTGTAATCGACACGTGTGTGCAAATTGTGCTGTTTTAATTGTTGTTTTGTATGTGGGGACATGTGAATAGTGTTATAGAGGCTGGATCATTATCATTCTACTGCCCTTATCCCTATTTATTTGGGGTCGGAGCAGCATTGTCTTCTTCTTCCATGCTTCTCTATTTCTCATCATCTCAACAGTCACCTCCTTTCTAGCTATATCACCCTTCACACAGTCTATTCATAGTTTCTTTGGTCTATGGTGGACGGTGTTCCCGAAATCTAGCAAATTTAAAAAAATGTGAAAGCACCATATTTAATTGGCGTATGTTTAATAGTCGATTGTTTGTTTATGACGTCACTACCCGAAAAACGATGCCTGCGCATCCGCGCCGCCCGCGCCCTTTTGTTGCCATGTCCCCCCATGGCTAGTTTCCCCATTTTATTTTATTTTTATGAGGGTTTTTATTTTTTAACTTCTTTTCTTAAAATAATTAGATAAATATGAATCGAGTCTCGATACCTAATAATACCCTCACGGATCGGACAGGGTTTTTTTTAACATATTGTATAAGCCAAGGTACATACAGTACATCCACATGACACCAGTTACGTTTAAGCACTGTAATAGGGGGTAAACCTATTGAAATCAAATTGAATTATTTGTCCATTGAAAAATAATTAGGTAACAGATTCATCGATACGCTAAGAATCAAACTGGTTACATATGTACTTTCTGGGATCCAAATATCCACACTCTGTATAACATAAAAGTGATTTCACATTTATAATAACATTGTTGTAACTGCTCTGAGCACGTGACGTTCATAGTTATCGTTGTCAAGTATACAATACAATAAGGGGTTTTATGCCATTATCTGATAAAATTAGATATACGAAATTTTTCAGGCCTTTGTCTCAAAAGTTTTCTGGTCCTGTCGTTTCTGCCTACCCAAATGGTGGACTTTATGTGTTTGTATGTCTCCGCCCGATGAACAGAATGTAAATTTGTCACGGGCATCATGGCTTTGGGAGTCTCACCACAAACCGTGACTTCCTATCCATCTCAAACTCGAAGAAGGTGGTTTGATGTGAATTCTTCTCCTACCATAACCTAACTAAGCTGTTTCCTCATCATAAACATCGCAACGAAGAAATCTAAATATTTAAACAGGGCTTTAGGCGACACCTATTGCAAAACAATATAACTTATCATAGCTCTGCGCACGCGCTTCATCACGACAGCGCCACCTAGCGTCAAATAATTAAACCTTACGTCATATTCTAAATTAGTTCAACATAATTTCCACAGATGTCGCTATACACATTCAAACATTCAAACCGTTACTAATAGATGGCGCTGTATCACAAATATAAATAAACCCCCTAACTAACAGCTTTTATCTCCACCGTTTTCCCATGGTATAAAAAAAAAAAATCATACTTGCAAGATTTAGATTTACATCTTGACAGACGTATTGAGTCTTAAAAATGTAAATTAAACGGAATTAATGACTTACCTCCGCCCAAAAGCAGACGATGAGAGATGATCCCGACATTAGCAGTGGGTAGTAGGCTGACAACAGGCTGGTTGCCCACCCCTCTTGGAACGCCGACTGGGAAAACAAAAACTACTAATGAAAAAAAGAAAAGAGAAATGCGTGTAATGTTTGTTTGATAACCATGTGATAACTGAATCGAGTCAGACAACCGATGATGGCGCTGTAGTACTTTTTGAATTACGATAGATAATTGCGCTGTGTTAAATTACACTTATCTATTTACAGAAGTAAGTAAAGACCCATGCCCATCAGTGCCCCAGAAATGCCCAGATAAAGTAAATTACAAGATAGTACAAATAAATGAAAACTAGAATTAAGTTGTTAATTTTGAAACTTATCAAGCACTGGATAAAAAAAACGAAAAAAAAAGACTTCTTGTTTACATTGCAGTACTTAGTACCTTTGATAATTAATGTATGTTTCATTCATTCATTCATGCACTAAAAGTGCAGTTTATTACGGTCTAGAATACGTCCTTTGGCCGATTTATTAATTCGTTGTGATAGTGTTGTTACTTGTTACCGATGATAACGAATATCTACCTACTATTAGTGTTGCGGTTTTATAATATATATGCGGTTTTTTTAATATAAATCAACGCTTCAAATAAACAAATATAATTCAAGCAAAAATCTAATAAAGTAATGGCTCAAAAGACTTAGCTCCAAGTCAAAAACATTCCAAAAAACTATCGGGTGAGTGGTGACTCCAGACTGTCAAGAGTCAATCATTAATTCAGTCTGCGTCTGTTTTTGTGTGTTCTCCGATTTTGCTCTTCCGTTCGATAAAAAATCTACCTCGGCTTCGTTTTATGGATATTGATAGTGTCGTTTTATTCGGTAACTTCGGCTGGGCTAGATATGAAACGAATTTAACAGCACCAGCATCATATTTAGATAATATATTACTTGTTATTGAAGAATAAATCAATAAACACTATTACACTTCTTTTTATTTTTTTCGAAACCTGTACCATTTCACCACAAACCTTTAATACAGTGACAAACCGGTATTTTGTCAGTCTTAAAGCATTATTTTACCCCATTTAATTGAATTGAAATAATAGAAAAGGTAAACAACCTACTAATAATTGTAAATACTTAACAGACAGTACTTAATACAATTATATTAAGTATTTGAGTCAAGCAGTTAATTGATGTCAATTAAATATATAACCACAATGTGATTTTATAATCTCATCAGAAATACTGGTTTGTTACGAGTACTTACTGGTCTCTTTCCATATTATTATTTACTCGAGTGCCTACTTAAGTTTTGCATCTAACCAAATTGTTTTCACATTTATATTGATGGAGATACTATGGAGACAGACTAGATAAATCCAAATAACTGAAATGTTTACAGACATTTAAGTGTATAAAAGAACACTGATCTGGCCTAGCTTGTGTGATGATTATGAAGTTCCTAGTGGAAAACTAATAGCAATGCTGTCTGTAAACGATAAAATGTATAAACAATACGTAGGCAGTTATCACGTTTAACGTCCAATAACTTTTCAATCAGTGCTTTATATGACATTAAATCTAGATATCATAAAAATACTGTTATTAAGTTATCGTATGACATAGAGCTGCAATTTGGGCATTGCTTGGCAATGCTGACTTTCACCTCCATACTAATATGGGCATGGTCCTTTAATCCCATTGTATGACTTTTTCATGAAACAGTCATTTAACCTTTTGAACGCCGTTGTCACATATACTTGAGAAGCAAGCGCGTGCCCTGTACGCCCAAAGACACAAATATGTGACAAAATGGTAGCTGAAATTGTGGCTTGGCGTGAAGGGCACGCGCGTGCGTTTATGCTCGGGCATTCAAAAGGTTAACCTTTTGAATGTCTCTTCTGTTATTTTTCTTAATTATTTCAGTCGTAAACTTTCACAGGACAAATAACTATCACCAATTCACCCAAAACAAGCTTCAGCATCACTCACACTCACCGGAGAGACAAAGTAGGCTCCCCGGATCAGGGAAGCCAGGAAGGCTACTAAGTAGAGCATCTTCTGGGTGGTGACCTTGCATGCTCGGAGGAAGGTGGGTGCCTTGAGGCGTCGGTACTCCATCACCACGCATATTGTGAGCTGGACTGCGCACACAAACGCTACCAGGAGGAATACGCCGCCTATGCCTGGAAAGAAGAGAAAAGGGGGTTAAAATAAGACAAAAGAAGATCTGGGGACAGAGTATTGTGTCGAAGGTAACAAAAGACGAACGGAAATCTCAGAAATGTCTTGCATTGTGTCTTTTAAGGCGCTCCCTGCACGCGTAGCATGACCACCGTAGAAACGAGTTTTTTAGACGGAAGAATCGACAAAATGACAGATAGTGTCGACACAATGACAGATATCTTTTCACTATCTGCCATTTTGTCGATTCTTCCGTCAAAGAAATCCTTGTCTACGGTGGTCATGCTACTGGTGAATACTGCGGTGAGAGAAAGTCTTTTGTTTGTTCTTTGCTACTATCGCTGACTTGATTATCATATCATCATCTTCCTGCTCTTGTCCCATGTTATTCGGGGTCGGCGCTTACGTTTTAATCTTCCATTCTCTCCTGTGAATCGTCACGCTATCATTTACTCTTTTATCCTTCGGTTCATTCTTTGATTCATGATCACGACTTGATTACCACATAAAGCGCAGGCCACACCGCCAGCTAGCGAGCGAGCCTTTTCATATTTTGGTTCACACCGCGAACTAACTAAGTGCCGAAACGAAATATGAAAAGACTCGCTCGCTCTTAGATTTAAGACGTTTCCATATATCAAGTTCTTCTCAAAAGTACCTAGGTCTATTGAAGATTCTAAGCGATGGAATGGATCCTTTACTTCTTTACTCTGATGCAGAATGATATCTACTGTTATAGAAGGAAGAAGCAGTGCCTGGTAACATGGAACCCTTAGTAAGCCTTACCACAGGTATTAATTGTGACGATATTAGTCTGAACAGGAGGAATATTAAAAATAAAAGTCGTCATTTATTTTTGTCATTGAATTGACTATTGCGCACCAATAATGCCTTTCATTAGAATAGAATTTTAATTTGCCTCGCGCATTGACCACAATCACCTATTATTATGGTGGAAATAATATATTGTGGTATTCAAGTACCTAATTTGAAATACATAATTACATAGAAAGACGAATTATTTGAATAATATGCGCTCGAAACAAATAATTCGACGCGTTTGTGCGCTTGTATTGTTTGATAAATTTACAAAGTAAAATAAATTGTGTACGGTAAATGAGTTAAAAACACATGGACACAATTTCTAGAACGATTTTTTAAAGCAACCGTTTACCTAGCTATTAAAGTAATTCTGTGTTTGACAAGTCAGTTCAGGTGTCAGATGTGCAACACATTACTTAACGCCCGGTAGAAGACCAATATGCATGCAAGAAACGCCACAAACATCAATTTGCCTGCGTAGTACGTCAGCAGAAAGCGTATCTTGAGAAGGCAGGTTTGGCCCGGGACACTGGGCCCGTGGTCACCCGCGTACCGAACAGTGACGGTCATTCACATTTTCCAGACAAAAGAGGCGAGCGGTGGTCGCTCCGAGCTCAAACTCCGCTTGCAAGCGATTTCACCATATGGGTGTGACCAACATGGACATTTGTTGTATCTACAATCACCGCGTCCACTATCAATATGTATAATGTACGTGTGTATGTGAATAATGAGCAGAAAGAAAGCCAAACTAGGAGCGACATTGTCTGAAAAATGTATTAAATTGGTAGTGATGATATGGTGGAAAAAGAGGTCAACACTAAGGCTGAGGCCAAACGAGCGTAATTTTTTGAGCTGTGAGTCGCGTAAAATGAGTCGCGTAATTTACGCTGCATTCGGTTTCTCACATTATTCACATGTGTATTTGCTGCAAGCGTAGAACGCTGGCAGCAAAAATTCGCTACTTATACTCACAGGCATGGTAAGGCATGTTGGGTCCAGCACACTCGTCTCCGGCGTAGCGGATCTCGCACAAGCACGTGCCGTTCAGACAGTCTCCCCGGCCGCTGCAGTCAAGCGCGCAGCCGGCGCCGCGAGCAGCTGCCGACATTACTGCGTCTGCGTAGTAGGCTAGCAGCGAACGCATCTTATGGTGAGCGACGGTCACCGTCGCTTAGGGGCACTGGAATAGAAGAGACAGAATTGGTTAGTTTAAGGGCGTAAATAGATGATTACTCGACATCTCAGCTGTCACCTCCTTTAAAGATATGGCTGGAAAGGATGTTATACAGAAGTATGGAAGAAGAAGACAAGCTGCGCTGACCCCAAATAAGAGAGATAAGGGCAGGAGAATGAATGATGAGAGAGGTGCTTAGATCCCATCATTGTCGAACAGGGTTTAAAAATCAAAAGCCATTGCATTCAAATTAGACTGGGATCAGCATTTTTTTTCAAAAATTACATCAGACAGGTCTCCAAAACGTCCGCCCTTCGCCCCTTCGTAGTGTTTTAGCTGGAAAGAAATGGCCGAACAAACTCCCTAGCAACACATCTGTTAAGTTAAAAGAACTTAATTTCATAATTATCTCAGGACCGCATCGTTCCTAAGTAGCTTCTTAGTTGAAAGATTTAGTACTCATAATATTTAGTGCTCACAGTCCTGTCGGTGGACTTTTCAATGAAATATTACAATGGTCCTGTTGTTCTGAGATATTCTGATAATAAAATGTTCGCTTGATGATGATATGATAAGCTCAGATGTAAATAGGCAGGTACCCAGCAAGATGCTGCTTACTTGCTACCTCATTTAAGATTCAGTACATAGTTCTGGGTTATGAACGCTCAGCTACTAACAGTACGCTTTTCTTCTACAGGTGAGGTGTGGGCAGCAGTTATTTCATGAACAGATATCCCAAAGCATGCTATCCGAAATACTGAAGGCCCTGATTAAACATTTTGGTGATCTTTTTCCTGTCCCTGACGTAGCACTGAGCCAAGCGACTTGAATCCCGGAGGACCCTGACCCTAATATGTGTAGATAGTCCCTTAGATAAACTTTATTACAGACACGCACGAGAAAAAGGGCAAGTTCCCCGGGAGAACTGATAACACAGTAAACACGAAAAGGGCTCCAAAAGTACATGACCGTGAAATTATCGATTCGCCATTCCCTTTGGCGGTATCAGACACAATCCGTATCGTGTTATTCGCAATCTTTGTTATTTATTATCAAAATATTATGATGTTCTGCACGTTTTGGGTTAGATGTTCGAGATTTATGGGTATTGGATTCCTAACAAACTATTTGGAGTACAATACTTGAGCTGTAGTAGTGTTTTCTTACGTAGTTTGTCAGAATAAGCATACTTCTGGGACTTTCTCAGGATAATGTTAAAATTCTTGTCCTAAAATAACCTTAGAGAGTCATGATATTTACCTGGTGGAATCGAATCGTTTCGTAAAGCGGGCTTTGAAGCCATTAGATTTGCCTCTGATCTTTTGAACAGTTGGGACATTATCATAAGAATATATTTGTGACCTGGCGGGTTTCCCAACAGTCTTCTGCATTAATGTTCTCACTGGTGGGCTGTTATTCACCACACGGGCCCAATTCAGGATAGTAAATGGCACATCTCTCATGCCGTTTTCAGACGAGATTTCCTTCACCGTTTAGAGAGCAAGTTTTCACAATCAACCGTCAATGTGTCATAAAACTCAGAATCTTCTACAGTAGGTAGGTACTACGCACACTGACATAAGACCGTGACGTACCACATCTGCGCCCGCGCTTACGTAACGCCCACGTGTTGGGACCGAGGTTGATGTACTGCGGCGCCTCTAAAATTATACCCGGCCTTACAACGAGATGAAAAGTGCGTCCAACTGTGCGTGGTGACGGTTTTGGGAGGCAACTTGACCTTTATTTGAGCAACCACGAAACGATAAAGACCGAAATGATTTATACAACATTAGTTTTAGTATATGCGAAACCTGAAACACGTGTGTAGTATTTTTATGTAAAGTTATAAGCTTGTACTGTTAGCTGGTTGTCCGCGCAAAAACGTGGTTGCCAGCGCGCGCTCCTCCAGCGTCGTCTTGAGCTCATTGATAATAATAATTTGGCAGTAGGTACCTAAATTATTGCGATAGGTACTTAATATCGCTCGGTGTCCAACTTGTAACTTTTTTTTTAAATATTTTTGGGACAAAACATAAATGGTTTAAAAATTATTGGAATCGATTCACTTACTTATTCTGAACGAAATATATTCAGGTTTCTCATATACTAAAAGTAATGTTATATACTTGACAGAATCTACAATTTTAAGACCTAAACACAACAAAATACGAATCCTACATTTAATTGTGCTCCACCCTAGCTTCACCAAATATGTCCATTATAGAAAAAGTGTGTTTTTGGACGATTTCTTATCGAGTTGTGGTGGTGATGCACTGCGCCAATTCTGACGCAACATAGTTAAGTATACAGAGTGGAAGGGACATCGACGCTAAAACGGTGACCACGTATTCAGAACATCATTTTGAGCCCCGTCACATAGAAATTTAGTCGTTTTTTTTAAAAACTGCTGTTTAGCTGTTTCCTACAAAACTGCAACTTACACGGTCAAAAATGTGAACAGCTGTTTTTTTTTATTTCGATGTGGTTCAGAATGATGTACTGAATACGTGGTCACCGTTTCAGCGTCGGTGTCCCTTCCACCTTGTATATTCGGATTTTGAGTCAACATTATTGAAAGTGCACCTTGCATTTATCCAAACAAAGCTTTTTCCAAATTGCAGTCTCCCAAAACACCCGCCGAACCTCTTCCCAGTATTGACTAGGGAGAAGACATGGCTGAACAAACTCGCCAACAAAGAACAAAACAACGTTTATTTCGACCTTTCCTTTAACTTTGAAGTAACAAAAACCTTCTATCCGATAATTGATAACATAAAATATGGCGGCAATTCCAGATACCAGCGATGAACAAAGGTTTAATTGAAAGCCGGTACGATTACACCGAATGTACTCAAAGTTAATCCACTAGGCATTGACGTAATTTTGGGTACAACAGCGTCAAACAAGTTTTAATTGAAACAGTAACGTACCTAAATAATACAAAACATAACATCACGCCTGTATCCTCAAGGGTTAGGCAGAGGTGTACCACCAAGTTCACTGACGGTCACTTTTCACCCTTATGCCCTAAGTGATAAGGTTGGCTTCCCTTTGAAAACTGGCACAGTCAGTATTTTATAGACAAATAATAAAATCACATTAAAGATATCTACCCCGGCTTACCTCTTACAAAAATAGACCCTTCGCTATTGGTACCTAGTATAGTAGCTAATAAATAGTACACCTACATTTCTCCAGTTACGTTAAGTCCCATGTAATAAAGGGCGATCCTGTAACAATATTTACTTAAAACTGTTGTAAACAGGAAGCCCGAAACACTATCACTGATACTGAAAACGCAATATTTACCATGTTTACTGATTGATTTGAGTTCCCCAAACTCAAATCAATCAGTAAACATGGTAAATATCCCGTTTCTAGTGTTAATGATAATGTTAGTGACCATGATAGTTAAAAATCTTATATTTACCATGTTTACTATTTGTTTTGAGTTCCCGATATTTCGGCACTGTTGCAAGCACCATGCGTTATTGCGGGTGGGTGTTTATGAGCAGACAAATCCGTCTTACTTGTTCGTCCTGTAGTAAACATATTAAATATCCCGTTTTCAGTGTTAATGATAGTGTTTGTGACCATGTCAGTTTAAAAACTAATATCAGGAAGGACGAATATAAATAGTTATATACAAGTACTGGTATTAACAAATTGCCACCATGACGCATCATCCTCGAAGTACCCCAGTGTTTGAAGGTCGTTTGTAGGAACGAGTAAAACGTAGTATGGAAGCCGTTAGGATTTTGTCACGTACGAATGCTATTAAGCGTTATTATGGTTATGAAATATTGTTGGAAGAGAACATAAAATAATAGGAAACCTCTTTTTACGATCTTCCTAAATTATTTTCCTGGTCGAAACTGGAAATGAAAAAAAAATTGTTTTTAGTATCGCTAGCAACAAATTTGAGACCATTAATGATTTCAAGTATATTAGAACTGCTCAAACTATTTGAGTTAATGCCCAAGTCGCCATTTGCTTTTTAAGCTAATTTCATAGCTTGGTATGGGCAATTGGGCATGTGATGCGGAGGAATGAGGAAAATATCGTGAGGAAAGTTTTGAGTATGAATGTAAATTGGGATAAGGCCTGGAGAATGATGATGATCACCATGCACCAGGATCAGATAATCTGTAAATAGGATCAATGGACACTTCCTACTTAAAAAGCATAAGACAGAAACACAATTTTAAAGACTCCTTTTTTAACCCCCAACGCAAAAAGAGGGGTGTTATAAGTTTGACCGCAGTGTGTGTATGTGTGTCTGTCTCTGGCACCGTAGCTCTTAAACGAGTGAACCGATTTTGATGCAGTTAGTTTTATTTTCTTGGCGATTTAGCTAGTTTCTTGGCGATGGTTCTTAGATACGTTTTATCAAAATCGGTGCAGCCATTTACTAGATATGGGGGATGAAAATGGTGATGAATAATCAAATACTTTCAAGTATACCCAAGTGGGGTATGAAATGAAAGGGCATGACGAGTATATTACAATCAGACATGTTTTATCAAAACCGGCTCAGCTATTTTGTTGACTTTTCAAATGTTTTTACGCTTTTCTTTGTTGCGATGGGTGTTTTTTAATTTCACGCTAACGCATTAGGAATTTCCTGTAACTACACTACTAACAAGTAGTGTTTGTGATAAATAAATAAATTTTTAAATTTCATTTTTATTATTTGCCGCTATATTTTCAGGCAACGAAGACCCACAGATATAATACACAAAATAATCTTATAGGTAAGTGCAATAATAAACTAGTACATATATGAAAAACAAATACACAAAAAGAATAACCTCTGTCCACTTTCCCGCTTTCTTAGTCCCTTTGTCCAGCAAAGTAATGCGAAAACTGAATTGACCGATATGGAATACGATCACCTTGTTTGCATACACAGTCAGTACTCCTATATCAAAGTGCACTGAAGTTATGTCATGAAGAAGATGACGTAAGTTTCCATATGGTGTTTATGCAACGAACGGCTTCCTACTTCCATCGGCTCATGTATAAATTCGAAAGTAACTTTTGTCTGCCTTTCGATGTTTGGCACACAGATAGTCCATAACCTAGGTTAAGACAGGATGTTTTTTATCCCAGCACGCGTAGAAACTGGTTTTGTCGACGGAAGAATCGACAAATCACAGATTTCTTTTGTTGATCTGTCATTTTGTCGATTCTTCCGTCGACTAAAGCCGTTTCTGTGAAAAACAAAACGCGTGCAGTAGTACCTACTTCCCCGTGGGATGATTTCCGACCCAACTGCGGGTATAAGTCAGCTGGCTCATGATACGAGTTTAATGCTCTGTCTCTGACAATGATTTCGTTCACCTTTAAAAACGTGTTTGCGACACAGTGATGTCTTGTCGCTGTTAAAAATATACTGCTAGACCACTTCCTGTTTTTGTCTTGAAATATATCAAAGTTTGGTTGCCAAGTAACCACGCTGGGACCGCGTGATGGATTACTGAAGATGCTAATATTCTCAATTCGCAATTTTCTCAGATAGAGGGTATGCCTCCTTAGCAAAGCAAGGTAGCGCCACAGAGTCTGGATTTGTGGCAGGTTGATGGCAAAAGGCTCGCCCCCTAACGCGCCTCATAACTAACGAAATGTGGGTGTACTATTAGGTACACCACTGCCTAACACTCGATAACAGGCGTGATGTTATGTTATTAAACCTTTATGCTCAAATAAAAGTAACCATACAAACGCGAAATTAATGCCAAGAGCACTTTCCACACATTTCACCGTTCATTCTTTCCACCCTGTATTTTAGTCCTTGATGCCGAGTCAAAATTTTCATTATTACTGCTAACATCAATAATGAAGCCATTTACAAAAACATTCCAGAAATTCAAACTCATTCATTGTTGCTATGCTCATGTTATCAGGAAGGAAGTTTTATAAGCGATAAACACATAAAACCGCTGTCAAAAACAAGTATATTTTAGGTACATTTTACTCGTATATAATTATTTTTAATCAACAACATCATTATTTTACTGAACTACTGTTAATTTAATTAAATACGTCCCATTCCTATCTATGAAACGAATGCAAAATTATAAACTACCGGTGAACTATTAATTTATCATTTCCTTTATTTATTTCTCACATAAAAGTAACATTTTTAATAAGAAATGTACACACGTCGGCACATGAAGCTGTACATTTCCAGTATAACTTGACCTCCTATACAATGAGAGATCCGCCTAAACCTAAACTGGTTTTGTATAGCTTGATTGGCCGTCCCGCGTATATTAAAAATACAAAAAATGTAGTAGCCCACCAACATAAGGAACAGGGTTCAAGCTACCGATGGCTCTTAAAAGAGGAACCTCCTAACAATACGAGCAATTAATTTAATTTTAATATTATTGATCCTCTGAGCATTGCCAGATTTTATACAAAAGACTAAATCGAACCGGTACGGACAAATTTCAGATCGGCAGACAACGGACACCGACAGATACTTCAGTAAGTATTTGATGTCCGGAACCGCGTTCGCTTACTGTTTGCTGGTTTCAACGATCCTTAAGTCATACTAATGCAAGTTGGTACCTCAATGTAAAATCTAGAATCGATTGAGAATCCTCCAATATCTAACCGGTTCATTTTGAACTAACCTGTTAGTGTCCATTTGTATTTTTGCATCGCTATCGAACGTAACGATAGTAATAATAATAATATTATTAGTATTATTTTTAAATGTTTTTTTATATGTTTTTTTTTTAAGAAATGTTTAAAAATATTTAAAATAAGGATAAAGATGAATAAAGAAAATAATAATAATAATATTCCACAACTATCACACAACGCCGTCTAGTCTCAAGCTAAGCAGAGCTTGTGTTATGAGTACTAGACAACTGATAAACATACTTATATATTTCTAAATAAATACATATATAGATAAATTACACCCAGACACAGAACAAATGATCATGCTCATCACACAAACATTTGTCCTGGGTGGGAATCGAACCGACGACCTCCGGCATAGCAGTCAGAGTCACTGACCACTAGACCAACAGGCCAGTCAAGTCAAGTCAGTAGTGTCAACGTTCTCATTATTGTTTTGTCCTTTGCGCTAAAACTTTACCAGAATGCTAGTCATTGAAATAGTAGCTAAGGTTATCTAAAACATAAGCTAAGTGCATAAACATAAGGTACAAGTTCTTTCAAAGCGTTAAAGAAAAATGTGGCGGGAAAAACATCGTGTACTAGAAAGCAATTGATAGTTGCGGTCCAATTTGCAAAATGGGACTCTGCTCATGGGTGAAAGAGACAGGTAACACGATAAGGAAAAGGTAAGAGAGGTGCGTTTAGCCTTCATTTATGGGTGCTTTTTAACCAAAAATTTGAAACTTGTCCAATGAGTAGATTATGGTTCAGTCTCACAGAGGGAAGACCTGTGTCCTAGCAGTGGGAACATTTTGTGCTAAGAAGACACTAACAGAAGACAAATAAACGATAGGAAAATCGCGCAAAGGTCCCCTAAACATTACTTTATACATTTTCCGCAAAAACCGCGCCGGTTGCGTAGTACTACGCATCTGACCTTTTTGAAGGACACCACCAACAAGGTCAAGGTCACCTTCACACAGTCCACAGCCCCTGGGAATATTCTGTACTGTGAGAAAAATATCAAAGGCTTAAGCTGGGTGTAAAAACTTTTTCTACTTCAATTGCTTGCTCACAAAAACCAGATAACCTTGGTCGTAAGTTGATAGCACATTTGTAAGTAAACATGCCTTAGTAAAATAATAGCATATGCCCGCGGCTTCGTTTGCGTGGCTGTCGGAAAATATCCTACTGGATAATACGTAGAAATAGGTCAGGTTTTATCATGGTAATATCAAGTCCTATAACCTAGTTCACGGTCAGCGTCAGCATCATCATTCTCGTCCCACATTTTTTGGAGTCGGTTTAGCAGTTCTTCTACTTTCATCTTCCATACTTGCCTATTACTCGTCATCTCTCTTCTAGCCACATCATCCTTTACACAGGTCTACCCGCGTGTTAAATTTTATCGAAATCAGTTCAGCCATCAGGCGTAAAAAGGTAGCGGACAGATCGAGAGAACTTCGCATTTTTTATCGTATTAGTATAAATGTGTTAACTTGTTTGTCGTACTATGTTATGTGGCTTCAAAAGGACACATGTTTTTAATGGCATTTTCCGTTAGATAGAAACATCTGTTATGTTTATGCCTTGACTTGTTTTCATTATTATAAATATGGTTTGATGAAGAGTAAGCTGTCTTATTCTTGAACATCAGCATCTGTCTTATATTGCCAAAGTATTGGCGGGACGAGCTAAGAAAATATAGCATCAACTGAACAATAATTACGCTCAAGTCTGCAATTTGACAATCATAAGAGCTGAAATACCTAATCAACAGTAGGATGAGACAGCTTCAAAATCATGTCAATGTTATGGGATAGTCAACTTTTGGAATTAGGCTTACTAAAAGCATACATAAATGAATTAGCAATCGCTTTCAACGATTTCCAACAGGACCTATCATAAGTTTTTCCACAGCTTAGCAATCTGTATATCCGAGCATGAATGAGATAGCTACAAGAGTAGAGGAAGACCAAAGAAACGATGGATGGACTGTGTGAAGGATGATATGGTTAGAAAGGAGGTGACTGCTGAGACGACGAGTAATAGAGAAGTATGGATGAAGAAGACGGTCAGGAGAATGATCATAGCTTAGCAATCTGATAGAAGATCCTCTCTGTTTAGATCCTCGCGTCGTTTGTTTATAATCTAACAAAAACAATACACGGTTGAATGTTCTAACACCTCGACATCATTAAATAACTCTTGAGTCCTAATATAACGTTAAAGTACCGATAGTAGCACTCCACTACTTTGTATTCAAGAGGCACTCGACACCCTATTCGAGTAACTCGATATGTGAGTATAGCTGACATAAATTGTGATATAATATGAACGTTTTGTAAACAGACATTCGACATAACACTAAGGCCTACCCGACTCTGTAATCTTCAAAGGATTGACGGCTACAGAACGATGTTTTTAAGACGTTTAGCGTTTACCTATTAAATCAATTTGTGGTGAAAGTTCGCCTAAGCTAAGTCTCAATAGATTTTATTTTAACAAACCCATATTCGTGTCCTTAATCTTCGGCGAAAGACGGGTCTATATCTCCTCAAAGCATCACCACAACGATCCAGCCCTGAGCTGAACTTGCAAAGTTAGACTGGTTTTTTAAGAACCACCTCGAGTTAATAATCTATCGTTTGGACTGTCGTAAGAGGCTATTAATTAATAGCAAATAACAACGACTTGACTACACATACTGTCGACATAGCAAACATTGACCAAACAGCCAACATTGGCCAAACTTCTAACACCAACCAACCCAAAACAAAGTATGTACTTATAATTGAATAAGTACTTAATCAGACAACAAAGCAAGCCCATGGTGCCAACACTCTATAGAGGAAACCTCTCAAGGTCACACAAACACCCATACAGCATACGCGCACACACACAGATAGAGACACAATACAGGGCGTTTTCCTGCGCATTGCCCTCGTGCCTCGGACGTGCGCCGACGCAGAACTGGGTCACAAAACTTGAGATAACTGTGGCAATTAGCACGGCTGCTGTTCTATTTAAGTCTAACTGTTTATTTGTACGTTTATGTGTTGCTTTTCATTCAATTTGTGATTTTGAAATAGAATTTTAGTGATACAAAAAATAACGTGTGTGCTAAAAAGGGTTTGGAATGTCCTTTCTGCAATTAGGCTTGAACCATCAGAATTTTCGCTTGTTACTAGGTATAAAAACTGAATTGAGGGTGTCCGCTCTTCAGCAGTTGAATGCTGAAGAGGGCTAATAATTACATAAGTCTTGAAGGTCACCATTATTGAATGAATTGACTGATTATTTTACCACTTACAGTAATTGTAGTTTCTTGTAATATTGTAGCGCTAGCATTGAAGTTTTCCGAAGTTCAACAGTCAAGGCCAGTGGTTGATAAAGAAAAAAATGTAAACTAACATTTCTGGTCCTTTTGCAAACTATCAAACAGGTCTTGTGGAAAACCACGAATCGGGGTTTGGCATGTTTTTGTAGGGCAATGTAAACAGGCGGATAAAATAAGGTTTATGAGTCACTAGTGCAGCAATTTACATTTACTTAAAACAAATGAGTACTAATAGACATTTCATCAATGGAAAACTAATAAGAACCATCACCGAGATCAGCTCTACCGAGACATGTATTTGGTCTTTTCAGCATCTGCTGACACTCTTCCAGGGTTTTTTGCATCTAATCAAATCTCATCAAAATATTCAATTTTCACTAGATTCTAGTAACAAAGTAACTGTAAATTCGGAGGGCCCATCCCAATGCCCTTTTTATTTTCCACACTTTGAAGTCATAAAAGCTACCTCAATAAATTGTACCGTGAGCAGTCCAGAATGTGACCCACATTGGCAATTAACCTACATATCGTTGATGTATTGTTTGTAAACAATGACATCGGTGTCACTATAGCCATTCGATATTGGCTCTTTGGAAATTACTTGTTTATGGCTTAGTTTTATGACTATCTAACAAATCTACTTATGGAGGAAGCGTCAAGCTAGCCCGCGAAATTGAATGAAAAAAAAAACAAAAAAAAAAAAATGTTTGTGGTATACAAACATTGTTTTTTTTCACTGGCCCTTCCACTTTAATAAAAATCTTACATTCAGAGACAGATGATACACAGCCAAAACTACTCGGTCTAGAAGCATTAAAGAGGTTGGAAGATTTTTGTACGAGGCGTGGCCTGTATAACTTCCGCCATTTTAATTTATTTTCAAAATGGCCACTACTTTGAAAATAAATTAAAATGGCCGCATAGCAAATACTCTTATGACGTCAAACCTTTGTTTACTTGTCTTTTTATCAAGAAAATTATCGATTGCTTCAAAAACTTCTGGTAGATAAAGAAAATAGTTGTAAAAACAAGAGATAGCCAGGTTATATCCTTATCTAAACATTCGTGGATTACTTTCATTTATTGTGTTATAAAACTTATAAATTTTACAATAAAATGGCAGATTACAGAAAATTTCTTGGGTTTTGGTGCTGATGCCTGCCTAGATGTAATAGAATTTTACGTTTCTAAACTTTTTAAAAGCAGCTTACATGTAATTTGGATGGATACATGTTATGAAGAGGGATGAAACGCTTGTGACTAAAGAGTGATGGATGGAGAAGGAGAGGAAAGCCAAAGAAAAGATGGATGGATTGTGTGAGGCCATGTCGTCAGACAGGGGAGAATGGAACAAGAAAACGTGTTGCGCCGACCTCAAATAGAATGGGACAAGGGCAGGAACATGATGATACTCAAAAGTAGAACCATCAAAGACAAAAACCGATTTTACATAGGAGAAGTTATTGAATTAGTTGGACTAAATTCGGAAGGGCCTGAAGAACAATACGACACGGTTACACGAATGCGTGTCGGATGTATAACGACGCAAGCGCACGCCACAGTCGACACATGTCGGCTACGCAGCCAGTCGGTCGTCGGCTGGCTAGCTTACAGATGTCGGCTATTTTCCCGACGGATATCAGGTGCTCACGAAAAGGATCGGAAAGTCAAGCATGAGATCGATCGAGATGGAGAGTCCCCGCTGGACGCTAAACTAAAGTGCCAACAGAGTCTCCAGCTAGAACCTAGGCTAGAAATAAGAAGTCTAAAACCACAGATGGTTTTGCAGCACGTCAATCTGTAATGCCCTTTTGTCAATTTCCCACTGACGACAACACAACTTGTCATACACAAAACAGAAACCGATGATTATGATCACCAATATTTTATGTCTTTTGGAGTTCACATTTGAACAACCCCCAACTTACAGTGCATAAATTAAGTGCAAGGTATCTTCATCTGCCTAGGCTTTTCCCAACTATGTTGGTGTCGGCTTCCAATCTAACCGAATGCAGCTGAATGCAAGTATTTTACATGGAGCGACTGCCGATCTGACCTCCACAACCCGAACTGGGTAATACGATACCATCAGACTTTTGGCCCACTGACTACGGGACTACCTGTAACGACTGTCAAAGATCTACAATTTTTTTTTTTTTTTTTTTAAAAAAAACCTTGCTCCACACTAGGATTTTCTCCTGTATCGTGGGTGCGTTTACAAACATTTAAACTCACATACACAAACAGCCGGGAATTGAGCCACGGACCAATCTAGGCAAGCACGGCTTAACCTAAAGATCGACCAGACCTGGCTGCTATTATTTAGCCACGAGCTTCCCAAATTAGGTACAAGTGCATTAATAATCAGAACAGTAAATCGTTATTATGATTCATATAACACGTGCCAATATGTTACATAGGTAGATACATAACGGACTCTTCTCTACAATACATTCGTATATACATAATAAACTCTTTGATAATGAAGACCTGAACAGACATGTTGCAGTCTGATGGGTGTTAGACTTGGATAAAGGTTTAATTATCTTCTTTTCTATTATCTATTATATTTCTTGCATTCTTATCAGACTGGTGAAGCCCAATAAGAAGGTGGAGTTTGTATCGCAAGTATTTTAGTACGGAAATACAAGACTAAAATAACGATGAAAGGCAATATTACACGGTTCAAGCAAATTGGTTGAAAGACTCAAACTGCAATTTAAAAAAAAAAAAAAAAAATATTCAAAATAACTTACTTGTTCGCTGGATCAAAATAATGGAAGTCATTTTTATTTTTTATTTTTTGCAAAAGTAAAACGAGAGATAACGCCTTAATTGCGTTACACACCTCTCAATTTCAATGCAATTCAAAAAATATTAATTACGTTATTTATGAACTAGAAGAATGTTCTTCAAAATGTTTTTGATTGAGACAAAAAAGTGCGTTCCACGGTTAATTTTAACTCGGTATGTCTCCACAGTCTCACAAACGTTACTATATTGTTTTGTTGCAATCTAAATGTCATGATCGTGTTATCTACCTTATCGATTCAAAAACACCTGCCTACCTACCTACCTAACCAATACAGTCACATTTTTGCGCAGTAAACAGTTAAGGAAAAAAGGGGCCATCCTTTAATCACATGAGGTTTTTTGGGCTACTTTTATACCCCCCCCCTCCAAATTTGTGATACGTCGTGAGGTTTTAGGCTACCCCTCCTTCCCCCTATAAGCATCGCGTGTATTTTTAATTATTGAAAAAATCAGATAGTTTTTAAATCTGTTTTAATTAAAAATAAAATATTGTTTTTAGGCACAAACCCGCTTTTTGGTAAGAAATATTGTACACGACTCACATTAATTTCCTTTTTAATCCCTCGAAAAAATACACGTGATTTTCACATTATCCCTATCCCCCTCAATCGTGATGTTTTTATGACCGCCTCCCCCTTGTTCAACCCCACGTGATTAAAAGATGACCCCTAAGGAAAAAACAAATGAAAGCCGCGGTAAGTAAACATGACCGTGACATCGGGCTCAAACGAAACACGTTTTCCATTTAAATTGAATTAATTAAGATAATGTTTATGTATGACTAACTGTTTCAACTGATCATTGATATCATGTGTTTATATTTATGCTAGATTCGTTACGTAGGATGAGATGAGGAGCATCATCAATCATGATATGCTAACTAGCTGTAACGCGTTCAGAGTGATGAAATGTTTTATTGAATGTAAAACATAGTAATACATTTTGATTTATACAGGGTGTAAACGGACCCTTCACGAAGCCGTCAATCAAGCATTATGTAAATCAAACAAACTTACTTATCGCAAAAATTATTGCTGGGACACGAATTTTTTTTAGGGTGAAAAATCACGTTTTACGGTAGGACTCCGTGTAACGCACTCAAAACATTGTGCTGCTGGTTGGATTGAATAGTACGGGGGTCGTGGAGGTCTTAAAAGTAATAATCTTACATAAAAACATGTATTTAAAAAACAATTGTGAAAAAGTTGGAACTTTGAGACCCAATATCTCCGTAACTAGAAGGTTTCCAGGTAAGATCTCACAACAATTTGGAAAAGGTTAGCTAGATGAATGTTATAATTAGATATCTACCTACCATAAAATACGCTTTTTCATTTTCACGTTGTACAAATTGTATGTGTAGCAAGATTAGATAATTCTAGCTATGCAGTCAGAAATAACCTTTGTACCGATGAGTCATACCCAAATTATGTACATAGGTTAGGTTTTACATTGGCACTAGTTCATAATTGGAGGGTTCTTGGAACTTTGTACCCAGGTATTATGATCGCAATGACGGGGAGTACAAGTGCCTTTCGGCTTCGTTAAAGGTCTTGGTACACCCTTTATAGATTCGGTGATAGAAATAAGTAATGATGTACAAGAGGAAGTCTGAATGTGGCGCCTGTGGCTGAAAAGTTGAGTGGTGGTTACGATATGGGCATGTTATACAGAATAAGAGATTCCTTTCCTTTATCAGCGGTCAGTTTTATACCGCCCATGGGCCTCTGACTTGGCTTTACATGCCGTCAAGACATATCTCTCAGCCATGCTGGTTTCCTCACGATGTTTTCCTTCAACGAAGCAAGGATAACTTCACAATACACACATGAATCCGAAAAATCAGAGGTCTCGAGACTAATGACTAAGCAGTCCGCTGGTCACACCACTAGGCTATCACTGCTATAAAAGATGAGAAAGACCTAAAAACGATGTACGGAGTGTGTGACAGTTGATATAGCTAGAAAAGTGGTGAATGCTGTGATGACGATTCGAAAATAAGTTTGGAAGAAGAAAAAATGCTACGCCGGTGGGCATAGCATTTTTTCTGCTGCTACGCCCACCCTAAATTGGTGGGCAGGCGAATGATGATAGGTTCGATGATGGAAATTATTGATTCGCATATTTTTTTTTTATATTTCTAGTATTTTACTACCTAATTATCCTCATTAACACTATCAAAACTCCATATCATCGATATTGCATTCAAAATTAATGACCACCGTACAAAGTTAGACTTGTTTTTAATTGTAATTAAAAGCGATATCGATAACTGTATCAGCAAACACGTGTAGGCATATTATTTACTGCAGTTGGTTATTCGCAGAACATGTTTATTTTAAAATAAAGGGACTTTTCCTGTTAGTGATATAATTTATAGTTAGAAAACAATCGTTTAGAAAATACATTTATGTATTTAGCAACGACAAAGGGACCCCCCGCACTATGCGGCTACGAACGCGACTTGTCGCATGGCCGGACGCTGTTTAGAACAAAACTGGTCGGACGCCCGGTCGTGCAACCTGCACGCGTAGCGTGACCACAGTAGAAGCGGGTTTAAAAAATCATCAATTTAAAAAATCGACAAAATTACAGATCAACAAAAGAATCTGTAATTTTGTCGATTCTTCCGTCGACAAAACCCGTGTCTACGGTGGTCATGTTACGCGTGCAGGTTTACAGCCAGTGATTACATACGGGACCGAAACGTGGTCGCACACAATGGGCCTTATTAGAAGGCTTAAAGTCACCCAAAGGGCAATGGAGAGGGCTATGCTCGGAGTTTCCTTGCGTGATCAAATCAGAAATGAGGACATCCGCAAGAGAACCAAGGTAACCGACGTAGCCCGAAGAATAGCCAAACTTAAGTGGCAGTGGGCAGGGCACATTGCTCGCAGAACGGATGGCCGATGGGGCCAAAAAGTTCTGGAGTGGCGACCGCGAACCGGAAGACGCTGCGTTGGAAGGCCTCTCACTAGGTGGACCGATGACCTGGTGAAGGTTGCAGGAATCTGCTGGATGCGAGTCTGATGGTGAGAGTCGCACGGGACCGGTCAATGTGGCGACACTTGGGGGAGGCCTATGTCCAGCAGTGGACGTCTTTCGGCTGAAATGATGATGATGATTTGCAGGTGTAGACAAATTGTGAGTTATGTTATCACGTTGGCAAAATTCTGGGCGTGCTACTCGTAAAAATCGTGAGATCATGTAGTGAGTAATTTCCAAGGTGATAAAAAGTTTTCGTAAGATTGTGATTTATGCCTACAAATCAAAAAGTCACTAAGATCAAAAGTTTCTAAACATTTTGTAAAATCATCACTCAGTAAAATCATATATTTCTTACTAGGTAACCGTGACAGTTGAAAATATGAAAAAGCTGTTTAAAGAAATATCTTAAAAGCAGACTATTTCGATTAGTTGAACCTAGATAGCATCTTTATTAAATAATTTGCGTAAAAAGTGGTTATTATAAGTCAATATAAGCTGGGCTTGGGCATAGCTGGAGCTGGTCATTCGCAGAGAAATGAATTCCCATATGAATACCACCACTCATGAAGGCTCTGTAAATGCTGCTTGAAGACTAGCATGTTACAAAGCTCCGTCCTTTTCACAATTTATTTGACGTCAACGCAGTTTGCATCCTTCTTCCATCACGCTGGCATGACCACCGTAGATGCGGATTTTGTCGACGGAATGAATCGACATAATGACAGATCAACAAAAGAAATCTGTCATTTTGTGTGCATGCTGTACGTTCCTAGTCGTCAACTGTTTCTAACACACAACACCGAACGTAACAAAAATCGTTCAGAAACAAGATACTTCGACCATCATATCAGTGCAGGCGGTAAAACAGAGAACTAAAATAAATGTAAGAAGATTGAAACATTCTTGCATTTTTTCTTGACAAGCAGCGCCACCTTGAACTGCACATTAAAACTGGTCGTATCCAACCATTACATAACAGTTTCATAAATATTGACGAACGGCCTAATGCTAACATTGCCGGCGGGTGTACAGGCAGGCAGTCGCCTTGAATTCCTATCATTTGTCAACAAAGTGATTGTTTACGTCACATCTGTGTTGATAGTTCGCTAATCGCTTTTAGACAAAATGTAAATTGTACATTTTTAACATAAACAGAGTATGCCACAACTGGGACTAAGGTTTTCTCTCTCGGTTAGGAGTGGGCCCATTATCCCGACGCGTGTCCAGTATGTCTTTCTGCTGTCAATTTGAGAAATGAGTGACTGAAATCATTGCGGCAGAACTAGGTTATAAATATGTCGTATCCGGTCATTAGTATAGACCTAAAATGAGTCGCAAGTGGTGATATCACGCGACCTGTTTACCAGTCTACCCACACCACAGCGTGCTTCTACAGAGCCCTGATGTTTACAGCTCGAGGCGAGGAGGACAGTCAATGTGTGATCGCGGTGGAGTTGAGACGTCTTGGAACTATCCCTGATTCATTGTGCCCCGTGTTATTGTGTTAAATTATAATTTCAAGTACTTTGTTAGTTTAATAGAAACAGTGTATCGCACCCAGTGTATTTTTATTGCACTAAACCCATCTTCTGTCCACATGATGTGCGAGCCTAACGGAATAAATCCTGCCATATCCGACAAATATAACTAAATAAGGATCATTTATTTAAAGAACTAGCTGTAATACAATTCGTTTCTTCACTAAAACATCGGTCCCGAATTCCACATGTGAGCAATATTTGGGACCCACATTTCATGGCCGTTTCTTTCATTTTGCACAGCTCAAAAGTCACGTAAGTACTTCAAGTAATTTGTTTTCGTGAAAGACATTCTTTTAAGTAAAATACGGTATTTCAAATAAGAAGCAATATCAAAAATGTCCCTTTAATTCGACATAACAAAACCTTCCTCTTATCAGGAAAACTGCAATGACTAACTACCACAGAATGTCAATTCTTTTTCTCAAATCGATGACTCAGATTTTGTCCAACCAGAACGTAGCAACCTGGACAGCTCTGCCGTTTGCCTGAATCCTGAAGACCTGCCCCCGTAGCATGACCACCGAAGACAAGACTAAGATAGTGCAAAGAAATCTGTCATTGTCTCGACACTATCTGTCATTTTGTCGATTCTTCCGTCAAAGAAATCCTTGTCTACGGTAGTCATCCTACGGGGGCTGGAGGGTGCAATTAGTTGCGAACGACTAGCCGGAGAGAAGGAAGACATAACCTGTATTGGGGCTCCACACTCGCATTGTTTCCGAGATGAGTCGATTTTACTCCATCTAGCCAAATTTCATCGGCAGCGGTCAACTTGAGCACGCAGGATATCAATAAAAAAAAACGTGGATATTTCATTTTTTCCACAAATATGCTTTGACGTAAGACGCGAGTACTACACACATCTGACTTCTTTGAATATTCAATCATACATTTACAAAAGAGCCATGTACAACATCTAAGACACATTGAACGGTGGAGTTGGCTCCAAATATTTCTACATTCTCCGACACTGCAGGCGATTTGGCAAGCTCCCACAGAGATCCGAAACTTGGCAGAAAAATACAAGCATTTGTGTGACGAATATACAAGTATTTTGTTCGACTATAAAATTAATTTATGTTTCCGAACATGGCTTTCTTACACATTTCTTCAATCAGCTACATCGGGTGGAGTCTCATTTAATACAACGCTACGACTTCAATAACCTAGGTCATTCACGTGCTGTTCTGGAGCTCGTGGCTAAATAATAACAGCCGCTCGGATCGAGCTTCAGGTTAAGCCGCCCTTGGCTTAGTTGGTCTGTGGATGAGTGACCGCCCATTACATACCGAGTTTCCTCCGTGCCTCGGAAAGTATGTTAAGCCTACCTAGACCTATGACAGTCGTTTCCGAAAGCCTGACGACCAGTCTTACCAAGGGATTTTATTAGATTAAGAGGTCAGATAGGCAGTCGCTCCATATGAAACACTGGTATTCAGCTGCATTCGGATAGACTGGAAACCGATCCAACACAGTTGGGAAAGGCTAGGCAGAAGATTCACGTGCCTATGCTGCTTTAGTACCATATGAATGAAGTTCGAGAGTTTTACTTCTTATGACTTCGCCTATCCCGCCTACATTTGTATTGTGTTGTGCATCCGAGTGCGGTCGGATTATGGGTTGCACAATACGAGTTGCGTCCAAGTGGGTATCCGAGTCCACTCGGTCCGAGCATACTCTGATCGTGTCAACGCGGCTTTATCCCAATTAATTAGACATCTTGTCTTTTTCATACTTCTTTCTTTATTACTCGTCATCCCATCAGTCACCAGCTATCTAGCCAAGCCATATCAAATAAAACACAGTCCATCCATTGTTTCTCTTTTGTAACATTATTTCAATTGAATTGGAATGTAATTATGTTTACAGGTGTTTGTAATTACAGAATCAAACACAGCACCTGTTCAGCAGGCGTTGCCAAAACTAAATTGAACGAGTTGAAACCGTGACCTTTATTCTTAACCAGCTCTGCCCCGCGACCTGTGTCCGCATGAGATGATTATAAAAAGATTACTCCCTATTTAAATCGAATTTTGTTAATAATTTCAAAGGTTTTAATTTTTTGCACGGATCTCTTTTTTGTTGTAGTCTAAATTACTTCTTATAACATCAGCTGTATGCCAGTAAAGTTTCGTAAAAATCGGTCCAGCCGTTTCGGAGATTAGCCGGAACAAACAGAAAGACGACATTTAAAAAAAAATGTGTTTTTCTATAAGTGCCGTATATACACTACTTTCATATGCATTCAGTAAAAAGTCGTTATTTTGAAATTACAAACAGACACTTCAATTTTAGAAGACATCATGATTAGAGGACATAGGAACGCAAGCATCTTCCACAGCAGAATCAACGTCAATAAATCATATCTCTAAATATATTTCTAGAACTTTATATTACAATATGGGTATGATTATTAATATTAGTAATAATTTTGTTATTGGTGTTCTTAATATTATAATCAGAGGAGATTGTAAAGGTCAGGCGACAGTCTTTTTGTCATGTTTTATGGCCCGTAGGTACTACAAATTACTGGAAAAAAGAAACAGAAAGCTAAAATCATAACCCTCCCTGTTGGTTTTAGTCGAGCAAAAAAAATGCCGTTCTGGTTTCAATTCTGTGCCTTCCAATCAAATTTTTGGTTGAACTGACTAACATTGCCATAGGCGTTACTTACATAATATACATATAGTTATATTACCTATGATCTAACTCTATTCAAGAACCGGTAATATCTTTACGAGAGTATCAACTGATGGCCCCATTTGATATAATAGAATATAATGGCGTCTAAGCCCAGTATTCATTACAAGTATTATTCAATATTAAGTACCATTGCCATCGTCATTGTCGTAATCAAACAAAACAATTGCTGGCCCCAAACTCGGAACAGTAATGTATCAAACGACCAGCATAATATCTTGAGAGGCGTCAAAATACGGTATAGTTGAATCCTAGTTATATTTTAAAAGCGAAAGTTTGTGATGGATGGATGGATGGATGTTTCACGCGAAAACTTCTGAACGGATTTGGATGAAATTTGGCACACAGATAGTTTATAACCTGGATTAACATATAGGATACTTTTTATCCCGGTTGTATGACACTGTGGGACAGTTACCGATCTTGCGGGCGAAGTAGCGGGCATAAGCTAGTTTACTATATAATCAGATTATAAAGTTCCCAATGCTGGGACCCAAGCTTCCTCTATGTAAGAGAAGCCATACCATCGTATTGACAGCAGTGGAAACAAATATTCTTATTTAGATAAAATATTCTAGATCTTCCTGAGACCTTAACAAGCAACACCACTACCTACTGCCATGGTTCAAAATATACTGGACACGTTAAACCCTCATCAAAGACACACGCTTCAACCAAAATAGAAGCGACACGTGCTTGTCTCTGCGCAAATGTCAGTACAATCATAGATAATGTGATCGTAGAGTTGAATTATTAATGGTTCGGTGTCTTCGGACCACGAAGGAAAGGAGTTATGGGCATCGCACGTGATTGGTTAACTAATGTTATTTTTTTTTGATGCTAGAGAATGAATTAGGGATAGACACACGGCTAGTAGTTTTGATATGGTCGACAAATGGATGCCTCTTTTTCATTCTAACGGTCTTTTTTTGGACTAATGCCAGGGACGGGTTGTGTACTTGTGCTTAGATGTGGTTTGGCGCAGTTCTGTAGGCTTGCGGTTGACCGCTATTACATAACTACGGGTCCATGATGCACGTTTGATCCGAGGCAACCTATTAGTTACTATAGCAATCCCGTTGAATTAGGCAGCACCATGTTTGTGTAATTTAATGCCTCTTACATTTGCTTTATTACCCGGCAAAAGTGCTATTGAAGTATATCCAAAACTTACTGAATTGCCTTTAAAGTACTAAAAAAATAAAAAAGTAAAATCTTGGTTAGTTTCACCGTTCCATGAAATGAATGATGATGAAGATAAGGATAATCAGAAGATAAGGAGACCAGCAATCGAGAATAATCCTTCGAAGTAGTCAAAAACAATGTACAGACTTAATAAAAAGCTTGAGCAGCTTCTCAGCTGCTGCATGTATTTTATGAAGAAAGTCTACAGACAGCATTCATACTAATATTTATAATCTAAACTGTCACAAAAAAACCATTTCTTTATTTCCACAAGCAATAATACAATCGCCAAATCTCTTCATAATTCATACACTCTAAATAAAAGACTGCATTCTTGGCTACGAGCCGGCTAGACAGAGGACACCACGTTGTGACGTCACTTAATCCACATATTGTGTTGTTCGAAGTGTCAAAGGTTAGGTCAGCAAAAGGTCACTGTTGTTATTTTAACTGCACCATATGCGTTGTGGGTGGAAGGGTAGTGGGTATGTATGATTGTCAGACGAGCGGAACCGCGTCATTGTCTATCAGCACTAAAGTTTGATAGGCTGAAATGAATTATTGACGTCACATTACCTAGTTTACCTTCTACCAATACGCAGCAATTGATTACCCTCCATAAAGTACAGGTGTGAGACACAATTCGGATTCTTGGCACTGATATGTCTGAGAGAGACGGCCGTGACTCCGCATGACTACCACCCTAGACATTGTGACTTCGTGACATACGTAACGTCAGACGTCATGGTAAATAGAATGATTAGCTTTTAGAGAAATACTCATAGGAAAGTTTTAGGGAATGCTGCGCCCGTAGCATGACCACCGTAGACAAGGATTTCTTTGACGGAAGAATCGATAAAATGACAGATTGTATCGACACAATGACAGATTTCTTTGCACTATCTGCCATTTTGTTGATTCTTCCGTCAAATAAATCCTTGTCTACGGTGGTCATGCTACGGGGGCTGGACCCAATTATATACCCTAGATAAGTGGTAATTCAGTGAAGCCGAAGTGTTGCTGATCGGTTTACATTTTCCACACCACTTGTACTATCGCGGCTAGGGAGTACGTTCCGGTACTTATTTTTTGTTTTTTGCGGGGACTGCTAATTATCTGCCAATTTTAAAGAACAGACTGATTTTGAATTTCTTGAAGCAGAAATGATTGTAAGTTCAGAACTTCTTTCAAAAGCCTCTATACATTTCTGAATAAAGACAAAAATTGCCAGCCCAAACTGCTGCTGATTTAGTGCAAAAAAGAGCACTAATTTTATGAATACTGTTAACACGAAACCTCCTTTCACATATTTTAATAAAAATAAACAATTATGCCAGCACAATTTTAACTTACATACATCCAATACAAAAGGACAATGTGCTATTTATATTCAAACAGATAGACAGCTAGACAGATTAAATTTACTTCGAACGTAACGGTACAGCGCAGTGTAACCTCTGACTGATATTTGTAAATACAGGGTGTAAACAGACACTTCACGAAGCCGTCAACGAAGTATTCTAGACAGCTAGACAAACTAAATTTACTTCAAACATAACAGCACAGCCCAGTGTAACCTCTGACTGATATTAGTAAATACAGGGTGTAAACAGCCACTTCACGAAGCCGTCAACCAAGCATTCTGTACATCAAACTAAGTAACTTTACGCAAATATAATTATTGCTGGGCGACTTTTTTTTTGAGGTGAAAAATCACGTTTTACGGTAGGTGTCGATGGAACGCACTCAAAACATTGTGCTGATGGATGGATTGAATAGTTCGGAGGTCGTGGAGGTGTTTAAAGTAAAAATCTTACATTAAAAACGTGTATTTAAAAAAAAGTTGTGAAAAAGTTGGAACTTTGGCCCTCAATATATCCGTAACTAGGAGTTCTCAAGTATGATCTAGAACAAAAAAAATGATCGCATTGACGGGGAGAACAAGTGCCTTTCGGCTTCGTTAAGGGTCTATATACACCCTTTATAAACGCGTAATAACTTCTAGATGTCCTACGGTAATTTAAAATAGAGATAGATGTGATATTTTCTGTTTGCAATAAACAATTCTTTATTAGAATGGCTCAGGCTTGAATGTAGAGGAATATAATACTTAATGACAGCACAAACACTTTGTCATACAAGCATTCATGAATAGCATAAGTGTGAGCAATTTTAGCGGACAAGAAGGCTGGTTGTCCTTTATTCGGATTAGCGCTTAGGTACGCCAAATTCGGCTAAAACAACCAAATAAAATCGTTTTTATATCTTTAATTACAGCGACAATGACAACCAAATGTCAATGTCAACAATTTTTTTTACCAATTTTTTTTTTTTTTTTTGTAAAAAGAACATAATTTCAACCATCATAATCTTCCTGCGGCGCAACACGATGTTTTCTTCCATTCTTCTCTGTCAACCAAACCGTATAATATTACCTTTCATTGAATTTTTAAATGTCTGCAAAGAAAAGACCATAGACTTCCACCCCGGCGATGCTTATTAACTCAAAACCTACACAATCATGTCCTACCACTGTCAAGAAAGACTAACAATTTCCGCGTTTTTATTACATATATACATATTTGATTTTTAATTTTAACTTCACTGTATTCACTGGATTTTTTTTAAACAAGTCATCAGTACCTCGCATTGCAAATGACTTGGTTAAATAAATATTGTAAATACACCTAGAACTTACTTGATAATTTATGTCCATGAATATGTAAATTGTTCACACTAGTATACACTTGAGCGGTAAATGTTAAGGCAAGTGTACATTGGTTAAGTAAGTAGTGAGTGGTAGTACTAAACAAAGCTGGTGCTGGTGCTGGTGGTTGGTGGGTGGTGGTCTAGCTGTGTAAAAAGCGGAAAAGTGCCGAAAAAGGATCGCGTGCGGACACAGTGAGTTTCGTGTGTCGGGAACAGAATCGAGTTGCGAGTGACAGTGGTAGCGGTACTGAGTGCAAAAAACGAACAAGAAAGAGGGTAGACCGATTTGTCTGCTCATAAACACCCACCCGCAATAACTTCAGTTTATCCGTGATCATGGTGCTTGCAATAGCGCCGAAATATCGGGAACCCAAAGAAAACAGTAAATATCCCGTTTCTAGTGTAAATAATAATATAGTACTAAACAACATCAGCATTGTCCTGCCCTGATCTAAATTTATATGGTCTCAGCAGGCACCTCCTTTCTAGCCATATCATCCTTCATACAGTCTACAGGCTTCCTATACTCTTATAGCCATCAACATAAACCCCAATATTTGAGAGGAAAACTCCAGACTCATTCACTGGCTGACATTATCAGGCCTAGCCCAAACGTTGGAAAGCTGAAATTTTTCCTTTTATTATTACTTATGAAATAACATAACATCACAGGGCGACGTAGGTGTATCTAATAGTACACCCACAGTCCGCCAAATAAGTTTAATTCCCATGTAATAGGGGGCGAGCTTATTGCCTTAAACCGAGCACATATAGAGACTCCGAGATCAGTTATAAGGATTTCGAAATTCCCACGGGATATCCCAGTATTCGCTCACAAAGTGCCTCGAACATAATTAAAACCCCACTTTAAATTGAAGTCACCCCCGGGTATTCAAAATATCATTGAAATATTTCCGGTTTTAAATCTCATGACAGTATACGAGTAGAGGGCTGGTTGGCTTTATTCGGGTCAACGAATCACTAGCATACGTGGGATTTGCAAGTAGGTTTACTGATCAGAAGTTTACATCATCATCTTGCCCTTGTCCCATGTTACATTCCTCACCATTCCATTTCTTGGTCTTCCTCTACCTCTCTATCATTTATGTGATCAGAGGTTTTATTAGGCTTTTAGTATCTAAGCGAAAAATACCTTGTCTTGTACTAATCTTCTACGACTAGACCAATAAAAGCTTGGTTTACAACATCGTTAGCGTTATTACATAATCAACTAGCTTAATCGCCCATTAACATTTGGCAAGAAATTCGCCCCATGGTACACTTCAACCAACTTATCTGTACAGGTGGGGAAAACACAGAACTAAAATAAATGTACCAAGTTTGACACATCGATGCAATTTTGCTTGACAAGCAGCGCCGCTTTGAACTGCACACTTAAAATGGTCATACTGTACCTAAACGCTTGCTGTGTCAATGCTGTTGCAAGACCTTGTAGTCATAGTTACCTAAAGCTTTAAAAGCGATTGGTGCTTGTCTACACCCCTACTCTCTTTGACAGCGCTGTGACATTTTTTTTATATCTTGCAGCACCATGCTGCAAATAGGGACCTTTTTAGGGGTTTTTGTCTTGTTTTCGTTTTATTGTTTTGTCTTGTGCGAGTTAAATTAATACTATTTCTTTGGCTTGGCGTCACTGTCAAGACCACTGTGATCTTTATCGGCGTTGCAATTGAAATTGAAAATATTTATTTCAGACCAAGAACACATTGATTGATACAAGTCCATATTATGTTATTAATTATTATTTTGGACATGCATGAGCGACCAATGCGTCAGGATTTGGCTGTCCACTCTCTCCGACACCACGCTCAGAGGCGTAAGGCTGTCGTTGAGTTGCACATTTGCAGAAGTCAGAGGTAAAAATTACAGTGAAAGAACTGTACGCCAGTGTAAATTGACCCTAATGGCATATCAAAGTTCAACCACGCCTCTGAATATTTGACAATGACATTAGTTTATGGCAACTTCATTTGACGTAGCGTGACTGTGAAAAAAGATAAAACCTTTCCCGTCTCTGATTAATTGTTGCTAAGCATCATCATCATTCTCTTGCTTTTATCAAAATTCAATTGGGGTCGGCGCAGCATGTCTTCTTCTTCCATACTTACACCCACAACACAACACAACACTCACAATCACCACAAAATACACACACAAACACAACACACATCAAACCAACTTTTTGAAAATTCATTTTTAAAATTAATTTGATTCGATTTATTATTTCTGGATAAAAAAAGCGATAAACTGAAATGTCCAACCACTGTTAATACAGCTCACAAATCTAGGAAGAGAACTGTGACCTGAAATACAGGCTCAGCCTAGCTCAGGCGCAGTTGCTCATATTATTTTTTTGTGCTTCATCTTAACTGCATTATTGTCCAATATGTTATATTTTTACTTCTCTATTACTCGTCATCTCATCAGACACGTCCTTTTTTGCCATCTCATCCTTTATGTGTCCACCCAGTCTTCCTCTACACTTATACCATCCACATTCATACTCAAAACTTTCCTCATTGCTCCGCATCGCATCTCCATACCACGACAACCGATTACCACACAACTTTTCAGTCACCGGCGCCACTTTCAGACTTTGCCTTATGCACTCATTTGTTTCATTCAATTGTTACTAAGCATGATGTCAGTATTTATAAAACAGATGTTGCTAGCCTGGTGGGTTAATAACCATAGTAAGCTTATAGCGACACCCACAGGAATACATGGCTCTACGTGACGGAACATCGCGCCTGTATTCCGCAATGGGGTCGGCAGACGTGTAAAATAGGAACCCTCCCTTTTCGCTAATTATGATTTGATCCACTGCCTAAATAAGAGAGATTAGACAACAGTAAAATAACATTTAAGCATTATTTTAGGAATGCTTAGTCTCAGGTTAAAGAGGGTCCCTATTGACATAAACCAGGCACAAATAAAGTCTCCCAGAAATAATCTAATAACAATATCCGACATGGGAATCAAACATCTGATGCTTAGCAGTTGTCCACTAGATCAGTGTTCCGCAAAGTGTGTGCCGCGGCACACTTGTGCACCGTGGTCATTAGGAAAAATAAGATTATCTCTCAAAGTTAAATAGACAGACGGAAGAAAATACATACTTACAACAACCGCAAGACTTTAATAATAAATATTGATAATTATTATGTAAAATTCATTTTTCATTTAAGGTGTACCTCCAAAATTTTCCGATTTCCTAGATATACGTCACGCCAGCACATTAAGCTACTACAATCTGTCAAATTTCTTTAATACATTTTCAACTATACCGCTAAAGCATTCGGTTCAAGGTTGATTGGGAAAATTTGACAGTTTCGGGTAGCTTGATGTGCTAGCTTGAGAACCTCGAACACAAAAAGTTTTTCGGGACACTGCACTAGACCACCGCAGCCACCGTAGCATGACCACCTTAGACAAGGATCTTTTGACGGAAGAATCGACAAAATGACAGATAGTGCAAAGAAATCTGTCATTGTGTCGACACAATCTGTCATTTTGTCGATTCTTCCGTAAAAGAAATCCTTGTCTAAATACGTTTCTACATAACCGTTTTGTTCAACGTGTTTTTAAATAGCTATCCAACTGGGTACTATGCGCCACTCGTGCGTGCCTTTGAGAGCAATTTATCTCCATCCGAGGGTTTCCACAAATGGAGACACACTGTTCCACCATTAAAAGATACGAGTGCAATATTTCTTCGACTTAGGCTGACTCCTGATTACGATTGAGTTGATGACTACATCAATCGTTCTCTGTACTACTTTTAGGGTGACATCATATGACGCTTGTAATCCCCGAAGGGTTAGGCAGAGGTGTATTTAATAGTGCACCCACATTTCGCCAGTTATGTTTAAGTCCTATGTAATAGGTGGCGAGCCTATTGCCATCAACCGGGCTCTTAGACTCATTGGCTGCTATTGTGAAATTCCTAATGGAAAAATCCAACATTATTTGGCCGACCCGGAAATCGATCCCAGGACCTCATGGTAAGCAGTCGCGAGTGCGATCACTATACCAACGAGGCAGTCACTAGGGTGAGTTTCACCATAATTCTTTATGGCAACAATTCTGCCAATGTCAGATGTTATCAAGACTCGTGTTAGTAATTCACCAATTCAATGTAATTGAACGCGATCAACACTAGATGTGTTCTATCTATGTGAGTCTATCTACGCGTTGTCGTTATCACTATTGAATATTGACAGGGACAACTCCCCTATCGATTTACTGATCGTGGATTGGTGACATTAAATCTTAGTACCCTTTTTTTAAGGATGAGAAATCATTAAATGACCCGCCCCCCCCCCCCCGCTCTGGGCGGAACGAAAGGGAGTGTCAGACTTGTACTGACTAAAACCCATCCATGTTCCTTCTTTGCCCTTTGTGTTCCAGGGCCGTGGTATCTCTTTCGAACAGTCCCGCAGCCTGGCAGGCATCGGCCCATGCGGACCCCTACGTGGTTGCTGACATCTCTTTGAGGCGCACTTAGATCTATGAATTATTTTTCTTAACAGGTTTTAGATGGAGTAATAAAAATATAAACAAAACACAATCGTCTCTTGGCAAGGGCAATTTAATTCCCCAGAAAAGCCACACGACCAAAACCAGAGTTGCAATCGTAAATTCGTAATAAACGGACTGTATTGACTTATATACACTCGACTATATAAACATTGACTTATGGACTTTACATTATGTAAAAAAAAGGAAGAAATAATTCAGTCATAGTACTTTTCCACTCGATTGTGAGATTATAAGAACATCAACAGATTATTATTTTGATAACGTCAATAAAAAATGATTTTTTTTTAGGTATCCGTCGAGATAAAAATCAACAGTAAATTTTTATTATCAAAATTGTTTTTATGCAGAGATAAGTTAGGTGACCGTTTTTTATTTGCCCTTCAAAATAATCAATGATAAAAACTGCTGACAAAGAAACTTCGTAAAACATGCGTCAACCTAAACAGTCAAGTTTTTATTTTAAAAAAAATTTATCATTTTTTTTTCTTTAAACTATGTCAAAATCACATAAACAAGAGAGAATTTAGTATAAAGTACTCACGGAGCGACATTCTTGAGTAATTTCGCTGTAATTCTGTGTACCGTTACTCCTCTGCCAAAATATGATGCCAAAAACAAGGCAACGGACTCCACTTTCCACAAATTATTCCTAAATTCACACTGGCCACTTAAAACACGAAAACACTTTAGTCGATTAAAAAAAAAATATAACACCAATCGACTAATCACACTAAAAAAAAAACACTTATAAAACTCCTTAGTTAAAAATAAAACAATTTCAAAAATGGAACACGTGCGCTCACAGCGCCAGGAAGACCAACACAAACAAAGCTTCGCGCGTGTTCTCGTTACTGAAGTAAATAAAATAATTATCAACTGAATATGATACCGCTTCGGAGACTCAACGCGTACTGCGCGCCAATACCAATGATTACCAATCGCAGTTCGCAAACAATGTTATCCAAATGTAAAACTCGTTGTGTATTTATTTATTCGATGTGTGTACAAACTTCTTTGTTCTTTTTTATATTTAGACCGTTGACTTTTGACACGGCGCGGCGGGAAAATGGTTCAACACGAAAAATATTTTATTTATTTATGGAACTTGTATAGTTTTAAATTTTTTAACAAAAGTTTAATCTTTAAACCTTGTGAGTCAAAGATAATTTTACATATTTTTATCGTTATACAAAATGTTATTCGAATAATTTTACATACTTTTATCTCTAGACAAAATGTTATTTGAAATTAAATTAGGTACGGTCTATACCTGTTTTTTTTTTTTAAAAGAATGAAACACTTTAATAATTAAACTTGTTTGTGTTCCTTCTTTTCAAACGGCAGAGATAAGACTGAAGAATTTTTAGGTTTTTTTTTAAAAATTCCGTCATTTACATACGTATCATACAATATCAATTTTATGAGTTTCTTTGGAATTCATTCGGGTACATTTTTGGCTACACTCCAACTATCTCTAGTTTACTTTACATTAAATATGTATTAGATGATCGTAACACCAAGTAGGTAATTAAAAATCCATATCATGATCAAATGTATTTAGGTACAAAGTTATTTTGTACCTGCTTCCACACTTTGAGCTAGCACCTGTATTACTGAATATTCAGGCTAGACTTATCCTAAAAGAAAACTATTCGGTAATTTTTTTTTATAAATCAATTTTCAGCTTCCCGTGACCCAAGGGCTGGCTTTTACCTTGGCCAGAGGCTAAGTGTTGCCAAACAATGTGGCAACGCCGCCAGTCTCTTGGACACATTACCAGCTGACAGCGTTGAGGAGGTGTTTTTCGATGCCCTTTTATAGTTTGTTGTTAGTTTATTTAATAGTTTTTAATTAATAATAAATAAAATTGAATTTTCAGTTACTAGTTCAATTTTCAGTTTTTCTTTTTTTTTTTGTTCCTCTTTTTTCCAACTATAGCTCTTTCATTGCTACGCAGACGATTAGTGAGGAAAGTTAACTAAAAATTATAGGCCGTTTTTTCCATTTTTTTAGGATTCTTGCCACATCAGAAAATTAAGTAAGTAGATATTTCCAAAAACACTACAATAAAAAATGTTTTTGGTTTTTTTTATCGACTTTCGCAGTAATACATAATATGTGTGTTAGACATCTTATATTTGAAGTGAACTGTTTGTATTTTTATAGATTAAATTCTTTAAACTAAAAATCTAATTTCGCACGATTAAGACTAGACAACTAATCCTTGATACTGGCCGGTTGTCATCGACCTTGGCAGAATGTCAATGCGACAAGAACGCTAACTTCCTTCTCATTTATGATTCAAGCCGTTTACTCAAATTCTGATAGTGATGTGCTAATCATTAAAATAATTCTCTTTCCGTTGTTCGAAATTTAAATTGTGTGGGTTGTTCAATAACTATAAAGACAGCAAATCAGCCTCTAACGTTCCACTGCAGTGAGTGAGTGAGTGAGTGGGCCATAATCAACCACGCGGGCACATTTCGGATTGGTAGATAACCCAGACAAGGAAGGCTCCACCAACCAAATTAATTCAAATACTTAAGGGGAAGCCTGCGAAATTCAAATATTCTTAGGTATTTTTTTCAAATAGCAGCTCAGTGTGAGGTTGTATGTTGATTAAAATATGATTCGCGGACGTAACAAATATGGCTTTAGAGAGTTATACTCATTAAAATCATCAATACAACCCTCAAGTTCATTTATCCCGATTGAATGACTTTTTCATGAAATAGTCAAAGATATGCACAAAAATAAAACGTTAAGGAATAATAAGCTAGAATTTAAACGGAAGTTATCAGGATATGGTGAAACAGCTGTATTCAGAACAATGTAAAACTGACAGATTTTATACTAATCTGAACTCAAATGTTTGTTTTAAATCAAGAGTCAAAAGTTCAAGACAGAGCGTCGATCTAGAATACATAATGTTATATTTATTTTATTCCATGTTTAATCATATCATTCATCGTGAATCAAAATAGAGTGCATGATACAGGGAATGGAAGGAAAAAGCGTGTTGCGCCGACCGAAGTAATCAAGTAACATATCGTCGGGGATAGTGCAAATCCGCGGAACTAGCATTGGATAGTTTCTGAAAAATGTAGCCAATTTCAATTACGCATTATCGTAGCGACTAAATTAATGATTTTAATAGATTTCTACTCTTAACAATACATAAAACACATGTATTGTTACTATTCATGTAAAAATCAGGTCAAAAATGGTTGAAATACAAAAAAATATAAACTTGTAACCTTCCCCTGTAAACCTACTCGTAGTGCAAATACGCGCACTTTACGTATGGTTGATTCACGGATTTGCACTATCCACGACGATATTATTATTGGGACATGAGTCCCCAGCATGAGCAGTGTGCCGCAGTGTGTTTAAACGTAACGTAAATATGTACGTCGATTTTAAAATTAGAAAACCTCGTTTCACAGATAATAATTTTTCATAATTTTAAGAATTTATTCATATCTATGGATGATACTGATTGTGCTTGTTGCAAACCAATTTAACTAAAATGCTATAAGGATAATTGTACTTTCGATTCAAAAATCGACGTATTCACGTTATGTTTACACCGCGCGCTCCTGCCTCGGGAGTCGGAGCAGTAAGACGATGATTCATCCATCATTCATCAGTGACTACCTCGTTGGTTTACTGGATGCAAGCGCTACTGCTAAGCTTGAGGTCTTTGGTCCTATTGCCAGTTTGGGCCGTGTTTTTCAGATTTTCCAGCAGGAATTTTTAATAGGCTCGTCACCAGTGGCGAAGGTTCTATAAAACTCGGCTTCCCTTTGAAAAATGGCACAGTCAGTATTCTATAGACAAATAATATAATCACATTAAAGATACTCCACTTTACCTCTTACAAAAATTGACCCTTCGCTACTGCTCGTCACTATTACACGGCGAAATGTGCGTGTACTATAGGTACAGTTCTGCCTAACCTCAAGGGATTACAGACGTGATGTTATCACTCAGTTTGTTTCAACCCAGAGCTGGGCAAAAGCGCCATTTTATTTTCTATGTATCGCGACTATATGCCTACATTCTACGTGTACTAATTTGCAACGAATAGATAAATTTATTTTTATGACAAATGAAAAGTTCAACAGTCCTAGTGTTTGCGCTGAAATGAGTCATCTGAAACGGTTTTGTTTCAATTACAATAATAAATGGAGTTTGTCTATTAACGCTTCTACGAATTAGGACGCCATCTTGTTGTCTGGGCACTAATTTTGTTACTTTCCACTGTAACAATTCACAGAACGAAAACATAACATCCTGCCTGTATTTCCACAAAGGGCTAGGCAGAGGTGTACCTCATATACACGAACATTCGCCAGTTATGATTACGTCCCAAGCAATAGAGGTATTCTTCAAAGCGCAACTATTTTTAAGCGCAACCAATTAAGCGCAACTAAATTATTCCTCGAAGCGCAACCATTAGTTCGTTTCGCTCACAAATTCAAATTAAAAATATTATATGTTTATTCCTCAAAAGACAATCATGATTGAAAAAAGTAATGAAGCCATCATAGCCCTCTCTATTTTTCATCACAGTTGCGCTTTGACGAATACCCCAAGCAACAGGGGGCGAGCCAAATATTATTAACCGCCCACAAATACAAACTACGGGTTACAATTGAGAAATTCCTGATGAGAATTCCACTATAATGTATGCAAACATTCTTCCAAAAATAAAATATGGCTTAACAAAATCATTTAGCGTCGTCGTAACCGTAAGTAGAGCAAGGACTCTGGGCTGATTTTTAACTCTAACATCTAAGATCTTGAGTTATTCCAATGGAGATCTCAATTTACCAATCATCTGCCTAGCCTTGTCCCAACTACATTGGGGTCGGCTTCCAGTTTAACCGGCAGCAGCTGAATACCAGTATTTTACATGGAGCGACTGTCTATCTGACCTCCACTACCCAGTTAGTACTAGGTAGTACGATACCCCTTGGTAAGACTGGTTGTCAGACTTTTTGTGCCACTGTCTACCGAACGACTGCCAAAGATTTACAAATCCAACGGCTTAACGTGCTTTCCGAGGCACGGAGGAAACTCGGTATGTAATGGGCGGTGACCCATCCACAGACCAACCTAGGCAAGCATGGCTTAACCTAAAGATTGACACGAGCGGCTGTTATTATTTAGCCACGAGCTCCTCCGAGAATCATAATAGGATAATACGTAATACGGGACTGAAAATTACCACATTTTCACCCTACTAAGTCTTACTTCAAACCATTTCAATGTTCTCCAACTCCAACAGCAGAATTTAAAGCAATCACTAATGGCCACTACCCTTGATGATGATGATGCCATCTAGTCGATTTCGGCCACAGCGACTGCATTTGATGGCTTTCTAGGGAGGTTGTCGAGAGCTTTGGTATGCTGCTCTATCATGTGCTTTCAAGTGACTAGCATACCCAACTTTGGCCGAAAAAGCGAGCACAAAGCGGACATGTCAGGACACCATTGACGAAATTGCAGGGTATAGCTGCAGGTGGCCTAGTTTTAAGGTTATCACGCTTAAAATCTAGCTGCGACCTTCTTCTCTCTTCGAAGGTGTTGACCTGCCGATGCACACGACGTCTAAGACTACCATAAACTACCGATTAATTACCGATTTACCGACTACCCTTACATAAGTATTATTAAAAGTTTATTCATAAACGCTGATTAAACTTAAGGAACGTTTTTAAAACGTCGCAAAATTTTGGTTAAGGTGGAAATGCCAGGGTGGCCCGCGAAATTCACTATGTTATATTCTTCCAAGGTAATTTTTTTTTTTAGGATTGATAATCATCACCTGCTCTGGGCGGAGCGGAAGGGAGTGTCAGACTTGTACTGACTAAAACCCATCCATGTTCCTTCTTTGCCCTTTGTGTTCCAGGGCCGCGGTATCTCTTTCGAACAGTCCCGCAGCCTAATTTATATGCTTCAAGTTTGAAATGAACACGCTCCATCCAATACATACCTGTGAACAAAGAAACATTTTATGAGCATGGATTAATAACGAACTTCTAAAATAGTCATTCAAAAACAGAACTGATGTTTGTGTTGAGAGTTGAGATGTTATCATAACAGAAGCTGGAAGCGCCAGGATAGCCCGCGAAAAAATTCAAATTTTACGTTTTTTGCAATTAGCGGGTCAGTGTCAGGTTGTATATTGATTAAAATATGATTCGCGACCGTAACAAATATGGCTTTACAGAGTATTATTATTATTATAAAAAAACATTAGTTTTATTATATGCGAAACCTGATACACGTGTCTAGTATTTTTATGTAAAGGATCTATGTACAAAATTACAAAACTGTATCATGAAAAATCACAAAGTTATAAGCTTGTTCTGTTACCTAGTTGTCCGCACAAAAACGCGGTCACCACGCAGCGCGCGCTTCCAGCTTCGTCTTGAGCTCATTGATGATAATAATTTGGCAGTAGGTACCTAAATTATTGCGATAGGTACTCAAAGTCACTCGGTATCCAACTTTTAACTTTTTTAAATATTTTTGGGAAAAAATATAACATGATTTAAAAATTATTGGAATTGATTCAGTTACTTATTCTGTACAAACTATATTCAGGTTTCGCATATACTAAAAATAATGTTGTATATTTTATGGTATTACATCAGCAAATCATATTTGCTTCAAAATACAGCCTGACCTGACATTGACCGGCAAATTGCAAAAAAAAACGGTAGAACATTTGAATTTTAGCCCGCGAAATTCAAATTTTCTAAGGTTTTTTTTTGCAATTTGGCGCTTCCGCCTTAAACATTTATTAACTTTATAAATAAACTTAATGGCTTAACACAGGAAATTGGATGTCAATCCATTGACGCAAATATCGTATTACAATATGCATATACTTCGATTTATTTAAATACCGTTTGGAACCAGTTTTCTTAGTTCAAGGTCAAGATGTTAAGCTAAGCGAATTCAACCCGACAGTTGTTTGTTTTGGTAAATAAACTTCTCAACTTGAAGGTTATGGCAATTTTGTGTATGTTCTGGCGCATCCGGGTATGCTAGAAGCTTGCTAAACATCTACCATCATCATAATCATCTATAAATAGTATTTAAATCAGTTTTGTAACTGATGGAAAACGAAGACTGTCTCGTTGGTATAGTGGTTCTAAGCGCGACAGCTGAGCATGAGGTCCTGGGTTAGATTCCCGGTTTGGGTAAAGTATTATTGGGTTTTTCCAGCCATGGGGTCTGGATTTGTGCCCGTTTGATGGCAACAGGCTCGCCCCCTATTACATGGGACTTAAACATAACTGGCGAAATGTGGGTGTACTTGCTAGATACTTATGCCTAACCCTTTTAACCTATTTTTAAGGATTTAGAATTTTAGATAGAAAGGGCCAACTCCTGACAGGGTCATACTTTAAGTTTAAATGCGAACGAAAGTAAAACAATACAGCTAGGCCTTTTTTCCCACAAAAGAAAAGCTAGTTAATTTCTTCATCCTGGGAATTACTATGACGTCTTAAACCAGGGGTAATTCCAGTGTGGGAAAGAGACAGAGCTATACAGGTCGTCTAGCGCTATCTCAATGCCAACAGCCCACGTAGCATGACCACCGTATAGTGCAAAGAAATCTGTCATTTTGTCGACACAATCTGTCATTTTGTCGATTCTTCCGTCAAAGAAGTCCTTGTCGACGGTGGTCATGCTACGGGGGCTGGTCCCTACTTGGTATTCTTTTCTTGGGTAGCGTTTATTAGAAAAAGTTGACGATACTTTGGCACGTCAAGTTGGAAAGCATCCGCGAAATTAATTTGAAGTCGAGTGGCTTTTTAGATCAGTCTATTTCGAAGGCATAAGGCTTACTTTACTACTCGTACAGTCTGACAGCTAGGGTTTTATTGTAATATCATAACATCACGCCTGTAATCCCTGATAAGTTAGGCAGAGGTGTACCTAATAGTACACCCACATTTCGCCAGTTTCGCCAGTTATGTTAAGTCCCATGCAAGGGGGGACGAGCCTATTCCCTTCAAGCAGACTTCAGACTCTGTGGCTGTTACTGAGAAATTCCTGAAGAAAAACCCAATAACAATTTGATCGACCTGGAAATCGAACCCAGGACCTCGTGCTCAGCAGTCGGACTTGCGTCTACTAGACCAACGAACAGTTTATTGTAATCTATTTTAGTTTATTCCTAGATTGCTCTAGAATCAATAGAATTGCTTCAGTTTCCTTGATAGTATGCTTCTACTAGTTCTTCATAGAACTTGCCTGGCTGAAGTATCAGTCCGTTTGTTACAAAAGCCATGATTCCTTCAAACATGGCCAAAAGGCTATCACGTGTTTTGGTAACCTGTCTCACTGACACCATTACATAGGTCAGTGCAGATTATGAACACTTAATCAGTTAATTACGATAATTAAACACTGAAATACTGAGTAATGTGCATAATTGATGACATCATCGACACCATTTCAGCATGAATCTTTTTGTATTTATAATAGATAATCATCCTTATACAGGAGGGAAGGGACACCGACGCGAAAACGGTTACCACGTATTCAGTACATCATTCTGAGCCCCCCTACATAAACATTTTTAATCGGCGAAAAATCAGCTGTTCCATACATTTTGACCGTGTAGGTATAGGAAACAACTGTTGTAGGAAACAACTGTTTTTTTTTTATTTAGCCCGTATTGTCCCACTCCTGAGCAAAGGCCTCCCCCCATTCCTTCCACTTCTCACGATGGTGTGCTTCTTCTCGCCAATTCGCGAGGAAGCCATCCAAGACGTCCCGCCATCTTCTCTTCGGTCTGCCGCGACCCCATCTAGCTGCGTCTAGCTTTTTTAATAACCGATAAAAAAAATCTATGTGCTCAGAATGATGTATGTACTGAATACATGGTAACCGTTTTCGCGTCGGTGTCCCTTCCACCGTGTATCATAAGTATCTTATCAATGGTAAGATATCCACTGTTGGATTAAGATCTCAATAGATTACCCAAAATGATTCATGTTTGTGTGAATCATTGGAAGAACTTTGCCCTTTGTTTATGGAGCCTTGTTCTTCGGTCAGCAACCGCCAGTCAAGGACCTTACCACTTTTGGCAAACCTTTTTGGGAAGACTATGGACTGGATTGAATACTAATCATCATTTTGGCATCGTAGGTCACCATCAAGGCAAAATGCAGTCTATTTACATCTTCATAGAATTCAAATAATCAAGCTATTGACGTTTGCCACATCACCAAAGCCAGGAGCATCTGGGCATCTGGTGTTACACTTCTTCTGCTTAGCGTATCGATGACAAAACGTTCATATGTGTTTAGCCCAAAATTCAGCCGTGCGAATCCCGTGGTGCGACACTAACATCACCAGAAATGAGAACGTTAATATTGAGGAGCATGTGGAACCTCGTTCCATAACAGAAAAGAACCGACGCCAAAAATAAGACAACAGAAGAATCTTCGTCTTCTTTCATGATTCAGGAGAAGAACAAAGAAACGAGGTTGGACTCTGTGAAATATGATATATAATTAGAAAGTGAGTGAAGTAAGTTCTGAAATAACAACTAATTGAAAATATGGAAGAAAAGACATGCTGCGCAAACCCGAAATAAATTGGGATATGGGCAGATGAACCAACATGAGGGTGAGACGAAGACCAGTACCTCCATATTAGTAACAGCAAACCCACTGAAGTCTAAACAAGATCTGACAGCTTCACAAACAATGACGCACTTGCACATCAAGAAATTACGAATGATTTCGGCAGCCATCTTGAATCGGTGGAAGTTGGTAAATAAACTGGTTTGCGGGTCGTCGACATCTGGCTGATATACGCACAATATAACGCAATGTAAGCTGTACTTGTAGTTTGTACACGGAGAGATAAAAATGGAACAACATTGAAGCTTTGCGGTAGATTTTTTTTTAACATTCTGCGCTCACTCAGCAGCAACGAGTTGCAGCTGAACATCAATATTTTACATGGAACGACAGGCTCCATTTTAATTTAATTATTCTGTCAATATTATCTACAACATTATTTTAGTATACGCGAAACCTGAATATAGTTTGTTCAGAATAAGTAACTGAATCGATTCCAATAATTTTTAAACCATGTTATATTTTTTCCCAAAAATATTTAAAGTTGGACACCGAGCGACTTTGAGTACCTATCGCAATAATTTAGGTACCTACTGCTAAATTATTATTATCAATGAGCTCAAGACGACGCTGGAGGCGCTCGCTGCGTGGTGACCACGTTTTTGAGCGGACAACTAGGTAACAGAACAAGCTTATAACTTTGTGATTTTTCATGATACAGTTGTGAAATTTTGTACATAGATTCTTTACATAAAAATACTAGACACGTGTATCAGGTTTCGCATATACTAAAACTAATGTTGTATATTAGTAGTACTACTATACATATTACAGGTATTGATCCTTGCAGACTGGGTAACAAAGCATTTAGAATAGAAAGTGGCGAGTATACACCATATTTAAAATATTCATTGCTCAGCCATCTTCCCTCTTACTACTTAAAACCCGGGTTTTTATACTATGGGACTGAAACCGGGTTCCGCATACTTCCCCACAAATTTTCAAAGTTGTAGAATAGCTCTGTGAGAATATTTTCAATACGGTGCCTTTTGTTAGATTTCTAAATAAATAATCAGTCTAACACTAACCTAACACCTATTATTTACACTACAATGTGTGCCGATGGATATCTTGTTTGCAAGACATGCTCAATGCGTGATTGTTGCTCGTTCTAAGTATTTATGTCTAGCCTAGATTTACAGCCACTTGTAAGCTTCGTTCCTAGTTTTTCTTTGATATATGAAACAGATTAGTGGGCTGGTTTTAAAAATAAATCGCTATACCACCAGTTATTTTAATGAAGGAATATGTTGTTGAGAATTTGTAATTTATGCTATCAACATCAGAACCGACTGCCACAGCTGAGTCTAAGCCTCTCTTGTCTGGGTCAATTTCTACATACGTGATATACAAGGTGTAAACGGACCCTTCACGAAGCCATCAACCAAGCACCCTGTACATGTGACTACGTAACTCTGCGCAAAAAATATTGCTGGGAAACGACTTTTTTTTAATTTAATTATTCTGTCAATATTATCTACAACATTATTTTAGTATACGCGAAACCTGAATATAGTTTGTTCAGAATAAGTAACTGAATCGATTCCAATAATTTTTAAACCATGTTATATTTTTTCCCAAAAATATTTAAAGTTGGACACCGAGCGACTTTGAGTACCTATCGCAATAATTTAGGTACCTACTGCTAAATTATTATTATCAATGAGCTCAAGACGACGCTGGAGGCGCTCGCTGCGTGGTGACCACGTTTTTGAGCGGACAACTAGGTAACAGAACAAGCTTATAACTTTGTGATTTTTCATGATACAGTTGTGAAATTTTGTACATAGATTCTTTACATAAAAATACTAGACACGTGTATCAGGTTTCGCATATACTAAAACTAATGTTGTATATTAGTAGTACTACTATACATATTACAGGTATTGATCCTTGCAGACTGGGTAACAAAGCATTTAGAATAGAAAGTGGCGAGTATACACCATATTTAAAATATTCATTGCTCAGCCATCTTCCCTCTTACTACTTAAAACCCGGGTTTTTATACTATGGGACTGAAACCGGGTTCCGCATACTTCCCCACAAATTTTCAAAGTTGTAGAATAGCTCTGTGAGAATATTTTCAATACGGTGCCTTTTGTTAGATTTCTAAATAAATAATCAGTCTAACACTAACCTAACACCTATTATTTACACTACAATGTGTGCCGATGGATATCTTGTTTGCAAGACATGCTCAATGCGTGATTGTTGCTCGTTCTAAGTATTTATGTCTAGCCTAGATTTACAGCCACTTGTAAGCTTCGTTCCTAGTTTTTCTTTGATATATGAAACAGATTAGTGGGCTGGTTTTAAAAATAAATCGCTATACCACCAGTTATTTTAATGAAGGAATATGTTGTTGAGAATTTGTAATTTATGCTATCAACATCAGAACCGACTGCCACAGCTGAGTCTAAGCCTCTCTTGTCTGGGTCAATTTCTACATACGTGATATACAAGGTGTAAACGGACCCTTCACGAAGCCATCAACCAAGCACCCTGTACATGTGACTACGTAACTCTGCGCAAAAAATATTGCTGGGAAACGACTTTTTTTTGGGGTGAATAATCACGTTTTAGTGTTGGACTCAATGAACGCACTCAAAATATTGTGCTGATTGCATGATGCTGATACTGTGCATTGATTAGTTAACGGGTCATGGGGGTATTTAAAGTAAAGTTTAAACCTTAAAAACTAGAACTTATTTAAAAACACACTTGTAAAAAAGTTGGAATATAGACCTCCAATATCTCCGTAACTAGAAGGTATATAACAATAAAAAAAAAATAACAAACCCCCATCGCATCAATGAAAAGCGAACAAACATTTGAAAAGTCAATAAAATGACTAAGCCGGTTTTGATAAAACATTTATAATTGTAATATACACATCATGCCCTTTCATTTGATACCCCACTTGAGTATATTTAAAAATATTCGATTATTCATCACTACTTTCATCCCCCATATCTTAGTAAATGGCTGCACCGATTTTGGTAAAACGTATCTAAGAACCATCGCCAAGAAACTAGTTTTCAAATAAAAATAAACTGCATCCAAATCGGTTCACTCGTTTAAGAGCTACGGTGTCAGAGACAGACACACACACACATTGCGGTCAAACTTATAACGCCCCTCATTTTGCGACGCGGGTTAAAAAAAAATCGCAATTACGGGGAAAACAAGTGCCTTTCGGCTTCGTTAAGGATAATTTTACACTCATTAGATATATCGCAGGTAAAACCTGGACGAGGATTGTATGGAATCTATACAATATGGTAATATAACGACTTTTCTTAGAAAACCATTTATTCAGAAGCAGTTGAACAAAGTACCAAGAAATTTATCCAAACAAGATTACGATTTAACTTCATGCACATTAAAGTGCAATAAAAAACTAAATTAAGTACATTCATAATGATGTCGTGAAATTGGTGTAAAAAATTGATTAAAATTGCAGTCAATAAAAACAAAATGCAAATCTAAGCATACCTAAGGACAGACGCGGGAGGCGACTTTGTTTTAAACTATGTAGTGATGTCCAGATGCTAAATATCACTGCAGTATGGCTTTCATAAACAAATACAAACTTCTCATACTCAGAACTGAACGAAAATATTTACATTAACCATATTTTGTAGCAACATGAAAACAAAACATACTAATATAATAAACTAGCTGTTGCCCGCGACTTTCGTCCGCGTGAAATTTTAGCCTATAACCTTCCTCGATAAATGGGCTATCAAACACTAAAATATTTTTTCAATTCGGACCAGTAGTTTCTGAGATTAGCGCGTTCAAGCAAACAAACAAACAAACTCTTCAGCTTTATAATATTTAGTATAGATGTGGAAAGGTAACCGAGGCAGGGTACCTTTTTTACCTTTTTTGGCAATTATTGTACCTATATCGCTTGAACGACTGTACGGATTTTCCTCAGAAATGACCTGGGCTAGGGTACATTATAATTTTCGTCCCGGTAGTACTTCCCCACACATGACATAACATCACGCCTGTAATCCCCGAGGAGTTAGGCAGAGGTATACCTAATAGTACACCCACATTTCGCTAGTCATGTTTAAGTCCCATATAATAGGGGACGAGCCTCTTGTCATCAACGGGACCCAAATCCAGACCTCGAGGCTGCTATTTAACCTTTGGACCGCCAGAGCATGGAAGTACGCGCGTGCCCGCCACGCCAAGGCACAATTTGCTACCATCCCTACCATTTTATCACATATTTGTGTCTTTTGGCGTACAGGGCACGCGCTTGCTTGTCACGTATATGTGACTATGGCGGTCAAAAGTTTAATAATGAAATTCCTGATGTAAAAATCCAATAGCACTTTGCCCGAGCCGAGAATCGAACCCAGGACCGCGTGATCATCAGTCGCGCGACCACTAGACCATCGAGGTAGTCTCGTACTTTTCCGTTGAATTTCCGACCTCAACACGAGCAATGACATGCGACCTTTATTCATTTCAATACTCTAGAAGTATTACTGACAACATATCAAGCAACATGACAAGCGTTTGGCAGAGGAGTATCGTGACTACTAATAGTACACTCACATTTCGCTAGTCATGTTGTAATAGGGAGCGAGCCTATTGCCATCAACTGAGCATGACCACGTGACCACGTGGCTGCTACTCAGAAACTCCTAATAAAAAGGCAATACTGACAATCGTAGTTTGTAGGGATCCGTAGCCGAACGGTAACCAACGGGATCTTTTTTTTTTTTCTAAATGGCATCTCGCAGGTCAGCCTAAGAGGCTGTCGCTGCTCAACCGGACTATCCTGTGGGTGCCTTGAGTGTAAGGCCTCCAGACCCTATTACTAAGCCCCCGCTGTCCGTCCGTCCGTCTGTCTGTCAGCGGGCTGCATCTCATGATCCGAAACAGTTGAAATTTTCACAGAATGTATATTTCTGTTGCCGCTATAACAACAAATTAAAACATTAAAGGGGGCTCCCCTACTACGATGATACGGATGCCTTCATGCACGAATCCGACCTGCACTTGGCCGGTTTTAATTTTTTCCGGTATGCAACGTAACATGGCAGTCTTTGACGTGTTCAGAAATGATTTGATTAATGATACGTGTCCGATAACTAACACTCGGTAGCGATAACGAAAAAATAATTATTGTATTGCACAAATGAGATAATAAATGTTTGAACTAATGAAGTTTTTGATGATTAAATAACGTGATAAGTCTACAAGTTACTTTTGTTCTTTATTAGTAGAAGTAAATATTATATACATTAATAAATTAAAATAATCTATAAACTAACTAACTTAAAAATAAACTTAAAAAATGGCGTCAAAAAACTCCTCCTCAACGCTGTCAACTGGTAATGTACCCAAAAGACTGGCGGCGTTGCCACGTTGTATGGCAACGCTAAGCCTTTAGTCTACAATGTACTGAATGTACTGCTAGGAATCTTGAATCCCCCTCTGTGAGAGACAGTGGGCCATTAGCACACCACAGGCCCAAAACTTAATAGGAAGGAAGGGAATAAGAAAGTGTGGAAGGGACACCCACGCACAAAAGGCACCCACGTATTCAGTACATCATTCCTAACCCAAAATAGAAAATTTTCATCGGCAATTTAAAAAAAAAAACAGCTTTTTCCTACAAAAGTGCAACCTACACGGTCAAAATGTAAGGAACAGCTGCTTAAAAAAAAACCGTTGAAAAATTTCTTTGTGGAGATTTAGATTTATGTATGAATTCGGGCTCATTGAGTCTCGCCTTTGAACCGGAAGACGTTGTGTTGGAAGGCGGCCCACTAGGTGGGCCGAGGATCTGGTGAAGGTTGCAGGGGTCCACTGGATGCGAGTCGCAGGGGACCGGTCAATGTGGCGACACTTGGGGGAGGCTTATGTCTAGCAGTGGACGTCTTTCGGCTGAAATGATGATGATGATGATGAGTCTCCCCTTTCGTAAACCAGTGTTTATCACTGGCTCTTGTGATATATGGAATCCTAGTACAAGAGCCAGGGCTACACTGATGTTTGAACAACCACCTGTTAATAAAGATTTTATTATTTTATTTATTTATCACTGTCCTCTTCCACATCCCCTTCATTAGTTTTGTGCGTCGGTGTCCCTTTCACCCTCTATAATAGCAGTACAAGACCGACAGGCAGACAGGTCAGTAGATGTCCCAAATCCGATTCCAGATTTGAATAATCTTCATTAAATTGCCGTAAAAATATTAATCACTGAAAAACGTACTGGAAGCATACGAAGAAACATTAAACATTTAGCAATAAATCGTCACCTCCCTAGCCTTTTCCTAAATATGTTGGGGTCGGCTTCCAGTCTAATCGGATGCACCTGAGTATCAGTATATAACATGGAGCGACTGCCTATCTGAACTCCACAACCCAGTTTGTACTAATACGATACCCCTTGGTAAGACTGGTTGACAGACTTTTTGGGCCACTGACTACCTGTAATAACTTTCAAAAATCTACAAATGACAGCCGGGACCACCAGCTTAACGCGCTTAGGAAACTCGGTTTGTAATGGGAGGTCATCCATCCACAGAGCAACCTAGGCAAACACGGCTTAACCTAAAGATCGACCCGAGCGGCTGTTATTACTTAACCACGAGCTCCTCTAAAACTTTTAGCAATAAATACAAGCTCCGAAATCAATTGCTCCACATATTTTACAAGGCGCTGGCACTACAAAGAAAAACTTAAACTAAAGAAAGAATTTTTCTTACTTTGAAAGAAACCTTTTTTTTACTGAAGCGTGGGTAGTTCACGATGAACACTCCATGACGTCACTACTCGGGAGCTATCTCCCTCGAGGCACATTTACGCCGTCTTTAAGGGCTTGTCATGTTTACAACTGTTTTTAGTTTCAGCTGAGAACTTTGGAAAGTTCATGTCGCAGGTGGATTAGGAAACGCCAATGTAAATAAATTAGGTGTATCCTTATCTAAGTGTCATATTTTCCTCTAGAGAGGACAAACCGGTATTTTTAATCGACGGTGAACAAACACGAAAAAAAATACAAAAGAAAGAGCTGGTGGAATACATAACCTTGTCCTTTTTTAGAAGTCGATTACAAAGTTTAAAAAAAACTTAACTTTCGGAAGTCGTGGATTTTCATTTGTTTCGTTGACTTTTTGCCACCGACTTCCGAAAGTAAAGGTATTTTTGTGTTTTTTTTTTGGATGTCAAAAAAATACACGTGATTTTGGGGGAGGGGCGGGGTTAAAAAGTTGCTAAAAACATCACGTGATTAATGGGTGACCCCTTTCAAAATAACATTAAGTTACAAGTACGCAAAACCAGAACATCCAGCTGTGCTATTACAATGCACCACACTACAACAAAAGGGTTCCTTGTCCTAAAAACGGCACATGTCGGTTATTATTTCGTCCAGATGTTGTAGTCACGGTTGCCGCCGGATGCGGTTCGACGTCCGTTTGCGCTCTACATTGTATTTTACTTCGAACGTTTTGTTGAACCTGACCTCTGTTACGGAGTAAAGATAGCGTAGTTCGCTGTCGTTGGTCGCAATCGCAACTGCTGAGGATGACGCCCTGGGTTCGATTTCCGGGTCGGCCATATTTTGAGTTTTACATCGAGAATTTCTCAGTAACAGCCACGGAGTCTGGATTTGTGTCCGGTTGATGGCAACAGGCTCGCCCCCGATTACATTGAACTTAAACATAACTGGCGAAATGTGAGTGTACTATAAGGTACACCTCTGCCTAACCCTTCGGGGATTACAGGCGTGATGTCATGTATGTATGTACTCATCATCTGCCTAGCCTTTTGCCAACTATGTTAGGGTCGGCTTCCAGTCTAACCGGACGCAGTTGAATACCAGTATTTTACATGAAGCGATTGCCTATCTGACCTCCACAACCCAGTTAGTACTGGGTAATACGGTACCCCTTGGAGCACTGGTTGTCAGACTTTCGGGTCACTACCACACTACCTGTAACGACTGTCAAAGATCTACAAATTACAACCGGAATCAACGGGTTAACGTACTTTTCGAGGCACGGAGAGAACACATTGATCAACAATCCACAGGCCGACCTAGGCAAGCGAGGCTTAACTTTGAACATCGACCTGTGCGGCTGGTATTATTTAGCCACGAACCCTCTTACATTGCGATTTTAAATGTGTTACGTAATAATTACCCTGCTTGTCTATACATATATTATACTGCAGTATGAGAATTACATGACAATAACATAACAATGTCAATCTGTATGTCCTTTGTTATAAATCTCGAGAATTACTAGACTGGCTGTAGTGCGATTTCACAAAGTATTTATTGAGGAAGGTCCAAGATTTATTTAAATTTATTTTAGTGGAAACTCAATTTCCTTCGAGTTAATTTTAAAATTTAATATTAAGTCAGACTTGTCGTAATTTTTTAGGCACAGTTTTTTTAATTACATAATTAAGAACAGTATGTGTGATCAAATCCCACACAGACGAGATGCGTGTTTACGAAATCGACAGGACTTTGTATGGTCATGGACAAGCATTTGTGAAGTGAGGCACTACTTACTATCTTGAGGAAGAAAGAGAAAACTATTAGGAACCGTCATTAGGAACTGTCGTCCGAAATGTCTTTACTCGTTCCTAATATCTTCCCAAACAAAAATCTCTATAGATCCGCCATCTTGTATTCTCAATAAAATTTCATGAAACACTTTGACATCGCGGGCAGGGTATATCCTGAATGAGTCTGGCACAAGAACGTGGAGCTTGGCAAGCAAAGAGAGGTATGTACCCAGCAGTGGGTGAAGTCGGGCTGTGGGTGATGATGATGATGATGAAACACTTTCACAGATGTTTAACAACAACGTGATTGAACAGCAAAGAGGTCTGTGCCCTCTAAACGCCACAAGATTCTTGTTGCATTGTACAAGTCATCTATGACCAACTGACATAATTCTCGCAAAAAAACATAAAGATGGGGGCACGCGCCTAATTACAATGAGACATTGTCTTCAGCGCTTCACATGAAAATATTCAGCCAATGAACGCTAACGAGGACAGACCACACATTACTGGAATGTATGAGTAGTGTTTACATTCACACTGAAAATTATAGCTGGAATACGAAACGAAGCATTACAAACATATTCGTTTTATCAAAAACATTGTGCATCACTAGGGGGTCTAAAATGGCTGTTTTATCAGAATAGACATAGGCAGACAATTCATAATATTAACTGCGTCGTGACCATTTTAAGAATTTTTACGTTTTATCCTATTATGCGGCTATTATATTAGATTAGAGAGCAGCGGTGGCCCAGTGGTGGCGGTCCCGACTTACGAGCAGTAAGTCGTGGAATCGCACCCCGGCAGGCGCATTACTTTGTGTAATTTATTTCATCACCACTGCTCTCAAAACGGTGAAGGAAAACATCGTGAGGAAACCGGCATGTCCCAGAACCAAAAATTCGAAGACATGTGACATCTACCAACCCGCACTGGGCCCGCGTGGTGGATTATAGCCCATTCCCTCTCATAGAGAGGAGGCCTGTGTCCCAGCAGTGGGAACATTATAGGCTGATTATGATGATGCGGCTATTAAAGGCCCCCAGAGCAAAATACTCCGTCTAAAAGTTTTTTTTTTTTTGCACAAGCCCGCCACCCTATTCCCAAACCACTGCAACTCCTGAACGCCAGAATCAACATTGGCGGCCACCACAAAAGCGCCGAGACAATAAAGCTCGACGAAGTCCCAGAGAATCAATTTAACCGTCTTGGATCCCGCAACGAAATTAATCAAAAAAGAATAGCTGAGGAGAAGGAAAATCATAATTTCCACTTCACACGTATCTCACAACTTACACTTACTAGCAGAGTAACCCGCAAGATTAGCTTATAATCAACATCCCAACAATAACCGTTGTGCAGTAGCCCACCAGACCCGTCTGGTCTCGTTTCCATGGAAGATGACAAACTTTACACCCTGTTCTTCATATTTCTATAACTTAAATTTACGTTGCCAGTCGACATTTTGAGGAAAACAAATTGCCACATTAAAAAACGATTGCTATTGTGGTTGAAGGGGGCTGAACGATAGCGTGACGGGTGACATAGGTGGAATTAATTAAGAAAACATGTTGCCCCAACCCCAAATAAGCCCAGCCCCAACTTCGTTTGCAAGGCGTTGAAGCATACGATATAACTGTAGAATATTAGGATCACACGGCACTTTCATACAGCATTTGTTTTTAATCATATAAGCAGTGGGATGTTGAGGTGTGATTCCAGGAGTTTACTACAAAATACCATACAGACTGTCTAGTCGTCGTAAGAGCGACTGGTAAGCATGAGGTCCTGGAGTCATTGGATTTTTCCACTACGAATATTTCAGTAGCAGCCACGGAGTATTTGTGTCCGTTTGATAGCAATAAGCTCGTCTGCTATTGCATAGGACTTAAACATAACGATCAAAATGTGGATCTAGGTATATGTACCTCTGCCTTTAGAGGATTACAGGCGTGATGAGGAAGACGATGATGCTGTTGATATTCTAAAACTCTGGCCATTTCTTCAAAAAGATATAATAACTAAAGGCAGAACCACAGGTGAGAGAAAGTACTAAAGTAACCAACATTGACTTCAGAAGTCCAAATTCAATAGACAACAAATTACCAGAAAACAATACAAAATAAGGAAGAGAACGATTCAAAGCTGACGTAGACAGCATAGCTGACAAAATAAACGTTAAACAAGAACCAGTTTCTCAAGGAACAGAGGACAAACAGTCGTCACGCGACTGACCTAATGATGCGACGACAGGTTCTTTCTTAAAAACTTGTTTGTAGCCTGGGGACCTACTAAAGTGGCGCTAATCAGAAAGATTGAGATTTTCTAAGAAATCTACTTTTACCCGACTACGGTGAAGCCAAAAGAAAAGGTTATGATTTTAGCAGTCTATGTTTATCTCTCATTGTACCGGCAATCTATGCAAAGTAAGGCCATGTTATACTGGAAATGTATAGCTTCATGTGTGGCCGTGTGAAAAAGTTACTATTCAAATTAGGCTGATAATTATCACTTTTTCGAACATCAAATTACATAAACCAATCCTCCCAAAACGCCCACCGTTCACCACTGCCTGTTGTTTTAGCTCGGGAGCTGAACAAACTACCCAGCAAATTCGAAAATCTAGAAATATTTTAATTAGCCCTAACTAAAACCATCAAATTGTTGAGAATCGAAGATGAAGAGAAGAAGCTTTTGAATGAGTTACAGTTATTAATTTATCTAGCTCAGACACAGATGTCTTATTGAATCTATATAAAAAAATAAAATTGTCTGTCTGTAATTGCAAGATAACAGCTTTTTACTGAATTTATTTATGATAAAACAACCCTTGAGATTGTTGACAAAATCCGATTCAAATATGAAAGCAATATTTTTATAATAATTTCACGCCAAGGTGGCGGGCAACAAGCTAGTTCCTGAATAAAACGTATAAAGCCAACTGACTCCAAGATGGCGCCGTTTTCAACCCGCCTTCCACTTCACGTAATCGAACCGCACAACGGTAATCGCTATACCATTAACAAATAAACCAGCCATTTAATCGATTCACACGTTACCAAGGCCAAGGTGAAGCGTCACGTGTAGCCTTGGCGACAATGTTGGCCACCAATTGCCAATATTGCAGTGCAAACACTCGATTGACATTGGTTAACCTGAGAGCTATACAAGTGAGAGTCAGTTTTAAAGCTTTTGTTATTCCTAAAAGGACTTTCAACAGGATTAACATGACCTGGGGGCCTAAAATGACCGCTTTACCAGAATCAAAATAGGATAATAATATGAATTACGTTACAATTCGTTAGTATGAAGGTGAAAGCGCCAGCGTAGCCCGTGAAATTCATATTTCCCATTAATAGTTTTTTTTTGCAATTTGTAGGTCAGTATCGGGTTGTATATTGACTAAAATATGATTCGCGATCGTAACAAATATGGCTTTAAGAGTTATAACCATTAAATCATCAAAACTATCATGAAATAATCATTAAATAGGATTAAATGAACTTCGAAGGCTGTATTGGTCATTTTAATTAATATTATTCTGTAATTACATCCGTCTTACGCTCGCGAAACATATTTTCTTTTACACACAGCCTGAAACTGACCTGCAAATTGCAAAACACCTAAGGAAATTTGCAATTCACGAGCTACACTGCCGCTTCCCCCTTAACTGCGTCTGTGACCATTTTAAGAATTTTAACATGATTCATATTATCCTATTATGTTTTTGTCAAAACTGCGGCCATTTTAGGCTCGGGATGTTCGGTAGCTTGACAATCCAAAACATCATCATCATCTTTGACTTTTCCCCTGAAATTTTTAAGTTTTCTTTCATCATTATCGATGACACAATAACATTTAATGTAGGTCCTCAGCCCCCGTAGCATGACCACCGTAGACAAGGATTTCTTTGACGGAAGAATCGACAAAATGACAGATAGTGCAAAGAAATCCTGTCATTGTGTCGACAAAATGTCATTTTGTCGATTCTTACCTTCAAAGAAATTCTTGTCTACGGTGGTCATGCTACGGGGGCTAGTGTCACTTGTCGCTGTTAAGCATGTCAAGTAATGTTTTGTTAAATATATTAAGGATGGAATTGATGCCATGGCAATCCTAAGGGAAATTGATTAAGCAGCTGTGGATTCCAGTCCCCACAACCTCCATGTTATGTCAGAACTTTAATTTGATATTGATGAGAAACTATTAACGTTTGATGAATGATGGTTCACCCTCCCTGTCTAGACGTCGCGTCCATATCATTAAAAAGGGATTATGCCGTCGTAATTTCATTTTTCTTTTCAACTTGTCGGTGACAATCTGAATTGAATCGGCTTTACTTGGCTACAAGTTCTTTCATTCCTACGCTTTTATTGACATATTCAGACGCGACGATGGGAAAACGTATTGATATTCGTAGCTTTAAAAGGCGCTTTAGGGCACCCGCGCACTAGGCAGCCTGGCTGCTAAGACCAAATTATTGAGCAGTCCGTCGCCAGCCACGTCAAATAGCTGACAACCTCATATTGTTACAATCAAAAGTTTCGGAACACAATACGTCTTTCTGCTCCGGCAAGTGCGCGGGGATCGAAGTCAGCCACAAACATTCGCTTTATCTTACTTGGCTGCCGTGCAATCATGCGAGTTTTAATGGCGGCTGCAGCCAGACATCATACATAGCAGTGGCTGCCGCAGCCAGGCTTCCTAGTGCGCGGGTATAACTGCCTATTGTACTTGAAATATATTACATTCTACCCAGTTTATTTATATGCTCCAAGTTGAAACGAACACGCTCCACCCAACACATACCTGTGAACAAATAAAAACATTCTATGAGTACGGATTAATAACGAACTTCTGAAATAGTCATTCAAAAACAGACCTGACGCTTGTGTTGAAAGTTGAAATATTATCTTATCAGAAGTTTTACACACGTGAAAGGAGGTGACTCACAAGATGACGAGTAATGGAGAAGTATGGAAGAAGAAGGCATGCTGCGCCTTCACTACATAAATTGAGATAAGCGCAGGAGAATGATGATGATCAAGCTTTGAAGTCTTTTCTTATGAAGACTTCAGGTTTTATTGATAATTCGCTTTTATTACTAGGAGCTTAGGACTGCCTCGTTGGTCTACTGGTCGCGACTGCTGAGCATGAGGTCCTTCCTGGGTACGATTCCCGGGTCGGGCAAAGTATTATTGGGTTTTAACATCAGTACTTTATCAGAAGCAGCCACGGAGTCTGGATTCGACTTGCCGCTGTTGCATGGGCCTTAAACATAACTGGCGAAATGTGGGTGTACTATTACGTACACCTCTGTCTAACCCTTCGGGGATTATAAGCGTTAACTTATGTACTAGGAGCTTAGAACATTTCCAAATGTCTCATCATTGTGTTCGGTGTTTTTCATCACACTATTATTTTTAAATACTGCATGTTTTAGTAAACTTTTTATTCGCTAACGTCAGTGCTAAAAATTCCAGTGTAAAGCATGGTTTTAACGAAGGTGGCAAACCTTCGTTAAAACAATGTTTTCTACTACATTATGATGTAAACTTCTTGATATTTTCCCGGAACCCTGACATCTGTTATATTGTTATCACAATATTTTTGTCAGAGCCATCGACAGTTTACGCTATCGGCTATAAATTGCCATGCTTTAGTACGTGTTGACGGATTTTATACAGGGTTTAAGGATGTTTTTCTAGCTCAATTTATTATTATACGTTTTTCAGACGTCTTCTTAGATAAACAAATCATTAGACGAAGCACAGAAAAAAAAATAGAGTAAATCATCTACCACAACTGACAGCGAATTTCACCAATATCCATAGCAAAATGATACACGGTTTACATGTGCTCGTGGCTAAATAATAACAGCCGCTCGGATCAATCTTCATGTTAAGTCGCGCTTGCCTAGGTTGGTCTGTGGATGGGTGACCACCCAATACATAGCGAGTTTCCTCCGTGCCTCGGAAAGCACGTTAAGCCGTTGGTCCCGGCTGTCATTTGTAGATCTTTGACAGTCGATACAAGTAGTCAGTGGCCCGAAAGTCTGACAACCAGCCTTAGCAAGGGGTATCGTATTACCCGGTAAAATCCGGGTTGTGGAGGTCAGATAGGCAGTCGCTCCATGTAAAACACTGGTATTCAGCTGCCTCTGGTTAGACTGGAAGCCGACCTCAACATAGTTGGGAAAAGGCTAGGCAGATGATGATCGTGTTCAGTTTTTCTCGGGTGATTATGGTATGTATGTAACCTTCAGGTTGAGGGTTCTCTTTTTGACTATGTTATGATAATTTACTATCTGAAACCTCTGACTCACCTGCCTAGCCTTTTCCCAACTATGTTAGGGTCGGCTTCCAGTATATGCGGATGCAGCTGAATACCAGTATTTTTCATGGAGCGACTGCCTATCTAACCTCCACAACGCAGTAAGTTGCTAGATAATACGACACCCCTTGGTAAGACTGGTTGTCAGACTTTTTGGGCCAATACTTACCCAACCTGTAACGACTGTCAAAGATCTACAAATGATAGCCGGTACCAACGGTAACTCGGTACGTAATGGGTGGTCTGGTCACCCATCCATAGACCAACCTAGGCAAGCACGGCTTAACCTAAAGATAGATCTGAACGGCTGTTATTATTTAGCAACGAGCTCCTGACTAAATTCAATAAAAGGTTGATCATGTCATGACTCATGCATGATTGTCACGTGACTCATCATTTCAGCCGAAAAGTCCACTGCTGGACATAGGCCTCCCCCAAGAAGGGGGGTTTTGCCATAATCGCCACGCTTGGCAGGCGGGTTGGCGATCGCAGTATGGTTGTTGTAGAATCAGAGAACGCTGCTGCCCATTCTCTGGTAAGTCCCTTAGAGTCACGTGACTAATACGAATCATTTATTTCACAATGTATGCACTAATTACAGAAAAGAAGAAAAGAATAGAAAGATCATCAGCTGTTCCATACATTTTGACCGTATAGGTATTGCAGTTTTGTAGGAAACAGCGGTTTTTTTTAATAACCGACGTTAGAATTCTATGCAGAATGTGTACTGAATACGTGGTGCTGTCTTAAAGTCGGTTCCCCTTCCACCCTGTATATTTTGCAATACTTAGCAACCAAAGCCCGTCTAAGCCACAAACAAACATCTAGATATTTCTCAGTGTAAAAAAATTAAATTTAAAATTGAAAAAATCGCCATCGCAACAAAGAAAAGCGAATAAACATTTAAAAAGTCAATAAAGTGGCTGAGCCGGTTTTGATCAAACATGTCTAATTGTAATATACACATCATTAGCTTTCATTTGATACACCACTTTGGTATATTTAGAAATATTCGATTTTTCATCCCCCAAATCTAGTAAATGGCTACACCGATTTTGATAAAACATGTCTAATTGTAACACATTATGCACTTGCATTTGATACCCCACTTCACCCACTTGGGTGGGTATATTTGAAAATATTCGATTTTTCATACCCACTTTCATCCCCCATAACTAGTAAATGGCTGCACCGATTTTGATAAAACGTATCTAAGAACCATCGCCAAGAAACTAGCTTTCAAATAAAAAAAACTGCATCCAAATCGGTTCACTCGTTTAAGAGCTACGGTGCCAGAGACAAACACAAACATTGCGGTCAAACTTATAATACTTTTTGTAGATACAAAAAGTAGGAAATAGCATTAGGCAATCGTCGTCATAACAAATTTTTCGGTTATAGAACATTTCAATTATAATTGTCAATGACTAATAACTTAATTTGTCAGCATTGTGTATTATAAATAGGCTTGCCTAATGAATGAATTTTACCCATCCACAACTTTGTTGTGTTTTGTTATGAGACCAAAGTCCACTGTGACGATTGACAGGTAAGAATGCAAAGTCATTCAAATATTTACGAGACATAGACGGGCTAAAATGCTAAGGGCGTGTGTGGTGTAACGCGAACGGATAAAATAAGGAATGAGTACTTATGAGGATGTTTGAATGTGGCGTTGGTGACTGAAAAGTCGTGTGGTAATCGGTTATCGTGTTAAGGACATGTGATGCGGAGGAATGAGAAAAATTTTGAGTATGAATGTAGATAAGAGTAGAGGAAGACCAAAGAAGCGATGGATGGACTATGTGAAAGGGACTGCTGAGATAACGAGTAATAGAGAAGTATGGATGAAGAAGATATACTGCGCCGAGCCCAAATAAATTGGGAGAATAATGAGACGGAACAAGACGAAGAAAATCGTAATCCAATACTTGTTACCACCTAGTAACACAACGGTCTGTGTCGTTTCATACGCGCGTTTGTCAGGAAGCATTCGTGTGTCAAAATCGAAAATGTTCGGGATCAATTTGTATGAAAATATTCCCAATATCCAGTCTGTAAGTCTTTTAAATCTCTTTGGAAGAATGGAAGAAAAAAACGTGTTGCGCCGACCCCAAGGAAGATGGGACAAGGGCAGAAAGATGATGACTAAAGATCACAGTGATTTTGTGGGTGATGCAAAGTCAAATTAAATAAATGTGAAAATATAGTCTGTTTTTTTTGGTAATGATATAAAATATCATGATAAAATGAAGTTGATACGGTCAAATCAAATGTCGATCTCATTACAACTGGAGATTTGGTCATTTGCTAACAAGTGTTGCTTTTACAACTTTTAAAAGCAATTTCCACATTTCAAGTCCTAATGAGCGGCCATTAGGACTTCCTATCAACAATAAGAAACACAGTACTAGAACAAAAACAAGATAAAACATTTACCGTAAAATAACCTTATCAGCTTTCAAATTGAAACAGGAGTCTATGAACGAACAATGAGTATCACTTAACAGCGTAAACGCACGACCTCATTTCAGTACGAACGCACTACATGCACTGAAACATACCGTACTGAAATGAAAGGAAACAATTGAGTAATACTAAACTAGTATCCTCATATAATAATATAAGTGATAATAATAGGCCTTGACTGACAGTGACGTATGGGTTCGTACTGAACGCCCTTACCGTACCTAAAACTGGCAATGAGCGGGCAATGGTTGGCGTGGAACCGATGAGCGGTTGCTAAGTCAATAATAAGCAAGCTATAGTGGCAATGGTAACTGCAGTCTGTAGAAGAAGTATAAAAGAATGTTAAGAGGAAGACGTGTTCTTAAATGGGGACCACAAAGCGGTAAAAGTAGGGTGGAATGAAATTAGGCTCGTACCATCATAAAGGGATAGAACGGGTAGAGTGGCTGGTAGCAGTTGAATGGACCGAGGAGTGAGTAAAATGGTGTGCGATTGGAGAAGACTAAGGCTATAGACTGATGATGACAATGGAAGCTTGAAAAGTCTTGATTCATTTTTTTTTACCAGACTATATTTACTTCTATCCACGTTAGTTATTGTGATGGACGATTTTACATTAACAGATAACGATATCGATCCGATACTGATAAGCTTAGTGTTGTTGTATAAAATGAAGCACTTAATCCTTTCATATAAAACCGCAAATGCGTCGTTGTTGGCAAAACCCTTGAGCCTAAAAAACCCAGATTAGTTATTTAAAATGAACATTTTAATCAGAAACACCTACACAAAGATAACAAGAGGCCTGATAAAGGTCACGGAAATCGGCTCACACAGGCGGCAGGCACAGGACCGGTCGTAATTATGAGAGATCTAGATCCAGCAGCTGATCTCTTTCAGTTGTATGATAATAACGATGATTCAGAGACAAAAGAGATTAACATACAAGACTCCAAACAATTTCTGGCTATTTCATCAGAACTTTACAACAAAAATGTAGGTATACTCTACACAATTATTTTTAATACGAATAATACGTAAAGCCAGTTTATCCTCATGTGTTGTTTCGAGTGCTACCGCACTCAATGCACCGAACGGTTTCCATTCGCACATTGTACCTACAACGTGGAACAAATGAACAATCGATTAGAACAGCGAGTATAACAATTGATTGGATGGAAAGCGAGAAAAGTGGCGACAGAAGAGGTAATGCGGTCATGGTGGTGAAATACGGTGAAGAATATCTAGAATTTAAAGTGATTTCATCATGGACAGTGACTATACCACATTACAATGATGCTAGGCTGTCCGACGTCCATAGAAAAGTGGCAGGAGCAGACTGGATGCAAAATACGGAAGAAATGGTGTTGTGGCGCAAAGGAATTGGGAGAATCCTATGTCCAGCGGTGGACTGCGATACTGACTTGGTTGATTGATAGAATATTGCAGACAAATCCGTAAATGCACACAATCGACAATTTGATGCCCCCGATTTTGATGATGATGCTGGTGTCCTTAGGCTAGTCTTACTTAAGTGACGACATCCACAAAGACACAATAGATTACAAGAATGTAATTAAACTGAATATATCTAAAAGATTGTGCGAGGAGTTCATTCATTTTTTAGACCTACAAAAATCTTTTTCTCAATTTATTCAGTTCCTAAATACAGAAGTTTTCATAACACAACAGAAAATACAATTAAAATAAAAATCCTTTCGAAGTCGCATCGGTTAAAAAGAGACGGGCGAAATTACTCATACGGGGACCACACAAGCTTCTGATTATACAATAAACTTCGAGAACAACTACACCGCCTGTGTAAATTTCAATGCGCGTGCACCGAGATTGCACCCATTTTATTGTTTGCACCAACTGCACCGGATGCACTGAAAGCGGACACACAATTGATAATTGACACCGTTTTGTAACATGTGTGACTAAGATCAAACACTGAAAGCATTGTTTATGAACGAAGAATAATGATTTAGCATTCATAAACTCTCGCCTGTTTACCATAGGGGTAGGCAGAAACTGAAGAACCTGTTTCTTATTTCTTTATCGTGTGGTTAGTGCCTAACCTGCTGTCAGAGTTTTTAATGCCGTCCACGGGCCTCTGACTTGGCTTTACATGCCGTCGAGAAATTTCCCTCAGGCATGCTGGGCCTCCCGCCATATCCACGTTCATACATCTGGTCTTCCACTCAGAACTGTTGCGAGACTACGCACCTGACCATTCAGAAGACCATCACAAATAAAGTCAGTGTATGTCCTTCTACGGCGTCCCTTCCAAGCGTTGCCATTCACATTTGCCTAGTGAATACCCTTTGTTAGTGGCCTTTCACTTTCAGCATAAGCTTATCCAAAATATTTCAGACACACACAAATTTCTTCCATATGCATAGGTATTAGGTCATCCATCTTCTAATCTGGTTTTACAACCTTTTTTAGAGGTCGGGGTCAGTGAACGTAGACTTGGGATTTATAGCTGCCCAAAATTACATACTATCGCGAACCTTCTCATAAATTTGGGACAGATGCCTGCTCTCCGAGAGACAAGAGTTTTCTAAAGGTTATTCAACCAAGACTTGGCTATATCAAGGTTTCTTAACCTCGTAGAACAAATCGATCTTCTGGAAGTATTAGCAATGATCCTATCTGAAGGTATTAAAAACTTCAATGCTGTTGACAATAGGATTGCAAGTATGGAGGCTACGGCAATTTACTTTCATTTCAATTGCAAAGACAAAACACTGCGAAACTAAAATGTTACAGATAATTTTATCTATGAAGTTAAATCAAACGCACATTATAACTAAACCATTTAATCTTTAGACATCAAAACACAATTGTAAACATTCATTGCTGTTTACATTGATAAGATCTAGACTGATACCAAGGTGCTTGATGTACCGAGACACTCGAAGTGAATTAGAAAGTGCGAAGCGAAGAATGCCCAGACTGATTCATGCCCTTATGGAAATCTCTCGAATGTTGAAGTCTGACTACCACGTTTTCCAAAGGGTGTTGTACGTATAACTGATTATAAGATTGGCCGTCGCTCCAAGTAAAATACTGGTATTCAGCTGCATTCGATAAGCCACCCAACGTAGCTGGGAAATGGCCAGGCAGATAATGATACCCTAATGTAAACCTCTAGCGTTTACATGTAAAGTTTTCAAAACAAGATAAAATTCTATTATTGCACTTAAGTTTGATACAATCTAGAGAGACTGATTAGATAGTCGTCCGTACGTGATACACGGCACAAGTATGAATGCACTAGCTTTACCCTCAACGTACTGTGACTTGTCAACCATTTCAGTTTCAAGGCCATCATTAAATTCAGTCAGTATTCATAAACTCTGATAATATACATAAGCCTAGCCGATCCGCACCAGCTCCGCCCGGTGACGGATTTTAATTCAAACTTTAATCCCTAATTTTCCAAAGTTCTTTCTTAGCTGATGCCTACGTCAAATAACTATCACTATGCCAAATTTAAGACGGAATCGTCCAGTGGTTTGAGCAGTGCGTTGATAGTTAGTCAGGACCAACGATTTTATAAGTATAGAGGAATCGTCTGCACTCAATGCACTGGGTGATTTGAAACTCATGCATGTGAAAGTGTGATGAATTAGCATCATTATTCTAACGGTTCTCGTTTGTAGGACTTTTCAAAGTTAGCACGTTGAACTGTGAAAAGGTAGTGAACCTCATTTTATTTCTTTTTTTTATGGAAATATACATTCAGCGTAATCTTACTATACTACTATTATAAATGCCAAAGTTTGTGGCGATGGATGTATGTATGGACGTTTGTAGCTCTTTCACGCAGAAACTACTGAACGGATTTGGATGGAATTTGGCACACAGGTAGTTTATAAACTGGCTTAACACATAGGACACTTTTTATCCCGGTAGTACGATCCTGTGAGACAATTAACGAACTCCACGCGGGCGAAGCCGCGGTCATAAGCTAGTCAAGGATAATAGTTGTACAGAGATCTATTGGCGTGTTCAGAATCGGAACTAACGCCGCCATTTTGCTTTTCAATACAATTTCACAATTGCGAATTGTCGTTGGACAGCGCTGTGGCTATTGTTTTATTTAACTGCTTTTACTACCGTAAATGGAAACAATAGATAACGTTTCATTGCACTTAAAGATTTCCCTAAGGCTTTCGACAGACTAACTGATGAATCGATAAAAGAAAAAGTCTCTCGAAAGTCAACAGCACTACATAAAAACAACGAAGATAGCTACGACCCCACCTAAATCAAAATACATAACAAAAAGCGTATAAAAATAAATTTTACGAAAACAAACGTTATCAAAAACCACACCTATGACCTCATTGAGCATAATTACATGAATCTTCCAAGAAAAGTAAAAAATTACAAATAATAAGAAAGATAGTGAAAGAACTTAAGATAAAGTTGACACAGATCACAGATGTTTTCACACTGAACAAATAATACTAGAGCAATTAGTGACTTGGCAACAAGAGACATAATTCAGAGAATCTACGCTTGGAGCTACGTTTGTCAAAATATGTGTATGAGTTTCTTTAAAATTAAGTTATTATAACATTAAAAACTTATGAAAAAGCTGAAACTTTGACTTTGGTCTAGAATAAAAAAATTACTGTAATGACGGGGAGAACGCACGCGTTTCGGATTCGTTAAGGGTACTTTTACACCCATTATATCTCCCTATGATTTCATTAAGGGGCAGTTTTCAAATACTGACCTCTGCATAAAGCATTCCATATTTTAGAGACTTACGATACTCAAGGAACTGTGGCTTTCTAGACCATTTATCTTAAAAATGAAGTAAATATCTTCCAAATACTAGCACTTACCTCCCAAACAGCCAGTAAGTGGAATAGTTTCATCTGATAAGTTAATGGAAAACCCAGTCATTACACGGATTCTTATTGTGATTACATTATCAAGTGTGGTTGTCATAAAATGTTATGTTATGACTTTGGTTGCTCTGTTTTCTTTGTATCAGATAGCAAAGGAATTAGAGACGGTAAAATTGTTTTGCTTCTAAAACATCTATGAATATTGTAAATATTTGGGTTGATTAATATTGTGGATGGTAATTGAAGGTACCTGAAGCCACTGACTTAGAGAAAAGTTCTATCATCTCTGAGGATTGGAACGAATTGTGGAGATAAAAGAGGGTGACAAAAGTACCCATTACACATATCTGAGCATTGCCTAATAAAACAAGGAGCAATAACTCTGAGAAGATGGCGTGACGACCTAGAACCTTCTCTTAAATGGGTCACAGACAGCAATATAGATTTAAGTGCAAAGGGGAAAATATGTCCTTGTCCTGCCATGCTGCATTGCAGTATCAGTGCGTCTACCCTAACTGATATGCCCGTTCTTCTCTTTTGTAATGGGCTGAGAAACTGATCGACTCCTTGACAACTCAAAAGTGCCTGCAAATTATTTCGCAGAAAAAAAAATTGTTTGAATCGGTGGGACTAGTAGAACACAATAATACATGTCTTTCTTCTTTGTGTCGAGTATTTAATTTATTTATTTGTTTAAATAGATACTTGCCGCACTTACAGTTTGCACCAAAGCGTGCAGCAATCCAACAGCACAACATACTAACTTAACTACTACTACTAAACAATTGTATGCAATAATTGAGCATAGCTTTACTGCTACTCGTAAACATATCTAGACCCAGCTCCTGAGTAATCAGGGCGTAATGATGGCGTGGGAGGTACAAGTTACAGTTCGTTAATTGCTCAATATGCGACTTACGGGACTTACAAAAGCTTACTCGACAAGGTAAAGTAAACTAGTAAAGTAACTAGCCTTTCAATGCAACCATGAGTTGAATTGGGATCTTCGCACAAAAAAAATTTCGTAAAAGACTTTTCATAGTATTAAAGCTAAACGTATTATTTTTCAGAAAGGCTAGGTGCGGAGTGCTCGCAACTAGCGTGCGTAGCACGTGGCGGTAGTTTATGATTACCCTCATGGAAAAAGGCAAAAATTTAAGTATGTATGATCTGATGGAGATAGATCGGAAAAAAAACTCGAGGACTGATAAACTAAAAAACAAAAACAACATTAAGGAAAAGCTTATCCAAACAAATTAGTATAAGGGCAAAATAATCAATTATCCAAAAGCTACAAACAAAAGAAAGAAAACGGAGGGAGGGAGGTGGCCAGGGTCACATAAAATAGGGGTTGCAGGTGCCATAAAGCGACCAACTACATTCCACACCCAAGGTGAAGAGAACTCGATACGATAATACAATAAATAAATAAATAGATGTGCTCATCACGTGCTACTGACGTAGAAGGTGCAAAGATTTAATAGACAATACTGAGACATATTCGATGAATATTTATATCAAGTATACCATCGGATACTCGGTGGTCTAAAGTCCAATTGATACTGATTTCGTGATCAGATGCTGCTGACTATCAAGATTTTCCATGACGTTATTTTCGGCGTTATTTTTAATAAGTGCCGATTCTTCTCGAAGTCTCGATAATAAACTTTTTGAAATTTTCTTTAGTCTACGAGTTTTATGTTTATTTTCCAACGCGACTTATTTGAGCAATAACATACTTTACCCTGCTTTCTCTCTCTCACAAATACATCAAGAAAATTGTGGAGATTTAGCTAAACCTTCTAATTAAGACAAGATCTAATGTCCTACTGAAAAAAGGAATTCGTTCTAGTAATTTTTTAGTAAATCCTTGATTATCCAATCCAATCTCATGATATGGCAAGAAAAAAGGTGTCTGATGAGATGACGAGTAATAGAGAAGTATGGAAGAAGAAGACATGCTGCGCCGACCCCAAATGAATTCGGATAAAGGCAAGAAAATGATGATGATGATGATATCCAGTCCAATCCCAATTTTCCTATTCCAAACACCAATATTTTCACAAAAACCCAACAGCTGCACAGAATCGTTCCAATAAGGATAAATATTCATACAATAAACCCATAGTTGCCCCTTCTAAACTAACATTAGTGAACGCTTCGGGCTACCGTCCAAGGCCGGCCCACAGCCTTGAGTGCACTTGTTCAGTACACCCATCTTATTATAGAACATTATAACGTAGTAAATAAACACTACGCGTTTTCTGAAGCCGTATAGACTTTAGTAGGCTGTTTATTGTTTGGCTATCCGGCGTTACATGCTTCTAAACATTGTTGTAATCGAACATTATATTCTTGTTTATATTTCCATGTAATCATGATGAAAATATGGCCAGTCTAGCCAGATACATCATCATCTGCTTCTAGCCTTTTCCCAGATACATTGGGGTCGGCTTCCAGTTTATCCGGATGCTGCTGAGTACCGAGTATTTTACATGGAGAAAATACTGGTAATTAACTAGGTAATACGATACCTTTTGGTATTGTTTATATTTTCATAATATATTGTTTAAAACATGTGCGGTCTAACCAGACGCACAGAGACTGATTACAAGCGGATTTGCGGGTCTTTAGAATTTCATTATTGGTCTCACTCTGACCTTCAACATTCAAGTCGGAGAGACTAGAGCTAAACTGGCGTTCACGATTGTCATTCAAACAGAGTCAGCAACCGAGAAATCTAATAATACACCAGTTATCAAAGCACGAAGTCAAAACACAACATCTGCATGCAGTCAAGCATTTGTTTATGCATGTTTTCATTTATCAAGAATTCTATTTTTAAAACAATGCATTGAACAGAAAACCCGGCAGTTTTCAGTACGATGCCATTAGATGCATCTGTCAGCAAAATGTGCATAACACACTACACATAGACACCGCTCCGTCTACGCAATATCAATGAGTCATTCCTACATTCCTCAGACCTTCATTGAGATTTACTACATCAGTAAAAGCTTCAGACACGTCAACAGCACGTGTGTTCCCACGTTCAGAATTAATTATACGAGTAATGAGTTCTACGTCAGTGGTATGTGCATTCAGTAAAAAGCTATTGCCTAAACAAATATGTATACATATTTCTGTTACCTCTTTTACTTTAACAATTTTCAGTCATTTGAAACTTCACTCAGTGTCAGGCACGGACTCAACCAAAATAAAGACGTGAGGAGAGGAGATGTGTTGTAAACCACCAATAGAATTTCGTTATTTAGGTTTTTTTGTTTTCTTGTCTCCTCTAAGCTTTAATGGAACGATTGAGCAGAGAGAAAAGGAGATTTCTCATATTTGTTTAGGCTGGTCTCCGCTCTCGGCGGCCAAGCAGAGAAGCGGCGTGCGGTAAGCGGTGAGATGTGGTCGCTAAACTGGGTGTGAGTAGCTTGTACACACATATCTCTGCTTCGATCTCGCCAGTACGTATCTCCACACAGCTTCCTCTTCGCTTCGCACATTTCCGCACGTCTTCGGTGGCGTCCAAGCCTCATCGTTGTTGTGGATCATTGATACTGACAGCTCTAGAACGCGGTTGTGATGTACCGATCGGGTTCAGTTTCAATTGGCGTAATTAGCCCTCAGGTAGAAAGTATCTAACTGTCACCTTGACAAACAGACCTTGTCGTTCCATGACGTGCAAGTGATACTGAACCTTCGGGTGATATAGCAATTACAAGGTCGGTTATCTATGTTAGTACTGTTTATGTGAAGTGAGTGTGTGGAAAATTATATGTAAATTAATGACCTGCCTGTCATCTTTATGGTAATTAACGAGCTAGTAGCTACGCAACTTGCTGGGTTGGAAGACCCTTATAGTTGTGACTATAAACATTACACGCATATCTTCTTCTTTATCGTGTGGTTAGTGCCTGTGTAACCTGGTATCAGAGTTTTTATGCCGCCCATGGGCCTCTGACTTGGCTTTACACGCCGTCAAGAAATATCTCTCAAACATGCTGGTTTCCTCACGATGTTTTCCTTCACCGAAGCAAGTTATAATTATACAATACGCACATGAATCCGAAAAATCAGAGGTGCGTGCCTTGGGTTCGAACTTGAGACCTATGACTTGCACGCACACTAGAAACACGCACATCAGAAAGTAAGTAATTAATTAACAAAGCGAAAGACATGGGCCAACCCGTCCACTTCATTACGTCATTTCCGAATTGTTCGACTGTCTGAATTCGTTAATGGTTAGGCTATGACAATATTCTCCGGATACGGGAGAGCGAGGGGCCACAAGCCACAAGGTCATGCGACTGAATTACGGTAAAAGAGGTATTGCCAGTAAGAATATTTTGAAATAGCGATTTTATACGCGTTGCGCCGATCTCAATTAACAGAGGACAAGGACAGGAAGATAATGACGATGATGATTTATATACAACATTATTTTTTAGTATATGCGCAACCTGAATATAGTTTGTTCCGAATAAGTAACTGAATCGATTCCAATAATTTTTAAACTATGTTATATTTTTTCCCAAAAATATTTAAAAAAGTTAAAAGTTCGACAACGAGCGACTTTAAGTACCTATCGCAATATTTAGGTACCTACTGCCAAATTATTATTATCAATGAGCTTAAGACGACGCTGGAGGAGCGCGCCCGGCGGCGCCGCGTGGTGACCACGTTTTTGTGCGGACAACTAGATAACCGAACAAGCTTATAACCTTTGATTTTTCATGATACAGTTTTGAAATTTTGTACATAGATTCTTTACATAAAAATACTAGACACGTGTATCAGGTTTCGCATATACTAAAACTAATGTAGTATATGTATAACAGATAAAACCATGACTGGGTTGTATTTCCACAGTTTTTAAGAACAGAACATGAATAGGACCGCATGGCAGTAAAAAATACCAACTGGATAAAGCAATATTAATTCACAAATGAAGAAGAATGAAGAGATAAATACGCTATCTTATATTGATCGATATTTGTCAATTAATCACAAAAGAATGAACAGCAGAATTCACCAAGATTTAAGAAATCAGGACATGTATCGTCACATATTCAATAATACAAGTATTAAATTTTAAATTTAAAGAACCCCCATCGCAACAAAGAAAAGTGAACAAACTTTTGAAAAGTCAATAAAATGGCTGAGTCCGTTTTGATAAAACATGTCTAATTGTAATATACACATCATGCCCTTTCATTTGATTCCCCACTTGGGTATATTTGAAAATTTTCGATTTTTCATACCCACTTTCATCCCCCATATCTAGTAAATAGCTGCACCGATTTTGATAAAACGTATCTAAGAACCATTGCCAAGAAACTAGCTTTCAAATAAAAAAAAACTGCATCCAAATCGGTACACCCGTTTAAGAGCTACGGTGCCAGAGACACACACACACATTGCGGTCAAACTTATAACACCCTTTTTTTGCGTCGGAGGTTAAAAAATAACAGCTAAAACATGAAAAGAACTGAAAAACATCTACAGTAAACTTCTTATCCATACACTATGAATCCTAGACACAATTTAATCGACTGAACGTACGTAGATATTAATTGAAAAGCGTGTAGACGTGTTAGTCGGTTTAGCATCACGTGAATAAAATTAATTGGACACTCGAGTATAAGCGTTGATTAGAGATTGGCATAAACGTGTAGATTGCTAGACCTATTTATAAATTAATAGTAATCTTTTCAGGGGATTATCGACTTTAGAGAGACCGGCTGTTATTGTAGATCTTTGACAGTCGTTACAGTTAGTCATTGGCCTGAAAGTACTGACTAAAACCCACCCATGTTCCTTCTTTGCCCTTTGTGTTCCAGGGCCGCGGTATCTCTTTCGAACAGTCCCGCAGCCCGGCCTGAAAGTCTGACAACCAGTCTTATCAGGGGGCACCGTATTTCCCGGTACTAACTGGGATGTGGAGGTGAGATAGGTAGTCGCTCCATGTAAAAATTGCTGCTACCGGTTATAGACTGGAAGCCGACCCTTATAATATAGTTGGGAAAAGGCTAGGCAGATGCAAAATATACAAATCCTTTGCCTTTCAAAAACATCATCAAAAAGTATGGAATAAAGTACAGGTGCATGTGGTAAGACTGGAAGCCGACCCTTATAATATAGTTCGGAAAAGGCTAGGCAGATGAAAAATATACAAAGCCTTTCAAAGACATCATCAAAACTATGGAATAAAGTATCGAACCATTAACTGCGGTTAAATCTAACCGTATGCAGCGGAATGCCAGTTTGTTACATGGAGCGACTGCCTATCTGACCATAACCCAGATACTGGGTAATATGACACGCCTTGGCAAGACTAGCAAAAGGTTCGCAGTTTGTAGACCCCTAATTGCGTTGTATCTGAAGTTTCTGTTAATTAAACCAACTCCGAAAACGAATACAGAGGTTCAACTAAAACAGCGAACGATTCAACACATTTCAGTAGGCAACCGAAGCCAATTAATGTAAAAAAACGACTGTAATGTTGCAAAACAACCTTAGCTAGCACAATGAACGTAATTTAATCAACAATACACAATTGAATCCCAACCTACTTGCTTACGGAATACCTAACAAAATACCTTGACAGCGGGTTTCATGAAAGTATTCCTCCACACGGAAAAATGTGCTGTATTCCTTGAGAGTTAATGTGCGTTTTAGCTTGAAATTCAGTCTTCATGAGTGCGCTTGCACTCAGTTTGCACTGAGAACCACGTTGAGTGTTGACGCAGAGGTAGAAAAAGTTGGAGGAGGAAAAAACCTCAACATTAATTGTTTATGGTCACATAATTTATTTGCAGAATAAAACTAAAAACGTATAATACGTGTACGTACGTAGATCAGAATTCTGGTTTCAATAATAACCTACCTACTGTAGGTAAGTCAAAGTTGGCTGAACTTTAAATGGAACTAAAGTAATGAGTTTTTTATCAACTTTGCAAATACATGTTTTCGCCAATGACGCTACCTGAGCAGAGCGCGGGATTAGCTTGAAAATGTATTTGTTGAATAGGTATTAAGGTAGGTAAGTACCTAATTTTACGTTTGCCCTTTTTTAATGGAAGCTGGCTCACCCATCGCCATTTTGTTTTTCTGAAAAGTTGAGATGGACAATGGAATGGAACACGGCGGGGACTTTTGACCGTCTTAAGGTGTGCTTGCAGCCATATATGAATTGTAAAAAAAAACATGCATCACCAACTGTTCTAAAATTAAACTCAACATATCAATTGGCACAAGGGATAAAAGGTTTAAAAATAAATATAAAAATCAATATGCATCTATCATTGAGATACACAGCGTGATGATCATACTCATTATTAACCAACTTCAAAGGAGGAGGATAAGCATAGCCAGTTTTTGGTCTGGGCGGGATGACCAAAGAAACGATGGATGGACTGTGTGAAGGATGATATGGCAAGAAAGGAGGTGTCTGCTGAGATGACGAGTAATAGAGAAATATGGAAGAAGAAAACATGCTGCGCCGACCCCACATGAATTGGGATAAGGGCAGGAGAATTATGATGATTCTGTGCGGGATGCGTGTGTGCTGATTTGTAGCCATATTTTGTGAATGATTAATGAGTGGGAGTTCGTATGGGAATCATCGACACGACGAAGTAACAGAACACTTATCGATGATACATTTGTCTCGCCTCTGTATCCCTTTCGGCTTTGAATAAACATGGTCCCGTCACTATCTTCGCGATTTTGGCGATCGTGCGTCGCAGCATACTTTCGGCTACGATCGCGTGTCGCGGCAGACGCCGTCAAGCAGCTGTGCGCGGATTGGTAATATAGACTTTAAATACTGTGTACACGATTAAATATCGTTTAAAGATAGTAAAATCCGATGATTGTAATGTATCCGTCCGATAATAGATCCTGCGGCCGTCATGTCATGGATCTAAGCATCATTACACCGCATTACATAATGCAAATATCTAGTTAATGAAACTGTATATATACACTTTAGTTGATTATGATTACCAAGCAAAATGCTATTTAGATTGCTGGCTCGATAGTGAATATTGGCTATTTTTACATGCATGGTTAAAAGTATGCGAGGTTAATGTGGTTCGATAAGTGGCTTCTTGCAGGGTGATTAAAAACGGCATGTATTTAACGCGGCGACAAACTAATCTGAACATACCACATACATAAACTTGTATAATAATGGGTTGGCAGCTACAATTAACCACTAGATTGTAGATAAGGCGTAGTCGACGTAGCCCCGCTGCGCGGGCTCCTATTTCTGTTTGCAGGGTTTAGAGTAACGTAACACGAAGGGGATTCCGGGGTCTTAGTTCGCTCACTAGACCCAGCCATCCCCTTCGAACCTAACTTGTCCGAGTCGGAGTGCCACAAGTCTCTCTCAGCCTTCGCTCGCTCTTGTTTCCTATATTCTCCATGCCGCATTGACCGGATAAATACTTACTTGGTACAATAATCGCCCATTCAGTATATTGGTCGCCAATTAAATTTTTATTCGCTAATAATTTCCTATTAAAAACGACGAGTGTGAAATAAATATTTCACTGTAAGATTGTCGGAAGTGACTTGCCATTCTGTATTATGATGTCCCACGTCAGATCATCGCAGTGAGAGCTTTAAATATGTACATAACATAACATCACGCTTGTAATACCCGAAGGGTTAGGCAGAGGTGTATGTTGTACACCCATATATCGCCAGTTATGTGAGAGTCCCAGGCGGGCCTATTGCCGTCATCGGACACAAATCCAGACTCCGTGGCTCCTACTGAAAAATTCCTGATAGAAAAACCCAATAACACTGCCCGACCTGGGAATCGAACCCAGGACCTCATGCTCAGCAGTCGCGTTTACGATCACTAGACCAACGAAGCAGTCAACTGTCGAAGTGTGGGTGTACTGTACACCCCTGCGAAATTGTTCAGCGGAACAGGTGTGACATTATGTCAATTTAATATTATAAAATAAATACTTTATTAAAGACTTCTTCCTTTGAATTAGATATTCATTTTCTAGCTGCGTGGTACAACAAACACATTGAATACCAAAATACTGTATACAAATTGTTTTACATGCACATATCTTTACATGCATCACCTTAGGAAAAACTATTTTGTTTTTGGTTTATTTTGTCTATGGGGAACATTATGGAATGGAATGTTTAAAAAATTTGGATATGGAGAGAGTGCACTGTAGCATAGCATTCCAAAGTAGCCAGAATGTAAGTACAGTCATTTCAAACACATTATACCTTTGATTTGATTTGCATCACTGTCAAAATTATACAGATCTTTATTGTTATTACAATAAAGTTGACAAGCTGACAAAGCTAACAAGTCTAATATCCAGTCGCCTTAATAATGGCGTTGGAGGGAGGGACAGGGGTAGGGCCCCCTTCCAGAGGGGTAAATATTAAATTTCACAATTTTTATTGAACAATTTCTGAGAAAAACTATAAAACCCAATCCCAAATGATCTTTATTGTTGGTACGATAAAGTTACAGTTGGGTTGTTGCTCTTAGAGGTAAAATAACTGTAAGGACTACAGTATAACTACTTATTCATGCAGTAGGAATATTCCCAAAATATTTTGTTGGTTATATTTTCTACATTGGTAATGGACATGTTATACTGAATGTTGACAGGAGAGAATGGAAAAAGCAAAACTGGTGCCCAGGCAACATGGTCCCACATTGCCTGGGGTGCAATGAAAATTTTAATATATATATATATTTAATGATTGGTAGATCACTTAATGTACTTATAGACTGGTAGAGAATGCCTTGTGACATTAAGTCTTCCTACGTACCAGTAGCGAAGAGTCAATTTTTGTAAGAGGTAAGCCAGACTACATATCTTTAATGTGATTATATTATTTGTCTATAGAATACTGACTGTGTCATTTTTCAAAGGGAAGCCGGTAGGAATCGAGTTGTATGGAACCTTCGCCACTGCTATGTACCACTATTAAAAAGAATATTCCAAATATTGTTGTGAACTCAATCTCACATAATATTGTAAAAATAATTACTTCATAACATAATCTAGATCTATTAGAAATGTGAAAGAGGAAGACATGCTGCCCTGACCCCAAATGAACTGGGATAAAGGCAAGAGAGTGATGATGATGTTTATAGATCTATTACACGGGACTTTTAGGTACTATATAAGCTAAACCTCTGCCTAACCCTTCGGGGATTACAGGTGTAATGTTATGTTATCTAGATCTCTTTACACTAGGACTATTTTGCAATAACTTTTAATTATACTTTCCCCATATTGTATTGAATATTTTGCTGGTGTCTACACCTCCATGTCCAAAGTGCAGATTTTCCCCTATTACATAGGACTTCATAACATTGTACTGTGATTGTAATCTGCCTACACTAATAGAGATACAGGCATGATGATCACGATATATAGTGTGGCAATTAGTTTGGAATTGAGTTAAAAACATTAAACAGACGAAACTCGACAAAAAACGACAAAAACTGTCACAATTACCTCGGTAGCAACCAATTAACATTCATTTAAAATTTGATTTATGTTACTTTTTTAAGTGTAGGTAACACTTGAGTAAGCACAAAACAATGCGCTACAATAACAGCTTTCATTGTTCGCCTTTTACTTTAGACAATAACTCTCAATTGTATGCCATGAAAATACTATTTGCATTACATGGAGATTGATATGCAAAAAGGTGAACAGTAAATCTAGTCAGTGTAAATGGTATTCCGTTCCCACTTTTGCCTAGGTATTTTCGAGATTAAAAAAAATACCGTAAACCGTGGCCATATCGAAATGATACACGAGAAAGTAGATTCATACTTTGTCTGATGACCACATATTTTAGTGACGCAATGCTGGTTTATTTACCGTCTGGTTAATTATATCTACAACTAAATGCCTGTCTGCAACTAAGCATACATTACATAGCAGCATTATATAAATTCCACTCACCAAATCTTGTTGTTATTGTGATGTCTGCTCAGTCAATCATCAGAAAGTAAGTTCCTCTTTTTGCACAACAAAACACAAAACATATAAAGCACACACAAACCACTGAGATTTGATACGGGAGATAGTTCCGAAAATCGTGAAATAATGAAAATCAAATAAGAATTATCAGAAAATCAACAAAATCCATTCAGCAACACACCATCCAGTCCCACAATCGTTTCGTTTGACAGGTGAAGTGTAGTACTTGGTACTTGTTTGTAATATTTTACTAAATACTGGAATTATTAGTCGACTACTGTAATTCTTCAATTAGTTAAAGTTCACTAATTGGACCTCAATTTTTTTATATTTCTCAAATGTGTTCATTTGAGATAACTTCGAGATTCAAAGATTAATTTGTTATTTCCTGAAACTATGATAATCGAGTTTAGTCGATTCTGAATTTTATTTTCAATGAAATGGTCTGTCGCTGTAACATCTCTATTCGAACATCATTAGAGCACAGATTATCGAAAACTACAGATTATATCTTGGCCCCGATTGATTTTTATAGTGTTGTTAAGTTTTGTAGAATTACGGTTTTCTGTCGACGGAAAATGTCTGCTCAAAATTATTCAGAAAAGTAATAACTTACATTTCCACTAATGGAGAAGAACTATTATGTTTTATGATAATAAATAATCAAATGGAAATGAATTTTTATAAAACTTTGAGTTTAACTAAATTTTTCAACATGCAACTAAAAAAATTATTGATTATTCAGTGTATAAATAAAGCACGCTTGTTTGTTAAAGCAAAATGTCGACTTTTAATATTTTTTTAGGATGTTATATTATTTTGGGTACCTATGGGATACGGGAAACGTTTGCTGAGAAAACTCCGGTGACTTTTACGTTCAAGGAATATCAATATAAAGATTCACCAAAAAACGTAGGTTGAATATCATTACATATGTTTATTTACACTTAGATACATTTAATTTCAATTTATTTGCTTACTACTTTTACTAACATTTTATAGTAAGATTAAAAACAACTAACTGGTTGTTCCATTTTGGAAAAATACTTATTTTTTTCTACTGAGTGATGTTAAAATACTAAAATGTTACTGCAAACATTTTCAGGAGATGACGTTCAGAGAATTTGAAACTGCGTGCGAACAAAGTGGAGCTTGCAGCCACATTACGGGGCTGCTTAAAACACGCTGCGTGAGGGAATGCGTTTCGCCTTCTTGCTACCGGGAACTTTACCTGACCGATGCGGTAATTTAGTATTATTAGCTGGAACATTGTTTTTATAAATTACTTATTTCGCGGCAATGTGCGGCTGCAAATGCAAGCAAACAAATGCAAATGGACTTCTTACCCACAACGACACCGTGGAAGTGGCAAAGTTTTAGGCTAGGAAAGTTTATAATACTGATTGTAATAATACTATAATATGTTTCTTTTTTAATGAATTTCAGCTCGAGGAGGGGGAAATCGATGTCCGTTTAAATTCCTTCAAGGGATGTTTCATTCAAAGAAGTGGTCGAACTAGAAATTGATTTCGTCCAAAAATAGTATCTTTAGTGGTACTATGCGCTAATAAGATTATTAAAAATTATCGAAAAGTGCGTTTTATGTTACTAGTAAGTATCTTCAGTGCTATACGTAGCTATAAGGATCGTTTACCACTCAAATGACGTTGACAGGGAGCGCTGTTGGTAAACATTTCTGTTGTTGTTGAAATTGTACCTATTAAAAATAAAAATAAACATCGATGTTAGATCCAATTTTAAATAAATTATTTGTTTCAGCTCTTCATGACCACGGTTATAGAAGAAGGTACATTTTTAAATGGCGTGATACGGAAAATATTTTAACCAATTTTTGTACGAGACTGATTGAAATAATAATCAAATTACAGATAATGCGTTTTGAAAGCACGAACATATAAGTCGATGATACCTTCTCATTAATACATCCTTTTCGCCTCAACTTTAATTATTTTACAGTCACGCATTGCAGTACCTACATTTAAAATGATTTAGCACAAATGAGACTACTTCACTTACTTACCATAATTGGACGTAGTTAAGCGAAAAGGATCCAATCCACAAATGGCCAAAATTGACTTAGTGCATCACGTCATGTACCTGCGGCAAATAAATATATTTTCTTTCTTTCTTTCTTTTCATCAAACTGATGAAGAATATCGACACTTATTCATTTGGGTTGGTCGTAGGTTAGGTCTTTTTTAATAGCTGATAGTATTTCTTGGCCATGTTGTGGATTGGATCCTTTTCGCTTAACTACGTCCAATTTAAAGTGTAGGTGAGAGGTGACACAAATGAAAGGTGACACCGATAACCAGCTGCTATAAATTTATGTAAGCAATAGTTTGCAACATCTACAATGAAATGAAACGGCTTAGACATTTGATATTCCTAAATTGTCATATATTTAGCGACAACACACAAAACTGGGAAATGTGAGCAATAAAATATATTCATGACATATATTTCGAATTTTTATTTTACTTTTTTACCAAAATTATGTTTATGCGTTAACCGCCTTCCTCTTCAGTTGTGGTTGTGGATTAAATTAAATGAGAACTCTTGGTTTCTCCAACATATAAAGTGGTTTATTCCAAAGGAGAGTTAGTAATAGTGCAGTAGAAAACCGTTCAGAATCAAGGTTTGAAGTAAAGCTATACAGCGCAAGGTTGAGATTCGAATGTTAGTAGTTAAGAAAAAACGAGCGGTCCACGGGGAAGAACTCGGGCATCCTCGTGAACTGCTCCTATTGGTGACATCCCTTGAGGTCCTCTCATTGGCTGTCCGAAGATGATGCTATAATTTTGGGTCATGACGTGTAGGTGTTTGACCTGTATATGTGTCTGTCCATTTTTTTGTTCTCACGTAACTCCTAGACAAAATAATGTCTTGGTGGCGATAGTGTCAATGATTATATTATAGTAGTACTAAAATTTAAAAAAAAAAATTTGGCGTATTTTTTGCGTCATACTGTTTGATTAAAATTTTTGGAGGATATGACTTCAAGCAACGAAACGTCAGTTCGATAGAAAACCCTTATTGTAAATTTATCCTAACTACATTCAACGTAGTTTCTATTTTCAACCACAGGTGGCGTTCTGAAACCTACTGTAAAAATGTCTTTCTCTATAGAATAAACTAGAAAAAGGACTGCTGAATGATTTTTTATTAGAATACAGTGTATGGTACAGTTATTTTTACTAAATAATATTAAAAACAGAATCGATTCACTGAAATTTGTAGACATTACCGGTTTACCGGTTGGTTTCTGCTAGTGACGGAAAAGTACGATTCTCCGTTCTCTAACTTGTGAGAAAAAAAATTGTTTCACTTGCATTCGTGAAAAGCGGTCTAGTGAGGAATTTGGCACAATGGCATCCTTATGCAGGCAAATTATTAGGGGAAATGCATTTAAAAGTGTTCTGTTATCTACTGCCCGACGGGGATATGCCGACAAAAGTAAGAAATCATGATATTTTCAGTTCAAGTTTTTCACGAGTATCGCCACCCCTGTCACTAAAGTTACGTAATGTCAAATTTCCCATAAAATTACGTCTGATTAAAATTATATTTATGTTTATCTCGGAATGTACGATAAAAGTCCCATATTTTTACAAAAAGTAGGAATTTTCAATTGAAAATGTTGTAGAAAAGTTGAAAATAAAGACGTCATTTTCTATGTCATGCACGTTCTTATTGATTATTTTTGTTATTGATCATCGATGATGAATTAAAAAGTTGGTCATTACTTTTGTACATCAAATACAGTTCACTTATTGTACGGATACAATCAATTTATTGATTTTCCTTTTGCCAGTACATCATAAAATTGATTTGTAGGTTATCTTTCTTATCATTTATAATCTCTGATTATGTGAACCGTAGCTACGGTGTAGTTGATACAAATGGTTCGTTATTCTGTATTAATTTATTTACGTTTCTACTAAAAGTTTAACGTCACAAGGTCATTCACTTTTTTGACAGCTGCGAAAAATCAATAGGCAAATGTGACCCTGATTCATCCTATATTCTAGTTCTTGAATTCCTTTCAAAAGTCTACGATGGGATTACCTAACTATCTTCCTAACATTTAATGCTTTGAAAAGTTATGTTTTTTTAGTCTTTTAATTATACCGTTTTTAGTTTAAATTTTCCTGTATGAATGTTTCATCCAAACAGGTTTATATTAGTATTCTAACTTCCTCATTGATATTCTACATCATAGAAATTTTGTTAGCTAAGATTATTTTTAACCCGGCAATGCGGTGGGCCCAGAATGGTATATGAGTAGAGGAAGAGCAAAGAAACGATGGATGGACTGTATAAAGAATGATATGGCAAGAAAGGAGGTGTCGGATGAGATGACGAGTAATAGAGAAGTATGGAAGAAGAAGACATGCTGCACCAACCCCAAATGAATTGGGATAAGGGCAAGAGAATGATGAACGCGGTGGGCCCAGAAGGAGATGTCGTGACAAGCTGGACTCAAAAGGATAGGGCCCAAATATCCAAAAAGAAAATGGGAGCGATGCATTTGCCTTGCAGGGACATCAGGCACATTATATAAAAATAAAAAACATTATTTCATGGTGTGACATAATTATATACACCTGTAATAAATTAGTCTACTTTCTTTCATATTCACACTAAAAGAAAAAGCAACTGTGACACACCTATTCATACTATTACAAAAACAAAAAGATTATTATGGTTTCAGAGAGCATTGTTCAAAAGAATGTCACCATACCCCAGTTCTATACAATACAGTTCGGTTTCACAATATGGTATATCAACAAAAAAAATTGAAATTGTTTTATGTCTTTCTGATACCTAACACATCTCATATCAGATTTACTAGTTGAAATAAGATTCTTAATGAATTCTTAAAACTAAATAATAATTAAATTCACAGGGACCATTTGGCCGTAATATAACAGTTCAGATTTCAGCATTACATTGGTGAGTTTAGCAAACTGAGTGTTACAGTATGTAACATGTAACAATACAATTTGTTACAATCACTGGTTTCTGTACAAAATCAAAGCTTGGATTATTACATTACAGTCAAATGCTCCATCAGGCAGTTCCTAAATAAGCAAAATACATTTTCTAATACCCCTCAGCTTTCTCCTTATCTACATCTACATTTCCGTTATTTTTTGCTTATGGGGGCAAAATATGCAATGAAAGTGCAAAAACACATTTTGACATCATGATATTTCCCGACAGTGATGCCCGATCCCCTGGAGCATGCCACTGGCATGGAGAGGAAGGAGCTGATAGCCATGCAAGCCGGCAACGATGATCCCTTCAACATGAAGGTGCTCAAGAAGAGCGCGGGTACCCGTGACAACCCCACCCTAGTGCCCTCTTGCTTCGACGCCCGTATTGTTGGATGCATATGTAAGTATTGCTTGATCTTAATTTTTTCAGCTATGGGCAGTCACTATGAAATTAAAGGCATTTACTCATTTTTGTAAATTAAAAGTACATTGTAGAATCCAAACATGCAGTTGATTAATTGAAACAAAATATAAAATTGCTCAGTTTTGAATAAAAGTTTACAAACATTCCATTTTTCGCCTTTGTTAAAAACAGGATTGTTATAATCTGTTTAATATTATGAAACAGCAATGATAGTTTATGATTTACTATTATTGTAAGCTGCTATACCAGTTGGGTATTCTATTTTAGTACTGCTAGCTATTGATAAAGGCTTCGATTCGACAAGTCGTATGTCTTTCTTTTTTTGGCATAACGGAAGTGAGCGAGATAGACATACGACTTTCCGAATCGAAGCGTTTGTGAATAACTACGCAGATGTAATGGAAAAATGTCACGTCACATAAAATGTAAAGCTTAGTATAAGTACTAAACACAAGTGCTTTACTGATAATATAACAAACATATGATTTTCCTGTTAGCACACTTGACATTCAAGTAAATCATTGTAATATAAGGCTGAAGTCGCTGCATAGTGCTATAATGTTATAAAAGTAACTCAGTCTTTCAATACATCATCCCCTCCCGCTGCTCCCACTTATAAATATTTCAACAGTAATCTAACAGTCAGCTGCTTTCTACATTTTGATTGTACGTATTGCACTTTTGTAGGAAACAGCTGTTTTCCCCCCCTTATTTTGTTACATTATGGCAATTCAAAAATGATTAAATAATCAAACTTTCTGAACGCGCCTATATGAGGCTTCCCGTGACCCAAGGGCTGCCTGTCTCTTGGGCACAATATCAGTTGACAGCATTTGTGTTTTTAACATGTTCATTGCTAAGCCAAAATGCTGAACTTACCTAGATAGCCAAAATACATCATAATATTGTAAGGCACCATGACGCGACGTCGCGTGAACGTCCACTGTATAACAGGCCGCTTCACACGACGTCGCTTGATGTGGCAATTAACGTTTTAAATTACTAGGGGGTTCCGGATGATGTACTGATTTTTTTTTTTCTTTTATTGCTTCTGCAATCAGTGCATTCACTTTTAGCAGATGTGTTGCATGCTTCTCTCATTCTGAGTGTGTCCTCCACATGAACATCTACTCGTAATTCTCGACCCTATAGGATGTCTTTTAAGGCGTTTAGCATAGCTGAGAATTGTAAGCTGTCGTGCAAGGGTACTGGGGTGGGCTTCTAGCCATTTCCTACTTACTGAATATGTGGTAATCATTTGTTTGTCTATGTCCCTTCAGTTTTTTTAAAACAACTATTTTGTTATATTTTTGTGCTAAGTTACAGCTTAAAATAATTCTAGCTATACCTAAAACAGAAATATATAATCAATAGTGTTATGAACTCATGACAATTATGGCAGAGTGCCATATTCGGGTTGGATATTTGGATAGGTCTCATGTAATCTGTTACATATTCACATCCCTATAGAAACAATGTATAAGAGCTGAATGGTATAAAGAATGATTACTACATAATCAAGCAAAGCCCGCAAAAAACCTCTGGATATGCGAGAGGCACAAGATTGGGCGATTGTGGCAGTGGACGTTTTTCCGACACAAAAAAAGCCATGATCAGTGTAGCAAAAATAGTAACAAAAATAATACTTTATTTCGAACAACAAGATCCATAATTATGTGTTAGTGATTAAGTACTTAGGTAACTCGATTAGTGGCAAGAAATGCGAGTAAAGTTGTACCACGACTGACTAAGCTCTGTAGCAGGAGGCAATTAAATGAGTTTGAACAGTACTATTTAACAAAAAATCGTTCATACACTAACAAGTTTATCCATTCATAACGTTTGGAAGTATATGTCATGGTACTTATTACACAATACTATCGTAAAAATGTTTATAACTAACTGACTGATTGTTTTCAGGTGAAGAGCATGCCACAGCCGTCACATGGCTCTGGTTACACAAGGTAATTTAACTCACTGTTTTATAAATTCCACTGTTTCATGCCTATATGTTGTGAATATTTGAGCCACTTTTACAGTATTGTTACGATTAATAGTGCATCTATATCAAAGATAGTTTTTGTGGAGCAATGTTTGAAAGTGTTTGTGGGCAACAACTCAGAAAACAATAAAAAAGCAAAAACCTCAAAAATTACATAATGTTATCATGCTCTTCAAAAAGTAACTATTTATGCACTCACACAAGGCAGAATTAGTGGTTGAAATAAAATTAATGTTCTATCAGTAATAATGAAAGATGTTGGTGATGTAAATGAAACCAGACAAAAAGATTTGTTTCAAAATACCAAAAATCCCCGTTGTTAAAATTATGTGTTGCCAATTTAGTGCAAAAAAATATTATATTTATTTTCATTATTTTTTCTTTTTATAGGACCACCCCCGCCGCTGCGAGTGCGGTCACTGGTATAAACTGATCGAGAAGCAGCCCGTTTAAATGCGTCTTAAATATTTTAGTTTCTATAGTAGTGGTGTAACACGCAATAATGAGCATCGCACTTCCTTTATGGTCTGTGTTACCATGTGTATAAAATAATAACAATCGAAGATGCGTTAGTTGAACATAATTACCAAAATCGACAAATCATTAAATAATTGTAAGCATACTTAAACACGTGTTTTATTGCCTGCCGTTAGTTGTGTATTTGTTGGATTCACTTTGTCAGTGTGTAGTTAAATAAACAAACTTAAATTACGGCGTAGTCAATTTTATTTTTGGTTATGGTACCTATTTGACCTCCATCTAGACTGGTATTCCAAAAGTCAACCTAAATTATAGCAAGCTTACCTGTACCACCCTACGCGTTTAGCGAAATAAAATATATATAACTGATCATGTTTGTTTGACAGAGTTCTCGCCTTGGCGATGGAAATAGTCTGCCATTTAAGCATGCATGAATGTATCTCTACCTCACCCGAGACCTACAATCTTTAGTACGTTTCTTGAGCGAGTAGGACCTACTTTCTCTGTCTCTTCTTCTTTAACGGTGGGACAGGTGACTTAGCAGTGCATATTTGATGTTTTTCATGCCATATTATTCGACAGTGATGTTAGATCAGAGGAGCACTGTATAAAGAACAAGAATTTGTGTGGTATACTACAACCCGACTACTGAAGAAAATGTAGCCTATGTTACCCGAGCCATAATAACGAATCGATTTAGTAATCTATGTATTTACGTATGTTCAAACATAGACTACTAAAATCGATTCGTTGTTTGTTGTTCGTATGTTCATACGTAAATACATAGACTACTAAAATCCCATCCCTTCCTTTTGGCTTCGCCGTAGAGTCGGGTAAAATGCAAATAAATATGAATTATCCAGTGCGTTTGATTTAAATAGCCGCAAAAGTCATGACTTTGTAATAAAAGTTGTCCATGTTATGAGATTAGCTTGTTTTATTTGAAAAAAACTTATCATTATGAGGATCGGACTAAGTAGATTGATTTACGGTCATTGTTCCGAGATAAATGTGTGAATATAGACATGACTGCGCGATTTGAAAAGTTTTAAGATTTTGGCATCCGGTTTTTTAATATTATTTTAGCCATCTGAATAGGTCAGGCATGTACTACTTACTACCGAATAATCTTACGTATCCCGAAACAACCCGACTGCACAAAGGTGCAGGTATGATTGGGGTATGCTAAGTGTGGGCCTTGGTCGTAAGCATAGCCAAGGTTTAGATCTTTGACACTCAATATCCTTGTTTCAAGGTTTCTAATATACCCTTTCGAATTTCGAGTAATGGTTCAGCAGGGTCCGAGGGTATGGTGCCCAACGGAAGGTGTAAATCAGTATCGCCATCTACAGTGTTTTTACCGGGATGAACCAGGTAGTAAAGAAATAAGCTACACAACACTGTTCGCCTAAAAAGTATAAAATATTTACACGCAATAATCGACTAGATTCTTGAGCGCATTAGTAAGTTTTATCAGTGTCCATTTATAATATGTGACATAATGTTTAGCTTTAGCTCGTTGAGAAATCAATTATCTCTCTACCTCTGTTTTTCTTACAGCACGCGAAATCTCTTCGCTGTGCGCGCAATCTCCATAGAGTAAAGCATAGAGCATAGACTATCAGAACATCATGAGTAAGTACGCTAGAGTATATGTTGTTCTGTGCGCGTAGTTTTGTTTGTTGTGAAGCGTGGAATGTGTGAAATTAATTAATTTTGTTATAGATTATTCAACAAAACGGTAAGTAGTACAGTTGGTCACATAAATAAATATGAAAAGTTATCGAGAATAATTGTTTAATCAGTAAATAATCAATTTTTTTTTGTATTTAATGTTTGTCAACATTACATACAAATTGGGAATTCCAAACTTTATAAACTCTGGTAGTCTTCAAGGGTATTCTCTGCATTATACTTTAAATCTGTCAGTCCCAAGAGAGAGCTACACATTTTCGAGCATAAACAGGATTTGTAAGGGAAATTCAACCTTCTTTTTAACACATGGTTATTTACCTGGCTACTTAAATGTATAAAAAGGGTTTATGAGGATGAAAACTCTTTGTGTTCTCTTCTGCACCACGTACGATACTCTTTCGCAAAATTTCATTCTTTTAGACCCAGTAAGATAGGTGCACAGTTCGAATAAGTCTTTCCTATGGAGAAGAACCGGCAAGAATATCCATGGTTACTCTTTTAAAAATATTTGGTTTTGTTCAGTTTGCCCAACCATCTTTTACAAGGTATGCAGCGGTGCAGACCCTTCTAGCTGTAGCCATAGTTCTTAACAAGTAAGTAGATGTGGCTGTATGTTTTGATAGTAGATAGGTACTTTCAATACTTGATACTTCATCCTCAGTAGGATATGCTAGTCACTCGAGAACACATGAAAAAGCAGCACACCAAAGCTCTCAACAATCACCCTTGAAAGCCATCTAATGCAGCTGTGGCCAAAATTCAAATCATCTTGAATTTCAATATTTTTTTATGTTTCCAGCTATGTCATACATGCAAGGATTTCACATAGCAGATGGCTTCGCAGATGATTGCGATGAGCTCATGCACCGCTGCCTCTTAGCAGGACCTCTCACCTTCGAGATATTCTCTGACATTTGGAAGGATATGCAGCTGTCTTGTATATATCAGTAAGTTTGTTATCATACATTGATCTTGATGGAATCACCAGGGGTCATGTATGAAAATGAGAAAAAATAAGTTAAACAAACAAACTAAGTAACTTTACGCAAAAATTATTGCTGGGAAACGACTTTTTTTTGGGGGTGAATAATCACGTTTTACGGTAGGACTCGATGGAACGAACTCAAAGCAAATTAACTAGAAGGTTCCCAGGTAACTGATATATGGTCTAGATTCTAGACCATATATCAGATCCGAGTCCACTTAGGTCGAGTATACACTGAATGTGTCAACACAACTTTATAAAATTGTTAAGAACAATATTGTGTTGTTACAAAATGATATCTTTATTTTAGGGGAAGACATTCAGGGGCAGAACTAGCGGAGTTATCAGAAGAGGTGCTACACATAGCCAAACATTACATGGTGGCTGATACCAGCAATTTTGAGGTAAGCATTTAGACTGAAAAGAGATGATCAATCACATTTTTTAAAGGGGATTCTCAGAACTGAATCACAGAAGATATCCCATTAGTGACAGTGTAATCTTGGCTGATATGTATATTGATCTGGGGTCATCCGTTAAACACGTGAGGTTTGACGGTGGGAGCGGATCAGAAAAAAAATCACGATTAATCACGATGGAGGGGATGATGTAATTATCACGTGTAATTTTTTCGGGGGGCGAAAAACATTGATTTTATGTGTAACGTGTAAAGTATTTCTTACCTATAATTAATTAAAAAATTTGAGCAAGTGATTTTTGTCTGAAAAACCCGATAGAAAATATTTTTTTATCAAAACAGATTCTTCAGTTATTAAAAAAAAAATCAGCAGTTCCATACATTTTGACCAAAACAACTGTTTCCTACAAAAATGCAATATCTGCAGATATTGCATTTTTGTAGGAAACAGTTGTTTTTTTTTAATAACCGATGAAAAATATCTATGAGTTTTACTTCGCGTCGCTATTCTATTAAAAGATAACTGAAATAAATTGATTTATTATTTCTCTGTTCTTTGTTTCTTCTCATTTAAGAGAGCCTAAGAGACATTACAAACGGGGCTGAACCAAGAATGTAATGTGAAATTTAGACATAGAAAGTTTATGATAATTTCCTTTATTCGTATTTACACATATAATTTTACATTTTTAAATATTTTTATACAAAGTAACATAAAAAAAAAAACATTTAAAAATATTAAACATAGTAGCTCACCGGCATCAGGAACAGGGTCCGAGCTACCGGTGGTCAGGGCTCTTGACAGAGGAACCTCCTAACGATACGCGCCGTGTCCAGAAGTACTGCTTTCTGAATCAAGCCCTTGAACCAGCTGCCAAGCGAGAGCCTCCTCAGATGTTGGTCGAGGCTATTGGCTATTAAGCCATTCGCTGACACGACAATCGGCACAATGACTGCTGTACTCACATCCCAGATCTAGATATTTGAATTGTTTATCTTTGTCTGCTTTCACGAGGTTCTCGTCATGCGGAACCGTTATATCAACAATCATTGCGACGCTCCAATCGATCTATCACCACAATGTCAGGTTTGTTGGCAACAATAGTCCTGTCAGTGACGATAGATCGATCCCAATACAACTTGATATTACCATCATCGAGAACTGGGTCGGGCACATACTTATAGTATGGCACTTCTGATTCCACAAGGTTGTACTTCAAAGCAAGTTGCTGGTGGATAATCCTGGCAACGAGGTTGTTTCTATGGAAGTATTCTCCGTTAGCCAGACGAGAACACCCAGAAATAATGTGTCGGATCGATTCTCCCGGACGGTGACATGCCCGACACATTTCAACCGTGCCATCCTTCACAATGTATTTCCGGTAGTTATTCGTTTATGATAATTATTATTATCTCTCCCCAGGAATCGGTAGCTGGCCTCTTCCTCGTCTACAGCCTCATGAACCTCCAACCCTACGCAGGCTTCGCTTCCCTCCGCATAGTCCAGGAAGACATACCAGCTATACAACGTATAGAGTTAGTGGCCAGAAGGGATAGACGGCAAGATGTACTGTATGTGCTGGGGTCTGTGCTCATACAGGGGCCCGTGCAATTCCATGCTGTGCCACGGGAGAGGGGCATGGAGTACCCCATCAGGAAGTATTTGGAGGGTATGTTTCTACAACATTATTTTTAGTATATGTGAAACCTGAATATAGTTTGTTCAGCATAAGTAACTGAATCGATTCCAATAATTTTTAAACCATGTTATATTTTTTCCCAAAAATATTTAAAAAAGTTAAAAGTCGGATACCGAGCGACTTTGAGTACCTATCGCAATAATGTAGGTACCTACTGCCAAATTATTATTATCAATGAGCTCAAGACGAAGCTGGAGGCGCGCGCTGCGTGGTGACCGCGTTTTTGTGCGGACAACTAGGTAACTGAACAAGCTTATAACTTTGAGATTTTTCATGATACAGTTTTGAAATTTTGTTCATAGATTCTTTACATATAAATACTAGACACGTGTTTCAGGTTTCGCATATACTAAAACTAATGTTGTATAGAACAGTTAAATGTAATAGCAAGATTTTCACATACATACATAACATCATGCCTGTAATCTCCGATGGGTTAGGCAGAGAGCATGAGGCACTGGGTTCGATTCCCAGGCCGGAAAAAGTGTTATCGGGTTTTTCTATCAGGAATTTCTCAGTAGCAGCCTTGGAGTCCGGATTTGTGCCCGGTTGATGGCAATATGCTCGCCCCCTATTATATGGGACTTAAACATAACGGGCGAAATGTGGGTGTACTAATCTGCCTAATCCTTCTGGGAGTACAAGCGTGATGTTTATGTATCTATTTCTCTTATTTTAAAGGTTACAATGGCAGTAATTTAACCATTGATGTTAGTCCTCGTTAAGGGCCAATCAATATCCAGTCGTAATTTATAATTATTTATTAGACTTTTAAATAAACTAAAACTGATCTGAACTTTTTTGTCACCAGGCTATGATACCATAAATAAAATAGGAGTTCGCCCCAAAGGAGTGTTCTACAGGCAGAACACAGAACTGGACATCATCAGAGAGATCAAGAACCTCACCGTGAGGTACAAAACGGCGAAAGAGAATATCCCTGGTAAGTATAGAAAAAAAAATTAAAAAAAATATTTGTGACAGGGACATGACGTGCATACAAAATAAAATAAAAAATAAACATACAACACATAATAAATATTATAAATACCTAATACCTCGTGAAAGCTGAGAAAGAGAAACAAATAAAATATCTCGACTTGGCACACGAGGTTGTCGACATGTGTCGGCTATCATTGTGCCGATCGTCGTGACGTCCAATGGCCTTATAGCCAAGAGCCTCGACGACCATCTTTCGAGGCTCTCCTTAGGCGGTTGGATCAAGGGCCTGATTCAGACGGCAGTACTCCTCGATACGGCTCGCATTGTGAGAAGGTTCCTGTCTCTGGAGCCCTAACCACCGGTGGCTTGGACCCTGCTCCCGACACCGGCGGACCACTATTTTTAAATGGTTTTTTTATATTACTTTGTATAGAAATATTTAAAAATGTAAATTATGTGTAAAGAAAATAAATAAACGACATTATAAATATATAATCAAGGAAAGATTATCCATCATACATGCGATTAGCTGGAACCCGGCCCCAACATAGTTCAGAAAAGGCGAGGCAGCTGTTGAACATGCTATTCTTTCAGGTGTTCCACGTGATGACCGGAACCTGAACTATTTGGACACGACCTTCGCCAGTCAACTAGACTCGTCGCTGAAGAAGATCATCAACGGGATCATTGATGAGGGCAACAATGAAGGTGGTAAGTAACCATAATTAATATACTAAAGCTGAAGAGATTTCTTTAAACGCGCCAATTACTAACTGCCAGTAGGTTTTGAAAAATTGTTTTTGCTTTTGATAACTCAATAGGGTAGTTGACAAACCAATCAATTGACATACTTTTTAAGAGCTGTCAAAACGTGATTCCCCCTTATATTTTGAATGGCAATAGCACGCTATGACGTCACTATTTAAGGGCATTATATTGCTCGATGACCTTGATGATTTGATCCCTGTACTGGTCCCGGTTTTTGTTTATTTGGCGCCCCTGCCGGCAAACGACCATTACTACAATAAAGATTAAGCAAGAACACAGATGTGTCACACTGTTGTCATCGTTTTTGCCTAATTTATTCGTTCTCTGAGAGACCTGAATACATTTTGTTCCAATTTATATTTATTTTGAGATAAATTATACAGTTTGACTAATGAGCTAGCTTTCATCAGTTATTTTACTGAGCACGGGTACCCCTACTTGATACATTCTGAAAGTCTGATGATGACCAGGTAAGTGCTTATCGGTTCTCAGTAACAGAAATAGTTAGAATGATGTAGTTTTCCTCTTTAATCTAATTGACCACGGGTGCTTCTACATTTCACATTCTGAAGGTCTGATGATAACCTTTATGATTGAGATTTACACCTTATAGTTTTACAAGATCAAATTTTGATAGCGAAACTTCACATGCATGATGGGTATCGCCCGACAATTTAACTTGACTGAGTCTGATGATGAGCGGAATAAATAAAATATAGCTTTCTTTTAATGTTGCCACGCTCTGATAAGAACAAAATGTTTCCATTCACAAAAAGTCATTAAAATTCAAATATCTTGCAACAGGTCGATTGGTCGTTTATTGGAATTGGTGTTGGTGTTAATAGTGCATGTAGACTCTCTTGAGTAGTAAAGCAGTAAGCACCGCACACATTCTTATCTCCGATGCGTGGCATCGTTTTTCATCCATCTTTTTCACAGCCCAGTATTCTGAACCATACAGTACGACAGGTGCAATCACGGACTTGTATACTTTCCCATTTAATTTGAGAGGCATCCGTGGGTCGTAAGTTGCTGTTCCAGTGACCTGTTGCCATTTAATCCATCTGAGTTGATCAGGTGCGTTACGTCCCGGTCAACTTTGCCATCCCATTGGACAAGCGATCCAAAATACCGGAAGTCGAAGCAGATCGGTATGGGCGTTCCGGCAAGAGTTAAAGGCACTAGACTGGAGAGACCGATGAAATCGCAAAACAAGTATTCCGTTTCGGTTCTACTCAATTGCAGACCAACATTCTCTACTACAGTCTTTGCCATCACACCTCCAATCTGCTCTGGACCTCTTGGCCGCTCTTAGCAACCAGCAAAATGTCATCGGCGAACAGCATACACCAGGGTGCCTCTTCCTGGATGTCCGATGCGAGAGCGTCCATTATCACGAGCAAGAGGTAAGGGAGGAAGAGCTAAGGAATGAGAGCCTCCTCGTAGCGGCGATTGGCGGCGGCGATCTCTCGCGTCCGGCCTTGCTTCAAGGCCTGGTCCGGACCGAGCGAGAATGGGAAGCCGTCACCTCCTTCTGCGAAGCAGTCATGCTAGAGAAGGAGGTGGCGGAACGTGAGAGGGAAAGAGCCTTACATCTCAGCCGCCGCGTGAGACGCCCCGGGCGTCAGGGGTCACGTGGTCGCTCCCGGCCACCGTAGGCGCGGGCCTGTGGACGGTGAGTAATGGGCTAGATCGCCGTCCGGCCGTCTTTTGACGACAGGCCGTGTCGACGGCGCGTTCGTATTCCACGCGCGCCACAAAGAGATGTCAGCAACAATGAAGGGGTCCGCAAGGGCCGATGCCTGCCAGGGCTGCGGGACTGTTCGAAAGACATACCGCGGGCCTGGACCACAAAGGGCAAAGAAGGAACATAGATGGGTTTTAGTCAGTAGAAGTCTGACGGGGGGAGGGTCATTTGAAGATTTCCCAACAGAAAAAAAAGGGATGAGGACCGACCCTTGGTGCAAGCCGAAAGCCACATTGAAGATTTCCGGCTGTAGACCCGACTTAAATTGGATACTGCATCGACTGTACATCGCAAGGATCAACCGCACATACTTCCCTCACGGTACCTCATGGGGTACCCGGTCGTATGCCTTTTCGAGGTCTACAAAAACCATGTGCAAATTTTTATGTGCACGTCTGTATTTCTCGCACAGCTGGCGGATAGGAAAATGGCATCCGTCTTTTCCTGACCAGGCTTAAAACCGAATTAGTTCTGCGAAATTTGGCCCTCTTCTCTCAGTCGCCTTTCAATAACTTTGTCCCAAACTTTCATACTATGTGACATCATCATTTGCCTAGCCTTTTCCCAACTATGTTCGGGTCAGCTTTAAGTCTAACCGGATGCAGCTGAATACCAGTATTTTACATGGAGCGACTGCCTATTTGACTTCCACAACCCAGTTAGTACTAGATAATACGATACCCCTTAGTAAGACCGACTACCTGTAACGACTGTCAAAGATCTACAAATGACAGCCGGGACCAACGGCTTAACGTGCTTTCCGAGGCACGAAGGAAACTCGGTATTTAATGGGTAGTAGCCTATCCACAGACCAACCTAGGTAAGCACGGCTTAACCTAAAGATCGATCCGAGTGGCTGTTATTATTTAGCCACGAGCTCCTTTCATACTATGTGACATTAACTCTATTCCTCTACTCTATAATTGCTGCACTCCACCAAATAACCTTTGTTTTTAAAAATGGGCACCAGCTAACTGTTACACCACTCGTCAGGAATCGTTTCTTCCGGCAACAGTTTACTGAAGAATAAAGCTAACCACGTCCATCCGTCCATCAAAAATAACTTCCATACTTCTACCGGTATTCCATTTCCTGCAATCCTCATTCATCTAAACTAACCTTTCTCACTAGTCCCTCATTCGCCGGTTTATTTTCAAGCACACCAATCCAGTCATCCTCCTCATTCATCACTCTTTCAAAGTAACTCTTCCACCTATCCTTAATTTTCTCACAATCCGAAATAACCATTCCAGTTTCGTTTTATACGCATTTAACCTGACATACATCCTTCGCCTTTCTCTCTCTAGCTCTAGCAAGCCGGTAAAGGTGTTTTTGGCCTGCTGGACTATCCAGTGTATCATCATAGAGCTGTCTTCGTTGTAAGTCGAATGTTCCCTTAGTCGCCTTTTATTTATGGGGTGGTCGTATTCTTTAATTCCAGGACCACACGGAATTGCCTGTAATATACAGGATGGAATTTGACAACCTCACCGGGAGGGAAAGTACTCTAAATACCGGAGAAAGCAAATTTTACTCAAAGGAAACATTACTTAATTTTTCAAAAGATACAAATCTGTATTCAAAGATTTTCGAAAATTCGCTTGCCACACTCGGGAGTCGAACTGACTAAAATTCGCAAAAATAACATCCTGTACTTTTATGACATGAATCAATCATTTATGGACAAATCTCTCTAACAAACATGATAAATTAAATGAAAGGAAAACCATGAAATCTAAACTTAAAAATTCAATGGGATAAGATAAAGCACTTTTACTCAAAGGTCCATCCGATTACTTGTTGTGTTAGACCTTATAACATCAGCTATCTGCCAGTAAAAGTCCCGTCGAAATCGATCACGCCGTTTCGGAGATTAACACAAACAGAAAGACAAAAAATAAAATAAATGTGTTTTTGTTATGAGTGCCGGATATATTTTCATATGCATTCAGTAAAAAGCTGTTATTTTGATATTACAAACAGACATTTATTTCTATTTGATTTATTTGTATAGAAGTGTAGATTTAGGCATAGCTGTCACTTGTCAGGCTTACTCTATGATAGGTTCAAACAACAAAACGAAATTACAAACTACTTTAAATTTATTTTATAAACGTATTTTCTATTCTTATTTTACGAAATATTTATAACTGTACCATTTACAATATTATTTCATTCAGAAATCATTAAAAACGTGCAGTTTTGAATTTTATTTGGAAAAAATAACACGCGTGCAGTCCACCCGTCACAAGAGCCGTCAAGGCACTGACGTATCGCGGTCCCGAGTATGCGTCACCCGCACATTTCGCGAAATTTCGGTTTTTATTTATTATTTAAAAATATTAAAAGAAATAACAGAAAAAAAAACAATACAGATTGTTAAGTATATCATTACGTATTTGTTGTTACAAAATTCATGCCGATCTATTCAGCCGTTACAGAGATAATTTACAATTAAGGTTGAAAAAGGACCTATTTTCTACGATTAACCAAAAAAAATTGAGAAGGTTTATTAAAATTTTAAACAATACAATTTATTTGTGATGAAATTAACTATAACATATATTTTTTACACGGAAAACGCACGAAGGGATTCATCAACAAATTGCTACATAATTGAACATACGCTATTTTTGGGATTTGAGCCATGTAATGCCCTTAATCAACTCAAAGACTCAACTATTTATTGATTTAAGCAACTAAAAATCCAATTTTGCAATTAATTGAAAATTAATCGGGTTTTCAGGTGTCAACTACCCAATTCTTGAGGAAAGTTGTTTGACTAGGGGTCATTTACGGAGCCGCGGCGCGTTTTGCGGCGCGGCTCGGAATAAATACAAACATATGGCGATGTATGAGAGCGTTTACGGAGAAGCGATTTTCCGCGCGGTTGCTTGAAATGTAGAGCTACTTGCGGCGGAGCCCGCGGAAGACATCGCCGTGTCGCAAGCGGTGTTCAACGAGGTGGCGCACGCAGTTTTCAAACTCAAAGTATTTATTTCAATTAGACCATCACAGGCACTTTTGAATGTCAAATAAAACAAAAAAAAAAGCGAAGCTACAGTCACAAGGCATAATAACTTGAGAAAGTACTGTAGTTGCACATTCCAAAGCGTAGATCTCTATGGAGAAGAATGGGCAAGAAACTCCATGGACACTCTGCGGATCAGTGTTGCAACCAGCCAGTTTCCTGCAATACTCCGTTCACGGAGAAGCGGCGTGTGACACGTGTCATACGGAGCACGTCACACGCCCAAATACGAATACGGTCGTGCCATCGGCCACGCCCATGGCGGGGCACCTAAAAAACTACACTCGTTCGTTTTCTTTCGCTTGTCTCAATTCTACAAAATTTCATATAACACGATTCCTGGATTGCCACACCAAATAGATCTAAATCATAAGAGTGTATTCGATTTGAATCGAATCAGAGATCTACTTTTTTTTAAATAAATCGACATGCATATCGCGCGGGGTGCGTTTTTTTTTAATTGCCGTTGAAAAATGTATATGTATGGGGTTCGTAATGATGTACTGAACGTGGTATTGGTTTGTGCGTCGATGTCCCTTCCACCATGTATATTCGACCAACTTTTCGACAGAATTACTTCACGTTAAAGTCCAAATATTAGTATGAATGAGATGGCACAGCTAGAAGCAATAGATGCATCCGAGTGATGTTACCGCACAATTACAAAAAATAATAATTGCAGAATCTGGGAACTGGGCCCTCCCACTTTCTGCCATATTTTTTTTCTATTGAACCTGGGAGGTCTCAGTTCCCAGATTCTAACTATTTCTACAATTTCGTTCACCACTCAATATTTTCCAGGAGATGAGGAGCTTGATGCTATCAAGGACCTCAAGGCCAGGGCGATGAAGGCTCAAGTGAAACCTATAAGGCATCTGATCCCAGTCGCCGATAAAAAGTATGTATCGTTAAAGTTTTTAGTAGTTTTATACATACAGTAGTTACTTTATAGCATGTTTTTCGGTCGATCTCGGGCCGTGATCTATAAACTTTACCTAGCACTAAATTGGTTAAGTCTAATTCTTGTCACTGTTGTACAACTGTCAACTACAAGATAGAGACAGGAACAAGTGTAAGCTAAAACACGAGCTAAGTAACGTTTAAAGATCTCGGCCTTAGGCTTAGACGGTAGATGCAGGTGTCAAAATTTTACTAAAACCATTAAAAAAGAAATAATACTTCATACTGAAGCGAAACTGGGCGTAATAAACGCTACAAAACTATAGCTTATTTATTTATTATCCTTTTGAACGCCATCGTCAAATATACGCGCCATGCAAGCGCGTGCCCTGAACGCCAAACGACACAAATATGTGACAAAATGGTTGGTGAAATTGTGGCGTGGCGTGGAGGGCACGCGCGTGCGTTTATGGTCTGGCGGTCAAAAGATTAATATCTTATTAAAAATATCTAAAGCACTTTTAAAATGGTATTTTCAGTTCTACTGGAAATATTATTTATATTTCTATACCGTATTTAAAATTTAATCTAAAACAGCACATCCCTACCCCACAGATCCGACCACCCATCAAAACGCAAAAATAGCGACACTTCTCCCATAACCAAATCAACGAAAACCAACGACAAGAGAGGCAAAAAGCGTAGACATTCAGGAGAATGTTCAGAAGACAGTTCAGACTTAGATTCTGAAATTGCAACGGTAGACGAGCTTTTAAGCGATGGGGAACTGGATTTAACTAGATTCGATCAAGGAAATAACCAGGATGCTATCACCGACATGGAATTTGAAGCCTTAGATGCTTTCAGAGAAGGACAGCCTTGCCAAATAGAATTTATTGACAAAATGGTACAGCCTTCGACTTCTGGAGTCGATTTATCTGAGGAAGAAACTCCTGATACACATAAAAGGGATTTGAAGAAGACTATATTAAAATCTAGGTTTAAGAGGATGGGTATGCTGCCTGTGGCTAATTTTGATGCTAAATGACTTAGGTTAGCCGTATGGTCCAAGATCTCAGGACTGCCAGTCTATACGACTATTAATCACATTATTTTTTCCGTGCTTTAAGGTGTCTGGCAGAAATTTCCGTAGACGGAAAGTATCTGGCAGTGTATAAAAAATCAGCATTCAGTCTTTAAGAAAAGTTAGTATTATTTTTACGCAACTTTGGCACCTGATATTTAAAAATTGTTCGTCGGGACAAGTTAGCAGGTATGGATACGTTCACAGTACATACTAACACTACGCGATGACACACATTTTGTTAATCAGAAAATAAGTAGCGTCTGGCGGACCTGGGATCTTACTCTAGTAGGTGATAGTTAGGTTCAAGAATATTTACGATTACACAAATGTGAACTTTAATGGTTGTATATGCAGGTCAAATTCCTTTGTTTCAGTAGTCAATTCTAACTGGACACTAGCGTAACGGAAAATATAATTGACTTCTTCAATGGAGAGAAGGCAGAGTACTAAATACAATATGTTAAAAAAAACCTGTCCGATCCGATTGGGCATTTAGATATGACATTGCCAAATTAAATACTAAACAAAAATACGTGCATGAAAGTAAACATATAAATGAATTTTATAATGCGTAATTTTTTTGCCCTAAAATTCGCCGCCTGTGTCCCTGTATTGCCATGTAAGTTTCCTCATTTTAGTAAATTTTATTTTATTTTTATCGGGGCATCTTTTTTTAGCTTGTTATCCAAAAAAGGATTACATAAATGGAATCTTAGCGCGATACCTAAAATACCCTTACGGACATGGACATCGGACAGGTTTTTTTAAACATTTTGTATATGATTTTCTAAAGACATTGAGTACCTAATAAACTTAATGACAGATGTCATAAAGTACAAAATTGTACGCATTTCGACGTAAAGACTAAATTGGGCCTCAGATAGCCTCACACTCGTTCGCGCGAGCATGATTGTAATTTCAGTTACTGACTATGAAATTTTCAATGTCATCGGAGGAGATAAAGCCAGATTTACAGCATAATAACATAAACTAAAACATAGTTATAGAGTAAATAAATCCATATCATTTCCCCAAATATAATATTATTATGGAAGAAGCTCACTACCTCAAACTATCCTTAGTTTTAATTTCTATAACACTAATGTGTTACATGCTATTGGGTTTTGTCATGAATAGTGAGATAATGGGTTGTTGAAATGGTAACAAGATGGCGTCCCGTTAGTTCCGACTATGGCCGCACGTCAATGGAACCATGCTGAATGTGAAATTAGGTTATTTTTAAACTCCAAGATTATTTACGTTATAAGCTGATGGCTTACTTTTGTATTTTTTCCTTATTAATGTGACGCGTATATTAACAGCAATTTTGAGTAATGTATAATACGAAAGACTTACCAAGGCGAAGATTATTCGTATTTTTAAGGCTAGTTTTAAGTACATACTAGATAATTTTACACCATACATTCTGCATCATAATAATGTTTGTAGTTTAGACATTTATTAGTTCAGGAGCTAGTAATAATTTATGGTAGAGGGATTTCAGACTAGCGTATTTTTCTGCGTGTATAAGCTCGTATCGGATTAAGCGCCACGTACAGGCTTATTTCAGCGTGCTCGCTCGAACCAGTGGCTCCAGTCAGTAGCAATTTGTCAGCATCTCTCGCGGCTTGTGCTTGCGCTCGTACGAGTTACGCGTGTGGCAAAAACCGCGCGTGCACGCGCTTCCATAAACGAACTTATGCGCGTCGAAAATACGCTAATCTAAAACTGCCCTTACTGGTCTATGATGTGTTTACCCAAATAATATTTAGTAAGATAAAACTCATTACTTTATTTTGTTTCTTATTTTTGTAGGTAATTCTATTTCGTTGTTATATTTGCTGTGTTCGGCTTCTACAGTTGTCGGGTTCACATTAATTTTATGCCTACTATGTGGGTACAGTGATCCAAGGGTCTTTGGCGCTCGAATGAAGTTGGCCGAGGGACCTGGGACAATTGAACCCAGGACCTCATTCTGAGCAGACGCGCTTGCGACCACTAGACCATATTTTTTTGTGAAAAACAAGATTACTGCGTTGGTTCCTACTTTGTCCACATGCTAAAAGATACGTCCTTACAGCTATGTACTGTAATGTAATTAGAAGAGACCGGATTATATGCAAATGCATATTTGCATATGTATTTGCATGCTATACCCAGTTTTTTTAAGATATATATTTTAGCCTTATTTTTTTTCTCTTTCTAACTAGAAAAATGCAAAAATGTGCCAAAGGCAATGCAAATAAAGAAACTAAATTCAAAAATAGAGTCGTTTTCAAGTCTATTTAAATTAATAAAAATATATTAAAGAAGGCTCAATACTGCTACTGAGAATTTGGAGCAGTACTCGATTATTGAAGTTTTCAGGAACATTAATGATAATATTTAGTCGTGTTCTCGTCTGGCTAACGGAGAGTACTTGCATAGACACAACCTTGTAGCCAGGATTATCCATCAGCAACTTGCTCTAAAAAACAACCTTGTGGAATAATTTGTAAAAATATAAAGGAAATCATATTTAGTCCAAAAAATAATAATTTGTTCCAGTCATTATGTATGCTGATTTTTAATACTCATAAATACATTATATTTTGGCAAGTATAGCGTTTTTGTTGAATATCGAGTATTTACGATGCATATTTCGACCATTATTTATATTGCGTATATTCCGGTCTCTAGTAATTAGTTAACCAATATTTTTGAATAGGTAAATGAAGCTCTAACCTAATGATATATGTATCATTTATCCATAAAAAACTATCTATATGTAACTTTTCACAATTCGTTCATGTTTTCTGTGATAATAATTAAGCTATTTTTTTTTATATTAATTGTTAAACTTTTGAGGTGTACAACAGGGTTAAGTATTTCGTATATAGAGTTATGTATTAATAATAAACAAATAAGTAAAATGTTGTGTTTTCTTTTATAACCTCTGAGTATATTTCTAAAAGCAGTGGATCTTCGTCTACCCTCGGAAATACGAAGGTGGCCGAAGGTGCGTGTAATGTTTAGCCATTCCTTCAGTGACTTACTCCACAAGCTTTGGGCTGCTGCTGGGAACTCCTATTTCAAACCATCTGGTGGAGTCGGCTTCCAGTCTAACCCGATGCAGCTGAATACCAGTATTTTACATGGAGCGACTGCCTATCTGACCTCCACAACCCAATTAGTACTGGGTAATACGATACCCTTTTGGTAAGACTGGTTGTCAGATTTTCGGACCACTTACTGCCTGTGACGACTGTCAAAGACTTACAAATGACAGCCGGGACCGACGGCTTAACGTGGTTTCTGAGGTACGGATTGGGTGGTCATCCATCCACAGACCAACCTAGGCGAGTGCGGTTTAACCTGAAGATTGATCCGAGCGGCTATTATTTTCTTGCCACGAGCTCTTATAAAAAAATTAAAATTAGTGTAAAACAAAGCGTAAATCTAGAAATTTAACAAGAAAAATCAAGATAATTGAATTAAATTAAATGTAGCCCAGCAGTGGGACAGTAATAAGCTGCTATTATTATTAAAAGCTCCACATAACTTTTGAATTGCCAAGGAGAGGAGCTGAGGCACAGGAGCCTAAAAAAAAATGGATCAGTGATGTCTTGGTAAACATAATATCACGCCTTGTAATCTCAGAAGGGTTTGACAGAGGTGTACCTAACAGTTCGCCAGTTATGTTTAAGTCCCTTGTAATTGTGTGGGCGAGCCTGTTGCCATCAACCGGGTACAAATCCAGGCTCCGTAGTTCCTACTGAGAAATTCCTGATGGAAAAACCCAATATAACATTTTGATTGACCCGGGAATCGAACCCAGGACCTCATGTTCAGCAGTCGCGCTTGGGAGCACTAGACCAGCGAGTGGTAAAAATACAAGATAATAAAAACCATAATTATTGTTATACACGACATTTCTTTATTGATATCTAATAATTAGGTACATTTTTAATATTTACTATACAATTTAATATCGTATTCATCGTAGGACACTTTGTTTGAACTTCATTTCTTAGGCCAATGCAAATAAAGGGTTCCAAAACAAATTATTCATATGAGTACGAGTGAGCACACTTATCGACGTGAAATCAGCAACAGCTTTATTCCCTTGTAATAAAAATGAATAGTCCGACGTGGTGTCGAGACGAGTTGTCTGAACCAAAACGAGTCTTATTCGCTTTTGTTGCGAAGATCTATGAAACCTTCTGACCCGCTCAGGCCGATTCCGAATCGATAAGTATGGTAACTCCATAAAAATTCTGCTTACAATATCTCGAAACGTAATTCATATAGATTTAAATTAAAAAATATAAAGCTGATCTTACGGGCAAGTTAAGCGAATAAATAACTTAAAAAATATACAAAAATACGTTGCGGATTAGGCCTTAAATTAAGCATTGTTATTATATTAAAAATGTTATTTAAATTAAAGTATTGATATAATGTAAATACAATATTTTAATCGGAGAGTTGGGCGCCAGTAACATTGTTGTATAAAAATAGAACTTGGATGTTATAGATATTCGAAAAAGCAATAAAATCTTAATAGTGCTGGGGGGTTACCATGATGTCTTAAAGCAGGCAAGTTTTTCTCCTAGACTATGTCTAAGGGTTTTGCAAACCATGATCAGGTGGCATACCATGATGTCTTAAAGCAGGAGTAGTTCCAGTGTGGGAAAGAGACAGAGCTATACAGGTCGTCTAGCGCCATCTCTTTCCCACACTGGAATTACTCCTGCTTTAAGACGTCATGAACGGCCACCTGAAGTCGAAAATTTTATATGCACATAGAACACCATTTGAGGGTCAGAGCTTCCACCCTGATATAGCCACGTATCCGGGGTGTAAATTATCTAAAGTCGTCCTATATTGTAAAACTAGACTATCACATGATCAACAACCACTAACGCATAACATGTAACACCTATCTGATTCTATTCGTCACATAAAAGAGTAAGTAATATTTACGACGAAAGTATAGGTTTCGCTCTTAATTCGTTTTTAGGGTTCCGTAGTCAACAAGGAAAGTAACCCTTATAGTTTCGCCATGTCCGTCTGTCTGTCCGCAGCTTAGCTCAAAGACTCTTAGTACTAGAAAGCTGTGATTTGGCATGAATATACAGATTAGTTACGCCGACAAAGTGGTACATGAAAAGTGGGGATTTTTTTTTTCTCATACCCCATAGTGTGGTATGTCGTTGGAAAGGTCTTTAAAAAATATTGCAGGTTTGTTCAAATAATTTTTCGATTAAGGGATCATCTTGTGAAATATTAAGCTTTAAAGTGCTATATTGTTAGACTCAAGTGTCCCCCCTTCTACCAGCCACAAGGTTGTTTGGGTGTGTGAAATAATTCACGGTGGTAGTATACAACATTCGTTTTAGTATATGCGAAACCTGAAACACGTGTCTAGTATTTTTAAGAAAAAAATCTATGTACAAAATTTCAAAACTGTATCATGAAAAATCACAAAGTTATAAGTTGTTCTGTTACCTGGTTGTCCGCTCAAAAACGCGGTCACCACGCAGCGCGCGCCTCCAGCTTCGTCTTGAGCTCATTGATAATAATAATTTGGCAGTAGGTACCTACATTATTGCGATAGGTACTCAAAGTCGCTCGGTATCCGACTTTTAACTTGTTTAAGTATTTTTGGGACAAAATTTAACATGGGTCAAAAATTATTGGAATCGATTCAGTTACTTATTCTGAACAAACTATATATTCAGGTTTCGCATATTAAAAATAATGTTGTATATAACGAAATTAAAAGGAACACTTTCACAGCTAAGTAGGCTTTACAAGTTTACGATAATAGTCGACCAACTTATAAGATGTACTTGGATAACATACAGGGTGTAAACGGACCCTTCACGTAGCCGTCAGCCAACCATTATGTAAATCAAACTAAGTAACCCTTCGCAAAAGTTATTGCTGGAAAACGACTTTTTTTTTTGGTGTGAAAAATCACGTTTCATGGTAAAACTCAATGTAACGCACTCAAAACATTGTTCTGATGGATGCTTTGAATAGTAAACAGGTCATTGAGGTAATTAAAGTCAATTTATAACCTTAAAAATTTGTATTAAAAAAAAACTTGTGAAAAAATTGCGACTTGACCTCTAATATCTCCGTAACTAGAAGGTTCCCAGTTATGGTCCAGAACTAACAAATGATCGCAATGACGAGGAGAACAAGTGCCTTTCTGCTTCGTTAAGGGTCTTTTTACACCCTTAATTTGATATGTTCCTAAACATAATGTACAGGTTTTTCAACTCCAAATGTAAGTTTGATTTTATTTTTACAATAAAAATCATCGTTCGGAGGCAAATCCGCATATTTTGATGGGCAACTACGGAACCCTACATTTTGCGTGGCCCGACACGCACTTGGCCGGTATTTTTTTCTCTGGAATGGCTATAGATATCCAATCTTAACATCACTTCGTTGTCTGCCTGTCTGTGTCAAGGCCCTTTGCCTGAGTCCACGTGGACGTATCAAGTTGAAAATATAAAATATTTAGGTCTATGGTCTCTTGGAGGTGTAAAAATTTAACCTTACCCATCCTGCGGCTCAGATGTATAATCGTTTACGTTTAGCAATACATGATCAACCTACAGCATATTCTTTTTAAAATGATACCTTCGTGAGGACTCCATAAAGCGGTCGGTCTATAGGAATAATTTCTTATTTAGTGGTTGAACTTTTGAGTAGGAGTCACCCGAATTTCAATAATAAAAACATTTGTCTGCTAACTAAACATTTAGATAATTATTATTAATTTTTTAAATGTTTAGTTACTAGGGGAACTAGTTTTTGGATCAACTATAATCCGTAATCATCTTTAACTTCCGCCGTTAAATTTAGCATTTATCTAAAACTCACGTATTCCAGCGTACCTATATTAATTTGTATATATTTTATTACGTATATTAAATTATTATGATGATGTATCGAACATTCAATGCTAAAAACGCAATGGAATGATTTTAAATGCATTTAATTATTTTAAACGCTTTTTGAATAATTTTCACGGGCCCGCTTGGCCACTCCCTTTCACTGATGGGAGACGTGTTTCCCAGCAGTGGGAACATTCTAGGATGTTCATGAAAATTCGTATAACATATTAAACATAATGGCGATTTAAACGATTGTCGGAACTATAAATAATCTAGGCCGTCAAGGTGTTTTGCTGAATCTGCTTTTTATTAATGATCGGAAAGGTTTCATAATTATAGATTTATTACTATTTTATAGACCTACTCTGTGTGTTGAGTTGATATATAAGTTGCTTTCAAATACAGATGACAACGCTATGTTAGCCGAGATCTATCCAAAAATCATAGTTTCGTCAAGTTTCCTTTGCTTGCTAACTTTCGTCAAGAAAACCGTTTTCCCTGTATAAATATTAATAGTCGAAACTGCATTCGGCCTTCTAAAGGATTCAAGATAGTTGCAAAACCTACATGAGTTAGTGAGATCGCTATTCCAAGTTCATAATTATCATAAGAAAATAAAATTCTACATTTCCACTCTCACTCGAGAACCACAAACAACGATATTCAAACACAACCTCTTTCACCAACTTTGAGCTCCAAATTCAAAGAACAATAAAATTACGTCTATCACAAACTATGCCTTCTTATTTCAAATTTGACAGAACTTCTTTAGACGTGCGTTTTTGCAACTCAAAGATCACGTAAAAAGCCGAATCAGGTAATTTATTTAACAATTATCATTTCGTTCTACTATCGCTAATTCGTCGTCTTCACCGGAAGTATTCGTTTTGGCGTCAAAATGCAAATTGGCTTCAGAAGACCCATTACTTGACTCGTGGGACCTTGGACTTGCACTAGTCTTTCTAACGTAAAGTATATTTGAGTCTAGTCTGTTGTGATCGCTGAAATAAGCGCTGCCGTCGGATATTCGGTTCAATTTGTGAATCTGCTCTCTTAACTCGCATACTTGGCTATACAACTTCTTGTTCTCTCTTAGTATTGCTATATTTTCAGTTTCTAGCAATTCTCGCTTGCTCCACTGTATTGTATTTTCTGATTTCAGCCTCTCAATCTCCATTTTTAGTTCGGCGATCTTTTCTTCTAAGACTTGCTTGGCTGCTATTTCGTCTTGCAGCTCGTTTTGAAGCCTTTCAACTTCGCTATGACTGGAATCTGTAGACCCTAAGGTTCTGTCGCTGTGAGTAACTTCCAATTTAATGTTGTGTAGTTCTGTGGTTAAGTTTTCGATTTTGGATTGGAGGAATGTCTTCTCGTCCTTCTCGCTTTGAAGGGTCTTACAAGTTTCGTCTAGTCGCAACCTTAGTTCGGCCAATTTGTTGGCGAGGACATTGTCTACGTTAGAGAATTTGTGCGAGTCTAAGGAGGCTCTCTGCCGCATGGAAGGTTCATTGGGGGACAAGTATCCTACATTCTTCCGCCTCAACTCTACCCCGTCTTCAGTCGTGAGATCGCCAGCTAGTATCCTGCTCTCTCCTATACTTAAAAGCTTTTCGTTGTCTCTTTTCAGTTCGATTAGCTGTTGTTCTAGGTCGTTCTTTTCTGTTTTTGAGGCGGACAGCTCCTTGGAAAGTGTGTCAACTTTGTTTTTCAGTTGTTTTGACTCCTCCCTCGCCTTGTTTCGTTCGTTGCGGACTTTGCTCCACTTTTCGCGCCAGTTCGCCGTGCAGTCGGACCACCATCGCATGGTTTTCTCCATCTGCGTGGCCCTAGCTCTGGCTTCGTCGAGTTCTCGTTGGTAAAGGGCCTCTTTGGCCTCCCAGTCCGTGTTTGTGTATCTCATAGCTCCTCCATCGTGGTCTCTGCTCCGCCTGTGACTGCCTCCGTGGGAACTTTGAGCCATTTTTCATTTATGATGATAGAATCTGAGGAAAAGATGTAGATTAAAATAGTATTATAAAAGAACATCGCTGGTGTGACGATCTGATCTGAGTTTGCGGGGCTATGTCAGAGATCGCACAAGAAGTAGAGGTTTGGAAGGAGAAAGGGGAGGAGACCCTTGCCCAGCAGTGGAACACAACATAGACTAGCACATAGTCCCGCAGCAAGAGACCCTTAGAGCTTACTCTCTCACATTTCCAGCACTATGGCCTGCGAGTTACCTCCGTGCCCACCGTGCCCCCCGCCGCCCTACCCGCCCTGCCCACAGATATGCCCGCCGCCACACCAACTACCGACTTGTGCCTCCAAGCCCATCATGCGCGGCCTGCATTGGGCGCAGACCAAGCGCAAGTTGGCCCAGGCGATCTTACTATCCATAGCCGCCGGTGCGGCCGTCTTTATTATGGGGGTGCAGAGAAGAGCGGCCTACGTGGAATATTATAAGTAAGGATGTATTTTTTTATAGCTTTGTGTGAAACATGATATAAATAATGGGCAACTCATGAGAAAACGACTAACAACCCAAAGAGTTGGAAAGAAATGGTGGAGGCCTTTGCCCAGCAGTGGGACAGAAAAAGTGGGAAAGAAAATAAAAAAAGAGTAAGTATTACTGCCCCGAAATAAGTTGGAAGTAGAGTAGGAAAATGATGATGTGTTTTCTACTGGAACATAGGTTTGAAGATTTGACACAAGTAGCAATGTTCACCAATCCGCACTGGGCTTGCATGCTGGTTCATGACCTCTCACAGAGTAAGGCTTGGGCCCCAGTAGTTTGACTATTATAGGCTGATTCTGCTAGAGGTAACTTAAATGTCAGCAGAAGAAGTTGAGTTTGGATGGTGACAATCATGAATATTCATCTGAATAGCAAAGTATTTTTCCAATCAGGGATTCTAGAGTAAGAGCCCTAAGTCGGTGCTACACTAATACAGCCTCCCAATCTTGGTGGTTCACAGTTGCTAATTCCCTGTTGTGATAAGTATGTAAGACACTGGATATTATAATAAAGTTCGTCCTTGTTCCATACTGTAGGCATAATACATTATTTTCTTCCATTGTTCTCTGTCAACCGTCACTATCATGCTCTCCTGTTTCTTTTATATCACCCAGTCTACTCATCTTTTCTTTATTCTTATACCAATGAACCATCTGCCTAGCCATTTCCCAACTATGTTTGACTCATCTTGTAGTCCAACCAATTATCACTGAATATCAACATTTTATATGGAGCGGACTGCCTATCAGACCTCCACAAACTCAGTTACTGGGGTAACATGATAGCCCTTGGCAAGACTGACTGTCTGTCTTGTAACAATGAATGAAACAGACTACTTATCATATAGTTTGCTAGTCTAATCATTGTTGGATGCAAATTATTTGCATACTCCTGTATTATGAAACATCATTCATAAATTAATAAATCGTTTTTTATTTCTATCCATTTCCTCTTGCTTTGATAGTTATAAGATTCACTAGTTTCTATTAAGATTTATTATTGTCTATTAAGATTTATTATTTGATAAAATCTTATTTTTGACAAAAGTTATGAACTATTTTTGATGGGGTGACTATTGAAAATCACAACTTTGGGTGAAAACTTCATGGGAATTTCTCCAAGACTTCAAGTTCAGAGAAAAAATGTATTGACAGAGATTTCTTACTTGAATTAACTTTTACAATAAGTACTCAACTAGGATTCAGTGGTCATGATCAGTTTTTCTCATAAAACCTGCTGTTTGTGTTAAAAGAAAAGAATCTCTTTTAAAAAATCGTTGAATGTTCAGCTTTATGATTCACCACCTTTCTCTGAGGAATGGTTTCTGGTCTACGGCATTTTTATAGTAAAATGAGCATGTCACCTAAACACATTAATTCGGGTAAAATAATTGATAGACATCAAATTGTACGAAAAGCGGAATTGTAAATCTATGCCTTGAGAAAGTTGGTGATATTTCTATGACTTCTATGAAGCTACTAATGTATTTATATAATATAGTACAGGATACTTACAATAAGGTGTCAGTAATAATATTTACATAATTTCAATAAATAAAGCAAAAACCACTGTTAGAATACTTACATTCATAGACTGGTCGTCAGTTTGTGACTAAGTCAACAAAACACTAGCAGTTTTGTTTGTTTTTAGACGAAAAATAAGTATTTGTATATGTATTGTACTCCGGTATTTAAAGTAGGCATTTAATTGGGTCACCATTTAACACATGTCAATAATTATTTTAGAAGAATATTTTCTAATATTTACTTCAAACAAAATAATAGGCATCACACACTGATCGTTTCTTTTCTTCAATCTTCATTCATTTACATTTTTTTTCTGTATGGAATTGACAGGGTTGCTAGCTTCATACATATAATTTTATTAAAATGGTTGACATTATAATGAGTAACCATTCAGTCGATAACTTCTTACTAAATTAGGTAGTAAATTTTTAAATTCGATTTTTTTCAGGAGAGGGTGTTTTGAAGATTGGGCGGACGAAATGGCTAGAAAAGGACTATTTCAAGCAGTGCCAAAAGAGTCTTTGAAAGATTTCTAAAAAGAAAAAAGTAGTTGCAAAGGGTTTTATTTGAGTTATATAATTAATGTTCATAATTATTAAAGTTCTCATAACGATTATCTTTATTTTAATGAAATATTGTAGAACATTCTCCCTTCCCGAGATTTCGATTTAAATAAAAAGTTTTTGGTTAAAAGCACTTTTTTTTTTAAATATTCCTAATCATGTTCACGTCCTACCGGCCACTATTGTCCGTTATCATGTAGTATCGAAAGCAGATCAACTAGGAACCAAACTGTATGAAGGTGATTTCAGAGACTAGAAGGTACTAGACTCTCAAAATTAAGCCCTCCAAGCAGAATACCCTTATTTATCTTAAGGAGGATAAGGGTATTCTGCTTGGAGTTGCAGTATGGATGCAATACTCTGAAATGGATTTCTAGAAAGGGTCACGTCTTCGCTTGGCAGACAAATTGACGAGGAAACGAGAGCAGCAAAGCAAAAGGTATATTTATCGCGTATAGCTGCTGTTCCTCTTTGGTCACGCGGGTCATCCAAGTCGTAGTACAAAAAAGGGGTTGAAAAATACTAAGCACAGGGAATTCCTCCATAAAAATTATAAATCTCATTTGAAAAAAAAAAAAATAACTTGCACAACAGGAAGTGATTAATTCCATCATTTTTCATGGCGGCAGCCAATCAACGTGCTGTGTATTATTATAAAAACATGGAGATAACACCAGCAACCAATCAAAGATAGCCTTCAGTGGAGCATGAAAGGCTGATGACATGACTTTGAAACAGCGCAGAAAGTTCAAAGATAATCAACACAATAATATAATTATACACCAAATTGATGCTTTGATAGCTCTGAAACCATTTATGAATTATTTTACGTGTTCACAATTAAATGCATTTTTTTTCATCAATGAATGATTAGAAAAAAATGTGAAAAACATACGCTTGTCTAAAGCTACGTCACGTATGTTTGTCTACTGCGAGTCAGTGCGCATGTCAAGTTGAAAATTGCAAATGGCGGCCGTTGTTATTGTTCGTACCGAATTAACTATTTGTAAATTATATACCAATCTTTTTAGCGATTTTTCTAATGGACTGTTATATTGATGCGATGCTTTAACTTCTCATAATTCGGCGCGACACGTTTTATGTACGTTTTTAAGTGTTTTTAGTGTTTTTTTGCTATTTTATGTGTGTCATGCAAATGGGGTAAGCTGGAATTTGGATATGGAGGAATAAGAAAATGGAGTGAAGTTCTGTGACCTAAAGTGTTAAAATGGAAACTGCATAAAGTTTTTCAACTATCGCTCTAGTATTAGAGTGTAGCAAGAGACGGGAGCGGCTGTAATTTACGAATGTTCCATGCTGTGACTGTTCTCCCCGTACATTTCAAAATGGCTGCTGCTCTTCACGATATATGAGCTTTGCGTCACTGGAATATAATTCAGTGGATTCGATTCGTGATGAAATTGTAGTGATTCTAGTCGTGTGATCGTCTGTGAAAAAGCGAAAATAAGCCCCGGACGAATTCCCGGGTGCACCTGAAGCGGGACAGTAGTGGTGTGTCATATGTTTTTGGTGTAGAGTGGACACTGACCATAGGACCGATATTGCTTTGCGTCCGAGCCGGACGGTAATGTTGCGCTTGATTTTCCATCATGATTTGGGACACAAGGGAATAGAAATTGTGTGGAATTGAGCGGAATGTGACATTGTATGAGAGGTGAGTGTATTTTTTAGTTTATTTACATTCCGCGGGGTGTTGGGTTTTGCGATGTTCATTACAAAATGGACATGTTGGTGGGTGACAGGACGTCGGTCGGCCGGCGAAGACGTGCCCCGCGCGGCGCCCGCCTGAAAGCGGCGATTACAGCCCAAAACGTTTGCATTAGTGTCACAGTATTAGGTTTTGTGAAGTTGTGTAACATGCCGCCGTGTTGTCGATACGTAGTCGTGCTAGCACGCACGCCGAGCGGGATGTTCCACGAACAATATTCAGCCGTAGGTGTTACCAAACTTACTGTAACATTAGTGTTATTTTCGTCCTATTACCAGTTTAATGTTTGCAAATAGTGCAATCTGTCAAATATGTGTTATAAGGTTAATAGTTCAGTAATGCACTCAACAACAACATCTTTACATACAAGTTTCTAAAGTGATTCTAGACTACTAAAATAATGATATCCTAGCTGCTGAAGGGACAATGAGTACTAATATTCACAAATTATCAACTGGATAGAACCATAGACAATACACATAACCTATTTGTATAACACATGATGGATTAGGAGGATTAGTGATTAATTGATACATAGCCTTCTTCATTTAAATTTATTACTTGACTGGGAAATATTGTTGTATGGGAATTGTGATAATTATAAATAGATACAAAATTTGTCAAGCTTAGTACTTGGAAGACAAAATATTGTTAAAAAAAATCATTGTTTCAGATTTTTACTAAAAACTGTTTACCCACAGAAAGATTATGCCCAAATTTTCTTAATGACTTGCCAAATTAATTTTGAAATAACTTTTTTGCAGTGTCAGTAAAGTTCTACACTGCACCTTATTAGAATGACCTAGCATTTACTTTTTACTCATAGTTGATATTATCTTTGAAAACAAGAATTAAAAAAAAAAAATTGTCTGTAGTCAAAAAACAAGAATAAAACTATTGTTAAAACTATTCTCTTTTACTTTTGAAACTACATTAAAAAATATCAATTGAATCAATTAAAATTTTAATACTTTCAGTTGGATAATAAAATTAACAGGATTAAGGATTTTTATTTAACCACATCCATAATTTCAGGAAGTTGGGACTATCAATGTTATTTGATAAGGTAAATAAGCTATCACAAATACGTAACTAAGGAATTACTAAAACTAATACCTAAAAGTTGTAATAAGTAATTTTTTTTCAGTTTTCTAAATGGATTTTTTTATCACAAACTCAGCTCAAAGCATTAATAATAAAAATATGTTTGAATTGTCAGAAGCAAAAAGATGAATATATAGTCCAGCCACAATGCATAATAACTTTGAAAAATCTGTAATTTCCCATTCCAAAGTATATAAAGAACTCTATGGAGAAGAATTAGCAAGAAACTCCACGGACCAGTTTGCCCACAAAGTGTAGGCATGTAATAAATATAGGGTTGAAACTATTTCATTGCAAAAATATAATTCCACGTTTTCCAGTTTACCATATAGATAAATATCAACTTCATAGATTTGGTTATTTTTATTGAGTTGTAGCGCAAACTGAACTTTATGTGTAAGTTTCAAAGTTATTATTTCAAGAGATATCTGTTTATACTGTTAGGAAGGAAATTAAATTGAAAACTCAAGAGAGAGATTTTATTATATATCTATAAACTATTTTAGACAAATAAGAATAGTTTTCATCATTAAGCTCATCAACTCCTGATGAAAGAGTGTCTATGGAGTTTCTTGCTCATTCTTCTCCATAGTTATTATGCCCGGTGGCTGGAATGTAGCTTGAGCTTTTTGTTTTTGACAAAACAAAAGTGTCAGTAACTGGTCTATTTGAAATAAATGCCTTGAAGTTGAGTTTATTTTTTTTATTACTCTTTTTATATAAAGAAAGAACACTATGCACATGTTTTTTTCGTTTTTTATAGCCATATTTCTAGTAAAATTATATTAACCACCTTAAAACCTTTTTAAATATGATTTAAAAATATTTTTTGTCTAATCAAAATCAGGAAAAAAATCTTCAAAGGGCATAGGTCATCTGCCAATCTGCCATGTCTGTTTTATGCTCCCAAATCTCTCTCCAACGATAGACCCAAGTGTTTTACTCAAATAAAGGTTAGGTTGCACTATAATTAGATAAATTTGAATATCAGTCAATATGTTTACTTTTTTGTATGCAGTTAAATATTGTGCCTTGCGAAAGTTTGATAAACGCAGGATGTTTCAGTTATTTACTTCTAATAACTAAGTTTTGGTACCAAATTATTTACAACAAAATTAGGTACAGATTAAAAAAAAGTAGGTAGTGTTGATTAATATATTTAAATGTGTTTTTTTATGAGTATAGAGGTTTTGCTTATCATTGTAATTATTAACAGAGGGAAAATTACATTTTCCCTGGTTTTTTGTTCATTTGGGTTGAATTAGTAATCAGTAAAAGTTATTGACAGGCCCTTTTAATTTCCTGCTATTGTATATTTTTAAATGAATACCATTATTAATTTACTCAGAAAATGATCACTTTACTTACACTTTTTAAGTAATAAATAAGTACTGAAAAAAAAAACAGTAAGTTCAGATGACCTTGAAAGAAAAATTAGACCAGCTAATTTTCTAAACATGACTCCTGAATGAATTAAATCAAAACCAAAACTGCAGTGATATATGAAAATAGACCATAACACAATCATAATAATGTACACTATCACAATAATTCCCCATTATTATAATAATAATAAATTCTTATCACACTATGATGTAGAGTGTGATGTCATTCCTGCTTGATTACTAGTTTTAATTGGTTTAAAAATAATAACAATTTTACTACTACTGTAGATAAGTCCAAATTGATCTCAAGGAAAATGCTAGGATACCAAACAATTATATTTTTTTAATGTTTCCCGTGACCCTTTTGTTATCACTACAATTTAGTGTTTAGAATTAATCTGTATCTTATGCCCATATTTAGTAAATTAGGCAGCAGCTAAATTAAAATCCAAATATAACTTAACATCACGCCTGTAATCCCCGAAGGGTAAGGCAGAGGTGTACCTAAGAGTACACCCACATTTTGTCCGTTACGTTTAAGTCCCATGTAATAGGGGGCGAGCCTATTGCCTTCAACTGTATGTATGTGTGCTACTGAGAAATTCCTGATGGAAAATCCCAATAACACATTCCCTGACACGGGAATCAAATCCAAGACCTCTTGCTCAGCAAAAATCATGTAAATATTGAGTAATCAATAAATAAAAATAAATTGTCTAAATATAATCATGCAAATATTAAGCAATGGCTGTGCTGAACATCGAAAATCTTTTATTTACCTTCTCCACATACGGAATTACTGTCTCCAGTCATGCCTGTTTTTGTTTTTGGAAACTAATTAGAAAATGTTCACCATTTTTATTTATTTTTCTATCCGTTCTTATTGGATATTCTTTATTGATACAAAAATAAACAATAGTCATAGCATTTATCAGTACTCATAATATAATTAATTAAGCAGAAATTAATTAATGAGCAGTAAGCTGTCTTGTAATCTCTATGCAATTTTGACTCTAACAGCTCTTGAGCATGGTTTAGATGAACATGTACAATTTTATTTGTGAAAAATTCACATTAAATGTAAAATATTTTTTGTTAGAAAGGAAGTCATGATCAATTAATATTTGTTGATGACTTATCTTTATAATTGATGGCACAGTTAATGGTTTTTTTTATAAAAAATGTATAAACACAGGTGATTGATGAGGTTAATGTCCAAAATGTTTCTATATGATGAATATGTGGAGAAAAAATTCTGTTGCCACCATGTAAAGGGAAGTATTTCAGGATTTTTTTTGGGTAAAATTTGTTTAAAATGTGAATGATGTCCTTTATAAAACATTTATTTAGTTATTACAATAATGCTTTGTTTTAGTTTTGTAACAGAACGGACACAAACCATTATTATACTTTTGATAAATTGACACCAGAGGCGTTGAATTGAAATGTGGGTGAGCTGACACCACTGACTAGCCCTTCAGGGAAAAATAGCCGTGATGTTATGTATGTTACACAAGAACACATACTATGAGAACAAACCTGCAATTTAAAAAAAAGCTGATTAAAAGTTAATCTTTTGTTTCTGACTTACATAATGATTTTATTGTTATTTATAATATTATGTAAGTGTTAAACAAAACAGGTATTCCGCTTTTATTTTATTATATAAATCTCCTTGTTCAAAAAAATGACAATTGTTGTTTAATTTCAGTAGATAGCTAAGTTTCTGTCTCCCAAAGAAAAATCTCCCAAATATAATATCTGAAAATTATGAAAACTAATAGTATTTTCATACGACAATTGAAACCTCAATTTTTTGCAGGTTTTAATGCCGATTTTCACGTACACATCAAGAAAGCATCACCTAAACAAATACCTAAATGTTATTTTCTCTCTACATAAACCAACAGTGCGCTTTTATTTAGTTGTCGCCTTTTATTAGAAAAAACACAGTAAATAAAAAATCGTAAAAATGCATAATAGAAAATAAATAACACCTTGCTTTTGGTATGTTTTGTCAACAAATAAGTTCCCCTATATTTGTGACGAGAGTAACAGGTGGTCAGGTGGATTGAGTGATGTACACCTGCATAATAACAACAGTGAACATTTTTTAAAGTTTTATTGTAGAATATCATACAAGGAAAGTATGTTGTGGGGGTTTTAAAACAAAACAAAGTAATTTTAGTGTTAATAATACTAGGTCAATATGAAAGAACTAGGGAAACTGTGCAGCAGTGATGTGTATTAATATTAATATGTTTATGAATGTGATCAAACAGAAAAAAAAAATAATTGGTGATTTTTTTTGGGGTCAATGACCGCAAGTAATTAGCCAGTTGCTTGACGTACGAGTTTCGAAAATCTGTTTTTTTTTTGTTTTATCCACTTTAGATAAATATCGAAACCAAACATCCATGGAGTTTCTTTAGCTAATTTAATTTGACTCAGATTTTTTTAAATGTTGCCATTCCACGTCAATTTTAATAACAAAATTAAACAAAAGAAAGAGCTCATGAATTAAGGAAGCATGAAAACGTACTTTTTTTTTGTTTTAAAATAACATTTTCGTCATAAAATCCGCGGATCGGGCGTCCTTTGCGCGCATCGGGTTACGGCACGATGTTATATTTTATACGTGTAGCCGCGTTGCACCCGCGCGGGTTAAGTTACGCGGTGCAATGTTACGCAACTATGCACGTGCTGCGTTGGTGCGTAGACACCTTTATATTTGCATGTAAACAACTAAATATTTTTGTAGATTTATTTAGCAGTAATTCGTAATATCTTTATTTATGTTACATTATATTAATGTAATGGCTTACAAGGTAAAATAATGGAACTTAAAAGCAAAAAATTTAATTAGGAAACGGTTAAGAGCGTCTATGACTTACGGTATTTCATACAAACTTTCAAGTACTTTTTATTCGAAATGACTGAATCGATTTTAATGAAACTTCATACGCATAAGCAGGATACATAGGTCTAAAAAGTTATCAGAGAATATTTTTGAAATGTAATTAAAAGTTATTAACTATTTAAATTATAAAACCGCATATATTGAGATTTATCTATGTAAAAATGTAAATTTATTAAAACAATATGTTTAAATGAAATTATTATTTTAGTTTGAAAAAAAAAAGGATATGGATTGTGATGATTTTATAAAAATATAGATTTTTATATATTTTATTTTCTTAAAAATTGAAGGCGCCTTTCAAGATTTTTTGTTAAAATCCCAGTACCAAATTTCAAGGTTGTGATAAAAATTGGTTCAGTCACGATATTAGTTAAGAAGTTAAATTGAAGATAATCGTAAAAAGTATGTCATCATCGTCGTCATGATCTGGATGAGAAGACATATTTCTGTTAATAATATTATTAATTGAAAAAAAATTCTTCTAGTTCAAACTAATTTGAAAAGCGCGAAACTCACACAAAGTTAAAAGAACAAATAAAAAGTACACATTATCCTGGTTTTTCATTTTTAGTCATGCAAGTTTTCACTGCATAATTTTTGTAACTTTTTATGAAAAGAATTTCCAGTCAATCCAGAAAATGTATGCGCTTCGTCATTGTCACTCAAAACTTTTGTGGAATTTCGTAGTCGTTAATCTATAAATTCTAATTATAATAATTTAAATCTGAAAAGCTCGTTGTAACGGTTCTAAATTAGATCTATTTGTTGAGCGTTCGTGTTTCTGAAGATGAATGATAGATTCCGGAAGCGCATACTTTTCTTAGGGAATTTGTATGCGTCAAGATCAACTGATTAGATTCTGTTGCACTGGTAGTTAATCTGTCTCATGCTGTATAGGTCGCCTTATGTTCAGAGACTACGATACAATACAATGTATGTTTATTCTATTTTTATTATATTTCTATTTGTAGTTTTCCGGTTTTCCCCGCAAACGTGCCGTGGGTTTCTTCAGCGTGACATTTCACGCATGAATAAAAACACCCTATTATCTTAATCCGGCTTTACACCGAACTAACCTCGTGTCGCAGTATAAATACCTAGTCTATAATACTTCGGGTTGCCATACGACCGGAAATTTCCGGGCAGTAATCGGAATGAGGGAGGAATTCTAAGACGTCCGAAATTCGCCAAAATATGAAAATTATGACTACTAAAGTAAATTTAACTAGCATTGGTAGATATAATCGTAAGTAGCGTTTATAATTCAAATGCTAGCAAATGTTCTGCAACAAATCTTTACCTATTCATATAACTTTGTAAAAACAATCGCAGTATAAAATTATACTGCATGATTTCAAAGAAAGAAGTCCGTATTTTTGTCCGGAAAAGTTTTTTTATAGATCTGGGAACCCTAATATTACTAAGTTACGTTCGCAATTTTGTTTCCAAACATGAGTTTTTGAAAAAAGGACCTACACGACGAATTCAACATTTTTGTTACTTTTAATAGACATTTTAAAATACTGTGGCGTACATCGTAGTCCCTGAACATAAGGCGACCTATACAGCATGAGACAGATTAACTACTATCAGTGCAACAGAATCTAATCAGTTGATCTTGACGCATGTATGAAGTGACGCACAGAATCCCTAGTATTCGGATACAATACGCGGCAATTACAATTTGCGGCTTGACGTACGAACGATGTAATGCGATATCGTGCGAATTTGAAACACTTCACATTGTCATGTTGCATCGGTGTAATGCCGGCTTGTATGATTTTTTCAGTCAATAAAATAGTTTTTTAAGGATCTTTTTTAACTTTGAAATTACTCCCAAAACACTAAACTTTTTCCTAGTGTTTAAGTTGGATAGAAATGGCGCGATAAACTCCTCGGCAACATGATTGTATTAATCTGTTACGTCCTAATCATATTTATCCGTTCGTCTTGCGAACAATTTCGACTAAGGAGCTCCCACACATGTGGGAGCAGACGCGCGAGCGACACTGCGATTCTTTTTAAACTCGTGACTAGTCGCGACGCGCCTTACGTGTCTTACATACTACAGGCGTACGCTAAAACTCAGGCGGGACTCACGCTCGCGTATTTGTATTGGAAAATAAAATGAGTATTAGTTACAGTAGACTATTTTTTGGCTCCGTGCACCCGCGCGAGTTTCAGCGTACGCCCTAAATGTACTGGGGCTGGATATTGGAAAATCGCGTTTCACCTATACGTCCGAATAAAACTAACATAAATATGAACGTTTTAAAAGTAACATAATATCCTACCTGTACACCCACATTTCGCCAGTTATGTTTAAGTTCCATGTTATAGGGGCGGGAGGGAGCCAATTACCATCATCCGGGCACAAATCCAGACTCCGTGGCTGCTACTGAGAAATTCCCGTTGTGGGTTCCAATAGTACATTAACTTTCGCCATTTATGTTTAAGTCCCATATAATAGGTTTGGGGTAACTTTTTAAAATTTTTCTAATAATTTGTTCGTCCCACAGCATGGCAGCGGACAGCGATGGGCTAGGCTCGGCGGGCGGCGGCTCGTGCGGCGTGGTGGTGACGTGCGAGGGTGACCTGCGCGACCCCCGCTTCCCCGCGCGGCTGCGCCGGCTACTACGCGAGCTGCGGGCGCTGCTCGCCGAGCCGCATCCGCACACGCTCAAAGTTAACAAGGTATGTAGTCTATTTCGACTTATCCTATGACTTTTCAATATTTTTTGGTCAAAGAAGGAGGTAAGAATTGGAGAAAAGGTGCTTACAACTATAACTTCAGACTATTGTCAATGGTGCTTGACATTTACGCCTTGTGCTCTGAGTTTCTCTGCCTAAGTTGGATATGCCTAAGTCGCATGAAAGCAGCACACCCAAGCTCTTAGCCACCCTAAGAAGTGATCAAATGCAGTATGATAGCATCATCATTCAAAATTGAAAGTCGTTCAAATCTGTCAAAAGACACTCCCAACAAGCTCTCCATTCACCGGTTTCTTGTTTTAGCTAGAGATAAGAAGTTCACAATATTTAAAATTTCAACTGCAGCTGAATGAGTGGTGCAAAAGCTTTTGGTCTTGTTCAGTTAAACTTTGAAACATGTAGTTTTGTCAGGTACTGTTAAATGTTTAAAAATGTCCTCCATTATTGACATTAAAGTGTCAATCGGCTAACTTAAAAATCAAGACCTTTCAAATAAGGAGTTATCTGAAAATAAAAATATATTGTATCAGCATCATGGATTTCAGAGTGAAATAAATAAATTAAAACTTTTTGTACCTGATTAAGAAATACATGTTTATCTAGGGCTGGCTCATTTCATTCAATTAACAACAGGACATCAGCATGTCTACATTACATTATATAAAAGTTGCCTTACTGCTAACGAGCGGTTTGCATGTCTTGTCTTACAACAAAGATGCACGCTAATCGAATCAAAATAATTTAAAAGATATTAAAAATAATTTTCTGCGCTCAGCTGCCGTTTTCTTTAATTATTGTTAGCGAGTGATCACAAGTATCACCGCGGAATACGTTTGAGCCGGTCAACCGAGCTTTAAGTTGTAATATGCAATAAAAGCGAATAGTCCTGAGCGGTGTCTAGACGCGTCGTCTGAACCGAAACGAAGCGAATGACGTCTTTTTCTTTTTTATCGAATGAACGTACGGATGGTTTACAGTTTTTTAGAGTTTAAACTCGCGCGGGTGCACGAAGCGGGTGTATGCCACGGACGTCTTGTTCAATTATTATCTAGAAAACCAGTCGCACACGCTCACGCCATTTATCGCGTGTTATTTTACAACATAGACACGTGAGCGTGCACTCGCGCGAGTTTATCCATTCACCCTAAAGCTCTTTCTGGTCGGCGCGTTGTCAAAGAGTGTGGTCACTGCCTTAAAAATAATTATCCACGCTCAGCTTCCTATTTAATAATTGTGTACGCTCCCTAACGACACTTCATCAAGACGGTAAACATTTGTACGAGTTAGTTGGCGGCGGTGTAATATAATACGACCGACTTTTTTTGCGTCAGCCGCTGTACGGTGATAGGATGACGTAAACAACGTAGTGACAATGAACGTATCTCTCGGGAGTTCCATGAATTATTGTTTTGTGAGAAATACAGACGCCAGCATATGAAGCTACTACAATCTGTCAAATTTCTTTAACATATTTGTAACTTTATCGCTAAGGCATTAAGTTCAAAGTTGATTGGGAAAATTTTACAGTTTCGGGTAGCTTGATGTGCTGACGTCTGTACATTGCGTCCATCAATCAACTCAGCCTTTTTAAATCCTCTGCTCGACATAAGCTAGGTGTGTAACTGGGTTTGAGTCAGGTTATGCTTGCCGACACTCGGTCTCCGCTCCAGGACTTGGGACCAGGTTTCCTCCATCGGCCATCGATCATTCACCAGGCAGACACGAGTCACGTTAAGCATAGACGCGTGATTCAAATAATTAAAAAGATAATTCGTTTTTTTTTTTGTGATCGTTTTCGTTTTAAAGGTTTTAGTAGACCAATCTAGACAGGACATCGCACGTAAAAAACTAGTATACTACATAAACTTTTGAGTTCTGTGTTTTGGTCTATCTTCATAGACACATGGCAAGGGACACGCCGAGCGTGTGCCAGCCGTACTCACGTTTCACGTATGACATCACTCTGCGTAGTTCTTCGCGGTGACGGTAGTAAAGGCTCGTGCACACTGCGATACGATTTGTATCGGTCTTTCCTGATGAGTGGCATATTTTATTTATCCCATCAATGGAAAGGCTTTATCTTTCGAAGAGCCTCAATTTTATGCCCCGAAATATCTTCGTTGTCTTCTCTTTTTTGAAGCGACATATTCGGTAAAGTTCTTCTTTGGGCACAATACAATACTATCTTTGACTGTCATCATCATCATACATCTAAGCCAAAATAGTCCACTACTTGACTTAAGCCTTCCCCAAGAATCGTCTGTGTATTTTATATTTTCGAAATAAATCACGTCTTTAGGGATTTTATTTTAGGGCCATTTTTGTGCACTGGAAGACTTATAGGTTATAAAGAACAGGGTGTAAATTTCTTCTTCCACCATAGAAAAGGAAGGATCCTCCGACCAGACGGGTGCTGTATCTAGTGGGCCACTGCCCGACAGCTGTTGCCGGGTTTTTCTATATGGTCTTTTGTCACGGATAACTTTAATAGCGTTATTTAGAATTTTGATTTCAAGTTCTTCATTTGCGTCATAGATGGCGCTGTAATACTATTTGTAGTGCCGCCATAGACTTGTGTAGACTTGTTGAGTGTTGCCAAGGTGTGAGTCGGTTGCGGGAGTCGAATCGTGCTATTAAGTTTTCTGTTATATAGTGAAATTAGCGTCTAAGGTGCGAAGCATTTTGAATAAGTGAGTTAAAGCTATAATGTCTTATTGCTTGTCATTTTATATTGACTATAAAAAAGCCGTTTTGTATTTTATGCAAAGCTTTGCTCATACAACGTTTAATTTTCTCAGAGAGGACAGTTATATGTTTTACTCTAAAGTTTATAGAATAATGTTTTGTTATTACAAAACCAATTTAGCCGCAAAGAAAGAAAAAGAGTTTGCATAACTTTGCAAATACCAAAAAAAAAAAACATCTTTTACTTTTCAGGAGCTTTCACTGTGGAGGACTCTACTAAAACTAGCTAATTACTAAAGGCACAACATTAGTTTAGTTGAAGATGAAGTTAAAAAAAAGAAAATGAATACCTCAGCTAAATAAGTTACACCGTGCAAAACGCGCGTCAAGTGCCGGTCATCGGAACTTAACCTTGCTAATTAATTCCAATTCAATCTTATTTTATCATTCCGAAGAAATCTGTCGTCATTGTGATATGCAATACGTAATGATCCCCTCATACGCTCATAGCACACTTATAAGGTCTACATTGGGTTGACATCTTCATTATCAACTTACTGCTGTAACCGAGTTCACTGAGGGTCGACCACTTTTCAATCATATTACTTAGGCCATAAGAGTGCAAAATGCCCGACCCTCAGTCAGCTCGATAGTACATAAGCCAATTCGCCAGCGCATCAAGTTACCCAATTGCACGCCACTCAGCTCGATTCTCGGTAACTGGCATCCAGCTGCTACCAGCCACCCTCGGAGATGCGTAGCTCCACCTACCCTGAAGCCATCCTTGCCAACAGATCTCCTCTCAAGAACAATCGAACAACCTCGCGAGGACAGCCATTGACATCAATCATCTCGACATCACCTCACCTCAGTTCTACTAGCTGATTCCGATCTGAAGTGATGCGGTTAAGATGTTTAACCTTTTGAAAGGCTGAGCGTAAACGCATCCCACGCCAAGCCACAAATTCAGGCCACATATCTACAAAAAAATATCCAACATCTGAGCGATACAGAACCAATTAATCATTCGTTTTCGTACTATATTTTCGAAATCTAATATCACTTGTAACATCATTATTTTATTTGACAATATTTCGTATTGTACTATCATTAAACAGCAGTTACAAAATTATAAAATTACATTTACTTGTCGGCTGTAACCGAACGGTGGCGTGTTGGGCTCGTTTTCATTTGTCGGCTATACCCGACCGCTGGAAAGGCTATAAGTGTGCGTTGCAGTATAGCGTTTTATAGAATGAATCCCGAACGGCTCGCGTTAAGGCGATTTTAATGCCATGCAGTGCTTTTAACTGTGCGTTGACCTTTATTCTTCCTATTTCCATTAACTTTATTAACCAATTTTATTACACTATAAAAGTGGACCCTGTTGCACAAATTAGATTTTGAATCAAATTACCTAGCCAATTAAATAAAATATCTTGCGGAAATTATTCCGCCAAATGGCAAAGTTGAACGCAGTTTATTATGCAGATTTTAAATTAAACAAAAAAAAAAAAAACTTTTTTTCTTGTATGTAGTTTTAAAGCCATAAATAACAAAGTGGTTTTTTTTTAGCAAAGGTATTAAATCTATACGGCCCTATTTTAAAGCGGGACACGCACGACTTAAATGTCCTATTCACGATAAAATTGGCTTCGAGTTTTCGTCGTAAAAGCTAAGTTTGCAAGGCTATTTGGGTGGGCTTTACCAATCAGCTACAAAAATTTTATGAGCCAATATACGTGTTAGTTTCTCCCAGTTCTGACGACACTTCCTAGTTGACTAATGCGTTTCTTTTTATATCGAGTTTAATAGTTTATACCACTATTGTTATGTTAATTCATGTTTGAAGAGGCCATTAGCTGTTGTATTCCTGAATATGATAATAGAAAGTATTTGTGTAAAATGTTTTATGTTCTTATTTTTAACCACATGGGGAGTTCCAGTGTGCACTATGGAAGTTTGAAGTATTACTTTTCCTGTGTACCTACCTATGTTTGGATCTACCTATACATATCTGATTATCAAATACCTTCACATCTGTCAGTGTTTAGAATGTTGTGGTGTGGTGGCTACTATAACTGGGTTGTGGAGGTCAGATAGGTATTCGCTCCATGTAAAATACTGGTATTCAGCTCCATTCGGTTAGACTGGTAGCCGACCCCAAGATAGTTGGGAAAAGGCAGGTGATGATGACGTTACGTTTACGTTATTTTATTTATGAGACTCCAGAGGAGTTCAGTGCCGAAATATCCCTGATGCCTCCGGAAGTCTGAAGTTCTTGGATTCTGCCTCAACCAGAACTATTAACATGTAGTCATTGAGTAATCGGAGCAGTTGTGAACGTCATCATCAAAACCGCCCTTATGTTTTTATTTTAAAATGCATTTGGGATTCTGCTAGACGTCTCTCCACTTGCACTTCCGTACCACGTGAACATTCTGTTTGATGTGGTCTTGTTGCGAAATATCAGCATAAGTACAGTGCAGTCTAGGCTTGATTTTATTTTAACTTGTTACTCCCTTTCTAGGTGGAGCCTTGGAACTCTGTGCGCGTAACGCTGTCGGTGCCGCGCGCGGCGGCCGCCCGGCTGCGCGCGCTGGCGGCGGCGGGCGCGCCTCAGCTGCGCGCGCTCGGCATACTGTCAGTGCAGCTGGACGGCGACGCGGCCGTGTCGCTGCGGCTGCAGCATGGCGCCGAGCTGAGGATCAACACCGACCCTGATGGTGAGTGTTCTTAGTAGCTTGGCATCTCTTGCTCCTTCCTCAGTTAGTTTGGGGTCACTCTGAGTTACTTGACCACTCTTACAAAGAAGAAGAGGGGAACAGGGTCTATAGGGGAACTCCCACCATAATTGTTGCTTGTGTACCGGAGCGCTGTTCCGGCTCTGCGGTTACAGCATCTGTCGTTAGTACAGGCAGTCACATTTCAACTTTCTCTGAAAAGGCTTACGATATGGGCATCACAGGTAATCTCAGAGAAAGGTGAATGTCAGGACCATGCCATGGTGAATCTGGAGGGAGGTTTCTCGACATGGTTCTAACCATGTCATATCAGAGAGCGTTTGAAATATCTATTATTATAATAATAGTTACTCGTTTTTGCCCTGCGATCTAATCGTTCCACCCCTTCCAGACGCAAGTACATCAAGATCGCAACCCAACTCTGAGCTTCTAGCTGGCTTAGGCGGCATCGGACGCATCATCGCGGAGCCGGACGGTGCCGGCAGCAGCACCGCGGAGCCGCCCGCTCCTCCCGCGACCCCGGACAGCTTCAAGTCGCCCAACACCGTGTGTCCTATGGACGGGAAGATACCGCACAACATTCCCACTCATACCGCGGCGGATCGTTGCGAGTTCCCCTTTGGAAGTATGACCCAGGCCAGGGTTATACATCGCAAGGAGAATACGATGGGTGAGTCGGAAGGTTACAACTTATTCTATTATTTTCCTTAATCATTAGTTCAAATCCGGATGTAGGAGGTAATCATTGGAACTGTTGATCCAATTCCGATATTGATTCTTTCAATAATGGAAAGCTTCATTATCCCCTAGTGTTGTATTCTATATTTAAAACGTTCCCTTGGAATAATTTCCTACCATGACGTGAGCGAAGCTGTGGGCAAAAGCTAGTCATTATGAAATTTGGAAACTGCTTTCCAAATTTCGGCTCATAGTCATGGTGGTAAAGATCAAATCCCATTGCAACCAGAATTTATTTAGGTTTTACAAAATGTCACTTTGAATTGTGGCAATTCGTGGCAATGGTTTGTAAAATGTATCTAAGAACCTGAATTCAAGTATAGTATAGCATCCTTCAAAAAGTAAAAGAAAAAGAAAAAGTACAACTTTTTGTTTTAAACACTAATACTTATTCTACTAAATGTTCTATGAAACTAGTATCTCACAGTAAAACATGTTTACCAATAAAAACAAAAGTATGATTTATTTAAATAAAACAAAGAAACATTTTCCACCAACTTCTCAACAGCCACCTCACATTCCAGGTCTAGCGGGCCCTGCCCCCAACATCCGGCCGCAAGCAGACGGCCCGTTCGCGCGGCCCTCCACGTCCACGTTCTCCGGCCCCCCGCCCCCGTACCCCGCGCCGCCCGCGCCCGCGTCCCCCGCGCCCTCCGCGGCCCCCACCGTGGCCATGTCCTCCCCGCTGCTGGTGAACCTGCTGCAGAATGATGCGCCGGCGCCGACACCTAGGCCGAAGCCGCCGCAGCATCCCGCGAAGCTTGATCGGCTTGAGGATGGACAGGTGAGTGTTCGGTTGTTTATCTTGCATATTTTCTTTGTGTATCAAGCACTACACGGACGTTGTGCAGGAGATGTTGCAATGCAAGCTATACGGTGCTCTATGGATCTTCTGGCACTTGAACGACATTGTCAGATGGGCGTCGTTTGTAAAATTTGACAAACGACAAAGTTGAAAATCCAAAATTGTAGAGTTCGCGTTCGGTTCGATTATGAATACTTGACTAACTCATCTACCTCCGTACCCTCAGGTGGAGCTAGCAGTAGGGCGGCCGCCGTTCGCGGAGTACCGCAGCCCGCGCACGCCGGCGCCGCCGCGCTCCCCGCTGAGTGCCGCGCCGCCCGCTCCCCCCGCCCCGCGCGCCGCCCCGCGCCCCGCCCCCTTCGTGCGTAGGCCGCCGCCGCCGCAGAGGCCGCAGCCTCCCTCACCTGCGGCATATAGGGTACAGGTATGTTCTATTTTAAATGTAATAATAATTGTTAAAAAATTGTCTGGCAACCGTAGATAGTCTTATTCTTATATCGGCGACTAAAGTTTCAACTTTCAAATTTTGTTATGGTTGTGTTGTACGTCCAGCAGATCCCCCCGTCCCCCCCGGCGCCTGGGCGCGGCCTGCCGGCGGGCTACGCGTTCAGCGCGCCGCCGCCGCCGCCGTACCGCACGCAGCTGGCGCGGCCGCTGCGCCCGCTGCCGCACGCGCAACATGCGCAACATGCGCAGCACGCGCAGCACCCGCAGCAGCATCCGAGGGTCACGCCTGAGGATCTGCAGGCGTTATTGCCGCCTCCCACGGCCTCTATGGATCAAAAGACACAGTCTAGTTTCCAGGTAGGTTTTCTTTATAACCTTCATAGGGAGCTGAGAAGATGATATTTGTCACAGCATAATCTTGATTTATGTAGTAGACCTACACCCGATTTAAAAGTAATATCTTTGCAATCCAAAATTTCTTACCCGAAGAACGCGCGTGCTGCGTCGATGGAATCGCCTTCTAAAGTAGTGTGGCAAGTTCTCAACTTCGAATTCTTAATTTCAGAAATGACGTGTTACTGTATGGACTAAATTGCGTGAACTACTAAAGTCTTTACCAAATAAGACTTTTAATTTGTTGCGAACTTTTAATCACACAAAATATTAAATCTAATCCTCATGATGTCTACTTTCCAGGAATTCCAGAGGTATCAACAGCAATACATAGCCCGCCAGCGTGCCGCGTCGCGCGCTACCACGCAGCCCGACTGGAACGAGCCCTACCGGGACCTCGCCCTGCTCGACCTGCCCGACAGCGACCTGGAACACCTCATGCCTACTCTCGGCGACGACCTCAACCTCGACGAGAGCGCCTTCTCCGCCATCTCAGAACTAGACGCCAGTGCGAAACTGGACATGCTCCTCTCAGGGAACAACGCCAATAACAACACTCCCGACTCAGTCCTACAGGACATCACCGGGGACCACTACACCACCAACTATGAGACGAGACACGACGTGCCTTCTAAGTCGGAAACCTACGACGGACCCGACACGTTCATGCCGCCTCCTCCTGTGCCGCAACACTCCAAGTTCAGGAGACAGGACTCGGAAACTGAACACCAACAAAATGCGACAACAACGGCGCAGCATACGCCACCCGTTCAACATACCCCGACGACTGTACATACGCCAAATGCTGTACATACGGCAACGACGACACAACACATGCCGAATGCTGTCCATCATATGACCAACGCAGTACAACATCAGCAGCATATGCAGCACACGATGAACGCTGTCCAGCACATGCAAAACGCGGTTCAACATCCACCAAACGCTGTTCTACATTCGCAGAATTCTGCTCAGCATATGCATAATGCGACGCAACACATGCAAAATGCAACACAACATATGCAAAACGCTACGCAACATATGCAAAATACTACGCAACATCAAAATATTATACAACATCATAATGCGGCGCAACATACGCAGAATTCTGTGCCAGCATTCAGGTCTCCGCCGCCAAGTGCAAGCCAAGCGATGCCTCCGCCACTCAAGCTGCCCATACGAGCGACTACATCCGTCGCCACAGCAACAGTTGGCTCACAAGCTTCGGCACAAGAAATCGAGGAGCAGAGCAAGCAGTACCTCATCAAAACCCTCATGAGGGACGACGATGTACCGCCGCCGAAAGAACAAGAAAAGAAAGTCGAAGAGGTCACTGTCGCCAACTGTGAGGTGAAGGAACCGACAGTAGAGGCCGCGCCTGAAATGTTCGGCATCGCCAAGTCAGCCACCGACGAGGATACGCGGAGAGCTGACGACGAGCTCCGAATGAGAAACAAGCTCGCCAAGAAAGAGCGAGACGACAAACTCGCTCAGAAAGGTGGCAAGCCCCGCACTGTCGGCGCCAAAGAGAAGCCCGCCACGCTCAAGGACAAGATAATCCGCGAGAACAAGTCCACCAAAGTTGCCTTACCACGTCCCCCGCCCCTCAAACTCCCCGCGCCCGTCCTCGACGCGCCCAAGTCACCGCAGACTGAAAAAGAGTCGATAAAACTCAGGCTAAAGCTCGACAAGAACGAGCCCGTCGTCCAAACTGTGTACAAAGCAGACATCAGCTTCGTTAACCAACAGAAAGGCGACAAACCCACAGATGGCGAGCTTAGGGTCCCTCCTCTGCACATAAGTTTACGAGGACGAAATTCAGCCGTCATAAAGAACTCGAAAAAAGAAAAGAAAAAGTTCGGCCCTGGCGACCTCCACACGAAGAAGATTAAAATCAGGAAATCTTCGGAATCTGACGACAAGTCACATCGGAGGGACTCTGACGAGTCAATAGCCTCAAAATCTAGTGAAAGCACTGAGAACAAGACTGATGACGAGTATTTAAACGTGAAAGGCATAAAGCTCAATAACCATTACGAAGCGGACGGAGTGAAGACAGAGATAACGGGCGACAACAACGTCGTCTACAGAATGAAAACCATCTCGAAAAACGCTCACATAGTCACAAAGTCACATGACTACAAGCTAAACAACAAAGTCCAGAGCTTAGACCTCAAAATGAAAAAGAAACTAAAAATACTCAGCACAGACAGCAGCAAATCATCAGACAAAGAGCGAGACAAAGAATGGAGGAACGACACGTTAGACAAGGAAGGGAAATACGCGCAAAACGAGGGCTACAGAGAGCCGAACAATCACGAAGCGAAGAAGAAGTTACCTACTCCCAAAACAGAAGTGAAATGTGATAGTGTAAAGTCAGAGGGGAAAACAGTGCAATCAGACGTTGATAGTGACGTAACTAACCAAGTGAATCAGTGTAATTCGGGTGCTAGTGAGTGTGAGAGATTGGTGAAGTGTCATAAGGACTTAGAATGGACGCTAAGTGGCGACGTGCCCGAATCGCAGCACTATGCCGAGTCGAGGCGCGTTGCCGAAGATGACAATAAGTTGAAACGGACAATCGCCGAAAGTGCAATTACCTCACCCAATGGACTGCTCGCCTCCGATAAGAAGAGGAAAGTCAGCCATAGTTCCTGTACAGGTGAGTTTCAATATCATGAAAAAACTATATCAAAAGTCATTTATTCATATTAGGATGAGAATCAGTACTTTTTGAACACCAAACTTACAAAAGATGGTCTCCTGAAACGCTCCCACCACATTTGCACAAAACAATTTTAACATAACAAAGGACAAAAAGTAAAGCTAGAGTAGCTAGCTTGCAACTTTTGACGATGCAGTAGGGATTTGCTAACCATCTACCTCACCTGAGCTAGTATCACGATACATTCGCGCGTTTGTATCGCTGCAGCATGCCGCCCTGTGTAACAGCTTGTAGTTCTGACACACAAAAGCTTGACGTCGCATCGCGTTGCAATAACCATTAGTATTTTCTCATTTTATGCGTGTTGCTCTTATTTCATTTCATTTCCATCCCTGTCTTGGTGAGTATTGGACGCTTTGTTACTCCATGTATCTGAACTCGCGTGTAATCACGAAGTAAAACGTGCGCCAGAGTCTGAAAATTAATGTCCTTTATCAGTACTCGCACAGTTCACCCTTCCCATACAGTCAGGCCACTAGACTAGACATTCTCCAATATATAAGAGCAAGTAATAAGTCTATTTATCAAAAATGCCTGCTATTTTTCCCAACTACTAGCTTAAAGATCATTTCCTCATACAACCATCAATACCTCATTCCAGAACACGGAAACACATAAATCTGCTTACGTTCCAGAACCTCCGGGCTCGACGAACGTGGGCACGATACCTACCTCGCCGCCCGCCTCCCCGCGGCGCAAGGAGCGGCCCAAGGACAAGTCGTACTGCAAGCTGGTGGCCGAGCGGGCCGCGCGCCCCGACGACAAGTTCGGGAGCCGCTCGCCCGCCAGCCAGGCGCAGGGGGAAGACTCGGGGATTGAGTCCATGGATGCGCTGTCGGAGAAGTCGCCGAACCAGGCCAGTCAGTCGCCGCCTGCAAGGTAAATGACAGAATATTTGGTATATTATTATTTAATTAAATCCACTTAATTAACCTCTAAAAGACTATTACCTAGACGTTTACTTGCATGGTTCTGTGTTCTCATTAATTAAGATTCGAGCATTAATACTTATGTTCCGAGTTTGTTTTGGTGTCCTTCTTAAAATAAAAGAGTATTTTATAACTAAAATTAAATATAATTTATGATCGTAGGAAGGAGCGGCTAGATATGCCTCGCTCGACGTCGCCGGCGTCGGTACAGCGCATCATCGGCGTGGTGGAGGCGCCGCCCGCGTCCGACGAGCTGCTGGAGCGTCTGTCCCGCGCCGGAGCCCCGCGCTACGAGCCCGCGCCGCCCGACATCGACGACCTGGGCGACATCGAGGCCGAGCTCGCCAAGATGCATGCCGACCACGTCAACGGCGACGACGCGCCGCGCCGCCCGCCCGCTGACGTGGCCGGGCCGGCCCGCGCGCCCACACCCATCCTGCGCGACACGGCCGACCCGCCCGAGCCCGCGCAGGCCGCACCCGCGCCCTCCGTCGCGTCGCCCGCCGCCCCCGCCTCGCCCGAGCCGCACCGTGACAAGGTCAAGCTGGAGGACTTCGACCCACCGCCCAGCCGGGTCTCGCCGCCCCTATACACCTACTCCAACCAGGAGAAGCTCGGGCCCGTCGACGACGTCAAGGAGGAGCGCCCCGAGCGGACCGAGAACGGCGATGCGAGCGCCGACCGACCGGACTCCGACGAGAAGAGAGAACCCAAGCTCGAGAGGTTACCGCTGAAGGCGGACTTCCCGGACAAAAGCCTGCTAGAGCAACTACTGATCGAGATCCCCACGCCGGACTACGCGGGCAAAAGGCCGGAGTCGCCCTCGCCGTCCGCGCTCGAACGCGTGGCGCGAACCTCCGTGCGCACGCGCTCCAGCAGCAAGCTCAGCTCGCCCGCCGACCAGCCGCGCACGCCGCGCCTCTCGCCCGCCAACACCAAACTCGAGCGCGCCGACTCGCCCGCGCTCGCGCCCAAGAACTGTCTGCGCGCCGCCGAGGACAAGACCAGTCCGCGCGCCGCACCCACTCCCGCGCGAGCCCCGCCGCCCGTCAAGCGCCGGCGCCGCGAGTCCGAGAGCTCGGGCGCCTCCACGCTCAGCTGCGACGACGACGCCGCGCGACCTAAGAAGAAGCCGCGCCGAGACGCCGTTCGCGCTCCCGCGCTGCCCGCGCCCGTGCCGCCAGCCAAGCGCAAGGACTCGGACAGCGACAGCGACGAGCCGCTCATCTGCAAGGTGCGCGGCAAGGTGGCCAAGGCCGTGCGGGGGCCCGCGCGCGGCAAGCCGGCCGAGGGCGTGGGCACGCGCCGCTCCGTGCGCCACGGGCCCACGCCCGGGCCCCCGGGCCCCGCGCCGCCGGGCCCCGCCGGCCCACCCGCAGCTGCGCCCGTCCGCAGGAAAACGAGAAGTGCCGGTGAGTCCCGCGTCAATACAGACTGATCCGTTGCCACTTTTTCCCCCTGTCGGGCGGTGCTGACGTAGTATGTTTGGTATGGACGCAGTGGGCGACGGTGCGGGCGCGGCGGCGGGCGTGCGGCGCAGGCGCACGTCCAAGGACAAGTGACGGCGGCGCCGCGCGGAGCCCCGCGAGCCCATAGAGTCCCGCGAGCCCCGCGAGCCCGGCCAGCCCAGCGAGTCCCGCCTACCTGGCGAGCCCCGCCAGCCCCAGCAGCCCCTGCCGCCGCGAGCCGAGCCCCCGGCGGACTGACGCCGCGCGGCCGGCGCGTGCGCAGCTCTAGGTAACGCTCGCGGTGTCCGCGTGTCTGATCTCCCGCACGAGCAGCACGACAAAGCGCGCCGAACGTTATACACTAGTAGAATTTGTGACACTCCGTACGACTACATGAGCGCAGAGAACGTTCACTGACCGTCATGCAGTCGCGGTCAAGCGTACACTTTTTCAAAATTTTGTTTTGTACCAGTTTGGGTCACGTTTATAATATGTATTTAAAATTAACTAAATTGTAATATATGTTGCGAGTTGAAAATTAATCCCAAGTGATTTCCACTAATCCGCGATTGGTAATTGTTCATTTTAATGAATCTCAATTAATTAAATCGATTGTGAATTAACACCAGTGTGGGATCTAGTAAAGTTGCAATACTAACGTTTGAGAGATACTGTGTTGATATTTAACATAAAAATTGTGTGTTAATGTGGATTTATGAATTCGGATGTGTCGTCGGCCGCTCTTTGCTAGAATTATACAAACTGTGACCGCGAACCAAAGGCAAAACGACATTTAAAAAAAAAACGAATCTATCGGTCGCAATTTAATTTTTTTTACCATCCAACTTATTAAATAAGTATAAAAACTAGACGTATCAGATATAGATATATTTTATTTCACTTCTCTGCTACGACTACTTTACTACTACTTACTTTTAACTGTTATTATTTCATTTTTTTATTTATTCAAAGTTTTTGTAGAATGTCTACAATATAAGGACAGTATAAAATGTATCAAATTGCCGATAATAGTAAATATTTACAATCTTTGGTCGCGCGGTCGCCGCTTGTATTAGCTCCGTCGCTACTGGTCGGAAATAGAAAAGGATTTAGCGAAATTGATTTTAGAATAGTTCCATTTTGTTATCAATTTTAGACTTAAACTGATACTCAAGGTTAAAGTTTTATCTTGTAAATTTTTAAGGTTCCAACCCTGGAACGAATCGATAATATCGATAGTTTTAAGTGCGACTTCACTAGAATAACAAATAATCACAGCAATAAGAAACGATCTAAAATATCATTGATATACTTATCATTCATCCATAAAGTCCATAATTACGAAACAACGACGAAATCTATTCTAAAATTAATTCTTCCTAAATCCGTCCTGCTAACTTAATCTATTGATATTCATTATCGATTACGAAACGTTCAATCGATTACGCCGGACCCAATCAAATGCTGGCAGTCATACTGTCCGTATAATTTATTTTTAGTGAACAAATGTTACCATTCACTATAAAAAAACACTCGACTTTTTTTGTTCTTTTAAGTGTAAGTTAATTTCTATCGAGTAATTTTAAGAGTGTTTGTCTATAAGTATGGAAGCAAACGCACTAATTTTAGCATTGCAATTAGGCGATTTTTTTATTAAAACAAGTTGTAGTTAAAACAGAATTTAGTAACCATAGGTAAATAATAGTGATGTTGATAAATCGACTAATTGCAATGCTAAAGTTGGCGCTTTTGCAGGGAACTTGTAACGTTGCCACTTGCAAGACTCTGTGGAGTTTGCGCCGTGGAGAGCCTTAGTTTACTAGTGAATAGATGTGTATCATTATTGTACAAAATGCACTCGACATATAGGCACATTGTTATAATAGTATAAATACCCGAGAGATATAAAGAGAATGAAATAAATGCATAAAGTTAAATATTTTCATACGTTTTTGCACGTAACTTCGTGACGTCGATTCGGTGACGTAAACGCAGCGTTGTAGTTTTTATAATGTTTTGGCGGGAGGACGGCGTGTTTTATTTGTAATATAATATGAAAAGTCGACCAAGATAGCATCGGTTTTCATCGGCTGTTCGAAATGGCTGAGTAAGATCGATGCTAGGTTCCGTTCCCCGGCGGCGTTCTCCCGCTCAAAACGCTGGCCGCTATTACGATGTAACGTTAGCGTTTTTATATTTAAGAGAATTCACGACCAATAATTGTAATAATTAAATGTGGAACTTGATAATTTCTTAGTGAATGAGATAATAATCGCGACTGAATGTTTAAACAGTTTGTCTGTTCGGGCTTCCAGTAAAACTAAAATTTTATTTTGACGCCCCATTTATTTCGTTTTCCCTCCATTTGCCGACTTATGTTCCCACCATCGATTCAACTAATTTTAATCCGAAGTTTTTATACCAAATCCCTATACAATGAACCAGTGAATCTTAGCTTCTATTTTGCACTAAGCATAGTCGATTATCGAATGAATTTAGTTTTCTATTATAGACGCTAGTGTTTTTTATCACGATTGTTAAACACTTGAGTATAGGAACGTGTGAACTCGCTCGCCATAATGTTCAGCATTTACAATAACGATTGGTTGTAACTAAATTGAACCTTGCAATACACTATTTGCGGACAAAATCATAATATATAATAAATTATAAAAAATTAATAAATAAATGGTGGACAAGACAACATGGGGTGTTCTACAGAACTATTTGTAATGGGTAATATTTATCGGTCGATGCGTGGTTGTCTGTGGTAGATCGACACATCTGTAGGCGTCTGTGGTTCGCGTAGACTTGTTTCCTTCCTGTGTAAGGATGCAACCCAAAGCAATAATATTTGGATGTGACATTTTATTTAAAAGCACATTTTTAGACAGCTTTTACACTATTAGCTTAGATTGCCGTACATTACAGTATTGTATAATTTCTCCCGAAGTATATGTTCGTTTATTCCCCTCCTCCTGTTTGGTGATGTTCAGTGTTAATCGGGCAGTGATAGTGCTACAATACATTACGTGTATAGTACGTACGTAGATATAATGAGAAAATATTTTAATAATTAGTAATGAATTTATTGCCTGAATAAATTGTGCCCTATAACTGTGTGCCGTGGTAATTGTCTGTTAATATTAGTGTATAGATCGAATGCGGCTAGTCTGAGCGCTGGACGGCGGGAAACTGTTTTGTAAACAAACCCTTTGTTTTTTCTTAAATTATTAATTACTAAATCGGTCCGGCCGATGTACAATCTCTTGTAAATTTTTATGTATAGATGGGGATATTAATATATGTTACGTTTTAAGTACTTGTTTTCTTTTTAAAATCATATTTAGTTTGGGGAGCAGAGTTTGTAAATAGACGGAGACTAGCGGGTCGCGCCCGAGAGGGCCGACTCCTGTAGACATGCAAAAGCCTTATACTGTAATATAAAAGTATGACTTGCAAGCTTGTACCATATAATTATAATGAATGAACTCTCAACTAGCTGTGTATATTGGGTGTATAGTTATCATTTTTAGTTTATTTGTTTTGTTTTTATTTTCGACTAATGATAGTAATTTATGCCGATAAATAAATATCTATATTGTACGTTTATATATCTACAATGAAGAAAGAGAAATACAAATAGTTTTAATAACACTTATAAATATAGATTAGGGGTCACACCACACGAGAGTAGGCTATAGTTTTGTTTACATTCTATGGAACTTGTAAATACATGCAGAAATAGTAAAATGAAAGAATTGATACAATAAAGTTAACTTTATGTTATTTGTAATATTTTTTCTAGTTCGTGTTGGGCGGCACGCGCCGCGGGGAATCAATTTAGGACAATGGTAAACGATGCCTGTAATTAGTTTTTAATTGCTGGCAGTTTTATGAAGTTCAGTTTTATATTGTGCATTATTTTCTCTGTAAGTTGCTTTCACTGTCGTTTCTAGATTATTTTTAAAAATCATATAATTATTATATTGATAAAAAGTACGATGAGTCAAGCTGATTTATCATCATATTATAACGATTGAAGAAATTATATTGATAAAAGTACGTTTGAGTCATGCTGATTTATCATATTATTACGAATGAAGAAATAAGGAATATTATTGTTCTGCTATTATTAAATTTGTAAAGTTAGTTTATTAATAAATGAATAAAAAATATTTTGTGGTTTTAATTGTGGAATATTTTTTCAAACTTCCCCAACAATAGACACAATGCACGCAATTACACACACGTGGACCAAAACTTGTTGCATGCTTTATTCAATACATAATTATATTGAGAGTAAGACAGCTTTATGATGTGAGTCTATAATTTTGATAGACTGCCTCGTTATTATAGTGGTCACAATCGCGACTGCTGAGCATGAGGTCCTGGGTTCGATTTCCGGGCTGGACAAATTGTTATTGAGTTTTCCCATCAGGAATTTCTCAGTAGCAGACACGGACTCCGTATTTGTGCCTGGTTGATGGCAATAGGCTCGCCCCCTATTACTGGCGAAATGTGGGTGTACTCGTAGGTACACCTCTGCCTAACCCTTCGGGGATTACAGGCGTGATGTTATTTCTACTGATACCACTACTCCTACCACGAGTTTGCTGACACCCAGCTACAGACTTGTTATTTTACGTCTGACAACAGCAACCCTATTGAAACCAGTATAAAGATCATAATGATTTTGACTGCGATACAAAGTCGGTAAAAAATAACTGAAAAGACTATATTCATAGTATAATAGCGACACTCGGGACTATTCCACTCTGCCTTGCAATCATTATTATCGATAAATTGCGCTAGGAGGGAAATTTGTGAATTCCAAACAATAATCGAAATCAAAAGAAAATTTGAATTCAGTTAAATGACACACCACTTTATATTTTATTTTTCTCAATATTATTCAGTGCTAGAGCAAGACGGCACGGTTGGCGCAGTGTCTGAGCGATTGTCTGCGCTGCGTGTCACGGGTCCGATTCCGCACGGAAGAAATATTTGTATGTCCTACGGATAATTGTCCGGGCCTGCCTGTTTGTTTGTCAGTTTAAATGTTTGTAAACGCACCCACGATGAAGGAGAAATTACTTGTGTGGGGCAAGGGTAACTTTTAAAAAGATAAATAAAATAAAATGCATTGTCACCAAAACCAAAGGTGTGTGTAAAACGATTCATTCTGTTGGCGGGAACTGGTTGAAAATTCAGTTTCAAGATTTGACTAATACATACTAACAAGGCAAGCAAATAAAAACTAGTAAAAGATTTATAGCGACTTCAAGATTACTAATAAGCTAGCAACACTGGCTACGGATGTTGCTACCTTATCTCTGGTGGGTTGCCACTACTGCTTACATCAATCAAAAATACTAGTCGAAATCGATTGAAATTCTTAATATTATCGAGCGTTATGGAAATGAAATGATCGACCTAAGGTACTGTAACAACTCATCATTAGTCATGCCTGTAGTCCCTGAACCGTAGGCTTCAGGCTATGTAAACTAATAAATCACATGTGTAATAACTATAGAATAAAATAAATACTAGGGCTGTTCCATTTAAAATGAAAATGATTACAAAGCTATCATAAAGAATGCTCAACGGAGCCGATACAACGTTGATCACAGTTGCTCTCGAGCGAATAGTGAGCACTAAGCTAAAATAGTGACTAGAAAAGCATAATTCTGAATTTTATATAGTGATAAAGTACAAGAGCCTGCTTATTTTACGTTTAACATGTTCTAATAATATTTGTATGCCATTCTATGGTGAAACATGTTTGTACCAAGATCATAACTTTATTAATGTTTTTCCAAAAATAAAAATTATTTCATTCTATTCTAAAACATCTACGTGAAATGGAACGTTGCAGAAAATCGATGTCTTCGAGAACACACGTGATCACTCAACCAATCAAAAAACTTTTCTTTGGCATTGTTAAGCCTTGTGATTGGTTGATATGTAACGCATGGTATAAGAGCCAATAGGCATGTACACCCATAATCTCAATTGAACATTTTTATGCAATTGAAAACAGTTGAAAATTACACTTGCTGTTCTCGTGTGCTTTGCGATTTTTCGTAATTCTAGATAAATAATGTAAGTATCACAATATATTTCACCTTTTTATGTTTTGACTTGTAATTAGAATAGGTTACCGTCAGTTTTAAATCTAAAATTACGAAAAAAATGCCGTAAAAATGTTATGTAAGAACGTTGGCAAAACACTAGTCGTTATTCATGAAAATAGTTTTCCTCATTCCGTCGCTTAATCGTATTACTTTTTGCAATTTTTATCATATTACTAAATACTTCTACTCACTAATTTTGGAAGATAATTAATTGAATGATGTTCTAATTACAGTCGCTGTTATCATCTTATCTGATTTGACAGTATTTTTTGCAAGAGTGTACTAAATTATATTATTCATAGGAATACTCATTAAGAAAATATTAAGGTTATATTATGTTCAAAATCTTTAGTAATAATTCTTAAATTAACTCCATAGTGTGAAGATAGCTAGAACTTGACTCATAGAAAAAGTATTTCAGGATGTTTACTTTTTTAAGGCCTGATTACGCCCAAGAGCTAGTTTTGTATTATGTACATGGAAGTATGCCTAAAACTAATAATCATTAGTATCAATACTTCCTCATTTTGACTTATCTGTTTTAATCTTTTAACTAAAGACAAAAATCATTATAAAGCCTTTCCAAATCTTAAATAAACTAGCTTTTCACCAGCGTCTTCGCCCAAACCGAAGTCCAGACGGATTATGACTTTCGAATAAAAGCGTTCCCTCACCGGGAGCATATGCCTGCAGTGTAATGGTTCAGATTCACTGGTTTCTGTACAACATAGAATCCTGGATTGTTACATTACAGGCGAACCCTTAAGTAAAGCTCTGTCCCTTGTTTTATTGGCTGTCAATGTCTTCACTTTTAATTATACAGGGTGGAAGGGACACTGACACACGGTTACCACATAGTCAGTACTGCCGACATAATGAAAAAAGGCACAACTAACATTTTATAAATATGGAGAAAATCGACATTAAAGTTTATGACTTTTCTTTATGTTATGTTGCAAGTGTGCCTTTTCAAAGTAGTTTTTAGTAAAAATCTGTATGAAGTAATAGTCACATCTACGTATTTGTGCCTTTTCAATATAATGGTAAATAAATGTGCCTTTTCATTCTATAAAACATGAATATTAGTCTCATTTGTGCCTTTTGAGCCTACTGTATCTCCGAATTCCTTGAAGATAAAATTCTATAAAAAATTGAGTAGATGTGCCTTTTTTTTCTGATTCTAAATATGTATATAACTCAATTTTGACAAAAATGTTAGTTGTGCCCTTTTTTCTTACGACGGCACAGTAGTACATCATTCTGTACCCCTCCACAGAGAAAGTTTTCTTCATAAATTTAAAAAAACAGCTGTACCATACATTTTCACTGTATTTGTCAGTATTGCAGTATTGTGTGAAACAGGTTTTTTTTTTTAAAATTTGGTTCAGTATGATGTACTGAGAGGTTACTGTTTGTGCGTCATACAAGCCACAGATTTAATAAGTCTATTTCCCAAAACAGATGGCTGACAAGGCAGTGTCCACCGCTAGCAAGCCCATGATGAGGGGGCTCCTCAACGCTCAGATCAAGCGCAACCTCATCGTGTCTCTGGTGCTCGCTGGAGTGTCAGCAGTTGCTGTCCAGCAGCTGATTGGCAAGGAGCGCAAGAGGAAGTATGCTGAGTTCTACAGGTGAGGTTTATACTACTTCTATAACATAGTAAAGAATAGTCATTTCATTTATTTAACGATTTAAGTACGGAGTACAGAAGCTGACTTAATGATTTATTTTCGTGAACTCATAAACCAATGATGGATTTTTTTTTTTTGTTGTATGTTAAAACATAGAATTTATGATCTAAATTAGGATTTCCTATGTTTATATTTAAAAAGTTGTGCACACAAAATAGAATAAAAACTAAGAATCATAGCTCTGTAATTCTGAACGGATTGGAACCCTCTCATTGAACAACTTACAATTATTGTGAAGTCATGGACAATGTGTTTGACATAGTTTGGCCAGACCCTATAGATAAATGTACGATTTCAATACTTTAAATGTGACTCCAGCCAGACTCAATATTGTATTGAATAGTAAAACGGCTATGTGGGCTATCAGACATATCGCATAATAATATCATCATAATCTGCCTAGCCTTTTCTAACCATGTTGGAGGTTGTTTCCGCTCTAACTGGATGCAGCTAAATACCGGTATTATTCAGGGTGGAAGGGACACCCACACATAAATGGGTATCACATATTCAGTACATAATTCCGAAGCACATAGAAACTTTCCAACACTAATTTTTTTTAAAAATCTGCTGTTCCATACACTTTGACCATGAAGGTATTGCATTGCTTTAGGAAACGTCAGATTTAAAAAAAAAATCTGCTGGAAAATTTCAATGTGGGGGATTCGGAATGATGTAGTGAATATGTGGTAACGGTTTGTGCATCGGTGCCCCTTCTCCGCCGTATATTAAGCGATTGATATCATGTAGTATACTGCTATATAATCCACATGCAAAAGGAATCTACAAAAAAAAAACAAATTCATTATGGATGATGATGATGAATTTGTTTTTTTTCATTTGTTCTTCTTCCATAATACTCTATTCCTCATCTTATGAGTCAGTCTCAGAAATAAATAAAATTAATATCTTTTGTTTCCAGGACCTATGACGCTGAGAAGGAATTCGAGGAGATGAAGAGCAAGGGTCTATTCCAATCCTGCTAAACGTGAACAGTTTTAGAGTAGTATTAATTTTATTCGCTGTGAAAATGATTATTATTTAATAAAATTACGTAAAAAAATTATTTTTTTATTTTTGAAAAACTAGTCTTCAACTACTCGGTTTTTATGTGCCTATTTTAAGCAAATGAAACATAAACAGTTAATCACTGTTTTTTGAGAAGCTAGCCTAGCTAGCTTACCTTTTGGGAGTGACTTCGTTTCCGTCATAAAAAGACAGATAAAATGCAGTTTTCAGCAGGACTGTGGTACAAGTCACCGAATAGGCACAATCAAGTGTTGGCATATAAAATACTTATTTGTGACCTTGATGCACTAACGCCGACACGAACATGATTGTTTGTGTGTAGCCCCCACAAAGAATCATGTTCGTGTCGGCCTAACTTGGCATAGGTTGGGTGGCAAAATCGAATATACCTATATTTTAACCCAAATTTACAATAACACATGTAGCACGCCTAAAGCATACGCTATGTCGGATTCTTTTTTTCTAAAAACAAACATTCCGTGTCTGACATTACAGATTTTTGCAAAAAAATCACTGGAAGGTGCGAGAACTAAGTAATAGAAAGTAAAAATATCTTTTTTTAAATTTTTGTCTGTTTATCGGTTTGTTGGTTTGACTGTTTGTTTGTGCACGTATCACGTAAACACCCCTCATTGTATTCAAAATCGAAATATTACAAAATAAGAAGCATTGTTGTGGGTATTATTTAGCGTTGATTTCATCAAAATTGACCAACAGACGCAAAAGATATTAATTTTTTAAATTTAGTTGGTAACCTCATAGTATGCGATTTCTATGATAAATTTAATAATTTACGTAAATAGGTTTTAGTAGTCGTGTGTAGTCGGAATTGCTGAAATTAATTTTGTTTTATTTTTCCTTTACTCTTTGCACTAACAATTTGGCACTGAAAGAGAGGTTCAAATATGAGAAATCGAATCTATCTAAATACAAAAAGCGAAAGGTCACTCACTCATCACGAAATATCGAAAACTGCTTGACGTATAAAGATGAAATTTGGCAGGGAGGTAGTTAATAGTTAGTAGACGTTCGCTAAGAACGGATTTTGCGACAGGGCCGGATTAAGGAGATTTAAGGGCTCTTGCAAGTTTGTATGAAAGTCCTTCATTTTTTGTACAAGAAACTTGAAATTTGGCAGGATAGTTAGTAGAAGTTCACTTAGAACGGATTTTGCGTCAGGGCCGGATTAAGGAGGCCAAACTCTCGCAAGTTTGGATAAAAGTCCTGAACTGTTTGTGCTACAAACTTGATATTTGGCAGTGAGGTAGTTTATAGTTAGTGGACGTTCGCTAAGAACGGATTTTGCGACAGTGCCGAATTAAGTAGGTCTAAGGGCTCTCGCAAAAAGTCATTTAATGTTGTTTACAGAACGGTATTAGAATAAAAAGCGTCCAACAAGGTTCACTTTGAAAAAAAGTTGTATAACGCCAATATACACCGATTTATAAAGCCATATCGTCGCCTCAACGCCATTTAATTATGTTTCGGACCTCTGCCGCCCAAAATTACAGCACCTAAAAGGACACCTTTTGTAGTCATCAGTACATTATCACCTTGTGATCTGGCAGTCAGTTCTCACACATAACATAACATCATGTCTTAAAGCCCCGAAGAGTTAGGCAGACGAGTACCTAATCGTACACACACATTTCGCCAGTTACATTGAAGTCTCATGTAATAGGGGATGAGCCTATTGCCATCAACCGGGCACAAATCCGGATTCCGTGGCTGCTACTGAGAAATTCCTGATGGGATAACCCAATAACACTATTATTTATAGTATTTTTTCAATTGCATATACATTGTTTAATGTTAATTGGAAGAGTGGAGTCACCTAAGGGGGCCTCCATTAATTACCTACGTGAGGCGTTTATAGGTTGTGGGAGGGGGGGGGGGCAAATATCACCCAATCTCACGAGGGAGAGGGGGTCTCGGCAAATATCACTGGGTTTAATTAAGTAAACATGTTTATCTACAAATTATTTTTTTTTTGTGAATTCAACGCAATCAAGCACAAATTACTGTATTTATACTAAACTATGCATTATGATAAATCTCTCGTGAGATTAGGAGGGAGATGAGGGGGTCAAGCCCAATCTCACGACATCCCACCAAGTGGGGAGAGGGTCGATAAATCGCCTCACGTAATTAATGGACGCCACCTAACACAAGGTGATCTCCAAATCATGTGTGTGACAACTTTATGTAATTGAAATAAACAATTTTTTTAAACACTGCCCGACCCGGGAATCGATCCCCACGCTTAGTAGTCGCGCTTGCGACCACTAGACCAACGAGGCAGTCTCACACATGCACACAAAAATGTCCACGCGAACGAAGTCGCAGGCAACAGCTAGTTAATAAATAAACAAGTAGTATTTTTCCAATAATTTAATCAGGACATCAAGTAATACGTAACTTTCCAGAATACATAAATAATTTTAACAATTTAATCGATTACACCATTGCCTTATCCATTATATTACATTAGTCGCTTAGATTTTACTTCAAATTGATCGCTACTTTGACTAACATAGAATATCAGTAATACAGGGACCAGCCTGTTTCCACTACAAAGTATTATCAATGCTAAAATAAATAGTTTTAAAATAACTGTACACAGCAATATAAATATTTTCGTCGAAAAATTGCTGTTGATTTTTCGCGCCAATTTTCTATTGCTATGTCAACAGCAAAATGCTTCCCATTGATCTTCGCTCGAAACGATGCAGAATAATAATGATCTTCAGCGAGCGAATATGGAACGCATTTTCAAAATACGAATGGATATTTTGATTTTTAACTCATTGACCACCACAACGTGACCGAATCAATGTTAATATTATCATACCATAGACACCATTCAATTATATGAATGACACTTTAGGCTAACAACACACGCACCAATTGCGAACGCTACTTGTGGCCAGAGACAGTCACTTTCTTTAAAGTAGGAGCTTGCCGTAAACACGACGTGAAGCCTGGAAGCTTGCTACATGTACGAAAAGTGGCTTTGCTGTGGCTGACCCTTAGTGGTGGATGCAAGTGGTACACATGCAATGCCTAACATTATATCCCCTCGCTAGCGGTCAAATGGTTCAATTAAAAATCAATAACTGCCACGTTTTGTGCGATAGATAACTAGGCAAGCTATACAGAATGTATGCTTGTAGGGTTCCGTAAATACTATCACGAAACTCATTGAGCAAACATAACAGCTTAAAACATTTGAATCCTATGAAATAAACAAAGGTTCGTAAAAGGTACAAACAGGAAGCTGTCTTCATGCACCAGGCATTCCGAAATTAATCTTATTTAGTCTGCGGACGGACAAAATGGACTACAAACAAAAACAAAGAAAGATTTACGGAACCCTTAAAATTAAAACAATAAGGCTGGCTACACGCGAGCCACTCGGCTCCGAAGACAGCCACGTTTTGTGTTTGTGGTTGTAACAAGTGACTCGTGTGTAAGCTGCCTAAATTAGTCAGTTTTTTTTTTTAAATTCAAATGGTTAATTTTAAAATTAGAAGTTAAATATGGCAGCGGAAGTTACGTTAAATAAATCACATAGAAGACATTAAGATTCAGTTCAATCACTTTACTAAATTAATTTAGATTTAGAATGAGATAAGTAGTCATCGTTCATTCTTTATAAATAAATCGAATTTATAACATTAATTTGTGTTTTCAGTTTTTATTTAAAATATTATACGCTTTTTTTAGTCAAATGAGGTATTTACGTATTAATATTTGGCTATTTAAAATTATTATCAGTAATAACAACCTTTTCAATGTACGTACGTTTTTTTTTTAAGGCAAATGTTAATTATTAACTAAGATATATTTTACTTTTTTGTTAAAAATAAAGGAGAAAAAAATATTGAACGACTGATATCCGGTAAAGGTGTGGTTCTATGAAGTGTAACAACAGTGATTACTTATCTCACAGCTAGACGATTAAAACTAGATTATAGTAGGTATAGATTGCTTTGGTCGTATATAGTTTTTATAGCCACCGAAAAAATAAACAGATCTAAATAGCGCTTTAGTCCAGCCAAAACGTCCAACAAATAAATATAAAAGGCATGCGTGCGTTTTGAGTTAACGTGTTAGAATTAAACGCAGAGTGTAAGGGATATCGGGACATAAACTTTTACTATGGCCTCAGTATGTTATTTTAGACAAAAATAGTGTCCCATACGTTTTTACCGAGTACCGAGGTACTGTTGTATGGAACAGCTTTTTTTTTTGTATGACCAACAAAAAGTTCCAGCGCGGGGGTAGGCTGGGGTACTTAATCCTTGAGAATAGTTCGTGTCATGATGCCTCTTACAACGTATTTTCATCGAGTTATTTGGTCTAAGTTTACCTTTTATTTTCGACAGTAGGTACCTAGGTACCCAAATAGCACGATTTAATGACGAATAGGCTGCATTGATGTAACATCGACAATTTAGTTTAATATTATGTAAGTATCAGGTTGAACTGTGGATTTTAACTTGCTTCAAGAAATGCATAAATTCATGAATGAGCTAGCTGCATTTTCATAGGTTTAACTTCATACAACATCGGTGATTTAGAATTATTTAGGTTATCATGGTTTAGTTCCATATGCAACCACACTTGTAGCAGTCCGGTTAGTTATTACATTCATGACCTGACAATGTAACATGGCATGGTGATACATTTGGTAACATTAAACATTTAATAATGATAGATGGTTTTAATCATCGATGTTACCTCACGCGCACAAGTAAAACAAAGTGAGTGCATTAGGTAACTATTGTGTGCATCCCTTAATATTACTTGAACATGAATGATTATCCTAAATTTAATTTGCTATTTGCTTACATTAGAAGAAGTATAAAATGGCAGTAGAAATAAAATGAGGGCATTTACAAGGATATTCTAGTGGAAGTCTAAATTGAAATAAATAAATATACGTAGGTATTAACAAAAGTTTTTCATAAAAGGTTATAAAATGCTAAAAGTGATACTAAGCTAGATTATTATATCCGAATTTGATACAGATAATTCAATGGAATCAAACCTTAAGGGGTGACAGGTGTCAAAATTAAATGGCGGGTTCTGGCCGTTGGCGCCAAAATCCAATTTGGGAAAGTAAAACACTATTCAGGCCACATACATATGGAGTAACCTGCATATGGCATATCAAATTAGTTTAATAGAGCGTCGTCTCTTTTTAAAGTTTGACATATTAATTTTACACGAGTAATGTGGTGTAGCCACAAGATGGTACGCGAAATCAGAAATAGATCATAGCAAAAGAACTTCATAAGTAGATTACACATCGGTGATGCATGCATTTCGTATCATTCTCTCAACTTCCATGAAGTAAAAATCCTCTCTTCAGCCTAGGTATCTACATAAACAAAGTTTCGCCTTATGGTGGTGGCCCAAGGATTTTTTTCGAATTGATTCACTCATACAGTACCTACTTATGGATAAGTACAATTTGTATTTTCCTACCGATGAATGAATGATTACGTTAGGTCATTGGCCATTTCCAAAAGGATAGAAAATATAGAATAAAAGCTACAGACAAAATATGAGGGTCAGAAAAAGGGAGTCCAAAAATGAAATAGACTTACTTATAACCTTAACCTATTTTCACAAAATTACATCTAAACATCAACATTACAGATAATTTAAAGAATTCACTAAATACAATTTATTTAATTTAATAAGTAATGTAATTATTAATAAGCGTAATAGATCAAAACATTAATTGTTTTTTTTATTAATTTCTTTTTTTTCGTGTCACCTCGGCGATACTAAGCCACTGTGATTGCTTGTTTTTTTTTTATTGTGTGACTCAAAGATATTTCTGAAGCCTCACCCCGAGTGCTAAACAAAGCGGTTGTCGCGCGAATACGTGATTGTCGTATTTATTTTGACTATCGAAGCCGAACGCGTTATACCTCCAACAGAGGGCGCCCGTTCTCTGAACTTACAAATGTCATAAGAACGCGATGATCTCATAATCCCGCGACCGATCACTTTGGTTAGGACGTGGCATGGCACGTGGAGTCGTTTCTTTGTCAAAAAAAGGGAAAAAATAGAATCAATTGAATATGATTTTCCACAGTTGAGACTTTCTGTCTTTTCTATAGTTTTTGACAAATAGGTCAAAAAAGTAGGTAGTCGGTTTTTATTTTTTTAATATCGATTTTATTGTGCCATAATTTTGATGCCCAACGCAAAATTTCGCGATAATATAACTCTAGGTGGATTTGAGGCCGCATGCGATCGAATCATTGCGTAAAGATGGCGGAGTGGCCGTGGATCGGAATCTGACATATATTCGTACTTCTAATGAAATGTAAGATACACACAGCAACTTTTAAAAGTGATTTTCTCCTAGTGTTTAGATCAACGTTTTCACGAACCTAGTATATTGGAATCCGAAGAAGTTACGAAATAGGTCTTACCCCAAAGTAGAAACCGTTATTTCACGAGAAAATCGCTTTTGAATTTGGCTAAGTTTTTACATGTCATTGCTCGTGACTGTACATTATCTGTCAGACTCCGGTGTCATGAGCCGCGACCGCAAGTTGTACACTTCAACCAACTTATCTGTGCAAGCGGGAAAACACAGAACTAAAATAAATGTACCAAGTTTAACGTAACGATGCAAGTTTTCTTGACAAACAGCGCCACGGTGAACTGCACACTTAAAGTGGTTATACTATACGAGCCGGTTTGAACGGAGAACATAAAATTCAGATCTAAAAAAAGATTGTTATAAATAAATCAGGATCATGGTGGATCGAATAGCCTTTAAATAAAGGAGTTTGTTACGAATTTTCAATATATGTTGTACTATATTGAAAATTCGATTTAATATTTTCAATAATGTATGTTGGCCTAACGTAGTACGGAATTTAATAGAATACAAGGCCAGCGGTCGGTTTTACCACAAAATGGCAGCGATATTTTGCGTTTGACATCACAAAAAAAAAAAACAAAAAGTGGCTTTCAAAACTTCAAATCCTTTGCTTCAAAACCTTACTTCCGGACCTGCTATGAGTTCTCCAATCCCTTGACCTCAAATGTTTTTCCCTCCAAATTCTCATCTCCGTAATCGCGTACATCGAACTCTGAATCTTTGCCGTTCTGGACTGACTCTACGGCGGGGCCGTGGAGCTTCACACATAGAACCTCCTTGTAGTTTTCTAGAGCGAGTGCCAGGACTGAACCGCCGAGGAGGACTTCGCAGGACGTTATCCTTTCTGGTGGTGTGTAGACTGCTATCAGTTTTCCTGGAGAAAAGAAAAAATTGCTATTTATTTATTGGGTTCCTGGTCTACGTGGGATCGTATTTTGGAAAATATATCGGCAATTATCGAAATTATTGCTCTGCACATCTAGTGTCAGCTTCAGAAGTTGAAGTTGACAGCAGGTCCTGTGTGGTCCCGAGGATGTGCCATAACATGTAGCACAGAACGGACTCCGGACAGGTCTTTTAAGAGGAAACGGTGCCTCCTCCCAGGTGCGGCTGGTGACCACCGGAGTGTTTTAGTGAGGTAGAAATCCCACACTCCCCGGTCTTGGGTCCTGTGTGGTGCTTATATTGAAAGGTAAACACAACATTTGCAATACTGGAGGCATCGCAGAAGCCTAAGCTTTGTCATCCCAAAAAAAGAGATGGTAAGAGTTCATGCCAGCTCGTGAATTGCAAGGACAGTAGTTCTTTGATAATCAGCTCAAATGCGACTTTTTTACCGCTCCCTGGATTTTCAACATTCGGTTTATCGCAGAGAGTTGAAAATCCAAACAGTCTGTTTTTGTAGTGGTCTCATTCGGATGGCTAGTACTTACCAGTATGTAAATCCCACAGCCTGACGGACAGGTCCTTGCAGGTGTCGTCAGTGGACATCAGCACTCCGCCCGACTTTGCCAGCCGCAGCATAGAGGGCGCTGCCACGTGCCCGCGGAGGGTTAGGCGGCAGTTTCCTGGGGATAGATCACTTATTAAGATATCTTCGGTTTAATCAACTTAAGTAGGAGACTTGGCTGTTTCGAACGACATCTGTATTTTGACGAATAATAATTAGGATCATTCTTTGATTTTTGTCATCATCATCATTTCAGCCGAAAGACGTACACTGCTGGACATAGGCCTCCCACAAGTGTCGCCATATTGACCGGTACCGGTTCTTTAATTATGGAAAAGTTAATGTGCCAGAATACTTTGAAAAGCCGCAAATAATTACGTTTTGGGCCCTGGCGGACATCAGCGCAGACTAGAGATCGATGCAGGACATAATTAAATATTTTAAATAAATAAAATCAATAATTATACGGCACAAGTGTGTGTACAAACACAGATACACTCTCTCTTCCCTCACTCATATAATCCGATGGACCAGCAATCCAGCACGACCGGAGATTAGACCAGGCGAAGGACCAATGGCATAACGTGCTTTCCGAAGCACGAGGGTAAAACGCCACAAATAATACTGAATTATACTGTTACTAAGCACCCACGCCAATACCCTGGTTTCAGCGAGACCGGAGACACACCAGCCCGGCTTCCACTTCTCACACACCATGATAAAGTTCGGACATTACCCTGTATAGCTACTGACCTGTAACTAAGTCCCACACCAATATCCTGCAGTCAGCGAGCCCGGAGACCACACACCCGTCTACTGAGGAGATGGCCAGTGCCACGGTGTCGCAGCCCGGCTTCCACTTCTTGAACAGCGTGCCTGACTGCAGGTCGTACACTACGATGAAGTTTGGACTCGGCTCGTCAAGCTCACGTGAGACTACGCAGACGTAGGAACCTGGGGAATGGAATAGAATGATTAAGTCCTAGGTGGAAACTACTGATTGGAGTGAGGTTATACAGCACATGACCTTCGTTAAGTTATGTGACTACAAGCACAACTCCTGAGCGTGGGTTCGGTTCTTCTCCATTTTTGAGTTGATGGTATATTCTAGTTTGGTTGGAATATTGCAAATTTGGAGCCCTGAGACAGCTAGAAGGGGTCGCGGCAGACCGTTGAGAAGATGGCGGGACGCCTTGGCTGGCTTTCTCACGAGTAGGCGAGAAGAAGCACACCATGAGGGGAGGCTTTTGCCCAGGACTGGGACAATACGGGGCGAATAAAAATAAAGTGGGTCCAATAAAGTTTCGGCCACGTTAATAGCAGCGCCAGTGGAGTACAGGGAATAGGTCATGTTTTACACAGCAGTGCGCTCGCATTGTCTGTCGGTCGGGTCTAGAATCCCCCATTTCTCTGAGTTGTATTTGTTGCTACTGTGGCTAGTGCTCGTTTTTGCTAATACTAGGTGCACCGTGTTTATTACTGCTCTAAGTACATCACCAGGAAGGCAGAGGCAGAAACGTCACATGATTTTGAACTTATCTTCGGAATCTCTAGGAATAGCCCCCGAATAGTATTAGTTAACTAATTCCTCCAGATAAAAATGTAGGATTTAAAATCAAAATCGTGTGTATTTAACTTACCCTCATAAGTAATAGCAGCCTTGGATGTGATGAAGTCGTGGTGCGGTATCCTCAAGTCGTACAGCAGTTTCCGAGATGTGAGCGACCATACTAGCAGAGGGAATGGCTTCTGAGTCTCATCTCCACATACTAGCACCCTGAAGCATTACATAACATGATAAGTTATAGTATTTGTTTCATCAGATGATGTGAGAATAAAAAGTTATAGAGAACTTAAATGTTTCAAGATTTAAGTTTAAAATCGGTTACAGTGTTCATAAGTTCATACCTTCCATCCCCTGAGACCAGCAGAGAATTCAGGAACCTATCTTCACCAGCCTTGAACGTAGTCACACAGTCACCTAGTAATAAAAGTAACAATTAAAGTTAAAAAAATATAAAGGGTGTAAATAGATCCTAAACATATCCGAAAGGCACTTGTTCTCCCCGTGTTTGCGATATTTTTTTTTGTTCTAGGACATACCTGGGAACCTCCGTAACTAGAAGGCTAGTTACGGAGATATTGGGGGTCAAAGTTCCAACTTTTTCACAAGTTTTTTTTAAAATACATGTTTTTAATGTTTTTAAGTTTTTTACTTTACACACCTCCACGACCCCCGTACTATTCAATCCATCCATCATCACAATGCTTTGAGTGCTTTCCATCGAGTCCTACCTTAAAACGTGATTTTTCACCCCAAAAAAAAAGTCGATTCCCATCAATAATTTTTGCGTAAAGTTACTTAGTTTGATGTACAGAATGCTTGGTTGACGGCTTTGTGAAGGGTCTGTTTACACCCTGTATAGAATTGAATGAGTATCCCTCTTCTATAAGTACTGCTTCGGGCTAGTCAGCAATGCTGACAGTTCAGATGCCCTGGACGTACATTTGGAAGTATCACTCATGGAGGATATTTATCCAGCTATAATGTTGCTGTACGGTTCACTTACCAGTCTCAATGTTCATCAGGTTGACATACATCCTGTTTCTGGACAGCGCGACCAGATGGTTCGGGTCGTGCAGTCCATAGTACGGCATCTTTTGGTTCATCACGCCTTTCAGCGCTACGAGGAATGTACCCTGAATGACAAGTGGATACATCAGGACATCAGTTAACAACGTTCTAAGAGTAATTAAAGGGTCCTACGGTAATAAATTTCGGGAAGATTTGGGCAGGACGCAAAACTGCTATATAATAGTTAATTTACGACAGAATACTACCTATAACCCAGGATATTCTTTTAAGAAAACTAAACTAGATTCTGCGTTTATAGAAAAACAAATTTTGATTATTTTTCATCGATCTAGAGATCTTTTCTAATAGTATTAAATAGCCAAAACGTCAAAAATCTTTGCTACGCATGATAAAAATGCATTCGTCACTATACGGTTGAATTGCGAAGATAGTGCTTCATCATCATAATTCTCCTGCCCTCTCCTCCTGCGCATCATGCTCCGGCGCAGCATGTCTTCTTCTTCCATACTTCGCTATTACTCTTTATCTCAGCAGTCACCTCCTTTCTAGCTATATCATCTTTCACACAGTCCATCCATCGCTTCTTGCGAAGTTAGTGCTTGTTAGAAAGTAAATCAGCACTCAGCAGTAATTTTTCAGACATGAACTATCTGGCTAGTAAGAAAAAGAGAATGTTGTTTACCTGATCTAAGTTATAAACTCTAAGCTCCCTGCGACATAGCACCACACATTTGTATTCGTCGATTGGCACCAAGTTTATTGGATGGGTCACCCCGACCATCTTCCTTACCATTTGGCATCTGGAACAGAGTTAAAAATCGTTTAAAATTAAGGTGGCTTATGTACACACGGCAGAACATGAAGCTGTACGTTTCCATTATAACTTGGCCTCGTTTTGCATATATTTTCTAAACAATGAGAGTTTATCCGCATAAACTGGTTTTGTATAGCTTGATTGGCCGTCGTGCGTACAGGCAGTATTTTAGATCCAGCTGAGTGCAAATAGCTGTTTATGAGGCTAGAGAATGCGATCAGTAAAGGATCGGTCAATTCGAAAGATTGCGGACTGGCTACGGAGGAAACTCTGACAGTTACTTCAGTATATTATCTGTCAGAGTGCCGGAAGTATAGCTACAGGTATAGCTACAGGCATAGCTACACGCGTAGCCACAGGCATCTATATCGACGGTATCTTATAGGACGCAGTTTAATACACATTTAATAAGTCATTACTATCATTGTAAATGTTAAAAGAGTGTAATAACCATTTTATACTCACTTCAATACATCCCAAACGCAAATCTCCTCACGTTCCGTCGACACAGTTGCCACAAACTTGCCTCGGCTATCGAACCTGACGATCAGGTCATAAGTCTTCGAATCAAATCCATCATGCATTGAGAACTCCCTCTTCTCCTTTGTATCCATTATCTTCCAGAAATCTAGATTCTCAGGGTATAAAGTAGGCACGGGAGGTTCCCTAATCTCCTTCATCCAATCCTGAACGATCTTGCTTTTAATTTGATGTCCATTGCGCTGTCTTTTCTCCATAGTCATTCGAAGTAGCCCGTAGAACTGTCGATGGTCATAGTCTAAGGCGTAGGAATGGGTCTCAAAGACGTCTTTCAAGACCTCAAGGTGTTCTGGTAGAGGGTCGATGTGGACCAATGCTATGTCCTCGAGGAAGTGGCAGCAGTCCGTGGCTGCTAGCTTGTCGTGTACCCAGTCCAGCTGGGTGAAGTATGGCTGGTTTGCGAAGGTCTTCGGATTGTCTTTGTATATGTGGTAGTGTTGGAAGGGCAGCTCGTCGAGTTTTCGGGTGTTGTAGCTGTGGAAAGATATTTTTGGTTATTTATTTTCTGACGACAATTTAAGTGCAGCCATTAAAATGGCCACATTGGACAAAGTAATGTTCTTTTGCGGACTTATTGGCATAATGGGCCTAATTTTCGAAAGTAAGCATTAACCTAACGGAAGCTAAGAATTCAGGAATTGTTCAGTAGCAACCACGGAGTCTGGATTTGTGAGCGGTTGACGGCAGTAGGCTCGCCCCTTATTACATGGGACTTAAAACATAACTGGCGAAATATGGATGTACTATTAGGCCACCTCAGCCTAACCCTTCGGGGATTACAGGCGTGATGTTATGCTACGTTAAGAATATGAATGTTACTTACTATTCTTCAGAAAACTTGTTTTCCTGCGATACCAGACGGCCAGCCATCTTGGCATCGTTCTCTGAATACCATTTACCCTGCAAAAAGAGAATCGTCCGTTAAATATGGTTCATGCATCAAGGACAATAATTAGCTAGTGAGAATGATATAATGGAGCAAAACAATGTGTTGACCCCAAGTAATATGGACCAAGGGCAGGAAGATGATGATGAGACAGGAATTTTATATGGCAAGTTTTCACAGAAACTAATCATTTTCACCAAGTACGTATAGTATCTTCATTATTTAATAAGCGACCTATCATCTATAAACTTGCTCAAATCGTTTTTGGCACCAGATTCAAAGGAGCATCCGAAATAGTTAATAGCTAGATACTAGCGCCGTCCGGGCTGACCGACTTTTAAGTCGGCTGGACTCCAATGTTTTTTTGAACTTACCAAATGGGAGTATACTCGCGGTAATTTGGAAATCTAAATTGAGTCTCGAATGCAGTTGAAGAGCTATCTTGAGGCCTACCGTGTAACTGAGACGATGCCTTTTTAGGCTATGATGACGGACACATTCGACATATTTCTGTGTCGTCATTTATACCACCGCAACTAAACTGATTGCAACCATCGGGCAGCAGTTCTCCAGACACAGCATCCGTTGTCTGGTTGGGAGATTCTCCCTTTTCTAGGATGTGAATTTTACACCTTGTTCTTCAAATCCCCGCCACTATTATGTCCCTCACCTCGTAGTAGTCGATGAGCGTCTGGCGCACGGCCGCGTCGCAGTCGGCCAGGTATCTGTCACTGGCCGCACTGGCGAGCGCCGCGTCCCGCCAGCGTGCCGCCCCGCGCGCGTCCCAGCGCAGCCAGGGTGATAGCAGAGCTGCTAGCTGCGGCCACACCAAGGAGGCAGGGGCCCATGGTACTAAGAAACAGACGGGAGCAATAAGAACCTCGATCCTCCAACACTAAGGATGCTAAGGCTAATTAAAACAATAAAAGATCTTGGCTATTTTCAACATATCCAAGGCATTTGATACCGTCCATATTATCATTTTTTCATGAAGGTGGAAAATGACAGAGTCAGATAAATTCCTCTTAAAGTATTTAGGGATTACCTAAACGAATCTGTTGAATTTTAAAAATATTTTAGCGTAAACGTTCGAACAAGATATCGTGTTCCACAAGGCACCATACTTGGGCCAACCTTGTTCCTGATATGCAAGTAAACTTAGCTGAAGTATTAATACATAATACGCTGATGACACCGCTCTTTTTTAGGGTAGTAACAGGCTAGAAGCTTATAAGAACGCTGAAACCGCACTCACTATAGTCATGACAGCATCTCTTAACTGTGACAGTTAAAAAAAAAAACTATAGAATAAATGTCATTTCTTTTTTTTTTAAATTTCGTGTGTAATTCCAATTTATATATTTTTTTTATTCTTTATCATCCAGCAATATAATTTATGAATAACTACAAAAACATGTTCCACATAAAAATAAAACCCCAACATTAACAAATCCGATTTAAAAAAAAACAACTTACAATAAGTCTCTTCACTCCTAAACAGCTCATCATGTGCCAAGATATCCAGTATTTCGGTATCATCAAGTCCCCTCCTGGACGCGGTCAGCAGAGCTAGGCAGGTCTTCACCCTGTCGGCTCCCAGAGCTGCCTCCGTGGTGATGAGGATCTGCGTCAGCTGACCTTCCAAGTCCTCGCAGATGACCAGCTCTGGAGTGGTTTCAGGTTCCGATAGTTCAGTAAAGGTTTCTGCTGATAGCGAGATTTGCCATGCTAGGATCTGGAAGAGAAAGGTAGATCATAGATAAGTCTTTTTAGGTTAAAGGTTGCCATTCAAAAAACCATTGTAATATGAAGCAGTAAAGTGTAGTTTTAATGTTAACATTGCTTTAAAAAGCGGAGTTAAAATCACCATACGCTAGAAATATTTAATGCCATTTGAAAAGTCTTGACTTTTGAACATGTTAAAGTAGTGATAATCAAAAATCCACTTTAGCGTACAACAGAAGGCTGCACTTTTGTACAGTCTTTGCGGTAACTTCAGGTGGCAAGGCCTCCGAGCCACACACAGTAGCGACACAGTTAATCAGGAACCAACCTTAGCATAAAGTGGTAGAGTACACTTTTGCACGGCTTTCACAGCTGACTCCGGCGGCGAGGTGGACCCAGTCTTGCTATAAGTCGCGGCGCAGGCCGTAAGTACAGCCTTGGCCTCATCAGGCCCAACCGGCGGCGCTCTGACGACTTTGGGTCCGTCTTCTGATGACAATACCGCCATGATTGCTGAGCTTGAGGGCTCGTCTTTTTCTGAGGAAGAAATTGAAAGTGGTTGAAGTTTGTTCTAGGCTAATAAAGGAGTCCAATTGAATTAGCTAGCGAAATTCCGCAGAAGTAATGGAAGTAATTTAAAAACAAAATGATTTGTTGATTTTTATTTGTCAAAGACCGCAAGGCGAGTAGTTAGATTTTCTTTTGTTCCTTTGCAGTGCAAATGAGAGCCCAAAAAAAAACAATATCGTCTAACCTAAACTTGAGCGCAGTTTTGTCGCCAATTTTGGTCTCACTGCCAGGTCTACCACTTAAGTGAGTAAATGCCCGAGGCAGGTTCACGGTGCGGCAGCGGTAGCGACGTTTCGTGAGAGTTTGGCTATTCGCTCGCTGATGGGTGTCAAAATCTGTACCCCACCGTGTAGCTGCCTCAGGTAACATAACATAACGCCTGTAAACCCCGAAGGGTTAGGCAGATGCGTACCTAATAGTACACCCACATTTCGCCAGTTATGTTTAAGTCCCTTGTAATAGGGTGCGAGCCTATTATCATCAACCGGGCACAAATCCAGACTCCGTGGCTGCTACTGAGATATTCCTGATGGAAAAAACAAAAAAACTTTGCCCGACCGGGGAATCTTGCGACTAATCGACCGACGAAGCAGTCTGCCTCTGGTACCGTATCAACAGAGCTGTAGGCCTGGAGATATGATGATTTCCCTTTACCTTCAGTGACAGTGACAATCATCTTCACGTTGTGCGGCAGTCGCTCGGGCAGCCAGCGCGCGCCCCGCAGCGCGTCGGCGCCCACCACGCACAGCAGCGCGCCGCGGGACCGCCCCACCCCGCCCAGCAGGGTCGGGAGAGCCGCTGATAGTGAATACACATCCTGGCCACAAATATTTTTAAGTTAGTGACAAAGACCGATAATTCTAGACACGATTTGCAAGCAGTTGGAAGTACACAAACTGAATAACCAGCATTTTCAGCGTCTGATAGTTTTGGACACGCAATACAACATTAGTTTTAGTATATGCGAAACCTGGTACACGTGTCTAGTATTTTTATGTAAAGAATCTATGTACAAAATTTCAAAACTGTATCATGAAAAATCACAAAGTTATAAGCTTGTTCTGTTAACTAGTTGTCCGCACAAAATTGTGGGCACCATGCAGCGCACGCCTCCAGCGTCGTCTTGAGCTCATTGATAATAATAATTTGGCAGTAGGTATCTAAATTATTGCGATAGGTACTTAAAGTCGCTCGGTTTGCAACTTTTAACTTTTTTAAATATTTTTGGGAAAAAATATATCATGGTATAAAAATTATTGGAATCGATTCAGTTACTTATTCTGAACAAACTATATTCAGGTTTCGCATATACTAAAAATAATGTTGTTTAGTGGTAGTAAGAATTCCAAATACGGCAAAACTTATTATAATTCGATAATCCTGGAAAAAAAATATTTTGTAATATCCAATAATACTACACCCAATAACATTTTATAGTATCCGATTTGGAAACGAACACATTACCTACGAAAAATTTCTGTATGGAGGATTTCTGATGTACTGAATACGTGGTAACCGTTTTAGCGTCGGTGTGCCTTCCACCTTGTATAATATAATACAGTTCACTTACATTACGTCCTCGATACACAGTCCCAGTCATGAGTACGTGGCACTGATCCACGATGGACTTCAGCAGCATGTGGGAACTGCTCGACGCTGGCGTTAGACCCACGAATCTGTGGACGAAGACATATTGAAGTTGTTAGAAGGAGATAAAACTAGTTCTCTCACTGGTAGCTTGTAATAGACATAAATAAACATTTTTTGTGTCCAAAACACCCAACGACTTGGTGTAATAACTTTTGTTTTGACTACGTTTAGAGCGCAAATTTCAAACAAACAACAAACTTCAGAAATAGACATGGACAATATCAAATCTCTGTCCTACACAGTCTAGATCATTTAAGCTAATCAAATCATTAATGTATTCAAATTAGGCCGATTGCCAGCACTTTTTGAAAAAATTTACAAGACACAGTCCAATGAAACGCCAACCCTTCGCAATTTCCGAATGTTTTAGCTGGTTAACGTTGCCACCACATTAAAGACAATGAATTTTCTAGTTTCGTTTATGGCTAAAGGTGTGGCATAAAGACTATCTAGTCAGCTAGATAGCTCATGAAGGCCCCCTACCCTTACCTGACTATAACAGCTAGGTCCGGCTGGTAGGAATGCGCGAGAGTGACGGCGCGCGCCACGAGGGTCGCCTTCCCGCATCCCGCGCCGCCGATCAGCGCCAGTGGCACTGTACTATCGCCTGTTATATATCTGAAATATTGAAGATAAGTTATAGCATCATAAGGAAGTCGTCTATCTTGGTATGGACATGTTATGGGGAAGGATGAAGCGCATGTTACTAAAAAAGTGATGGATATCAATGTTGATGGATGGAGAGGGAGAGGAAGGCCAAAGAAAAGATGGATGGGTTGTGTGAGGAATGATATGAAAGAGAAAGGAGTAAATGATGCCGTGACGTCTGACAGGGGAGAATGGAAGAAGAAAACGTGTTGCGCCGACCCCAAGTAGAATAGGACAAGGGAGATAATGATGATGATCACGTAACTAAATTGGTTACTCTGCAAGCATAAAGAGAATATCAGACCTCAGTCCAACTAGACCTTAGACTAAGGAAAGCATGATAAAAATGCCATATAGAAGTATTGACAGAACGAGAAAGGTAATATGTATGGGGCACTGGATAACGGAGGGATCCAGGGGAACAGCGAACCGATTAGGATCGAGCGTGGCATATTGCAGGGTGATAGTCTTTGTCCATTGTGGTTTTGTCTAACCTTGAACCCTCTCAGCACTGCTGGAGGGTTCAGGTCTAGGCTATCCGTTGAGGAGAGATGGCCAGGTTATATCTCATCTTCTTTACATGGATGATCTGAAACTCCTTGTCCCCAACAATTTGCAAGTGGTGAAGCTACTGAAGGTAACAAGCTAAAAGACTCCAATGACTTTCAGATTGAAATTATTAAAGATTTTTTGTTCATCATTACCGAGTTTAATTGGTAGATAGGGTGCGTAATACTTACGTTTTGAGTTCAAGCAGTGTGATTTCTCTGTTGGATGTACATTGCGAAGCTTTCTGACAGAATGCAAGATGCTCGTTCACCTCGTCAAACAAGCTGCAATGAGATAATAAGATATTATAAGATAAGATATTAGTTCTAAGAACCTACCTATTATTATCATTGTCAAAATACTGTACACTTAGTTCGCAATAAAGAATTTGACCTTACGACACAGAACTTCGGTAAAAGACGATGTCATGATTTTTTAGTAAGTGGAGTGTTCATGAAGTTTTCTTGACCGTTCTTCTCCATCGATATCTACGTTTAGGAACGGGCAATAAGTTTCAGTTTTCCGAGCAATACCATCCAATTAAAAATGCCAGAAAATTATTTATTTGAAATCTTAGATCTACGTAACTGTTTTGGCGCCAAACTAATAGCATAGCACAGAAGATTTCTTTGCCTTCGAAAAATATTCCCACATACCTAGTAGGTATCCCATTAAACCCGGCCGGCACGTCATTGTCGCAGATCAGCGCGTCGAGCAGCGAGTCCAGCCGGTCGCCCAGCGCGGAGCTCACGCCCTCCGTGTACTCGTCCTCGCCGCCCGGCGCGGATCGTCCGCGCACGCTTGCGCGGATCACGTTGCGCTCGCTTAGGTGTTGCTGCGGATGAAATATTCATTGTTAAAGGACAATAAAATAAAAATAGTAATATATATTAAACATGATCAACATCAAAAGTCATTTATTCAAATTCAGCTGTTTATGAGCACTTTTTGAGATAGTTCTCCAAAACGCTGGCCCCTCCTCCCTTCGTAATGTTTTAGATTGCATACTTATTTAGACTACAGCGCATTTGTATGGATTTCGGCGAGTTTTTGGCGCAATTTCTAGCGGAAAGCTTAGATAACATAATCCAGTTGGTCGACCTCAAACGCTAACATAATCAACCTATAATGTGGAGTGGTGTTTCTGGGAGTCAAGCTCCCTCAACGAGAGGGCTATCCCTCTCGTTGAAGCCTGACTGAAGCTGGAATATAGTACGTGGGCTTAATGTTGATAGCGGATATGCAGATTATCCCCAGGATGATTTCTATAGCCATTTTAAGAGCCGTGTTGATAAAATGATGTGCAAAAAGCTTTGGTTTGAATCCAAAAGTTAGATCAGCTTACTTTTAAGTCCTTTTGCAGGTTGTTGAGGCGGCGCTGGAGCTCGTGGTGGTGCGCGGAGTCGCCGGAGTCCTGGGGCTCCGCTGGCGCCGCGCCCCCCGCACGGCACACCCACACGCAGCGTCTGGCTGCTTCCACGCTCATCAGGACGGTGTGCTGTACCTCCTGGGGATAAGATCGAGCGTTGCTAAAATAAGTGTTGAACAGAAAATAACGTCTTGATGAATAATCTGACACCAGATGAAGATAGTGGCTTTCAGAAGTTAAGGTGTATTTGAAATCGTAGAGGATCCTATTCATCGCTTTCTATCAGGCGAGATGACGGCCAAGAGCAGGCTAAAATTCATAGATTTTAAAGTGGTTTTCGATGACAATTTTGTCTTGCACGGAGACTTCAAAGAGAAGTCAAAAAGGCGAAGAGGTGACTAATGACCAAAATAATATGAATATCACTTCGGTTCTTTGCAAGGGCACAGTGTTTAATATACAAGGTGGAATCCCCACCGACGCTAAACCTGTTACCACGTATTCAGTACATAATTTTGAACACATACATTTTTAGTCGCTTATTTAAACTTACGGACCGCATCAGAAACACTTACTACTACACTACTTCGCTCCAAAATCCAAATAGCTGATGCTGGCCTTACAGCTGCTAGGTTGAAGTGGAACTGGGCTGGTCACGTCTGCCGCATGGCGGAGGAGCAATGGTCAAAAATTGCCGTTTAGTGGATACCAATTAGCAGAAAACGACAACGCGGCAGGCCCAGAAGGATATGGCGGATTGAGCTGGACTCTTTTGCAAAGGATTGGCCTGCAATCGTACTAGACCGTGATTTGGAAGGAGGGAAGTGGGAAGGGAGGCCTTTGCCCTGCAGTGGGACAATATAGGCTTATAATAAATATAATATATAATTATTCTTTTTTAAATTGGTCTTTCCTACAAAACTGCAACACGGTCAAAATATGTAGAACAGCAAATTTAAAAAAAAAATACCGTTGAAAAATTTACATGTGGTTCAGAATGATGTACTGAATACGTGGTATCCGTTTTAGGTGTCCTTTCCACCTTGTATTAATTTAAACTGAATAACTACACCTACCTGTTCTACTACAGTGGTGAGGTATGCATCGCAGGCCTCCTGCGGCAGTGTGCGCACGAGTACGTTGAGCGTCTTGGCCATCTCGCGGCGCCAGCGCGCCGGCGCACCCCGGACCAGCCGGTAGCATGGCGGCGTTGTGCTCGCGTCTAGTGTGTACCTGGAATAAAAATAATTAAAATTAGGAGTTAGAAGATTAACTATTAGATGGATCTCCTGAGGCCAAGGCATCGTTAAAGTAGAGGCCATACTTTAACGATGCCTTGTAGCAATAAATTAGAAAGCTAACTTTTCTAGATGCGAATGAGTTTGACGAGCATTTGGTAGCAATCACACCAATTTTAAGAAAATTATCAAATTATCAACGGTGGCGACAATATCCGTAGGAGCTGTATCAGAGTTGGTTATGTCCAGCAGTGAACCGATATGCTGATGTTGAACTCAAACTTTTGCTACCAACATTATCAGCGACTCTCCATTCTGTCCATGAATTGAGTGACGTTGCAGCAAACAAGCAGCAAATACTATTTCAACAGAGCAATCGATTATTTAGACTAGAAATACAATAGTCTGTTGCAATCACTCGGTTTTCGCGATCAAAAGAAATTTTTTTATTCAATTATTTTATAAATGACATACCTGTGTGCTTTCAGAACTCCGAGATTTTTATGTATGCGGATGACTTAAAATTTGTCAGAGTAGTGAAATGTGAACAAGACGCAATGTATCTACAGATGGATCTTAATAGGCTAATTCAATGGTGTAATAATAATGAAATGTGTTTAAATTCGGGGAAATGTTACCACGTTAAATACACAAGAAAAAGTAGCATAATACATTCTAAGTATCAAATCAATTTAGAAATAATACAGGAAGTGGATACTATACGAGATCTTGGAGTCCTGTTCGATAGAAAATTAACTTTCCTTCCTCATTTGGACAACATTATAAAATCATCGTCCAAAATGCTAGGCTTTGTGATAAGAAATAGTAGAACATTCCGTAAACTTAAAACAAAAATAATTTTATATAACAGTTTAGTTAGGAGCAGATTAGAGTACTGTAGTGTGGTTTGGCGACCACACTATGCGATACATAGCTTGCGCGTTGAACGTGTCCAAAAGCGCTTCCTTTGGCACTTAGCATTTTCGGTTGGTATAGCTAGAAAAAAGCCATCTTACAGAGAGAGACTGAAACACTTTGCCATGTGCAGTTTAGATAAGCGGAGGCAATTTAATGACGCGTTATTCATGTGCAAAATTTTGAAAAATTATATTCAGTGCCCTAGGCTGCTAGGACTTTGTATCTTGCGTGCTCCTTCAAGAATCCCACGCAACTCCATCACTCCACTCTGTCCTCCACTTAGACGAACTGTTTTGGGATCTAACTCACCCTACGCCCGATTTTGCAAGGTCATAAACAGTAGTAGTGATTTGGTTGACTTACATCACGACTCCCTAGCAAAGCTAAAGTCTAAGTTCATAAAAGCCTTGTTTGATCTGTAATAAGATACTTAAGATACTTAACTTACCAGTTTTCTCGTTCTTATTGTTTTTTTTTTCTTTTAATTTTGTTAACCTAATATATATAGTTAATAGTTAATATGTTATTTTATCACTAAAATTTGATTAGTTATTGTAATGGCTAGATTACTAGAATTGTATTAATTTTGCGCTTGTGGTGTTTACCTATAAGTGAGTGTTACACTGTTACCTTAGTTTAAAAATAGTATTAAGTCTAGTTTTAGTGTAAACAGTCGTTGGTGAACCAAATAAATAAATAAAATAAAAATAAAAGGCTATAATTTCTTTTAGAACTTACCATTTATTCAAAAGCGTCTTGTCGCTCTCGTCCTCAGCGGTCTCGAGCGCCGCCTTGAAGTCTGCACACTCCAGCGTGTGAGGCAGCAGTGGGGTGCCTAGCCCCGAATTCAGGAACAGTACCGGCACCACTGCTCCTAGGTCTGATTGGCCTGGAAGGTAGTGAGGGATCGTAAATAGCTGGTCTCGAAGTAAGGTTTGTGGGCTACAGATCGCGAGATCGATTACAAGTATTAGTATGAACTACTGTTGTTTTGATCAAGACCTTTTGCTTGCAACATAAAAGTGGGACAGAAATACAGCCAAAACTATAGAGAATTAGAAAAGGTCACGCGGTTAATTTTGCTTGCTGCCATTTTTTCCAATCTCGAGATCTAGCGCTTCCTCTTTTCAGATTTTGAGGAACCCGCAATGTTCTGAAAATATTTCTTGACCCAAAATGTTTGTCACGTGGAGTCAAAATTTCTGACCGTATACGGAACAGTATACTTCGATCCAAGGCCCATATAACAGACGTTTGCCACACAGCCGCCAAATTAAAATGAAACTGGGCAGGCCAGATCTGCCGCATGTCGCATCAAAACTGGGCCAAAATGGCAACAGATTGGGTTCCGAATAACAGAACCCGGCGACGTGGTAGGCCCAGAAGGAGTTGGCGTGACGAGCTGGACTCTTATCAAATAGATTGGGCCCAAATAGCCAAAGACAGAGATAAATGGAAAGAGGGAAGGGAGGCCTTTGTCCTGCAGTGGGACACATCAGGCTCATAATAAATAATAATAAAATGTTTGTGGTGAATAAAGACTACAAATATTGACTCTATTTCAACTTAAGCATAGACCCTCGTAGGAGATAGCGGGACGAGCTTGACACAACCAACAACCAGTTGTCCACAGGCCCCGGATCGAAGGAATTCATGGGAAGAGGCCTTTGACCAGGTGTGGGAGGTCGCAGGCTAACAGTAACAGTAGCATATACTACATATAGATACTTACGAGCCAGCTCAGCAATACAGAGCACTGGGAAGCGATGGTCCCGCTGCTGCTCGAGCGGCGAGCGCCAGTGCAGGTCGGCGACGTGCACGCGCCAGCCGCGGCGTCGGGCGCGCACGCGCAGCCGAGCCGCCGCACCGCACTGTAGCGCGCCTTTCTCTGCGCAACAGTCTGGAAATGAAGAGATAAGCGAGGTTTAGTAAAGATGTAAAGACTCGACTAATATTTACCTTATAGTGGTTATACAACATTAGTTTTAGTATATGCGAAACCTGATACACGTGTCTAGTATTTTTATGTAAAGAATCTATGTACAAAATTTCAAAACTGTATCATGAAAAATCACAAAGTTATAAGCTTGTTCTGTTACCTAGTTGTCCGCACAAAATCGTGGGCACCATGCAGCGCACGCCTCCAGCGTCGTCTTGAGCTCATGGATAATAATAATTTGGCAGTAGGTACCTAAATTATTGCGATAGGTACTTAAAGTCGCTCGGTGTCCAACTTTTAACTTTTTTTAATTTTTGTGAAAAAATATAACATGGTTTAAAAATTATTGGAATCGATTCAGTTACTTATTCTGAACAAACTATATTCAGGTTTCGCATATACTAAAAATAATGATGTATAATTACAGTCTGCTTTTTCAAGAATCTAGGCATAATCCTTTATGATCTCACTGTGTTTCAAGCTGCTTTCACCCGTTTTAAGGGGTTTTCAATAAAAAATTGAAAATATAAATATCAAATTGAACTTTCAGTTAGATATTCACCGGTCAGCTAATCCTCCCAAAAGGTTTCTTCTGTGTCTACCTTCAATCACTTACCCTTCGACGAGTCAGCATGCCAGCGCACCCATAGATCAGCACTGCCTTCCGTCTCCTGACCCTCAGGCCTGGCGCCTAGGCCACCAAGCAGCAGCGGTGCTCATCAACTACCATCAGGCACTTACCCTGCGAGTCGGCCGCACACACATAGATCAGCATAGCCCTCCGTCTTCTGACCCTCAGGCCTGGCACCTTGCCCAGCAGGCAGCAGCGGTGCTCCTCCGGAAGAGCGCACAGGTTGCTCGGCATGGGAGGACCCAGCACATCTTCCCGCGGAGACGTGCATGCCACCGGAGAAGACAGGGATATGGAGTCTGGGGAATTGAAGTACAATGGTGAGTGAAGATGACTATCTTCTTAAATCTTCTTCTTAATTATCAGTTAGTTCTGGGTAATACGATACCCTTTGGTAAGACTGGTTGTCAGACTTTCGGGCCACTGACTACCTGTAACGACTGTCAAAGATCTACAAATGACAGCCGGGACCAACGGCTTAACGTGCTTTCCGAGGCACGTAGGAAACTCAGTATGTAATGGGTGGTCACCCATCTACATACCAACCTAGGCAAGCACGGCTTATCCTAAAGATCGATCCGAACGGTTATTTTGTTGACTACGATTATTGAATCTGCTACAGCATGTTTCGTTTACGGTCTAAGTGCTTCTAAGCATATTTTAAACCATAGTAAAGGTTTATTATTATTATTATTTCTTTCAAAATCAAAATCTAAATATTTTATTTTACATAGGCCTAGATGGGCACTTATAAAACGGATATTTCAATCAACTTTGGATCATAGGTACAATTAAACTAAATTAAAATCAAATCCAAATTAAAATTAAAAAAATAACCAAAATAAAACTAAATGCAAAATCCAAATTAAAAACATTATATTCATTTATAGTCTTTTCACCTATAACACTTTCTTTGCCTTGCGTCCCGAAATCTATGGTGTATTCCACCATTGATGGAGTCTACTTTCTATTGAGGCCGACTACAATGTGGTTTCACTCTATAAGAGTTCGGCAGAACGCTCCCCTCCTTTATTCAAGTGGATGTTTCCAACAGGATTTCCATATCAAAAGACATATCTTGAAACCGCTGTTTAATTAACATAACATTACGGTATAATTCCCGAAGGGTTGGGCAGAGGTGTACCTAATAGTACATCCACATTTCGTTAGTTATGTTTAAGTCCATTGTAATAGGGGGCGAGATTCATCACCATCAACCGGGCACGAATCCAGACTCCGTAGCTGCTACTGAGAAATTCCTGGTGGAAAAACCGAATAACAATTTGTCCGACCCGGGAATCGAACCCATGACCTCATGCTCAGCAGTCGCGATTTCGACCACTAGGCCAACGAGGCAGTCAAAAAAGTATATTTAATTAAATTAAATATGCCACTTATGAAAATATATTCATATACATAAAACCATTCATTGTAAGGCGGCATCAAAGTGTTTTCCCTAAAGAATTTTCTATAACAATAACAGAAATAACGAATACTGGCAACAAAACAAACAAAACACAAATACCCCGTATGAAACCAATAACTTAATACATACAAAAAGGGCAAAAAACTTTTTAATCCCACATATGCATCTTTGTCCAAATAAACTACAAAGTTATACCCCACAAGGGGCTTGTGTTAAAAAGAGAAATATCCATATTTTATTAGCCAACACATTCATTACGCAAATGGAACGAAGTTCTTCCATTGTTCGGGCCATGTTATTACTGTTATTAAAAATACTATGACCGTTTGCACTGGCAATAGGCATCGCCTAAGTGAACGCCCTAAAGAATGTCGGGTTCTCAGCGCTAAGCTGCTCAGCTGTTTTTACAGGCAGTGATAGGCTAGCGGTGTGACCGTTGGACTGCTAAGTCATAGGTCTCAAGTTCGAACCGACGAACGATTTTTCGGATTCATGTGCGTATTGTATAATTATCACTTGCTACGGTGAAGGAAAACATCGTGAGGAAACCAGCGTGCCTAAGAGAGTTTTCTCGATGGCATGTAAAGCCAAGTCAGAGGCCCATGGGCGACATAAAAACTCTGACACCAACACGAGAAAGAAGAAGCGCTCAGCTCAGTGTCTAGAGTTGGAGTTCCAAGTTTCCAACAGCGTCATACTCATCATCATCTGCCTTTTCCCAACTATGTTGGGGTCGACTTCCAGTCTAACCAGAAAGAATACCAGTATTTTACATGGAGCGACTGCCTATCCGACCTCTACAACCCAGTTAGTACTGGGTAATACGATACCCCTTGGAAAGACTGGCTGTCAGACTTTCGGGCTACTGACTACCTGTAACGACTGTCAAAGATCTACAAATGACAGCCGGGACCAACTGCTTAATGTGCTTTCCGAGGCACGGAGGAAACCTAGTATGTTATGATGGTCACCAATCCATAGACCGACCGAGGCAAGCGCGGCTTAACCTTGAAGATCGACCCGTATAGCTGTTAGTATTTAGCCACGTGCTCCAACATGACATTACTTTAAGTGTTGTTTAGTGTTGGTGAAAATGGATATTAATAATTTGATTGCTACACCTTGTTTATTTGTGGTCATGTTGAATTTCATTATGTTGAGTCAACAGTTACTTTTTCTAATTGGGTTTGTTGATTAAAAATGTATGGAGACATTCATGTTGGGAAATGGCTGTTCAAATTCTGTGTATATTGCTATCGCAGAATAAAGTGACTTATTCTGTAGACTTTAAGGTTCAAAGAAAGTAATGCAGACTAAGCATAATCAGTCTGTAATGTTCCCACTGCTGGGACACAGATCTCCTCTATGAGAGGACTTATTCCATCACGCGGGCCTAGTGTGGGTTGGTATATGTCACACGTCTTCGAATTTTTGATTCTTGGACACGGCATTTTCCTCAGAATATTTTCCTTCACTTCGGTATGACGGCATTGATAGTGATGTCCTAATCTTTAAGATATTAATTGTCTTTTTTTCTATTTCAACATTGTGCTCACGTATAGGAAGCAACAATATTGTACCCAGGACTATGTAATATCTAACTTGATTTGAAAAGAGTCTCCATGGAGTTTCTTGCCCATTCTTCTCCATGAGATCTACTATTTTGGAATGGGCACCTACAGTCCATTCAAAGTTATTATGCCTGAGGCTGGACTGTAGGTAGCTTATTTTTGATTATACAAAATTGCCTGTAACGGGTCTTGAAATAAATGCTTTGAGTTTGATGAAATAAAAGACATAAAAAAAAACTGAAAGCTTGGTTTCGAACTCACGGCTTATATAGTCAAAAGTCATACCCGATACCATCGAGCTAATATCACTCTGTGTAAAGCAGAGTTTCGACTTAACACATAGAAACAGGTCATGGCTTGAACTGGCTTGCTTATGGTTACCTTGACCCTTATTGACAAGGCTTTGAAAACAATCTTTACGGGGCGTGACCGACCCACTTGTTGATATTTTGTTACGCTTCAAAGGTTACCTGGTGTTATATCCATAATGGAAAATGCTCAAGTGAAATTGTCGGTTATAATAAACGTTCCGTGTGGTACCTGATAGATTTCTCATGCGGGATGTATTTGGAGGGAAAGTAATATTACAAAGTTCAACAATGAGAGAAGCCGTTGATAACATAATTAAAGCACGTTAAGCCCCTGCTCCCGGCTGTCATTTTTAGATCATTTGACAGTCGTTACGGGTAGTCAGTGACGCGAAAGTCTGACAACCAGTCTTAGCAATGGGTATCGTATTACCCAGTACTAATTGGGTTGTGGAGGTCAGATAGGTAGTCGCTCCATGTAAAATACTGGAATTCAGCTGCATCCGGTAGGAGTGGAAGCTGACTTCAATATAGTTGGGAAAAGGCTAGGCAGCTGATGTTAAACTTAGGGTCAAAATGTTAATAAATAGCCCGCTAGAATAATATGAAGGCTAACACGCTCGACCGAATTTCAGGTTACGGCGGCCAATCTTAATTGTTATAATTAGGCGCTGAGCATATAATGGAATATTTATCCGCTCTGTTTAAGCTTTCACGGTTTACAACTAAACTTATACTGTCACTTACGGCCGGCATCGTAATAAGGACTCCACAAAACCTGGTGATACTGTGAGTGTGTTTTGCCGTGGCTTAGTGTCGAGTTCCAGTAGTGCGCGTAGCAAAAGACAAAGAAATAAGGTTCATCCACCCGCATTCTTAAGTCAACCCGCGATCATGGCGCTTGCAACAGCGTCGATATATCGGGAGCTCAAAATAATGTACAATTACGGAATATATACCCTTTTTTTTTTTTTTTTTTTTAGGATGGGAAATCATCAAATGACCCGCCCCGCTCTGGGCGGAGCGGAAGGGAGTGTCAGACTTGTACTGACTAAAACCCATCCATGTTCCTTCTTTGCCCTTTGTGTTCCAGGGTCGCGGTATCTCTTTCGAACAGTCCCGCAGCCCTGGCAGGCATCGGTCCGTGCGGACCCCGCGGAAGATATACCCTAAGTGACAGTATAAATTGATTTATCCGCTGTTCAGAAATGACAGCTCCTGTCCTTCATGCACATTGGGTGTTGCCCACGCATTGTTTATTCATCCAATGGTTGTGTGGCAAATTGTCCGCGTCTGTCCAGCGGAGATATACCCCACCATCTGCCCAGCACTTTATAGAAAGTTATTATAGCAAGTTCAAAAGTCACTCACCCGAAACACTGGATCCAATCGGCCTCGGCCCCTTCAACTGCGGCCGGTTCTCCTTCACCGAAGACGAGGGCTCCAGCAGATGGTGCGCCGGCGCCGCCTGGGGGTCCGCGCTGGCATCGATGGACGGCTTCGTGACGTGGTACGAAGGGGACCTGCGCGAGCAGCAGTTCGACCTGATGAGAATGAGTGGTGGGCTGGCGTGAGATGGAGTGAGATGTAGAGTATGGAGTTATGTTGCAGAGTTTGAAGTAGTGTTGCTTGCATCAAGATACAAGATTTCCTGGTTTTGTCGATACCAGTAAAAAGAAACGAGAAGTATGGGAATGTTTTACACACAGACATAGCTATACCTTGATACCGCAAGAGCACCTACTTCGCGTGCCCGGCTTAAGCATTTTATGCTTAACGTGGAACGTGGCTACTTAACAACAAGCTAATTTGTTTAAAACAACTAGGTTACTACTGAAGAACTTAATTTTAGACATTTTAAGAACAAAAGAGTAGTCTATTTTGTATAGTAACTTGTTTGTATAGTACTTATGACGTCAGAGTAGGTAGTCAAATAATGGCACGCTTGGTTTTCATACGGATCGTGATACTTGTGTTATCTAGGTATATCCACAACATAAGTTTTAGTATATGCGAAACTTGAAACACGTGTCTAGTATTTTTATGTAAAGAATCTATGTACAAAATTTCAAAATTGTCTCTATAAGCTGTACTGTAAGTTATAAGCTTGTTCTGTTACCTGGTTGTCCACACAAAAACGTAGTTACCAAGCGACACCGCCGCGCGCGCGCCTCGAGCGTCATCTTGAGCTCATTGATAATAATAATTTGGCAGTAGGTACATAAATTGCGATAGGTACTTAGTGTCGCTCGGTGTCCAACTTGTAACCTTTTTTAAATATTTTTGGACAAAATATAACATGGTTTAAAAATTATTGGAATCGATTCAGTTACTTATTCTGAACAAACTATATTCAGGTTTCGCATATAATAAATATAATGTTGTATATCTGTGGTTATACCCGCACCGATTCCTTACAATTTCTTTGTATTGGGAACCTAGTACTTATAATGTAAGCACATAACACTGCAGAGTATGTTAAGCTGGCAGAGTTTGGAGTAAGACCCGGCTTCCACTAGTTTAAAGACGAGCGGAGCGGAGAATCGACCAATCACATTGGTTGAAATCAACATTGCTTCCCTCGTTAGTTCTTTTATTGGTCGAATCAGGTACCGCACCGCTCCACTCGCTTCGACTATTGTGAGACTGGCCTAAAGCTGCAGAGTTTCGTTAAGTTAAGTTGATAATGTTGCTTCGGCATCTGTGCCACTGCGACAGTTTCTGATAAGCGAGTAGTGCAACAAAAGACGAGTTGTTTGATGGTGTGTAGCATTAATTTGTAGACAGAGTTCCCGTAGGCCGAGAGCATCTCTTCGACTGACGCGGGAACTACATACATCTATTATTATACGTTCCTTGAGCGAGGAAATAGTCGAGAGATAGCGCTTTAAGCGCAGGCCACACCGCTAGCTAGTGAGCAAGCGAGCGAGCCGGGCGAGACATCGTTTCACCTCTTTTCATACTTTAGTTCACACGGCGAACTACCGAAAGAGCCGAAACGAAGTATGAAAAGGGGCTCGCCCGGCTCGCCCGCTCGCGCGCTAGCTGGCTGTGAGACATTTTTATTGCTAACTGATTGAAATTACTAATGATATTTTCTTTTTACATTTTTTTTTTTCAGAAACTGGTTACAACAATTGGCCAATTAAAATAGCACAGTTTATAATGTCATGTAAGTATCTAATAGTGTAACTAGTCAATTTACAATTTAATGAATGTAATTTTTTGGCAATAAATAATATAATACAGCATGTTTCTTTAGCGCTTGAACATAAATTGACAGGCACTATTTGTATAAATTTGTGAAGAAAATGCGATATTAGTGCCAATTATTGCCACGCGCCAAAATATCCATGTCCCACTGTAACACCAGTGAAGTTATAATTATCCAAATTATACCTTTGGTCGATACAATTACTTATACTAGGTAATCCATTAACTATATGTCGAGCTTATTTACATGATAACTAAAATAATATTAAGTTGTCCTTGAAAACCGTAGCGTCGTAGCGCTACGAGCTACGCGAGGCTCTACGGCGTAGCACCGTAGTTGATGTCGATTTTTGAAAGAATACTAACTTTGAATGTTATTCCTTGAGGTACAAGTAGAATAATGGTTTAATAATTGTGTCTTTCTAAGCTCATTATGTGTATTTTACGTAAATATGAAATTATCAACCTTGCTAATAAAACCGTAGCAGCAGCGTAGCACAGACTTGTCTATACAAAATGTAAAAAAAATTCTATCCAATATGTGAGGGTATTATTAGGTGTCGCCATTAAATTCTAAATACAGGGTGGAAGGCACAGCCCAGCCCTCCACAAACTGACAGGGTGCATTCAGCTCCTTATTTTTAATCATATCCCACCGGAATTTTTCTCGGGAATTTTTATTTTCTTTAACTTTTGTTCAGTTACTATTCGTTTATCTCAATGTAAAATTAAATTCCCTGTAGGCAGCACTTCATTTATGTAAATAATACGGCTAAAATCAAAAATCCAACAATGGATGTTGAAATAATATTACGAATGACGCGTGAAATCAGCTGTTCATTTTTCGATTAGCTACAGAGTTCATCGAACTCGTCGTCGCGCTTACCGTTCGCTACGTGCGTTTTACCACGGTAACGATACATTGAGTATGAGGAAATAAAACAAATCATTGGATTCCCATAACATTCCAGAAATAATGTCTACCGGTCATCTTATGATATACTGAATTCACCCCATCAGTTTGTGCAGGGCTGACCCTTACACTCTGTATGTAATACTTATTGGCTAACAAGTAAAAAATAACCCGATGAAAAATTTAATAAAACTTAAAATTAAACTTTAAAATTAAATTCAAAACCAGAGTGAAAGAGCATTACCGTTCCTCTCAATCATGATTTATAATATACATATATATTTTTATTAGTTTATATATCTTAGCATTATGTATTTAAATAAGTATATATTAATATTTACTTTTATGTATATTTATATAGTATTATAGGTTAAGTTATTTAAGGCACATATACACACTATTCTCTTCCTTTTTACACACTATCGTCTACATTTCTTTCTCATTTCTCCTTTTTGCGGGTCTGCTGGCAGAAATTTCGTATGAAATAAGCTGTACCCTTGTACTCATATATTATAGTGTTATTTTCCTGTGTTGTCTTCTGTGTGTACATAAATAGTTAAATAAATAAATAAAATGTACTAAAATGAGAAGCACATGGCAACAGGGATGCGGGCGGCGACACTCCGGTCGCTTCTCTAGTGATGTCGTAAACCAACAATTGACGATCGAACATGCCGATGATGGTGTTGTCACGTTTTAAAAGTGTCTTAGATTTTAGGGAAATGCTGAAAATTTGAGGAGCTCTTGGCTTAATAATATAACAGCCGCTCGGGTCGATCTTTATTTTATGAATTGTACATAATAAAGAATATTCTATTCTATTCTAATGATGTTTTTCGCTACTAAGGGCGGTTTTAGATTAGCGTCTTTTCGACACGTTTAAGCTCGGATTTGGAAGCGCGTGTAGGCGCGCCTGTCACACGCGCAACTCGTACGAGCGTTGACGCGCTTATAAGCTCGTTTAAGCATAAGGAATCCATATTGCTACTGACTGAATCCACCAGTTCGAGTGAACACGCCGGAATAAGCGCGTATACGCGCGTTTGGTGTTTTGAAGAGTAAAATGTTTCGCGCGTGTAAGCGCGTAAGCCGATACAAGTCTCTACGCACAAAATAAAAACGATTGTCTAAGTCTCACTTTTACCACCACAATCAAGAAAATAAAAACATAAGGATAAAAACCAATATGGCTGCAACATGTTGATAGCTGTCCACCTGATATCATAAGCTCCTAATTATCCCCTTACATTGAAAAAGGGTTGGCTTACCCTAAGCCAGTGCAGCGGCCATGTGAGAAAATATGTTGAAAGTTTTTCTTGAAAGGACTTTCTTGTAAACAGCCGAATGAGATGATTAAATCTTTCAGTTTGTCAGTTCACATAACATAACATCACGCTTGTAATCCCCGAAGGGTTAGGCAGAGTTGTACCTAATAGTACACCCACATTTCGCCAGTTATTAAATCTCATGTCATAGGGGGCGAGCCTATTGCCATCAACCGGGCGCAAATTCAGACTCCGTGGCTGCTACTGAGAAATTCCTGATGGAAAAACTCAATAACTCTTTGCCTGACGTGGAAATCGAACCCAGGACCTCTTGCTCAGCAGTAGCGAATGTGACCGCTGACCACCGAGATAGTCGAGTTCATGTACACACGGCGGCACATGAAGCTGTACATTTCCAGTATAACTTGGCCTCGCTTTGTATAGATTTCCTATACAATGATAAACTGGTTTTGTAAAGCTAGTCGTGCGTACATACGAGAATATGAAAAACCCATACACAAATCAAAAACTTCCCCAAACAACCCTAGGGGTGATATAATTATATCCAACCTGTCTTGCTAACAAAATTATCAAAATATACACTAAATAATAAGTAATGCAAGTATACACAAAACGTCTATAATCCGATTTTGGGGTGCCCCACCCTAAGGGGGGTGAAAAACGGCTGTAACGCAAACTAGGGGCGCCGAGTTTGCTCTGCCAATATTTAGGGGTGTAGCACTTCAAAACAGGGGTGTGTTCAAGAGCATGGCTTGCTTGGGTGAGTTGGGGGCTTGTTTAAAATTACGAGAAAATTATTCTGCTCTCTTACCCCCGTAGCATGACCACCGTAGACAAGGATTTCTTTGACGGAAGAGTTGTGTCGACACAATGACAGATTTCTTTGCACTATCTTTCATTTTGTCGATAATTCCGTCAAAGAAATCCTTGTCTAGGTGGTCATGCTACGGGGGCTAACAACTAATAAAACGCCATCTAGCCGATTTCGGCTACAGCAATACAACAGTGCATTCGATGGCTCGGGGAGAGCTTTGGAGCGCTGCTCTTTCATGTGATGTGCTCTCAACTTTGGCCGAAAAACTTCGAGCGCTAAGCGGATATGTAAGAACACCATATAATATGAAATTAATTTAACATGATATAAGATTTTAAACTATCATGGTCACTAACATTATTACTTAGACAGGAAACGGGATATTTACCATGTTTACTATTTTTTTTTTTTTTTAACATGTTAAATATCCCGTTTCCTGTCTAAGTAATAATTTAACATGATTCAATTTGATATCTGTGTACATTCACACAAAGCTTTTACAATAGTTACCGATAGTCTTTTTGTTACTAGACCAGTAAGTTCTCGTATTTTATGACTCAAACATAACTGGCGAAATATGGGAGTGCACTGCAGTAGTATACTTCCACCTACCTCGTCAGGGATTACAAGCGTGATGTTATGTAGTAGGTTTTATTCGTGAATTAAAAATAGGTAGCAAACATTTGACGGCGTGGTACGCGCTGTGGCTGAGCGATTGGCTACTGCGCTGCGTGTCGCGGGTGGAACAAATATTTGTGTGACATACAGGTAGTTGTTCCGGGTCTGGCTGTTTGTGTATGTGAACGCACCCACGAATCAATGATACATGAGAAATTCCAGGTGACAGGCAAAGTTAAAAAAAAAAATGGTATTCAAGACTCAAGTTCATTTTAAAATCCAAAGGATAGCGAAACATAATTACGCTCCACATAAAATTAATAAAAAGAAGAGACAATCTGTCATATCAAAATAGTCGAGTAGTGTGACCGGACTGCCAAGTCATATGTCTCAAGTTCGAACCCAAGACACGCACCTCTAATTTTTCGGATTCATGTGCGTATTGTATAATTATCACTTGCTTCGGTGAAGGAAAACATCGTGAGGAGCCAGCATGCCTGAGAGATATTTCTCGACGGCATGTAAAACCAAGTCCCATGGGCGGCACGAAAACTGACACCAGGTTAGGCACTAACCACACGATAAAGAAGAACATCGATAAATCATGACGCTTCACTTCAAACCTGTGACGCAAGTTCTACACCTTAAAATTAGTAGAAATTCAGTAGAAAATAAATCAGCTGTTAGTAACTCAATCCAGCTGTACCTACAATACCAAGGTAAAAGCTAAGGACGCACCAGGCCGACAATATTGACAAACGATATGACGTCAAACGATTTTTATTTACTATCGAGAAGCTTAGCTTTTCATTGTTACTGGGGAAACTGAGAAACAGTAACTTTAACCTTAGATTGTATGTACTTGTTATGTTTATCTAATTTCTTATGTAAAACATCGACATGTATTTATTATCGTGCAAGATTTTCCAAAAACTCACTCTGTTACTCTCTTATTATAATTAAAAAACATAAAATCACACTGGCTAAAAACCAAAACACATAACCCACACTTTTAAAAAATCCTGAAACCTCACCATTTCCTCACACACACACAAACACAACAACTACGCAAGTACGTGCGAGGCGTGGCTGGGGAGGGTGCCTACGTCACGCGCCTACGTCATCGTGACGCGCTGCCGACCTAGTTTCGCGGGACGCGGGCTTTCCAACCAGAGATATTCTGTTGCGTGAATTGATTCGGTGTTTGGGTAGTCGCCTTTTTTACAACCTTATGGTATGCGTGGTGGTTAGCTACAGGGTGTAAGGGACAGCCCTCCACAAACTGATGGGGTGAATTAAGTATATCATATTAAGATGACCGGTACAAGAAATTATTTCAGGAATGTTATGGGAATCCAATAAATTTGATTTGTTTTATTTCCTCATACGCAATGTATCGTTACCGTGGCAAAACGCACGTAGCGAACGGCAAGCGCGACGACGAGTTCGATGAAAGTACCGCTACACAATAACATAACATCACACATGTTATTCGCGAAGGGTCTAGCAGAGGTGTACCTGTAGTAAGCCCACATTTCGCCAGTTTTGTTTTAGTCCCATGTAAAAGGGGACGAGCCTATTGCCATCAAGCAGGCACAAAGTCAGACTCCACGGGCTTCTACTGAGAGCTTATTTATATATTTTATAAAAGATAGCTTCACAGCTATCTTTATGTACATAAACATAAAATTGTTGTACTAAACAAAATTTCCTGATAGACAAATCCAATAACACGCTGGGAAATTGAATCCAGGACCTGGTTACCCACCCAAGGACCGACCTCGACCTGTACAGCTGTTATTAGTCAGCCACGAGCTCCAAGTTTTTGATAACTAACACACATCTTGAGAAATGTATAGCGTAATGGCTGTGTCGTAACGAAATTAATCCTTCAAGTCTATTAGTAGCGTTCTAACTAAAACTGTCTACGGGACGCGTCTTTTTATAGAAACATTGTGCTACTTTAAAATAAGCGCTCGCAATGATCAACAAAACAATTCGTTTGTGATATTGGAACTGGACTTTGGGACGAGGACTTGTGGAGAACCAAGTTGAAGCCAAGTTATAAGCACGTTTTGACAGAAATCGTTCGGTATTATTTCCATGAATGAAACTCCACACTGCAACGCATACTTAAGGCTGTCTGTCCACTGGAGTGTAGAAGAGAGAAGAGGAACAGAGCTTTGGAAATTTTAACCAATGGAATTTCATAAAATCTAAACCCCATTCCACTCCGCCCGTTCTATTTATTGGCAAAAATTTGCATAGCTCTACTCCTCTCGTTTCTTCTCCGCTCCAGTGGACAGGCAGCCTATAAGCACCGTTACGGTAACGCCTCAGATCTGGATCAGCGTGAAAATGAGGTGAGGTATTGCTGATCCGGTGCAGTCTAATACAAGCTTAAATGATATGGAGCTTATGAGCTTAACTAGCTGTGGCTCGCGAGCTTCGTCCAATTGAAATAATCTTAAATAAAAAAAATCTCGTGTCACGGTGTTTAAGGTCGCACACCTCCGAAATGGCTCGACCGATTTTCATGTATTTTTTTGTGTATATTTGGCAGGTATGAGAATAGGTCGTAAAGTATATTTCACACCGCTAATTTCACTGGGACGACGGTCGCGGGGCACAGCTATTTATATTATAAAAATATTACTTCCTTATTTGAATCGAATTTTGTTAATTTCAAGGGTTTTTTTTTTGCATGGAACCCTAAACCTTTTTCAAAAATAAAAGTAAGTTACTAGCTTAAGTTACTTCTTATAACATCAGCTATCTGCAGTAAAATTTTCGTCAAAATCGGTCCAGCCGTTTCTGAAATTAGCCGGAACAAACAGACAAACGGATAGACAGACAGACAGATAAATTAAAAATTGTTTTTATGTTACAGTTACCGTATTTAGTAAAAATCGTGCTTTAGTTAAAAGATGATTTTGAAATTACAAACAAACATTTCAAACCTAGGTAAGCTCAGCTTAACCTGAAGATCGACCCTGATCGGCTGTTCCTGCCCCCGTAGCATGACCACCATAGACAAGGATTTCTCTGACGGAAGAATCGACAAAATGACAGATAGTGCAAAGAAATCAATCATTGTGTCGACACAATCTGTCATTTTGTCGATTCTTCCTTCAAAGACATCCTTGTCTACGGTGGTCATGCTACGGGGGCTGGCGGATAAATAATATTAGCCACGAGCTCCTCTAAAAGGACAAAAGTAAATTATGTTTTCAAACTAGATGGTATCGGCCTTTCCTATCCGATTACTCTGTGACGAAACACCAAAACAAACAATTCGAAATATAGATTAAAAAACCGGTCAAGTGCTAGTCGGACTCCCGCATAAAGGCTTCCGTGCCATCGTAGGAGGGGAGCCCCCTTTATTTTTTTTTTATTATTTGTTGTTACAGCGACAACAGAAAACACATTCTGTGATATTCAAATGTGAAAATTCAATTGTTTAATTATGACGGATCATGAGATACAACCCGATGACAGACAGACGGACGGACGGACAGCGAAGGCTTAGTAATAGGGTCCCGTTGGTTACCCTTCATGTACGGGACCCCAAAAATAATTCTCACAGAATATAATGTCCATTATAACAAGTTTGCTAAGCTCCACAGTTTGTTTATTGGCGAGAACAAAGCACAGCGCGTAGCTATGGCTTCAGTATTGAACTCAAGGTCACCTGCTAACAAACAAACTGGTAGCTACGCCGACGTGAATAGGGCTTGTTGCTTCAAAGTTGGCTTTGAAAATTGAATGGTTTTATTCTTACATAAGTTGTAAATGCGAAGTTACTTTGTTTGTATGTTTGTTAGCTTTTATGACTTAACGGCTGGATGGATTTTGATGTCGTTTGGCACGCAGGTAGATGGTCAGCTACATGAATTTATGGTTGATGGGTCAGCTTGTAGTTTAATTCTTAGATTTTGAAAAACGGATTGACTGTAAATGTGTAATGAAATACTATAGACCGACCGCTTTAATGAGTCCTCGCGATGGTATCAATTTAAATGAAATATTCTGAATGTTGTTCACGCATTGGTTCAATTAGTATCGTAATACCTACGTGGATTATGGTTATTTTAAAGCAAATAACCTGTGAGATATTGGTAGGACTTTGTGTGCCTTTGATGGGGCAAGGCGGAGGACTCATTAAATGTCTATAATGTGTCTTTGAAGGCCTGTAAAGAGATATCTGTAGACACAACAAGACATAGGTATGTCTGTACATACGTAAATAACCAATAGTCAATACGATATCAAAAAAGAGCCATCATTAATGTATAGCCTAAGTCTTGTCATCGCCATCTGCCTAGCCTTTTCCCATTTATGATGGGATCGGCTTTCAGTCTAACCGGATGCAGCTGAATACCAGTATTTTACATGGAGCGACTGCCTATCTGACCTCCACAACCCAGTTAGTACTAGGTGAAACGATACCCCTTGGTAAGACTGGTTGTCAGACTTCCAAGTCACTGACTACCTGTAACGACTGTCAAAGATTTACAAATGACAGCCGGGACAAACGGCTTAACATGCTTTCCGAGGCACGGAGGAAACTCGGTATGTAATGGGCGGTCGGCCATCCATGGACCAAACTAGGCAAGCGCGGCTTAACCTGAAGATCGACCCGAGCGGCTGTTATTATTTAGCCACGAGCTCTTCGAAGAGCATAAGAATACATTAGGTGGGATAATGGGCCACTCTTTGTGAGACAGTGTGGGCTATTGTCCACCATTGCAGGTTGGTGGATGTCTCATGCCTTTGAATTTTTGGGACGTCAACAATTATACATACTAAAAAAAATCTAAAACACGATACATCATCTTCGCGTCCTTGTCCCATTCTACTTGGGGTTGGCGCAATACTTTTTCTTCGTCCATTCTCCCCAGTCAATGGGATATATAAGGTCTATCTTTTCATACACGAAATATTTTAAGAATAACTTCTATAAGTCGTAAAGTCGCCATAGCAACGAAAAAAGAAAATTATCTGAGTGTTTTTTTTTTTACGAAATTATTGTAATTCTAAAATGTTTTGAGACTTTTTGCATAAAACCTTTACTCCCATATTCTAACAATGACAGTAGGTAAATACGATGTAGTAAACTAGCGTAATGGATGTGCAAAAATAAGGAGCTAGTAATTATTTTGTGGGTCAAGTAATTTTAAATTATTTATCTATATATATAAAAATCAATTGCTGTTCGTTAGTCTCGCTAAAACTCGAGAACGGCTGAACGGATTTATTTTATCTTGGTCTTGAAATGTTTGTGGAGGTCTAGGGAAGGTTTAAAAGGTGAGAAAAATTCGGATAATTGCCGGGAAAACCCTAAAAACAGCCCTTTTCTTTTTCCCATATAAACGTTTTCTAAATAAAATGTAGAGTCAATTTGAACTTTATTGCTATTCAATAAAGTTTAGGTAGGTAGGTAGGTAGGTAGGTAGGTAGGTAGGTAGGTAGGTAGGTAGGTACGTAGATAGGTAGGTAGGTAGGTAGGTAGGGTAGGTAGGTAGGGTAGGTAGGTAGGTAGGGTAGGTAGGGTAGGTAGGGTAGGTAGGTAGGTAGGTAGGTAGGGTAGGTAGGTAGGTAGGTAGGTAGGGTAGGGTAGGTAGGTAGGGTAGGTAGGTAGGGTAGGTAGGAGGGTAGGTAGGTAGGGTAGGTAGGTAGGGTAGGTAGGTAGGGTAGGTAGGTAGGGTAGGTAGGTAGGGTAGGTAGGTAGGGTAGGTAGGTAGGTAGGGTAGGTTGAGTAGGTTAAAAAAGGTGCATTGCAACGCATTCCGGGCACAGCTAGTTTTTTATAAAAATATACTCAGATAAAAAAAAATCCCTTGAAATGGCTTCGTTATAGCCGTTAGATGATTCACTGAAAATATTTCGTGTATGAATAGTTAGACCTTATATATATACTCCTTTCTCTTTCAAATCATTCCTCACACAAATTCTAAGACACGATTTTAACACTTTAAATCTTTCACAAAACACAAGGAAGGAAACTCTAGAATACTTTACAACAAAGAAAATATACAACACACACGACTTCCATACATTTCACATACGTAGAAAAATATTCTTGGAAATATATAACGTTTGTATCATAGTTTTACGAATTCTTTTAGCTCGTAGTAAACATTTCGCTTGTAAACTATGCCAAGCCGAAATATGTTTCGCCTTGAACTGCCGCGAACGCATGAATACTTGTAAACGAGGTATTTGAACACAAACGGATGAAAAAAGTAGCGAAAAGAGAATGGGTGTAAACATTTAATAAGTGTGATTGATGTCTTTTAAGTAGCTTGCTAATTTGGAGATTTGAAACTTGCATGGAAGTAGCTGAGTAGCTGTTCATGGTAACTTGCATGGAAGTTATAGACCCACCGCTTTAATGAGTCTTCCACCTTGCCCCATCAAAGGCACATTAAGCGTCCACAAAGTCCTAACAATATCCCACAGGTTATATAATAACCATAATCCACGTAGGTATTACGATACTAATTGAACCAATAGAAAGAAAGAAAGAAAATATATTTATTTGCCGCAGGGACATGACGTGCATCACACAAAATTACAAAAAAAAATAACAAAACACAAATAATACAATAAACTATAAATTCAACAGGATGGAACAAAAAAAGAAAAAAAAAAACGACAACACGCACGACAAAACGTGATCCACTTTCAGAATATCCATTTAAATAAAAAAAAAGCGGCCGGTTTATAATGTTTTTATGGTTGCATTATAAAGGCTTTTCTTTAAAGGCTAGCGATGATAAACTAAAAAGAGTAAGCTCAAAATTTGACCACGAGCTTAGCACCGCAAGGAATTAATCGCTTCTACTAAAAAGCGATCAATTTCTTGTAATGTGCAGACAACAGGGGGTCTAAAATGGCCGATTTAGCAGTATCATAATAGGATTATAATATGAATTAAGACCCAGTTAATATTATGAATTGTGTAATACTGTGAATTTTCAGGACACGCCAAAAATGATTGTGTATAGTGTCCTGTCGTTTGACGAACAGGACGAAGTATGACGTCTTAAAGTCGGAATAATTCCAGTGTGGGTGTTACTGTAAAAGCCCGAACTGCGGTAAATCTTAGGGTTATATCAGCTGAATACCAATTCAGCTGCATCCGGTTAGACTGGAAGCCGACCCCAATATAGTTGGGTAAAGGCTAGGCAGATGATGATGAGGTACACAAAGACTCTAATAACTCAATTAATGAGGCTACAGCTCTCCAGTTAGGTTATTTAACACTCCACACTGCAAATTGTTGGTTAGTGTTGTTAGCCAAAAAACACAAGCAATCTTTGTAAAAACCTTTCATGGCCGCCCGATGATATCGTGTACCTGGACGAAATAATAAAGTTATGAACAATGCTTCCAGAGTCACAAAAGTAAAATATGTATTTTGGTCTTTATTTTAGCTTTGTCTTGATGAAAATGATAACAGTAATTACTAGTCTATTTGAAAGGCAAAGCCTGTTCTAATTCAGAGGAGGTAGAAGCCGTCTCTAATCACCACGCTTGCTGAAGGTGAATTGGCGATTTCAAATTCTTATTTTACATCACCTTTGTTCATGCGAAATTATTAAAAAAAAATAACCCCCCTTTTTTAATCGAATTTAGTTACTAATGTGAAGGATTATAGTTTTTTGCATGAAACCCTAATATTTTTTCTGAAATAAAAGTCTATGTTAGACCTTATAACATCAGCTATCTGTCAGTAAAAGTCCCGTCAAAATCGGTCCAACAGTTTCGGAGATTACCCGGAACAAACAGACAGACAAAAACTGAACAAAATGTGTTTTTGTTATAAGTGCCGTTTATAATATCATATGCATTCAGTAAAAAGCTGTTTTTTTATTACAAACAAACTTCAATTTTAATTATTTGTATGGATGTATAGATAAGTCGAGAGGGCCCGCTGCAACAGGATTGACAACACATGACTTACTTTAAGGCTACAATAACTTTAGACCTTCAGAACTAGCTTCTAGACAATGGGTTTAGAAAGATGCAGGAAGTCAAAATTAGTAGATTTGGTTTGCGGGGCTTGCCCCTCCATATCTTTGTGATTGAATTGACTGGCCTCTTCAAAACAATTACAAACACTGCAATAATTCCTGTACAAATCTCCTCATAAAGTATTCTTTGTTAATTGTTTACTCCGCGAGCGAGTACAACCATACAACTGTGCGTCGTTTATATTTAGACATTTTATTTTAACAAGCGCCAAGCTGTCATCGGCCTAACAGCATGGCCACGAGCTTCACGCTCAAGCGAGACGCGTGTTACGACTGTGGCCGCGGATAAAAAAAAACCGGCCAAGTGCGAGTCGGATTCGCGCATGAAGGTTCCGTACATCGTAGTAGGGGTAGCCCCCTTTAATTTTTAATTTATTATTTGTAGTTATAGCGGCAACAGAAATACACATTCTTTGAAAATGTCAACTGTCCTATTACGGATCATGAGATACAGCCCGCTGACAGACAGAAGGACAGAAAGACAGACGGACAGCGGAGGCTTAGTAATAGGGTCCCGTTGGTTACCCTTCAGGTACGGAACTCAGTGAATCTGAGTTCGTACGCTCTGAATGAGCGTGCCACGAATCACCGCGACGTGACGGACCTCATGCGAAGGAAACAACACGCGCGAGTCGCTTGAGGCGTCACGCGTCGCATCTCTCATTGCGTGAGGTCGTGGACGGGGCGTATCGCGGACGGATTATTAAGATAGACTGCTATTTAATTTTATGTGATGTTTCCTAATCGTTCATGTTTTTTTTGGTGGGCTAGCCTATTAAAAATATCTTTCAGGCGCCTGTATTCATTTGGCAGTCTATTGCCTGCCATAATCACTACATAGTATAAAACAAAGTCGCTTTCTCTGTCCCTATGTCCCTTTGTATGCTTAAATCTTTGAAACTACGCAACGGATTTTGATGCGGTTTTTTTTAATAGATAGAGTGATTCAAGAGGAAGGTTTATATGTATATATTGCACCTGTGCGAAGCCGGGGCGGGTCGCTAGTAATTAATACAAACAAGACTTATTCGGTAACTCTTTCATCATCGAGAACTTTCATGCTTTTACGGTTTTTTTTTTAAAGTAAATGAAAAGGTGTGTATAACCTAAAAAAATACTTTTTAAAAGTAATCAAAAATGTAAATATCTGGCGCATGTGCAAGTGACCAAGATTAAAGTCTCGTATTACAGAACATTGCATTATAAACAAATGAGCAACATTTGTGTACTAGCTATATTTATATTTATTTAGTTTTTAAGCAAAAATGTACCGTACACTTAAAAATTGTGGCATGTTTTAAGGAAATAAAAGGCTTTTTATTTTTATATTATTATAGAACGTCACTCAATACTCAAGCATTACTAGATTCAAGATTCAAGCCATTTGATTGGTTGAAACTGGTCTTAAGTAATACTTGACGTGCAGAGATATTTAGTAAATATCTGATTGGTTGCTTTTATCATCATTTAACCTGATAGTTAGGGGTATTTCATTCATTGTATTGACCATTATAAATAATGGGTGATACAATGAATGAAATACCCCTAACGAAACCGTAAGGCACTAATCTAGTTTTTTATGTTATGTCTTTACTTTAAGTACCTCCACGACCCCCGTTCAAATGCATCCATCCATCAGCACGCTATATTGAGTCCTGCCGAAAAACGTGAAAGAAGTAGTTTTCCAGCAATATTTTTTGTGTAGAGATACTTAGTTTGATGCACAGAATGCTTGGTTGCCGGCTTCGTGAAGGGTCCGTTTACACCTTATATAAAATCGATATTGAAAACTCATGTCTAGCACGTCTTAATTAATAACGATTTCAAGACTTTAAAATCTTCTAAATACATTCAACAAAATTACAACAAATCACAAAACAACAATAAATTTCTTATGATAATAGATGGCGCCACGTGTCTTTCGAATCATGATCGAATTATATTATAACAAGCAGAGTACAACCCGAATTGAAATTCTAAATTAACGTGAGCGAAGTCGCGGGCAAAAGATAGTACAATAATAAATTCAAGAAAGTTATTCCAGTATAAAATAGTCGATGTTGGCAAATAATACGTGTGTAGCAAGTATTTCAGGAGCTCTGTACGAAAATATAATCTTATAATTTATTTTATAGTGTAACGTTAATGGCGGTGCTTTTGGACAGAAATAACTGACAAACTGTGAGATGTACCTATGCTGTACGACAGTAGCGAAGGATCAGTTTTATAAGACGTAAGCCGGAGCTCATATCTTTAATGTGATTATATTATTTGTCTATAGAATACTGACTGTGCCATTTTTCAAAGGGAAGCCGGTAGGAATCGAGTTGTATGGAACAGGGGGGTAGGGATGAACACACGGCGGCATATGAAGCTGTACATTTCCAGTATAACTTGGCCCCGCTTTGTGTTGATTTCCTATACAATGAGAGATCCGCATAAACTGGTTTTGTATAGCTTGATTGGCCGTCGTGCGTACTAGTGTGTGTCGTGGACTAAACTTCAGTACATAAATAATTGCTACGAAGCAATTAATTATTTAAATAAATAAAAAAATATGGCACCTTTAATAAGTTCAAGTTATTTGTATTACTAGCTTTTTGCCGCAACTTTTGGTCGTGTGAAATTATTCTTAAAATACTACTTCTTTATTTGAATGATGAAATTTGTTAACAATTTCATGGGTTTTATTTTTTTGCATGAAACCCTAATCGTTTTGCTAAAATAAAGTAGACTAAGTTATTTTCTTATAACATCAACTATCTGCCAGTAAAAGTTCCGTCAAAATCGGTCCAGACGTTTTCGAGATTTTCCGGAACAAACAGACACTTCAATGTTATTTATTTGTATAGATTTGATAGTGTACGGCGGTGCTTTTGGACAGAATGATAAATTGTAATATCATGTAATTATAAATTGATTTTGAATACCGTTAAAACGGTGAGACTTGTAGCACTATGCAAAATTATGAACACCTTTGTAAACATACTATATTTCTGGCAAATAAATAAATAAAGAAATAACTGATAAATTGTGAGCTATATGCTGTAGGGAACTGTGGAAGTAGGGATGTACTAGTGTGTGTTGTGGACTAAACTTCAGTAAATAAATCCTCAAAGAATCAGTGGCAGAGCTCATCATCATCTGCCTAGCCTTTTCCCAACTATGTTGGGGTCGGCTTCCAGTCCAATCGGATGCAGCTGAATACCAGTATTTTACATGGAGCGACTGCCTATCTAACCTCCACAACCCAGTTGGTACTGGGTAATACGACACCCATTGCTAAGACTGGTTGTCAGACTTTCGGGCCACTGAATACCTGTAACGACTGTCAAAATTCTACAAAAGACAGCTGGAACCAACGGCTTATCGTGCTTTCTGAGGCACAGAGGAAACTCTGTATGTAATGGGTGGTGACCCATCGACAAACCAACCTAGGGAAGCGCGGCTTAACCTGAAAATCGACCCAATCGGCTGTAGATCATGCTCTACTCACTTCTTAGTTCATTCATTCCTGACTTGAATCATAACATCCCCAAATATTTTGACTGTATCTCCATTCACCCACATTACAGTTTACAATACTGATGGTAGTTATACTACGAGCTCATAACCGAGGTGAAGGCTAGCACTAGACTAATAGATAGTATATAAAACGTGCTCGGTTATAGCAACACCTGATGAACGAGACGAACTCAATCGTCGGCTGCACTTTGATGTTTTGCCAACCGACTGATAAGCGTATAGAAAGTGAAATCAGAGGGTTTAATCGGAATTGTAACCGAGATTCGTCTCTTAGGTGTTTTTTTATACGAATTTTTTTTTCAAAGAGCTGCACCACAGTTGTAGATATACCTACCTAGATAACGCAAGTATTACGATCCGTATGAAAACCAAGCGTACCATTTTTTGACTAATTACTCTGACGTCATAAGCACTATTTAGTTACAGCTGGTATTTCTTCCTTTCTTTCTATAAGGTGGAAGCGACGCGAAAACGGTTACCACTTATTAAGAACATCATTCTGAGCACTCCATACAGAAATTTGTCATCGGTTATTTAAAAATAAAACAGCTGTTTCCTACAAAAGTGTAATACCTACACGGTCAAAATGTATGGAACAGCTGATATTTTAAAAATAATTGATGAAAAATTTGTTTGGGAGGGCTCGATGTCCCTTCCACCCTGTATATTTAATTTTTATACGATTTTTTTTCAAACATCAGTGGTGGTGGTGGATATGAGGCATTAGATGGGCGGTAGTGTTGCCCAAATGCAAGAACAAGACGAGACTTAGCCAGTCTTGGACTTGGTCTTGCGCCAATACACCTGGTCTTGGTCTTGGTCTTGGTCTTGCGCTCCCAGTCTTGGTCTTGGTCTTGGTCTTGCAGCAAGAGTCTTGCAAGTCTTGCAATTACCTATTAGTCTATTACTATTTATTAAAGTTTACTTTAAATCTTAGAAAAACGTATTAGAATTGGAACATTGTGAGCTTGAATTAACATAGCCATAGTAAAGATCAAGCAGATTAATAAATAACTGAAGATTTGATAAGAAATTCGAAAAATCAACTGACCTATATGTCGTTTTCCATGGAAGTAACTGTTTCTTAATAAACATTTATGATTTATAAGCTTACATTTGCTAAAACATGTAAAAAAACAAATTAATTACAATAACTTGACTGTATTTTAAAGAACAATACTTATCTGTCTAGAAAGAGATTGAACCCTCAACTTATAAGAAATTTAATAAAAGAGTTTTACGATTTATCATTTATTTGAATAAAAAATAAAATACAACACAAATCAACAGCTTTATCATTAGGTTATGATACTTTATATCAATTTTTTTGACCAAGAATTAATACAAAGTAACCATCTGGCTGACTCATCACTTAACCTATTTCTATGTTTTCTAATTACTAATGATGCTTTAGAAAATAACCTCTCAGCAGGTACTGAAGTTGCAGGTATTGAGAGAAATAAATATTACCTACTTGTACAGACGCGACGCGTGAATAAAATAGAATTAGTGCCAATCACTATTCTTTACATTTAAGTGAATGTTTTGGCGTACATCTATACTAATATTATAAAGCTGAAGAGTTCGTTTGTATGTTTGATGACAGAAGTTTTAAAATAAATAAATAAGTCCTGAACGTCACTATACCTCCAAAGTTACTATTCCTCGTGGACGAAGTCGCGGGCACAGCTAGTAAATACTTACTCTCATCATCTCTCTCAGAGATATTCGGGCTGGTAAGTAATACAAAACTCTTATCGCAGGCTTTTTATTTTATTAGTATAATGTATTCATTTTCATTCTAAGCACTCTGAAACTTATTTATTCTTTGGAACACCTGTAGGTACTCTTAAAAAAATTCGAAATTATTTTGCATGAGTATACCTACGCCCTATGGCGGCAATCAAATAGTGTCACAAATGTTATGATTTCGGCGTGGCGGCAACGATTGTTTTAGATTTCAAAAGAAGCTGCCGGCGCGTGTATCATAACCATGTACTTCCGAAAAGCGGCAAATTTCTTTGAGAAGTAAGTACAAAACCTTTGATGCCGCATTATCAAAGTGCCGATGGTTAAAACATAACTATGCATGCACTCAGTTTGATTTTAATAGATATTTTTTTATTCGCTGTTTATGGTATTAGTCGTAATGCGCATAGGTCCAGTTTTTCATATTCTTTGATACAGTTTTTTGCGTCTCATAGAATTCCTAAGCGTACCTACCTATACACCGAACTGTTACACCTAACTACTCAGTGAAATAGCGCTAAGTCCTAGCTGCAAGACGCAAGAGTCTTGCAGGCTATGTCTTGTTCTTGCTCAAGTCTTGCACGGTCAGTCTTGGTCTTGGTCTTGCTAAAAATACGCGGTCTTGTTCTTGGTCTTGGTCTTGCAAAAACGCAAGAACAAGACCAAGACTGCAAGACCAAGACTGAATTTGGGCAACACTAATGGGCGGTGAGGTGCATTTGCTTTTGACTTCAACTACATCCTAGCACAAGAGCAAATTCATACAGACTTTTGGGCCATTGACCAAAGAGCTAACGTGCTTTCCGAGGCATGGAGGAAACTGGGTATGTAATGAGTAGTTACTCATCCACGGATCAACCTAGCCAAACGCGGCTTAACCTGAAGATCGACCCCGAGCGGCTGTTATTTTTTAGCTAGCTCCTCTGCTGTTTTACACTTATTGCATACTAAACAACAATCAGTATGTCTATGGATGGAGGACTGGAGCAAAGACTTCTGGTTTGGGATACATGACAAGCTTGAGGACCTACAGAAATGGCAGTCGTTTTCAATGCATTTCGTATTTTTACAACGACTTTAATTTAGATACGAGCTCGTCGTATGACAGTTGTTTTACCAGAATATTATTAGGGCGAATTCGCTGTACTTACGAATTATTCTCAAAGGTTGCCTATTTGTTCTGATGAGTCACAAAAATACCATCGTTTATCATTTGGCCAATAAATTTTAATGTACTACGTCAGTTATCTGATGTGTACGGCTCTAAAGAACATTATTCTCAATTAGTACTTAGTTCTAAATCCCGATATATTTGTGATGTGTGTAATATGTGTAAGTATATAAGGTCTATCTTTTCATACACGAAATATTTTTTTAAGAGTAACTTCTATAAGTCGTAAAGTCGCTATAGCAACGAAAAAAAAAAATATCTGAGTGTTGTTTTTTTTACGAAATTATTATAATTTTAAAATATTTTGAGACTTTTTGGATAAAACCTTTACTCCCATATTCTATAACAATGACAGTAGGTAAATACGACGTAGTAAACTAGCGTAATGGATGTTCAAAAATAAGGCGCTAGTATTTATTTGTGGGTCAAGTAATTTTTAATTATTGATTTTTATAAAAGTATACACAGATAAAAAAAAAATCCCTTGAAATGGCTTCGTTATAGCCGTTAGATGATTCCCTGAAAATATTCCGTGTATGAATAGTTAGACCTTATATAGGGTGACTGTATAATTAGTGACCGATGCTTAAACACGTGATTGTCCTCATGATAACAAACAACTTTCCCAAAGAAACTTTTTTTTTTAATACTGATTCACTTTTCAAAAGTTATCATAGAACATTTTCGAAAATACAGTTAAATTAGACCGATTTTACATAGAAATAGAAATTTTTAATTATCTTTTTTTTTTCAAAAGACATTTCGAAAATGTTCTCTGATAACTTTTTTTTTTTTTTTTTTTAGACTTGTGTATCTTGCTTATGCGTATGAAGTTTCATTAAAATCGGTTCAGTCATTTCGAAAAAAAAAAGGACTTGAAAGTTTGTGTGAAATGCCATAAGTCGTAAACGTTCTTAAAACGAAATATTTTGCATTACATTTAACTTTGAAATGGCCGACCACTTTCAACTAGTGTAATGATTAATGGTCACGCTTTTTCTATTTGGAAGAAGCCTTTCCCCGCAATGGAAAATTAAGAAATCTGAACTATCCTTCTGTAATCATCTGCCAGTGTCCAATGCACCTCGTTACTGACGCGCTCGCAGTGCCCTGCCACATCAGTGACCTCACAGCGATCCAACGATTACTAGTCCATACTATACAGTACACTTACGACCACAAATATATAGATACAGAGTGTAAAGGGACCCTTTACGAAACCGTCAACCAAGCATTATGTACATCATACTATGTGCTGTGGATGTATGGATTGAATAGTACGGGGGTCGTGGAGGTGTTTAAAGTAAAAATCTTACATTAAAAATATGGATTAAAAAAAAAAAAATGTGTAAAAGTTGGAACTCTTGCCCCCAATACCTCCGTAACTAGAAAGTTCCCAGGTATGATCTAGAACAAAAAAAATATCGCAATGACGGGGAGAACAAGTGAATTTCGGCTTCGTTAAGGGTCTTGTACACCTAAATTCATAAGCGTGTAGTAACGATTGCAACTTGGAGATAAGACCTCATCATCTATCATCTGCCTAGCCTTTTCCCAAATATGTTGGAGTCAGCTTCAAGTCTAGCCGGATGCAGTTGAATACCAGTATTTTACATGGAACAGCTGCATCTGAAGATAGGTTATCGGATTTTCAGGCTTCTGACTATCCGGAACGACGTGAAAAGAGCTATAGATGACAGCCAAAGGCTTTGGCACGTAGGGAGATTTCATAATAACTAAACTTGCAATAAATTGAAATAGATTGGTGGCGCTTGCCTAGGTTGGTCCGTGGATGGGACCCAATACATACCGAGTTTCCTCCGTGCCTCGGAAAGCACGTTAAGCCGTTGGTCCCGGCTGTCATTTATAGATCTTTGACAGTCGTTACAGGCTGAAATTCTGACAACCAGTCTTACCAATGGGATTCGTATTACCCAATACTAACTGGGCTGTGGAGGTCAGATAGGCAGTCGCTCCATGTAAAATACTGGTACCTATTCAGCTGCACTCGGTTAGACTGGAAGCCGACCCCCACACATTTGTGAAAAGGGCTAGGCAGAACATCATCTGCCTGGTGGTTGTGACTGTACCGCAAATAAATAATACAAGCATATATATACATGTACTCGTACATAGTATACAGGAGAGCGTTCATCACTCTTCGTTTGCAATATTAAATGCTCTGTGACGTCATTACTTTCTATTAGTTTCATGAATGAAGCGAGGACTTGGGAACTTTTAAACTTTTTTATCCAGATTTTTTTTTTAACAGCCAGCTTTATAGCGGGTCCAGTGCCTTCTTGTGCTGCACGTCAAGTGTCTTATAATTTTTGGTTTGTAGGACATGCTACTAGTTTTCTCACTATATACGCCTTCACCGGTTATGCATTTGATATGAAATATATTAACACAAAGTATCTGCCTCGTTGGAAGAGTGATTGCAAGCGCGACTGCTGTCTATGAGGTCCTGGTTTCGAATCCCGGGTCGAGCAAAGTGTTATTGGTTTTTTTTTTATCAGGAATTCTCAGTAGCAGCCATGGAGTCTGGATTTGTGCCCGGTTGATGGTAATATGCTCGACCCCTATTATATGGGACTTTTAAACATAACTGGCAAAATGTGGGTGTACTATTAGGTACACCTCTGCCTAACCCTTCGAGGCTTACAGGCTCGATGTTATGTAACACAATGTAATATTCCTGTGAATTAAGATCCGTACCATCTCTGCTGATTACAACATAAAATCTTGCAAGTGACTCACTGTTTCTTCATTAAGCAACAATTATTCTATAAATACAATCAATCAACAATTAATTGCATCTATAGACAAGAGATTTGGCAACAAATTAAATAGAATAGTATGTTTTCGATGTAGGAGAACATAATTGAAATTAAAGAAATAAACGAAAATAAAAAAAAAAATGAATAAATATATATAAATATATGAATAAAATAATATAAAAATAAAAATAATAACATAATATTTATAATATAATATCTGTATATTTATATATTAATTGATTGATTGATTTTTTGAATAGAATATTGTAATGAATTTGTGATTATGATTGAATTTGATTTATTGTTATTAATAATTAATTGGTGTTGATTTGTATTTATTATTCTTTGTATTTTTATTTATTTTTGTTTGTTTCTGTAATTATGTGATTTTGTATTTAATTTAATAATGTTTCCAATATGGGTTATGTACCTGAAATAAACGAATTTGAATTTAATTGAATTGTACTGAACAGCAATTTTTTTTCACGTTTTCTTATTTGTTCTCATAGTAAAAGTTGTTTATAATGTTAACAAGTACGGTCATATTTTTATTTTTTTTCATTTTCACTAATTTACAGTCATCATATACACGGTGGACACCGATGCACAAACGGTTACCCCGTATTCAGCACATCATTCTGCACCACATAGAAATTTTTCATCAGTGGGAAATTAAAAAAAAATCTACCGTTCCATACATATTGACCGTGTAAGTATTGCACTTTTGTAGGAAACAGCAGTTTTTGTTTAAATGGCCGATTATAAAGGGTGTAAATAGACCCTTAACATAGCCGAAAGGCACTTTGTGATATTTTTTTTGTTCTAGACCATACCTGGGAACCTTCTAGTTACGGAGATATTGGGGGTCAAAATTCCAATATTTTTACAAGTTTTTTTTTAAATACATGTTTTTAATGTAAGATATTTACTTTACACACCTCCACTACCTATTTAATCCATCCATCAGCACAATGCTTTGAGTGCTTTCAATCGAGTCCTATCGTAAAACGTGATTTTTCACCCCAAAAAAAAAGTCGATTCCCAGCAATAATTTTTGCGTAAAGTTACTTAATTTTATGTACAGAATGCTTGGTTGACGGCTTCGTGAAGGGTCTGTTTACACCCTGTATTATTCTATGTATGTTCAGAATTATGTTCTTACTGTTAACACTGTTTTAAGCTTTCACGGTTTAAAACTAAACTTATACTGTCTGTCTGTACACGTGATAAACGTTTGTGCGTCGCTGTCCCTACCACCGTGTGTAGAGGCTGATTGGTAGTTGGGTCCACTCTTTGAAATAGAAAACGTCAATAATTTGGGATCTAAACCAACCACTTTGTCTAAACAGGTAAGGATTTTAGAATATTTTTAGAAAAAAATTGCTGTAATTCTCCTCTTGATTTATTATGTTGATTATGACTACCACTAGATCAAAACGCAATTACCAACAAATCAGAACTAATCAACAATAATTTACTGCAAACTTTGACGCGCTGCCAGCCCACGTAATTAGACAAAGACAATACAAATCAATCAGCGTTCGCGATCAAAGATTGAAGTATGAGACGCCTGTCTCGAAGTTTTCTACAAAACTTTCGTAAAGAGAAACTTTGGCTCCTCAGACGCGAGCTGCACGCTCTAGTGACAGACGTCAGCGACTATGAGATAAAAATAAAAAAAGGTCAATATACTACTACCTCGAAAACTGGTTCTTATCGCACTACGATTAGGTTCAACATGCAATGTATTTCACACGGGTAGATTTTTTTAAATTTATCACAACGTGTGCGGAAATAAAAAATTCCACAGATAAATATAGATACCTACTTATTCTAAGTCCAAATTTGTTCAATGCCTATAGTCGGCGGTGATTCTTTTTTTAAATCTAAATAAATAAATATTTTTTGAATATTTAAATTGTGTTATGTTATAATTAATACACATTATTTAAAAAAAAATCTTTAAAGAACAAATAAACATTTTTATTTGTGTTCTACATTCAAAAATATTTGAATTTTCTATTTTTCATATTAGGCTGTTTAGCAATTATTACCTTTGCTTCTCCTTCAACCTGGCGAAAGCGGGAAAAAAATTATAGATTCCTAATAATTAATGACAAAAATACTTTTCGTTCTATTATTTTATTTCTTCGAAAGTGTATTGAAGAACGTCGTTTGATACACTTAGGCATTTGTTACTGCAGTTCTCGGACCCCATAACAACCTCACCTGCAGCTCGGTTGTGAATTCCGCCTCGAGTGCAATAACAAAGTTTTCCCACTTATATATATCAAAATGTAATTTTTTTTTTTTAAACAAGCTTTTATTTAATTTTATCTAACAACATTGAACGCGTTTAAAAAGTTTCGTGCTCGTGCTTTTAATCACTGAGGAGTTCTTTCGACAGGAGGCGATTCTGGCTGCAAGATCAAGTCATATCTGACATAAAAATGTATTGTGATCAGAACCAAAGGTGTGTGCAAAATTTCAGCTCAATCGGTTAGGGCGAACGAGTTTGAAATTCAGTTGCAAGATTTGACCAATATACAAAAACTTATAAAAAATGAAAGCATGCGGCATGCTTTCATTTGTTATAAGGTTTTATTTAACTTCTTATTTTATTTCTTAGAGTCGCCGCAACGAGACTTCTGGAACGACGGTGATGGTGGGGTTCTTTTATGACGTGTTCTTAATCGCGACTGACGTCGCCATCTTGTTTTTTCAACACTTCATTTAAGGAGGATGCACTAAGGTAGCCCGCGAAATTCAAATTTTCTTACGTTTCTTTGCAATTTGCAGCTGTATGTTGAACAAAATATGATTCGCGACCGTAACACGTATGTACTTACAGAATTACAATAATTAAAATCATCAAAACAACCCCTTTGAGTATATTTAATCCCATTGAATGACTATTTCATAAAAAAATCTGCAAATTGCAAAAAAACGTAACAAAATTTGAATTTTTGCGGGCTACCCTGACGCTTCTCCAGGACCAAATGAACCATACTCGCGCGAAGGCCACAACGACGAGATCACGTGACGCTCACGCGTCGCATCGCCCGAGCCTGTAAAGAGGGCTAACCCTTGACTTGAGGTTTTTCTGCTGTGTTTGCCTTGTCTTCAGAAGATTTATTGTATGGACTTCGTAATGGAGTTTATCTTTAAGTTTTCGGTTCTTTTAGGATAGACAGAGGTCTTGTTAATCGAAAGAGGATCGGAAAGGAGGATTTATTGTTGTTTTGTAAATAAAGAAGGAACTATTGCATGCTTTCACTAACGTTAAAAGCATTGCCTACTAAGGTAATGTCCTAACGTACAGTATGACCATTTTAAGTGTGCAGTTCAAGGCGGCGCTACTTGTCAAGAAAAAATGCATTGCATGCATATGTCTTTGGTACGTTTATTTTAGGTCTGTGGTTTTCCGCCTGCTCAGTTAAAATGGTTGAAGAGTAAGAAGATCCCTAAGCAACCACTCCTGTTTTATTTACCATTTTTTTTTTGAGTGGTCAACTGAAAAGTTTTGAAATCTACACTTTTGATACTTTTTTTTTTTTTTAAGTAATGGGGTGTCTTTCAATTTTGTTAGAAATCTGTAGCCCCTAATAGTTGAAAAGCATTAGGCACCGGTGTCTCGGTGTCATAATTTTCCTGTTCTCCTGGTATCCAACCATGTGACTTCTTTTTGCTCTACAACAGCTTTTTACCGCAACAGAACTCATAAAATAGCATATCTCCACAGCAAGGCTTGACACGAAAAAAATCGCCCGGAGATTGCAGATCAATGTTATTTCCTTTTTGTAAACGAAGGAATAACCGTAAGTTATGCTAAAGTAGAACTTGGCAAGTTTTCAACTTCATCAATTCAAATACCGAGTGTAAGTCAATTCAATTTTGCGAATAATTTTGATGTAATTCATACCGCATGCGTTTCTTACAAGGATCAATTTTCACACCTAAGTTAAAACGATTGATTGATACAATGCCTGTTAACTAAATAATATACAACATTAATTTTAGTATATATGAAACCTGACACACTTCTCTAGTATTTTTATGTAAAGAATCTATGTACAAAATTTCAAAATTATATCATGAAAAATCACAAAGTTATAATCTGTTGTTCTGTTACCTGGTTGTCAGCACAAAAACGTTGTCACCACGCAGCGCGCGCCTCCAGCGTCGTCTTGAGCTCATTTATAATAATAATTTGGCAGTAGGCACCTAAATGATTGCGATAGGTATTTAGTGTCGCTCGGTATCCAACTTGTAACTTTTTTAAAAGATTTTTGCGACAAAATATAACATGGTTTAAAAATTATTGGAATCGATTCAGTTACTTATTCTGAACAAACTATATTCAGGTTTCGTATATACTAAAAATAATGTTGTATAGTACTTGGTTTTGCCCACGGTTTCGCTCGCGTTCATTTAGAATTTGACAATCAATTCGGGTTGTACTCTGCTTGTAATAATATAATTCAATCATGATTCAAAAGACACGTGGCGCCATCTATTATCATAAGATCGTAATTGTTGTTTTCCTCGTGAACAGTACTTTTTTTCGGGATGAAAGGTAAGGTACACTATGTCCGTTTCATTTCAGTTTTTCACTTGACAACGCATGTTAAAAATTTCACAATGATCGGTTCAGTGGTTTAGGCGTAAAAAGGTAACAAACAAACGAACGAACTAACTTTCGCATTTAGAATCTTAGTTAGGATGACGCAACATCACGCCTGTAATCCCCAAAGGGTAAGGCAGAGTTGTACTTACCTCTTTTTTATGTCTCTAATCATTTATTGCCATTCATAATGGGCACTTACAGAAGGTAAATAAAAATATAAAAATAGAAACAATTATGGACCCTGTCGGGCACAGCGAATTTTTTATATTAGTAGAGAGAGGAAGAGCGCTTACTTTTCCTTGTTATTAAGTTTGCATTACTTTATATCCTATTAAGTACTTTATATTTCCATTAATTTACTCATTCCATTAATATTTTATATGCAAGTCTATCTATTCATTTATTTAATTATATCTAATATTGTTTACTCGCTTTAAAAACAAAAAAAATAAGTTCGGTATAGTTATTAAATTTTATGGTACAATTTATTTTGGTTACTTTACTTATTAAATATAATTTCATTTATTTATACCTTTACAAATCAATTACATTTTTAAATATTCCTTAGAAAAAACAATATAAAAACATAAAAAATTATAGCCCACCGGTGTCGGGAACAGGGTCCAAGCTACCGACGGTCAGGGCTCCAGAGAGAGGAACCTCCTAACAATACGAGCCGTGTCCAGGAGTACCGCTTTCTGAATCAACCCCTATAATTATTATTATGCAATGTCTATGGTACACCCACATTTCGACAGTTTAAAGACAAATGTAGATGAGGTAAAACACTCTGTATGTCGAAACACATGTGCCATAAAGTATAATGAGTTCATAACCAATTTTTTCGCCTATTAGCGTTAAAACAAAAGTACGGCGGTGCTTGTTTGAATCCTATTAGCGACACACAATGGCTGGACAGATTTCAGGGACCTCCACCCTTGTGTGGCGAGTGTCCAACGATGTATAGTGGACTAGATATGACCAAGTGTATATTAATCAACAATCGATGACATTAAAAGCTATGAATTTTAATGAATTTTCAAAATGTTAAGGGATTGCTATATGTACTGTGACGTTAGCTTGTGTCTAAATAAATAATAATAAAAATTAACTTACATAATTTATTCGTTTACTAACCTTCTATGGATGTTGCTTGTCCGAAATAAGTTATTTTATTTTATTTTAATGAGTTTCGCAACATTCCAACAGCATTAAAATACCCTTGATAATCGATTTGGTGGTATCAATGGATCTGAACGTGATTAGCACATCTAAACCGCGTTCTAGAGCTGTGAGTGACAACTCTTAAAGACTTTTTAGGAATTTTAAGTTGCGATTGCATTCAGCTTTATTGGTGAAATTAGTCCTAAGTAATTATTTATTTTTTCCGGGTGTTCAGCATTAAATACTCTCTTATTTCTAATCGTATTAATTACATTCAGCAATCTTTTTTCTTTATCGTGTGGTTAGTGCCTAAGCTGGTGTCAGAGTTTTTATGCCGCCCATGGGCCTGACTTGGCTTTACATGCCGTCGAGAAATATCTCTCAGGCATGCTGGTTTCCTCACGATGTTTTCCTTCACCGAATCAAGTGATAATTATACAATACGCACATGAATTCGAAAAATCAGAAGTGCCTATCTTGGTTTCGAACTTGAGACCTATGACTTGGCAGCCCGACGGACTTGGCACACTACTAGTCTATCACTGCTTATTCAGCAATATGACATCGTAAAATCCTGGAGTTTAACGATGTAAAATATTTACTGTCGTCCCTGCAGTGTGCAGTAAAGATGGCAAATCACGCATGACAGCACAAATGACGTAAATCATAATAATATTTCTCCGTGGATAAAGAATTTAAATACATAACGTACGAACACAACAACACATAACGTTCATACGTTGGAATTGTAACATGGTTTGCAGAGGAGTCTGAATAAAGTGGCGGTTGCGGCCATGTTTGTCGATGGACAGATGGACTACCAGCTAGACGGATTGACGACCTTAAAGAAGGTGGAGGCCAGAGTGTTGTGATGCAGCTGGGGAGAGGCCTAGGTCCTGTTTTGGACTTTGACAGACTGATCTGATTGACTGAAACTAGTCACCCTGCTTTGCACGGCGTCGGTCACACTATCGGGTCTAAAATTATTTTATCTTTCAAGCTACCACTATCCTAATAAATTAAAAAAAATATCGGTTGGGTGGTTTCGGAGATTAGTGGATACGAACATAGTGACATATCATTTTTAAATATTAATAGCTGTTGCCGAAATTTTGAAGTGTATGTGTGAGAAAAAAAAGACTATGATTTATTTATTTATTTAACACTTCAAGCACAAAAGTACTGAGGCGGACTTAATGCCGTAGGCATTTTCTACCAGTCAACCTTTGGGTGATGGAGAGACAAGCAATGGTAGGTGTATATCTGAAAATAATTTTCAGATATATACCTTTTTTATTTTTTTGTTTTTTTATTTGATCTAATTCTGTGTCAAGCCAAATCTCCCGACATCTTACCATGGGGGGGAGCGGGATCGAAAATCATCAAAATTGCCTCACGTAATTAAGGGACGCCCCCTAATACAAAACCAACTAAATTATATTTTTTTTCTAACAAAAAATGAAAAAACACGTCACCGCAAAACATTATAGTAAAGAATAATATATTCAGCCGATTTCAACCAGTTCTTGTTTACCGGAGCAAGTCTCAAAGCTAGATAAACGGAAGAACTGTCCCACAGATATATCGAGCGTCTATTTTAAAATGATATACGTCTATTTATTTTTCAATATGGCGGCGAGGACTTCACGTGCGTCACTTGAAGTACCACTTTAATATCATTCAGATGATTGATGATGCCGAGTTATGGGATGATTATATAGTTAGTATTATTGTATGCTAGTGGATCTTAGTTAGATACGTGATGACTTCTTTATTTTAAGACTAGGTAGCTGTTGCCCGCGACCTTATATAAAAATATTTAAAAATTAAATTTAAAAACTGTTATAAATTATTTCTTCTTTATTTGAATCTGATTTTGTTAAAAATTTAATGGGTTTTGATTTTTGCCTCAGTTACTCCTTATAATGTCAGTTATGTGACAGTAAAAGTCCCGTCAAAAAGGGTCCAGCCATTTCGGAGATTAGCCGGAACAAACAGACAGACAAACAAAAATATAAAAAAATGTTTTTCTCTTTCTTTTTTTTTAGCTCTTATTTTGAAATAAAAAACAGACACTTCAATTGTATGTATATGTAGATCTAGATAACAGTAGGGATACGCCCCTGGTTTGCACAGTTTTCTAAATTCATTGCATAATTTAAAAAAACACAGTCGCATAGACACAGAACAGCGGAAAAATAGTATGCATTAGATAAGGGTAATAAATTGGAAGGAACTGGCAGCAGTTTTCACAGTTCCTTTTTGCGGATATACATTTGTAAATCCCGAAGATCAGCATCAGATCCTGACTTATACCTTCCATCAGCAGCTCAACAACATGATATTATGACTCCCAGATGCGTATAATTGAATAGCTTTAGAAAAAACATGAAACACGTAATGCGTGCCTATAAAATTTGAGGGTTGCCCTCGATTTCCCTGGTATTACATCATCAGATCCTGACATGGTGACAATAGGACCACCTCGGGAGTTAACTCTTTCGAATAAAAAAATAATTTTGTAAATCGGTCTGCAATTGACTGAGATATCGGTGAATATAATTTAAAAAAAAATACATGCAGTCGAACATAGAACCTTTTTTGAAGTCGATTAAAAAATATCTTAAAAATTACATCGGAAAACTTCTTTTTCAACAAACTTCCAATATTCAATATTCAAAATATTCAACATCAATTTTCAATAATCCCCACACATCACTATTTAAACAACCATGAAAAAATGCAAAGAAAAAACGTACGTTACATCCGTAACGAAGTGGTCATTGTGATTCAAAGCCGTTTCCATTCTCTATGGATCCGTGGTGACCTACTTACTCTATGACGCACTTCTGACGTCACGCTTTGTCTATGGTTCTACATTGTGCGCCGTGTAATTGGCGGACGTATGGCGTTTGTTTTATATGGCGTAACGATGGTGTCTAGCTTGGAAGTTTAGCTTGATCTTAATCTGTTCAGTTTATGGTGACTTAATGTAAAAGGTCAGAAAATAAGTATTTAATTTTTTTTTTTTTCAATTAATAGCGTGCATTCTAAACTTTGCCGGAGAGTCTGACAACCAGTCTTACCAAGGGTTCAGATAGGCAGTCTCTCCATGTAATTTACTGGTATTCAGCTGGAAGGTGACTCCAACGTGGTTGGGAAAGGATTAGGTTGATGATGATGATGATGATTCCGAATTTAGGCAACGTCAAAAATAACTGACAAATATTTCGCTATTTTAGGTAGTAATGAATATTTTCTAAATGAAATTATGGAGTATCTATCACTTAGAGTTGTGCTGAAATATTGATTATAAATAGCATATCAGCATTAATTTAAAAACATCATCATCGTTCTCCTGTCGTTATCCCACAATTTATTTGGGGTCAGCGCAGCAAGTCTTCGTCTTCCGTACTTCTCTATTAGTCCTCGTACTTAACTTCCAAATATCTATAAAATGCATCAGTAATTCCACCTTGGTAAGGAAACTAATGATTAACTGTCGCTACAACAACTACACAATAAGCTGTTTTCATTTCAAGGATATATTCTGAGAATGCAGTCTCAACTCTCAGAACTAAAGCTTTTCAAAAGGTCAGCTAGGATTTATGTTTCTTGGAAACAGAATCAGAACCAGACCCTCTCTCAATCTAGAAACAACTGCAACTTTAAAATACTTCACTCAGTAAAAAAAAAGAAATATGTATAAGGTCTCTCTTTTAATACACGAAATATTTTAAGAGTAACTTCTATAAGTCGTAAAGTCGCCATAGCAACGAAAAAAAGAAATTATCTGAATGATTTTTTTTAACGAAATTATTATAATTCGAAAAATTTTTGAGACTTTTTGCATAAAACCTTTACTCCCATATTCTAACAATGACAGTAAGTAAATACGACGAAGTAAACTAGCGTAATGGATGTTCAAAAATAAGGAGCTAGTATTTATTTTGTGGGTCAAGTCATTTTAAATTATTATTTTTTTATAAAAATATAGTCAGATAAAAAAAAACCCTTGGAATGGCTTCGTTATAGCCGTTAGATGATTCCTTGAAAATATTTCGTGTATAAATAGTTAGACCTTATATATGTATACAATTTTTTTTTTTTTTTTTTGTATTAACAAATATTTTTCTGGAGAGAGGAACCTTGACACCTACAGCGGATTAGATGCCTCTGACTTGGCTTTACATATCGTCGAGAAATATCTCTCCGGCATGGTGGTTTCCTCACGATGTTTTCCTTCACCGAAGCAAGTGATAATTATACAATATACACATGAATCCGAAAAATAAGAGGTGCGTGTTTTGGGTTCGAAATCGACACCTATGACTTGGCAGTCCAACGATCACACCACTACGCTATCACTGCTATTGACAGACTAAAAAAAATCTATTGGAAAAGCGAATAAAAAAAATAGTTTTTGAGGCCGTTTGCCGATCTTCAAATTCAAGCCACCAAATGTTATAGACTCTGTTGGATGATATCGGCTGCAAACTACGACCAAAGAAAACGTGTTATATGAAAACTGAAACTTATCGCCACATTAATGTTCTTTTCTTTGTCATACTTATAAGTACCTAGTTAATTTCCACGAAGACGTGCCATGTCATAATTTGTTATTATCTAAAATTTAGATAAAAATAAATTATGAACTGTATAAGCCATAATTATTATTGTTATTGTCATTAACATTTAATGTTAATGACCGTATTTATTACAGACAACTTAATAAAATAAGACGTTTAAACGTTTAATGTCCTCATTAAATCGATATAGGGGCTTGGGGAGTGGCTAAACGCGTAGGATTATTTGCACCTATTTGTACGCACGGCGGCCAGTCAAGCTATGCAAAACCAAATTAAGCTGATCTCTCATGGTACGGGAAGCTCATACAATGCGAAGTCAGGTTATACTGGTTATGTATAGCTTGATGTGCCGCCGTGTGTACGCAAGGCTACATTGTGTAAATACGATATACAGCTTGTATCGGAAAGAGGATAGGTGTGGTTTTATTTAAGGCGGATGCGCCAGGGAAGCCTCTAAATTCAGATTTTCTAACGTGTTTTGCAATATGCTGGTCAGTGTCAGGTTGTATGTCGAAAAAAGTATGACCGCGCTGACGATGTCGCGACCGTAACAGGTCTGACTTGCAAATTGCATAAAACTAAAAAAAACACCTTATAGACCATCAAACTGATTAACTTTCACCAAGGGAGCAAATTCGTAAGCGCGAAATAAAAAATCTGCTATCCCATACCAAGACAAACAAATTTCCTATAAAAGTCCTGTCAATTCCGCGACTTTCAATCTCCTTCTCTACTTAAAATCATCTGCCTAGCCTTTTCCCAACTACTTTGGGGTCGACTTTCAGTCTACTGAGTAATACGATACCCTTAGTAAGACTGATTGTCAGACTTTCGGGCCACTGACTACCTGTTACGACTGTTATAGATCTACAAATGACAGTCGGGACCAACGGCTTTCCGAGGCACAGAGGAAACTCGGTATGTTATGGATGGTCACCCATCCACGGATCGACCCGTGCGGCTGTTATTATTTAGACACAAGCTCTTTGATTGCCTAGCCCAAGTTCTTAAATAAATATGACCACACGTTTCCTTTTAGATACATGCTGTATATGTACTTGCGCTGTAAGTATGGAATGTAATACGTAGCAAGGGGGCGACGCGACATGAGTTTAAAGGTTTGACCTTTTGTGAAGCAAAGGTGTGGGAAATTCCGGAAAATTCCGTTATTTGCCTCATTGTGCTGCCGGTTATTATGAAAATATTGAAAATCTAAAGACAATAATTAAACTTATCTGGTTTCGAACTCAAATGAAATGGTTATTGTCACAAATCTATGGACTTTACAGACATATAAGAACAGTAACGGAAATAATTTAGTTTTATTTTGAGTTTTCGGCTTGCCTGTGTTCTTAAGCTGTTTGTAAACTGACTAGGTCATCCTTAACTTTGTCTTTTTGTCTTTCGGCTGGAGGCTGGACGGATTTCGATAAAAGATCCACAAGCAGACTATGATTTTGGTTAGGTTAGGCCATAGGATAGTTTTTTATCTCGGTAGTACGGGCCCTAGGATGATTTCCGTCCTCCACAAGTGGGGAGTCGCAGGCTAAAGCTAGTAAACAGTAAACATTAACAAACTAGACCTCAACACAATTACTATTCAATACGCCTATTACAATTGGCAGAAGGAACGAATATCTAGTATTGAATCATCTACGCTCTACGTTGTCTCTGGCAGCGCGCCAAAATTTGACGTGCCGCCATTTTTTTTTAAGTCATGTTTACACACGATAAGCATGCAATAGCAGATGATCCTCGCATCAAAATTGTTATTAGATTTAATTGATGCGCTCTAAATTTTATTGGATTGCTTGTTTTAAAAATCGGTTGAGCGAAGTGTGATAATTTTTATTAGGTAGTTGACCCCATGACGAAAGAGTTGGTCGTCTTGCAGCGAGATGGGCAGATGATATTGTTGCCACCGCGGATAAATCCTGGATGGGATTCGCACAGGAGCGTGGAGATTGACATAAACGAAGAGAGTCCTATACCCAGTCAGCAGTGGGCGAAGACAGACTGTGGATGGTGATGATGAGACCCCAGGACCATAAACTATAAATGTTATTTAAAACTGTCAAACTCTCATTTGTTTATTTTTTCGTTGGTGTATCTCAGCCCTTGTTCACGGGGTTGAAATACTGTACCTACCTCTTAATTTCTTAGACAAATATACATACTATAAAATTAATTTAAATATCATACGTTGACATTTATATTTGTCACATTAGTAGAGATTTACAACATACACATTCAACAGTAATTAATATTCTCACGTACACTTAACGGCAATTTCCCAGCCGCCATTTTTCATGAAAATAATTTCCCGCCAACTCAAATGTCAAAAACTTTTTAATAGAAACGTGTCATGGCGTTAATTTTCAGACAGACTCTAATATTGACGCTAATATTCATGTAATGATAATTTATTGGTCAATTGATGGGAGACAACTCTCGTAAGGATTATTACCGTCTTCATCATCTGCCAAACCTTTTCCCAATTTTGGGTTCGGCTTCCAGTTTAACAGGCCGGATGATGCCGAATACCACTCTACTACATGGAGCGACTGCCTATCTGACCTCCACAACCCATTTAATAGGTAATGTGATATCCTTTGGTATTGCTGGATGTTACTATATATTTAAAAAAATTCTCAACAGTCAGATCTTATAGATTGATAGAATTCAATATATTTAGAGCAGGAACTATAGAAAGCAGATTAGTACTTTAATGTTGCGAAATTCATTAAAACTTTTAACTAATACTTCAATTATATAAGGTCTATCTACACGAAATATTTTAAGACTTACTTCTATAAGTCGTAAAGTCGCCATATCAATGAAAAAAAAAATATATGTGGGTGTTTTTTTTACGAAATTATTAAAATTCTGAATTTTTTTTAGACTTTTTGCATAAAATCTTTACTCCCATATTCTCCTACGAACGTAAAACAAAACTAAAATGCTTCGTCAACGAGTGATTCACAGTACGAGGTGGCTCTTCCAAGTCGCGTTTTCACATGGAAGAAAACTTGCAAGAAGTGTCTCCCAACCGATTGTAACTTGAAAGTAGTTGCAAGCTTTAACAAATACTAGCTACAGAGTTTATACTTGCAACCTGCAGGTAAAGCAACTTGAAGGTAAGACAAGTTATCTCAGGCCCCAGGCTACGGTTGTGAAATCCCAGATCCTTGTTTTGTGGAAATATGGGAATTCTTTTTGTTATTAAGCTTGCCGTGTAGAATAAACTCCATCATTAAAGGACATAGTAATCAATGGTTTCTCTTAAGATGAAAACGTTTTAAACAAGATAAACATTTATTAAAATCAATAATCTATCTAAGACTTTATTATTAGCCAGTCCTCACGACGCCCATGCATACTTCGTCACGATTACGTCGAAATGCGTCAGATCGGTCTTGCGTCAGAATTTTGACTGAAAAAATTGTAACCAGGCCATCAACTTGGAAGGAAGGCGTCATAGATAATGTGTGCATCAGTCAGAAAGCTCTATGATGACGTAGGTAGCTGAAATAAAAGCTCTCTCGTAGTTTTTTTATTCATAAATGGCTTGGTAACTGAAATGGTGTTAGTTATTGTCAACTAGCTTATGCCCGCGACTTCGCGAGGAGCTCGGTACCTCTCCCACGGGATCATACTACCGGGATAAAAAGTCCTATGTGATAGTCCAGGTTATAAACTATCTGTGTGCCAAATTTCATCCAAATCCGGTCAGTAGTTTTTGCGTGGAAGATTAACAACATCCAGACATCCATACATGCTCACAAACTTTCGCATTTGTAATATTAGTAGGATAGTATTTCGAGCACTTGCCTCGCCGAGTGACGGTGGGTACTGTAGTGTTTGTAGCCTCCAGGGACATTACAGAAGTCACTAGCTTCATCATCATCTGCCTAGCCTTTTCCCAAAGTTGGGGTCGGCTTGCAGTCTAACCGGATGCAGCTGAATACCAGTATTTTACATGGAGCGACTGCCTAACTGACCTCCACAACCCAGTTAGTACTGGGTAATACGATAACCCTTGGTAAGACTTGTTGTCAGACTTTCAGGCCACTGACTGCCTGTAACGACTGTCAAAGATCTACAAATGACTGCCGGGACCGACGACGGCTTAACGTGCTAACTGAGGCACGGAGGAAACTCGGTTATGTAATGGGTGGTCACCCATCTACAGACCAACCTAGGCAAGCGCGGCTTATCCCAATTTATTTGTGGTTGGCGCAGCATGTCTTCTTTTTCCATACTTCTCTATTACTCATCACGCCATGAACCAGTCTTTTTTAGGCTTTGTTATTTATTAGACATTTCTAAATATTTATTTTTTTTGCGATAAATAAGGATTAATAGTGAAAGCTTAATTAAAGCTTTTAGAAATGAAAGATAATCGTAACTTAATTCATGTTGTAGCCTGTCAATTGACCGGCTTATCGTTGATTAATGGGCCATTGATAACTGATAACAGTGGTAAGTAGATAAGATTACACACAAATCACGATGTTCATGAATGTGACGTAGGACAACGTTATGACTATAGTGGTCAGTATTGGCTTTTTAGTATGAGGTTAATTATAGCCTTACAGCGAAGAGCTTTGAATGAGTTTTACATGAATTAGTAATTTAATAGAATTAAATGAACTTACAGGGCCATATTTGTTACGGTAGCGAATCATATTCTAATCAACATACAACCTGACACTGACAAGCAAATTGCAAAAAAACGTGGGAAAAATTGAATTTCGCGGGCTACCCTGGCGCTTCCTCCTTCAGCAATAAAAATGCGTCATATACTTGGTTTAGAATAATCAATCAACTAAGTAGGTTCATTAGTACGAGTCCTTCGCATTTAAAAAAGAAAATTGAGAAAAACACTACGTAAAACAATTCTTGAAACAAGAAAGACTACAGATTCAGCGTTCAAAGTCGATCATATCGTTCGGAAATGAGCGGAAGATAGTCAAAAGCGAAGGAAGCTCGAAAATTACTATCAGAGAACAAATATTGGTCCAATCGCTTCAATGTTGCTCGTTGTATCAAAGAGGTGAATAAAGAGTTGAAATAAGAGCCTAGCATGCATTTATTTTGAATGTCGCACAATCAAACGGATAATTCAACAGGAAATCACAAGTTGTAAGGAATCCACGGACGTCAATATTTAAACTGCAAATGAAAGGAACATTTTTTTACTTAATCATTATCTCATAATATCTTCCAAAAAATGGCGAGAAATATAACTTTTTAATTCGAACAGGACGCTAGCCCGCGTCATGGCTCTCGGTCTCTCTCGGTACGTCACGCGTCATAGAGTATATTTTAACAACATTATAATTTATTTTTATATCTGTACGTGGCCTTCGTACACCTCGTAAAGTACTCGTCACACGCCAATGATGGCTATTGGTTAATTCTTAGAATAATAAATAGCATATTTATTGCTATTTATTATTTTACTAACGCTTTTAATGAGGATTTTGGCGCGAGTGCGAGCCTAATCGCGAGTGCTTTACGGAATTTAAACTGCGAATTTTCGTGGCTTCCGGCAATGGGTTTTTGATGAGTAAGTTTTTAAATATTGTAGACGATTGTTCCAAATATACTTACCACAGACATTTTAATTTTAGAAAGTGTTGAGAATTAGATCTTCTAAAATGATTAGCTTGACGTTATGTGTACTTTCAACAACTGTTTAGCAAAGCGTTTTTCTCTAATACAAGAAAATCTATCAAGTTTGTCTGAAGTTCCAGCAGCTAAATTAATCTAGAATGGCATTCTATTTCGTTTGCTTTAACATAGGAAAACCCTTAGATCAGAAATTCGGTTATGACCTTTTAAGTTTGGAACGTTTATACCATGGCCCTCGCGTTTTTAAAAAGAACCTATAAAATATCGTTTATATTTTTGTTATTCGCTTACACACTAACAAATAGACAGAGAGAAGTCTGAGAATTGCTAAATCCGAGGTTTTAACAATGTTGGGTCTAGGAATTAAGATTCATCCTGGGATTTAACAAATAGGGTAGTTGACACCATTAAACAATAATTCCAAGACACAACTTCTCTAAAAAATACTTCATTTTAGACCTGAAAACCTGATTAATTTTCAATTAATTGCAATTTTAGTTGCTTTGAAATCAATAAATAGTTGAGTCTTTGAGTTGATTAAATAGTGACGTCATAGCGTGCTATTGCCATTCAAAATTTAAGGGGGAATAACGTTTTGACAGCTCTTAAAAAGTATGTCAATTGATTGGTTTGTCAACTACCCTATTGTCAGGTGTGGTATATTAAGGATATGACAAACTGGTAAAAAGACGGTTGCAGCTGTTTTTATTCAGCTACGAGACAGTTTCCTTACTAATTATTTAATACAGGATGGAAAGAACACCGATGCACAAACGGTTACCATGTATTCAGTACATCATTCTGACCTCCACCTACATCGAAATTTTTCATCGGTTATTAAAAAAAAAGCGCTATACCTACACGGTCAAAATGTATGGAACAGTAAATGATGAATGATGATGATGTATGGAATTTTAATCAATGTATAATTGCATAATTGTAATAATTCTAACTGTGACAACTTAATTTGTAATTTTCATTTTTTTAGATACTCTTAACGTTTTTTTATTTAAAATTTTGCGTGTCTATTTCCAGGCAGAATGTACATGGCTCACACCTTTCTACTCCACCAGTATTTTAATTTAACCTGCATTCATTGCAAATAAATGATTTTATTGATGTCAATCAATAAAGCTGTCATTTTTTTTTTAATCAGCTGTCAAGCTGATTTTAAAAAAAAATGTGGTAACCGTTTGTGCATCGGTGTCCCTTCCACTCTGCATTTTCAAAGGTATGTGTAGATACCAAATCTAACTTTAATATTCAACAAAACGTTCTAATTAACGAACGAACATTTTCGTACAGCTATTATAATTTTTTCAGCGTCAACAATTCCATTAACTTAAGTGCCCCCGTATCTACAACATTATTTTTAGTATATGCGAAACCTGAACATAGTTTGTTCAGAATAAGTAACTGAATCAATTCCAATAATTTTTATACCATGTTATATTTTGTCCCAAAAATATTTTTAAAAGTTACAAGTTGGACACCGAGCGACATTAAGTACCTATCGCGATTATTTAGGTACCTACTGCCAAATTATTATTATCAATGAGCTCAAGACGACGCTGGAGGCGCTCGCGCGGGCGCGCTGCGTGGTGACCACGTTTCTGTGCGTACAAACAAGTAACAGAACAAGCTTATAACTTTGTGATTTTTCATGACACAGTTTTCAAATATTGCACATAGATTCTTAACATACAAATACTAGACACGTGTATCAGGTTTCGCATATACTAAAACTAATGTTGTATATGCAATTGTATGTGCGAGTAGATACCATGTCCAACATCTTAATTAATAGGACACAAGTGCATGTGTAATTCAACGTTGTTATGAATTATTGCAGTTTCTAATCGTGCTAGGACAGCGTGAGTGATGTATAAAGCCTGATAAACACGACACAATTGTCTTATAAGCGATAAAGTGCATAACAGTGGCGAAGGTTCAATACAACTCGATTCCTCCTGGCCTCCCTTTGAAAAATGGCACAGTCAGTATTCTAAAGACATATTATATTAAAATTTTGGGCAAAGTACTTCGGTAACCCAGGTACTCTCCCCGAGATTGTCAGCAAATTCAAGGCGCTGCTGGCCTTTCTCGGGGAGTTAGGGTGGATCGAATGAATTTGCCACCCGCACGCAAAATACGCGCTTTGACGTGGAGTTGCGGACACCAGCCCGTTGTACAATACAATAATCACATTAAAGATATGTACTCCGGCTTACGTCTTACAAAAATTGACCCTTCGCTACTGGTGCATAATAAAACATAACATAACATCACGCCTAAGCGACAGAGGTCTACCTACCCCCGTAACATGACCACCGTAGACAAGGATTTCTTTGACGGAAGAATCGACAAAATGACAGTTTGTGTCGACACAATGACAGATTTCTTTGCACTATCTGTCATTTTGTCGATTCTTCCGTCAAAGAAATCCTTGTCTACGGTGGTCATGCTACGGGGGCTGATAGTACACCCATATTTCGCCAGTATACTTAACTCCTATATAATTGAGGGCGAGTCTATTGCCATACAGGTACAAATCTTGACTCCATGGCTGTTACTGATAAATTCCTGATGGCAAAACCCCCTAACACTTTGTTCGACCTCGGAATCGAACCAAGGACCTCATGCATGCGACCACTAAACCAACGAGGCACAAAAATGAACTCGAAACGACAATAAATATAATCGAATACGTGGTAACCGTTTTATAACTTAGATGTTCATTCCACCTAGTATGAAGTTTTGCACGTCACTGTCAGTGTGAACCGATTCCAACTATGTATTTGTTTCTCTCTACTACGTCTGCTGTGACTCAGACGCGTCAACACGTCCGCTACTCGTCACGTGATTGATCCGTCTGACAGCCATGTCATCCACAGTGCCACAGACACTCGTCGTGGCATCCTAATTGCCACAATTATAAGCATCAGCGTTGATGGTCATTTGGTCGTGAGTGGACGCTGAAATTGTGCGGAGTTTGAGAAAATATTACTTACTGAGGCAAGATGTCTGAAGCAGCATTTTGGCATTATTCCTTGTCATCTATACAACCTTAGTTTTAGTATATGCGAAACCTGAAACACGTGTCTAGTATTTTTATGTAAAAAATCTATGTACAAAATTTCAAAACTGTATCATGAAAAATCACAAAGTTGTAAGCTTGTTCTGTTACCTAGTTGTCCGCACAAAAACGCGGTCACCACGCAGCGCGCGCCTCCAGCGTCGTCTTGAGCTCATTGATAATAATAATTTGTCAGTAGGTACCTAAATTATTGCGATAGGTACTTAATGTCGCTCGGTATCAACTTTTAACTTTTTTAAATATTTTTGGGAAAAAATATAACATGGTTTAAAAATGATTGGAATCGATTCAGTTACTTATTCTGAACAAACTATATTCAGGTTTCGCATATACTAAAAATAATGTTGTATAAAACTTATTTTTTCGTTAACGACAAAGACAGTCGTTTTCTCAATTAAAATTGTAGTTTGATAAAGTATCTAATCATCATTCCTTAATGGAATAATTCCTCTTTATGTCGACGATTGAGGCTTGGGGCATCCTCTCATGCAGTGAACGCCTTTCGTATGATACGATCATGATGACTATTAGAGTAGTTTAAATCTATAAAACTAAATAAAATTGAAATGTCTGTTTGTAATTTCAAAATAACAGCTTTTTACTGAATGCATATGAAAGTATATACGGTACTTACATAAACAAAAACATATTTTTTTAAATCTTTGTCTGTCTGTTTGTTTCGGCTAATCTTCGAAACGTCGGGACAGATTTTGACGGGACTTTTACTGGCAGATAGCTGATGTTATAAGAAGTAACTAATACTAGGCTACTTTTATTTTAGAAAAAGAATTGAGGTACCGTACAAAATAAAAAAAAACTTCTAAAATTTAACGAAATCCGATTCAAATAGGGAAGTGGGTAGTGGGTAGTTGTATAATAATTTTACGCGGACGAAGGTCGTGGGCAACACTTTTCCCAGGGCCAAGAAAAGTGGCCATAAAAGATTTTCAACAGGATTGACTCAAGTGTTTCGGTAGCGAATGCCAATCCAATTCATTTTTGCTGACAGTATCAAGTTGGTTGCGCCCTCTGGTCAGGGGACTGTCTGACGGTCTGTGGAAAAGAGATGGCGCTAGACGACCTGTATAGCTCTGTCTCTTTCCCACACTGGAATTACTCCTACTTTAAGACGTCATGGTAACCCCCCAGGTAACACAAATCCTAAAAGGAAATATGTAAAGACAACTTTGAAAAGTTTTTCTCCTACTGTTCTGATTAAAATTTCATGTTGTTACGAACATAGTATTCTGGAACTCATATTTTTATGAAAAAGATCCTATCTCCAAGTTACAATCGTTATTTCTCGCGAAAATTGCATTTTTTAGAAAAGTGCTAACATAATGGTGCTCGTGGTGCCATGGACACAACTTATTGAAATCAAAATCAAAGCATTTATTTCAAGTAAGCCAGTTACAGGCACTTTTGAATTGTCGAAACAAAGACAACAATGAAGTGTAGCTACAGTCCCAGTCACAAAGCATAAAAACTGTGAAAGTACTGTAGTTGCCCATTCCCTACCGTAGATCTCTATGGAGAAGAACGGGCAAAAAACTCCATGGACACTCTTTTCATTGATATTTAATATACCTATAATAGATCTAAAACAGCTTATCAATATGATCGATGACCAGCTACGGGTCGCGTGACATCATAGAACTACTTATGATCGCCAATACAAAAGCTTAGTATAAAATATTAAACGCGCTATTTTCTACCTCATGTTACCTTCTAAGTTATGCACCCCTGACCTTTGCTGCAAGCGTTTGTTTCCAAGCCTTTGTTATTTTATAAAGCAAGCTTTTGCTTGTAAAGAATAAAAATATGATAAGGTTTTCTTTATAAGATAAAATTTAGTACTGTTCTAGCTTTATGTATACAACATTATTTTTAGCATATGCGAAACCTGAATATAGTTTGTTCAGAATAAGTAACTGAATCGATTCCAATCATTTTTAAACCATGTTATTTTGTCCCAAAAATATTAAAAAAAGTTACAAGTTGGACACCCAGCGATACTAAGTACCTATCGCAATAATTTAGGTACCTACTGCCACATTATTAAAATCAATGAGCTCAAGACGGCGCTGGAGGCGCGAGCGCGGGCGCGCTGCGTGGTGACCACGACGAGTGCGGACAACCAGGTAAAAGAACAAGCTTATAACTTTGTGATTTTTCAGTAGGTACCTAAATTATTGCGATAGGTACTCAAAGTCGCTCGGTGTCCAACTTTTAACTTTTTTAAATATTTTTGGGAAAAAATATAACATGGTTTAAAAATGATTGGAATCGATTCAGTTACTTATTCTGAACAAACTATATTCAGGTTTCACATATACTAAAACTAATGTTGTATAAATTGTCGTGCCAGCGATACGAAGATGAACTCCTTGCATCCAACAATAATCAAAAAAATAATAGTCGCCCATGCTAAAAAGGTCCTAAGTACCAAACAGTAAGTTCCCAAAAAGATCCGTTTACCAAAAGCTGGAAAACCTATAATTAACACAAACACTCCCCTAATACTCTATTTATAGCGTAAAACAAAAAATACTTATACCTTACCCTACTCTGGCAGTTGATTTAAAAAGAGCCTTTATAATTAAGAAAAGATTTCACACAAACAATGACCTTTCCCTACGAAACTCGGACAAAGGAATAATTAAATTAAAAGCTTTTTTGACTTGTTTGTTTTGTTGAATAATAAGATTTTGGTCAGATAATTTGAATAGAAGACTTGGAAGTTGTGTTTTCGCCAATATACTGTTGTATATAAGACTTGTCTTTGTCAGTAACGTGGGAGAGTAAGGTTTCTTTAGATCATGGTGCTTCTGCAACTTAGGATTCATAAACATCACGCCTGCTATCCCCGAAGAGTGAGGCAGGTACCTGATAGTACACACAAAATTTTCGCTGCTTAAAAATTGATTTCTCATGTAATAGGGGGCAAGCCTTTTGCCATCAACCGGGTAATAATTCAGATTCCGTGGCTGCTATTCAGAAATGAACACAGAAAACGAGACATTTTCCCTACTAGTTTTAAGTTAATTTGCTGGATCATGGCACGATCATGTGCTCATCGTAACTGTGTGTACTATAACCTAACCTAATCTAACACCAAGGGGATGGCGGGGTCTTAATTGGCTCACTTCACTCGCTCACTAGACCCCTTCATCCCCTTCGAACTTAACCTGTCCGAGTCGGGATGGCCCAAGTCCTGAGTTCATTGTGTAATAAATAAATGAATAACAGATAATACACAGTAGATTAATAATAAATACAAAGAGTTCAACATTACGAGAAACTTAAAAAAAAACTTATATGTGTGTTTTTTAACCGGCATATCCTAGAACCAAAAATTCGAAGACAGGTGACATCTACCAACCCGCACTGGGCCCGCGTGGTGGATTATAGCCCATTCCCTCTCATAGAGAGGAGGCCTGTGTCCCAGCAGTGGGAACATTATAGGCTGATTATGATATGATGATGATGATGTGTGGTTTTATGAGGACTGCTGAGTTCAAGATATGTTCTGGACAACAATTAGATTACGCAGAACAGGACAAATTCATGAGAGAAACCACAATTTGCTTCAAGCTGCATCACAAACAAGTGTCTAGCAGCAACAACTAGAGCGAAAGTACTTATTTTTATTTGAAATTCCTCGTGATTTAAAGATGTCTTGTCGTCTTAGTCTTAAAATAGCGGGTGAATCAGACACATTCATCGTGCGTAAAGTATTTTAGTAGAAATACTAAAATATGATTCATTCTATTTTGGTTCGTCAAAGATAAACATAGACTGTTTGACAATTCACGCGAGTACGCTGAGTCAACTGAAGATTTTATAATGCTTATGACATCTTTAAGAATTCTGCAGGAATGAGGAAGGTCGGTCAAAGCTTATTATAGATGGCGTATCCATAGCTAGACCTAAATCTAACCAATAAGTTCAAGCTATTGTAAAAAACGAAGCCGAAAGGCACTTGTTCTCCCCGTCATTGCGGTCATTGTCTTGTTCTAGAGTTCTAGACCATACTTGGAAACTTTCTAGTTACCGAGAGAGAGGTGAAAGTTCCAATTATTTCATAACTTTATCAAAATTTAAGTTTTTATAAATTTATTTGAAACTAGCGACCCGTTCTTGCTTCGCACAGCGCCACCTATCGGGTCCAAAACTATATCTAATGTAGCCTATATTTTATGTTAAGCATCTAGCAGTAGAGCGGTGAAAACTGCGTTCAAATTCATGCAGTAGTTTTTGCGTGATGCACGTACAGACAGACAGACAAAAATTGTAAAAACTGTTGTTTTGGCTTCTATATATACATTCTTTTTAATATTTTCAATGTTCAGACATTGGTCTGTTACAATTTTACTATTTGTATAGATACCTCTATGGCCTCCGTAATATTAAATGCATCCATCAGCACAATGTTTTGAGTGCGTTACATTGAGTCCTCCCGTAAATAGTGATTTTTCACCCCATAAAGAAAGGCGTTTCCCAGCAATAACTTTTGCGTAGAGTGACTTAGTTTGATGTACAGAATGCTTGGTTGACGGCTTCGTGAAGGGTCTGTTTACACCTTTTAAATGTCACCGTAAAGTTGTAAATACCGTTAGATTGTAATCTATCTCGCGAGATTGTAAAATGTCGAAAGATTGTGAACCGTAGCATGCTGATTACAATTTAACGCATTATTTTTCGGTAGATTATAATCTATCGAAGTTTCAAAGAACTATTAGTTTACATTCGACAACAAACGAATTAACAACTTTATGTAATTACTCATATTAGCAAATAAATGATTTTGAATTTGAAACAAATATGGCGGCGCGGGGCACATATGACGTTCAACCAATCAGCGCGCGAGTTGCGTTCCGTCGCATGCCATTTCACAATTTGACGGTTTCACATCGATAGGTGATCTACCGAAAAATAATGCGTTAAATTGTAAGCAGTATGTTACTCGAGAGATAGATTATAATCTAACGGTTTATACAATTTTACGGTGTCATTTACAGTTATTTTTTTTTTCATTTTAGGATGGGAAATCATCAAATGACCCTCCCCGCTCTGGGCGGAGCGGAAGGGAGTGTCAGACTTGTACTGACTAAAACCCATCCATGTTCCTTCTTTGCCCTTTGTGTTCCAGGGCCACGGTATCTCTTTCGAACAGCCCCGCAGCCCTGGCAGGCATCGGCCCATGCGGAACTCTACGTGGTTGCTGACATCTCTTTGACATTTACACACTGGTACAAATACAGAAATCTTGCTAAAGTTAAGCAGTCAAATCAAGGCAAAGACGCAGTTGCAGACGAAGTAACAATATAACTGTGGCCAACTAGATGAAATTAAACTTTTTGTAAACTTCAGCGGCATTAATATTGCTTCGCGAAGATTTAAGCTTGAACTTTAAATAATTCTTCATCGGAAGTTAGGAAAACTATGCTTAGTTTAATGCTTTTATGGATCAGTTGATAAATTGTGATGATTTATCTGATTTTGTAGCCTCGTTAGTCTTGTTGCAAGAGTCACAGCTGAGCATGAGGCCCTGGGTTTGATTGCCGGGTTGAGCAAATTTTCATTGGGTTTTTATTTATTTATTTAAACTTCATGTACAAGAGTGGTACATAGGCGGCCTTAATGCCACAAGGAATTCTCTACTAGTCAACCTGTGTTTTTCATTAGGTATCGGAATTAGTAGCAGTCACGGAGTCTGGAGTTGTGCTCGGTTGATGGCAATAGGCTCACCCCTATTACATGGGACTTAAACAAAACTGGCGAAATGTGGGTGTACTATTAGGTACACCTCTGCCTAACCCTTAACGGGGATTACATGCACGATGTTATGTTTGTGTTGATTACTTTTCTACGAAAAGTGTATGAAACCGATTGGCCATAGACAAACTCATTTTCACGTGTTTACAATTGTATCAGAAAAGTTTCATTCAAAACTGTAGCTTTATGCTAAAAGACAAACAAGACTAAAGGATACGTTATTGATCTCCGAATGTACCAAGCGACTGCATTGCACTCAGCATTATGCAGCTGCAATAAAAATACACGTAATAAACTTGATTCTAGGTATACAACATTAGTTTTAGTATATGTGAAACCTGATACACCTGTCTAGTATTTTTATGTAAAGAATCTATGTACTAAATTTCAAAACTGTATCATGAAAAATCACAAAGTTATAAGCTTGTTCTGTTACCTAGTTGTCCGCACAAAATCGTGGTCACCACGCAGCGCGCGCCTCCAGATTCGTCTTGAGCTCATTGATAATAATAATTTGGCAGTAGGCACCTAAATTATTGCGATAGGTACTTAAAGTCGCTCGGTGTCCAACTTTTTTAAATATTTTTGGAAAAAAATATAACATGGTTTAAAAATGATTGGAATCGATTCAGTTACTTATTCTGAACAAACTATATTCAGGTTTCGCATATACTAAAAATAATGTTGTAGAAGAGCAGAAAACAGATAACATCATAACATCACGCATCCCCGAAGGGTTCGGCAGACGTGTACCCATTAGTACACCCACATTTCATCAGTTATGTTTAAGTCGCATGTAATAGGAGGCGAACCTATTGCCATCAACCGGGCATAAATCCAGACTCCGTGGTTACTACTGAGAAATCTCTGATGGAAAAACCCAATAACACTTTGCCCGACCTAGGTATCGAACCCAGGACCTCATGCTCGGCAGCTGTGCTTGCGACCACTAGACCAACGAGGCAGCAGAAAACCGACACAACATTATTTTTACTATATGCGAAACCTGAATATAGTTTGTTTAGAATAAGTAACTGAATCGATTCCAATAATTTTTAAACCATGTTATATTTTTTCCCAAAAATATTTGAAAAAGTTAAAAGTTGTATACCGACCGATTTTGAGTACTTATCGCAATAATTTAGGTACCTACTGCCAAATTATTATTATCAATGAGCTCAAGACGAATCTGGAGGCGCACGCTGCGTGGTGACCGCGTTTTTGTGCGGACAACTAGGTAACAGAACAAGCTTATAACTTTGTGATTTTTCATGATACAGTTTTGAAATTTTGTACATAGATTCTTTACATAAAAATACTAGACACGTGTATCAGGTTTCGCATATACTAAAACTAATGTGTATAAGGTTGAACTCATATTTACACGCACAGATCAGCATTTTCTTGCATGTTTTCTCTTTCTGTCACTTAGAATTACACTCGCTAGAGCGAGAGGTTCAATCGTACGTACTTTAGGATGAAAAACGTAATGTACGTTTTTTAAATGAGTATATTAGAAGAAGTTTGAAAGGGGGCCCTTTCAAACTTCCCCTAATATACTCATTTCTTACTTTATCCATTTTTGTCACTCCATACATCCTTTTCAACATTCTCATCTCCGCTAATGAGACACACGATACGATCTTTTGACATGAGCAATTGACACTATCATCATTTCAGCCGAAAAGTCCACTGCTGGACATAGGCCTCCCCCAAGAAGAGGGGGTTTTGCCATAATCGCCACGCTTGGCAGGCGGGTTGGCGATCGCAGTATGTTTGTTGTAGAATCAGAGAACGCTGCTGCCCATTCCCATTCAATTGACACTATAGCCGAGTGCAATTATTGTGATCTGGGCCCTCCCATAGCACAGCATCATGCTGAGTAGTAACCTGCTTGTCGCAGTCACGACGTGCAGCTGTCAACTGTTTTTGTTCCGTACTGTTGTATTTATAAATATTTGTTATACGTTGCATGTTTATTGCTTTTTTTTGTCATTTTGTATGCACGTCATGTCTCTGCGACAAATTCATATATTTTCTTTGTTTCTTTCAATTGCTCAAATGTCATCACTATAAACTTTGTTCCACCTCATGGTTTAATTCCACTAGACTACTTTAAGAAGAAGAAATTGTCTATCGCTTGATGGTAAGTGACGATACGAACGACGATAGAACACGCTTCGTTTTGAAAAGATGGGCGACTGTATCGGGAAAACGTTTCGCGTTTATCAGCTCTTCCTGAAGTCGTGAATCTGTTGAAGATTACGGCTACGCATGTTTCCATTAATTTTTTCTGTAGTTCGACTGAATATTTGCACGTTATTTACCAATGTGGAAAATGTCTTCTATAGTTTTTTACTTAATAAAAATATTAAATTCACTAACAGACAACGCACGGATTATTCCATATTTTTTGAACCGGAGCTTTTGTACCAATATCAATAATAGGTTGATAAAACCGCTGGGTCGAAAAGTAAGAAATACACAAGAGATTTTTAACGAAGGTAAGCTAAATACTTTTTTTTAAATTCATTCCCTATCCAGGATCCAGGAGGAGGGGATGAAGTTTTTGTGAAATTTCGTTATATTTTCTGATGAGAAATCTTACTGAACTCACGGCTTGTATCTCTCATCTACCTAGCCTTTTCCCAACTATGTTGGGGGCGGCTTCCAGTCTAACCGGATGCAACTGAATACCAGTATTTTATATGGAGCGACTGCCTATCTGACTTTTTGGGCCACTGACTACCTGCAACGACTGTCAAAGATCTACAAATGACAGCCGGGACCAACGGCATAACGTACTTTCCGAGGCACGGAGGAAACTCGGTATGTAGTGGGTGATCACTCATCCACAGACCAACCTAGGCAAGCACGGCTTAACCTAAAGATCGATCCGAGCGGCTGTTATTATTTAGCCACGAGCTCCTCTTCAGTTATTTGTAAACTAGTGAATTACTAAAATTATTCTATTTTGTGTGGACCTCTGGCTGGACAGTGCTGACACTCAATAATGGATGTGTTATTTTAAATTGGACACAAAACATGTATATTGTAAAAAATATTTTTAGATTTATTAAAAATCATCCCTTATCCAGGATCCAGGAGGAGGGAATGAAGTCTTTGTGAAATTTCGTTATATTTTCTGATGAGAAATCTTACTGAACACACCGCAAGTTTCTTTATAATTCACTTTATACAATATATTATATGTTTTGTGTCCAATATAAAATAACATATCTATTATTGAGTGTCAGCTCTGTTCAAGGCCCATAGAAAATATAATAATTTTACTAATTCACTAGTTTATACATAACTGAATTACTTACAAGTAAAACCTGCGAGTATTAATACATCAGGTTGACCTATTACCCCGCCCTTTCGGGATTAGTGCGGACTCGGGACATTGTCACCCTTAATCGCGTGTGGAGGCTCGTTCGACCGACCAAGACAATGCTCATCGCTAATAACACTGGTGAAGTTAATTAAAGTCTTTTGAAAAAGTGTTCTTATTTTAAACATTCAAATGTTTACGACTGGCTGCACACAAAGTTTAACTGAAAGGAGTTTGGATTACATTTTATCCGTTTTCTTCAAAAAGTAGGTTTTCTAGCAGAAAGTGCGTAAAGCAGGGACATTTTTTCAAATGATGCCTTGCGGTGATATTAACTACGTCCAAACTCCGAAAGTCCGCCCATTTCAACCGCTCCTTCATACTTTTCTGCAGTATCTTTTGTTCCTACTTTGAAATAGACATATTTTATTCATGGCTTCAAGAACTGTATTTGGGAGGATTTAAATGCCTGTTCTATTGGTCCCATGAGTCATATTTTTGTTACTGAAATATGTCTAACAGTCGTTCATCTTGATGGAGTCATATATCATACTGAAAACTCTTTTGTTTTTTCCAAGATTATTCCCACACTAATTTAGAGATCATCCGAAAGTATCAAACACTGCTTTAAACTTTCACGATTTTAAACTAATACTTTAAATTATACTGTCACTTACCAGTCATCCCGCGATCATGGTGCTTGCAACAGCGTCGAAATATCGGGAGCTCAAAATAATTGATAATCACGGAAGATATCCCGTCAGTGACAAAATATGTAAGTATAAGTTTATCCGAAAGTATGTTTGTTTGTTATTTCTTAACGCTCCAAACGATTTTAACGAAGTTAGGAACAGAAAGAAAATAACCTGAGGTAGGGGCTTAGGACACCTTTTATTCAGTCACGTGAAGTAATTGCCCGAAGCTGTGGGTTAAATCGTGGGCAACATTTAGATAATTCTCCATAATAGAACACCAGTTTCATAAGACAATTCATGAACCTTCATGCATTTAATTCGCTTCTTCCAACAGGAGCCTCCTATAGCGCAGAAAAATCAAGAATATCTAGGAAAAATCAAAAACAACAATCCGGGAGTGCAAATAAATGAAGAATTCAACAAAAATCCGTAAAATTTGCAAAAAAAAAATCCATGTACCCTACGGATTATTGGAAATGAAATCAGGCATCCTGGGAAGTGATTAAATAAAGTGTGGAAGTTATATTCGGATAGCTATTTTCGATCGGTACCCGAAAGTCTACAAATAAAATGAAAAGGGAAGCGTGGGTTCAGAAAAAAGTTGTTCCGGGTATTTGTCGATTTGAGCTTCCCTATGCTGCAGTTACTGGGAATTCATCCAGACTGATTTTGTCGTGGTTTATGTCATCATCTACCACAGATCGTGGACTTGTAATAACATAATATGGCGCCTGTCATCACTCTTGCCCTTATCCCAAATTATTTAGGGTCGGGGCAGCATGTCTTCTTCTTCCATACTTCTCGACTAGTCATCATCTCATGTGTCACCCTCTTTCTAGCCATAACATGCATGCCTGTGTTTCTCTTAAGTTTGGGTAGAGGAGTTGCTTTACTGCACCAATATTTCTAAAGTTAACTTTAAATCCCTTAACATGTAAACATGCAGGGATTGAGGGATTAATAGCTAATAAATCTTTAGTCTTCAAGCATCCAGTATCGGTTATCTAAAAAGGACACTCTATGCTTAACTCATCTTTGGTTACTGAACATGATCACTATGGTCAGTTCGGGAACCATAAGGATGCCTTAGGCCAAGTAATAGAACATCTTTGATTCCGTTATTAATCTGAAAGGTTGTTTTTCGTGAATTTATATTTGCAACGAATGGACTCTTGTGAAGTTGCAGTTTTATTATTGAATCATTCTGGAGCAGATTTTGGATGGCTAAGCGCATTTTCACTTTTCATATCAATATTTAATTTGTAATCTTCGTGAATTTCAGTGTTTTCTTGACACATCATTGAGAAGTGTCTCACTACTGTGTGCATAGAAAAGGGACAAATATTAAGAATGTGCTATACTATATTTAACTGATCATTATATATTGGCAGATCGTAGCTGTACCTATACTCTACAGTTGTAATCATAATTAATGTGTTCATTCATACTACTTATCTGTTTCTGTCTATGTGTGTCTGTGCTGGCACAATAATGATTACTGATTCAATGAGCTGAGTATTCATACAACATTTTGACATTTTCTCGACCATGTTCGAGGTTGTTTTGTACATTTTCTTAATGCTCTGGTTTCTTTGCAAATCTAGACAACCTGTAGGCAAGCGCGTTCGATGTATTGATTTATTTTGACGATTTCACAACAGTGCGCTTATCTCAGCGGCCGAACGACAAATATTATACATAAATAACTACGTTGTTTTCTTTCAACACATTTAGCTAACGATAGTATTGTGAGCGTGTCGACCTTCACGCGTCAATCCATAGTCCGTCGGTAGTCGGTACTCACTCCTCAGAATGTTGTGATACATTATCCTTGTCCTTGTGTGCTTGCCCCGAGCTGCAAGAGTTCCCCATCTCGTCGCCGGCTCGGCCGCGCCGCCCTTAGCTTGGCATCACCCGCACCCTCACCTCATGCACTACACTCAGTCGACACACGTACACACGCGTCCGAACCAACTAATATCTATTTTCTTGTGATAATTTAACATTTCCCGGCGTCGCGATCGTTTCGGGCGGTAAACGCGAGCGTGAGTGCGCGCGTGCAGTCACGACGCGCGCTCGCCGCCGAATAATCGATGCGCAGTCTCTCCCCGCCACACCCGCGCGCGCCTCTCGCGCGCCTGCTCATTATCTACGCTTTTCACGACACATGCCGCGATGAGAGCTTTTCCAAGCGTAGAGGTTTCCCCATTTTCTATATTGGCAATCTTTTAATTTTGCTACTCTCTGTAGCGTGTTAAAATTTTACATTTTCTGGTGCTGTAAAATCCACTTAACTGTAAATCGATCACGTCGAGTTCAATTTTTACCGCCTAGTCATCAATAAATTCATAGATTCTTCACTGAAGTTAATGACATCTTGGCGGGAGATCAAAAGATTAGGCACGCTACATCACAAACACTCAAACACTTTTCCTCGCCACTAACACGACACAACACAGCGTTATTTATGATTATTTATGTAAGTATATTGAAATGAAAACATTCCTTAGAAAATAACTGCAACGATATCATCCACAGAGGTTTGATAGGAACTCCAGAAATGTATAAAAACCTTCACCGACTGGCAAGCAATGAACGCGCCGCTACATTCGAATTTGGAATATTCTTTAAATAAAAATAAATGTCGTTTGTTTCTGTCTTTCCCTGCAGCAAGTGATTACAAGTACTATGTACTTCTCATATTTTGATTTATAATTTTAAGTAAAGTGTAGTATAATAATATATTTTTCTACCGTTGGCATCATGCCCAGGTGTTTCATAAACTCTGTGCGACGTCTCAAGAGGCGTTTCATACAGGAATTTGGTAAATTTTCGGTCGAAAGTAAGTCACTTTGTAATCGAAGAATTCTTACAAATATTTTTGTATGCTATGTTACCGTGGGGCAGTTTCAGGGCCAACATGATAGGGAATACGTTCTTCTACAATGCTCACCGCGTTTCCCGTGATTTTACAGATTTTTCAGCTTCTTTTCCGCTATTCTCCAAACTTTATCTTTCGAACCAGACTGACAGTGGTGTCACGATATTTTTTTCAATTAGAATATTTTTATTATTGCTAATTTATATGAAAATGTTACGCGTGAAAACGTAATGGTATCATGAATTATGTTTTTTATTATTTCCGCTAAGCCTAGACTGAGAATTTACTGAGAATTCGTTACGGTTGAAGACCGTTGGAATTTTTACGATTCTTCGCATTTTGTTGTGCATTGGTCGCGATTTTATCTGGGGTGGCGATAAATCTGTAACATTTTTAATACTAACTAATACTGCTGCTGTAATAGGTACACATAACTTGTTAAAATGCAAATGGTCAATATCAGTACAAACAATTTGTTTTTATAATAAACACGCTTTGAATGTGACATGGGTTTTAACAACGCTTTGTTCAACCTGAGAGTCTAACCTAGCGTTATTGGACTCCAAGTTCAGTAGGTAGACGCGCTTGCGACCAACCGAAGCGTGTTATAGAAACAGTAATGAGCCACGGAACTGTCTGCCGAATAAGTAACCCTTCCGCATAGCTCGTGACACAGATATGGTTGTAGATTTCTGGATAGCTGCTTATCCCTCAATAGATAGAAGTCGTCATAGACTCGTCTCGTCAGTCAGTAGTATACGAGTGTTGTAGGTGTTATCATCGATTTATTATTATACAACATTATTTTTAGTATATGCGAAACCTGAATATAGTTTGTTCAGAATAAGTAACTGAATCGATTCCAATTATTTTTAAACCATGTTATATTTTCCAAAAATATTTAAAAACGTTAAAAGTTGGACACCGGGCGACTTTGATTACCTATCGCAATAATTTAGGTACCTACTGCCAAATTATTATTATCAATGAGCTCAAGACGACGCTGGAGGCGCGCGCTGCGTGGTGACCGCGTTTTTGTGCGGACAACTAGGTAACAGAACAAGCTTATAACTTTGTGATTTTTCATGATACAGTTTTGAAATTTTGTACATAGATTCTTTACATAAAATTACTAGACACGTGTATCAGGTTTCGCATATACTAAAATTAATGTTGTATAGGTATAGGCTTTAACCCTCTGATCCCCCTACAACTAGAAACACAGCCCATGAAAATTACGATCCATTACAAAATATTATTGTAACAACTAATGTGAATTTAAAAGGATTTTTATGAGCACAACTTTTTAGCTCGATGAAATCTAGTTCTGGGAAACCCCAAATTACATATTCCAGTGCCTACTTAAATATTTTTATTTGCCCTGTTACATCTTTATTTGAATGGGTAAATTTTATAGCTACTTCCACACTTTCAGATGAAATGAAATCGACGAGAATACCGAAACCAAACAATAAACGGCAGAAGCATCTTTTAAAAACCAACGAAACGATATACCATGACAAAGTGCCAATTTCTACGCGATTCTACCTTCAATTACTAAAGAAAAGTCAATTCTTACAACAATTCCAAGATACTGAACCTTACGAATACGCTTCAGAAAATGAAAAACCAGTAAAATCTCCCGAAATAACTGTACCTAAAAACAAGGTTTTGATAAAAAAGGATAATGAAAAAACATACAACTTAAGGTCTTCCGAAGCAAAAACGGAACGCAAAACGTATGAGAAGACGCATAGAAGGAAACGTAACGGCTGCGACAACGAAACGCATTCCATTTCCGAACTGATACAGGACGTCAATAGGAAACGCAAGCCGCGAAAGGAACCGTTGGCGCCAATTATTGAGGAAATTAAAAGCAGGGAGCCGTTGAAATTCAGTAATAAAGGTTTGTTCCTGCTTTTTACTTGGTATCATTAGCGTGTTTTGTATTTGATTATTCTTTGAACAGCCAAAGAAAAATTAAGTCATAGTGCTGTATATTGTTATGTGCTTGTAGATATTTGAAGAAGTAAACAAGCCACCCTTGTGTTTTAAAGTTATCTTTTCCCAAAGTTTCTTCAAAAAGTTTTAATAGCAAAATAAATTTGAAACAAGAAGGTTTTACATCAACAAGTTGGCTGAAAACATAAATATAGCATTTTACAATAAGAAACAATACGTGGTCATTCATAAATTGACAACCTTTGATAACGTGACTTTTCTTTTTCCTGTCTGTGCATTTTTAGATATTAACCACGGTGTAAGGAATATCGGTAGCGCCACAAAGTTTTGCCACAGTTTCAGTTTATGATTCTAAAATTTCAAGGGTGTAATTTTGCGTCGTTTAAAAAAAAAACTGTTTTTGTTCAACTGCTCTTCTGAGGCGCTAGCACGAGCGCGCGGTGTAAACGCAACGTTATTATGTTGATTTTAACCTAAAATTAAATTATCCTTTAGCAATTTTGTTATTGTTTACAACAAGCACAATCAGTCTCATACAAAATGAATAATCAATATGAATAAATTCTTAAAATTATATGTGAATCCTTGGTAAAACCAGGACAGGAGCTCGGGTCAATCTTTAGGGTAAGCCGTGCTTGCCTAGGTTGGTCTGTGGATGGGTGACATACCGAGTTTCCTCTATGCCTCGGAAAGCACGTTAAGCCGTTTGGTCCCGGCCGTCATTTGTACATCTTTGACAGTCGTTTGGTAGTCATCAATGGCAAAAAGTCTGACAACCAATCTTACCAAGGGGTATCGTTTTACCCAGTACTAACTGGGTTGTGGAGGTCAGATAGGCAGTCACTTGATGTAAAATACTGGTATTCAGCTGCATCCGGTTAGACTGGAAGCCGACCGCAACATAGTTGGGAAAGGCTAGGCAGATGATGATGAAACCAGGGTATTTTTAATGTTAAAATCGATGTATTTACGTTATGTTCACACCGCGCGCTCGTGATAGGGCCCCTCTTTCAAAAGTGTCTATATTAATTAAAATGTATGAAACAACACTTTTTTTATAACCGATGGAAAAAAATAATTTCTCGTGGGTTTAAATTTAGTATTATGGATTACTGATATACTGGATCCATGGTAAAAATTTGTAACAAATCCATGATGTCCCTTAAATCATGTACTTACTATAGCTAATCACGTAACAGCATCCCTGCCACCAGGGGGTTCAGAGATCGACAAGATAGCGGAGAAGTTGAAGAGCCTCGTGAAGGCCAGTGCCAATGAGAAGCTGGACAAAGAACTCCTCACGTGCACCGAGTCTTTTGATAAGGACTGCATCGATGATGCTGACAAAGATGGCGAGAGCAAGGAGAATGGTGAGTGATAGATTGAGGACTAAAGGACTTGAGCTGCGTAGAGGACAAACCAGTACAGTTTTTCAACATACACGCTCTGGTTTACCTATATAGTTCAACTGTACAGACAAACTTGTCAGATACACCCTAGCGTGTATGACTACCTTAGGCGCGAATTACACTCAAACGGCGTAAGGTGACGGCGCGGCGCAGGCATGATGCCGCTTCAAAACGTTTTCATTCAAAATGTACGTAGGCGACGTGTCGTGAATTACACTCAAGCGGCGCGGCACGGGCAAGCTGTTCTTTTTTTTCGTTATTAATTCCACGCCTGCGATGCGCCTGCGCCGCGCCGCCACCTTATTTCAAAATATTTAATTGATGATACACACTACACAGTGAGTTGTCAAAAACGCAAGTGTATTGGTCTTTTATCAGGAATACGTGATTAGGAATTATAAAACAAATATGTTTACCGATACATCTTCCAACACGTTTATTGATGAGGGCAGACTATTTTTAACCAACTTCTTCCAAAGGAGGAGGTTACTTATTCCACCAGCATTTTTTTCATATATATGTTCACTGATTTCTCCGTGATTGCTGGTCCGATTTAAGTGATTATTTTTTCATTTGGTACAAGCTCGCGCGGTGATCCCATATTTTTTTTTTTTAGTTTGTTTCGGTACTTTATGAGTTATCCTCTGTAATATGCATATTTTCTTCTTCGTCTATAAGGATGATGACGTGCTAACAACTTCTAGTTACAATGTTAAATTGATACTTGACAAGGATTTTTGTGAGATACCACAAATAAAAAGGGTAAAATACAAACTTTAAAAAAAAGAAAAGAAATAACTTGACTTTCGGAAGTCGATGGCAAAAAACTCAACAAAACAAACAATAGTCACATACTTTCGAAAGTAAGTAAAAGTGTTTTAAAAACTATGTTGATGGGTTCCTAGTATAATATGTGTTCCACTTCTACAGTCCACTGTCTTATTTCCAACTGACCTCTATGAAAATTTGAATACATTTTCTTTTGTCAGTAAAATGAAAATAGAAACGTTTTGTCCTCGTAAATTCCCCTGGGATACTATAGTGAAAAGACATTCGACCCGGCCGGGAACCACTGGACAGTAGCAAGAAGTAAATCTGAATAAATAAACGGGAAACGGAACTCAAGAATAGAATTTATCCTTTCTTGTGACACATAAATCATGTAGGCAAATCTATAGAATAAAATGGCTGACCGTAGAAACGTGTGCAAGAATTATTTATTCCTTTATCCTGTGAGTCTTTACATGGACTTTCCTACAATTTATTGTCGATTTTATCCCTCGTCTCTCGGTTTTAATCAGTCATTCAATCGAAATGGTGGTGTGCAATGTTCGTGGCCAGGTCCTTCCTCTGGCTGTATTTGCCTATATTTATTTCTAGAACGGCCAATTTACCGATACTTTTTTTGGTTTTCTAGTTGATGCATTTAAAGACAACTGCCTGCAGCTAAAGCTTTTCATAAATTTTGTATAAATTGAATTAATTTCGTTCATGATGATGCGACAACAGGGAAAAAGCACATTTGTATTGCATAACGGGCTGGTGTCCGCAGCTCCACGTCAAAGCGCGTATTTTGCGTTGTGCGTTTTGAAGGGAACCCAGAGATACAATACAACTGTGTTTTAAAAAGCAGATATTTCTCTTCTAAAAGTTAAAACCTTAAGAAAAATGTCTTGTCTACAAGCCCTACGATCGTTTTGACTCAACATTAAGCGACATCTCAAATATTGCCTCAATTCCCTTGCATTTAGGCGTTGCGTTAAATTATTAATTAAATTGCTGTGTTTTAGTTACACGAGTGACACTGATGCCGACAGCTAGACTTACTTAACGGCGATATTATAGATACTGAGGTATTGAACCGTCAATGAGATTTGCTTCAAACAATTTACCCACATACCTACCTACAGAACCCCGAGAGCCCCGCGAGTGGTCGGAGCCCCGGCGTAGCGCGCGCGACACACACAACTGCTCGTACTGTGGCAAAGGTTTTGACCGTCCATGGGTTCTGAAGGGTCACCTGCGACTCCATACTGGCGAGAGACCCTTTCCCTGTCCTCATCAACATTGTGGCAGGACGTTCGCTGATCGGTAAGTACGCATATTACTTGTATAGTCATCTTACTGCTTACTATTATAAATGCGACAGTTTGGATGGATGGATGTTTGTTAGGGTCGGATCTGGATGAAATTTGGCGCAAATAAAGATTGTTGTCTGGAACATTACATACACATAGGTTTTTTGACTCTCACTCAGACATCAAAATTTACACACGAACGAGGTCGCGGGCTTCAGCTAGTGGTACATGTCCGGGTGATTTGAGAAAGGCCAATTACTTGTACATTAAAAACAACTTGCACTGGGCTCGCTTAGTTGATGTTTTCACACTCCCACTCATTGTGAGATTGAATTGTCCCACTGCCAGCAGTGAGATAACGTTGTAGGTTGAATGTGCTTCCTCTCCACTCTGCTGAACTAATTCCACTAAACCTAAGCGGAGATAAGAAGTGTAAATATCATAATTCTATTGGTGGGTTACAACACATCTCCTCTCGCCTCCTGTCGTCCCGTCTCCGCTTTGGTGCAGACCGGCTCTAAAGATACACTTTTCCTTTAACTTTTACAATGCATCGTGAAATTTTTGTTCATTAATATCTCACACCGTGTATTAAAAGTGAAATAATAGGTTTGTGATGCCAAGAATAAAGGACATTAGGTATAAATAAGTAAGCCACAATCCACCACACACGCTCAGTGTCTGTTTAGATATTCCAAGATTCCAAAGATGACAATACTTTGTCATTTCCAGTTCAAACCTCCGCGCTCACCAGCGCACTCGCGGCCACCACACGTGGCAATGGCGCTGCTCCACCTGCGACAAGGCGTTCAGTCAGCGACGCTACCTGGAGCGCCACAGGGACGAAGCCTGTCGCAAGTACAAGTAAGTTCGTTTTTGTTTTATCAGATATCTACGCCTGTCATACTCAGAGCTTTAAAGACGACACATGACAGATACTGCAAAGAAATGTCATTGTGTCGACACAATCTGTCATTTTGTCGATTATTCCGTCAAAGAAATCCTTGTCTACGGGGGCAGATCGAATTTTTTGTCTACCCATGAGAATTTTACAGAGTGTGAATCATAGATTCACGTCAATGATCGGCTTGCTTTATGTTCATGTTTATACGGTAGGTAGGCTTATTAAAGTTAGACTTTCTACTTTTATTTTTCGTCTTTGGCAACTGAAGTTTTCCCATTATACATAAGGTGTAAACGGACCCTTCACGAAGCCGTCAACCAAGCGTTCTGTATATTAAACTTAGTTACTCTGCGCAAAAATAATTGCTGAAAAACAATTTTGTTTTTGGGGGTCTAGAATCATGTTTTACGGTAGGACTATGTGACACACTCAAAACATTGTGCTCTGATGAATGCATTGAATAGTGCGGGGGTTTAAAGTAAAGTTATAACATTAAAAACTTGTATTAAAAAAAAAACTTGTGAAAATGTTGGAACCCCGGGGTCAACCCCGAATATCTCCGTATCTAGAAGGTTCCCAGGCATGGTCTAGAACAAAAAAATTAACGCAATGACGGGGAGTGTGCCTTTCGGCTTCGTTAAGGGTACTTTCAAACCCATTATAGTACCAGTTGGTTAAACTTGTAGCAAGTCTGATTTTTACCAGACTACACAATGAATTGAATCTTAATTGTCAATGGACACGGACTGCATGGACACTGTGCACAAAAGCAAGTTTCTATGGGGTCGGACTTGGCGGAAGGGCCCGGGCCCGGGGCCCGAGACTGGATAATGGTAGATGGGATAAAATCGAAAAATAATGAAATATACAAATTAATAATTATTAGGTACTTAAGAACAGTTCCAATTATATTCCAATAATATAACAAATATGAAGCTAGCCAATCAACATTGTTTAAAAAGAGAGCTCCCTATGCTACCGCCTCGCTTCCAACAAGCCTTGCAAGCCAGGCCCGTGGGGGGCCCGCGCAGGCTGGGGCCCGGCTGGCAAACGCCACCTCGACTATATGACCAGTCCGACCCTGGACCCATTTGCAGTTTCGATTCAGATTGATGCTGTAAGTTACATAATTAGTGCACAGTAAGGCTTATTACCTACTTCTAAACAACTTATTAAAATTTTGTCCCCAGAATGCACACAAGAAACTCCTCGAAATACAACACGATAAAAGTTGTGCCAAAAGCCGAAGTAACAGCGCCAGTTCCAATGTATGGTATTATAAGACATAACCCTGAGTCCAAGCAACCTGTAGACATAACCAGTGAATGTGAGGGTCCCATAGACCTGTCTATCGGGAAACGGAGGACGGAGGAGTAATAGGTCAAGATTATATGTTTCAAAATAAATGCCTGATTTGATTTTGTGGTTTTATTCTGATGGCGCCGTTCTGTGAGTTTCGTGACGCAGAACGTCGGATATGCAAAGTCTTGTTGGAAGCTCACACACCTACATTTAACATAACATAACATCACGCCTGTAATCCCAGAAGGGTTAGGCAGAGGTGTACCTACCTAGTACATAAACATTTCGCCAGTCATGTTTAAGTCCCATGTAATAGGGGGCGAGCCTATTGCCATCATCAGGGTACGAATCCAGACTCCGTGCCATCCGTGGCTGCTACTGAGAAATTCCTGATAGAAAATCCTCAAAACACTGCCGGACCTGGGACCCAGGACCTCATGCTCAGCGGTCGCGCTTGCGACCACTAGACCAACGAAGCAGCACATTTGCCTTTAACATAGTTGGGAAAAGGCTAGGCAGATGATGATGTCACATAGTATGAAAGTTTGGGACAAAGTTATTGAAAGGCGATTGAGAGAAGAGAGCGTAAAATATACATACCGTTAGTTAGACGCCCTTTCCTCTTTTCCTACACTCAACATGAACGATCAAGATGACCGAACGACACAAGTACGATACACAATCAAAAGATACTAGATCGCTTTGTTGTCGTAGTGCAAATATGAAAGAAGGAAAGAAAAAAATATTTATTAGACTCCCACAAGACAAAACAAAAAAGAAATAGTTGAATTCACAATAAAACAAAAATTACATAAAAAAGTAAAGAAGAAAAAATGAAACAAATTAAATTCACCTGTACGAGGCCAAAAGGTCCCTATCTCAGCATGGTGCTGCAAATTTAAAAAAAAAAAAGTAGAGCCCGTCAAATGCAATTTACATTGCTTATACTTTTCTTGATCCAAGTAAACTGTGAAAAATAACGGACGGAAGCTTGCAAGTGATAATTGGTAATTGCTGAAAATAGAAATAAGTAAAAAAAAGAAAATAGTAATTGAAATAATGTTTTATTACATTAATAAATAAATACAATTTGTACAACTTAGTTTCACATTGTTATTATAAGGTTTTATTTGAAGTTAAGAACTATGTTTTTAGATCCCCAGAAGCAACGATGTTTCGATCGCAACCAACTTGCACAGTGCACACGTTCATAGCAAGTCGACTTTCGACTTTTTAACTAAAAATGTCAAAACTCAAAGCATGTATTTCCAATCAGACCATTTCAGGCACTTTTGAATGAAAAATAAAAAAATAGAAGCTACAGTCACAGACACAAGGCATAATAACTTGTGAAAGTACTGTAGTTGCCGCCCATTCCAATGCGTAGATCTCTATGGAGAAGAATAGGCAAGAAACTCCTTGGACACTCTTTTAAATCAAAATATTTTTACTAAATTTTGTTTACATCATTCATGTTGAAATTATGTAAAAAAAAAAGATATAATTGGAAAAAGCTTGTATGCAAGTTTGAAATACCTAATTTGCAAGATTGGTGCCCAGGTTATGCCTACCCATTGGCTTGCCAAATGGAGTCAAAAAACCATAGTTCTAACCACAAAATTCACATAGCACACAATGAAAGCAGATTTTCGTTCACAACATACTTAAGCTTGGAATATGTTCTACATAAGCAAATCGCTGCATAAAAAAAAATATAGACACAGGGGTTACAAATATATTGGCTGCCCTGAATCAATTCATATACAGGGTGTTTGGTGGATCGTTTGCCAAATTGAACGAGCCGAAAGAAGGCGTCATTCGCTGTCTCCTAAGTCCCAATAACTCTGCTTTGGCTCCACGGGATTTTTAATTTCAATATTTTTAATTTATTTAAAAAAAAAATCACAAATTTCAAAATTGACTATAAAGGCATGATATGTCAAAGTCATTATTCTGGTGCGAAAAAGGGATAGACCTATACAGTACACTAAAGCTATCTCTTTTCAGCGTTAAGTTCAGAGCAACCAATACATTTTAACAAATTAATGCAGTATGGCTATGATTCTTTACAGATACATTGGCTTATATGCAAAATAAAGGCGTAAATATTATCTCTACTGCTTTGGCACTAATAGTTAATAGTTGACACTTTTATCAGGTGTTTTCGATTTTATTTCGATTGGATGGATAATAAAAACATTAAAAACATATGATAGTACACTTTGCAAATATGCTTTGAACACCAACGGCATATAGGACTCATGATCGATAATAGTAAGTCATGATTTTTGATAATGTTAGAGACAAAATAATGGTCAGAATATCTTCCAAACGGGTTTGGATTTAATGGCCGGCCTAAAGATCGCCATTTAATAATATAATTTTTTTTCGAACTAGCGTCCATATATAAAACTTATATTAATCGATAGCTGATATCAATACATACCAGTTTTATATGAGACAAAGTATTCTAAAGTGTCACGTTTCCGAGATATAAGCTATCAAAGTTAAAGTCTATTCACTGAGGGCATCCTTAGCGCAACTTTGATTTGATCAGCCGCGCATAAAACCTGTATCAATCGATAGCTGGCATCAATAAAAACAAGTTTTGTATCAGACAAAATCTTCTAAAGTGTCACGTTTCCGAGATATAAGCTATCAAAGTTGTGCTGAAGATGCCATCAGTGAATGGCTCATATCATAGAGTTGATAGCTCATATGTCGAAAACGTGACACTTTGGATTCTAAAGTGTCACGTTTTTTTTTGAGGCAAAATGTTCGAAAGTTTTGAACATTTTGCCTCAAATAAAACTTGTTTGTATTAATACCGACTATCTATTAATATTATAGGTGTTAAGCGTGGTCGCAACTTTGAAAAAAAAATTAAAATGTCGGAAGTTAGGCCAGGCCTCATACTAAAATCTTCCAAGCCCTTTCACTGTGGTGTTAACATTTTGATTTTTACGTACAGTTCAGCAAAACTTTGGCCATACCAAAGAGAACCCTAGACAGGACTACACACGTCGATTGTTTTAATTATTATTAAAAGTAAGGTCACTATTCCCGCCGGTTTGGACACATACATACAAAAACTCACGCCTTTTTTCCATGTGGGTAAGCAGAAACCACAGAACGCCACCTGCACGCGTAGCATGACCATCGTAGAAACGGATTTTGTCGACGGAAGAATCGACAAAAGAAATCTGTCATTTTATCGATTCTTCCGTCGAGAAAACGCATTTTCTACGGTGCTCATGCTACGCGTGCTGCTATACGATCCTTACATACTCCTTTTGTCTCATCCACGTTCATACATCTGGTCATAAACGCACGCCAGTTGCGAGTACTACGAACCTGACCTTTCTGAAGAACCTCACCAATAAGGCCAGTGTATGTCCTTCTAGGGTGTCACCTTCCGGCTAAGCGAGTCTTTGATAAGCAACAGATAGTAACCATTCAATAATATTATAGGAACCGAATGATTAGTAATGCTCAAAGTATGATTATTATGTTATTTAGCTGTTTTATGATTTACAACATTAGTTTTAGTATACGCGAAACCTGATACACGTGTCTAGTATTTTTATGTAAAGAATCTATGTACAAAATTTCAAAACTGTATCATGAAAAATCACAAAGTTATAAGGTTGTTCTGTTACCTAGTTGTCCGCACAAAAACGTGGTCACCACGCAGCGCTCGCCTCCAGCTTCGTCTTGAGCTCATTGATAATAATAATTTGGCAGTAGGTACCTAAATTATTGCGATAGGTACTCAAAATCGCTCGGTATCCAACTTTTAACTTTATTAAATATTTAATATAACATGGTTTAAAAAATATTGGAATCGATTCAGTTACTTAACGTTACTGGTCTGAACAAACTATATTCAGGTTTCGCAAATACTAAAAATAATGTTGTATAAGGATTACAATATAATTCCTAATAATATTTGTAAAGCAACACAATTCACGTTAATAATATGTTATGTAAATATATTATTCTATGCAGGTAATGTATTAATTCACAGCAATGACTAGTATGATACGATGTGACAAATTGAAACTAACTACATATAAATAAAAGGTGTTGTTTTTACCCAGCTACTGTACACTGTGGTCGTCAACTTCAATGTAGTAATCTGATTTAAATATTCTTGAAATGTCTTGAATACAACATTTACGATATCTTTCCACCGGATCTATAAGTTACCTTTTAGGCAATGTAGTAAAATTCCCTCAATTTCTTTATTATATTCTGGGTGGAACAAAAACAACACCCTGTATATTTGACACATTCTGACATATTACAAAGCAACGCAACAGCAAATATACAAATACGACTAACGCCTACAAATATTTAGAATGTTTATTTTTTGTCGGCCACAAACTCACCGAGTTTCTATTTGAAGGGATTATATCCATTTATTTATGGTCTGGGTGATACTTTTACATAAGGGGAAAGCGCAAAAAAAGTAAGAAAAATTTGAATTTTGCGAGCTTCCCTGGCGCTTCGCCCTTAACAGAAGAATCCTAAGTCAGGCGCCATATCTAGAACCAACAATTCATAGACATGACGTGGCATCCACCGAACCGTACTGGGCTCCCGTGGTGGATCCAACTCCCTTTCACGGAAACGAGGTCTGTGTCCAAGAGTGGATGTTGATTTTGTTATGTGTGTGAATTAAGGAACAATACTTCTAATAGACTGGGTCTATGAAAACGCGGCCATAGATACTTCCATCATCCATGGACTACTATAGAGGGGCGACCGCAAACCAGTAGTGCTGTGGTGCAGCGGCGCCTGCGCTGAGGTGTCCCAGTCCCCGGGCGGGTTGCTCACATCAAACTGCCGAGCGACAAAACGTGGAAGGCCGCTGCTCGCTCTCGGCTCACGTCTTTTTTGTAATTTCTTACAAGTCTCAAGCGTTTGTGTTACACGCTCACCGCCTAAATTTTGCGCGTTTGCTTGAAATGAAGCGGTGCTTGCGGCGGAGCCTGAGGCTTTGCACGCGGCGTCGCACGCGGCGCTTCACGCCCCGCGTCTCCGTAAATGAGCCTTTCGAGTCAATGTGGCCGACTTTACAACGAATATTAAAAGCTACAATAAACCAGACACAAATACAAAGGCACCTCACTATTAATAAATGCACTTCTTATTGCTGATTATAATTATATATTTATATTATATAACAACAGATCATAATTACTTGGGCTAAGTCCGATAAGTATTCACATTAATGATATTAAGGAAAAAGTGAGCCGTCTGTTAGGTAGAGATTCAATGCTTAACCGACAAAACATCACGCTTGTAATCCCCGCAAGGGTTAGGCAGTGGTGTACCTAAGAGTACACCCACATTTCGCCAGTTATGTTTTAGTCCCATGTACAAGGAAGCGAGATTATTTACATTAATTTGGTAATCTTAAACACTTACCGCACTTGACCCATCACAAATTCATACTACACAACAGACAAGCAGAAATAAGCGAAGTCACAGATAAAAGCTATACAAATTAACATCGATATGAAGATCATAAGACACTGGACCATACACAAAGGTAATAAAGTACAAAATTGTGCGATACACATACAGAATTTATTTTATATATTGGACGTTTTTTAAACAAAGGACTACAGAATTATTGCCTTGTTTTACAATCTCGGTAGAAAGAATTTTGAAATTATCTGTCAGATAATTGAATTTAATCTTACCCGGAGGACGTTAAGAGCGTTAACGTCTTACGACATTTCATACAAACTTTCAAGTGATATTTTTTCGAAATGATTGAACCGATTTTAATGAAACTTCGTACGTATAAGCAGGATACACAAGGAAAATCTAAAATTGCTCTAATTTAGTTGTACCACTATTTTTCGAAAATGTTCTCTGTCAAGTTTTTAGACTAATGTCTCCTGCTTATGTGCACAAAGTTTCATTAAAATCGGTTCAGTCATTTCGAAAAAAAATCACTTGAAAGTTTGTATGAAATGTCCTAAGACATTGACGCTCTTTAACAGGCTATAATTATATTTGAACAAAGATTCTCGTATCAGGAACAACGTTATTTAAAAATCGATTCAATTATTACAACCAATGGAATACATAGGGTGATGTTTTAAAATAGACTTGTCACCAGCTTCCAAGTGACTAAATAAACATCCTGTATAACTATACTCATTACGTGTTTTATTCAAAAACGCTCCTTAAAATAATTAATGATTCAAGTCTACGTAATCATTTTTTTATTTTATCTCTTAACTTTAAGCAACGCTTTTGTATAAACCATTATACAAGGTGGAAGGGACATCTAAAAATCTGCTGTTCCATACATTTTGACCGAATACGTATTGCAGTTTTGTAGGAAACAGCTGGTTTTTTTTAATAACTGGCGAAAAGTTTCTATGTGAGGTGGGACAGAATGATACGAATACGTGGTAACCGTTTTAGCGTCGGTGTCCCTTCCACCCTGTATATTCAATGATATTATAAATAAAAAGAGGTAGATACATCACACTAACCCGCGCTAATTATTGACAGACAAATTCAGACAATTGTCGTAATTTAAGTACTTCAAGCGCAATAGCTATCTCTTTCTGTATCATACGTTCCGTATTAGTCGTAACAACGCAAACATATTTGAACGCCGCTCAGTATGAACGTAGCGTATCTTTCTTTATAACATCATTGTGTATATTTGTCAATTTTCCTATAAAGTATCTAGAAGTTAAATAGCACAGATTTTGCCCTTGTAAATCGGTACCCATTTCAAATTGGGCTTACCCTGCGTACTAACTAAAACGATACGCGCGAATATGTAATCGACGCGTTCATATATTATGTCCATTGATATATTAAAAATCCCATTATGTCACTCATATATTCATGTTCGAAAAAGTAGAAGCTAAAGTCGCGTGTACACGCGACGATCGCTTTAGTTATAGCGACTTCAGACTAGCGTATTTATTTGCGCTCTTCAACTTGTATCGGCTTACGCACTAACACGCGCGCCATATTTAGCGTATATCAAGCTATTCATTTACAGTATAACATTGACTCGCTTTTAATATATTTCCCGAACAATGACAGATCCACTTATACTGGTTTTGCATAGACTGATTGGTCGTCAGACTAAGAGGGCGCGCGAGAAGGCGTCTCTCGCGGCTCGCGCTTATACCAGCTTACAAGCGCGTCAACCCTCGTACGAGTTGCGCATGTGGCTAAATGCGCGCCTACACGCGCTTCCAAAAACGCGCTAGTCTGGAACCGACCTTAAACCGTTATCAGACGCTTAACTTTCTATTCAGGTGTGCTTCTCATTCAACATCTTTTATTCGCACTCGAAGTAGAAAGTCAAAACACAAAATGAATCAAAAGTGAAAAATGAAATTAGAGGAGCAATCAACGTTAATGTCATTTTATCGGTGTTGTGTGAACATAGAATGAAGCCAAAATTTCAGTCATTCGAATGAACTGTTCACCTAGGTGAGACATCTGATATCTAAGCTGATACGGAACTCGTCCAAAAGAGTTTCAAAAGGTAAAGTTATAAATAAATAAATACACTATTCACTTAATTCCATACGTTGATACAAATCGAAATTTTTACTATGCATTGTTCGTATTAAGTCTACCTTACATAGTGACTGCCATAAATCTAGTTTGGTATAAAGTTTACGTTTCGATTGATATATTAATTGTTTTTGTATAAAGTCTGAACTTTTATTAGTTATTGTGAAAATAAGTTACACTCGCAAGAGAGGGAAACTAGAAGAATTATCTACTTATTTTAGCATTTAGTATTGATTTAGCATAAAATTATCAACTATGATATATGTACCTACGGTATGAAACCAACTTTATGCGAAATTGACGTAAAGTCGATTTCGCATAAAGTTGGTTAGGCTGTCGTAGGCTAACTAACTTCACGCGACACAACTTAATGTGAAACAAACTTTAAGCGAATATAACTTTATTCGTAACCAACTTTATGCAAAACTAACTTTATACTAAGTTTTAACGAAAGTTTAGACTTTATACAAAATAAATTGGGCTTGTTACAGAAAGGTATATATTAACCTAGTTATTTACATTATAAGGGCGGCGGTTCACGGATGCCGTCACTGTGTCGCACGCGGCCTGCCATGTCCAGGATCGCTTTAGCTTCTGGGTTTACGTCCAACACACTCAGTTCCTTTCCATCCTCCTGGAAAAATGGTCATATTTAGAGGTTTATTTTATTAAATACTATCGGGTCCAAAACTATTCTCAATACTCAATACTTTTATTGCATTCCACATGTTATTCTTAGGTGGTAAACTTATAATAAGATCATTTGGACCCTGTTGAGCACAGCAAATAAGTGATTTAGGAGAGAGGAAGCATTTGTAAATTATATAACATTACATAACAAAATACTATATCATAATCAAGATGTAGGTACTTTCTGAGGTAAACTAATAGCTTAAATTGAGAGATGTAATAAATAATCCTATCTCTCAAGCAGGAACCAACCAATCACATTCTGTCCTGGTGGGTAAGGGGTGAGGACAGTACCAGGACAGCATGGGTGTGTACTAGTCTACTTCGCTAAACACTTGAACAATGTAAATCGCACTTCAGAGCCCGTTTCACCAATATTTGAGTTTAAAAAAAAATGAATTAAGGGATTCGTTTGTGAAATATTAAGCTTTAACCACCCCCCGCTTTTTTTATTTGCTTAGCTTTTTTGTTTGCTTAGCTTTTTTTTTAGCTTTTTTTTAGCTTTTTTTTTCATGTGGAAATTTGTAAATGGCCTTTGTTAGTTTCCCGAATAGTATAAAATAAAATAAAGTGCTAACTTTAGTTAGAATCAAGTATCCCCCCCCCCCTCTACCAGCTAAACGGTTGTGTTTGGGTGTGTGAAAAAAATCACGGTGTATAACGAAGTTAAAAGAAAAACTATCACAGCTTAGCAGGCTTTACAAGTTTACGAGTAATAGTCGACTAACTTATAAAATGTACTCGGATAACATATTTTCCTAAACATATGGAAGCACAGGTTTTTCAACTGCAAATGTAAGTTTATTTTTTATTATTACAATAAAAATCATCGTTTAGAGGCAAATCGGACCGTAGGAAGTGGATTTATTAACATACGGAACCCAACATTGTGCGTGGTCCGATATGCACTTGGCCGGCTTTATTTTGCGATTACGTTGGAGCTTCTCAAGGAGAAAGTTATTCACTTTGATGGTTTGAATCACCCTCGTGGCTAAATTATAACAGCCGCTCGGGTCGATCTTTAGGTTGAGCTGTGCTTGCCTAGGTTGGTCTGTGGATGGGTGACCACCCATTACATACCGAGTTTTCTTCATGCTTTGGAAAGCACGTCAAGCCGTTGGTCCCCGCTGTCATTTGTAGATCTTTGACAGTCGGTACAGGTAGTCAGTGGCCCAAAAAGTCTGACAACCAGTCTTACCAAGGGGTATCATATTACCCAATACTAACTGGGTTGTGGAGGTCAGATAGGCAGTCGCTCCATGTAAAATACTGGTATTCAGCTGCATCCGGTTAGACTGGAAGCCGATCCCAACATAGTTGGGAAAAGGCTAGGCAGATGATGATGGTTTGAATCACCCTTTAATATAACCACACTTTTCTGATCCACGCTGTATAATACTTTCTACTACAAAATAGTTGTCCTAATTTGTAACTCTACCTTAATGACTACTGATTGATATAAAATAAAGACAAAATGCATTTTTTTTTCTAAGCATTCATAACATCACGCCTTGTAATTCCCAAAGAGTTGCTAGAGGTGTAGTTAATAGTACACCCACATTTCGTTAGATATATTTAATTCCCGCATTCTAAATACCCTACATTCAAATATTCTACATTTAATACTAAATATACCTACAAAAACTACAGATTCAAACATTAATATTGACCTCTTACTTCAATATATTTTTCAGCCCTGTTTAGTCCAAAAAGGTATTCAATATCAGCGCATATATTCAACACCTGTCTCGTCTTCTCTCATATTTATATGTTTATACAGGGCGTTTAACATTTTTTTCGCTATTCCTCATAGTTTCGCATGCCCACTTGAAAAATTCACCCTGTATACAAGACTTCATCAAGATCTGATTTTCCGACTTCATAGTTTGTCTTTCTGAATTTAAGGTGTCATACTAAGACGTCATGGTCTAACTTTGTGACCTTGTAATCTGATTTTCTGACTTCCAACTCTGACTTATCGACGTCGACGTCACGGTGTTACTTTCTGGCTTCACAATGTAACTTTCAGACTGCAATCTGCATAGTCTGATTTACTCACTTTAAGGTCTTCTGACGACACAGTCTAATAGTCTGACGTCGTTGGATCGGTATCTCTTAGGCCATAGCTTCTTGATGTATTTTTCCCGCACAATTCTAAGAATTCCCGGTCTTGTTTATGAGTATCTAGCACACTGCCTCTGCCACTACTACTAATTGAGCGTAGTGACTTGCTGTCAAGGGCGTCTTCATATTTCTAAGGATTAAAAAGGATAGGAAAGGATTAAGGATACCTGAATCTAGGATGACTGCATTCCTAGCTTTAACAGTTAGTATACCTCTAATATTTAATAAAACTTATGACAATAGAAATAAAAGTCACTATTGCAAATCAGAGGTTAAACAACAGTGATAGTACACATACACGCACCAGGCCAGTTGCTAGTATTACGCACCCGACCTTTCCAAAGAACCTCATTATTAAGGCCCGTAGAGTACTTCTAAGTCGTCCTATCACGGAGTTTGCTCACATCACAAAAAACAAATACAGGGTGGAAGGGACACCGATGCACAAACTGCACATACTGGTATTCAGCTGCATCCGGTTAGACTGGTTCGACCCTAACATAGTTGGGAAAAAGCAGGCAGATGATAATTCAGAACCCTTTAAAAAAAATGTGTTGTTGTATGGCATTTGGACCGTGTAGGTCACTTTTGTAGGAAACGGGAGATTAAAAAAAAAAATAACCGATAAAAAATTTCTACGTGGTTCAGAATGATGTACTGAATACGTGTTAGCCGTTTGTGCGTCAGTGCCCTTCCAGCGTGTATTCAGTGCCCCTACCAACCAGCACACAAGCTGCTTAAATGACTTCTTTACAACCTGAATGTTCTATAATAGCTGTCAAGGGGTTTATTATAATACTTAAGTGGTTCAGTCGCGTATTTAAGAGTTCTTTAACAGACATGTGGTACAACAGCCGTACAACAGTAAATATAATCGCAATGAAGATACAAAGGCGTGTTATAGAGTTATTGTACGAGTATTTAATATACAGCAGAGTTATAAATACCTTTTAAAACACTGCTAGGTCTTTTAGAGGGCTATAATAGATAAAAGTGTTTAAATGAAGTTATAAGCTTCATTAAAGCGGTTTAGGTTGTATAATACACTAGCTGTTGCCCGCGACCCTCGTCCGCGTAAAATTTTATAGCCTATAACCTTCCTCGATAAATAAGCTATCCAACACTAAAAGAATTTTCCAAATCGAACCAGTAGTTCCTGAGATTAGCGCGTTCAAGCAAACAAACAAACAAACAAACTCTTCAGCTTTATAATATTAGTATAGATATTTCTAAATGTCTAAGGTGTTAAATAGTACTTATTACTGCCTTTGAAACTAATTCTATAGTAGCACGTAGGTCTTTATAGTGGTGAATTTTACAGCAACTCTATGGTAAATAGCTGGTTATGGTAAGAAATCCACGCCTTATAAAGCTAAAAGCTCTAAAATTTCGTTTCTAGGGCCAATATAGCGGCTGAAGTGGGACAGAACTGTTTGTTAAAAGGCGGGGACTATAGATGTTATTTGTAAATATTGAATTGATTGTATACAGTAAAAGCTCCCTATTCGCGCTTCCGTCATTCGCGTTTTCACCATTCGCGGATTAAAAAAATGCAACCCAATTTCTTTATTCGCGGCAAAAAATTTCTTTATTCGCGGATCTAAAATTTCATACAAAATTCCAATAGGTGTTTAACGCAATATCTTTTGCAAGTGCCGTCAAATGGTACCGCCGAGCACTTTGACCTAAGCCGCCATTGTCGCATTTGCCGCAAACACCGCGGTCGGCGTTTTTGAAAATGTAAACAAACAGAAGAAAGCAACCTTATTTCTGAAGGAATAAAGTATATTTTTAAATGTTGCTGTTCCGTTCTTTGGTAAAAGCCGCTTTGCCTATTTTATTGTTTTATCTTTCACATTCGTTACAAAAATTGTGATCGAGTAACACGTCTCTACTGCTCTCTTCGTTCTTCGTAATTAATAATGTCAACTAAAAAAATTGAGAAACTATCTATTATCTATTATTAAAAACTGCCAAGCAAGAGAAAATAACAAAATTCTTCAAACCATTGCCTAAGCCTGAGGATAATGATTAATCAAAATGTTCAATAACATCAATAAAATTGATTTTCTTATATATTTGTGTTTTTTATTTTGGCACCTAGGAACGTATCCCCTATAAACCCATATAAATTACCATTCTGTATTCACGGTTTCTGTATTCGCGGCATATTTATGGAACATATACCCCGCGAATAAAGAGATTTTACTGTACAACATTATTTTTAGTATAAATAATAATAATATTATTATTATAATAATATTATTATTATAATAATAATATTCCACAACTATCACACAACGCCGTCTAGTCTCAAGCTAAGCAGAGCTTGTGTTATGAGTACTAGACAACTGATAAACATACTTATATATTTCTAAATACATACATATATAGATAAATTACACCAAAAATATAGCGAAACCTGAATATAGTTTGTTCAGAATAAGTAACTGAATAGATTCCAATTATTTTTAAACAATGTTATATTTCCCAAAATATTTAAGAAAGTTAAAAGTTGGACACCTAGCGACTTTGAGTACCTATCGCAATAATTTAGGTACCTACTGCCAAATTATTATTATCAATGAGCTCAAGACGACGCTGGAGGCGCGCGCTGCGTGGTGACAACGTTTTTGTGCGGACAACTAGGTAACAGAACAAGCTTATAACTTTGGGATTTTTCATGATACAGTTTTGAAAATTTGTACATAGATTCTTTACATAAAAATACTAGACACGTGTATCAGGTTTCGCATATACTAAAACGAATGTTGTATAAACAAGAAATATTGTAGTAAGTCTTATTTAATTAGTAGAATATAAATAGAAACACACAAACGAATAATGATAAAGTGTAAGAAGTATTAGAAGATACAGGGATTTTAAGATTCAGACAATGGACCCCTAAATAAAATTACCTATAGCGGATTACCAATACTCCGTTGTACAACCTTTTACTCTTAAAAGAATATATTAATTACCGATGTAGACCTAAAAAAGTACAATAGAGCGTCAATACCACAATCATAGAACCGAAAGGTCTACAATGATGGATTCTAGCGGTTTAAATCGATGATGAGCGGTTGAATGGTTCTAGTATACGCTGAAGGCTGTTGTTACCGAGACGCCATTATAGTTTTGAATACAAGCAATTCTCATTTCTCTTTTTATAATTTATTTATATCATAAATATGTGTAAAAACCGAATTCACGTCACTTTTTCTCACCCTGGATTCTAAAGAAACTACCTAGAAAGCTAAACTGTCATATATATCTCTACACAAATGTATTTTTTATCCAAAAAACTGCATAAATGGCAGGCGCGTGAAAATTTTAGCTAAAATATACGTATATATTCACAGTACACTGGCATTCGCACTGGTACTTTGCAAGCATAAAAAGAAAAACCAAACAATGTTGTTTATTTTCCAATTATTTTAAGTCTTCCATCAATCACTGTAGACGTCTTTGTTAAAATTTCAATTACGTTTTGTTCATTTCCCCAAAATATCGTTACTTTATATCTAATACAGATCTGTAAACTCTAATTCAGAGATACAGACGCATCTAAATAAGATGCGAGCACTACAGTCGCGCTACAAGAACTTATTTTAGATAATGAGGCACACACTACCGCTCGCATAACACCTTTGTATCTCCGTACTAACACATATTTACGAACATTGTAGAGACATTGTAGAGCCTTAAGCCGTATAAATCGGGGCCTCTTTCGGGGGTACAGCGGCGCTGTAGCCGCTTGTACATCTACTGTAGAACTTACTTATGGAGGCTTTGGCGTTATTAAAAACTTGTAACCGGCCGGTGTACGGCTTGTTATAGAGCTTGTGTGCTACTTGGGTTTCCACCGTGTATAATAAACAACACAGCCACTTACATCCTTCTCCAGGAGCGGCTTGTCGCCGACGCCCCACACCTCCAGGCTCTTGATGTGGAACTTGGGCTCCTTGCTGAGCCGCTTGTAGCCGCGGAAGGTGCTGCAGGACTCCGCTGAGCAGCCCTCCCCGAACGGGTCCGCGTCTACCCAGATGCCGCCGAAGTTGAACTGTCCGCCCATTATCTGGTGATTGTGGGGAGTTGTGGTGAGATTACTAGTATTTCACATAATAAAACCGGTCAAGTGCGAGTTGAACTCGCATTCAAAGGGATCCGTAGCACTAAAAAATATAATAACAATATTTTTAACGCTCATTTATAGGTCAATGTATGTAGACTCAACAGCAATACTAAATTTAGCAGCCTCGCTTACACCAGTGTATAACAGCGTGGGTATATACTAGGAGGGATCAAAAAGTAGTGAGAACGACGTACTCCTTGGTAAGAAAAAAAAATACTGGCAGACATAGCTCAGATACATATTTGTAATATTAATAAAGAAAAAAATCTTCGATTCTCTTTTGTTTTTTTCTGAATGTAGTCATTTGTTTGCTTCGTGTCGGAACGTGTTCTCGAAAATGGAGAAAAACGAAGTGCGAGCCGTTATTAAATACCTCTGTTTAAAAAAGTTAATGACGCAAGAGATCCATTGCGATTTGGAGGCAACATTAGGAGAGTCTGCTCCGCCGTATTCCACTGTCGCAAGCTGGGCTACTCAATTTCGAGTAGGGAGAACGAGCATGGAAGACGAACATCGTTGCGGCCTTCCATCGACGTCAGTCACCCAAGAAAATGTTGCGAAAGTCGAGAAAATTGTATTGAGCGATCGAAGAGTTACCATCCGATACTTAATTCAAGAAACGGGCATTTCATATGGAAGTATTCAATCCATATTGAAATAATCTTTGAATATGAGAAAAGTCTCCGCAAGATGGGTGCCGAGAATGTTAACCGACAGTCAGAAACAAAATCGACTTGACATTTCGAAGATATTGTTGGACAAGTTTCAAGAAGATTCTGAAAACTTTTTGTCTCGTTTCGTAACAATGGACGAAACATGGGTCCATCATTTTGATCCCGAGACAAAACAGCAATCTTCGCAATGGAAACGGCCATCATCACCGACCCCGAAGAAGTTTCGTGTCGTGGCATCGGCTGGCAAGGTTATGGCCTCAATATTTTGGGACTCAGAAGGGATATTGTTGATTGATTACCTGGAGCGTGGAACCACTATTACAGGCCATCAAAGAGAAAAGGAGAGGGAAACTTCGAAGGGGCGTGCTGTTTCATCACGACAACGCACCCGCGCACATGTCGGCAGTTGCGATGGCTGCCATTCAGCAAGCTGGCTTAGAATTGGTTGACCACCCCCCTTATTCACCAGATCTGGCGGCTAGCGATTTTTATCTGTTCCCCAAATTGAAAAAATATTTAAGGGGAAACAGGTACGAAGACGATAACGAGGTGATGGATGCCGTGGAGAGCTTTTTGCAGGACCAAGACAAAACTTTTTTTGTGAAAGGGATTGAAGCCTTGGAAAAGCGCTGGACTCGGTGTGTAGAGAGACTCGGAAACTATGTAGAAAAATAAATTATTAAGTTATCAATAGTCATTATATTCTATCTCATTCTCACTACTTTTTGATCCCTCCTCGTATATTCAAATAAGTTACATAAGCTCTTCGCCAGTTAATTTATAAAACAAAAAATACTCGACACTCGGCATAGCGTAGCTGCCAATCATTGAAAGATTTTTTTAAATCGTTTAAGTAATTTTGAAATTGCCTTCTACATACATACACATACAAGTTTTTTTTGCCCCTCAAATGTCCCACAGCTGGACAAAGACCTCCCCTTTCTCCTTCTAAACCTCTCTATCTTGTGCGATATCTGGCCAGGTTCGCCCCGCAAACCAGATCAGACCGTCACAGCACCTTCGCCGTCAGCTGCCAGTGAGTGACGATCTTTGCCCACCTCTCGAGTATTTTCGAGCTACCTGGGCTCTACCCCAGCTCACTACCCCTGTGGCTAGGCTGTTTTTTCTCCAACATCTGCAACGTGAGTTATGGAGCGCAGGGTAGTGTTTCTGATGCGCTCAGTACGCTTAACACCTATTATGCTGAGCTCCATTGCCCGCCCGAAAATCTTGAGTTAAAAAAAGGAAATTTTCCTCTTTTTAAAATTAACGTAACAACACGTCTGTAAGCCCCGAAGGGTTAGGCAGTACACCCCCATTTCGCGGGTTATGTTCTTAAGTACCATGTAATAGGGGGCGAGCCCATTGCCATCAACCGGACACAAATCCAGACTCCGTGGCTGCTACTGAGAAATCCCTGATGGAAAAACTCAATAACACTTTGCCCGACTTGGGAGTCGAATCATGTGTTAACAAGATAATTTTCCTCTTTATAAAATTACAGTATATACTCACTATCCCATTCGGTAGCGTCTTAGTATGATAATTGATATACTGGAAATGATGGTTAAAGTTAGAAGCCGGGTACACCCTCATCTTGGGCGCTAACGTGAACAGGAACGACTCCGAGGTGCCCACGAAGTTCGGGCTGAACGACCACGACACGGACGCGTATCCTCCAAAGATGTAGCCAGAGTTGTCCTCGATGATGAGGAGCGAGGGGCCTTGGTCTATGATGCGGCCTGGAATCATGAACATAAAATATTAATTTATCTCGACTTTATAAAACAGGTTTCATTTGGTATTAATGTATTATGTTTTTATTTTTGATAGTTGAATATTTTGTCATTTTTGTATGTAACTACTATTTCTATTTGAATTAATTAAGTAATCACTTAATTAATTCAAATAGAAATAGATAGTAGTTACACAAAAAAAAAAACAAAAAAAAAACAATCAGAATATCAATTTAATTTATTTTTTTAACTTATGTCAGCATTGTCAATGTTTTTATTACTCCGTTATTTTTTTTTTTAATTCCATACTTCTATTAATGTTTGCACACCATGACAATATGGTAAACATGTTAGCAAAACTCAATGTACTTATAACACCTTGCATGCATTTGTTCTTCTTATAATTGTATGTATACACATGTTCGAGCAAAAGAAGAATCTGAATCTGAATCTGTTGAGTATGAATGTAGATGGCTATAAGAGTAGAGGAAGACCAACGAAACGATGGATGGACTGTGTGAAGGATGATATGGCTAGAAAGGAGGTGTCTGCTGAGATGACGAGTAATAGAGAAATATGGAAGAAGAAGACATGCTGCGCCGACCGCAAATAAATTGGGATAACGGCAGCAGAATGCTGATGGCTGTTGATGACAGTTGCTATCACCAATCAATGGTGATGGCAAGCGTGAAACTAATGGCGCTAGCGTAGCTGGTTGCAAGCATCGTCATTAGTTGATAATCTGGTAACGTCATTTTATATTTCAAAATACCTTATTGATCAGATTGAGACCTAGCTTGTAGTCGCGCCATCTACAATTAGCTTTTAACGGTAATCCAGTGACGTAGTTTTTATGATCTGACTAATGGCGCTAGCGTAGCTGGTTGCAAGCATCGTCATTAGTTGATAATTCAAAATAACATTACATTACCAGACCTAGCTCGTAGTCGCGCCATCTACAATTAGCAGAACAGCAATTCCCCCATAGATTTTAAATTTTACAAAAAATCTGACTAAAACCTAGATAACATCGAGGCCTCGTGGATTTAGTCAGGTAAATGAAATCATCATCAGCCTTTTTCCAACTATGTTGGCTGATTGTCAGACTTTTTGGGCCACTAACTATCTAACGACTGTCAAAGATCTACAAATGACAACCGGGACCAACGGCTTAACGTGCTTTCCGAGGCATGAAGGAAACTCGGTATGTATTGGGTGGTCACCCATCCACAGACCAACCTAGGCAAGCACGGCTTAACCTAAAGATCGACCCGAGCGGCTGTTACTATTTAGCCACGAGCTCCTCAGTCAAATAGTATGGTTTAAAAAACAAAAAAAGGCGCTTTACAGTAAAGTCATTTTATTTCTCGTATTCTTCCCAGTAAACCCATTAATTTGATACCCATATCATGAGAATGCATACAAAATAACTAGACCGTCATCTTTGGGAGTCCGCCATATTGGATTTAGAATGACGTCACTTAGCTAATTATGCATTGTCATTCAAACTAAACATATATGCAAAACTTCAGCTCAATCGAAAACCGGGAAATGGGTCAAATTTAACTAATAAGTTTTTTTCACATAGTTACAGGTGAAGCTAATAACAACAAAAGCTGATTCCCTAGCTTAGCGTATTGAGCAAAATCACATACCTGTCATGGTAGAGAAAGACTCCCCGTGTATATGCGATGAGAACAGGAACCTCCACTTCTTCTGGTGGGCCTGAGGTATGTTGCTGTTCAGCCACACTATGTGCGACAGGTCAATGAAGGCTGGGTAGTCCGGCATCGCTTCTAGACCTGACAGAGGAAGATAAATATGTCGGATATGTCAGGATATATTCCGTAAGGCTCGTACATCATGTGGGCAGACGATGGGTTTCGTGCTATGAAAATACACTGGGTGCGATACACTGTTTCTATTAAACTAACAAATTACTTGAAATTACAACTTAACACACGAGGCACAATGAATCGGGTACAATTCCAAGACATCTCAACTCCGCCGCGATCAGACATTGACTGTCGTTCTCGCCTCGAGCTGTAAACATCAGGGCTCTGTAGAAGCACGCTGTGGTTATACTGGTAAACAGGTCGCGTGATGTCACCACTGGCACACTTGCGATTCATTTTATGTCCGTACTATCCGACAGATATTTAAGAGGGTGCATTCCGAAAGCTGGCAACATATGGCGCTGTTGAGTGCCTCGTTGGTCGAGTGGTCGCAAGCGCGACTGCTGAACATGAGGTTCTGGGTTCGATTTCCGGGTCGAGCAAAGTGTTATTGAGTTTTTCCATCAGGAATTTCTCAGTAGCAACCACGGAGTCTGGAATTGTGCCCGGTTGATGGCAATAGGCTCGCCCCCTATTTAATGGAATTTGAAAATATAACTGGCGAAATGTGGATGTACTACTAGGTAGACCTCTGCCTAACCCTTCGGGGATTACAGCAGTGGCGTGCCTTACCGTGGGGCATGGGCAGCAAGCTCAAGTCATGGCGCGCCTGTGCTACAGGACTGTCGCTCCCAGAGCTGTTGATTCCGTACAAGTTCACGAACACCATCTTCACCATCTGCTGGAACAGTGTGTTGAATTGGACCCTGCAATGGAAATGATGATATGAGTCTTCTGGTGTAAAAAGACCCTTAACGAAGCCGAAAGGCACTTGTTCTCCCTAAAACCTGAACCTTCTAGTTACGGAGATATTGGGGGTTAAAGTTCCAACTTTTTCACAAGTGATTTTTTTTAAAGCATCTTTTTAATGTCAGATTTTTACTTTAAACACCTCCACGATCCCCGTATTATTCAATCCATCCACCAGCACAATGTTTTGAGTACGTTACATTGAGTCCTTCCGTAAAAAGTGATTTTTCACCTCAAAAAAAGTCGTTTCCCAGCAATAATTTTTGCGTAGAGTTACTTAGTTTGATGTACATAATGCTTGGTTGACGACTTCGTGAAGAGTCGGTTTACACCCTGTATATGCGCGCCTAGGCAGTAAAACCGACTCGTATGCCGTGACGAAGATAGCATGACGAACATATATCATGGCGTCATGCCTCCTCTATGCCACGTAAAATCAACGCCAGTGTAGCCCTTTTTTTTTTTTTAAATTGGCTATTCAGTGTAAGGCAGTGTTTTGAACAAAATATGTTTCGCGATCGTTACAAGCATGTATTTACAAAATTATAATCATTACAACTATCAATACAACCCTCTAAGTTCATTGAGTCCCACTGAATGACTTTTTCATGAAAAGGCATTCTCCTTAAGAGATCAGCTTCAAAAATTGCCCCTGTCAACGCCCATAAGGGGCGTTACCCCGCTCTTTATCTATCTCATTTCAATATCTACACCATTTGAACAGAGGATCCAGGGAGGATGAGGGCCATTGGAAACGACCGGGACATGTGGTGATTCTTACATAATTCGACTTTACAGAAACCAGCTTTAAAAACCGCCTTTATCAGCGTCTATACTTCATTCTTTTAAATGTCTACACCTTTTAGTCGGAAGGAGGCGAGGGGTCTTCTAAACCCTTACGCGAAAAGCGAGGAGTGTAGGATTCTTACCTGAGCAAACTCATCCTGAATTCTCATAAGACACCAGCTTCAAGACGCCTCGAGGGGTCGTTTCTTCCAAAAGCAAAGATTGATTTTCCACCATCCTGGATCCTTAAGACCCCAGCTTCAAAAACCGTCCGTGACGCTATAAGGCGACATACTTGGGGAGACGGTTAACTTACCACTTTTGAATCTGCTGTGACGTGCAGGCGTTGACAGTGTTATCAGCGTCGGCATCCAGGGTGGCCGAGAGAGCTTCGCCGAGCGCCTGCACGTGCGACGCGCGCCCGCCGAACCCTTTGTTGATCCACGTCCCCGGGCGCGCGGACGTTGACGCTTTTAGCAGCTTTACGTACGTTGAGGCTATGCTTTCACAGTACTGTGGAGAACAGTGGAAGAAAGGTATGGTCATATTTAATGGTACGATAGAGACCATCAAACTGAAACTTTTTCATAGGGACCAGAATAGTAATCGTAAAAAAATTATCAGCGGCTCCAAACTAGGCTCGAGTAGGTATTGAAGTTTTGTATGTCATCATCGGTCGGCTGGGGTCGGCTTCCAGTCCAACCGGATGCAGCTGAATACACTGGTATTCAGCTGCATCTGCATTTACATGGAGCGACTGCCTATCTGCCCTCCACAACCCAGTTAGTACTAGGTAATACGATACCCTTTGGTGAGACTGGTTGTCAGACTTTCGGGCCACTGACTACCCGTAACGACTGTCAACGATCTACAAATGAAACGGCTTAACGTGCTTTTTGAGGCACGCGAGAAATTCGGTATATAATGATGGTCACCCATCCACAGACCGACCTCGGCAAGCGCGGCTTAACCTGAAGACATTGGATCTCATAATCCATCGTTCGTATTTCCGAAGATAGACGATGATTCCCGATGCACATCGTGTTTAAAGTCATGTCATAGTACAGTAATCTTAGCGTACCTCTCTCAACAGCTGGTAGGGCACCTCCGAAGAATCATAGGCCATGCCAAGACTGCTGTATACCATCTTTATCCGTTCATCTGCCGTGCCTGCAAGAGAAGAGAGCGTCACATTTAATATGTGTCTTGTGACTACCTTACCCGCATTTGAAGTAATAATATTAAAATAAGAAACTCATTCCCAAAGCAAACTATTGTATTCAGTTTCAATAAAAAAAACGGTATACGATAGCTTTTTAGGGTTCCATAGTCTAACGAAGAATCCTGGGTATAGGGTAATAGGGTATAGTCAGTAATAGGGTAGTGTCAATCTAGCAGTAAATTAAGTATCCCGTCGTGTAAGCGATTTAGTTTGTTGTTGCAGAACTAGGTCAGTAGGAATTTCACATTAAGCATGGCACTAAGTCCGCCTCTGTACTTTTTGCTTGAAGTAACATATAATAAAATTTAAGTGTCTGTTTGTAATATCAAAATAACAGCTTAAATGCTTATGAAAATATATACGGAACTTAAAACAAAAACACATTATTTTCAGTTTATGTCTGTCTGTTTGTTCCGGTTAATCTTCGAAACAGCTGGGCCGATTTTGACGGGACTTTTACTAACAGATAGCTGTTATTATAAGGTCTAACATAGGCTACTTTTATTTTAGAAAAATAATTAGGGTACCGTGCGAAATAATTAAAACCCTTGAAATTGGTAACAAAATTCGATTCAAAAAGGGAAGTAGGGAATATTTTTTTATAATAATTTCAAGCGAACGAAGGTAATAAATAAATATTTCACATTGTGAATTCATACACGGCGTAAGAGACATAGTCGAAAACAATCTGTTGTTTCATAAAAAATACCTTCACATAATCAAAGCAGTATTTTGATTTTACCGGCGAAAATTTTCAGCCATGGTCTAGAGAATCATAAAAGGTGTAAGCGGACCCTTCTCGAAGCCGTCAACCACGCATTATGTACATAAAACTAAATAACTCTACGCAAAAATGATTGCTGGGTAACAACTTTTTTTTTCGGTGTAAAAAATCACAATTTATGGTAGGACTCAATGTAACGCACTCAAAACATTGTGCTGGATGCATTGAATCGTACAGGGGTCATGGAGGAATTTAAAGTAAAGTAAATAACATTAAAAACTTGTTTATTTCGTTCTGCCACCGACTACGCGGAAGAACGCGAAGTTCTGGCCTAACAAAATATAAAATTTGTCGAGCCAGCGACACGAAGAAGAAAATGCAAAGGTAGGCCAGCTAATTGCTATAACTCACTGTAGAATACAATAGAATAATGTACCATTAAGAAATAGTCCATAAACTGCTGCAAGATGTAAAGGCAAATACTAATTGAACTTAATGTGTGGGTATTAAAGTTGTTTCTCCAAAATAATGTATACAGAAAAAAACAATTGCATAAAAGAGATTTCTTAAACTAAGGAGACTCACCTCTTACATTATAAACGTACAACTCTGCGAATTTATTGAAGTCGCACGAAGCCGCCTTGGTCGGCCCGAAGCCGAACAGGTAATTAGTCAGGTACTGAGCTAACCGGGGGTCTATTCGAGGACCCCATAAGCCCTGGAAATTTACACAAAAAAAAATAAAAAAAGTGCTTAAAAAAAGTTTTCGGTAGGGTCCTACTGCGCTGTAAGTTTCCGAACGCAATAGTACAGTCAGTGATAGAAAAAATCTCAAATAAAAAAAGAAATACCTAAAAAATCTCAACCATTTATGCAAAGGTAATTGCTATCACTCACTTTACTATAGATATGCTATCAGAAGTATCACATAATTTGATCCCATGTGTCAGTCACGTCCAGATAACTGATATAATTGCCAAGTTGATTAAGGAGCGGACAAACAAAACAGACCGGACTGGCTGCGGAAACTGGTTTTGGACAGATAAATCGGGAAACGAAGTTCGAAACACGTCAATCGTTGCGTGTGCATCTGGATTGAGGGCCCATTTTTTAAATCCTTGAGAAACGAAATAAGACTTATAGGGGAATTAGTAAAAACTTAAAGCAAAGGGCCATGAATTTCTGAAACGTGAATTAAAACTGTTATGGTCAAATAACTTAGGCCCTCAATTCAGACGCGTGCGTAAAGTGGCATAGTCTAAATCTCAAAAAGTACCATCTCTGAGTTAATCATTTTTATTTAAGAATTTAGTTAAGATTTTCTTAAACTTTTTAAGTAATTCCCAAATGTATCGAATATGACATTACAAATTTATGGCGGTATATCTAGGGCCCTCAATTCATTAATGTCTGGACTGAGGAAACTGCAAAACATGAATTTATCTGAAGAAATACATAAATACGACTTTAACATATTTTAGTTAGAAACCTCTGTGAATTAGTTAAAAAGAAATAATGACACAAAAGTTAATTGTTAAAAAGTAAATTAAAGTCTAATTTTACTAAAACGTCTCAACTGAGGGCCCAATATTTTCGGCTTTATTGACTAGGCTCGACCTCACAGATTAACGCAAATTAGAATAAGTTTTTTTTACTATTTTTTAACTAAAATGTAACATATAGTCCGTTCCTCTAAATGCCATACTTTACGAGAAAATTAGTTTTAAATTTTTTATAGAGGAAAATTTTGTAGGGTGGTTATGATTTTGTTACTTTTTTGGACTGATCAGTATAACTAACAAAATTATGGAACAGTGGTTATAGACAACAAAATGGTTCCTTGTCCGTGCTTACATAGTTTTGGGGCTGACTGTCCTGTCTAAGGCTACGAACACCATGGCAGGTGGCTTGCTTAGCGCCTAGAGCCTAGCGCGTATCGAAGTGAAATGAACGTTGAAGAATTTTCATACGCTGCGTGCTACTTAGAAACACCCTAGATGCGGCCGGTTGTGAAGATTCCAGAAAGTTCGTTTCTCTTCCCTACTCGCAAGGCGACTCGCTAGGCTCTTGTAGGCAGTGCATTCGTAAGTCCGATATCAACAGTCCAGTCCGGAGCTTCGTCCATTTGGTTTGATCACATCTTTACACTTGCACCGAGACGCCAAACGACAGCCAGTTGGCTCATGCAAGTAGATAACGATTTTATTCGCGATGTCCAAAGCTATGTTATTGACGGCACGATTGCTGCAGTGGCTGAGCGATTGGCTGCTGCGCTTCATGTAGCTGGTTCGATACCCACACGGAACAAATATTTGTGCCGCCTACACCTACAGGTAGTTGTTCCGGGTCTGACTGTTTGTGTATGTGAGTGTAAATGTTTGTAAACGCACCCACGATACAGGAGCAAATCCTAGTGTGGAGCAACGTTTAAAAACAAATACAATTTGAATAAAAACATCCAGACACTAGAGGACAAATATTAGCAATGCAGATAGTCCTAGAGGAGCTTAGAGGACAATTTATTTTTTATATCAATGCAAATATTTGACGTCGCGACAACCGTATCAACCTTCACCATAAACGTCCCGTGAGGTGAGAAAACACTGCCAACTCTTAAATTAAATCAAATTTGTATACGTCAAGGTGTTACATATTTTATTTAAATGTACATATCTTTGTATATATATTATTTATTTATTTATTAAAACTTTATGCACGAGTAAAAACTGGGTATACAGGGTGTAAACGGACCCTTCACATCAGTGGCGTGCAGTGGTCCTCCTCGGAGGGTAGGCTAGTAACGTGTTTGTGTTTTATAAGCCAAAACATAATAAAACTTGTATTATTTCAAAATTTAAAGCGATGACCCTATGTTTTTTTGAACCTAAATTATAGCCTTACTCAGTAGGCATCAAATAACATCATAATAGTGACCACTCTTCACACAAAATTTGAACTAAAGATATTAATAACATCGCGTTGACTAAATTTCTAGTCAAAACAAATACCTACACTACGTAAGCAAATCATTACACACCTTCGAACTTTTAACTAAATGGTATGGAATGAATTGGTACTAAATCGTTTGTTATTAATCACGCTTTTTTTTTTTAATTCACAATTTCTAAGTACAAACTAGCAATTTACCTAAAATAGTTATATCACGTTTTTATTAATTTAAAGATTTTTCTGACAAAATTATAAACTAACTATTGATTTAATCATTCAATTTACAAATCGATTCGAAATTCACATGTATCATTCGAAAGGCCGTAAAAACAGGAACAAAAAGGTATATAATATTATTTAATATATATAACTATTACTTCAAAACACAACCACAGAAAAAATAAACAGCTATTAATTCACTCAAAATTCAACTTTTTCCACAGCGTATAAAATTTTAATTAAACTAATTGGAAACAACGCCATCTGCCTAAAATATGAGGTACTTCAATGGCTTTCTATCAGTACAAGAACGAAGGACGTCGCTTCTTAGAAAAATTCTAAAAAATAACACAGAGTGCGCTGTCAACAAAAAAAATAAGTGATAATAAAATTGGGCGTTGAGCAGTTAAGCTTTTTCGTTCCGGTCCCAATTTTGGCACTTGGGCGTGTGGGCAGGTATTAAACAAAATGCACGGAAAACAATATAATTTATTTGTGTGTAAAATAGAAGCGCTTACCCACACAGCCAGCTTAAATGTTGCATAATATTTTGAAGATTGAAATGACGAATACGAGGTGAATTATCATATTTTTGGATTAACTCTCGTAATTCGGGTATACATCTATCTTCAGACACCACATGAATCTTATCATTAAACGATAATTGCGAAAACTTATTGCTTTTAACTTCTAACACACGTAATCACCACACACTTCACAACAGAATACCATCTTTAAGTGTAAATGTACTTAACAAATAATATTTACATGAATGTACGTTTCAAAACGAATGACTTATAAGTTATAAATATAGATATAAAAACATTCATGATTGATTATAATTTGCTTGTCACATGAAACAATATGGCTACTAAAAATTTTTCTGACATAAGTGACAGACGATAGTAACGGTGGTGTTGTCATATTTTTTTTCCAAACTTCCCAAAAATCAAAGCGAAAAATAAAATTAATGTAGTTTTTAATTATTTTTATAGGGCTTTTGCAATTCTTATAAATACAATTTATCATTTTTGTGGAAAGTATAAATTCGACAATAGCTTCATGTTCTTTTGTTTTGAAATGAATTGTATCTAGTAGTCATTAAGGAAACTATCGTGTCTGTCTCTTTTGCTCAAATTCCCCACAAAACGGGGAAATGTCCACAAATTGGGAACACTGCTCTAATATTTTTTCATTCAATAATCTAGCTAGCCAATCATAACTCGTGGTGCTCGTCTACAGTGAACGGAGTTACGCCCATAATCTACACATGTGTGCCGTTCCTACACACGGTAATATGTAATAGTGTGCGTAAAATTATGAATGAAATATATTGTTTTATAGGCTTTCTGACGTCTAGCCTCAGAATTGACAATTTGTAGCTACGAACTTACCTTACAGTATAGTGTGAGTTTGAGTTACGTCACACGTGCGCGACAAGTTGCTATAAGTGTTCTAACAGGAATTTTAAGGTTTTTTTTTAATATTTTGTATTATTTTATTACAAACTTATAATAAATGCATTTGGCGTTGTTGGTAGGGTAGGCTAGGCCTAATAGCCTGTAAGGTATGCACGCCCCTGCTTCACATAGCGTATATCAAACTAAGTAACTTTACGCAAAAATGATTGCTGTGAAACGACTTTTTTTTTGGGGTGAAAAATCACGTTTTATGGTAGGACTCGATGGAAAGCACTCAAATCATTGTGCTGGTGGATGGATTGAATAGTACGGGGGTCGTGGAGGTGTGTAAAGTAAAAATCTTACATTAAAAACCTGTATTTAAAAAAAAAAAAAACTTATGAAAAAGTTGGAACTTTGACCCCCAATATCTCCGTAACTAGAAGGTTCCCAGGTATGGTCTAGAACAAAAAAATGATCGCAAAGACGGGGAAAACAAATGCCTTTCAGTTATGTTAAGGGTCTATTTACACCCTTTATGTGGGTGTACTATTAGGTACACCTCTGCCTAACCTTCGATCTTCTGTTCATCATGTGGTTAGTGCGTAACCTGGTGTCAAGAGTTTTATTGCCGCCCAGCAAGTACACGCCTAAAAGATACTACTGTGCCTAAATGTACACTTTTTGTAATACGTTTTAAATAAATTATTCTTCTTCTTATTCTTATGGGCCTCTGCCTTGGCTTTACATGTCGTCGAGAAATATCTCTCAGGCATGCTGGTTTCCTCACGATATTTTCCTTCACCGAAGCAAGTGATAGTTATACAGTATAAAGACGAATCCGAAAAATCAGAGGTGTGTCTTGGGTTCGAACTTGAGACCTATGACATGGCAGTCCGTCAGTCACACCATTGCTTAACCTCGATGATTACAAGCGTGATGTTATGTGCCATCTAAATATCCCTTTATTTTAACAAATAGCTGTGTAATGATGTATACGCCACGCTCCACAACTAAAACCATTCACTGCGCTTCGCAGTCCACTTCGCATTCTATGCACTATTTATTATTCTATTAATGAAGCCATCGATACGATCGTAAATGTTTACAAACAGGGCCATGAAACGTTTAGACTGTACCTACTCACAGTAATGTACGGGCCCACAATAATAGACGTTGATGTAACAGTCAATAAAATCAAAGATAAATGCTATAGTCAAGGATAAATCCTTGATTAGCTGTTGCCCACGACCTTCATCCGCGTGAAATTATCATAATAATATCACTTCCCTGTAGCAATCGGATTTTTTTTTACAATTTCTAGGCTTTAATTTTTTTGCACGGAACCCGGATTCTTTTTCTAAAATAAAAGTAGTCTTAGTCGTAGTAACTCCTTATAAAATTAGCTATCGGCCAGTAAAAGTCCCGTCAAAATCGGTCCAGCCGTTTCGGAGACTAGCCGGAACGAACAGACAAGACAGACAGACGAAACTTTAAAAACTTTTTTTTAATGAAATTACAAACAGACACCTCAATTGTATACAATATTTGTTTAGATAAATCGATATGGGTTGAACCGTAGTAGCCCTAGACAGAGTGAAGTGGAAAGGAAGTAGGGAGGTCTATGCTCTGCCGTGAAACTGTATAGTACCTGAAACGAGAGAGCAACGAGAGAGAGAGAGAGTGGCGAGAGAGAGTGACGAGAGAGAGAGAGAGTGGCGAGAGAGCAACGAGAGAGAGAGAGAGTGGCGAGAGAGTGACGAGAGAGAGAGAGCGAGAATGGCGAGAGAGAGAGAGAGTGGCGAGAGAGAGAGAGTGACGAGAGAGAGAGAGATAGTGGCGAGAGAGAGAGAGTGGCGAGAGAGAGAGAGAGAGTGACGAGAGAGAGAGAGAGAGAGAGAGTGGTGACAGAGAGAGAGAGAGAGAGAGACGAGAGAGAGAGAGAGTGGCGAGAGAGAGAGAGAGAGGCGAGAGAGCAACGAGAGAGAGAGAGAGAGTGACGAGAGAGAGAGAGAGAGAGTGACGAGAGAGAGAGAGAGAGAGAGTGACGAGAGAGAGAGAGAGAGTGACGAGAGAGAGAGAGAGAGAGAGAGAGAGAGATTGACGAGAGAGAGAGTGACGTGAAAGAGAGAGTGACGAAGGAGAGAGGGTTCATGTACTTGGCTTTGGCGCTGAGGAGCGGGGAGCGCTATAGATGTGCGAGTATGTTGCGCATAGGCATAAATAAGGGCTATTTACTAGTCATTCATTTTTCATGCCGTGAAACTACTATACTGAAACGATCTACTATTATGAAACGATCTTAATGAGTTAAAGGAGACATAAAAAGTTGTTCAAGCTTTTGTCCTGAAGCGGGACAAAACTGGCTTATAAAAACAGAGATTCCTTAGACATCCTCGCTTAGATGTGTAAACTACTGCTTAGACAAATTACGCCAGTCTCCTTCACATTTTTTGGTATGTTTTGTGTTTTATTATGTCTGCATCGATCGGGATGATTATGTAAAAGTAGACTGATGGTTTTCGATTAGATAACAAGCATAACGTTATCACAGCTGGGAGGGCTGGGACGCAGTCCTCCTCTATGACAGAGGGAGAGAGAGAGAGAGCGGGTCGTTTAAATTAGCTTTAGAAGATTATTGGTAATCATGTCACTAAAATACGCGTTATTTATTATTAATGTAAAATTTTATTTGCATGCAAGGTAAAACATGGTTTGTGCCTAAACCGCCATTTGTACACCTGTTAACATTTATATTTTAAGCAAATAAATGATTCTTAATTCTACATAAAATGCTAGACCAATCATCTATGCTCAAATTGTTTTATTTCATCTTTTACATCAGTCGTGATATTTTAAAACGAAACTGACCAAGAAATGCGTGTGGGACTGACTTTATAACGTTCCGCCTGAAACTAGCTTTTATTCAAAATAAACAAACGCTTCAAATAGTCCATTGATGCGGTCAATGTTTGAAAAGTTTATCTTCATTTTACATACCCAGTTGTTGTCTATTTCAAAGTCGACAACGAATCATACCTTAAAAGTTTAAAGGTGTCTGGCGGTGGGTTACACCAAATATGTAGTGGAGGATGTGAATCGCCATACTATCTCCACTGACCACTATTTTGTGCGGACAACTAGGTAACAGAACAATCTTATAACTTTGTGATTTTTCATGATACAGTTTTGAAATTTTGTACATGGATACTTTACATAAAAATACTAGACACGTGTATCAGGTTTCGCATATACTAAAACTAATGTTGTATAAGGTCCCATTAAAATAGATGGACAAATTTTAACACAGCGTTCAGTACGTCTAACCAAAAAAATCCAAGCAAAAAAACACTGATTAAAGTGATTTTATTTTGACCTAAAATCATTAGGTAATCAACATTTTTAGTGTATTTCCGTTAGCTGATTTTTTTTCTTTGTAAGTATCTAATGCGTTTTTCTATTTTTTTGCCATTGTCCTTATTTTGGTAATCTGAATGATTACTAAAAGTTTGTCCATCTATTTTAAGAGGACCTTATATTGGGGTCGGCTTCCAGTGTAACCCGATTTTATGTGCGTTTAAATAAATAATTGCACTTCAATTAAGCCCTAACTTCAATCATACTAAAGTGTCAATTTTGTGGGAAATATTGGGAACAGTAGTAATTAGGACGACTAGGTATACCAATATCTTTCGGTTCAAAGAAACCGATTCACCTTGATGAAAAAAAAAAACGCAAAAATGGATGACATTGAAAGACTATTGACTCCTCTGTTTAGTTAGACGATTCAATTTTGGCTACTTAATTCAATTTGATAAGCAAAAAATTAACCAGATTTTTCCATCGACGATATTTTCAACAAAACCCAGTGTGAATCGATCAAGCTGTGTAGCAGACTTGTTAACAAACATAAACATGCAAAATTCCTCAATCCTCAGCATGTGTGTGAAGGTACATTTTCCTCGTAATCTCGCATACCGAAACATCTAATTACCGAAAGCTATTTCAGTGGAGAAACAAAATAATGTTTTACTGCGGGAGCTGGATTGAAACATACTCGAGCATTCACCTACGTAGCATAAATAATGAATCTTTTGTGAAACGAAAGTCAACAATTTTCGTTTTTTTTCTTCGTATCGCTGGCACAACAATTTTTGGAAGGGACACCAATTTTTAATCGGTTATAAAAAAAAACAGCTTTTCCATACATTATGACCATCCCCCGTAGCATGACCACCGTAGACACGGATTTCTGTGCCGGAAGAATCGACAAAATGACAGATAGTGCAAAGAAATCTGTCATTGTGTCGACACAATCTGTCATTTTGTCGATTCTTCCGTCAAAGAAATCCTTGTCTACGGTGGTCATGCTACGGGGGCATATAGGTATTGCAATTTTGTAGGAAACAGCAGATTTTTTTTTAATAACCGATGAAAAATTTCTATGCAGAGGGGCAGATTGATGTACTGAATACGTGGTAACCGTTTTCGCATCGGTGTCCCTTCCACCATGTATTTTGTTAGCCCAAAACTTCGCTACTTCCACCGCGTCGTCGGTGGCAGCGCAAAGGTCAGTTTTGCTGCATTTTTTTTGGGCTAAGAGAGCAGGATAAGAGATGGAGCATAGTTTGTGACACAGCTCCACCACACCCCGCTGCTGTTTCATTGAGGTAACCCTACTTGATGAGTACCTGGAAGGATATGGGGGAGGCCTTTGCCCAGCAGTGGGACATATAAGGCTATTAAAAAAAAACCCCAGTTAACGACGTTGGAGTTACACCTTCCCACTTCCAAATTTCATTGGGAAAAGGAATACCTTTCACTTTTTGATTCAGTGCGATAGGGGACCATAAAGGCTAGCGCAAACCGTTCACGGCACGGCAGGACATTTTATTTTTACCCAACATAAATTCTTATGTAGCTATTGATAACAAGACACACATTCCAATGTTTAGAGATCGACCCCATCAAATCAAGAGGAAGATTTCCCTTTTCACACGAAAAGTACCGCCATTCAGCTTCATCCGGTTAGACTGGAAGCTTACCCCACCAGTTGGGATAAGGCTAGGTGATTATTATACGGTTTATGGGATTATTGTACGGATTATTAAACGGTTACCATATATTCATTACATCATTCTGAGCCCTATAGAAATTTTTCATCGGGTATTAAAAAAAAAACAGCTGTTCCATCATTTTGACCGTGTAAGCATTGCACTTTTGGAGCATACCACTGATTTTTTTTAATAACCTATGAAAAATTTCTACATTGGCTCAGAATGATGTACTGAATACGTGATAACCGTCTTCGCGTCGGTATCCCTTCCACCCTGTATACTGTGATCAACACCTTACACGATTACAGCCACCATTTCAAGACTAATGTCAAACAATGACCCGTATAAATTATAATGTGTTGCTCCAGTAGCTCGTATCGAAAACTATGATAAATAAGACGCATATATTTTTAACGCAATCATAAAAGAATATCGGCAGTTCAAGCTTGCTTTCATGTAATATTTGATGTGCGTTTTATGAAGACTAGCAAGACAAATATAATTTAATAGTTTTACTACAAATTCATGGATGATATTTTAACTATGTAGTGGCCTCGTGATACATCGACTCTGAATGCTTACGTGATACATATATGTCATAAAAGAACGATGTGATAAATGTACTAGCCCAAAATCACACCAGCCCCCGTAGCATGACCACAGTAGACAAGGATTTCTTTGACGGAAGAATCGACAGACAGTGCAAAGAACTCTGTCATTGTGTCGACACAATCTGTCATTTTGTCGATTCTTCCGTCAAAGAAATCCTTGTCTACGGTGGGCATGCTACGGGGGCTGGTTAAAAACTTCCGCAGTTCAGCTCTGTTAGGTGTAGAGAAAATCTGGCTGAATTGAAGGATCTGGCTTGCAATTGCAGTAAGCGCTCGAAAATCTGAGCGGAAGGCATATTATGATCAGTAGTGAATGGAAAAAGGCTGCCCTCGTGATAATTTTGGCAGTAATCCGTTGTATATGGTTTTGCTACTAAGCTAACGTATGGTACATTACATTAATATTAATAGATGGGCTCTACATCTCCCCTTTCTGCACCATAAATAGAAGCCAGTACATTATGTCCAAAAATTCCAAATCTGTTGGCGAAAATAAACCGATCAATCAACGCGTCCATAGATTCTCATTATATTTTTTCTCACAATATTTAAGGTCGGCATCCGATATTTATGGTCTGTGCATGGTTTTCTTCAAGCACAGTCTATGGTTATACTGACCATTGTTTAGATTTGGGGCCACGAAACGAGCGGCTTGTAGCGTGACAGCGGTAGGTGGTATCTCAATTGTGTTTGGCTAATTTAATTGATGGGTACAACAGAGTATTATGGGATTCCAATTTAGATATATGACTCTGGAAATGGGTCAGTACGGTGCGAAAAGTATTTGATACAGTCTGAACCAAATCTTCGGTTGCGTATAATTCGCTATTTAGACACTACATCCACGGAATCCATTTGACTCTTCTATTCCGCGCTACAACTTAAAGGGTTACTATAATATGTAACTCTTATGAAACGGTAACAAGCGGCAATATCTCCATATACAAAAGTGCTAAAAAAAAACCCAACCCGCCAACTTCACAGCCCCACAAACATCTACCAGATTCCTCCATATTGTCGGACATATAAACATGGATGACGTTCATCGGTGGCAGGCATTCGATCAGTGTCTGCCCATCCGGATTTATCGCAACATCTTGATACGGGTACACCAATCACGTGGTGTTTAGGCGATTAGTGAGGTTCGCTACACTGAGCGAATAATTTGGCAAGACATCATTATGGAGTGAGCGAAGGGGCTCGTGGCTAGATAATAACAGCCACACGGCTCGATGTTCAAGGTTAAGCATCGCTTGCCGAGGTCGGTGTGGATGGGTGACCAGCCCTAACGTACTGAGATCTTTCGGTACTTTGGTAAACATGACAAGTGGGGTATCCGATTTTAAACTATCATGGTCACTAACATTACTATTCAGACTAGAAACGGGATATTTACCATGTTTACTGTTTATGTGGAGTTCCTGTTGCAAGCACCATGATCACGGATAAACTGAAGTTATTGCGGGTGGGTGTTTATGAGCAGACAAATCGATCTACCCTCTTTCTTGTTCGATCGTTTGTTCTCCACACGAAACTCACTGTGTCCGCTCGCGAACTTTTTTCCGCACTTTTCCGCTCTTTACACAGCTGGACCACTGGATTCCAAGCTCTCGACAGTTGAAACCCATCCTCCCGGTTGAAGTTCCTATATTTGGTAATCTCAATGGCTTCTCTAACCAGTCTAGGAATATAGTGGCGTTCTGTCGAGATGACCTGAGGGTTATGTAACTCAATCCAGTGGTTCGATCCTGATTCCAGGAGATGTTGAGCTATGGCCGATTTTTGGGTGTCGTTGTTCTTCACCGCCCTGATATGTTCCGATATTCGACAAGCTACCGTCCGTTTCGTCTGACCGATAAAAAAAGAAAAAAAGAGAAAGTGCGGAAAAACGTTCGCGAGCGGACACAGTGAGTTTCGTGTGTCGGGAACAGAATCGAGTTGCGAGTGACAGTGGTAGCGGTACTGAGTGTAAAAAACGAACAAGAAAGAGGGTAGACCGATTTGTCTGCTCATAAACACCCACCCGCAATAACTTCAGTTTATCCGTGATCATGGTGCTTGCAACAGCGCCGAAATATCGGGAACTCCACAAAAACAGCAAACATGGTAAATATCCCGTTTCTAGTCTGAATAGTAAGTGGGGTATCGTGCTACCCAGCAACCGGGTTGTGGTAGTCGGCAGTAGCTGGTTAGACTGGAAGCCGACAACAATTCTCAAAGGTTACGTGGTACTACGAACTTTAGAAATAGACTGTTATACAGTTCTTCTTAGCGTATCGATGGCAAAAAGTTCAAATGTGCTTGGTAATTCAGCTACGCGAATTCGCATTGATGCAGTCAATAGATCATTAAGTGCGCAGGTGACATGGTATGCGGTGGAAGGTGGGCCATATTGTCTGTGGGAAGCCGCCGCATACGCACTTGACATCTGAGCCCATACAGTTATGAACCAACAATTAGCAGAGAAGTCGGTCTACAAAGCCGGACTGGTTTTTTGCAAAACTGATCAAGTTTTGCAAGCCATATTTACGGCCGGATCTACACTAATATTATAAAAGAATTTGGATCTAGGGTCTTCAGAACTGATCTGATTCCAAAAGTTTTTTCACTAATGGGAAGCTAAGTGTATATTATACAGATTTTGTTAGGCTAGAACTTCAAAACATCCACCGCGTCGTCGGCGATAGAGTAAAGGTCACTACGTCTGCATGTTTTTGGGCTAAGAGGGCAGGATACGAGGTGGAGCATAGTTTGCGACACAGCTCCACAACCACACCCCGCTGTTGTTTCATCGAGGTAGCCCCACTTAACGAGGTTGGAGTTACATCTTCCCAATTGAGTCCGGAGACGGTTCAAGGACTTTCAGGTGGAACACAGAAGGTTAGACCGACCGTAACGCGAGCGAAGCCGCGGGCAAAAACCTGACAATCATCTAGAGCAGCCATACCCAACCTTTTTCTTATAGGGGCCACAAACACGTTTCAGTCATGGTCTTGCGCAAACAATAACTTTAAGTTTTAACAAAGATCTTTATAATAAATTATGTTTTAATGAGATTTTTGATATTGAGAACACTTTTAAAAAAAAAAGTTGTTTTCTGTACAATATCTGTAACTGCATTGTTTTTGTTAGGAAATAATTTAAAATGGTTTACAATAAATTTAACTACAGGTGGGCCAATCACAAAGGCCCAGCGGGCCGCAGATTGAGTATAGCTGGTCTAGAGCTACTTTAACAACACAAATAAGGTTTTATTGGTCTCCTACTGTGTCTATTTAGTAATTACATTAACAGAGAAAGGTTGGTCGTAAATTAAAGGCGGCGTTCGATCTCTATCTGTTAGCAATCAGTTAATGTGGTCTAGGTTTTATAAGGTCTGTACTTGATTTGTTACTGAGCTCTGTATAAGCCGATTCTTCATCAGTGTCTTGAGAAATGAAATTATGTCTTATGGAGTTAGAAATAGCATCTACTTTGGCTTTACTTAAGTATGTAGCTAAGTATGTAACTGCCCATTTGCTCAGCATGAGAAGAAGCCTTTGTCTTGCCCCACGAGACAAAGGCTTCTTCTCATGCTGAGCACAAACGAGAATTGATCACATTTACACAAAACAACTCGTCTGTAATAACCAAATGGCTAGCAGAGATTTTGTTATGTGCGCCCACATTTCGGCACTTATGATGTCCGGACAGTACTCAAATCCAGACTTCTGGTTCTAGTTGAGTCAGCACAAAATTTGGCGACGAGTTTGGCACTTTCAGTTGCGTCCATCAGCTCCTGTGATTTGCAAACAACAGTACAGGCAGGACAGGATATCAAGTGTCCCATCGTTTGTGGGGCAACTCCATATTTACACTCTAGGACAGAGCCATCTATGAATCTTCACACTTCAAACAACCTGTGTCCGAAGTCTATTTAAAGACTTACCACTTAGACAAGGTAAGACATGGCAAATCATGTCCAGGTGGGAGGTTTTCAGCAACTGGCACAAATCGGTTGGATAGGGAAACACTTCCTCGCCACAGTTTCAGTCTTTCCGTAGAGCGTTCGCCAGTGAAAGGGGGCACGCACTTTAAAAAACTGTTGCGGCTTTTCAGCTTTTGCGGCACGAAGATTTTATTATGTAAAGGATGTCTTGCATCAAACCATTTTGGCGCTTTCACTAGAGTTTACCACGGCTCTACGAACTTCTGGTGGCGCTATGCCTACCAGTGGATACTGCATCTGTACCGTGGTCAGCAAATCCAAACCCTTGGCTGTATTTGATAAGTTCCTAATGAACTCCACTTAGGTCGCTTTGACCTGGGGATATAAGATCAAAACCAAGACCCTATAACATCACATGTTAAGGTAGCGTTTCTACCAGAAATATGCGAGGAATGTACGTAAAACTGACATATCTCGGTCTTTGTATATTAGGGATTGGGGGAAGACACCCACGGGCCGACTTCGGCAAGTTGCCCTAAAGACCTTAACCCTAAAGATCGGTCCAGTGTGGATGTTATTATCTATCAACCCCTGTCATCATTCTCTTGCCCTTCTCCCAATTCATTAGGGGTCGGCGCAGCACGTCTTCTTCTTCCATACTTCTATATTATTCGTCATCTTATCAGACACTTCCTTTCTTGCCATATCATCCTTTACACAGTCCATCCATTGCTTCTCTAATCTTCCTCTACTCTCTTATATCCATTCACATTCATAGTCAAAACTTTCCTCACGACATTTTCCTCAACATACATATATCTTTCAACCCGTGTGTTCTTTAAAATCTACTTACTGAATAAACGATTGAAAATTTCATCAAGATACTGGAAAAACACTTTTTTTGTTGTTGTTAAAAGCTGTGTTATGATTACGTATTACGTCGATTGATGCCAGAAAAATAGTGCTATTAATAATAATGACTTTCTTGTTTTCCAGATAATTGCATCAGTCCGCTTTGTTAATAGATTCCAGTCATCCAAATTAAAAATCGAAATTCGTATCGACGAATAAAAATGGCATTTTCAATAAGAAATTTCTCTGTAGCAGCATGGAGTACATACCCTGTCCCCCTTTAAATGGGAGATAAGTGGCAAATTAGTGGCAAATTATGGCAAATTATATACCACATTGGGGATTGGGGTACCCACTATAAGACAGCCTAATACTTCGGGAAAAACAGGCATGACATTATATTATGTATGATTGATCAGTTAGTTATCAGTGACATGAATATTGAATTTTCCGAACACAGAAAACATAGAAAACCATTTAACATCAGTTAAAAAAAGTACCCTACTTTTTTTTTCGATCAAATAGGCTTGCGTTTGACCGCACACGCCTGATGTGAAGCGATGATGCGGCCTACGGACGCTTGCATAGAAGAAACAGATTCACTTGAGCTTTGACTAGTTCCAGATTATAATGATCAGGGAACAGAGAAGCCGGCAGAGAAGGAAGCTAGCGCTTTGTTCGGGTCCGTGAAACTTCAACCATGTAACGGTGACGCTTCGCCATATCTCTGCTCGTCTGATGATACAACTAGATTGTATAATTCCTAAGCACACTCCCCGAAATGTAACCGATAAAAATCGTTAGGAGAGCAACTTTGCGGCGATGTTCTACCCTAAACCAATCTTCACAGAATAAAATACGAGCACAATCCATAACTATACCAAACAAGAAAGAAAACTTACAAAGTAATACTCCGTACCCTAGGAATCAATATCACAAATTGAAATGAACACGTGCCGCGCCCCCAGACGGTCGCCGATAAATTACACGGGACAGACAAACAGACTGGTGACGTCAAACAACTCACCCTACAAACAATGAGGAGTTAAAGTCAACATTTAGTATTAAAGTACGTTCAAATATTGTTGCGAAGCTCTGCTACTGGGTTTTTATTATGTACTTACTGTTGCCCACGGTCGTCGTCCGGGTGAAATAATTATAAAAATATTACTTCCTTATTTGAATCGGATAATGTTAACAATTTCATGTTTTAATTTTTTTGCATGGAACCCTTATCCTTTTTCTAAAATAAAGTAGCCTATTTACTCCTTATAACATCAGCTATCTGCCAAGGAAAATCTTGTCAAAATCGGTACAGACGTTTCGGAGATTATTCGGAACAAACAGACAGACAGACAACGATTAAAAAAAAATGTTTTTTTGTTACAAGTACCTTAAATGAGTATACTTTCATGTGCATTCACTAAAAAGCTGATCTGCTGCTCTTCAAATTTATTTATTTGAATAGGTTACCGTATAATGAACAAAACTGCTTTCAAATTCAGACCAAAGGATCAAAATAAAATGTTGGATCATAGGACCATATAAAGAGACATCAGAGAGAATCTAGTAGACACCTCACAACATGGGACAAGGACAGGAAGATGATGCTGCTAATCCATGGCTTCCCCTGATTAAAAAATTCGTCTGCTCAGCGAAAACGTAAATAACGCATGAATGTTGTTGAACGGAAATGAAGGAAATTGGAATTGTTTGTTTACGAAATTACCCCGCTGGATTCGCCAGCGAAACGCTCCATTGCCTTACTAGTGCTGTGTTATTTTTGGAAAATTCGGGTAAGATGTAGTTGTATTAGAGTTAATTTACCTATTGGTGGCGCAAGGCAGTTTACTTGAAACGATTTATAGAATGGAAACAATAGATTGTTTACTCACAACCGCGCACCAATGTTTACGCGACCTAATTACTTAAAAGCTTCTTCTGTGCGCATAAGAGTTGAGTTTTAAATATTGATACCAACATTACCAACTACCAAGGACAAATCACATCCGAATCTTTGAATGTTTTGTTTTTTGTGGCATTCTGTTGAAAATCAAAACTCTTCTGTCCAGCCTTTTCCCAACTATATTAGGATAGCCTTCCAGTCTAACCGGATGCTGCTGAATACCAGTATTTTAGATGGAGTGACTGCCTATTTGACCTCCACAACCCAATTAGTACTGGGTAATACGGTACCCGTTGGTAAGACTGGTTGTCAGACTTTCGAGTCACTGACTACCTGTAACGACTGTCAAAGATCTACAAATAACAGCTGGGACCAACGGTTCAACATGCTTTCCGAGTCACGGAGGAAACTCGGTATGTAATGAGTGGTTACCCATCCACGGACCGACCTAGGCAAGCGCGGCTTAACCTGATGATCGACCCTGAACAGCCACCCTGGCTGTTATTATTTAGCCACGAGCTCCTCCTGCCCCTCTCCAGTCTCTCAATAAGTCTTAAACTTTTTAATTAAGATATGTCAGGCGTGTTGCGGACAAAACGAAGCCGTGTAAATGAAGCAGTGTAAAAAAAAGACATTCGGCAAATTGATGCCTGAAAATTAGCTTAGCCAGACAGTTCCTTTTTCAAAATGGCGATCAAAAACCAACATATGTCATCATCATCTTCCTGTTCTTGTCCCATATTATTTGGCGTCCGCGCTACTAGTTTTTTTCTTCCATTCTCCTCTGTCAATCGGATCAATTTCTCCTCTTCATTCCTCCCACAATCCATCCATCATTTCCTTGGTCTTCCTAACACCACCATTTGTAATGTATGTTTCTCTCAAGTCCATTACCGAGTTCAGCGATCCAGACAGCAAACAAACAAACCAGACCTGGTCCAAGCATCTCACAAGGCATTCAACACGAACACTACATTTTCTATTTCTAACAGTTTACACATAAACATCGGTTTAGTGAGGTATAAATCATTTCTGAACGATACAGACTAGAACTATAAACTTAGTGGAACAAGCGTGTGCACACTTTATGAATGTTTATAGTAAAAATATCGAGTTATGCCTGTTTTGTTGGTGGAGGTTGTTTTCTTGATTGAGAGGGTAACCATGATGTTTCAAAATAGGGAGTTCCAGTATTATGCTGAGCGATAGCTGTTTTGCGTGGGTGTGACACATTTTTCCCCCTACTTTTTGGATGTGTATGTCATGATTAACGCAAATCAATCAACATCTGCCTAGCCTTTTTCCCAAATTTATTGGGGTCGGCTTCCAGGCTTACCGGATGTAGCTGAATACCAGCATTTTAAATACCTGTTAGTGCTGGGTAATACGGTACCCCTTGGTAAGACTGGTTGTCCGACTTTCGGGCCACTGACTACCCGTAACGACTGTCAACGATCTACAAATGACACGGCTTAAGGGCATTACATTGCTCGATGACCTTGATGATTTGATCCCTGTACTGGTTTTTGTTGACTTGCCCCGCACATTTCGCAAAATTTCGGTTTTTATTTATTATTTAAATATATTAAAAGAAATAACAGAAAAAAAACAATAACGATTGTTAAGTATATCATTACGTATTTGTTGTTACAAAATTCATGCCGATCTATTCAGCCGTTACAGAGATAATTTACAATTAAGGTTGAAAAAGGACCTATTTTCTACGATTAACCAAAAAAAATTGAGAAAGTTTATTAAAATTTTAAACAATACAATTTATTTGTGATGAACTTAACTATAACATACTTTTTTTACACGGAAAACGCACGAAGGGATTCATCAACAAATTTCTTTGAACATACGCTGTTTTTGGGATTTGAGCCATGTAATGCCCTTAACGTGCTTTCCGAGGCACACGAGAAACTCGGTATGTAATGATGGTCACCCATCCACAGACCGACCTCGGCAAGCGCGACTTTACCTTGAAGATCGCCCCGCAAATAAATGTATTTTCTTTTTCGTTTCTCTGGTACAAACGAGAAAGGATCCACCGACCTGATTATTGCCAATGGACTAAGGCATGCCCCGCTATTCTAAACGGATATACAGGGTTATTTGTAAAACACCAACAACCTCGCAGGAGTAGATTACTAACATCATAAACAACAACATTTGTTCTACGACTTTTCCGAAAACTGACAAAAAAAATTCAACTCTCCATACATATGTCCGAACAGCTGACCGAGTTTTGTATGAAAAGTTGTTTTTTTTTTCATTTTATAATGTTACCCTCTTAATTCAGCCAAATATGCTGCCATTTCACCGGTCCAAACTCAATTACGACCGCTCGCCAGTCCGAACTACCCATTAGGCTATTTACAATTCTTTGTTTACGTACTATTTCGAATGCAACGTGCTTTTGCTGCGAGAGTAAGTTTACAACTTCCTTATTGATATGGTGTGATGAATTATTGACTACCTAACTACTGTGTTTATGTGGTTTTCAAAGTGTGTTAACTCGTAATTAAAAGCCAAGCCTATAAAAAAACTCTGACACCAGCCCCCGTAGCATGACCACCGTAGACAAGGATTTCTTTATAAGATTTTAAACTATCATGGTCACTAACATTACTATTCAGACTAGAAACGGGATATTTAACATGTTTACTGTTTTTGTTGAGTTCCCGATATTTCGGCGCTGTTGCAAACACCATGATCACGGATAAAACGGAACGGTCGGAACGGTTAAACGGTTTGGCGGAAGAATCGACAAAATGGCAGATAGTGCAAAGAAATCTGTCATTGTGTCGACACAATCTGTCATTTTGTCGATTCTTCCGTCAAAGAAATCCTTGTCTACGGTGGTCATGCTACGGGGGCAGGTTAGGAACTCACCACACGATAAAGGAAGAACTAGTAATTTTTCTTAATATTAACTAGCGCTTTGTCCGCGACTTCGTTCGCATAAATTGTGCTAGCTCGGCTAATATGCATGACATAAATATAATTTATAGCCTATAGCACCCACCAATAATATATTTTTCTGTCAGTACAATTTTTTTTTAGAATTTGAAAATCATTAGTTCCGGAAATTACCCCAACATACAAACTTACAAACAAATTTTACCTCTTTGTAATATTAGTATAGACGATATTGAACTATAGATTAGTTTTTTTTATAAACCATATTCTCACTGGCTTTTCCATTTCTACTAAGCGCTGATTTTTCTCTAGTGAATTTTATCTGATAAATAAATACGAAAGATTGACTAAAATTTCCTATCCAAAAGTTTAGTCGTCAAATAAAAGTTTTCGGACCACTTAAACAGCTGCCTACACTACAATCAGTGCCGGCGTAAGGGGGGCGTGATGGGGCGACGGCCCGGGGCGCCAAATTTGGGGGGGCGCCGAGGTTTGGGGCTGACACGGCAAACGTTACGTTATATGTTCACATTGGTTCAGCAAAAAAATAATACTTGATAATGACTTCCTTAAGAATAATCTTGCCTAGGGCGTCAGTGGCCATAACGCTGACTACAATTCTATTTCAAACCGCAATATTCTTTAAATACTGATTCACACTAGGTTTGGGAAACTGGGATTGATTCTGGTGGACTAATCTCGCCACGTAGAAACAAAAACTAAATCAATTGATTACACTACACTTCGTATTATCATAATCATAATCATTTATTTGCAATAAGTATTGGTACATTTTGGTCTTAAATCAGTTGAGGTTCCTAATACATAGTCAGATATAGATGACATGCAAAATTTTACAATATTTTAATGTAGGAGCAAGCAATACGTAATAATGTTTTTAAATGTCGGTTTCTATCACTCACTATTATTATAAAAATTAAAGTTACATTATTTTTAAAAAGATTAATCATTAACATTAAATTCATATTGATTATTATTGATATGTTATTCTACTGGTAAATAATTTTCAGGGTTCCGTGCCTGAAGGGTAACCAACGGGACCCTATTACTAAGCCTCCGCTGTCCGTCCGCCTGTCTATCAGCGGGCTGCATCTCATGATTCGTATTAGGTACAGTTGAAATTTTCACAGAATGTGTATTTCTGTTGCCGCTATAGCAATAAATAAAAAATGAAAAATTAAAGCTCCCCTTCTACGATGGTACGTAACCCTTCATACGCGAGCCCGGCTCGCACTTGGCCGGTATTTTTTTACTTTCTTCTCTTATTTCTTGACGGTAAAATACATAAAACTAAAACATAGCAGTAAACTCGTGACTTAAAGCTCAAAATATCGATAAAATCTAATGTAAGCTTGAAACGCGAAATAAATCAAAACGTGGGGCGTTAGTGTAAATATTACAAAATATTTAATGTTTGTAACTATTAAACGAAATGCTCTAGTTTTTGAGCTGCATTTATTTATGAAAAGAGAGACTTGCATACACTTTGTAAGCAGCAAATTTCTGTAAAGTATTGTGGTTTAACCTAACATAATATCACGCCAGTAATCCCCGAAGGATTAGACAGAGTCATTTAATACATCCTCATTGCGCCAGTCACGTAATAGGGGGCGAGCCTATTGCTCGTCAACATACCATATCAACTAGGCTGCTACTGCGAAATTCCTGATGAAAAACACAATAACACTGCCCAAGTGCCCATCCTGGGAATCGAAATCAAGACCTTATGCCCATCAGTAGCGCTTGCACACGGTGACATATCAAGCTATACACGACCAGTTTAAAATAGCCTCGGTTTGCATAGATTTCCCGTACAATGAGAGATCACTTATACTGGTTTTGTATAGCTTGATTGATCGTTGTGCGTACGTCAATAACCACTCTCTGGAGTAAGCATAAAGTCGTTTATAAGCGAGCCACACGATGTCCACTGCTGGACATAGGCCTCCCCCAAGTGTCGCCACATTGACTGGTCGCGTGCGACTCGCATCCAGCGGATCCCCGTAACCTTCACCTGGGCATCGGTCCCCCTAGTGGGAGGCCTTCTAACGCAACGTCTTCCGGTTCGCGGTCGCCACTCCAGTACTTTTCGGCCCCTTCGGCCATCTGTTCCGCGAGCAATGTGCCCTGCCCACGGCCACTTAAGTTTGGCTATTCTTCGGGCTACGTAGTCGGTAACGTTGGTAAGCAGTATTACCAAAACATGATATCCGGTTTTCCTCAATTGAGTGACTCACACAAATTGCACAACTTGATAACAGAGTAAGCACATACTATCATCTCATATCTCGACAGCTATTATTATGATTTTTATCTCTAGATCCTGAGACTAGAATGACTAGATTAAAAGTTATACTTATGCAAGAATGTAACAAGTTTATACTTCGATACAAATAAAAATTTCCTTCATAACATCACGCCTGTAATCCCCGTAAGGTTAGGTAGGGATGCAGGTACCTAGAAGCACAGCCACATTGCGCCAATTATCTTTAAGTATCATTATCTCAAGTAATAGGTAGATGGCTATACCCTTGGGTATAGCCATCTACCGGCCAAAAATTCCTGATGATAAAACCCAATCACTTTGCCCAACATGGGAATCGAACCGACCAATAGGCCAACAATGCAGTCAAGTTTTCCTCGTTCTCTCTATAAAGCCTACAATATAAATAATATTTTTGTGAGGTTAGTTTGTATTATTTGTAAAGGTAAGCATCGCATGGGCGACAAAGCAAATTATCATGAAAAAAAATTGTGATGTTTTACGTTGACACGTACGTACATACATAGGTAGACAGTTGTAATTTTCACAGAATGTGTATTTCTGTTATCGATATAACAACAAATAATAAAAATAAATTAAAAATTAACCGTCATGCGCGAGTCCGACTCGAACTTGGCCGGTTTTTTTTAATTAATACGTTGAGAAACTGTGAATGTCAAAAGTGTGTGCCAAAAGTTGCTATATCTCGCCCGAAGATACGTATCAGTAATGTAATGTACAAATATCGGTACATCAATTCAACGCTAAACAATCCTTAAATTATGTAAACAGTTAAATTATTGTTTCGCACTATTTGAGCCATAAATCGAGACGGTTTGTTTGTAAGACTGCCTGATAAATTGACAACACTAGCCACCTGCTGGCGGGCTGGAATCGGAACATTGCATTGATACGAATTATGGTGCAGTAAATATTGTTGGTGCATCCGGTAAATAGATTTTACACAAGTCATGGTAGCTCAAGTGTTAAGGTTTTAAGGCTTGAAGATGTGGATTCAGACACGAGCAGGTATCGATGAGACTTCTTCAAAACAATTTACGTGCTTTCTTTTACACTCACATTTAAGTGTTCACTCGGAAGCAAGTCGTATTATGAATCATAAATCATAAATCATTTAATCGTTTGTTAAACATAGGTAACATAAAACGGTCTTAAGCTATAATACATAGTGCGCTATGTTTTGTCAACAATGACATACAAACAAATTCAATCAAATTAAATTATTATACAGATTAATTAAAATTGTCATTAGAATGTCATTATACAGATGTCAATATCATTATACAAATTAATTAAAATTGTCATTCATAAACTGGTCCAATGTGTAATAGCATTTATTAAGTAGTAAGTTCTTTAAAGTTTTTCTGTTTTTTGTTTTTTTGGCATACATTTGATTTTGTCAGGTATTTTATTAAAAACTTGGGGAGCAAAACCAAAGAAACTTTTCTTCATCAGTGCAGTTTTACATTTGACATGGCATAATGTGTGCGTATATTGAGAACGTATGGGTAATTTCTTGACTGCGGCAAGTTTTTTAAATAGGTGGGGATTATTTTTCACAAACAAGGAGGTTTCCAGAATGTATAAACAAGGAAAGGTTAAAATATTGAATTTTTTAAAATATGGAATACAACTGTCAGTTCTGTGCAATCCAAATATCGACCTTATGCATCTTTTTTGCATTTTAAAAACAAGTTCTCGATTTGTTGACTGTCCCCAAAAAACAATACCATACCGTAGAACCTAGGATACCAATCCATGATACGCCGTTAAGAGAGTTTCATTGTTTACTTTATTTGATAGTTGAAATAGAAGGTACGCTGCTCTGTTCAATCGTTTGCAAACTTCATCCAGGTGTGGTTTCCAGGTCAGTTTGCTGTCTATAGAAATACCTAAGAATTTTGCGATGCTGACCTCTTCTATTCTAAGATGATCATAGCTGACATTAACTGGAGTGTTTACAAGTCGTTGCTGAAAATGCATAACTTTAGTTTTATTTAAATTTATTACAAGATTATTGTCATTTAGCCAGTTAATTATTTTCGAGAGAGTGTCATTAATATCTAATTCGTAATTATTTGGATTATTGCATTTTATAACAACCGTACTATCATCAGCGAAAAGTACCATTTTATGCCCTGTTATTTTCGGTAGGTCATTTATATAGATCAGGAACAGCAGAGGCCCTAAAACGCTGCCCTGGGGCACTCCATATTTAATCATCCTTGGTGCCGAGGTGTATGTGGTTTGTAGCTTCGTTACTGGACAGATTCTTGTGATTTCTGTGCATTGTAATCTATCACTAAGATAAGATTCTATGAGTTTATGAATATTCCCTCTAATACCATAGTGATATAGTTTTTGTAGTAAAATTTTATGATCCACGAAATCGAATGCTTTTGTCATGTCTGTATAGATAGCGCATACTCTGTTTTTCTTGTCGACAGATGTTAGGACATTTGATAGTAGGTCAAATAGTGCCATGTTTATGTTAATATTTTTCCTAAATCCTTTTTGTTCATGACAAAATAATTTAAATTTTTCAAAATAGGAATATAGGCAATTATATGTTACTTTCTCGAGGATTTTTGAAAATATAGGAATTTTAGCAATTGGCCTATAATTTTTTAAATCAGCTCTGTCGTCTTTTTTAAATAGGGGCTTAATAATTACTTTTTTTAAACGCGTTGGAAATATACCATCGGAAATACAGAGATTTATTATATGTAAAAGTAATGGCGCTATTATCTCCTTAACTTCTTTAATAACCTTAGTTGATATGTTATCAAATCCAACAGTATTCGTATTTTTGAGACAACTTATTATTTTTATTATATCATCGCTTGTTACTGGTAACATGAATAAAGATTGAGGTGAGATAGAGAGATCCTTTAAATGTTGCACATTATTCGATGTATTATTATTTGCACGAATATTATTTTCGATAACTTCAATAAAATATTTATTAAATTCATTGGCAATGTCAAGTGGGTGAGAAAATGTATGACAACCCATCCGAGTGCACTCGGATTATGGGTTGCCACAATACGAGTTGGATCCGAGTAGGTTTCCGAGTCCACTCGGTCCGAGCATACTCTGATCGTGTCAACGCAGCTATACTCCTGTTGCAACACACATCGAGAGCGCGCGACGAGCGAGAATGTCATCCTCATCCTTAAAATCGCCACCGGTATGGACAAATGAAAAACTTATCGAATTTTTTGAAGTTTACCAGGCACATCTAATAATATGGAGCAATTTCGGTTTCAGTATCGGGCATCTTATCTTCACGTTGGCTATGAGGAGTCCACACGTTGTCTATTATACTAGTCAGGACTACGACGCCTCATGAAATTAACCAACCAACGTTGGTACGAGCGTTGGCGGCCACGTGTGGAGACGGTAGCGATGTAAGCGTGTAAGCGTTTGGGCGTAGGTGCCCCTTCCACCTTGTGTAATATGTGGAAGGTGGAGAACCAGGCCTTTTAGGCATAACTTGTAAGAATAATAGAATAACATCCAATAGTTTGTAATACTGAAATTCCTTTTTGAGATTGACTGTAATTCGATTTTTTGTTATTTTTATTATGAATTTGCTTTTTTGACTTTTTACTTGTGAATTTGATTTTGTATTGTATTATTTTGATTGTGCTTTTGATTTTAATTTTGTTTTATTTTTGTATCTAATTTTGATTTTGTTTTTAATTTTTGTATTGAATTTTGATTTTACTTTTAATACTTGTATTGAATTTAGAGTTTGTTTTTAATTTTTGTATTTAACTTTGATTTTGTTTTTAATTGTTGTATTTAATTTTGATTTTGTATTCTTATTTAATTTTGATTTTAATTCTGTTTTTAAACTTTGATTTAAATTGTGTGCTAACCTATAAGAAATTGTTATACTAACCTTTGTTATAAGAATCTTTATTTGAAAATGTAACCGTATAAACAATTGTTGGTTGGCCAGAAATAATAAATAAAAATAAAATAAATAAGAGGCTTATATCCGGCAGTGGATTGCAATTGGCCTTGTAGAAATACCTATTGCAGAACAAGACCAAAATAACCAAAAACTTACTTATTCCCTCTATCGATCTACAATCAATCGTAGTTCCAACGACGTGAGTACAACCGCTTAAACACGGTCCCCAAACGATAAACAGTAGCACAATTACTAATTACAGTTTTGACAGGTCGCCAGCTCGTTCACTATGGAATAATGGTTTACCCACGGAATTAGACTGCGCGATCGTACGCTCATGATTATTGGGCAATTGAGAATGTAGAGTACGTGTTGAGTATGCGTGCATAGTGCAGGGTATTGAGGAATGTATGAAACCACGTTAAATGCCCGGTTTTAGAGGTCCACAAAAAAATCTCAGAGAATTTAGCAGCGAGTCTAAACCGCGTTCAAGGGCTGTTTCTCATATGACAATGAACTCATCTGATCTATTCAAAGTTCGAGTGAATCGGTTTCTTCTAGGCAAGCGTGCTCCACCCTAGGCCCATCATCGCTTCACATCAGGCGAGTTGCAGGCCGGGCAAACGCAAGTCCATTTAGTATAAAAAAAATAACGTGATCGCACACTTAAACTGCGTTCCAGAGCTGTCAGTGTCATAGTTGCTATGGAATATTGACACTGCCCCCTCTTAAATGCCGTTCAGCCGGCGAATTGACAAACGCTTCGATTCGAGAAGTCCTGATGCCTGCCTTATTTTGGCATTACGAAAGCGAGCGAGTTAGACATATGCCTTCCCGAATTGAAGCGTTTGTGAATGCAGGGGCAGATGTACTGATCGCACTCACAATTTCATCGATGAAATTCCCCCTATTCGCCGTTATTGCGAAGATATCCAATATGACTACCAAATAAACAACACACTCCAGTTAAGAATAGGCGTGAGAATGACATTCCCTGATAGAAATCATAGGAAAAGCATAGGATTTAATTGCGGCCAGACTTCCAACTAAGTTTCGAGAATATATTGTGTTTAAGATGTCTTGTCGGCCAAAAAATGGTTCTTAAGGATCGGTTCTGCAGGACCAACTTATACATAAATGATCGTCATCCCAAAGGTAATGTTTGATTTAAAAAACTTCGCTTAGCCGTATCAATAGGCTAGTTTACACTCTTTTTAAGTACCTAGAAGTCTTAAATGGTTAATTATTGTTCTATAAGACCGAATTAATTAAATAGGATAATAGAAAAGTTTTCATGACATAAAAATCAAAATAAAAGAGACGAAACTCAAACACTGTGCTATGTGCTTAACAAGCAGACAAATTATAGTGTCAAAAAAGTGCCGAAAAGACAAGAATAATTTTAAAACGAACCTTAAAAAAATAAAAACGCGTTTACCTTGGAATCCAGAAATTATAAGTAGAAAAGTCCTAGTTAACATAATATAAAATAGATAAGCTTAAAAAAATATTAAAGTGCTCGAAAAAAAGTTTCAAACTGGCAAGGCCAGTTTTCAAAATAAATTATAAAAAATCTAAAACAAAATAACGTAAAATATTGCTAGTAACAAAATTATACCATCACCATACATAAAAATCAAAAAGCTACTAAAATGGGACAAATTAACGAAATTAAAAACATTTTAATTATAATGAAAACAAAATGGGACGAAAGTATAACTTATACTTAAATATTTACTACATACAAGTTACTTTTACATGGAGTACTGATTTATTTACGACCAATGTACTCATACGAGGGCTATAAAGAACCAAAGATTTTTGTAACATAAAATTAATGCTAAATGATAGTTATTTCTTAAATTGGTTGTAAAAAACACTCTTGCAATATAAAAATAAATTATTAATTACTGTCTGTGTTTCTTACCCGTCTACTCAGAAGAAACACAGAAACAAACCTACTGTCTGTTCAAGTCCAGACATTATATGATCTAGGTCAAGTCGCATGTGGAACATGCACTCTGAGAGTTGTGTGGACCTGTCGATTCAGTACAAGCATTTTGTCTCAGCATAGTAAATAAACTGACGAAGAATCTAATTATTCTTTGAAAAATTCGTCTAGAGACGTTAATCATTCAGAGGTGTCTGTCTACATCGAATTAGTATTTTTAGTTAATATTTGTTAGTCAAATATTATTGGATAAAAACAAACTATTAGACAATGATTGTTCCGACTATCACCGCCAGCAATAGTGGTTCTTTTGGCGCTTGCATAACATTGTCAGGAGGTGGTTGGTAAAAATTTGTAAAATTATGTGGAAAATTTATCGAAAAAACAAAATGGCGGCGTAGTTCCGATTAAGGTGAAAGCGCCAGCGTAGCCCCAGAAATTCAAATTTTCTTACTTTTTTTTTGCAATTTGCAGTTCAGTCACTGTTTTAAGCTTTCACGGTTTCCAACTAAACTTAAAAGTACAAGTTTAGTTGCAGGTCAGTGTCAGGTATGTTGATGAAAATATGATTCGCGTCCGTAACAGGTATGTAGTTACAGAATTATAATCATTAAATCATCAATACAAGTAATGCAACTCTCTTTAGTTCATTTAATCTCATTTAAAAATGATCATTTAATGACTATTTCATGAAAAAGTCATTAAATGGGATTTGATGAATTTAGACCCCGACGTGATCCGACATTATATTGTTGTGGACAATATAAGATGCCGATGATGTGTATTTAGCGTTTATTATAAATACATGTTAATAAATCTGTCTGTGTGTAAATGTGTTGTGACGTGTAATATATAATACAAATACATGAACTAGACATAAGGTGTATACCCTACAGGGTTGTTTAATATACAGCCTGGAAATGACCTGCAATTTAAAAAAAAACCTAAGAAAATTTGATTTCGCGAGCTACCCTGCCCTTAAAGCCACGCGCCAATAGAACCAGCACTATATCGACGAAGGACTCACAGTAATTGTCTTCAGTAAGCTGACTTGCGTTTTTCACACCTAAGTTAAAGCCTAGTTTATTTACTTGAATATTCTGGACCGTATGAGTACATTGATGATCTGATTAAATACATTACGATTGTAATACAAAATACTGTGTATAGATTGTGTGAAAACTTTTTACTCACAGACTTCTTGTATGTAATGAGGGGTTTGGTTGGTGATGAGATACAATTATTTTGAAAAAAAAAACCCGTTGATAAAAAGTAAAGAGACCACTTTTTGCGATACATTTCGAAACATGGATTTTAAGTAAGTCGTAAGTTCCATATACTTTTGGAAGATTGCTGTAGGTACTTAATGTTATTTTGGGGTTGCCCTTTATTTGTCCTATAACTCGAAATCCTTCAGAGCATAGGTCAACGTTTCGGTATTTCTTAAAGTAGAAACCATTGCCATTGCAATGGCAACACTGTCTGTCTAATCACCAACCAAACGGGTACTAAACCAAAAATAATAAAGGAAAATGAACACACTTCTAGCAACACTGCGTCTAATTTGCCACTCACGATGAGGTCCTCCTCTCGTATCTTGTCAGAATTCTTGCTGGCCGCTCGGAAAGTGACCGCCACATGTTTTTGCTCGTCTCTCGTAAGGAGCGTGCATTTTGCCGCCAACTTTTTGCTAGTGTTGCCCATGCTGAAAAATTATAAATTGTGTTATATTGTGCACAAATAATGCAACGTTAGCACGTGAACAATCAGGCTTTAATGTTCCCAATGCTGGGCCCCCACAGGCCCCCTCTCTATGAGAGGAAGTGGGGTGTAATCCACCACGCGGGCCCAGTGCGGGTTGGTAGATGTAACTTGTCTTGGAATTTGTGGTTCTAGGACATGCCGGTTTCCTCACGATGTATTCCCCGGCGTTCTCAAAACGGTGAAGGAATGCTAATAACGATGAAATAAATTACGCAAACTGACCAAACCGACGATCGTCACTACTCTATTCAATGTTGGAATAACAGTAATCTTGAGCTGACCTAGCTTAGTACGGAGTTTCAACATACTAAGAGGCCAACTTACACAGTTTGTCACGACTGACGGCCGGTATCCGTGCTGCTGTGAGTGAGTTCCGTGGAAAAATGCCCAGATGGAAGGATCAAAATCAAGTCTCTTCTCTAAACAATGGATTTGGGCGCCATCCAAAAATTGCTCACAATTTGGATCGATATATGAGGCAACAGTACCATTATGATAAACGGCGACGCATCGGTCCAAAGATTTTTAAGTAAAACGATGTAACTGTATTAAATTCAGACACTCTTGGTCGAGGGGTCAGGTTATTGGTAAGATTTTTGATTTGAGGGTTACTGGCGAAGGGCATTTCGAGGGACTTTCTCGGGTAAATGACGTTCAAAAAGTACTGACTCTCCACTTAATTTGAATAAATGACTTTTGATTTTTAACTGGTTATTAGAAAGCTTGCATCATCACACAGCTGGGCAAACGCCTCTCCCCATAACCTCCACTTATTTTGATCCAGGGCTAATGGGAACCACTGGCCGTTGGTTCAGTCCAGCTGGCCGCTATTCATCCTCTTCAAAGTTCAAACACCACATTTGCGAACGGGCAATGGAGCGCATTATTCGAGGCGTCAAGTTAACCGACCATAGACGCAACACCACACTGCGCTCCAAAACATAAATTACTAACGTTGCTCAAAAAGCCGCTTAGCTATAGTGGAACTGGCCACATCCGGTATATGCCCAATGAGTCGAGGCCAAAATAGCCACTATGTGGAGCCCTGTCACAGCCAGAAACCATCGCGGCACACCTCGTAGAAGATGGATTTGAGGGTAAAAACCACCACCAACGCCGTCGTGCTGGCTCTGGTCGCAGCTTATTAGAATTTAATAAAGAGAATCAACGTCACGACCAAGAAGAAGAAGGGATCCATGCCTATTTGGCAAGGAGATGCCATGCGATGCGTTGATGGTACGTTGCGATGCCGCGCGGAACGACAACGCAGAGCATCGCAGTATTTTTATAATTCAGGAGGTGTTTTTTAAACACTGTACTACTACTGAGAAATTCCTGATGGAAAAACCCAATAACACTTTGCCCGACCTGGGAATCGAACCTCATTCTCAAAAGTTGCATTTGCAACCACTAGATGACTAGATCAACAAGGCTGACATCAATATTCACTATCATATGTTATCATCACTATCTTTTAGTATTGCCATTAAAATAACATACACATGTATATCGTAGTAAACTTTCGAATTCACGATGAGTCACTGTGTTTTTTGAACTAGACCGATTTTGACGAAGCTCTTACGTAAAATACGTCATCAACCTCAACATTGACATTGGGTCACGTGATTTCAGAGTAGAGGAGGCTGTTGCTATGTTAGATTATTGCTGATAAGATTCTTTAATGATTGCTGCAGATATTATATGATATCCTGTATAGAATTTCGCAGAGCAGCAAGGAAAGGGGAACTGAATATCCTTGAACAGACCATGGTACAGCTAAAAGCAAAATTCAAAAGAAATATTTTCGTGGAATATTGATTATTTCATAATAATATGGCTTCCATAACACAATGTTCGTAACAACATAAAATAAGAATCAGTTCAGAAGGAGAAAAACACTTTTAAGAGGTTTGCTCTCATGACTGTACATAGTGTTGCTAGATGACATGTTGGCTTTGCTACCAAATTTGCCAGCAGTATGTTTTTTCGTTCTCACCAAGGCTCCATCTCTTGTCGCTTGTGGGAAAACGAGAGAAGCTATTGGCTAGTGCTCAAAACATGGTCAGGCAATTGATTGGGCTTTATTGTAATTCCAGCAAATTTACTTTGATAGTATGTATAACCAGATACAATGGATACGGAAATAAGGTTACATTATACTTATTTACATAAAACTTTTCTAAATTGGAATTAACAAATTAATTAATTAATTTTTTAACTTAACATTATCATTTTAATGTTAAGTTTTTCATTACGAGTTTTATTTAAAGCCTGTATGCTATAATGTTCACATTACGAGACATTCTACGGCAACCACAAATAAATTGGAATAAGGGCAGGAGGATGATGATGATGTCCACATTGGAGACACAAAAATGAACTGTATCATAGCTTTTTTTTTTTGTTTTAATCCTTACTTAGTTTGTAGATGTTTATTGATGAATCTGAATTAATTTGTGATTCCCTATAATGTACAATACTTTTTTTTTAAATTAAAACTTTATGCACAAGTAAAAAACTGTACAAAGGCGGACTTAATGCCATAGGCATTTTCTACCAGTCTACCTTATTCTCTATTTGTTATCCATTTTATATCTACTGCATTAATAGTAAAAAAACTAATTCTGTTACTCTTAACATCACCACATATTCAAGCTGTATATTGGACATTATATTCTACATTTCCCCATTTAAAAACTTTTTGTGTTGTATACAACTAGTGTGAACAATAATACTTCATGACATTGGACTATTGATATTAATTTATAACATAATATAAACTTGTAACTAGTATAACTCCCTCAGGACTACAAAACGGGCCAGAATTACGATAGAAAAAAAAACAACTTAAAGAATGAGGGTCAGTGTTATTTTCCATCCAAAAATAACTCTTGTTGCCACTAGAATCATGTGATTCTGTTTGTTTTAGCACATCATTAACATGACATAGAGCAAACCTTGTCACACTACTATACTACCTTGAATCAACAGGAAGATAGCAGTAGTAGGTTATCCATTTATTTCTTCATTAGGACATACAGCTACAACCTTTTTCGTTTTCCTGAGACAAAACTTGTATTGCAATGTCATTGCCTACGACCTTACATTTAAAAAAATATTTTAAAAAATTTGCCTCTATTTTAAAATGAATTTATTTTATAGCTAAAATGTTAATATAGCGCAATAGGTGTAAATGAAGGTTGAATTTAAATTTTTAAATACTATTGACGTCGTAAACATAACATAAACATTACCTTTTTTTTTACCGATAAAAACAATAGTGACTGAAACTCTACGAATACACTGCACAGGGAATGACTGTTTGTATCGACTGAAAACTTTTATAACACATAATCTCGAGAACCAATCATATTATTAAACCAAGTCCCGTATAGTTAAATATTCGCTGAAAATATTGAACGTAATAAATCAATATTTTTTCCACAAAATTTCAAAAACAGGTTACCTGTCAACGTCAATGTCAATTGTTTTTTTTTTTAGTGTTTCTCAGCCGTACGGGACAGTAGTTTGAAAGGCGTTTCAATATCCACGCGCGAAACGACTAACGCTGCTCGTCGCGTCACAGCGACTGCCTTATCGCGAATTTTGGTTTGGATACTGGAAATAAACCGCATAGAATACAAATATATTTTGAGGTTTATTTTACCTCGAACTTTTCTGATCCATTAAACATTCTTTATCTATTCTCTAGTCTAGTTATGTATGTAATTCACAGTAGGTACCTATCTGAAAGTAATTAACTGTACTAGGATACGTTTGGTCCATTTCATTCATTCATGATCATAACGATCCATTAGCGTAAATCTCTTGTGTAAATAAACTTTTATCACGGGACTTCTAGGTACTTACTTTGATCTGAAAATGTAATTTACGCTTTGACTTAAATTGATAATGGAAACAAGAAAAACAAATCACGAGACTCATCGCTTTATTTTCATAGGTAAATAGTTTTTTTTACAAAATGTTGACATTTCGAACGCAAAACAATCCCTAGGTACGATTGAAAATAAATTCGTGTAGAAGGGTACACCGAACCCAATGTAAATATTCATTTAGCACGTAGGGCAAGACAACACACATTTCTTTTACATCGCTTCATAATTGTACTGGATAGATCTAGTTCATTTGAAATCTATTCTCTTTTAAGGGTAGTTCTGCCTGTGGGTGGTGCTGCCTGTTCTTTATTAGCTATACTTACATCAGTAGAGAATAAATTGTCCATGTAGTCGTAACTAAAGTGATTACCGTGTAAATTAGTACAGTTTTCTGAACATTTTCGTTTTCAAAGCGTCGCGCCACGTTTACATGTAACATATGCAATAAATGAAGCTGAGGTGGTATAGTCAACGCAGTTGCAACACTACCTATTTTTGAAGGTAATAAAGTACCGACTGTTATAAAGCACAACAAGCCACCACCTACTAGTAAACCTCTGAGGTCGATGTTTCCATCTTGGTACACTATTGGGTACACTGCAGTTCCGAAGATGTAACTCCAATGTATCAATGCGGCCGTTCTTATAAACCACAAGAAATTCAAACACATTTTATGATAATATTCACTGAATCTGTTTGGTTTACTTTCTGCTTACTATTATATGTTAGAAGGTCCATGCCAGGTACATGCATGATAAGTTAGAGAACTGTAAAATTTGTACGAGGTTGTTAACTCAATCTCATGATTTCGGCTTGATCTCTCGATAAAAATGTAACTTTACTATTGTATTTTAATTGAATGTGATTTGTACAAAAAAAAAACATTCGTTTTGACAGCAATGTTACAATGAAATGACAACAGTGCACAGAGCATCATATACAATGTGTTTGGTTACCGGTTACAGATATTTGTTATATATATGCATATTATATACTCATTTCCATCGACAAATACACGTTTATAAATACTCCTAACCTAACCCCGCGAATGGCAGCCATTTTGTTTTTTAATCGGCTGATCTAGGGTATCTTCAATGAAATACTAATATCTTTGAATCAAAAAGACCTAGAGACGTGCAAATGATCTTATTTCAAGGGCAACACATTGCATATCAATGTGTTGATATATCACTAGTATATTTTACACAGAGCATCATAATTTGTAATACTGGATCTTTTGACTCGTGGGAAATACCATAACAAACATTGAACAAACTTGTTTATCGTTGAAACTTTAATAACTGAAATCTTTTGGCGAGCGGTGAAAATTGGAAGTTCTACTCTGAAATCAACGGTGTTGAAAATCATGTTAACATAATTAAAATGTAATTCCGAAAAATATTAAAAGGTAAAACTGACAGTGTGTCTTCAACAAGGAGCGCCACCCTGTTCGCAGTTATGCGTTTTCTTTTAGATTTCACGAGTCTTTCTTTCAACAGATGTTAACAGATTATAATGGAATGGTTTCACACACTGTTATGGTGGAAGCGCCAGGGTAACCCGAAATTCAAATTTTCTTACGTTTTTTGCAATTTACTAGTCAGTGACAGTCTGCATGTATAACAAAACATGATTTGCGGTCGTAATACACTTGTATTTACAGAATAATAATCATTAAAATCATCAATACAACCCTCTTAGGTTCTTGCAAAAGATGTAAGAAAATTTGAATTTCGCGGGCTACCTTGACGCTTTCCCTACACGACTAATTTCTACATTTCTTTTTTATAATCCTCTCGTAAGATTAAGGTGGAAGCGCCAGGGCAGCCATTGAATGACTTTTACATGAACTGCTCATCCAAACTTTGATTGATGATTATAATTCTGTAAATTCATACGTGTTGCGGTCGCGAATCATATTTTGTTCAACATACAACCTGACACTGACCTGCAAAAAACTTAAGAAACTTTATTTCGCGGGCTACCCTGGCGCTTTCTCCTTAATTAGTTATAATATTTTGAACGTTCGTTATTGTATAGATTTTGATTGAACGCATTATATTCACAGTGTAGCAAGCTTAATAAATTAGGAGTAATTTTGGTAGCTTTTCAAGAGACCTTTTTTCATGAAGTGTTGTAAAATAATAAATCAATAAACTACTTAAAATAGTGGATGATACTTAATAATTTACTTTTAAATATCTAGCATCAGAAAATAACTGAATATAAAATGTAAAGTTACTGAAAAATATTTTAAGAACATCTATAGTAGATTTTTAAAATTTGTAATGTCACACGTCATCGTGACTCGGAAAATTATTGTGCGACCGAAATTGTTGTGTTGAGTTTGCATCAAATAGTGCTTTTTATTGAATGTGGCATAAATAAATCAGTAAAATGACTCTCACTAAAATGGAGGTGGACTCCGGAAAAGGAGAAGGATTCCGGCCGTACTACATAACAAAGATTGAAGAGCTGCAATTGATTGTCGCCGAGAAATCTCAAAATCTTCGTCGTTTGCAAGCCCAGCGTAATGAGCTCAACGCTAAAGTACGTATGTTGCGCGAGGAGCTCCAACTCTTACAAGAACAGGGCTCATATGTGGGCGAGGTCGTCAAACCTATGGATAAGAAGAAAGTCCTAGTCAAGGTGCACCCTGAAGGTAAATTCGTGGTAGACTTGGACAAGAACGTAGACATCAACGATGTGACCGCGAACTGCCGCGTCGCGCTCCGCAACGAGAGCTACACGCTTCACAAAATTCTTCCGAACAAAGTCGATCCTTTGGTGTCCCTCATGATGGTGGAAAAAGTTCCTGATTCTACTTACGAGATGGTGGGAGGTCTAGACAAGCAGATCAAGGAAATTAAAGAGGTTATTGAGCTCCCAGTGAAACATCCAGAGCTGTTTGATGCTCTAGGTATTGCTCAACCAAAGGGTGTGTTGTTGTATGGTCCCCCCGGTACTGGTAAAACCCTTCTCGCCCGTGCAGTCGCTCACCACACTGAGTGTACCTTCATCCGTGTCTCAGGTTCTGAGTTGGTGCAGAAATTCATTGGTGAAGGTAGTCGCATGGTCCGAGAACTTTTCGTCATGGCCCGTGAACATGCTCCCTCTATCATCTTCATGGATGAAATTGATTCGATTGGTTCATCTCGTATTGAGTCAGGCAGCGGTGGAGACTCCGAGGTACAGAGAACTATGTTGGAGTTGCTGAATCAGCTCGATGGTTTTGAAGCAACAAAGAACATCAAAGTCATTATGGCAACAAACAGAATTGATATTTTGGACCCTGCCCTGCTAAGACCTGGACGTATTGACAGGAAGATTGAGTTCCCCCCACCAAACGAGGAAGCTCGTCTTGACATCTTGAAGATTCACTCTAGGAAAATGAACTTAACCAGAGGTATCAATCTACGTAAGATTGCGGAGCTGATGCCCGGTGCATCAGGTGCTGAGGTCAAGGGTGTGTGCACTGAGGCTGGTATGTACGCTCTCCGTGAGCGCAGAGTCCACGTCACCCAGGAAGATTTTGAAATGGCTGTAGCTAAGGTTATGCAAAAGGATTCCGAGAAGAATATGTCCATCAAGAAACTCTGGAAGTAATTGTAATATTTTTAAATGTATTTTATGTTTTAGGAAATTAATAACTCTTTTCTAATCAAAATGTTTGTTTTATTTTCTCACTCATTCGTATGAATACATAGAACCAAAAAACGAATACACACTGAGCCTGTATTGTGAATTTCAGCCTGCTCTGCTCATTGAGAGGAGTCCTGTGTCCCAGCTGTGGGAATCTTACAGGCTGACTGTTGAAAACCAAAGTCTTAACAGTGATATTAATTTAAACTTTATTTACCAGGTCTTCTCCTTTGTATCAATTAAACTGAAATTGTGTTAGACCAGTATGTAGCCACCTGCACAGCTCTAACATTTGCTGCGTTAATTTTTACAAAATTCTCTAAAGTCAAATAATACAACCAATTACATGTTTAAAACTTATTTTATTTGACTTGTACACTTCAATAATACAATAATAACTTCAGTAAAATCTTAAATATACATTAATAATGTTTAATCATAATTAAATCATTAATATTATCAAATTCAGGTAAAAACAATCATAATTAATATCAATAGCTATAGGCTTATTTCAAGCCTTAAAAAGAAATAAAATTAAACTATTAATTACAATTTTATAAATTATAAAATCCTATCAATAGCAAAATTCTCTAAAGGAAAATAATTCAACCAAATACATGTTTAAAACTTATTTTATTTGACTTGTACACTTCAATAATACAATAATAACTTCAGTAAAATCTTAAATCTACATTAATTATGCTTAATCATAATTAAATCATTAATTTTATCAAATTCAGGTAAAAACAATCATAATTAATAACAATAGCCATAGGCTTTCTTATTTCAAGCCTAAAAAAAGAAATAAAATTAAACTTAGAATTACAATTTAAAATAAATTAGAAAATCCTAAAAAGGATTAGGCTAGAAGGGAAAGGCTAGGCTAACTAGATGTAGGCTATGATGCTTTTAATTATTATTAATGGTTTTTACTTCTAATTTTAAATATCTCTTCATCTAAATCTGATTCTGTGTCAGATAAGTCTTGCTGAGGTGGTGACCCTTGCGTGGCGGATGGTAACTCTCTATCCTAAAAAAAAAAATAGAAACATAACTTTCTTTTCTGATCAAGCTTATAATTAGCAGAAAAACGTTAACTGCCATACAGGGTTTCTGGATCTGGACCCACCAGGATAGAGGAGCTAGCTCATTTGCTAAGTATTGAACCTTACTGTCCCTAACCAAAGTTTTATAGTTATGTCAATTTTTATATTTTATTGAGATTTTTACAAAACAGGGTTAAAAAAATTTTGGAAAAATCTCCCAAACTAAAACTTTAGCTAGGGAAAGTAAGGTCTAATAATTAGCAAATGACCTCCTCTATAAGGTCTAACTATTCATAAACGAAATATTTTCAGGGAATCATCTAACGGCTTTCTTTTTTTATCTGAGTATATTTTTATAAAAAATAAATAATTTTAAATTACTTGACACAAAATAAATACTAGCTCCTTATTTTTGAACATCCATTACGCTAGTATACTACGTCGTATTTACCTAGTATCATTGTTAGAATATGGGAGTAAAGATTTTATGCAAAAAGTCTCAAAAATTTTTAGAATTATAATAATTTCGTAAAAAAAAACACTCAGATAATTTATTTTTTTCGTTGCTATGGCGAATTTACGACTTATAGAAGTTACTCTTAAAATATTTCGTGTATGAATAGTTAGTTGATAAGCGAATTTGCTATGGCGGGTCCAGATCCAGTCACCCTGTATATAAGCCTCCCCCATGTATCGCAACAACAACTGGTCCTGTGCTCTTTCAGCAGGATTCTGCGATCTTGGCCAGGTTTATAGTCGTTGATTGAACTTTCAGCAACCTATCCACGGTAGGACTTTCCGGCCAACTACGGTGAAGCCAAAGTAATGTTGTGTATATGTCAACAGTTTCATACCAAACTAAAACACGGAAGCGGGTTCACATACTCGTTCATAACAGTTCTGAAAAAAAAAACAAAGTTATTAATTCTCCGTTTGGGAAATGAGTTCATGGGAAATTTCAAAAAAAAAAAGTCATTAATTTTCCGTTTGGGAGATAAAAGAGTTCATGGGAAACTTTCTACATGGTCGTGGAGCGTTACTGTTAGCCTGCATCATCCCACAGCTGGGCAAATGCCTCCCCTCTTGATTTCAGTGGATCGTTCCTCATCCATCTGCCTAGCTTTTTCCCAACTATGTTGGGGTCGGATGCAGCTGAATACCAGTATTTTACATGGAGCGCCTGCCTATCTGACCTCCACAACCTAGTTGATACTGGGTAATACGATACCCCTTAAAGTCTGGTGGTCAGACGTTCGGGCCACTGACTACCTGTAACAACTGCAAAGATCCACAAGTGACAGTCGGAATCAACTGCTTGTCATGCTTTCCGAAGCACGGAGGAAGCCCCGTATGTAATGGTTGGTTACCCATACCCAGACCAACCTAGGCAGGCGCGGCTTAACCTGAAGATTGATCCGAGCGGCTGTTATTATTTAGCCACGAGCTCCTCGTAATGTAACAAAAATAAGAGGACACTTGCCTCGACATGGTCATCTGAACTGAAGGATCTAGAGAAAGGGGCGAATTGTCTAACGTTGACCTGCTCTGGTACCGGACTCTGAAAAAAAAAAACATGATGTAGGTTGTTGTGTCAGGGAATACCTAGAGTGAATAAACTTATGCGCTTCGGCGAATGGCGAGCCTGCTGCGATTGGTTGCTGCGCTGCGTGTCGCGGGTTCAATCGCACGGAACAAATATTTGCATGGCCTACATTACAGGCAGAACTGGGCAAAATACATGCTTTACATTAATTAAAATACAAATTACAAAATACAATCTCGCATAAATTTAAAATAAAAAATATTTTTAAGTCATATATTTGAACATAAAATACAAAATACAGTAGTTCAGCTATTTTTATTTAAAATACAAATTACAAAATACAGTCTGGCTAGGTTATGTAAATAGAAAAGAATACTCCATCGTGACATTCGTAGTAATAAACTTAATTAATACACGGAAGTTTCGTGAAAATAACCGTTTAAGGTGGAAGCGCCAGGGTAGCCCGCGAAATTTAAATTTGCTTACGTTTTTTATAATTTACAAGTCAGTGTCAGGCTATATAAAACACAAAATAATTATGATTTGCGACCGTAACACGTATGTACAAAAGCTATCGAGCAATATTTTCAGCAGAACGCACCCATTAATAAGAATGCTCAAATGCATTTTGAAGCAATAAGTATTTGAAATAACTACAAATACCTCAGCGTCAGGTATTTAAAATACCAATTACAAATTACATTTTTAAGAAGTAATTGAATTACAAATACCAAATATGTATTTGTATTTTAATTTCAAGTAATTCAAATACTGTCCTACTGTTATAAATAAGTACAGGTAGTTGTTCCGGGTCTGGCTGTTTGTGTATCTGAGTTTAAATGTTTTTAAACGACGCACCCACGATGGAGTAGAAATTCCAAGTGTGGGGGAATCGCGTTAAAAAAAGGGATAAAGGCAGTGAAATATAAAGGTAGTTCTAAAAACAATGCGAAATTATACTCACTCTATATAATCAGAAGAAGCAGAAGCCCTATTCTTCTTGGGCTTGTAAACAAAGTGGTAATACAAGAACACGCACAGGTACATGGTGGCTAGCCCCACCACTGCGGAGATCACGGCCACTGTGACGCTGTGAGCGGCCGCCAGCTCTTCATGCGACCAGCCGTTGAACAGTGGCAGCTGGCAAGGTAATTATCAATCAATCAATCAATCAATCATTTTATTATCAGGCAACTGAGGCCCATAGATAAAAATACACAAAATAATCTTATAAAATAATAAACTAATTCATATAAAAAAAAAAACCTTATTTAACTAAAACTAGACACGAATCGTTGACGGCGTCGTGTCCTGCTGCGTGGTGTCGCGTAACCGTCCTCGTAATCGTCGGTATACGACACCTTTCGGCCAAAAGTCCTCTTTCAAGAAGGTCTGCAGATGGTGAGTTGGAGCTCGAACCACGAACGACTTGAAGTTGATGTTGTGGCGCGATTCCAACCTTACGACCCTCAGAGTCCAGTTGGTCTTCACTCTTAAATACTCCACGACTTCCTCAACCTTCGTGGAGTAATGCAGGCGCGAAATGTACAGCTGCGTCGTAGGCACAGCAGGACGCAGCAGCATGTAATTATAGGGCCCAATTTCCATAAAAGCAGAGACAAGCGGAACGAAATGAACGAAAACGTACAAGATTCAACCACTCACAGCAGAGATCAGAGACGCGATTTGAATTTGCAGATCAGGTAATTTTACATATTATCACACTTGTACAGAGGGTTACTCCAAGGTTACGTCATCAATCAGGCAAATATATCTTGCCTCCGTGGCTGCTACTGAAGAATTCCTGATAACAATAACTTTTTGCCCGACCTAGGAATCGAACCCAGGACCCCAGGGGGGGGGGGGGCTCAGCAGTAGCGCTTGCACAAGTACTTCTTAGGTATTTAAGACTAATATTCAACTAAAATGGAGATGTCATGTCAAGGTTTTTGCTTAAACCTGGTTAAGAACTTGAAAGTTTCCGGAGAGAAATATTTTAATTATATTCTTGCACGAGCATAATATATTCTTCTTAGGGGAACCAAAGTTTGAACAATGGCTGACGAGTCACCCTACAAAGGTTCCTTTATTCGTTTCGAGCGTACGGAACCACATAAAATTGTAAATTAAAAAATAATAATATAGGTTTCTACTCACATCTTTCTTATCCACCTTCGGACACTGTCCATTCTTCGACAACTCCCCATCATCGCACAAACATTTAGCTCCATCTTCGTCCAACGCACAAACATTGGAACAAGTCACTCCCTCGCACTCGTTCACCAAGTCATCTCTTTGGACACTCTCATGTCGTAAAACGAAAGTGTTCGCGTCAAATACTCTGAAGATGTAGGTCTCGCAGTACTTGGGGCCGAAGAGTAAGCAGCGGCTGAGGCGGAAGGAGTTCGCTACTAAATAGTAGATGTGGTCTTCGAAGATAGCGAGGCCGTGGGGGGCTTGTAATTGGGGGTGGTCTGTTAGGATCTTCTTGCTGGAAAATAATTATAAAATTATATGAAAATTTATTAGTGGGTCTGGCTGGGCACTGGGCAGTAGTAGTAGTTACAATAACAACCCTGCATTACTTGACCCTCTTAAAAAGAAGAATGGGGAAAAGGGGGTCAAGACATTCTGGGCACCGACCGTACCCACTAGGCTACTATACCAGGTAAGGGTTGAACCTCATCTGGAATGCTATCTCACGCGGTAGCATCGACCATGCGATCGGCAGCAAATGACGGTTTTGAGCGACAGAAAACGATAGAAGCATGGGAAAGTGTGATTCCGTGCTGTCAGGTGAGGTTCAGCCCTTAGCCTTTGCTCAAAACTTGATTGATGCAGCCCAGCAGCGTCTAATACAGAACCATAACTATGATGTACGGTAACCTTGTCAAGTAAATTTAAAATCACCCGGTCAGGTGGAGATTCATTAATGAGTCTGTCCTGGAGTGTAAATGTGGTGCTGTTCTACGAACGATGGGGCTGTTAATGTCCTGCGTGTCCAGTTGTTTATTCAGTACAGGAACTGATGGACGCTACCGAAAGCGCCAAACTAGTAGCTGAGTTCTGGGCTGACACAATTTAGATTGCCATCCACTCGCTAAGAAGAGAAGAATTTAAAATGTTTATCTTGGTAGTTGACCTGATGTTATCACCATACATGTTCCTGCCCTGAACCGACGTGCGTATATGACCGTGTGTTAGTAGCGTAGCAGATGGCGTGGTGTAATTTCAGCCTTCCTAAATGGCAAAAACGTTGAATTTATGTATGTTTGGGTGCAACTCACTGGCTCTCCCCCTCATAGTCCATCCGGATGATATGCGCAGGTCCGGTCTCTGCCACATACAGCTTCTTCTTGAACGGGTCCACGGCAAGTCCGGTGCAGTTGTGGACAGTCGTCAGGTCGGTCACGTGTCTCCCGGCCAGGTTTGCTGACCAGACCACTGACTCAAGTTCCCGGGTCACACAGTAGAACATGCGGGCTGAACTTGGGTCTACTATGAGAGCTGTTATCTGGGGAATGGAGGATTAAAGTATTTGGCTAGTTTCATAAAAGAGTTGTAGGTGGGTATATAACAGGTGGAAACAGACCCTTCACATAGCCGTCAACCAAGCATTCTGTACATCAAACTAAGTAACTCTACGCAAAAATTATTGGTAGAAAACGACTTTTTTTTGTGGTGAAAAATCACGTTTACGGTAGGACTCAATGAAACGCACACAAAACATTGTGCTGATGGATGCACTGAAGAGTACAGGGGTCATGGAGGTATTTAAAGTAAAGTTATATAAATTAAATTAATACTAGTTAGTGTTAAAAAAAACCTTGTGACAAAGTTGGAACTTTGACCTCCAATATCTCCATAATTAGAAGATTACCAGGTATGGTCCAGTACAAAAGAATAATCGCAATGAGGCGGGCGGACGTCCTACGGCTTCGTTAAGGGTCTTTTTACACCCATTATAATATTTGCGCAAAATGTAGGTATTTCACAATAACAATAAGATCATCATTATCATAAATAGCCCGACTTCACCGTCTGATGGATATAGGCCATTAATCTCCACATTCCTGTACCAATTTCATCTAGGATTTACCCGCCATGGCAACAACGCGAATATAGGCGGCAAATAGCGGCTTACCATGAACAAAACGAGTTATCGGATCACATCTCCGACAGCTAGGCAGTCGCTTTTACCACCATTAAACCAACGAGTTAGTAACGCATCGAGGCACCGCTGTCATAGACAGGGAGGTAAATTTTTTTTTTTTATAGAAACCTCATTCTTCTGTTATACGTTCCAAAAATAACTAAAGGTACACGGTACACTATTAACTCTTTCCCAAAAAGCTCTAAATATCTCCAAACTTGAAAGCATCCACATACCTTAGCATCAGAAGGCAGCTTCTGCAGGCTAGCGCAGCGCTTGCTACTGAAGTGGCACACTCGCACGCGACTGTTACCCCGCGTCATGTCCACGAAGTACACGTTACCCGTCACCCAGTCTACTGCCACCTGGAAAGAACAGCTTTAGTGCTGGTGTTCACAACAATGTGCGTGTCATATTGCTAATTAGGTTTGACTGTGGTAATAGTAACAACATTAAAACCCTCACGTCTGTACTTCCCGGAGGATAAAGCAGAGGTGCGCCCTCATTTCTAGGCCTATTCAAAAATAAGCGGTATTCGCTGCCGCTGTGGGTAGAGGAGCATGACGCGTGGGTTTCGCTCAGGTATTTAGTATCAAGTACCGCAGACGGTAGCTAAATCCGCTTTGGTGTGAACAGTAATATTACCGCATACCCACTCGGTTTTCTCTACCGCAGACGGTAGAGAATACCGCTTAGGTTTGAATAGGCCTTTTGCCTGTTATGTTTAAGTCCCATGTAACATAGGGACATGAAATAGGCTCTCCCTATCGTCATCAAACGGGGATTAATCCAGACTCGACCTTCTATTGATTCGCATAAATAAGACTTTGCTTGACTTGGGAGCCGTTCAACTGCGCTTGTAGCAATACTGGTCATCCGGTCATTTTATCTATGATCCCCAATTTTTATTTTCTTTGAGGAAATCGTCATGTATACCCTCCATATTGCGGGAACGAAGGATTACAACGGAGTCGTACTGGCTAAAATCCCACGTTCTTACCAAACCACAACCTGCCTTCAGCGTTCAATCCGGTGCCGCTGTCTTCCGGTATTATCTAACCTTGTAACTTATGAATAAAGTTCACAGTAAGATTTACCCGTGATGGCTTTCCAATATTGGTGATTACGACGACGTTTTGCGTGCTGTTCACTTCCACCAGCTTGCCGGCTTCTGCTGATGTCACGTACAGCTTCTTTTCCCTGGAGAATATGAAAAGTTTAGAGGAGCTCGTGGCTAAATGATAACAGCCGCTCGGGTCGATCTTTAGGTTAAGCCGGGCTTGCCTGATTTTCATGTACCAAGTCAATAATGCAGCTGGAACACTTCTTCATAGCTGACGAGCAAATTGAGGGCCTGCTTAGTAGCTGTTCGTGAGTTAGAAAGAAAAAGAAAGAATGAAAAAGTATTTATTAGACTCACACGGGACAAAAAAAAAAAAAACGGATGAGATAACCATAGTACAAAAAACTGACTGTTACTGATATCTTTCAGCTCATCCCAGAATGAAAGCAATTTTAATTACGCCATTAGATGTTGCCAGAGCAGTTCGTCCGTTACCGAATTGGAAATCACCGGGACCGGACGGAGTGCTCAACTTCTGGCTCAAATGGCAGAGTGGTTCACACGCCTGGCATATCAACTCCAGGCATCCTTAGAGTCTGGATCGCTACGGTAGTTTCTAACAGGTGTTACCCACCTGCTCCATAAGTCAGGTCGTCCTGCGGAACCCAAGAATTACTCCTTCATCATCTCATTACTTACTAACCTGACATCATAATCCATATCAGTGATAGCCGGCTCGTCCGTGTCCGTGTACTCGATGGCGCCGTACCCGTCGGCCGAGATGGACCGGACGGTGTTGCCAGACACGTACAGGACAGACATGTTGCCGCGCGTCGCCTTACACGAGCGACGGTCTGACCTGATGGGGGAAGAATAACATAGGGAAATAAACACTGTTTTAAGCTTTCACGGTTCACAACTAAACTTATACTGTCACTTACGGGATATCTTCCGTGATTGTTCACTATTTTGGGCTCCAAACCGCGATCATGGCGCTTGCAACACCGTCGAAATATCGGGAGCTCAAAATAATGAACAATCACGGAAGATATCCCGTAAGTGACAGTATAAGTATAGGGAAATAAGTTTTATTTACTGAAAGAAAACCAACTATTTAAAAATAACAATAAAGTATCTAAACAATGCCATTAAAAAAACTCTTCCTCAACGCTATCAACTGTTACTGTGCCCAAGAGACTGGCGGCGTTGACACGTTGTTTGGCAGCGCTTAGCCTCGGGCAAAGATAAAAGTCAGGCTGGCTTTTATCCTATATATTATAAAACCAAAATCACAAATCTATTATTCAAATTAGGCTGATAATGTTTTTCTATGTTGTCTACTGTGTAGATAGATACATATAAAATTAATTCCTTACCGGAGCGCATATCCATGATGACACGAACACAAGAAAGACCCGCGGACGTTGATGCATCCTTGCGAGCAGACCTCCTGCTGGCACTCGTTGATGTCGTCACACGTGGTCTGGTTTGCAGACAGACTGAAGCCGGCGGGACAGAGGCAGTGCCCTCCCTGAGGAGTGGGCTGGCATATGAACGAGCATATTGTGCTGTTGAAGCAGGCAGTTTCTGAGGAGAAGAAGAGAAATTAAATAAAACAAATAATCTCCTTGATGAAACTAAGACATAACAAAAACGTGGACCCCAAACTCAACAGTTACGGTTGCCACTAACGTGATAGCAACATAATTTATCCCAGATCTCATCAAACTGGACAGCTGTCTTCCTCAACGACAGGGGACTTCAAAACTCCAAATAAACAACACCATTATCCACATACCACAGAGTCCATTCTCGTCTGTGCCATCAGCGCAGTCGTTCTTCTTGTCACAGACCTGTTTCCACTCGACGCACTGTCCGTTGGTGCAGAGGTAGCCGTCTTCGCATTCCGAATAAGAGGGATGAACGACAGGGTACAGGTAAGAGGTCCTGTTAACTGAAATAGGGAAGTTCTGTTAATAACTAGCTTTTGTCAAAAAACTAAGTAATTTAAGTAATCCTGCAGGAATAATGGATCTAAAGCCGAAAGACACTTATCCTCATCATCGATCCCGATATTTTTTTTTATATGGAAACCTTCTAGTTACGGAGATATTGGAGGAGTTGGTCAGAAAATTTCAAAAAGTAAAAAAAAAAAAGTTTTTAATGTTATACTATCAGCACAATGTTATGAGTGCGTTACATTGAGTACTAGAATCAGTTTCCTAGCAAATTAGCAATAATTTTTGCGTCGAGTTATTTAGTAAACTTGATCTGGTGTCTTGAATTTAAATCTAAATGTTTATATTTACCTCTGGCACAAGCATCAGGAGTCTCATCAGAGCCATCGACGCAGTCCTGATGTCCATTGCACACTCTGCGCATAGAGATGCAGTTGAGTTGCTGCAGACACGCGAACAAGCCGTGCGGGGCGCAGCGGACGTCGCAGTCGTGCTCGTCGGTACCGCCGGGGCAGTCGATCTTCATGTTGCAGCTATAACGAAACACATTTACTCCCAAATAAAAACTTGAAAGAAATGAAGATAAAACGCCCACCCTTCACCACTTACCGAAGATTAAGAAATTTTTGGACATGTAATACAGTTGACGAAACAGAGCTATTCTAAGCTAAGGGGACGCGACGCCTCGGGGCGCCCCGGGGCATCGAGGTCTGGGACTGACACGGCAAACGTTACGTTATACGTTCACATTGGTTCAGCAAAAAATTAACACTTGGTAATGATTTCTATAAGTGGGCGCCACAATATTCTTGCCCGGGGCGCCATTGGGTCTAACGCGTATTGTCAGAATATTGCATAAAAGATGTAAAGAATTTAAAATTTTCATGGCATTTATAGTTTGATTATAATATACGCTGTCGTCTCCCTCCTGGAGGTGCGCGTTAATAGCTGCGACACAGTTTTTAACTAATGTAGCTATTTACATACGCAAATACTTTGTAAAATGTGTTTTTGTTCCAAAAAAGATATTTGACTTGATTTGATATTTTAATTAGTAATAATGGTAAGGCTTATGGGAGTAGGACCAAGGATTTTTCGACAGTTTAAAATCATGCTTGAGACCGGAGACCAACTCTATTGATAAAAATGAAAACACTAGAAAAGAAAAGACATTCACAAATGAATCTTACAACTACAGAAACCTGACTATGGCTCGGGTTTCCATCAAAGTGGAGACGGGTGGAACGGAGAGTAGAATTAGGTACAACATTCCATACCAGCCCCCGTAGCATGACCACCGTAGACAAGGATTTTTTTGACGGAAGAATCGACAAAATGACAGATAGTGCAAAGAAGTCTGTCATTGTGTCGACACAATCTGTCATTTTGTCGATTCTTCCGTCAAAGAAATCCTTCCCCCGTAGCATGACCACCGTAGACAAGGGTTTCTTTGACGGAAGAATCGACAAAATGACAGATAGTGCAAAGAAATCTGTCATTGTGTCGAAACAATCTGTCATTTTGTCGATTCTTCCGTCAAAGAAATCCTTCCCCCGTAGCATGACCACCGTAGACAAGGGTTTCTTTGACGGAAGAATCGACAAAATGACAGATAGTGCAAAGAAATCTGTCATTGTGTCGAAACAATCTGTCATTTTGTCGATTCTTCCGTCAAAGAAATCCTTCCCCCGTAGCATGACCACCGTAGACAAGGGTTTCTTTGACGGAAGAATCGACAAAATGACAGATAGTGCAAAGAAATCTGTCATTGTGTCGAAACAATCTGTCATTTTGTCGATTCTTCCGTCAAAGAAATCCTTCCCCCGTAGTATGACCACCGTAGACAAGGGTTTCTTTGACGGAAGAATCGACAAAATGACAGATAGTACAAAGAAATCTGTCATTGTGTCGACACAATCTGTCATTTTGTCGATTCTTCCGTCAAAGAAATCCTTGTCTACGGTGGTCATGCTAGAGAGAAGAGAAACGCCATTTTGATTTCAACCAAGGTGATTGGTCGTTTTCCGTACGTCACCTCTCCGCTCCGCACGTCACCTCTTTGGTGGAAACCGGACCTATGACTTGTTAGACAGTACGCAAGTATACATAATCCATCACCAATTAATTCTGTATCTATCTACAGCTTTCTGTAGATATTTGCTCTACAAACAACACGACATTGAGACACTGAGCCCCATCACTATTAAATAAACCAGACAGATCCAAGGCGATTCTCACACGACACCGTTTGTCCGCGCGGAGAGTAGTAGAGGTGAGTACCGCTAGTCCACGCGGTCGGGCGGTGAAGCAGATCTGACGTCGCATTGGCTTGTATGAAAGGTTGCTATCAGACGGACTGCATCGCAACACCATCAGACGGAGTGCATCGCAGCAACCGCGTGCAGTCGATATATTCAACTGTTCTGTTGGATACACCAGTTGAATGACTGCGCGCGGTTGCTGTCCGTCTAATGGCAGCCTTTCATACAAGCCAATACGACGTGAGATCAGCTTCACCGCCCGACCGCGCGGACGAGCGGTATTGTGTGATAACCCCCAAACCAATCAAAAATAATTGATTAAATGAAGGTTGAGAAGCAGTACTTTTTGAAAGGTAAAATTACACTCGACTATTAGTTCCCCAAAACACTATTCACCGCTATCTAATGGTATCTGTAAGCTTTTCTAACCGAGCGGTATGCGGCAAGCAAATGCTAGTGTTGTATTCGCATGTGTACTCCCAGGCAGCGCATCTTGGTGTCTTTTCCTGTGAAATGGTTCAGTTATAGGATACAAGGTAGAAAACTGTAGAATAAGAAAAACGTTTTTTTGCGAAAAAAAACCTTTTTTTTTGGGTAAAAAAACACAAAAAACGTGAAAAAAAAAACTTTCGGAAGTCGGTGGCTTTGTTAGTTTCATTGACTCTTTTGCTGTCGACGCGCTTCCGAAATTAAAGTTATATTTCTTGTTTTTTGGATGTTGGTTAATTTTTTTGCAAAAAAGTTTTTTAGTTGAGAAATCCCACACAAATTCTTGTCATAACATTGTAAAGTCTAGAAGTTATTAAGGCCATCAACATCTTTTTTTACAAAATCAACGGGATCGATTTCTGGCTAGGAATAAATATAGAAAAAACAATGACATGAAGCATTTCATCAAAATCGGGTCGGAGACTGCCATGCTCTGAGTATTTTTCGCTATTCCTCCGTTTTTTGACCACCTACGCTCACTTAAAAAGATCACCCTGTATAGGTACTCGATTATTTCTGAACTCGTGTAGAGCTCTTGCTAATGAGCACAGCCCTTTAAAGAGTTCATAAATAAAGTCGCCAGTCTCCATTAAACACTAACCGTGGCCGTCACAATGGGAAACTCTTCACAATCTTCCTCGTCGGAGAAATCGACGCAGTCCTGATGGCCGTCACATCTTCTCCTCAATTCCACGCACTCCCTGTTCCTGCATTGATAGAACCCTGGACTGCACGTCATGTTCACTGCAAAGGTTTAGATCTTGATAACGATGACATTCGAAATTTAACCTTGAGGTTTGAGAAATAGGGTGGGAAGTTCCTCAACCTCGAAAGAAAAGGGAGGATCCTAAGGTCAACGATGTTTCTGATGGGCTACTGCCCGACGATTGTTTACAGGTTTCTGTAATACCCAACAATGTTAAGAGCGTTAACGTGTTACGGCATTTCATACAAACTTTCAAGTGATTTTGTTTCGAAATGACTGAACCGATTTTAATGAAACTTCGTACACATAAGCAGGATACATAAGTCTAAAGATTTCACAGAGCACTTTTCGAAAAATAGTGTTACAACTAAATTAGAGCGATTTTAGATTTTCGATAGAAATAGAAATTTCCAATTATATTTTTTTTAAAAAGACATTTCGAAAAGTTAATTATTTTTAAAATCAGCTTTGTATTCTAAATTTGCGGCCCAGGTGAAGGGCGGATGCAGGCAGCGGAACGGCCAGCGTGTACATGAAACGCTTGCGACTTTATAACAAATTACATGGAAGACGTCATGCGGACGTCTCAAGAGCGGGTGCCGAGCGGCAACGAGACGCGTCTTGTCGCTCGCCAGTTTGATGTACAGCTGTGTGCAGACGGCCCGCGCCCCCCCGAGGGCTCCTAGCCCGCGCACTTACTCACATGCATAAGTGAAACAACAACTACTTACCACAGTTAACTTCATCAGATCCGTCGTTGCAATCCTCATCACCGTCGCACATCCAAGTCTTTAATATACAGGAGCCTGACGCACACCTGGGACAAATTCACGTGTTATTTATGTCGTATTCTTTGCAAAATACTGGTATTCAACTGCATCAGGTTAGACTGGAAGCCTACCTCCACAACCCAGTAACTAAGTAACATTGTCCTCTTGGTAATGTCAGAATTTCGGCTTCTGACTACTCGTAACGACTGTCAACGATCTACAAATGACAGCCGGGACCAACGGCTTAACGTGCTTTCCGAGGCACGGACGAAACTAGGTATGTAAAGATGGTCTATGAACCTTGGCAAGCGCGGCTTAATCTTGAAAATCGACTCGTGCGGCTGTTTTCTATTTACTGATGAGCTCCGCACCCTGTATGTTACCTACTTTTGGGGGTATGAAGAACAGGGTGTTAAGTTCTTCATCCTCCATGAAAAGGGAGGAACCTCCGATCAGACGGGTGTTGTGTCTGGTGGACTACTGCCGGACAATTGTTGTCGGGTTTTTCTATATAGTCACTATAACTTTAAGGTGGAAGCGCCAGGGTAGCCCGCGAAATTCAAATTTTCTTACGTTTTTTGCAATTTGTAGGTGTTTCAGGCTATATGTGAAACAAAATATGATTCGCGACTGTAACACGTATGTAGTTACAGAATTATAATCATTAAAATTAAAACCCTCTAAGTTCATTTAATCCCATTTAATGACTATTTCATGAAAAAGTCATTCAATGGGATTATATTAATGAGTTTAGTGACTATAACTCTGTAAAGCCATATTTGTTACACTCGCGAATCATATCTTAATCAGCATACAACCTGACACTGACCTGTAAATTGCAAAAAATCTAAGAAAATTTTAAATTTCGCGGGCTACCCTGGCACTAGGAATTTGAAGTTAGTTCTACATTTATGTCATAGATGGCGCTGTAGTAATTTTTGTTCTATGTTGCTGTAGTACTTTTTGTAGTGCCGCTACATACTCACATAAACTCGGTGTCATAGCAGGAAGGCGCGTCGCACACGGCAGCCTGTTCATCCGCACCGTTGGGGCAGTCGTAGCGGCCGTCGCACAGCTGTGAGCGGGACACGCAGATCGACGAGTTAAAGCACTCGTACTCTATGTCGCTGCATACGCTTGACGCAGGGACTGGTGGGTGAGAACAGAGAGGATGAGAGAAAAAAAAATAGCTGTAGTTGTAGGGCTTAGGGTGGCTGGGTTAGACTGGCTGGGGATGAACGAGGACAGGGTGTTGAAGTGTAGCTTGTTGCTGGGGAGGTACGATTTTTGTTACTGTTCCATTTGTACTTAAGAGCGTTTATACAGAAAGTGAGCAACGTCGCAAATAGCTGTCAAATATTTCGCTGTTTTGATTAATTTTTTAATATTTCTGTATGGAAATAAGGCTAACTAGTTAACTAAAATATTGATTATGAAATGTAATAATTAATATCGTAACACCGAATATTTAGTTTTAGATGTACAAAAAGTATTTGAAAACTTTCCAAATGTCTTTTTTACACCTAAAACGGTTACAAAATTAAATTCAGTGTTTAATTGCAATTCATTATTAATATTCTAGTTCACTAGTTAGCCATATTTCTTATTTCCATACAGTAATATTGCCAAATTAATTAACACAGGTATATATTTGACAGCTATTTGCGACGTTGCCAACTTTTTGTATGAACGCTCATAAGTAGTGGTTTAATAATCACTAATCACCTAATTCGGAATCGAAAGTTGCAGCATATGAATGTTGTAAAAACAAACTTATAAAAAAAGTAATTTCCTACCGCGACACAAATAATAAAATATTGGTCATCATAAGAAAACCAGCCAGAACTAATTTTAAAGTTTTCAGTCAAACGAATCGAACAACATCCCATAAATACAAAGGATAAAAAGAAAGCATAAATCAGCTATTTTCTATTAAAACAAAAGCTAGAATAAAGTTACCACGCTTACCAATATCGATTGGTTTTTCAGCAGAACAAAATGAACCCATGTTTTTGTTTAAGCACACACCGAGGCAGAATATCTCTTCGGACGAACATACGTGTTTAGGGTCCACTAAAAATATAAAATCATTACATTATTTTTTTCAAGTGAATGCAGCGGAATAGAAAAAAAACTTAGATACAAAATTATCACACCAAGCCAATTATCAAGCCAAGCTGTAGCAATGAGCTACACTGAATAATATAACAAACAACACCGTAGAACAGATCAAGATACGCTATAGCCAAACGTCGATGCAGTTCTAACCCCACGTAAGTCAATTTTTCCCGTTTACGACATTTTGATGCCGTTTGCTGGAGAATCGGAAGTAAAACCCGGGAAAAACCGGTTTTACTATGGGACCGAAACCCGGTTCCACATGCCTTAGGCACAGCTAGTGTAGCATAAAACAAGTTACGCCGCCGTAGCACATGTAATGCTACGCCTGTATAAACTACAAAGCTACGCTGTAGCACAAACAAGCTACACCGCCGTAGCACAGGTCATGCTACGCCTGTAACTATCAAGCTACGCTGTAACACAAAAAAGCTACGCCGCCGTTGCACAAACTAGCTACGCTGCTGTGGCACAAGTCATGCTACGTCTGTATATACCAAGCTACGCTGTAGTACAAACAATCTACGCCGCCATAGCACAAACAAGCTACACCGCCGTAGCACAGGTCATGCTACGCCTGTAACTACCAAGATACGCTGTAGTACAAGCAAACTACGTCGCCGTAGCACAGGTCACACTACGCCTGTAACTACCAATCTACGCTGTAGCACAAACAAGCTAGGCTGCCGTAGCACAGGTCACACTACGCCTGTAACTACCAATCTACGCTGTAGCACAAACAAGCTACACCGCCGTAGCACAGGTCACACTACGCCTGTAACTACCAAGATACGCTGTAGTACAAGCAAACTACGTCGCCGTAGCACAGGTCACACTACGCCTGTAACTACCAATCTACGCTGTAGCACAAACAAGCTAGGCTGCCGTAGCACAGGTCATACTACGCCTGTAACTACCAATCTACGCTGTAGCACAAACAAGCTAGGCTGCCGTAGCACAGGTCACACTACGCCTGTAACTACCAATCTACGCTGTAGCACAAACAAGCTAGGCTGCCGTAGCACAGGTCACACTACGCCTGTAACTACCAATCTACGCTGTAGCACAAACAAGCTAGGCTGCCGTAGCACAGGTCACACTACGCCTGTAACTACCAATCTACGCTGTAGCACAAACAAGCTACACCGCCGTAGCACAGGTCACACTACGCCTGTAACTACCAATCTACGCTGTAGCACAAACAAGCTAGGCTGCCGTAGCACAGGTCACACTACGCCTGTAACTACCAATCTACGCTGTAGCACAAACAAGCTAGGCTGCCGTAGCACAGGTCACACTACGCCTGTAACTACCAATCTACGCTGTAGCACAAACAAGCTAGGCTGCCGTAGCACAGGTCACACTACGCCTGTAACTACCAATCTACGCTGTAGCACAAACAAGCTACACCGCCGTAGCACAGGTCACACTACGCCTGTAACTACCAATCTACGCTGTAGCACAAACAAGCTAGGCTGCCGTAGCACAGGTCACACTACGCCTGTAACTACCAATCTACGCTGTAGCACAAACAAGCTAGGCTGCCGTAGCACAGGTCACACTACGCCTGTAACTACCAATCTACGCTGTAGCACAAACAAGCTAGGCTGCCGTAGCACAGGTCACACTACGCCTGTAACTACCAATCTACGCTGTAGCACAAACAAGCTACACCGCCGTAGCACAGGTCACACTACGCCTGTAACTACCAATCTACGCTGTAGCACAAACAAGCTACACCGCCGTAGCACAGGTCACACTACGCCTGTAACTACCAATCTACGCTGTAGCACAAACAAGCTACACCGCCGTAGCACAGGTCACACTACGCCTGTAACTACCAATCTACGCTGTAGCACAAACAAGCTAGGCTGCCGTAGCACAGGTCACACTACGCCTGTAACTACCAATCTACGCTGAAGCACAAACAAGCTAGGCTGCCGTAGCACAGGTCACACTACGCCTGTAACTACCAATCTACGCTGTAGCACAAACAAGCTACACCGCCGTAGCACAGGTCATGCTACGCGTGTAACTATCAAGCTACGCTGTAACACAAAAAAGCTACGCCGCCGTAGCACATGTAATGCTACGCCTGTATAAACTACAAAGCTACGCTGTAGCACAAACAAGCTACACCGCCGTAGCATAGGTCATGCTACGCGTGTAACTATCAAGCTACGCTGTAACACAAAAAAGCTACGCCGCCGTAGCACATGTAATGCTACGCCTGTATAAACTACAAAGCTACGCTGTAGCACAAACAAGCTACACCGCCGTAGCATAGGTCATGCTACGCGTGTAACTATCAAGCTACGCTGTAACACAAAAAAGCTACGCCGCCGTTGCACAAACTAGCTACGCTGCTGTGGCACAAGTCATGCTACGCCTGTATATACCAAGCTATGCTATAGTACAAACAATCTACGCCGCCATAGCACAAACAAGCTACACCGCCGTAGCATAGGTCATGCTACGCGTGTAACTATCAAGCTACGCTGTAACACAAAAAAGCTACGCCGCCGTAGCACATGTAATGCTACGCCTGTATAAACTACAAAGCTACGCTGTAGCACAAACAAGCTACACCGCCGTAGCATAGGTCATGCTACGCGTGTAACTATCAAGCTACGCTGTAACACAAAAAAGCTACGCCGCCGTTGCACAAACTAGCTACGCTGCTGTGGCACAAGTCATGCTACGCCTGTATATACCAAGCTATGCTATAGTACAAACAATCTACGCCGCCATAGCACAAACAAGCTACACCGCCGTAGCACAGGTCAGGCTACGCCTGTAACTTCCAAGATACGCTGTAGCACAAACAACCTACGCCGTAGTGCAGGGGCTGCTACAGTGAAGCACAGACCAAGCTAAGCTACGCAGAAGCAATGAAGCACTACATTAATCCAATTAATAAAAGACCAGTATTTAAAAAATATTTAATTGATGTAAATAAACTGACGGCTGAGAATTTTTTTGATGTGCATTTAAAAATAAGTCCTTTATAAAATAAGTGTTAACTCACCCAAACAATCTTCCTCATCTTCACCCTTCGGACAGTCCGCCTTACCGTCACACCTGCCAGATTTTGCCACGCAAATATTGCTCTTAGGACAAAGGATCTCATGCGCATCGCAGTTGGCCCTTTTGGTGCATTGGCCGTCCTTCACCAAAAACCCAGGGCGGCACAAACATTCGTAGCCCATTTGAAGGTGAAGCGGGTTCTCCTGTGGGGTCACGTGGGGTTCTTGAACACAGACGTCGGAACATGGGTTCTTCAGACAGGGATGGTTCATAAGAGGGTCTTTGAGATCAGGAAGGGAGGATGTCGCTTGGATAAGGAGTTGCGTGTTGTTTGGCAAGAGGGCTGTGAAAAGAGAAAAAGGTATTAATAACTTATTCAACAATTAATAATTTACTGATTGAACTATATTTGAAACACATTCGAGTACAGTTAGCAACGAAAATCACTCATGTAACGTTCGCACGAGTGACCAAAACGAAGCGTAAATGCGAACGATATTTGAAACGAAAATATAATTTTTTAGCATTTTGGTTATTAAGACAAGCTCAATTAGTACCAAAGATATAACATAACAGCACGCCTGTAATCCCCGAATTGTTAGGGGCAGAAGTGTCCCTAAATACACCCACATTTCGCCAGTTATGTTTAAGTCCCATGTAATAGGCCTATTGCCATCAACTGGGCAAAATCCCGTGGCTGCTACTGAGAAGTTCCTGATGGAAAAACCCAATAACACTTTTCCCGACCTGGGAATCGAATCCAGGACCCCATACTCAGCACTCGTGCTTGCCACCACTAGAACAAAAAGGCAGTCAAAGATATGTCCTGTCTACAGTAAATAAGTGACCATGCATTGCGTGAAACGACTTTTTAAATTTTAAAATTGTCTTCTTTTACGTTTATTCCGTACGTTCGGGATAGGTCCTCTTACCGAAGTCTGGTGGACGTCAGTCCAAAACAGGCAGGAGGCGCGTCTGTCGGTCCAGAACACGTAGTTGTCTGCGATGGAACTCATCTTACCGAGATCAATCCTGCGTATCTTGTGCGAGGACTGGTGGATGTCAGACCAAAAGAGACGGGAGGTGCGTCTATCGGTCCAGAACACGTAGTTGTCTGCGATGGCCAGGCTCGTTACCGTCGTTGATAGCTCGCGGTAGTTCTCTCTACCGGTACCTGGTCGACCAGTAATGGAAATTGTGGAAAAGAGTCCAGGTGTATGTATTTTAATCGGGTTATTTTTAGGTTAGGTTATTTTTGGTTAACCCTTTAAAACGGGTTAACGTTTTAAAGGGTTAATCAATTAATCAGCCTATAATAACTGGTACATACAAAATATGCAAGATAGTGATAAATCAGTAAAATTTAAATGGTTAACCCATTTTATAACTTTTTATGGGTTAACTAGTATATTAGTTAGTCAAACATAAAGGTTATAAGAGGTCCAACCATTTAACCCAATTAATTGGTCCCTGGATTTCATCAGTTCATATCGTTTGGTGAAAAAGATGAAAGAAGAAAGTGGTCGAAGTTACACAGAATATAGCAGACCTATCAACTTACCTTCTGGATGCATATAGTCGATCACGCCGTTGCTCTCATCTGATATGTATACTTGGTCCATGTGCTGGACGTAGCGAAGACGCACGTGAGGGCCTGGAGATATTACATGAAAGTAAATTAGAACATAAAACCATTGCCCATGAGATAGCCGGGCAAGATTTTTTTAATGGGAACTCTTATCAATTTTCTGAACTCAAGAACTGCCTGCTTGCTAGATACTTTAGTTACCGAATCTGTTTGTGCTAATGACAACTAGAGTAACGGAAAACCAGGCAGTTTTTTAAAAGTATGGTAGTATTTAAATCGCTCGTCTGAGTGGTCTACATTAGCCCTAGATCGAAAGAACTCGGAAGTAACGAGGAGAGGATAATGCCCAGCCTTGAGAAGACGCAGGCTAACTAGTAACTAATTTAAAGGGGGAAGCGCCAGGGTAGTAGCCCCCGAAATTCAAATTTTCTTAGGTCTTTTTCAATTTTAGGTCAGTTTCAGGATGTATGTAAAAGAATGATGATTCACGACCGTAAAAGATATTGCTTTACAGAGTTATAATCATTAAAATCATCAATACAACCCTCTGAATACACTTTATTTTATTTAATGACTTTTTCAAGAAATGGAATAAAACCAGCAAACAAACAAACAGCAAACTTAGAGGGTCATCAGGATCATTTTAATGATTATAATTCTGTTACATACATGTTACGATCGCGAATCATATTGTAATCAACATAATATAAACATAAATATGTATGTGTCATATATGTATTGTAATTTGTGTTTTTTAATTTGGTATTTTTGTTTTTTATATGGGTCTCGGACCTGAAATAAATGGAATTTATTTATTTATTTATTTATAACCCGACACTGACCTGCAAATTGCAAAAACTGCAAGAAAATTTCAATTTCGCGGACTACCTTAAATTGAAGACTGCAAGAAGCTGCAAGTCACTTACTAACCGGTTTAGTTTCGCAAGATATAAGTATCATGTTGCACAAGAACCGTTTACCTTTCAAGTTGTTCAGAATGACGTGTCTTCGGCCCGCGCCGTCTAATCCGATGCTGTCGATATGTATTTTGTTATGCATCTCACTCTCCACCACGGCTACCAACATCCGCCTGAATAAAATAAAACAAGTCATCATCCTCTGAGTCGTCAATTCCCTAAAATATCTCCACTGCTAAACATAGGAATCTCGCATTCATAATAAGAAGAGTACTCCAGAATAAAACAAAGCACAAAGGGTGCATTTCAAAAAGCAGTCAATGCCGACGAATCCACAAATCTAAAAGCGTAGCATAAGGGACGTCCCCAGTCAGATGGACTAACGTCCTTAAAAAGGTGGCTGACACTGGATGCAGACGGTTGAGGACAGGGTATTGTGGCGCAGCTTGGGAGTGCCCTTTGTCCAGCAGTAGCCTGTGAAGTGGCAATGAGCGCCTCCATAACTGATGATTCAGTTGATTAGACTGGATGTTGCTACTTTAAATGATGGAATGTCTGCCTTTTAGAGTGTTCTGACAATTTGCCTAAACCGTTCAACCAATTTTGATGAGGTAGCGCGAACCCCAAGAAAGCATGCTGAGATTCCATGAAAATAAAGGCAAAGCCCTACTCCTCTAGGATTTTGTATGATGAAAACGGCAACCGGTGTAGTTAATTAAATATACCCATAAGAACACACAAGCTGATAGGTGCCTCCTGGTCCTGGAACCTGTGCACCACAGCGAACGGGCGAGGAGCTTACTTAACTTACTTAACTACCTACACACCGGTCTCCACCTACTTCCCTACAAACCAGTTAAAGACCTAAAAGACATTAGAACCAGTAGGTTCTAGAGAGCACTGGGCAGTTTCCTAGGGAGTACCCTAGGAAACTGCCCAGTGCTCTCTCATCCTTATTAAACTGTTGGTCGCTACAACCTTGCAGAACCCCATTTTCCACAGTGGCCGTGTCTCGTACATTACGTAGAGGTTATTGGTGGCTTAGTCTATGAAAAATATGGACATACCCATAATCTGGAAGCACACATAAGCTGATAGGCACCTCCTGGTCCTGGAACCTGTGCACCACGGCGCGCTTCTGTGTCTTGAGGGACACTACTTCTACGAGCCTACGGCCCGCGTCTAACACGTACAGGTTATCTGTTACATAGTCTGTCAAGAAGGAGAAGTTAGGTGAGGAATAGTAACATCCAAGAAGGGTAGACAGAGGTCTACCCATGTTTTTACGAAGTGTCATGTTGCAGGGAATCAGTCTATTGCCGTTAACTGGGCACAAATCTAGTAGTCCTCGAGCAGAATTGGAAAAATTCAAAAGGAAAACCTACTAAACTTACCTGAACAGGGTATCAAAATCACCACGCTAATTGGATAACATCGCTTCTTATTACAATTCAAAGAATTTTATAGGAAATCCGTGATACATTGCTTTATTGATTGAAAAATTCGATGGATCGAATAACGCAATAAATATTGTTGAACTGTCAAAATTAATATCATTGGGATTGTATGTGCCGCGCAACTTCGCTGCTGGATGGACCGCACAGCAATCGCGTTATTAACCACTAAACCAAAGATTCTGACGTCGATACAGGTTTTGATGCTAAAACCTGTTCATTTCTTACCGTAATCCATGTCAACGACTTTATCCAACCCGTTGTAGACCAGCAGATGAGTGATTCCCAGAGAGAAGTCGGTCATGTTGATGTAGTTTATAGTACGACGCTGACCATCGAATATGAATAACGAATCTGAAATTAAAGAAGTATGAAAAATGGAAAATGCCATGGCATGATTTAGTACAACGTTGAGGCTGACTAACTGATCGTAGGATAGGGAGAGTAGGTGGATACTTCCAGTAAGTGGAGCGAGGGATATATTGATTTGCATAATAATAATTTTCATTCCTTGTCAAAAAAGCATGACTTATCAATAGAATAACATCTAGAGGCATGCTTAAAGTTAAATACATTTGGTAAATCACGTATTGAAACTAGTTTGCATCGTCAGAAAATTGAATAAAACCTTGAATAACATGGTTAGTTCTTGTATTATTTTTACAGGCTTATTGTTTTTTTTTTTCAAATTTTATAAATCACCTTTTTTTTTGGTTTCAGTGGCGGTGGCCTAGCCTACCCTCCGAGGAGGACCACTGCACGCCACTGGGATAGGATGAATTCAGGCTAGGAGCAAAGCAAGTCGGGAGCAAAAAATCAAAATGATGTAGTTGAATTTGACGTATTACATTATCAAAGAGGTAGAATAATATAATCGCTCACTACTGGTTATATGCCTCTTGCTTTCCTACCGTCTACCTACACGATTTCGTACGTCCGTTGAAGATGCCATGGGCCCAAGGCACTTACAAAATTTTCAGAAAATGTTCTTTAACCTGGCCCAATTTTTTTATTAACAACCTTACCCTATCCCCAGGCAAAGGTCTATCCCTCCCGCTTCTATAGATGCTATGCTTGTCTCGCCCCATCCAAAGCGACTTGTCTTCTGTTACTTACTCTAGGATAATACCCATACCCAGCCTTACCTCTATACTGATCATATGCCATGGCTTGTACGCGTCCTATGTCGAATTGCGTGGCGTGGGACTCCGGGTTGCCGAGCGCGTCGTATTGGATCTTCGTGAACAGCTGACCTCCAGCTACCACAAGGTATTTGGCGCGGTAGTCGACGGCATCTGGTGGTAACAAGCAAAAGTAGAATCAAGGGGAAAAGGGATGGCTCTATTTATAACTCCATCTCATTTTGGTGGAGAACTCAATAAGTTAAAGCAGTGGGCGTTATTTAGCGGAAAATCATGACAAAAAAATGCAATTTGAATATTTAGTTTTTATGTTGTAATATGAATTTTGTGCCAAGGGCAAGTTTTATTTCAATATGGTGATAAAGAATTCAGTGTTTTTTGTATTAGACGAAAATATAATACATACGATGACAGGTGTTATTGACGATGTCCATGCCATCGGGGCAGGCGCACACGTGGGTCACGTTGGAGCTGACGAGGCAGAAGTGCGAACAGTTGTTGTTGCTGCAGGGGTTTGAGCTCGCGTTCATCAGCACTGGGTGGTATATGTGCATGCCTACGAGAAAAGAGCAACGTATGAAATATATAAAAAAAATCGGGTGACAATTCAGCAGGCGGGACAAGCGATGGTAAATGATTTTATTGCCGTCTCAGAGGTTTTTGGCTTCGTATGGCTCACGACTAAACCACTAAAAACTATCGATAAATTAACACGCTGTGCGTCAAAACTAAGGTGAGATGTTATAGACTAACCGCTTTAATGAGTCCTCGCTAAGGTATCAATTTAAATGAAATATTCTGAAGGTTGATCACGTATTGGTTCAATTAGTATCGTAATACCTACGTGGATAATGTTTATTTTAAAGCAAAACTTTGTGGACAATGTGCCTTTGATGGGGCAAGGCGGAGGGTCGGTCTATAGATGAAAAATGGACTAAGAACCACGCTTCTCTTAAACGACATCGCGGTAGACAGGCAAAGATGGCGAGATTACTCCTACCAAAAGAACTGACCGTCAATCTCAGAGATAGAATTGTATGGAGAAGGGAGAGGGTGGGCTTTGTCCAACAGCGGTGGGAGAATACAGCTAGTATACACAGACTCACCAAACACAGGAGTGTCAAGCGTGACTAGAATGTTCCTCTTCAGCGCGGAACCGTGCAGCTTGTCCGTCGTCTGGATGCTGTTGGAGACCCAGTCGCTCCAGAACACGGTGTTCTCGAACACCGCGATGGAGTACGGGTGGTGGAACGGCTCTTCGAAGAGCGACTGTTGGTAAATCAAGACATGGAAGCAATGAGAACTCAGTCAGAAAGCGGCAACACTTTGGCTTCGAACTAACATGTTACCGCTACCGTTGACAGATATTGTACCCAATATCTGTCAGATTCCGGGATTCTGAGTCCGGCCCGGTCGGTTTGACTGCACTTAAAGACATAAAAGTAATAGAAGAACTCACATAAACATGCTTCCCACTAATCATGACGACTTTGACGGTCCTGTCCACGAAGTAGAGGCGTCCGTTGGGCGCGTCGATGGCCAGGCCGGTCGCGAACACGTCGATGTGGTCCACCAACACCTCTGGGAGACTCCCGTCCATGCGCGCCGACATTATCACGGCGCGGTCGTGCCAGTCTGCCCAGTACATTTTACTGTGGAAGGAGAAGTGTTTGAAGTCATATTTCAGCCATGACAATTCGCAATTTGCCGGCGATCATCTGAGACTTTGTCCTTGTATCGAATTCTTAAACTGGTTTGCTCCAAAAATCAAGACTATAATAAAAATAAAAAGGTAGTTGTCTTCCAAAGTAGTGTTTTTTCAACAAACTGGCGAACTTCCGGAATCACGAGTCAGAATTTTACCCAACACACTACCTCTACCTCCGAAATAAACGCAATTAGTTGCAAGACATCATCATCATTGACCTGGAAGACATACACTGCTGCATAGGCTTCTAATTTTATAGCCACAAATAGCACTTAACCCGCGACATCGTCCGCAAAAATTGTGATAGCTCGGCTAATATGCATGATATAAATATGTCGGATCCGGTCAATAGTACGGACATAAAATGAATTCGAAAGCGCGCCAGTGTACAGTGGTGACATCAAGCGACTTACTTACAAGTCTACAGACAACACTGCGTGCTTGTACAGAGCCCTGATGTCCAGCTCGAGGGGAGGACGACATTCAGTGTCTGATCGCGGCGGAGTTGAGACGTCTTGGAACTGTACCCGATTCATTGTGCCCCGTGTATTGTGTTAAGTTGTAATCTCAAGTAATTCGTTAGTTTGCTAGAAACAGTGTATCGCACCCAGTGTGTCTTCATACCCGACAAATATAATTTATAGCCACGAATAATGTAGCTTTCTGCCAGTCAAAGAATATTTAGAATTGTATTATTAATTACAGAGATTTTACCCCTACATACAAGAAAATACCTCTTTAAAATATTACTATAGATGAATAGTAGTTGCTTCATAAGAAAACAGTTTACTTACCCATTCTTGGCATCAAGGGTGACAAATTTGGGATGTTTAGCATCGGTTTTGATGGTGGTGCAGATGGAGCCGTCCGGCTTGCACGCGGAGATCGTACCACGCTCAGCGTCGGTAAAGTAGATGTTCCCGCCCAGGTAGTCCACTGCCAAGTCACCCGGGTCTTCTAGACCGAGGCCGACTAGCACCTGCGAAAAGATACTATAGCATAACGCCTCTAATCTCCGAAGGGATAGATAGAGGCATGGGCGTACCCACCATGCTCTGAGAATATTTATCCAAAATTAATATAATGACAAAATTAAATATTAATTTGGGTAATTTAACATTTTTCACATTAAAATAAAAACTTGGTCAACAATGACAGAAAACCGTCTGGTTGGCCTCTGTATGTTGAGTGTGCATAGAAAGAGAGTTCTGGACGCACAACATACATTTGAAAACGAAATTTTAGCTAGATTTAGCCAGAACCCTCGCAGGTGTAGTGCAGTCAATAAAACGTATCAGTCAGTAAATAAAAAGCATTTGTAATATCCTACTACTTAGTTTATTTTCTTCTGCCCCACCCCTTAAAATATGCTGGGTACGCCATGGGTAGAGGTGTGCATCAACAGCTACACCCCCATTTCGTCAGTTATGTTTCAGTCCCATGTAATAGGGGGCGAGCCTATTGCGCAAATACTGAGTTCGGGGCTATTTTATTGGTTCATAAGAAGACGAAGGTTCAAATTGTAAGAAAAAAGCATTCACCTGTTTAGTGTCTTTGACATCATCGAGTTGAGCCTTGTAAATGGACTGGTGGCCCTGTGCTGTCTCCACCCAGTAGATATAAGTGCCGTCGAATGAAACGCCGTGCGCCTATGAAACATACATATCTTTTATACAATATGTAAACAGACCCTTCACGAAACCGTCAACCAAGCATTTTGTACACCAAATTAAGTAACTAAAGTAGTAAAAAATTATTGCTGGGAAACGACTTTCTTTTTGGATGAAAGATCACTTTTAACGGTAGGACTCAATGTAACGCACTCGAAACATTGTGCCGGATGCATCGGATAGTTTGGGGGTCATGAAGGTATTTAAAGTAAAGATCATCATCTGCATCTGCCTAGCCTTTTCCCAACTATGTTGAGGTCGGCATCCAGTCTAACCGGATGCAGCTGAATACCAGTATTTTACATGGAGCGACTGCCTATCTGACCTCCACAACCCAGTTAGTACTGAGTAATACGACACCCCTTGGTGAGACTGGTTGTCAGACTTTCGGGGCCACTGAATACGACTCTCAAAGATGTACAAATGACACACGGGACCAACGGCTTAACCTGCTCTCCGGGGCACGGAGGAAACTCGGTATGTAATGGGCGGTCACCCATCCACGGACCAACCTAGGCAAGCGTGGCTTAACCTGAAGATCGACCGATACGAAAAAGGATTAAAATATTCTACTTACCTGTTTGATGCCAGTAGCAACAGTAACCATCTGCTTGGACTTGACCTTCACGTATCTGATGTCATTACGGGTACTGAAGAACAGCATTGCTTCGGGTCCTAAAATTAACAAAACATTATACCCGTGTCATGCAGGGGCACACATTTCGAAAACATGTCTCTCTAATGGAAACATCCAAAAATCTAGACAGGGCTTTGCAAAACACATGTTTAGTTTTTCCATAAGGGCCGGACGCCACCAAACCGAAGACGAGCGGAGATGTCACAAGAGGAGAGGAGATGAGCAAAGCGGCACGCCGTTCACCGCACGCCACTCAAGTCAACTCAACCGTTTCCACTAAAGCTAAGCGGAGATGAGAAGTGTAAATAACGAAATTCTATTGGTGGTTTACAACAAATCTCCTCTCATCTCCGCTTAGGTGTAGTCCGGCCCTAAATGTACCGTGCCTCCTAGATATATTATGGGACTTTAAACAAAGTAAAATAAGGGTTAAAATCTATCATCAACAACCTTGCGCATATTCAGACTCCAGGCTACTGCTGAGAATTTCCAACGGAGTAAACCACTATATACAGGGTGTAAACAGACCCTTCACATAGCCGTCAACCAAGCATTCTGTACATCAAATTAAGTAACTTTACGCAAAAATTATTGCTGGGAATAGACTTTTTTTTTTGGGGTGAAAAATCACGTTTTACGGTAGGACTCTGTGGAAAGCACTCAAAGCATTGTGCTGATGGCTGGATTGAATAGTATGGGGGTCGTGGAGGTGTGTAATTAAAAACATTTATTTGAAAAAAAAACTTGTGAAAAAGTTGGAACTTTGACCCCCAATATCTCCGTAACTAGAAGGTTTCCAGGTATGGTCTAGTACGAAAAAATGATCGGAAAGACGGGGAGAACAAGTGCCTTTCGGCTATGTTAAGAGTCTATTTACACCCTTTAGACGTCTGACCTGTGGATCGAACACAGAAGCACACATTCAGCAGTCGCACATGCGACCACTAGACCAAAAAGAAAAAAAAAAAGACGGGCATTCCGGTTGTCTGATGTAATTTAAGCCACCAAAAACAGCTGATTCTCAACTTGATTTGAACAAAAGACCTTTGATTTACAGAGTCATCAACTTAAACCCTGCGTGAGTCACACTTAAAGAAAAACATCAAATCAATTTCCACTTACCGGTAGCATAACAAAGGTAGCTAAACTCATCCTTAGTATACCCTTGATCACATTGGCAAGTAAAGTGTCCATCAGCATTGACACAGGAATGAGAACACTGCGGTCTCTCCATAACACATTCATTCACGTCATCGCATTGTTTGGTGACGTAGTTGTACTGACGCATGGCGAGCGTGGGGAGACAGACGCAGGTGGGCCCGTAGCGCTCAGGGGAGCACTGCGTGTTGTTGCCTGAGCAGGTGTAGTTTGCGCACATTGTGTGCCCTGCGAAAATTTAATTACTATTGAATCATCGTCTTTCATTCCAAATGGTGGTTTGTGGTGGCTACGTACTTTAGAAAAGAATGATCAAGTACTATCGATTTGAGAGGAAGAAGAAGCCGAAAGATGCACGACGACTGGCATTAAGCAGCTTCCATGCGCAGTAAGATGCGCACTCTAGAATGTTTGGACTCCATCGACCACTAACATAAATGTATCCCTTGAATTCTTCAGAAACTGTACGAAAATGTACCAAATATTTTTTCTCTGTTACACTTTCAATGTTCATGTTTATTGTATGGCATCATAACTTTACGCTTTTATAAGGGTAATGTTTAAGACGTCAAGTGTTTAACATTACCTTAAAAATGTATCTTCTTTCTTAATCAGCCGAGTCTCATAATTGTTCAAGAATAATTTTATTACAAGTTGACTGCCTGTTACGCCATTTATTCAATTGTGAGTTATCAATACCACAGTCCGTACCTCAATGCTGCATTAAAAATGGCCAAACACAAGATAAAGAAAAAGAACTCACAATTCTTGCAGAAGAACCCCTCATCGCTGCCATCGCGGCAGTCCTTAATGCCGTTGCACATCATCCTGCTTGGCAGGCAGTAGGAGGAGTCCAGGCACTTGTAGTTGCGTTCTATTAGAGTGGGCAGCTCCTGGCAGAAGGATGCGTCCAGGATCTCGTGCGGGAGGGAGGCGTGTCCTGCAGTAATTATGAAAATGACTAAGATATAAATGTGATGCAAAAATCACACACGCGATGTTTAGCCACAATGAATTAACGAATTCTTGTCATTTTCTTGTCATCACATTTTTGATTTCTCCAAAATAATATAAGTACAAATGTACGCCTTATTGCTATTGACGGTTGGCAGAAACTACAGGTCAGCTGCTACGATCCTTAAATTATAGGTACTGCTTTACATTCTAATTAGCAAATCCTCTGGCAAAGTGTCGAAGAAAGCAAACCACCAAATCATAAAGTTTGGCAGCGGCAATGTTGGTGCAGGCTTAGCAATCATATTCTGAGCTATAGGTCACGGTTTGGTTTCTCGCACAAGATTAATAGTTGTATGGGTGCAGTTCACACGTTCATAGCAGGTGAGATCTGGAAATCGCTAGCGTGTGACGTGATCTGTGTGTGAGTGTGTGTTTGTGTATCTATAGTGAGAATAGGACAAAAAGAAAATGGGCCGATATTTACAGGGAACCAGTCTTAAATACTCTAATATAAAGACTACTTACGACACAAATCCAGCGCATACTCGTCGCTTTTGTCCTCGCAGTCGTACAAGCCGTCGCACACCCACAGGAACGAGATACACTTCCCGTCGCCGCACGTGAAACCGCTACAGGTTGACTATTCACAAAGAATTGACTATTATTACCCGACTACGACAAAGCCAAAAAGGTAGTATTATGAAAATGGAAATGAAAATGGAAAAAAAAATGAGCTCCCAAAATGATAATTATGTAATACAGAACAAACATGAAAAATAGCTGTCCTCACATTATTAGCGGTCGGCCACGCAGTGCAGTTAGCCTCATCGCTTCCGTCATCACAGTCTGTCTCGTTGTTGCATATCCAGGTCAGCGGGATGCATTTCTTGGTGTCCTGGCACATGTACTGATGCGTCTCGTTGCAGAACTCCACATATGGATTGTGGCCTACTGCAGAAGAAAAGGGGAGTTGAAAATTATATGTAAAAATGTAAGAAAAAAAAGCCACACAAAATAGTTCCGAGTTTTGACTCCTATGGCCGGTTTCACTATTATAAATGCGAAAGTATGTGAGGATGAACGGATGGATGGATGTTTGTTACTCTTTCACGCAAAAACTACTGAACGGATTTGGATGAAATTTAACAGACGGATAGTTTATAACCTGAATTAACACATAGGATACTTTTATTCCGGTAGCTTGATCCTGTGGGACAATAATCAAACTCGACACGGGCAAAGTCGCAGGCATAAGCTAGTAATGTATAAAATATTAAGCGGAAGCTTTACAATACAACACAGTAACACGTACACCTCCCTAGACGTTACCTACATAAAGGTGTCTGCATTAATTGTCAATCAAATCATCTCCATTAAGGCGATTCTTACACGACACCGCAGGTCCGCGCGGTGGGGTGGAACTTGGAAGTGACGAACATTTATATGGTGGTGCACCGTGCGGAGAGGCGATGAGCGCCGATAGCCCGCGCGGTCGGGAGGGGTGCGTGTGTTAGCTATCAATGGATTTCATAAAGCCCAATGCGACGTGGGATTCGCTTCACTACCCGACCGCGCGGACGAGCGGTGTCATGTAAGAATCGCCTTAATTAATTAATTTTAGACATAGTGTACACATCATCTGCCAAGCCTTTTCCCAACTATGTTCGGTTAGACTGGAAACCGACCCTCGGTTTCCAGTCTAACCGGATGGAGCTGAATACCAGTATTTTAGAGGGAGCGACTGCCTGTCTGACCTCCACAACCCAGTTAGTACTAGGTAAAACGATACCCCTTGGTAAGACTGGTTGCCAGACTTTTCGGGTCACTGACTACTTGTAACGGCTGTCAAAGATCTACAAATGACAGCCGTGCTTTCCGAGGCACGGAGGAAACTCGGCATTTAATGGGTGGTCACCCATCCACAGACCAACCTAGGCAAGCACGGCTTAACCTAAAGATCGATCCGAGCGGCTGCTATTATTTAGCCACGAGCTCCTATTTAGACATAGTGTACACATTATATAAAAATTAAATCGAGTAGTAAACACAGTAAACACATGTACATTAAAATAATTAATCAATAAAAAATAAAATTACATATAGGTACAGATTATAATTACATAACCATAACCAATGTCCAGTACAATAAGTGTCTTAGCAAACATTTTTATGGAGTTACATAGAAAAACCGCTGAGAATTATGGGCCAAAATGGCCTTTTTGTGGGGCCCTGATACAGCCAGAAGACTTCGCAGCAGACATCGTAGAAAATGCGAGACGAGCTAACAAAACCAACTACCAGTGGTCCACCCACCTTAACCCTAGATCGGAAAAACTGGAAGTCATGGTGAGAGGCCTTTGCTCAGCAGTGGGATGACGCAGGCTAACAGTATCAGTACATAGAAAGAAACCAGTTGTGTTGCTACGGTTTATCATGGCGGTTCAAAGGCTTTGCGTTTCGGTCGCTATTAAAATTGTACCTCCCCAAAATACAAACAAAATTAAAAACCAAGATCAAAAATTACTTAAATTTTTAGCTGCCTTCAAAAAAACAGCCCTGCCGCTTGCGTGTCGTTACAGGTAGACAGTGGCCCGAAAGTCTGACAACCAGTCTTACCAAGGAGTATCATATTACCCAGTACTAAACGGGTTGTAGAGATCAGATAGGCAGTCGATGTAAAAACTGGTATTTAGCTGCATTTAGTTAGACTGGAAGCCGACCTCAACATTGCTGGGAAAAAGCTAGGCTAATGATGAACTGCCGTAAAAAAAACGAGGTTATTTTGCGTCATCATTTGATCACACTCACAAAATTAAATAAGTAGGTAGATAGGTCACAACTTACTACAAAAGTTCTCATCGCTCCCATCATCGCAGTCCACAATCCCATCGCAGTACTGCTCCTGAGATATACACCCTCCTCCCACGCACGGGAACTTGTCTTCGCCCATACATTCTGCTTCCAACTGCTGCATTTCATCCGAAAAAGCCGCCTTACACCCCGCGAGGTATATTACAAATATTATAATTTGGTATTTCATTCTGAGGAAAAGAGGAAAATATTAAATCGATCGAGACCACAGTAGGTGGCGTACCCCACGGGAAAAGCCGTCAGTTTGTGTATGTATATTAAATCCAGAACCAAAATCCAGAACTTATAAAACATGTGAAAGTTGCTTTATGTTACATTTTCACTCTTTTACGACTATCTTTTAGTTGAAATTGGCACACAGTTAGTTAAGACGTTGGGACAGCCATATATGACATAGGGTAGATTTAATCCCGGTTTTAAGTAGCGGTTGGATTATTTTCTACGTCCTTTCAAGTCGCGGGCAAAAGTTAGTCAGGAATAGAACTTGAAAAGCCTATGGTTTCAATAATTAGGGCCGTAACTGCCTTTAATTAAACACATGTGACAATGAAACATTTCAAGAAGTTACTCGAAAACCCGAGATTTAAAACACTAAAATTTAAGCGAAGGAGACGTCGCCGTCGTAGTGATATGTGTGGGTATAGGGAATAAAGAAGAAGAAAGAATTAAACAGAAAAATATGCAAAAATAAACTTACTTAACGGTGTCCTAAAGTTTCTTCATTAGAATAACAACAAAGGTATATTAATTAATAAGTTAAATATTAAATAAATTTTGAAAAATAATTTTAACGAATTCACGTGGCTGCAAGCAAAGCGGGAGGCCAACAGAACGGAAATTGATGATGAGAATCATACAGTTGAAAATATTTTTCAACTACCCGCTATTTCATTTCACGAAAACATAACTAAACGTTGATGGGAAATTAATTGCAAGTAAAATAAAATCTTGACAAATAGTATTTAAACATGTTTCAGCTAGTTAATCTCAAGTCAAAAGTAGAAACGCAAGGCATTCATCAAATTTTTGCAAAAATGATATTACGTATTTACAATGTTCAGTTTACAACCAGAAGAAAATACAGTAACGAAACGCAACGTTAGCAGCTGCCGTATAAAGTTGCCAATTACTTTTCAGGGAATTATAAATGGCATTCCCGATTTAATAACTGCACCATGTTATCTGCGAGGCTTCTCATCAAATGGGCAGCGTCAAACAGTGATTTTTTTTTATCTAAATGAGTCTCATGTTGGCAGAAATTCAAAAAAAAAAACACAAATTAAATCTGTCATCTCCTTGAAATTGAAATATTTTTTAAGTGGAGCAGTGCAATTTATAATTTTTACTCTGTGGTGGTTGACAGGTCAGAGTCCAACTTTCTTCTAAGTTTATTATAAGTTTTAAATTAGATTTTTTTGTAGTATATAATTTACATTAATTGTTTTAGAAGTCTCCGTTGTGTCCAGTGTTAATCGGTATAAGTTTTCCGGCAGCCATGGCATCTCAAATATCAAAATCTTTATTAAAAGTTTCCCACGTCGGCTCCACGGCTAAATTCGGTAGGTTTTGCAATTCTTACTTAATTTTATACTATTTACGACTCTTCTAACCATAACTTAAGTAATATTTTCTTTGACAAACAATCTGTAAAGCTGAAAAAATATATTTATCAGTGAAATATCTAGCGTTTTCCCATAATTTGTATATGGATGTAAACTTTGGACTTTTGTAAGAAATTTTTATTGGCAGTGTTAGCAATTAATTTTGTTCAGTTCCGTGCCAAATTTTGAGTGCAAGGTTGTTATTATATACGTACAGGAAGATATTCTGTGCTCCAAATATCAGTTACTACTGTTCCTACTTTGAGATTTCAAGGACATTTTGTGCACGAAACTATTGTAAATTTCGAAAAATTTGCTTGTAGACACTGCCAGACGAGCTCTCAGTGTAGGAGCAGCATTACAGCAGAAAAAGAAGTCGCTGCCGGACCGCACTGGCAAAAATGTGGTCCTTGTTGACGGAGTACGAACACCCTTCTTGGTTTCCTTCACTGATTATGCCAAGATGATGCCTCATGAACTGGCCAGACATTCCTTGTTGTAAGTATTACTGATAACTGGACACTTTTCTGTATATTTGCTGAGGAAATACATTCAGTAGAATTATATTATCTAAACAATCATTTTTTTACTATCAAAATAATCCTCTGTGCAATTATTAGTATTAATTTGACATATTTTTTGCATTCTCTACTCAATCACTAGATTATTTTGAGAAAATACTAATGCTAACAAATAAATGATATAATAAATTTGCAGAAAAATTCTGTAGAGGCATAACATATCTCAGTTTTTAATACCTAGATGATAACAGTCTACATACTACTGTACAAATACTAAAACATTTAAACCAAGTAAAAACTATATTATGTACATTATATACAGACTACAAATAGAACTAAAGTAATGATAAAAATAAGAATAAAAGTAAGAAAATATATAAACATTTTATTTACATTAGATTTTACTTAAATGATAATTTGTTCCAGACATTGCTGAGATAAAGATACCTATCAATGTTTATAAATAAAGTTGACCTTGATATCTTACCTAGTTTAATAGTCGGGCATAATAAATAATCTACAATAACATGTAGAATAACTTATGAAGCCAACTTGATACTTTGTATGATTAGTTTTCTAGTTTTATTTTATGCATGCAAACATTGACAAAATAGTTGAACAGCTTGCTCATTATTTTTATAATTGTTCCTCTCTAGACAAAAAAGACTATGAAATCATAAAAGTTCATTCCGTTTTATATAAATAATATCATGGGAAAAAAACAAAAACGCATAGCTAGATAAAACCGTTAAAAAAAGCAACATACTTTTGCATTTGCAATATTAATGAAATGCTTTTTTAATCATATCATCATCATGCCTGCCCTTATCCCATGTTACTTGTGGTCAGCACATTTTTCTTCCATTCTCCTCTGTCAACCGTCACATAATCATTTACATAATTTTCTTTCCTTTGTCTCACTTTCCTTCTGGATCCATCAATTTAATGGTACATTGACCCCTTTTTTTATTACTTAAGAAGCAGAATGAATCTTGACTGAAGCATGTGCTGTGAATGAATTCATTATCATAGATGATAAAACAAACAAACATCATCTACATATAATGTCTGTAAGGTAGCTTTAATTAATAGACCAAAGTCCAACTTATAAGACACTTCCTACTCGCACAACTGATTATATTTGAGTATTATGACAAAGTTCATTTGTGTTTATGTTTAGAATTGTAAAAAAAGGTTGGTTGGTTGGTTGGTTTTTTTGCTTATAAAAACAAAGTAAAGAATAAAATATCGATTTAATAATGCTTTTAATTAAATTTATTCCACAAAAGTATTAATTTTATTGCACAAAAATTGCAGCTCAATTTTTTTTGCACACTTACTATCATGTAAATACTTTTAAAACAAAGAAATAATCTTGAATTTTAATGAAGTGCAATTTATAAGATGTCGTTTTCTGTATTGTTTTCATGCAAATGTAAGTCTTAAATAAATAATAAATATTAAAGAAACAATGCATTTTTAACTAAATCACAAACTAAAATTGAATTTTAATGTAATGTAATTTATCATGTTTTTTTTTAATGAAATGATACTCTAGCGAACATGTCAGTCATTTGTAGATGTTTGATGGCCATTATAACAGGTAACATAGACAACAACCAGACTTACCAAGGGGTAATGTATTACCCGGTATTAACTGGGTTGTGGAGGTCAGATAGGCAGTTGCTTCATGTAAAATACTGGTATTCAGTTGGGAAAGGGCTAGGCAGATGATGATAATGACTTTAGAGAACATTATTTACAGCACTTTGCATTTTTGCAGCTGCTGCTCATATAGCAGCATAAATTTGGATCAATCAATGAAATCTTTCCATTGTCGCTGTAACATTTGATTATTGATGTTCATGCCAAATAATTTTCATTTTAGTAACACATTTTGGCACTAGCTGTTACCATGCTATGTAAACATACTGCATGCAATATATGTATAACATTTATGAATGAAGATACGTCATGGACCTATGAACATAACGTCACGCTTGTATTTTCCGAGGGGTAGCAGACTAGCAGAATTGTACACCTACACCAACTTTTTCTAGTTTACTGAGTAGGTACAATTTCAAACTCCAGACTCAAGAAACTTATACTCCTGGTAACTTGGACGTAGGAGTAGACTCAACCGCCGCACATGCGATTAGTAATCTGTTACTGTTTTCTTTATTTTACACTTAAATCGTATTATACATTTTTACAGTATAACATAGACAGCTTGTGTATAATTCGATTCTCTAGCAGAAAACTTCAATGCAATAAGATTTACTTTTTACTTACTTTAGGGGTCTCCTCCAAAAAACCGGCGTATCAAAGGATGTGATCGACTACATCGTGTACGGCACGGTTATCCAGGAGGTGAAGACTTCCAACATCGGCCGCGAGGCAGCCCTGGCCGCCGGTTTCAGCGACAAGACGCCCGCGCACACCGTCACCATGGCGTGCATATCGTCCAACCAGGCCATCACCACAGGTAAACATCTCCCAGAAAACGTACGTGCCTCGGCAATGATCGTATAGCTTCGGAAATACGATGACGTGATAAAGAACCCTTGAAGCCGGCTTCAGCGACAAGACTCCTGCACTCATCATCACAACTATGGCGTGCATACCGTCCAACTAGGCCATTACTACAGGAAGATACAGGACTTTTTCTAGAAGATCTGTAATCTTCTAGAAAAATTATGCACTTCGGCAAAGATCGTCTATCTTCGGAAATACGGGCACACGATAATGAGCCCTAACAGCTGACAATACGCCCGCGCACATCGTCACCATGGCGTGCATCTCATCCAACCAGGCCATCACCACAGGTAAAGATTTCCCAGGAAAAGGACGTGCTTCGGCAAGCATCGTCTATCGTCGGAAATATAGACACCAGATAATGAGCCCTAGCAGCTGACTTCATCGATAAGACGCTCACGCACACCTACCGTCACCATGTCGTGCGTTTTTTCCAACCAGGCCATTACTATAGTACAAATCTCCCAGGAAAAGTATACGCTCCGGCAATCGTAGGACACACGGTGATGAGATGTTAACACATCTAAAAAAACTCCTATTAATATTATAAATGCGAAAGTTTGTGAGGATGTATGGATGTCTGGATGTTTGTTACGCAAAAAGTACTGACCGGATTTGGATGAAATTTGGCACACAGATAGTTTATAACCTGGATTAACACATACACACTACCACACACTACACTACTACTACCACACACTACACTACTACTACCACACACTACACTACTACTACCACACACTACACTACTACTACCACACACTACACTACTACTACTACTTTAATTTTTTATCCCAGAAGTACGACCCCATGTGACAATTACTGAACCCCTCGCGGGCGAAGCCGCGGGCATAATCGAATGGTTAATAATTTTAGATTAATAATTGTTCTATGCAATTCCAAAAAACTTATGACTTACAAAAATTAAGTCTCCCGACTGAAGCGCCTGATATCAGTTTTATTACTAAAACAATTTTATTTCAAGCTTTATCCTCTCTCTGGCCGAAGTTCTACCTGTCTTATTTGTCTCCAGGCGTGGGCATGATAGCCGCGGGCGCCTACGACGTAATCGTTGCGGGCGGCGTCGAGTTCATGTCCGACGTGCCCATCCGTCATTCGCGCAAGATGCGCTCTCTACTGCTGCGTCTGAACCGCGCCAAGACCCCGGCGCAGCGCCTGTCGCTCATCGCGACCATCAGACCCGACTTCTTTGCGCCTGAGGTGAGTTAATACAAAAAGTTGGATAGATCTTGCACCGCCTTATTGCTTGGCTTAGAACATGCCGCCAGTCACCGCGAAGCGGATGGCGACTCGCGCATGTCGTTTGACGTAAATCGCGTCGGAATTTGCATCGCCTAGTTATCTTTAAGACTGACGATTGTACACTACTTTTAAATATGTTTGTTCTTATTGTTCTATGTGATATTATACTCGCACAGGACAAAATAATAAAACAAAATTAAGTCAAAAGAAAACAACAGAAGATCTCCCAGAAAAAGTTTGCGCTTCGGCAAACATCGTCTATCTTCGGCAATAAGGACACACGATAATGAGGTCTAAATCGGTGATGTACAGACGGCAGCACATCAAGCTACTACAAGCTGTCAAATTTCTTTATTAGATTTTCAACTTATCGCTGAAGCATTAGGTTCAAGATTGATTAGGAAAATTTGACAGTTTCGGGTAGATTGATGTGCTGGCGACTGTACAATAAATATTTCAAAAAAATAATTAAATAATCTCATTCGTCTTGCCCGTTTTAGTTGCCAGCCGTCGCCGAGTTCTCCTCAGGAGAGACCATGGGCCACAGCGCCGACCGTCTCGCCGCTGCCTTCGGGGCCTCTCGTCAGGAACAGGACGAGTACTCGCTGAGGTCGCACAAGCTGGCCGCGGAGGCTCAGCAGAAGGGCTACTTCACTGATCTGATTCCCGTTAAAGGTATGTGTTACTGAAAACTGACTTTGTAAAGCCAGCTTTTCGAGAGAACTTGGATCACTGGAGGTCTACTCTACGGTTTGTTTGGCTACCGGTTACCGATACTTTAAGGAATATTATATAAGGTCTAACTATTCATCCACGAAATATTTTCAGGGAATCATCTAACGGCTATAAAGAAGCCATTTCAAGGGATTATTTTTTTTTATCTGAGTATATTTTTATAAAAAATAAATAATTTAAAATTACTTGACCCACAAAATAAATACTAGCTCCTTATTTTTGAAAATCCATTACGCTAGTTTACTACGTCGTATTTACCTACTGTCATTGTTAGAATATGAGAGTAAAGGTTTTATGCTTTTTGCATAAAACCTTTACTCTCATATAGTCTCAAAAAATTTTAGAATTATAATAATTTCGTGAAAAAAAAACACTCCGATATTTTTTTCTTTACAACTTATAGAAGTTACTCTTAAAATATTTCGTGTATGAAAAGATAGACCTTATATACCCATTTCAATCGACAAATACACGTTTATAAGTACTCCTAACCCCGCACCCCGCGAAGGGCAGACACTTTGTTGTTTTAATAGGTTGATCTAGGATATGTTCAATGAAATGCTAATATCTTCGAATCTAAGAGACCTAGATACGTGCAAATGATCTTATTGCAAGGGTAAACGCCGAGGCTATCAATTTATTAAATGAATTTTCCTGAAAATTAACAAAAAGAACCTAAAAAAATAAGAAAGTACGAAATTTTACATAATTTTTTTTTTTTTTTTCATTTTCTATTCAAATTCAAAATTTACCCCTAAATGTTGCGTATGTTTTTATGTTAAATCAGAAGTATTTGAGTCAACCTACATAATGATATCAAAATATTGACTCAACACCAATTATTTTAAGAGTTCTAGCCATTTGAACATAGCCCTGTCCCAGCGCATAGACTCCACAATGTTGCAGGTGCACGAATCCCGGTGTGTCGGCCGATGTGACGGGCGTTTCCTACTCCGTATCACTTACAGATATAAAAGTAGTTAGGGGATCGAACTAATAAGGACAACACGATTGGACAGTTGTCTCTACTTCCTATGTTTGTGAATACGAAATTATAGGGAGAAGGTTCATTTCGAAATTTCGACTTTCGGACGGGCCCGTATCTTCGTTGACTGACTTAGAGAGTCAACCACATTACCCTTGTTTACTTAAATCCTTAAAAATCATTTTTGTTTAAATCTCATATCAATTTCATTTGTCTGTAGTTCGCAATTTGACAGGAAGTGTGGCTAACTAATAACAGCCGCTCGAATCGATCTCCGAGCCGCGCTTGCCTAGATTCGTCGATGGATGGGTGACCACCCATACATACCGTGTTTCATCCGTGGCTCAGAAAGTACGCTAAGCATAGACAGTCGTTACAGGTGGCCAAAAGTCTGACAACCAGTCTTACCATGGGGTATTGTATTAAACAGTACTAATTGGGTTGTGGAGGTCAGATAGGCAGTCGCTCCATATAAAATACTTGTATTCAGCTGCATCCAGTTAGACGGAAACCAACCCCAACATGGTTGGGAAAAAGCTAGCCACATAATGAATTTGAAACATATTACTGCACATCTCACAAAACCCTCTGCCGGTATACCTAACTTCACAGTGGAATATAATGAAGTCAAGTTAATTATTTGGTATCCACTGAGTGGTAATTTTTGCCCATTGCTCCTACAACGACTACGCGGCAGGCCCAGATGGATATGACGGTATGAGCTGGGCTCTTTCGCGCTAAGGATTGGCCTACAATCGCACTAGACCGCGAAATGTGGAAGGAGGGAAGGGAGGCCTTTGCCCTGCAGTGGGACAAATAGGCTTATAATCATTTCAGCCGAAAGAAGTCCACTGCTGGACATAGGCCTCCCCCAAGTGTCGCCACATTGACCGGTCCCGTGCGACTCGCATCCAGCGGATCCCTGCAACCTTCACCAGGTCATCGGTCCACCTAGTGGGAGGCCTTCCAACGCAGCGTCTTCCGGTTCGCGGTCGCCACTCCAGACCTTTTCGGCAGGCTTATAATATAATAAGTTAATTATAAATCTGCTCAACTCATCCCAACATTACCTCGTGCCCAGCCCATCTTCACTATTTCAAACCTCGACCCACACTTCCATTTCAATTTACTGTCTCTCTCTAACCACGTGCTCGTTACACAGTTGACGGCAAGGACGGCGTGGTGGACAAGGACAACGGCATCCGTGTGTCCACTCCGGAACAGCTCGCCAAGCTCAAGCCGGCGTTCATCAAGCCGCACGGCACGGTCACCGCCGCTAACGCTTCTTTCTTGGTATGTAAAACACTCATTTAGATCATACACTGTTCCTCAAATGTGCTTGTGTGTTAATTCAATCGTTACATACTACTAATATTATAAATGCGAAAGTTCGTGGGGATGAATGAATCTCTGGAGGTTTTGTTACCCTTTCACGCAAGAACTACTGACTGGATTTGGATGAAATTTGGCACACAGTTAGTTTGTAACCTGGATTAATACATAGGATATTTTTCATCCCGGTAGTACGTTCCTGTGGGACAATTACTGAACTCCACGCAGACGAAGCCGCGGGCATAAGATGCTACACTAAGATGTTACCACCTCTTAGCACCCCTCGATTTCTCTTGTATTGACTGCCTTGCTCGTCAAGTGGTCACAAAGCTCTACTACTGAGCATGAGGTCCTAGGTTCAATTCCCAAGTGTTCAAAGTGCATTTGGGTTTTTCCATCAATACATTCTGAGTAGCAGCCCGAAATCTGAATTTATGTCTGGTTGATGGCATTAGGCTCGTCTCCTATTACATGAGGCTTGAATGATAACTTGCAAAGTATACTATACCGACCTATAGTACTCCTCTGCCTAACCCGTAGCGGATAAACGTCATGTTATATTATATCTGCTGCTGGTCTTTAAAAGCTGGGAGATGATTGCCACAGATTGCCATTCGCACAAAATGTATTTCCTCCACTTGCCCCTACAGACTGACGGCGCGTCTGCCTGCCTGGTGATGTCTGAAGCCAAGGCCAAGGAGCTGGGCCTGAAGCCCAAGGCCTACCTGCGTGACTTCACGTATGTGGCTCAGGTAAGGAAAAAAAAAAGTTTATTTGGTACAAGTATCACTTGCAAGGAAACAATAAAAGAATATAGGAAATTACTTTCAAGAATAGAAAAAATATATATATATATATTATTCAAAATAGAATCATCTGGAAAGCTTTTCTTGATTTAAACTTCCTATGTTTTTGATCAGTAAATCTGCAAATCTCATGTCAGCTATTGAGCTCAGTTGACTAAAACAATAATAACCAATCATCTATTGAAATCATTCAGATACTAATGTATTTTTCATGTCTATAGGATCCCGTTGACCAGCTGCTGCTTGGACCCACGTATGGCATCCCCAAGATCTTGGACAAAGCCGGCCTCAAGATGAGCGATATCGACACCTGGGAGATTCACGAGGCTTTCGCTGTTAGTATTATCATAGAGAAGTGTAACGATGGAATTTCTCTCCATACGAATGGACAACTAGAATCAATTCTATTTCTTTATAAAGTTTGACTTGACGTTCAAAAGTGCCTTATAATTAATTCATCATATTCCGCTTAGCCTTGTCCCAAATATGTTGGGGTCGGTTTCCAGTCTAACCGGATGCAGCTGAATGCAGCAGGGAGTGACTGCCTATCTGACCTTCCCAACCTACGTTATATTTGTTTAAAACAAACAAATCGGGAACCGGCTTGAGCCGGCCAGTAAGAGCTTTAACACGAATCTTGAGTCGCCGTTTTCTGAACGATAGTTCCGCTAATTATTTAATTTTCTAAGGCTCAAACCAACCCATTCTTTTGTGCGTAAGATTTTCATGACACTGTTTGTTTTCAGGGCCAAATCCTGGCTAACTTGAAGGCCATGGACTCTGACTGGTTCGCGCAGACCTATCTTGGCCGTCAGTCTAAGGTAAGATAAATGTTTTAAACTATTGTTTGACGCGTATTGAAATTATTCAGAATTCTCAACAAGCTGCACAAAACTGAACATTGATTTATTAACCAATTTTTCGAACTTCGAATAAAGTTAAATAGTGTCTACACCTCACACGACTTTATAGCACTATGATAGCGTGTTGTGTATGACTGACTAGTACGGCAAAATATTAAATATGTTCAGCAAAATGGTGGTGGTGCCCGACCGCTTTTCCACCTCATCTCCTGTCTACATGGTAGTTGTTATCACAATGTTAATTAACACCATCATGTTGTTTTTGTGTTGTTCACAGGTGGGATCTCCGGATCTTGACAAGTGGAACAAGTGGGGAGGATCGCTCTCTATTGGACATCCCTTCGCCGCTACTGGGGTGAGTCTCGCACATCATTACTCATCTAAACTTACATTAATCTGAATCATTAAATTAATATCAGGATTAGGCGTGCCTTAATGTATAAAATTAAATAATATTTAACTAGTTAAAACATTTGTAGACCTCGAAAGTAGCGCAACATTTCTGCCAAAACATCATGTTTGTGGTACTCAAAAGCATTTATTTCAAATAGACCCGTGACAGTCACTTTTGCATAGTTAAAAATAAGTTACCTACAGTCCAACAACAGGCATAATAACTGAGTGGACTGTAGTTGCCCATTCCAAAATCGTAGATCTCATGGAGAAGAATGGGCAAGAAACTCCATGGACACTCTTTTCAAATCAAGTTAGATATTTAGTCCGGGTACAATATTGTTGCTTCTTTATGTGATCACAACAGAGATAGAAAAGAAAAAAAAACACAGTTAAAACCTTAAAAATTAAGCCTTATTAACCATAATAGAAAGTCTACATGTACTCAAATTTACAAAAACTGAATACTGCTATTGCTCATATTTGTAGATCTTTGACAGTTGTTAGGTAGTCAGCGGCCCAAAAAGTCTGACAACCAGTCTTACCAAGGGGTATTGTATTACCCAGTACTAACTGGGTTGTAGCAGTCAGATAGGCAGTCGCTCCATACAAAATACTGGCTGGCTGACTACTATTGCTCATATTCAATATTTCTGCACTACAATCTAAATGTAAAAGTCCATTACTGAAAAAATCCTTGCTTCCCAGGTCCGTCTAGCCATGCACACTGCTCACCGTCTGGTACGTGAAGATGGTCAGTTCGGAGTCATCTCAGCCTGCGCGGCCGGCGGTCAGGGTGTTGCCATGATCCTGGAGAGACACCCAGATGCCACCTGCAACTAAACCATCAAAACAGACGTAGCCGGGAAAAAGTAGTTGAGAGGAAAAAAAATGGCAGCAAAAATCCTCATTTATGAGGCAAAAAAAAAAGTGTAGTGATATGGCAACACAAATATTAAAAAAAAATGTCGTGACATTGCAACATTGAAAACAACTTTATAAAAAAAACGCGTCGTATACATAATCTCCTCCTTTTTTAAAGTCGGTTTAAAAAGGTGTCTGCTCTGTCACAACATTCAAGAAACGTCCGAGTCCCTATTTTTATTAACAAGTCGAATTTCTTATTTACTGGCAACGGAGAAATTGTCCCATTATACCCCTAGCTACGTCTTAATGTTGATTTACATTTGCATTAGTTAAAAAGTGAGTTTTTTTGGAAAAGTTCCACATATTAAAGGCGTCAAGTTTCTATAAAAAAAACTCAAAAAGAAAAAGTACTCAATCGTCAACTCCTTATTTAGCATAATCGGCCTATAACGTTCCCACTGCTGGGACACAGGAGAGTGCACCGTAATCCAGCTACACGGGACCATGCGGGAAGATGAATGAAACTTATACTGTCACTTACGGGATATCTTCCGTGATTGTTCATTATTTTGAGCTCCCGATGTCCCGTAAATGACAGTGTAAGTTCAGTTGTAAACCGTGAAAGCTTAAACCATTTCTTCGAAAGTTTTCCTTGCTACATAACTTATGCAAATGTCAATTAAGACAAAAAATACTGTTACTGCACTATAACTAGTAAGAGAATGTAATCGCGTAAATGGAAGGATGTATAACCAAAAGAATAATTCGTAAATCCATTAAAAATAAGCCAAAATCTATCTTCCAGTAATTTATCTTCGTTTGTATTTATTTTCGTCTAAGTATAAAAAATGTTTAAAATTAGTTGTTTTGTAACCTATTTTTATACAATTTGTAAACTAATGCGATCGTACAAACGAATATATTTTATATTCTTTTAGTTTTTTATCATTTGTCTTGTAATCTGTTAGTTTGATAGTATGTGTGTAAGGTCGATGTCCTGGTATTTATTTCATAATCATTAGTTTTAAGAATACATTATATATCTGATGATTTACTCTTGTTATTAAAATTGATTCGAAAATTCTATATTTGTTTTATTGTTAATTTCTCCATTTTGTACTAAAATACTAAAATGGCTTACTTCATCTTTTCTTGTACTACCTTGTTGGTGCAGTGGTCGCAAGTGCGATTGCTGACAATCTTTTTAGCGTGTCGATGGCAAATTTTTAATTAAATATGTTTGAATCAAAATTCAGCTATGCGAACTCCGTTCGCTGTAGCAGTCATAAGATCGTCAAGTGCGCATGTGTTAGGGCATGCAGCGCAAGATGGAAAATTGGCCATTGTCTGTGGAGACACGCCGCATACACATTTGAGATCTGAGCCGTCCATGAACCCCCATCCGAAGAGATTATCTTTGCTACGGCCGACTTGGGTTCGGAGTCTATTTAGAGATTTCCATGTCGGCCACGGCAAAGCATGCCCAGGTGGAAGGCTTTCAGACGGCTCGATGAAGTCATCAGGGGGCTTAAGCAGCTCTCGCCAGAGATCACAACTCGCTGTGGAGGCATTACTATTAGCCGGACTTGCTGGGCCAACGCACCCAAAAAAGCTTTTACGGCTTTTCAGCCTTTGGGGCACTGGGACATAATTGTGCATTAGGTGGCGTGAGTCAGCTTGTAGCTTTGTCCTCTCGGTGCGACTGGCTATGGTCCTACGAACTTTTGGAGGCGCAATCCCAGTTAGTGGATACAGCATTCGTACCGGGGTCGGTTTAAGGCAACCACTAATAATCCGGCACGTCTCACTTAGAGCTGTATCCACTAGATTGCCGTGATTGGACTGCTGACAATGAGGCCTTGGGTTGGATTCCCAAGTCAGGCAAAGTCTTATTGGGTTTTACCGTCATTAATCGCTTAGTAGCAGCCTGTGACTGAATTTGCACTCTAGCAATAGGCTCGCTCCCTATAACATGGGCCTGAAACTAAAAACTGGCGAAATGTGTGTAGGTAGTATTGTTTCCATATCTGCATAACCTAATAAACAACCAAAGCATAAAATTTTCGACTCTGGTCCTCCTAATACCCTCTTATTGGAATATAAAAAGTTCATGTCTTTATCCCACTGCAAAAGGCAACTTATAATGGGACTTTAAGACACTAGGACTAGATCAGTTACAATAATTTTGTAGTTGATTGGATCTTATCTCCAGACCTAGTAATAAGAACTGAATTTTGAAGAAATTGTTTTTACACTTAGTAATACATCAATCAGTGGTGTTGATTAGATTGAGGTCAGAATTATCCCCAAACGTTATGTTACGTTATGTTTTATGTTAGATTGTCATGTCATATTTTCTTTTGTCCCAATTAAAATAAAGATTCGTCGTCTAAGGTCCCCTTGGGCCTTAAGCCTGAGGCTAACATTAGCTTTTAAGACACCCTCGACGATAAAAACCCCCGTGCCTGTGATCCCATTGATTTCTTCTGGTTATAACAGTGTTATATAATACGATGTTCTGTGGGTTATAAACTTATAATAACACAAAATCTAGTACACAAAGACCGCACGCAGCATTTATAGACAAAACGAACGAAAATGAATGAACGAAAGAGTCAAACCATAGACAATTACTGTGGCGTCGTCCGAGCGGATATTGTTTATGCTCGACGACGTTTTTCTGAATCTTTTGGAAATTAGATAGCGGACGTAATTTTTATCGAAATTTCGTCTAATTGGTGTATGTTTTTGTGAAAACTTCCGTGTATTTAATACATTTGCTAAAACTGCTCCAAAACACATTGTAAAGTAACTTATAAAAGTTATGTGTATGCCAATAAGGCTAAAGTTTTTTTCGCGACCATTATAGCGGGAAATCTACGTTGTGACGCGCACAAACCGTGATTATTCGTCGCGAGCACTGGCGGAGTGTCGTAACAGCCTGGTTATGTGGCCATATATATTTTGACAGTGGACTCGTGATAAAATTTGTTTTATTTGACAATGTCGGAGGAAATGGCGGTGTCTGATAACACAACTGGGGACGAAGCTAAAGTTAGCAACGATGAGGCATCGACGGCGACGGTGGCGGAGCCCGAGGAGGCGGCGGTGGAGACGCCGGCCGAGCCTGTAGTTCCTGTTGTCGAAGAGCCCCCAGCTTTAGCGGAAGGTAAAATAAAAACTTTCACATAACCTAAGTGCCAACATCACGACATACTTTTTCGTCAATTGGATTGTATTTTTTTAGTTTTATTCATGCTAAACTGCAGTTGCAACCTTATGTTTGTAGATTGAGGTCAAATGAGCGTACTTCCTCAACTTATTTTGTTAGAACATAAGTTAGTTGACAATTTCATAGCTTGGTAGTTAGTTATCAGTTTGGAATACCAACAGGCCATGATTTAGTGGTAATTAGATAGTAATTAACAGACGCAGACTAACTATTGCATTTGTAAAGCAGCAGCGAACTCATTTTCACTGTAATTATGTTGAAATCCATGATCGGCTCAGTAGCGGTGAATACAAGATGGTGACATCATAACTTTGCTGCGCTGCATTAAAGGACATAAATCTATTTGTATGAAATGGATAGTTGTTATGACAATATTTTGTTAATTGTGAATGCTACTGAGATTGATTTCCTAACTCGGCATATATCGGAAAGCATTTTCACTCGGCATATATCTTTAGCGCAGACCTGCAGTCTTGATATTAATAGTTAATAGTTGACTAAGCACACCTTTTTAAAAATAAAAATGACTGCAGTATTTATTTTAGGATGGTGATGCTTCTGAGATACAAATTTTTTCCCATATCAATATTTCCGAACAGATTGTCGCACTAGGCATAGTGTATGTTAAACACAGCTTTTTGGTTTCAAAGCCATATTATGAAGTTCTTAACAAAATATTGTCATAGATAGACGAACATGTTCAGATTTACATTATAAACATTACAATTATTGTATAAACTATGTTTTACAACCTATATGCTAATATGTATATTTATTAATAGTACTTGTGGTGGATTGTGGTATGACCATGTGATCACGCAGTTATCCAAAATGCTAAAAAGAGAAAGCTAAATATTCTTTTGAAATGGATAAAACATAGAATACAATTGACTTGCATAAATGCTGAATTAGAATTGATTCAAAACTATTATTTTAAAATGCTATTACTGAAGTTGGTGCATAACCATTTCCCTTAGATGTTTTAGAATACTGGGTTGCAGTATGGTATCACTGATTATTTGTTACTGCTGCTATGTAAATCTATCATTCTTCTGCTCTCTTCTCAATTAATTTGTGGTTACTGAAACTTTTCTTCAATATAACAGTTGTTCTAGTATCATCCTAATTCTAGTTGTCACTGTTCACACAATGCATCCATAGTTGGTTTGGTTCCTCCCTTTTGATTGCTTCCATTATTATGATATTGAATGCATATAAAATAGTTTCCATCTTCTTTGTTATGTTGATTATTTGCTTAGATTAGCATCACCTAGAACTCAGTTAAATGATCATTGACTTCGGCCAGATCCTTCAAAAGATGCACAAATGCTTTCTATTTTTAGGATTATACCATAAAGAATGAACTAACCAATCTCTTCTTTTCAGAAGACCCAGGCCCAGAAGTAGAATTAAATACCGTAGAGAAACCAGAAGTGAAGCAAGAACCATCATCTGACGACATAGAAGTACCTCTAACAAATCCAGAAGTTGACGTAGACATTAAGCACGAGGAAGAAGTAGACGTGAAGGATGAAATTGAGACTTTTGAACATAATATTGAGGACGACCTTAAGAGAGGAATCAAGCGGAGAGCTTCGTCTGCTTTCAGTGATGCTGGTGATGAGGAGTTTAAAGGCTTTGATGAGATCAAACTGGAAATAAAGGCTGAGGACTATTCTCGTATTTTGGGTAAGTGATGATGATAACGCTGTCTAGCCGATTTCATCCACAGCAACTGCATTAGATGGCTATGCATACTGCTTTCTAAGGTGGTTGTCAAGAGGTGTGCCAGTCTTTCATGTGCTCTCAATATTAACTTTGGCCGAAAAACTTACAGCACATAGCGGACATGTTAGAACACCATTGACGACATTGTAGTATAGCTGTAGGTGGTCTTGCTTTAATCTCTTGGGTAAGGAGTAGAAATACAGATCAAAATTATTGATTTATTTATGATAAAACTAGATTAAAACTCATACCTACATGCTTTCAAGAAAGCGTCAATAATATTTTAAATATGAAAACTAAAGTAAAATTACATTAATGCAGTTAGGAAGAAAATACTTTTTTCTAGGAGCTTGAGCCCTATTGCATCAAGTTTTAAAAACTTTTGTTCTGTAAAATATCCATCATCCACCCAACAAGGAAACATACTTATTAAATAACTTGGTTAAACATTAGCCCTGTACTCTTCAATAAGCAGCAATATTCAACACTCCCCAATTCAATAAGCTAAATTCTGTAGTGCAGTCTGCATATCTGCAAACATAGTGCGGGTGGCCCCGAGGTATATGTACTGATGACCTTTACAAAGTAAATGATTCATACTATATGCAAGCAGAGGATACGGTGTTGAGTTTGAGTCGCCTGTATCCAGCAGTGGGGTGCAATAACCTGAATTGATTGATTGATACTAACCTAATAAAGCAAATTAATCATAATAATATGTTTACGTGCAGATCGACTGGAGGCGGAGGTGACAGCAGCTAGCAAGGACTTGGTGCCGCTAAGGACTGTGATGGCTACGCCCCCCGCACCCGGTAGAGCTTCCAAACGACAACGTAAGGACACCGGTAAGTACATTATTTTATAAAGAAGCTTTAGAGACAGTGAAACTGATATGATTGTCAGGGATCAGTACAAAGCCAAAATTTTTACTTCAGAATACTATATTAAAAGAGTGGCCAGATCACATCATCATCACCCAGGTACTGTTTTATTGTGTTTTAAGTAAGTAACCTACTGTTGTGAAGGAGCGGAGTCTTTTAATACAGGCGCCATTTGCTTAAATGAAGACTCCAAACCCAAAATTGATTGTGTATAACTTTGGGACACAATAAACGCTATTATTATTATTATATTATTATATCATACAATTTTCAGAATGCTAAATTTTAAGTGAAATACATCAAGAAACATCCACAATTATTTAAAATCCAGTCTTATTTGAATGCATAGTGCACTTACTACAATTATTATAAATGCGAAAGTTTGAGATGGATGGATCTATTTATATTGTTTCTCTTTCATGCAAAAACTAATGCATGGATTAGGATGAAACTTAGCACAAAATAATTTATAATCTGGATACCAATTACCTACCTGTACGCGGGCGAACCCACGAGCATAAGCTAGTACTCTATAAATGAGTTTAATAAAACAGTTAATTGTCTTCAAACAAATCTCAAATCTGTCTGCAATAAGCATTTTACCACAGACAACCTTGATTCTCTAATTGCGTGCTAACTGCAGTCTGCACCAATGTTGCAAGATCCTCTCCAAATCAAGAGTGAAATCATTGTTTTATAGTGTTATGAAACAACTGCAGTTTACTGAAAATTATTTAATCGTCAATCAGAAAGATTAAAGTCATTGACTCTTTTATGTTGGGGATTAGCAAGAACCTGCAAGTATAACATAACAACAATATTTTATGCTCAAAAAAAAACAAAAAAAATATAGTATAGGCAAAAACTAGCGGTTGCCATATGATTAGATCCTTCATCATCACTAGCAGCCTTGTTCTTCCCTTGTGAACCATGCTTCCCTGGTCTGTGTGAGTCTCATCCCGCTGCCTTCTGTGTTTCCGGCTGTTGATCCGCTAATACTCTCTGTTTTTTATTCTTATGAACCCTACAGCTCAGTTACGTTAATTTGTCAATACAAACAATTGTTTTAGGCCACTGTATTAGGTCCCGCTCACAAATTCAAATATTTTAGGAAGGGGTCTAAAGTTTTTAAAACAGTTTTATCGCATAACAACATAGCCATTGTTTTCACTTATTCTCTAGGTTTAGGATAACCCAGATAAAAGGTGTCCTATATCAGGGTCCAGCAGAGCTACCTACCATATATTCTCATCGTAGAACAATATTCTACTACATAATTCTTGACTGTCCTGAAAATTATTTTGTTATCTACCCAGGTCATAAACCAAGCCATAATAAGAACAATTATACCTTATTACTTAGACAGGAAACGGGATATTAACCATGTTTACAATTTTTGTCGAGTTCCCGATATTGACCATGATAGACCACAAACCACCACCACCATGATTGACTATGTTAGTGACCATGATAGTTTAAAATCTTATACAATTATACCTGTTACTTTTCCCTGAATGGTAAAGAAGTGGTGTACCTATACCAAACCCTCATTTCGCCTGTTATGTTTAAGTCCCATGTAATAGTAGACGGGTCTATTGCCATCAATTGGATAGAAATCCAGATTCATGGTTGCTACTACCTCGTCGGGCTAGTGGTGTAAGTGCCATTGCTGAGCATGAGGTCCTCGGGTTGATTCCCAGATTGACCAGTATTTTTGGGTTTTCCCATCGGCTTAATAAGTTTAGCACTAAAAAATAAATTGTTGTTACAGAAGGGTCCAGGCCATCATCAGCATTGTCTTCAAGATCTGACGGTGACGGAGCTACTGATGTGAGTTCTTTCATTCTCTTCATAACCACGCTTTTACTAACATTTTCATATGTCCTCTGTTGAGCACGGCCCTTTCTTTGAACAGCTACAATAGATGCCATTTAATCTTGAAAAAAAAAAAGAAATTAAATTTTTATTGTTTTCAAATTGTGTGTAAGAGCGAAAGCATTATTGTAAGCTGGTGTGATACGATATTAACCACATTTACATGTAACTCCACACCATATCTGATAAGAACCGAAAACATAGATAGATATATAGATGATGCTACTGTATTACTATTTGAAGAATAAAATAGTGGCTCCTTAATAGGTTATATGATTTAAAAAACGCAATACTTTCATACTAACTACGCGGACGTATGTAATCAGAAAAAAAATACTATACAATGAATGAATGTTTATTTTTCTGACCTTGCTTTTATATTCTTAACATATCTTACAAACCTAAATAAAGGAAAGGGCCTATTCATTACAGAGGACTTTAATACCATTCTTTACTCAGTAAAGCCTCATATACATTGGGAAATAAAGTTGAGCAACTGTTGCCCAACATTGTTTCCTTCAACATCAAACCTTCCCAGTAAATACAAGGCTTAAGGTGCCTATAATTTTGCTCGATTTTGTTGATAGATATGTACATCGATAAACTATTTTGATCTATTGTCATGACAGTGCATAGTCATAATATTGTAACCTATTTGGGTCAATTTTGTAACATTAATCATCATTTGTTTTAGTATATGCGAAACCTAACTAGATACGTAAAACTAGACACGTGTTTCAACACGTGTCTAGTATTTTTATGTAAAGAATCTATGTACAAAATTTCAAAACTGTATCATGAAAAATGACGAAAGTTATAAGCTTGTTCTGTTACCTGGATGTCCGCACAAAAACGTGGTCGCTCGCCTCCAGCGTCGTCTTGAGCTCATTGATAATAATAATTTGGCAGTAGGTACCTAAATGAATGCGATAGGTACTTAGTGTCGCTCGGTATCCAATTTGTAGACTTTTTAAATATTTTTGGGACAAAATATAACATGGTTTAAAAATTATTGAAATCGATTCAGTTACTTATTCTGAACAAACTATATTCAGGTTTCGCATATACTAAAAATAATGTTGTATATGCGCTTCTCAATGCTGATGATTCACAATAACATGCAAATACTTTTGTAAAAAGTTAGGGTATGTGTGTCATGAACGCACATACCTTAATTTATTTAAAGACTTGGTGGATGTCTTTGGCCAGCAGTGAGACAGTAAGAGCTAGAAAAAACAAAGTGCATTTGCGTCATTATGAACATCACATTTCCAATCAGACAGACATGAGTGACAATTTTAACAAATGACTATCGTTAAAATGGAATACGAGCTCCAATCTAATTTAATACATGAACTTTACATTAGTTTGAATAAAGCTCAAAGTATACAAATACTGACTTGAAACTATATTAAATTTACTACTTACTACTGTACTTATATCATTATGTTTTAGAACGGATTTGAACTACTATCGACAAATACCGAGCAAACGTTGTAGGCGCCTACTGTACTGTTACTAACACTTTTACACGTATTTTTTTTTTTATCTAGCCAGCATTCCGTATTGAAGTTCGAATCAAACGCAGAAAGGTTAGGACACTGTCCTATTTTTGTATATTTTATGCATGCTTTAAAGTAGGATTTAGCAGGTGGAAGATTGGTGATTATTTTACAAAAAAACAAATATTTTACTCAATGTTTCTTCGTAGTTGATCAATTTTTTTATTTTTAGCTGATATCTGCGGTTTCGCTAGCGTTCTAGAGGAACTACTGCATGCATTCAGTATCTATGTGATTATTCAGGATATGGTCTATCTGTGTGTGAAGTTTTATTGAAATCCATACAGCCAGTTATTTGCTATAAAGTGTCAAACTTTCATGTTAGTCAAATTAGAAAGCAAGTGCCTAGTGACTGCCTAGAGAAAAAAAAATATCAGCATACATGCAACTATTGGAATAATGATATTTGTTTATCGGTGATGGCTGCATGATATCTCATATTGAATGACATTTTAAGTTAACTGTGTCATTTTAATAGTAACCCAAAAAATGTGGCTTCGCTTAAAATTGTTGTTGCTAAAATGCTAAAACAACTACCTCCCATTACAATATACTTTTCGGCTTAATTTAAAATTCCCCAAAGACTACCCGACTGTGGCTGACCCCAAAAGAAGGGTCATGAATTTAAAGCATGCTGTCTTTTCAATTTCTTGTCGTAAACATATTTTTAAAATTAGTCAAAATTCTAAGAAATTCTTTCTCCACCTGTTTATTTCTCAACACTAATCTTTATTTACCCAACAACAGGCCAGTGCAACATCGTCGCCCGCGCAACGTGGAGGTCGCAGAGCAACAACAGAAATGTCTTCACCGTTACTGCGGGTACCTCTGGAGCGAGGCTGGAAGAGAGAGCTGGTGTTCCGCGCAGCCCTCGACGCGCACTCGAGGCGCAACGCCGACATCTACTACTACACGCCGTACGGGAAGAAGCTCAGGTCGACTAGAGAGGTATGTTATAGTTAGATATCTTCTCCATTACTGCGGGTAACTCTGGAGTGGGCCTGGACTAGAGAGCAGGCAGATTTCTGGGGTTCTGGCTACCCAAATCGATTGTCACAGGTGTAAGGACAAACTATTTAATGTGCTTTTCGAGGCACTAAGGCAGCTCTAGTTCCTGTATAAAAAGTTTGTATTTATCAGTCAAATTAAGCTCATAATATCTCAACACTGAACGATTACCACGACACTGTTTGATGCAGTCAAATGTCATGCGTTTTATCTACCAGTTCAACATGCAGTGCAACTATCAACTGTCAATCTGGCTACCCGTGCACTGAACCTGCCAAAGTACTGCTAGGACGCTAGCTAGCTACGATTCCCCTAACTTATCAAGTTGCATCGTTTTACGGAATGTCAGTAATAATGTTTGATTTTTTTGCAGGTCTCAGAACACCTTGCTGGTACGGGGCTGACGGTAGAAAACTTCTCCTTCTTTAAAGAACCACTCGGAGTCGACGACCCTGAAAAGGAAATCATACGGTTAGTTAATGTTCTACTACAAACAACTGTCATAAAAACCTACTACAGGCGCGGCTAAGAATAGACAGTTAAAAGTTTACTTGTTCAGTGACCATTCCTTGCTCAATGTCCATTCATCCATATTTCCTGAAGTTTCGACGCTGGAGCTAAAACATTCATGTAAAATGCTCGTACCGATATTAAGGTCCAGCCACATGGCCAGACCTAAAGAAAATATCGGAAATGGAGAAACTTGACATGGAGACGTGTACTACTCAGGCCCAGAACATCAGTCATCGACGACTGAATAATGCCTGTCAGCATACTGTTACTGTAAGCCTGCGTCATCCTGGGCAAAGGCTACTTCCAGTTGCTACGATCCAGGGCGAATGTGGGCCACTGGTCGTTTGTTTTGTCCAGCTCGTCCCGCCATCTTCTACGAGGTCTGCCGCGACGTCTTCTGGCTGTGTCAGGGCTCCAGAAAGTGGTTATTTTGGCCCACAGCTCATTGGGCATGCGGCAGACGTGGCCAGTCTAGTCCCACTTCAGCTTAGCCGCTTTATGAGCAACGTCAGTAATTTGTGTTTTGGAGCGCAGTGTGGTGTTGCGTACATGGTCGTGCTTGTCAGGATACTTATTTAAATTGTTATTTTTTCACAGAGACGCAAAACTAATCCGTCGCATAGAGTCCCCTATCGCGGCGACAGTAGCACCCGCGCAGGTGGAGGGCAAGAGGACACCTAAGCCCAAGGCCCCTAAAGGAGCCAGTCCTGAGCCCGTCCCTCCTGCCACCGCTGCCGCCGCCAACAAGTCTCCACCGGCGAAACTTAAGGTAAATAATATGCTGTTAGAGGATTTAAGGATGTATACTACTCATCATCAACATCTGTCTAGCCTTTTCCCAACTATGTTGGGGTTGGCTTCCAGTCTAACCAGATGCAGCTGAATACCAATATTTTACATGGAGCGAGTGCCTATCTGACCTCCACAATCCAATTTGTAATATCCCCTTGATAAGACTGGTTGTCAGATCTTCAGGCCACTGACTACTTAACGATTTTCAAAGATCTAAAATTGACAGCTGGTTTAACGTGCTCTCTGAGGCATGGAGGAAACTTGGTATGTAATGGGTGGTCACCCATCCACGGACCAAACTAGGCAAGCGCGGCTTAACCTGACGATCCGAGCAGCTGTTATTATTTAGCCATGAGCTTATATTATGTATCTTATATTAGGAATTAGGAAGGTAGGATCCATCCTGTTTAATCAACAGTAAATCTAATTAAGATCCTAGCCGTCTTAAACACATTCTTTTCAATTACCATACTTTTCCTTCCATTGTGTTATGTGTGTATATGATGCTGTGCTATCGATGGCGACTTGCCATCGGCTAGGCTGTCTTTAATTGAGGTAGTACGAGAAGCGGTAGAAGGATTGATTGGCACAGCCGAACTAGCCAGAGGGATCGCTTTAGTAGGAGCTAGATGTCTTCTTATGCCCTAATTATGGCACTACACTGTTCAATAAAAGTAGAAGACAAAGCACTTGTTGACACAGTTACCTACCACTGTTTGTCTCTACACCACCTACAGGTTGACTGGTAGAAAATGCCTATGGCATTAAGTCTGCCTCTTAATTTGTACTTCAAGTTTTAAATAAATCAATTTAGATTTGAGTTTCTTGTAAACCTTTCAACATTTTCAAAATATCCAATATCTTTCCAAGCAGGTCAAATCAATGGGTTCCCGACTGAGCAACAGCGCACCACCAGCCGCACCCACGCCGCCCCCGAAACAACAAAAGAAGCCGCCGCCAGCTAAAGAAAAAGAACCCGCGCCACAACCTAAACAGCAACCAGAGCCGCAGCCTCAACCACAACCGCCGCCAACCACGGGCAGCACGGCCAACACCGACAACAACAACTCAGCCGCATGGAAGAAACCGAGGTACCAATACATATTAAATCACATTTATAACAATTTTATAATAAAATGTTAACAAAATTATGTTGGAAAATTGTACATAAAGTTACATAAAAGGGGCAAAAACTAGAGAGATCGTTTTCCTACAATTTTTAAATGAATTATCATGAAAAGTATAGACTTGAGTGGCTGCCCTGCTCGACATATTTTAGTAAAAAGTTAAGATCACCCGTCAAACTCGAACAATTTATTTCAATTAGACCATTACAGGCACTTTTGAATGTCAGAAAAAAAGAAAACGGAAGCCACAGTCACAATGCATAATAACTTGTGAAAGTACTGTAGTTGCCCATTCCAATGCGTAGATCTCTATGGAGAAGAATGGGCAAGAAACTCTATAGACACTCTTTTAAATCAAAATATTGCTACAAAACCACATCAACCATGTATCCCAACATTCATATGGATAAAAACAAAATATTGCAATGTGGAAACTGCCATGTGATCCCAAAAATATACTGCAAAATAAAGTACAGACGAACGACTTGTGAATGGGGTGAAATAGGGTGACTGGTAATAATTAGTGAACGATACTTAAATACTTGATTGTACTCATGATAACAATTTTCGCAAAGAAACATTTTTTTATACCCGTTCACTTTTATCGCAATAACACAACAGCCGTATGAAATTCACGCGTGCGCGCCTATGACCTATCAGCTGTTAACCACGTGACGCCGTTCTGTCAGTGCACCTGCGCAGCTCTCTCGCCCGCGGCACAGAACCGCCGCCACGTGCCGTATGCGGTGTAGGTACCTACATGTTTAGGTTATTGCTAAATTAAAAAATAATATCCAAAGACATGAAACAGAATAGTAATTTCCAACATTATTTTGTTTACATTGTTTAAAAAAACATACTAAAAATGATATATCCTGTTAGTTTATAAGCTCGTTCAATTTCTTGCGTCAATTCTGCACGATTCCGAATAAAACGTTTGATACATTCCTTTACGATATAAAATACAAATAAATAAATGTTAGGGTGTTTATATTTTTTTTACGTATCGTCCTTATGTTATTTTTAGATAAACTCTGATTACTGATTTTGTCATCAGTTCTCAAAGTTTTTTTTTTGCTGTTGTATTATGTGTTTTAATGTGATATAATCCATGCTGTTTTTTTTTCTGTAATCGCGTCTTTCCTAAGCCTATAATTTGAAATTTATGATATTGTATGTCCTTCCGACATACTTTCATATAATAAAATTAGAAATCTCCTTTACGCTGGGGCCACATTAATTTTATATCGGCTAACTAACACTTCTTGAAAATCATTGTTTTTGTAACACCTTAAGCCGACGTTAGTGTTACCTTAGCATAAAAGTAGCACAAAATTTTACCACATAAAGGTAATTTCTAGCCCTTTTTATGGTTCAGTCTGCTCTATTCGCATCGTAACATCAAATAATTAATATAAGGCATGAGATTACATCACCCGTGTCCCGATGACCGCGGGGGGTTAATTGACTAGCTGCAATTAACCCCCCCTCTTCGGGTACTGAGCGGAGGCCAGTGTAGTGCGTCCCCGGGCAGGCCCCCGCCCACCCCGCCGCCGCCGCGCCCTCCGCCTGCGCCCGCGCCGCAGCCTGAGCCCGTCGCCATTGTGAGTATGAAACACTCTTATTATCCACTACTTCAGGTCTTTTAAAGCCTGGTATATTATACAGGGTGAAGATCTAGTCACCTGCATCCGTCAAGGAGGTGAGTCTACCCCTTATATTAAACAACTTTCCAAAGAAACTCCTAATGTTACTTTTCATACAAACATCGAAATAGTCTGTCTACTGTTGTATGGGTTTTTTTTTTCAAGAATGGAATACACCGCTTTGAAGAATACAGGTGACTAAATCGCCACCCTGTATATTAATTTTCTGTCAAATCTTGAAACAGCAACATGCCACAATAGCAACACATACGTTGCTTGTGTGTACATGTAGTTTAAATGAATAAAATTAAATTTAAAAAAATTGCTAAAAAAAAAAGCTGAAAGAATATTTAGATTAATAAAGTTTCATAATTATTACATTATGAAACTTTTTGTGTTGTTATTGTGGCTGTACTCGGTACACTTCTGCTAACCCTTCAGGAAAACTGGCGTGATGTTATCTATGCATTAGAAGATAGCATCGAAATCAAAATACATAATTGTCGTTTATTCAAATAAGACTGAAGATTTTGAACGCCATTTCCTAATAATTTTGCACTAAAAAGTGACAATGAGGATTAATTTTAGCCGCCATTAGGGCACTATGTGTGTTAAAACACCCAAATCCCTTTTATCTATTTTGTTTTTACTGCTACATTGGTCTAGAGCAAAAAAAACGTGACGTATTTTTACGAGCTCTTGCTGCGAATCCGGCTCGAAGGACCATAATTTACGAGCCCTGAAGAAAAATATTCTTGTTGATTTTTTGATAAAATATTTATTCGTTTGAACAATAAAACGGACGAAAGTGTACTCGAATTATAATTCAATAGTCACTTTACAATAAGATAAAAATGTTGTACTGTACAGTATTTTCAATACAATTAATATTGCCAGCAATTGGACCACAAATTCAGACACCAGGCTGATTTAGAAAGAACTAATGGATAAACCCATAATACCCTCATCAGTAACGCTTGCGAATACTGCTTGACCATTGAAGTAGTACTTTAATGAAACTTTTAATCCTATTGTTGAGTACCTAAAACGTGTATCGCATTCGCCCAAAGTCATTCGCAGCTTTCTCGCTGTTTTCACATCGAATTACATTATAGTTGCGATATCACCTTTAAGGTCAAAGCGGGTAACCCACGGAATTCAAATTTTCTTACCATTTTTGCAATTTTCCGGTCAGTATCAGGCTATTATTATTATTATTAAATCTTTTATTTCAGACAACATGGCCCATAGTGTTAGTACATATAATTGCTTAAAAACTATGTTAGTAAACACGATTATAACTATAATATTTAAACATGATCTTTGGTAAGTTTATCAAGCCCTATTTATGACATGTAGCTTGACAAACCTACCAATTGTCGGCCCATCCAGCCTTTCCGCAAGTACCTTCAGAATGCCATTAATTTGTGCTTCCCCCTAAAAATATTATTAAAATATCATTCGCAGTCGTAACAAATATGGCTTTACTGAGTTGTAATCATCAAAACAACCCTCTAAGTTCAAATGAAGGACTATTTCGTGAAAAAAAAAGTAACAAAATTTGAATTTCGCGGGCAACCTTAAAGCCTTTGTCCTTCACAAAGTAATTTCCATATGCACCCCAGAAGCGCGATTGCTTGGAGCCCCCCCGCCGGCCGCTGGTGCAGCCGTGCTCCATGTCGTGCGGGCGCGGCGCGGTGCCGTCGCTGTCGTGCGCGGCGTGCCTGTGCCTGTACCACCCCGCCTGCGCCGGGTACCACCTCGCGCCGCCGCCTCACCCGTTCCTTTGCAAGGTAATGTGTTTCGTGTTACGTCTTTTAATCATTTGTATCACTAGTATGTAAGTAAGCATTATTGTTGTCGGGCCCACAGTCAAATTTGCTTCATGTGTAGTATAATGAGGGGGGATGAAACGCATGTAACTAAAAGAGTGCTGATTATAAATGTTGATGGATTTTGTGAGTAATGATACGAAAGAGAAAGGAGTAAATGATGCCGTGACGTCTGACAGGGGAGAATGGAAGAAGAAAACATGTTGCGCCGATCCCAATAAGAATGGGTCAGGGGCAGGAAGATGATATTGATGATACATAACAACGAGCCACATTTGTCTGTCCCACAGAACTGCCGCAAATCATCATCACCCCCCGTCGAACACAAGTCAGTAACGACGACGAGCATACCGGTCCCGATACCAGTCCCCGTGCTGGTCCCGGTAGCCGCGCCGGTACCGAGACGAATGCCTGGACCTCTACCGGTACCGGTGAAGGTGCCCAAGTTGACGTTTAAGGTAAAACTAAAAGCTTATTGAACTTAAAGTTGATCATTGGATGTACGATGTACTTTTTTTGATAACCGCCACTGGTGTCGGCTATCAATATAGATCTTTGACAGTCGTTACAGTGGCCCAAAAGTCTGACACCCAGTCTTACTAAGGGGGTATCGTATTACCCAGTACTGACTGGGTTTTGGAGGTGAGATAGGCAGTCGCCCCAGGTAAAATACTGATATTCAGCTGCATTAGGTTAGACTGGAAGCCGACCCCAACATAGTTAGGAAAACGCTAGGCAGATGATGACTTTTTGTGATAACTTCTACTATAAGTTATTTTGTCGATGGATAAAATTGATATTTTAGGATGGATTTTTTAATCCATATAATTGAAGTTGGCCCTTTTTTTTATGGAATAACTTAAAAAATTTCCTTGAATACAGTGATAAGATAATTAAAAAATCAGTCCTTAGAGCATTTGCTAATTTAAAATAGAATGAAAAATAAGACGTTCAGTAAATTGACGTACACTAAATTGTGTCCATACAGGTTTTTGGTCGATATAAATAGATTGCGAAAAGTCACTAGTAATGAAAACTTAAATTAATGTTAAATCTTCTCGTAGTTCAGTGCGCCTGGTTCAAAAAGTCACCATACATTTTCTTCCACAGCACCACAGTACGCCAGACGGCGAACGTGTGTGGGCGGTCGCGGGCACCCCCCCCGCGCTCCCCGCGCCGCCCGCCGCCCCCCCCGCGCCGCCCCCCGCGCTGGCCGCGCGCGGCCGGGCCCCTCGCCCCGCGCTGCCGCAGGGGCTGGCGATACTCAATGGCAGACGCTTCGTCGTAGTACCCAGGAACATGGTGCAAGCTGGTGCAGGACACACAGCTAAATGACGAATTATTTATCTTATCTAATGTTAAAAAGTGAAAGTGACTTTTTCACGGTTGAACCGATTTGGATGAAATTCCGCACACGGATAGTGATCCCGGTGGTAAGTTCCCGTGTGTCAATGACAGATTTCCACGAGAGTGATGCCGCGGGTAAAACCTGGTTACTTATCATCAGAAGAGTTAAAGAAGGTGACGCGAGCCTAAAAGCTCCTTCACTGTGCTTATGTTTTTGATTGTGATTCTCACAATTGTTTTTTTTTTTTTAATATATCTATGGATAGACTCACATTTGTGTACTCCTTCGCCTGATAGTCCGCCTGAATGGAGCATGCAAGCTAGACTTGAAAACACTCATGTGCTATCAGGGAACATAAATCAATGTATTCCCAAAAGGATTTATGCATATGGTTGAATTGTCATTTCAAAAGAAATTACGACTGATTTGCAATTGAATTGCTTTTGATTCCTTTAAGAGCGCTCATCCAAAAAGTTGGCAACGTCGCAAACAGCTGTCAAATATTTACCTGTTTTAACAAATTTTTCAATATTAGTGTATGGAAATAAGAAATATGACTAACTAGTGAACTAGAATAATGAATTGCAATTAAAACACTGAATTTGATGTTGTAACCGTTTTAGGTGTAAAAAAGGCATTTGGAAAGTTTCCAAATACTTTTTTTACATCTAAAACTAAATATTCGGTGTACGATATTAATTATTGCATTTCATAATCAATACTTTAGTTCACTAGTTAGCTATATTTCTTATTTCCATACAGCAATATTGCCAAATTAATCAAAACAGCGAAATATTTGACAGCTATTTGCGACGTTGCCCACTCTCTGTACAAGCGGTCTGAATAGTATTGACAAGAAAATACAAACTGATCGTAAGCTGGCCTTACATCCCAACTTGAACTACAAAAAATTTGGGACAAGACATACATATAGCAACATCATTGTATTTTAAATTTAGTCAACCAACTGAGTTGTCCTTGGTTGATGGCAATAGGCACACCCCCTTTTACTTGGGACTTAAACTTAACTGGCAAAATGTGGATGTACTATTAGGTACACCTTTGCCTAACCCTTCGGGTATTACAGGCATTTTCATGTTTTGTAATTGAATTGTTGAGAAATTCTTAGCAGTTCCATGTTGAGGTACTCACTGCCTACCCCCTCAGAAAATATAACCGTGATATCACGTTTTATTCTAGAAACAACCATTTAAAATTCCTTATTAATAAAATATTCATGCATGCATTTATGGCAGGCATTCATTTTTACGCTTAAAAGTGCCTACAACTTACACTAACTCGCACAGAGATATATATAAATAGACATAGTTATAGCTTCTAACTACAATTGTAATCACAATTAGATTATAACTAGTCTAATAGCTATTTATAAGACTGTGAACATGAAATAGTTTAATAAAAAGGGTTTCTGCAGACAGTCGATTTTTTCGACGTAAATATTAGCCATGATTCGGCTCAACCACGCACGAAAAAATGCATATTATACACGGTGGAAGGGACACTGACGCGGAAACTGGTACCAAGTATTGAGTACATCATTAATCCAATTTTGTATTGGCTATTTAAAAAAAAAAAACAGCCGTTCCATACATTTTGACTGTGTAGGCTTTGCACTTTTGTAGGAAACAGCTGTTTTTTTTTTTAAATAAATAAAAAAAATAATTCATTTAATTCAGATATCACAAATCCATATAAGTACATAAATGTTCACAAAATCAATTCATAATGTTAGTAAAAATACAGAACTTACTTAACTACGTTAGTATTTAAACTTAGATTTAGGTTGCTCCAAAACTTATGCAATCGACTATCCAGTCTGTTACTAAACATCGCTAGAATGCTGTTAGGGCTGGCGCCGACTCTGCAGCGCAAGATGGCATGGAAACCGTCCACCTGTGCATCCGCAAACATCCCGCTGAAATGCCCCCGGCAAACATAACAACACCCTAAATGCGTTATTGTATTAGACGCGTAAAGCATTGAACGATCTTTGCGTATAGTTGCTCCAGAGATTGCAGGTGTACAGCGATGTACAGTAGGCTTGAAAAAGTCAAAACAAAAAACCGAAAAACCGACAACCGAAACCGTAAATAACCGATGAAAAATTTCTACTTGGGAGGGTGCAGAATGATGTACTGAATACGTGGTAACCGTCTTCGCGTCGGTGTCCCTGCCACCCGTGTACCAATAAAATAAAAAAAGTTGTTGTCATGTAAACCTAGCTTAACAAAACAGTTTGGTTGGTACATAGTCGGTTGTCTGCGGGTGCCCTGAATAAGAATATCAGGCTTACACAAAATAAAAATAAAAATATTAAAAGGAACTTTAGTGAAAACAGGTGCTATATGACTGTGTACGTATCGTTACTTTTTTCACTTTGCAGATGTTAAACACAATAGAAATTATTTTCTTGCGCTCCTAAGGCTGCTTTATCACTAGAGATGAGCGAGGAGGCGTAGCGAGGGATGTGTCATCATCATTATTTATTTGTTAGAACATGGTCGATATGTATATTACTTCTTGTTCGTGTCGATGGCAAATTTTTAATTAAATATGTTTGGGCCAAAATTTTGCTACGCGAACTCCGCTCGCTGTAGCAGTCATAAGATCGTCAAGTGCGCAGGTGTTAGAAGCAAGGCTTTCAGACGGCTCGATGAAGCCGTCAGGGGGCTTATGCAGCTCTCGCCAGAGATCACATCTCGCTGTGGAGGCATTGCTATTATGTAGATTGTCTCATCACGTTCTACCACATGGCCGTACAAATGAAACTAAACCAATAATATCGCTTTTTTTTTCACAGCTTGAACTATTCTAGCTATTTGATTGCGTAGTTCCACACACATCCTTCGCTAAGCAGCCTCGCTCATCTCTGGAGGAAACGCAGCCTTAGACGGGCGAATCTCGTAAGGCTGTGGTCACACTCACGTGGCGCCGTGGCGTATCTGATTCAAAATAATGTTGAAGGATAGTAGATCCTTGTGAAAAAATGATTTGACTATACTCTGATATTGACTCCGTCGAAACCGATTAACCGACTTCTGTAAATTTCGACTTTCCAAATTCTACTGTAATGAAAATGGAATAAAAAAAAAAATTAAAAACTAAAGTTTTCTAAAGTGATAAGCCACGCCATGCGGGCAACTGAACGAACACGCACCGCGTGGGTCTGTCTACGGCCTTGACCAACATACAAAGAAGTATTTTTATAAATTAAACACAGTGTTATTAATTATATTGGTATTACTAAGTAAAAATTCATTGTGAAACAGACTGATTTTGTAATATTCCAACATTTATCTCATCTTAGTAACAAATTTATAATTTTAAGTTCAAACGGTCATATTTAACATGTACAGTATGTACCAGCCTTGACCGACCTCACATTGCCTGTTCATGTATGAAATAATTAAAACTGTTGTTGAAAAAAAATACTTACTTATTACTAAATGTACTAATGTAACATAAACATGAAATAACTTATGTCCATTTTTTGACCATCACTAGAACATGAACTCGTAAAGTAATACGATAAATACGCGCATTGGACGGGCAGTTGCAGACACAATACATACACGTATATAGGGTGACTGGTAATTAGTGACCGATACTTAAACACGTGATTGTACTCATGATAACCAAAGAAACATTTTTTTTTAGACACAGACTTTTATCACAATAACACAGCCGTATGAAATTCGCTCGCACCCGCCTGTGACCTATCAGCTGTTAGCCGTTTAAAAAAATGTTTCTTTGGGAAAAGAGATGTTTCATTTTTGTATGGGACTCCGGCTATAACATGTACCTTTCAGAAAAGCTGGGAAACAAACCCCTGAATAGATTAAAGTAACATTTTTTACATAATATTATATGGTTTTTATGCACACACATTAAAAATTAGTAATGTTTGACGTTTGTCGTGAGAGTTATGACAGCCATGACAGGTTGTACAGATGACGTCTACATAACCTAGATATTGTTATGTTTACATCGTAAATAGAACAAAATGTCATTTTCAATTTTTCGTTCAGAAGTACACTCCAGAAAAGTAGTACCTATTATATTTTTTAACGATGAAATCATCACACTTGCATATAATTAGTTGAAAATGATGTATAGAGAATAATAATAATGAATTACAAGAACACATACTTTTCATATTTAACGTCGACATGATATTATGTTTTTATGTGACATGATTTTAGAACGAAAACAGAGAATGCAAACGGTAAGACGCCATGTTGAATAGAATATGGCAAAAATTGAAAAACTATTACTTTTTGCGCACAGCAAATCAGGCTTAAATTCACGAAAGTATATTTTTCCTCAGTTCGTGGTATTTTTTACTCTTTTTAAATAAATGTACATCTCTTAGCCAAAAATGAAACATCTCCTTTGTTTGTTCTTATAAGTACAATCACGTGTTTAAGTATCGGTCACTGATTACCAGTCACCCTAATTCTATTCAAAAAACGCTCTGATGTTATGTTCATTGAATGGTCAATTATGCTAATCCTATGTTGTTGTGTTTAATTATTACAGTTTTTTAGTAAAGAAACATAATTTGCTTGTCGCCTATTTTTTAACCGACTTCTCGAGGGAGGAGGTGAATTCAACTTATTTTTGTAACCCTATTATTATGAAACTTCGGATGTGTGAAAATGATGTGGTCATTTAAGAAACTTCGCGGTTCTGTCGTCCTCCAACCAGACTTTATTTAGACTATTGCTATCTCTTTTCCGCAGATATGAGAAGAAAGAGATGGATGATGTCAAATTATGTTGATCTAGGAGTTGAGTAAGGTTTGACAGCGTTCAAATGTCAACTAGTTTGACAGGTCTAATCTTTCACAGCCTCTTTCTAGCACTGTTTGTTAAAAAGAGATAGCAATACTTTAATGTAAGTTTAATTGGTGAACTCAAGACTTAAAGAAAATGGCTCTTTTAGTAACTTTCGTTAATAACTACCACATTATACCCACCTTAGTTGTGGTCATAATTTTTACCTTACCCTTAATTCATTTAAAATAATTATTTCTAATTTATTCTAAATAATTATTTATCTTACACAATGTAAAGGAATGTATCAAACTTTAAAAAGAAAATGCAAAATAAAATAGTCGGAATGCGTCTCACGTTTTGATTTGAACGGTACACCGGAATGAGTTTTTCGCGGAAAAGGTATGTATTTATGAGTTTTTTTTAACTTTCTTTATTTTCTTTTTGACGTCTTAAATCTGTCATAGAAGCCTTGTTTTTTTTTGGAAAATTTATGCATGTGTCCCACTTCAAAATAGTATTTTCTACATTAGTTTGATATGGTATGTTCGCGTATTTCAAGACGTATCGCGATTTAATGTGCCTACAGATTTGCTTGAAAAATTTACAACGTCGGCGTCGTCATGAAATAATAAAAGTTCCTTTACCATATGATACTAATTTCGTAATTGCGTTTGTTCTAGAATGGTTTAGCATCACTTTTAAGTTCGCTCTTGCAAACCCCTTACCCAACGCAATTTCGTAGGCGCGTTAAACATTTTCAACTACACTATCGTGGCAAACACGGTCATAAAACGTGCGAGTAAGACGACGAATACTCAGCAAGGAATTAGTCTCGTCCCATCTCACTCGCACCTTTCATGACCACGACTGCTACATACGCTGATTTTTAGCGTCGAAGCGCCATATACTTGACCCCACGTTTGTCTACAGTGATGACAAGAGAAGAGGTCGCGCGGTCAACGGCGCAGCGTCGCCACCCACTGCGACGATGTCGCCGCGACGTCGCGGGCGACAGCGAGTCGACGACACCGACCACTTCACCGCCTTTTATAACAAGGCGCAGGAGAGCAGCTATAATGTTGTTGTACAGGTAAGAAATAAACATCACCTTTGCACCTGTATTTCTGCTCCCTTGTAATTTTATGTTAGAATGGAATAGAATATATTTCATTGTAAAACATGAGTATACATCAAATAATATGTGGAAGGTCTTAAAAATAACAGGTAGATCTACATGTTTTGCCATTTATGGCGTACAAAACAACATATTTTTGGCTTAGAATAAACCATAAAAAAATGAGTCTACACAGCAAACTAATACTAATGTTAATAAAAAAAATGGAAAGTATTGATTTACAGATTTGGGGGTTATATCAGAAGTTAGTACATAAACTGATAAAATACGGGGTGGAAGGGACACCGACGCGAAAACGGTTACCACGTATTCAGTATATCATTCTGAGCCCCCACAAAGAAATTATTCTTAGGTAATTTAAAAAACCGTTTTCACCATGTAGGTATTGAACTTTGTATAACAAACTCGCATTTCAACTCGATAATTGATTATTGCAATACTGCTCAACCGGACTATCCTGTGACCTCAAATGAATTGAAGACCCCCAGTGCTTACAAATTAGATTATAAAGGGGAGGGCAGCTAGGGCAGGCTGGGTCGAATTATCTGAATGATGCTCAAGTGTTAACAGTCTGTATACTGGTTCCAGATCTTCCAATACCTAGGCATGCGTGACTTGGCGCATTGTGCGCGCGTGTGTAAACTATGGAGACAACTGTCCACGACGCCTGCGCTCTGGAGGCACGTGAGGATGAAGAATTCACATGTAAGTTCACTTATCATCTGTCTAGCCTTTTTCCAACTATGTTGGGGTCGGCTTCAAGTCTAACCGGACCTAGTTGAATACCAGTATTTTACGTGGAGCGACTTCCTATCTGACTTCCACAATCCAGTTAGTACTGGGTAATACAATACTCCTTGGTAAGACTGGTTGTCAGACTTTCGGGCCACTGACTACCTGTAACGAAAAATAACAGCCGGGACCAATTACGGCTTAACGTGCTTTCCGAGGCACAGAGAAAACACAGTATGTGCGAATTTAACGAACTGCGATTTTCATTAACTTATTAAATATATCCAATGTTTCTCTTCGACCATACAGGTAAGCGACTGGGGAGGACTGTGCGCAGCGCTCAAACGTCACGGCACGAAGAGACTGGACCTGCGCAAGATGTTGCTGCCACAGAACGACGCCGTGTTCTGGGAACAGTTCGCCGAACACATATCTACTGTCGACACGTTAGAGAGGTTAGTTTAATGTACTACCGAGTTCACTGACGGTCTGCCACTTTACACCCTTATGCCCTAAGTATTAAGGTTGAAAAGTGGTCGACTTTCTGTGAACAAATTTAAAAATGATACCAAAAAATGCTTGTAGGGGAGTCCAGTTTTTTTTATTGTTAATATTGTAATCTTACGTGTTTTGTTATCGTTTTTTTTGACAACCCCTGCGTGTCGTTTTCTGCGTGATACAGGAACTGATTGACACTACCGAAGGTGTCAAACTAAATAGTATCCAATTCAGTGTAGATTGTCACGGACACGCTACGATTTTTAGGGTTCCGTAGCCGAATGGCAAAAAAACAGGAACCCTTATAGATTCGTCTTGTCTGTCTGCCCGTTCGTATGTCACAGCCACTTAAAAACTTGGCTTGCCCTTATATCTGCTTGTCTTATGGGCTTGCCGTATTGTTGGCCCCGAGGAACGCCACTGGTGTTATTGACCAGCATTCTTTGACTTTTCTAAGTATATTTTCTCCCCCTCACAGGATAGAGATGTGTCGTTGTCCGGCTCGCGCAGTGGAGTCCGTGTGCCGCGGCCTGCCCGGGTTGCGCGCGTTGTCGGCGCTGGCCATCCGCGACGCGACGCTGGACCCCACCCCGCTGGCCGAGCTGCCGCTGTTGCACGAGCTGCGCCTCAAGAGTATGGCCGGTCTGTCACTGTCGCACGACCTGCGTCATCTAGCTGCCCTCACTAAGTTGCAGCACCTCTCGCTTACTAGCATCAAGGTATGTGCGATATTGTGCTGAACTGAACTTGTGTTCTTGCTTCAATAAAATCAAGCCAAGATCTCAAGAAGTATATTGTTAGAGCTTCTACCGCCTGAAATACCTAAATGGTTTACTTAAGATTTTAGGGTAACTTTTAGTCTGATCATCAATAATCACGGATTGTTATTAGCTGAATCTAGGAGAAGTAACTTGCATCTTGTATTTGATCGTGAACATTTTAACAACAACATTCAACATTTTTGAAACTGTGTTAAGGAAGTCAAAAAGAAGGAGAATTCCAAAAATCTCGATTTTTGATAACTTCTTCTTTTTTTAACGGGATTATATCTAATATTTAGTATTTGTTATTAGGAATTGGGGTGGTGCGCGTGCGACGTGATAGGGTCCCTGCCCATGCTGGAGTCGCTGGAGCTGGGCGAGTGCACGTTCCGCGCGGAGTTCGCGGGCGTGCTGGCCCGCCTGCCGCGCCTGCGCCGCCTGCGCCTGGAGCGCGGCACGCCGCACTGCGCCGCGCCCGACATCCTGCGCGCGCTGGCCACGCTGCCGCTGCTGACGCGCCTGGAGCTCGTCAACATCGACGTCAAGCTGGGCTTCGACGACGCGCTGGCGGCCTGCACCAACGTGCGGCGCCTGCTCATCATCCCCACCTACGTGTCGCAGTCGGCCACCACCAACAAGCAGGTGCTGTCGGGCGTGCTGCGCCTGAAGGACTCGCTCACGCACCTCATGTGGGGCGTCACCATCGAGCTGCTGCGCGTCACGGAGCTGTTCATCGACCAGTGCGAGCGCGCGGGCTCGCCGGCGCGGCGCGACGTGGGCGAGTGCATCCCGGTGCTGAAGCCCGTCCCGGGCTGCAGGCCGCCGCCCGGGCCGGCGGGCGCGGGCCCCCCGCAGGTGGAGATCCTGCCGCTGCCGACGCTGCAGCGCCTGCTGTCGCAGCAGCTGCCGCACACCAAGCTCAAGCTGCTGCGCATCCCCTTCCACGCCACGTGGCGCCAATCGCTCGCTGACTTCCAGTAGTCACAGGTACACACACCGCCACCGATGTGTACACACTTACCTAAATTCAGAAGCGATTTTCTCGTGGAATAACGACTGCAACTTTGGAATTAAACATAAAATTGCAATCAATTAAATATAAGAAAATCAGTTTTATAAACTACTAAGTGTATACATATTGGTGCTCGTGACTGTACAAGTGTGTAAAGTACACTAAACAAGCATTGTAACATTTTCTTACGGAAAACGTCGTGATACACATGAAACTTCACTATCATTAGTTAACGTAAGCGCTTACTTGTCAACTGCCAATGTGAACATATTATATACATGTACATATTTATATCGGTAGAGATTTTAGATATATATATTATTATATACGGCAACATATAGTGTATATAACATAGAGAGAATTAGCTCATCATGATGATTAAGAAAACTGGCTCCGATAAATTACTGTATGGAATTGATCATTGAACTACCAAAAGAATGCCTTAGACAAGAATTTACTTTACCTTTGATCTGTTTTATGTTAACACGGCTTACCTTTTTGAAAATTGCAAACTAGCACTAAAGAGTGCTCAAATGCTAGTTACTTCTTTGTAAAGGGGGTCACACCACGCACGAGCACGTACAGAGCTCACCATCACATAGTATGGACACCTTTGGACATGTTCGCGAGCAGTTACCAAACAGTTCGCGTGCAAGTCATAATATTCTCTCGCGAACACAAACGGTCCAATTCACGTTCATCTTAGAAACATTCAATTCATACACTCTTTGATTGCGCAGGCGTAGACCCTTGCGAGTTCCTTGCAAAGTAAGAAGAAAGGAAGACAATATATTTAAACAAAAATCACATTAAAAAAAAAACATATGTGCACACAAAAAAAATTTAAAAAAATCTAAACAGAAAAAGACATAATATTGTGTCTTACGGCTACGCCAAATAGGCCCAGTTGCACGCTAACAGTGTGCGCGCGCTTAATATGTGACGCGTTCATAGCCATTCGAGGCGCGTAGGGTTCACGATTCGAGTGCATGCGCAGGTGTGGACCCGCCTATGAGAAGACATCTCTATCATACAACATCACATACAAGCTGATAAAACATCTTACATAAAACAGAAATTAAATTCTTGTCAATTTAACATCGAAACTAAGATAAATGGTACCCGTTGCATATAATATACCTCTGATCATAGTCGCTAGTAATGTTTTATATTTTATTTAGCAAACAGATACTTTAAATAAATATATACCTGTTTTAAGGTCTAACGCAAGCAATAAAACTAACATACATAGTAGCTTTACAAAAATAAATAAAGTTACAATATTTTGCAAAACAGTTGATATCATAATAGCAAACGCCTTAACGAAATATCGTCTTATCATAACATTAGAATTAGAGGAGAATTATATAATGTATATAAATGTGAATATGTAGGGCGGGGCGCTGCTCACAGTATATATTCAATACATACATATAGTAGTATATTATATTTACTATATATTTGTTTACATAGGTTATAGCATATTTAGTTAATGCGTCGACTTAACTGGTACTTCAGTACCTAGTAAAAAGGATGTTAGAAAGTTGACAACGTCCATCTAGTCTATATTGTCTAAATATTTGACAGCAATTTGCAACGTTGCCAACTTTCAAAATGAACCTTAAACAGCTGTGAATAGTATAATGCGTTCTTCCTTAGATCTCTGATTTAGTAAACAAATATGGTACGATAGCTTTCATTTCAATCATACACCCGCTTACATCGACATCATTAAATGCAATATACGCTAAGACTATTTAAAACATCGGTACCTGGGTCACCAAGCTCAGCTCGGGTGAAAATAAAGAAAACTAATCTTCCCAGAAATGAGACTAAGCTAGATAGATTTTTCGCTCTCGCAACTTTCCTCGAAATCGATAAAACCGTTTTTGAAATCGTGATTACAAATATTGCTCATTTAGTAATATAAGATTCTACTTCTATAATCTGCAAACAATTGTCAGACACAACAGTGTTTTTCGTTTAGCACTAAAAGTATTTTGCGTATAGTGATGCAAGCGGGCTTTAAAATTAGCTTTGAACATCTGATTTGAATGAAATATTCAAACACATTTTCGCACGCCATATTTGTTTACGAAAAAGGTCGATCAAAGAAAACACGCTTTAGATAAAACAATGACGTTGATACCATAAGGTACTAAAATGTTACAGTGTAATTTCATGAATAGATAGGTTCATAAGTCTTAAACAGCGAGTGGACACAGACACACACATAGACGAGTACGTATGATATCATCTGTCTAGCCTTTTTCCAACTATGTTGAGGTCGACTTCAAGACTAGCCAGATACGGCTGAATACCAGTAATAAGGTTAGCGCCAGAATAACCCACGAAGTACAAGTTTTCTTACGTTTTTTGAAATTTGCAGGTCAATGTCGGGTTGTATGTTGATTAACCTATTGACCGCCACGGACGTCTATGGACGTCAAATCCAAAAGTGCTCACGACGCCTCGGACGGCATGGCACGTCGAAAATAACACTTTTTTAAAGCGGTAACGATTTGACGCCCATAGACGTCCGTGGCGGTCAATTTGTTAAAGTATGATTGGCGATTGTAAAACGTATGGAGTTACAGAATTATAATCAGCCTCTAAGTTCATTTAATTCCATTGAATGACTTTTTCCTGAAATAGTCATTCAATGGTTGTATTGATGATTTTAATGATTACAATTCTATCATATTTTGTTCAACGTACTGCTTGACACTGACCTGGGAATTGCAAAAAAAACTAAGAAAAATAGAATTTCGCGAGCTTCCCTGGCGCTTCCCCCTTAACAAGGAGCGACTGCCTATCTGCCCTCCATAACCCAGTCACTGGGTAATGCGATATCCTTTTGTAAGACAAGTTGGCACGTCCAGGCTTCTGAATACCCGTAACGACTGCCAAAGATGCATACGTACGGCGATCTCAAACAAATGCTAGTCGCGAGTGCGCTTGCACTTGATGCACGTGTCTATGTCTGCGTGCGTATTCCTTGCATAGAGTAAGACTTCTGTCCCTTTCTATTTTGTAGTAGTGTAGTACATTTACAATAAACGCGGGCTGGGAGAAAACTAATTGTTATGTTAACTGACTGCATAGCTTACTTAGCTAAATAACAAAAGCTGGATATACGGTGGGTTTAGAAAGTGGGTTACGGGTCAAGAGTTTTGTCCTTTGCATCATTTTTGATCGGAATTTCGATTTTGAAATAAATTAGTATTTTGAAAGAATGAGTCCAAAGATATTTCTTACCGTATTTTTACGAACTTGAGGCACGGTTTAGGCGACTCTTAAAGTGTCCTGTAATTTTCCTAAGCTGTTTTGGTTCAAGTTAATATCAACACAAAACAGCAGCAACTAAAACTTATTTTGTCACAAAATAACTGACGATTATCGAAATAAATGATCAACCAAAGTGATTTTAAATCAAACTGAGATTTAATCAAAATTGTTACACCTCATTCTTAGCCCCGTATGTTCACCAAGCGATGCAAATGCAATGGTGTCTTATGTCGCAATAACAGTTGCTAATAAATACACAGAGCGCATAATTGTCGCATATTTATATACTTTGGTATAATCTAGTTCGTAATTGCCTTACCACCCAAGATCAAATGTCACTTGCACTTCAGAGACGTTTCAAAATCTGGTAATGCAGTTATGATGACTTTACTAAAATAGATATATTTTTGTAACAATTCCCCATTCTTCCACAATACAACAATCGACTTCGGTCTTACAATTGTAAATGAAGTACTAGAATCTAATACATAATATTATGATTGAAAAAGTTATTAGTTTTATTACGAAAAAATAGAAATATTAAATATTATATGAAAAAGTTTTAATGTTAAGACTTGTAAATATTTTCTAAGATAAATTAATTTTTCAGTGCCTATTTGATTTTTACGTGATCATTACTTACTGGCATGATTAAGTTCAGTGTGCACTTTTTTAATTTTAGTTTTAATTAAGATTACTTGCATAACTAAAGTTTTTTTTGTAAAATATTTCACACTTGGTTTGTGATAGTCAAATAACGCAATTTAGCCACACAACTGTCATAATCACATAGGCTCGATCTTTATTACATGGGACATATATATAACTAGCGATATGTGGGTGCAAAATAAGCTGATCTCTCATTGTACAGGAAGCTCATACAAAACGAGATCAGGTTATACTGGCTATATATACATTGTTTGGGCATACCATTTAATGCACTCTTTGAAAACCTATGATCGACAGGACATAGAGAAAATACAAGAATACATAATTACTAAGAAACTAAAGCAGCGGTTGTCTATTTTACTGTTATAGCGATACAGCATCCTATTTAATAAAACACAGAAGACAGATCAGGACCTACAAGAAAACAGAGCGCGCCGTTAACAGACTGGGCAGAGTTGTTGACGGACATCGTCATCATCCACAGCCCGATTTCACCCACAGCTGGCTATAGGCCTCTTCGCTTGTGCCAAGCTCCATACTCTTGTGCCAGCCTCATCCAGGATATTCCCGCAGCAACAATTTCGTCTGCCCATCTTGTAATTATAATGAATGTTCACAGACAACTTTAACTATAATGAACTCAGCACAGAAACTGCTACTACAGTAGATAGCTGACTTGGAGAAAATTCGAGGGTGTAAAAAGCCCCTTAACGAAGCCTATAGGCCTTGTATTCCCCATCATTACGATCATTTTTTTTGTTCTAGTTCATACCTGGGAACCTTCTAGTTACGGAGATATGCGTGTTTTTAATGTAAGATTTTTTACTTTAAACACCTCCACGACCCCTGGACTATTCAATTCATCCATCAGCACAATGTTTTTAATGGGTTACATTGAGTCTTACCGTAAAACGTGATTTTTCACCCCAAAAAAAGCCAACAGCATAACATCAACTAAACAATTGTATGTCATAATTAAGCATAGCTTTATTGCAATTTAATATGGATCGGTCTGATAAAGAGATAAATATGTTCTATCATGAACTGGCTATTTTGAAACATTTAGCTTCTCAACGGAGTTATAAGCCGATAAAAGTGCCCGAAGATCATTTGAAACCATCAACTTCTGATGAAAAACCTTAAAAATACAAAATCCCTAAAGTGTGTGATGTTACTTTAGACAGCAATTTGTATCAGGTTTTACCTACCAAGTGTGACTAATGCACTCGTCTTGAAAAGCACAAGTGATTCCATATTCCGATTTTCTTATTTTACCAAAAAAAATAACAAAACGTAAACGAATGAAAAATTTAAGGAAAAAAGACTGAATCACTAATATAGGCTATAAATTAAGAGTATTAAAGAGCGAAAACGATTGCCAGAACATTATTAAGTCAGTCTTATTACAATACAGAAGGGATGAATCTAGAGGACTACCATTTCATTGAGACGGTGTCTAAAGTAACTACACGGGGCGGGAGGGGTGGCTCTCCGCACCGCGCAGCTACCTCAGACCCCACCACAGTTAGAGATAGGACTACTTTAGATATGCAAGTAATACTAACATACGATTTGACAGCAGGAGAAGTCGCATTATCATGCAGCCAAGATATAGCGATTTCGTCTACTTGCAAACTGTCAGGGATGATTTCCACCAAACGGCTCACATCGCATCGAATCAGAAAGGATACGAACGGATGCGGCGGCAGTCGATCGCATCCGGTAGGACGTCGACGACTGCGATCGTCTGGGTACCGTCGCTTGCGAACGTATCCGTTTGACCGTACCTACCCTGTTAACGACCGATGGGATACGACGACAGGTGAACGGAGGCGATCGCGCATCGTGGCATACTTCCGGCTACGATCGCGTGTCGCGGAACACGCCCGCGGTCAAGCTCCTGTGCGGGGCTTAGTAATATAGCCTTTAATTACAGTGTACACGATTTAATATCGTTTAAAGATTGTAAAATCCGTTCCGATCCGATGCGATGCGAGCCGTTTGGTGGAAATCATTCTTTAAGGGTCGTTTAGGTTTGAACCAAACACAAATGATACGGTTTTCTAGCAATATAAGAAACCCGAGCAATAAGAGACCCTATTAACAAGAAAAAAAGCGCATTTTAACAATTATTGTTGTGATCGGTTCAGATATAAACGTAAGTTTTCTTTATACATATAAAATTAGTAGTAAAATTATGTGGCAATGTTTGAATATATTATTTTTTTAGACTTGTATCATGAAGTACAAGGGCTTGAGTGACGGTAGGGGCGCCTCGGTGTCTCGAACAGACAGACATACATGAAAATGTTGTATGTATTTAATATATAGTTAAAATAATGTATTTTAATACTTTACTCCTGGATTCTGAAAGCATGAGGCTCTTCGTTTGGTCGACAGAAGAGAGTTGCTCAAGTTTTCAGGAACCGGGTGTTTCTATTATAGTTTTAAAAAAGGTATAACATCCATAAAGGCTTTATTGTTAATAAGTCTTTACAATAATAAGTGAAGACATAGAGCATTTTATTAATAGACTCTTATAGAGTGTGTATCTAAGGGGATTATCATTTTGGGTCGTGCGAGGCGCCAAAACAGATTGCTCGGATCTCGGGACAATTGTGTGGGCTATGAAAAATAAAACTTTCTATATTTTCTTCGGGATTCTTAATAAATATTGTATACTTCATCTTTCTTAATCGTTACGTCTGGGAGACAAAATCGACCGATCTCACAACTTGATAAATTGCTAAATTATTGTCACTCAGGGTCTGAAAGCCTGATATTGTTGATTTGAAAAGAAATATAAATTGAATTGGCCTTCAGAACCCGACTTGTTTTCTAATGGTTCTTTCTTCATTCTTCTATGTTCGTTAAGTGGCGTTTAAAAATTGTTAATTTTTGGCTTCGAAGCATTCAGTAAAGGCAATGACTTAAAACTTTTACTATTTAACTTATGTTCTTATTTTGTTTAGTATAAATAAATCATCTTCTCTTCCTACTTTATCATTTTGTCTGTCGTTCATCTGACTATATTGAAGAAAATTACAGCGTGAGGCTTAAAAAGTTGTAGACATGTGACATCTGGGCCAGCATGGTGGACTGCAGCCCAATCACGGGGAACCTGTACCCCAACGATAGGATCGGTGCAGGCTTATTATAGAAACTTCAGCTAGACCCTATCCTTCTGATGAAATGAAACAATATGCTTCGAAGCCCAAAATCAAAATATGACTTATCATTATCTCCATGACTTGTGTTAAAGCATAGCTTTTTAATATAATTTAGACATAACAGTCTATTGTTAATAATCTCTGATGCTTCTTGTATACTAGTTTATATATCTCTGGCGAGTTTCCTTTGTTTATGTAAAAAATGTAAATGACTTGCTTACAATATGTTGTTGAGGAAATAATTTGATGTTATCTGTTACGGTACAACGGTTGAAATGTGTTTTTGAACGAATTAGATGCTCGAGAGCTTTGTTTATTTGATTCTGGGTTTAAAATAATGGGTATAGGGCCTATAATCTATCAATGATTGTAGATTCTAGTTGTGGTGCCTGTTTATTGATACAAATCGATGATTTTAAATTTAGATTTCAGCTGCCAGACAAAGCTGACAGGCTATCTTTCGTTCAGAAACACTAAATATCGTTCAGATAACACAAGGTTGTTTCCAAACGTGTTTGTTGACGGTGTGGAGATGCAGGATCTATTATAATTAGGTTATGTATAGGTTAAAGACAACTTTGCTGGTAAGCAGGGGCGCCTTGTGAATAAATGGTTGCCGAAAAAGGCTGTTTTATTTTATACCCCCCTTTTTTGTGTGCCCTGTCCCTGACTTATATATTCATAGAGTACCTACATCCAAAGTATCCTATCTCAGTCTTACTAAAAAGTATCGCATTACCCAGTAACTGGCTTAGGAAGGTCAGATCAGCAGTCACTATATGTAAATTTGTAATCATCTGCATCCGGTTAGACTGGAAGCAGAACCCGCACATGGTGGTGTAAATCGTAGGCAGAGGATGATCCGCCACATTATCATTAGCTTTTCTGCCGGAAGATGGCCACTGCTGAACATGGGCCTTCCTCAAACATTGCATCAACGGCTGGACTTGCGCTTACCGCATCCAGCGGATTCCCGAGACTTCCACTAGCTCATCGACACAATTTGTAAACTCAAACATGCACAAGTTCGTATTGTTGTGCTCAGGAATTCAATCTGACGCTCGTTATGCAGAAAACGAAGAAGCGACACCACCAAAGTCATAATGAAATAAAACCAAAACTTACTTTCTCAAAAACGGCAATACTACATCTTCAAAAAACCCTTATCTTTAGACCAGTCTATTTAACATTCGTTTTGCTCTCCGGAATCCACCAAAGGAGACGAGATGCTTAGGAGCTAGGGTGTATCCACCGGAGATGCGTACCTAGTCAGTACGCATGGATATATCGATGTCACACGAAAGGCGACCGCTGCACGTCGCTCAAGCCTCTTCTCGTCTCCACCTGCTTGGCCGCCGAGTGCGCAGGCTGGCCTAAACAAGTATGAGACATCTCTCTACTCAACCGATTGCACTGTAGATAAACTAAGGCGAAAAGAGTAAATAACGAAATTCTATTGGTGGTTTACAACATGTCTCGTCTCCGCTTTGGTGGACTCCGGGGCCTGTAGCAGTAATCTGTACGCCTACTTAGTCACTTTAATCCCGATTACCCGACTGCGTCAAATGTCTTAGTGTGAGTTTAATACTGATCATCGCTAAGGATTGCTCTTCAGGGGATGGCAAATAAAACCATGATATACTGTAACCGAGGTCCGCGATATCTCTGTATTTCCTCAGTTTTAGCATTAATAAGAATCTGTGAAATATCTTCCATTAGCCTGAGCTTCAATTGTTCATTTTCAATGCTTCGCAGTACCGCTCCTACGAACGGCAGGAACTTATCAACGGAGTCGTGGCGTTTCAGTATCAGCGTGGCCGTGGCAATTTCTTCGTTCGTTTCTTCGGATCTGAAAGTAACGGTTAAATCCTGTTGTTGATCGTAGCTTGTGTCGACATCCTCAGCGTCACCATATTCGGCGTCTTCTCCTTCGTCAATAACATCTATTTCTTCGCAAGAGTCCCACATGCGAGGTGTTTCGCTGTAAACAGTTGGGCGGCCTACAGCGTCAGTTGTTGATGTACACGGCATCACGACGGATAATACCGGCGAGAGACTCTTTGGTGGCTCCTCGTCTAGGTCGATAGGTTCTGCTTCGCCGTTCCCGTCTGCGTCTAAAGCACCTGCTTCTTCGAACTCCTCGTTCTCTATATCCTCCTCGTCGTCACGTCTCATTCCATGATCGTTCTCCATTTTTCCGGTAAATCCTAAAAAAGTTACAAAGATTAGTGGTTTGTATTTGCAAACTACGAGAAGACCTACCCGAAAGAAAATCAAATCGTTAAATCGCTTAGCCAATAATTGATTTTTGTAAAATATCTTTGTGTGGTTCATTATTTCAGCCGAAAGACTTCCACCGCTGGACATATGTAGGCCTCGCCCAAGTGTCGTCACATTGACCGGTCCCGTGCGTCTCGCATCCAGTTGATTCCCGTGACCTTCACCAGGTTATCGGTCCACCTAGTGGGTGGCCTTCTAACGCAACGTCTTCCGGGTCGCGGTTGCCACTCCAGAACTTTTCGGCCCCATCGGTCATCCGTTCTGCGAGCAATGTGCCCTACCCACTGCCACTTAAGTTTGGCAATTCGTCGGGCTACGTCGGTAACCTTGGTTCTCTTGCTGATGTTTTCATTTCTGATTCGATCACGCAAGGAAACTCCGAGCATAGCCCTCTCCATTGACCTTTGTGTGGTTAAAACCCCAAAATAAATAAGAATACTGCGGAAGTTTCATGAATACGGATAAAAGATAAGTATTTATTTCTCAAAATAATAAATCAGATACTTAGTTAGATATTATATTCATAATAAATGGACGCATTAAACGCGTAATAAAATAAAAATTCGTTTAACGCCTGCGAGTATTTGATTCGTAAAATGGAGTAACGCTACAGGTGCTGTGTGCCGCACACAATGGAGTGCGGCGTTGCGAAAGACGCTTGAAAAAGATTTAACACGCAAGAAGCGTTTAAGAATACAGAGATGCGCAGCGTCTTGCCGCGACCCTTCCGTGAGCCGTGACCTCTGTCATACGACCCTCTAACGTCAAGGGCGAGATACATTTCATGTCCGTCGTCAGCGTCCAAATTAATCATATCGTTGAGAAGTAGGTACCTACTTGCACTAGGATTCCACGGAAAACAGACAAATCGAATAAAGTTCAAAATATCTTTGAAAGCTTTTTCGTTTTGTGAGAGGGGCAACTTCAACATTAAAGGAAGCAACAATAGTTCCGGGCACCGTGGCCGCGGCATCAGCATCATGGATAACATTTTGAGAATTTTCCGCTCCGCACCGAGAGAAGAGAATATTTCGCATAGTCTCCGCCAAATCATCTCCTCTAACGTGTATCAACACCCAAACTGCGCAGCTTCACGCATGTTCTAACCTAAGGCAATCAATAAACGGCCCCACCCCACTAACCCTTCACAAATTAGGGGAGAAAGTACTTAAGTTATTCACAACTTTTATACCAACAAAAAGTTGACACCAACCACTTGTTACAGCAGAATGTTTCCAAGATTTTCCGCGAGAAAAGCGTTACAACGCCCTTATTTGCTTGTAAGTGGCCAAGCGAACTGTGATTTATGCCCCGTGCGATTGATTACTACCTGCTGTACCTAGTTGCAATATAGTATGCATTTATTTTACACCCCGCCATCCCTTCTGTCGCCCGCTCAGCGCTGCTCATTGGCCGGTGCAGGAAACTGACGGATGTACGGATGTAGCTACGTTGATAAACTATCTTCCTACCTTTATAGGTCATAAATCAGTTTGATAGGGTAAGTTTGCGCTGTCAGCTGTGAAAGAGATGGGGAGATTTCGTGACGTAATACCAAAGTTGCGATTGTTCGCATAATTGTTTTTTTGAGTGAGACAAAACGTGTGTGGACCTAAACACGACTTGACTTAATGAAGACGTGTCGGAACAACTTTGCTCTGTTTACAAGCATCTGTGTCTGGAACACATTCGGCCCAGTTTTCGCGATCGATAGCTGACGTCACGTGCGTGACGTTTGATTGTTTTACGTCTCTTTGACGTAACGCACGTTGAGTTGAGGGTTGTTTATTTTATCGTAGGAAACGGGTTTATTACTCAAATTACCATAAGGTTTTATGAACTGTGATTGAAGCAGATTTAATAATCATAATTGAGCGTTGTTCTGCCAAAATGTACCCACCTCTATCAAAATTTCTCCCATTTTTCGAAGTACTTTTAATGTTTTTTGGGTAGTTGACGTTAATTAATTATGTTTTAACCCATAATCCGAGCGCACTCGGATGGGTTGGTATGGGTTGCCACAATACAAGTTGTATCCGAGTTCAGTCGGTCTGAGCATACTATGAACGTGTCAACGCGGCTTTAGGGGACTGATTATACTGAGACTTAGAATAATGGATTAGTTATACACATGATAACAGAGTGTGCGTTGAACGAAGTCTAATTCTTATCTCACCAGCAATTATAAAAAACCATAAAGTGATCATCTGTCGAAAAATCTAGAATTCACTCACTGATAGACAACGCAAAACCACTCGAGTCCATAAGCATGAAATTATAACCCAAGAGTTCCTCGACCTCAAAAATAACGAGAGCGAGCAGTAAGGGTTTGTGAAAAGCCCTTAAACGGTGTTATAAAAGAAAATTGGGCATGTAGTTTGGCCTCGAACAAATGCCGAATTGGAAAAATAAAAGTAAATTCATTCAAACCGATTTAATGCATTCGATCATAATAATCGTTTTAATTACTACTAGTACATCACTATACCTTACAAAAATTCGTTGCAATGTTGCCAGTTTATTGTTTTTCTACCATAAAAATAGAAAGTTTGAATGATTCTTCCTGATAAATATAAGCAATGTTTGAACGACAAATCAATCCTATTTTAAGGGTAACGAATTTACAAATAAAACCACAAATATTACACGAAGGTATATTTATTTATTTTTTGCTACGTCCGCCTTTCTTCCCAGCTTGCGGCTTGCCAAATGTCTTCGCACCGGGTCTTCCTTTACCAGGCTTACCCGGACCCCCTTTTCCTTTCCTCGGCATCCCCTTGTTGCCTTTTTGGGACATTCCTTTGTTATCTTTTTGGGTCTTATTAGCGTCATACCGGAGTCGCTTAGCCGCAGCCCTGGAAGTGTCTGTGAGGTCGTTAGCGAAATTGCTCTGTTTTTTCTTGCTCTTATTGAAATTTTTATTCGGCCTATTTTGTTGGTCATCATTATCATCGATGGCGCGGATCCTGCGTTGCTTCTTCTTGCGTTTTTCCATTCGAGATTGTAGGAGCGCCACCTGTTGGTCGATTATTTGGTTTAGTTTGTGGTTGGTTTGATTTTTCAGCTGTAGCTGATGCATAATCAGCCTATAATGTTCCCACTGCTGGGAAACAGGCCTCCTCTCTATGAGAGGGAATGGGCTATAGATCCACCACGCGTGCCCAGTGCGGGTTGGTAGATGTCACATGTCTTCGAATTTTTGGTTCTAGGACATGCCGGTTTCCTCACGATGTTTTCCATCACCGTTTTGAGAGCAGTGGTGATGAAATAAATTACACAAAGTAATGCGCCTGCCTGGGTTCGAACCCAGGACCTACTGTTCGTAAGTCGGGGCCGCCACCACTGGGCCACCGCTGCTCTCTAGCTGATGCTAAAGTAAAAATACTTGGAGAATAGATCGTGTTCGATTGTTGGTGACCGAAAATACGACAGTCTTACTTTATATTCGAGTTAGACACCTGGTTTCGTTTGGGTGATACAGTGTGCCCGGTATTTTATGGAAGGCAATAATTTTGATAGCAAAAAAAAACTAGTCCAACTACAAACGAACATTATCGACTTTAAAACTTAGTTGAACCAAGTTGAAGCTTAATACTGTGTCAAATGAAATCAGTGCCGCTGACACGCATCTAGTTTTTGTAAATTCTTCCTTGAAAATAGATGGCAATGAAAGTGTTAAGGCAGAGACCACATTGTGGACGCTAGAATCGGCATGAAGGTTTAGAAAGAGCTTTGAGTCCAGAGCTGTGGAGTTGTGTCGTGCGAACCGAATAGAGGACAATGACGTCTTTTTTTTATCGCATAAGGCCATTGATCCTTTTTTTTTTCCTATCCTGCTCTGGGCGAAGGCCTCCCTCCACTCCTCCCACCTCTCGCGAAGCCGCGCGTCCTCAGGAGGATTGATAATTATATTTAAAAAAATCAAGATACACACTCGGCGCCTACTAGTGCGTATCCGCAGAAAAATTCGCACATTTTCGAATTGTGCTCACTTAGTTTGAATCTTTGTTTGATTTTTTGGTTTTATTTTTTAGTTTGATTTAATGGCTACTCTGGTGTGATATTTGTAAGGAAAAAAAAAAGAACAAATGCACGATGCATTTGATTTTTTTAAAAATTAAATAGGACCCAAAGTCCTCTGACACACGCCGTTTCCGCTTCGATGAATGAGGTCAATTCCTTTAAGGATTGGTTTAGTCGTGTACCTTCTCCATCTCCCTATTGACTCGTTCCTCGGGCGTGTCCTTAGGCTTGTGTTTCGTTACGGTAGGCCTCCTCTTCTTCCTGCCGCCGCCGTCGTCGCCCGAATCGTCGTCATCGTCGTGTTTGCGCTTCTTGACTCGCCCACCCTTTTGCTTGTCTGCGGAAGAAAAAGATCTAGTTTTAGCATTGTGAGAAGGATTTTAAACTATCATGGTCACTAACATTATTATTTAGACTAGAAACGGGATATTTACCATGTTTACTGTTTTTATTGAGTTCCCGATATTTCGACGCTGTTGCAAGCACCATGATCACGGATAAACTGAAGTTATTGCGGGTGGGTGTTTATGAGCAGACAAATCGGTCTACCCTCTTTCTTGTTCGTTTTTTGCACTCAGTACCGCTACCACTGTCACTCGCAACTCGATTCTGTTCCCGACATACGAAACTCACTGTGTCCGCTCGCGAACTTTTTTCCGCACTTTTTCGCTTTTAAAGCGGTAATAACTTCAGTTTATCAGTGATCATGGTGCTTGAAACAGCGCCGAAATATCGGGAACTCAATAAAAACAGTAAACATGGTAAATATCCCGTTTCTAGTCTATAAAAAAAAAAAAAATCAAATATGTTTATTTGTTAGAATATGGTACAAATAGATGTTACAATATTAGTTCCAGCATATCCTGCCATAATATGGCGTAAAAATATTTATTTTTTACAAAAATAAAATAATACAAGCTTACATTACTAACCTCTTAATAATTACCAATTAGAGAATACATTTGAAAAATATATGTAGGTCTGAGGCGGTGAAATAATAGCAGATTTACTATTTTAGACTTTTATTAATTTAAAATTACACAGAGTACACGTTAACGGTTCTACGGTTATCGCCATCTTAACTTTTCCCCTTCCATCCTTCCTCTCTCTCACACACATATGTCGTCTCGCTTACACTCACTCATGCTTATTATTCTAACTACTAAGTACACATTTTAAAATCCCACAACTCGGCTGTCCTGATAATTTGTCTGCCCTCAGACAACCTTAATTACAATTTCAATCTTCAGCTTAAATAACAAAATGAACCAACCTCTTATCTTAAAGTTAAGAAACAATGAACGTATCATACATCAAGAATTGTTCTATACTAGGTTACAATAATACCAGTTTAAAATAGAAGTTACTTTGCTTTACAACATTACCGATTTATATGGAACTCATTACAAACAGAATATGGTTAATTGGTGTACAAATACACAATTTATAAAGTGTGGACAATGATAGATCACATAATATTATATCAATACAGAATACACACTGTTTATGCCAATAAACATTACAGTTGATAATAAAAGGGTTCTGTTTTATTTACTTAACCTTTCATCCATCTACTAATAACAAAAATAATTAAAGAAAATACCTACTGCGGCCATGGCTTCATTTGGTCCGCGGAGCTAGACGTTTTAATAGGCCCTTCGGTAGCACGCTCAACCTTCTCCACATCGTAGCGATCATTTCGCTTAACCTTTGATACTCGATACGGCCCTAGAAACTTGGGCTTCAGCTTCATCCCCGTACCAAACTGTGTCCTTTTTATAGCCACTAAATCTCCTTCTTTATATTGGGTACTTGGCTTCCGCTTTTCATTGAATGTCTTCTTATTCTCATCTTGTACTTGTAGTATTTGCTTCTTGGCTTTGATTCTAATCTCTTCTCTATTTTCTTCATATTGATCAATCTCTTCCTGTTTTAACAATTCCAATATGTGTAGGTCTTCCTTACATCTCATATTTATGCCAACCATAAGGTGAAACGGAGTTGTGTCTATACTTCGTTGGTATGTACTATTTATAGCCCTTTGCACTCGACTGATATGTGTATACCACAATGATGGATTTTCCAGACATAGCTTGGTCAATACAGCTAGTATAGTCCTGTGCAGCCTTTCCACTTGGCCATTTCCCCTCGGGACTCCTGTGGTGATGGTAACATGTTGTATGTTCTCCTCTTGGCAGTACTCTTGGAATTCACCTCCAGTAAATGCAGTCCCCCGGTCGCTTATTATCCTCACAGGGTTTCCATAGTGCTGTTGATGTATCTTTAGTTTTTCAACCGTTTCTTTACTTGTTGTACTCCTAGTAGGGAAGATCCACGTGAATTTAGTGAAACCATCCACTATTGTCAATATGTGATTGTACATTTTCTTCGTGTCCGTCAGTGGTCCCAAATGATCTATATGTAGAGTGTGTAATGGGGTACCTTCTTTATCAATTGGATTCAGATATCCCTCTTGCTTGCCTGCCTTCTTCGTAGCCAGTAGACATGGTATGCAAGACACCACAAACTCTTGTAGCTTCTTATCCAAATCTTGGATAAAATAATCTTGTTTTATAATTTCTTTCATTTTTTTCATAGAGAAATGCCCCTTACTGTGAACTTGCTTTATGATTTCTTTCTCCAGTGACTTAGGTATAACAAGCTGCTTATGCTCTCCTTTGTATAGAAGCCCATTGTCTAGCCAGTAGTCTGAAAAAGAACCATGTTTTAGTACTTCACACACTGCCTTTAATCCGTCATCATTTTGTTGAGTCAGCCTTATTTGGTTTTGTAGACTGTTTACTGTTATAATCATACACGGATGTCGGCTTAACGCGTCGGCATGCTGCATCTTCGTGCCAGCTCTGTGCTCAATGTCATAGTCAAACTGATCTAAGTACAAAACCCAGCGAGCTACTTTCGGTGACAGTTCTTTCTTCTTCAGTGTCAACTCAAAGGCTTGACAGTCAGTCACTATTTTAAAATGGATACCATATAAATAAATTCGAAACTTTTTCACTCCCTCAATGATGGCTAATGCTTCTAGTTCATAGCTTGAATATTTCGATTCGGCGTCAGTAGTCCTCTTGCTCATGTAGTAAACAGGGTGCCAGCCGTCTTTGTGTAGCTGCAGCAGTATGGCAGAATAGGCAACAGCAGAAGCGTCTGTGTGCAATTCGGTGGGTAAATAAGAATCATAAATCTTCAATACTGGCGAATCTCCTAACTTTTGTTTTAAGTTCTCAAATGCCATTGTTTCTTTCTCACCGAACTCAAACAGAGCATCCTTCTTGAGTAAGTCTGATAAGGGTTTGGCTATAAATGCATAATCTTTAATGTACTTTCTAAAATATGAAGTGAGGCCAAGAAAACTATGAACTTGCCTTGTTGTTGATGGTCTTGGATACCTCATGACAGCATCTATCTTCTCAGTAGAGGGTCTCACTTCTCCGTTCTTCACTAAGTGTCCCAAGTACTCTATTTCTCGGGAGATCAATTTTGCTTTCTTCCAATTTATCTCTAAACCATATTGCTCTGAAATCATAAGTACTTTCTTAAGCCGTTGCACAGCTTGGGCCTCATCTTTTGCCGGTATCAATAAATCGTCAATAAATATTATGACTTCATCTTTTGCTAGTAGTTCTCTGAAAATAATTGTTATAAATCTCATAAAATATTTTGGACAGATACTTAAACCAAAAGGAGCCCTCAAGAATTCATATTGTCCATTGTGTGTGACAAAAGCAGTATACCTGATGGACTCTTCGCACACTTTCAGGTGAAAAAACCCATTTTTTAAATCGAGTACACTGTAGACCCTAGCATCCTTTAATTTATCAATCAGATCTTCTATTACTGGTAATGGAAATTCATCTTTAACCATTTTTCTATTTAACAATCTATAGTCAACACAGACTCTAACAGAATTATCTTTTTTCTTAACCAATACCAGCGGGCTACTATATTCTGAATGACTCACGCGTACAATGTCCTTTTCTAACCATTCTGCAACCTGTTTATCCACTATTTCCTGCTCCTTCAGCGCCAAACGTCGTGGTCGTTGCGCCACCGGAACGTCATCCTTGAGCACGATTTGCAGTTGCAGCGGTGCTTCTTTCGTTTGATGAGGCTTGTAGTTTCGTACACAATTTAGCACTTCTTCTCTTAACGCCGGATCCTTCATGTGACCTACAACAGAATCAGATGGGCATACTTCACTCACATAACATCCCAGTCGCTCCCACTCTTTGCTATAAAATTTCACGCAACCCCTTTTTAACACAACTGTAACGTCGTTAAGAAATTCCTGACCTATTATTACATCGTACGGTATATAGTCTTTACATAGAACGTGAAATATAACATCTGGGTAGCACTGTTTGTCCACGCACAAATTCAAACGACACTTTCCCATCGAACGCACTGTTGATTGTCCAATGCCGGAGAGTAATAATTCGTCCTTTTCGTATTCTGGTTTTCCAATCGCATCATAAACATCCGCCGAAATAATGTTCACGTCGCTGCCCGTGTCTACTAACGCTTTTAACTGCACGTTGTTTATTTCCAACAAGACAACCGGCTTTTTCTCTTTTGTCAACATTGACATTGAAACTTCTTCGTCGTTGTAAACAAACGCCGCCATTTTCGATTCGTCGTTCGAAAAGTATCCGCTTGGGGCGCTGTCTTCTTCGTCATTCACCGTCGTGAACATCGCTCGCTTTGTGTGTTGGTAGTCCTGCAGTTCGTTACACAGGAGGTCGCTAGAGGCGCCACCGTCGTCTTGTGTGACGTCCGCCGCGAACATCGCGCTCTTCGTATGCTGCTGTTGGTAGCTCCGTCGTGTTTTACCGATCTCGTCCGATGATGCACGATGGCTGGGTTTCGGCGTCGCCGACGCCGACGCTAGCGCCGCCGCCGATGAAGTGCACGCCGATCCAACATGTCCGAATTGGTTACATTTAAAACACTTCAATCCTTTGCTTTTATGCGGGCAATCGGCTGATGCATGTCCAACTTCACCACATCCATAGCACCGAATCCATGGTTTGCCGCTTGAATGGGGTTTATTGCTACTTGTACTCACTGCTGAACGCCTCTGCACCTGCGCCGCACTTTGCATCTTTTTGCTTATAGCTTCATAAATCTTGAGTTTTTCTTTAAGGTCGTTATACGCGGTGACACCATACAACATGATTTTATTTGTTTCGACATCCACTATTCCATCCACTATGTACTTGATTGCGACGTAGTCAGGCATCTTACCGCGCTTTCCGAGTTCCTTCATAACAAGCATGTAGTCTAAGCAGGATTCACTCGGCAGTTTCTTTCTGTTGCTCATTAATTCATGGATGGATTTGATGTCGACAGTGTCTGGAAATTCTTTTACCAGCGCTGCCTTGAGCTCTTCCCAAGTCTTGTGTGGACGCTCCGCCCGTAACCATAGCTGTGCTGTACCTGTCAGCGCTCGTTTCGCAATTAGGAGCTGCTGAAGCGGTGTCCACTCGAATATCTCGGCGTTGGATTCTACTTCGTCTATCCACCGCGTCACTGGATAGGTGTCGTCGCGGCCGCTAAAGCTGGGTATCAGCTCGGCCGTCATCTGAAGCATGTTGCCGTTACGCTTTCTCGCATCGCAGTCGTCCTGGCAGTCGGTGTAGTCTTCTTGCCGACTTTTCCTGCGATCTTTCGCGGGTTTGGACATTTCGTCGTAGTCGTTGAGACAGTCTTCTACCGCAGAAACCGCCGTCGTTCGCGTGTTCCTGTGCACGTGGTAGCCGATCTGCACACGTCGTTTTTATTTCACCGGCCGTACTATTCCGCCTTTCTTTTTGATATCCCGGACGAGCCCCCAAATTTGTAGGTCTGAGGCGGTGAAATAATAGCAGATTTACTATTTTAGACTTTTATTAATTTAAAATTACACAGAGTACACGTTAACGGTTCTACGGTTATCGCCATCTTAACTTTTCCCCTTCCATCCTTCCTCTCTCTCACACACATATGTCGTCTCGCTTACACTCACTCATGCTTATTATTCTAACTACTAAGTACACATTTTAAAATCCCACATATATTAATAAAGATTGAGTTTGAATTGTAGTAGTAATAATAATTAATAATAATAATTTGTTGATAAAATAAAATATTTAAGAAAGAAATAAAAAAAAAAATAAAAATGTCAATAGTAAGTCAGAAAAATTAATAAACGAAATAATAATTGTGAGAAGGAATCCATGATAATTCTGACGTATGACTTGAACTCTTCTATACACTTTATTTACCTTTATCTGGATGCTTAGTAAGCGCCAGCCTCTCCTTCTCCTCTCGCTTCTCCCGCGGCGACTGGAACCAGTCACGCTGCCTCTTGAGCTCGATCTTGGGCCCCTGCTGCTCGGGCCCGTCCGTCTTGATGGCGCCCTCCAGCTTGGCTGTCTGTTTCTCCATCTTGTTCATTTGCTTCTCTGCGTATTCCTCGTCGAGGATTGCGGCTGGAGAAAGAAGTGGGAACATGTTATTATCTTCCATACAAAACATAACTGAACGCCTGTAATCTCGGAAGGGTTAGGCAGAGGTGTACCTGATAGCACACCCACATTTCGCCAGTTATGTTTAAGTCGCATGTAATAGGGGGCGAGCCTATTGCCATAAACTGGGCAAAAATCCAGACTCCGTGGCTACTAATGAGAAATTCCTGATGGAAAAATCCAATAACACTGCCCAACCTGAGAATCGAACCCAGGACCTCATGTTCAGCATCGTTGGTTTAGTGTAATAAGTTTAATTCTATTCAGCTACGTCTATTTAGACTGGCAACCAACCACAACATGTTAGGGAAAAAGTTAGCCAGATGATTACACGAGTCAGCTTTAGTTTATCATAGTTAAAACTGACTTGTATATCTTACCAATTTCCGGTTCGAGCCTAGCCAGCCTGTCTCGGTACTTGCCGACTATGTCAGGCGGCACCTGTCGCGACTTGACGGGCCGTTTCGCGCGCTTCACTATCGCCTTCACCAGCAGACGCTCTGCCTCGCCCGCTAGCGATACTGAGACACCAGCGCGACCTGCTCTGGCTGTTCTACCTACCTGTGGAGTAAAACGTGTAAAAATAACATAATATCACGCCTGTATTCCTAACAGGGTAGGGTAGAGGCATGTGTTACTGTAAAAAATTTTTTTCTAACTATAATAATCAACTCAACGTAAATATTGAAGAACTGGACGTATGTCACCACCTCTTATGGTATTATTATTTTATCATTCTTCGGTGAGGGAGAGGGATGGAGCTATAGCTAGCCCCCTAGTTCGAACGTTGTTTACTTATTACCATATATTCTTACTAGTAGACTAGTTCACATTCGATTTTTTTATGTTACCTATTTTGACAGGCTCTGGTGTCTGTGTTTTTCATGTGATTGATGATTTTCATTCGTCAGTACAAGTACCAACGAAACTTTAAATGTGTTTTTTTATGAGATAACATTTATTTATTATTTTACTTCTAAAACTATATTGTCGCAACTTCGTACTTGTCAACCAAAGATTACAGCAGCGCTGTAAGACGGCGCGAGCTTTAGCAATTGGATTCTGTTTCATACATTTCAATCGCGTTTCAATCCTTTGATGGCCACTTCAGTATCTACTAGTTATAGCTATGACCCTACATCGCTACTCACCCTGTGTATATAATGCTCGAGCGTGGCCGGTAGCGTGAAGTTGAGCACGGTCTTCACGCCGGGTATGTCCAGCCCTCGGGCCGCCACGTCTGTAGCTACCAGGACGTCCACTTGCTCTTCCTTGAAACGTTTGAGGGAATCTAAGCGTTGGGGCTGGTTTAATGCACCATGGAGTTCTGCTACCTGAAGACAAAGATTTATTTAAAAACAATTTGCAATAGTACTTAGCTCGTGGTAAATGCCATAAAATATAATAACAGACGCTCGGGTCGATCTTTAGTTGAAGGTGGAAGCGTCAGGGTAGCCGCGAAATTCAAATTTTCTTTCGTTTTTTGCGATTTGCAGGTCAGTGTCAGGTTGTATGTTGATCAAAAATGATACGCGCTAGTAACACGTATGTAGTTACAGAATTATAATCACTAAAATCATCAATACAACCCTCTACGTTCATTTAACCCCATTGAATGACTTTTTCATGAAATAGTTGTTGAATGGGGTTACATGAACTTAGAGGGTTGTATTAATGACTATATTTCTGTAACTACATACTTACGTGTTACTTGCTCAACTCATTTTTTTTTATCAACATACAACCCTTTTTTTTTTAGGATTGGTAATCATCAAATGACCCCTTCCGCTCTGGGCGGAGCGGAAGGGAGTGTCAGACTTGTACTGACTAAAACCCATCCATGTTCCTTCTTTGCCCTTTGTGTTCCAGGGCCGCGGTATCTCTTTCGAACAGTCGCGGGCCACTATGGCGCGTCCACCTTAAGCCGCGCATGCAAGTAGGCCAGTAACAGGCACTTTTGAACTGTCGAAACAACGACAACAAGCTACAGTCCCAGTCACAAGGCATAAAAACTGTGAAAGTACTGTAGTTGAAAGCAACAAAATCATAAATCAAAATATTTTATTTGCCTAGATGGGCACTTATAAAACGTCGACAAAAAGGTACACGGTTCGGGTTGGTCGTTTCCTATGGAGAAGAACCGGCAAGAAACTCCATGGTTACTCTTTTCAAATCATTTGGTATTACAATATTATCATGGATACAGCATTTGTACTTAAGTATGGGGGGACAGCGTAGACCCGACAATAAGTCGTTGCTTACTACTCAAAAAATGTAGAACAAAATAAAAAGTTAACAAGCAGCTGGAAATCTACAAAGCCTAACGCCTGATGAATAAAAACCCCTTACCTTAACTCCCAGCAACCCCAGAGCCACATGTAACCGATGAGCTTGCTTCTTCGTCTGCACGAAGATGACGGCTCTGTCCCTGAACGTGCGGCACACCAGCGCCGCCAGCATCGCTTCACGGTCGCTCTCGCGGTCTCGACGGATCCTGAAAATTATACAAGGTGTAAACGGACCCTTTACGAAGTCGGAAATCAAGCATTTTGTACATCAAACAAAAATTATAGCTGGGGAGACTTTTTGTTGAGGTAAAAAATCACGTTTTGCGGTAGGACTCAATGTAACGCACTCAAAACATTGTGCTGATGGATGGATTGAATAGTACGGGGGTCGTGGAGGTGTGTAAAGTAGAGAGTTAAAACATTAAAAACTTGTATTTCTATTTTTTGACGGCGCAGTTGGCGCAGTGCCTAAGCGATTGACTGTTGCGCTGCGTGTCGCGGGTTCGATTACCGCACGGAACAAATATTTGTATGGCCTATAGGTAGTTGTTCCGGATCTGTTTGTGTATGTGAGTTTAAATGTTTTTAAACGCACCCACGATACAGGAGAAATTCCTAGTGTGGGGCAATGTTAAAAAAAAAACTTATTTATAAAAACAAATATGAAACAGTTTGAACTTTGACCCCCAATATCTCCGTAACTAGAAGGTCCTCAGGTATGGTCTAGAAAAAAAAATGGCCGCAATGACGGGGAGAACAAGTGCCTTTCGGCTTTTACACCCTTTATGTTAGTTTTAAAGCTATAGGATCTAAATTAGAATGGTATGAATATTTCTGTTTTAGTGAATGTTGTCGTTACAAAAATAAAGCTCACCTCACAAACTCCTGTCTCAAATTGAAGGCCACATCCTTGTTGGAGTCCACGAACAGCTTGACGGGCTTCTTGAGCGAGACGGCGGCGAGGTCCTTGACCTGCTCGCTCATGGTGGCCGAGAACAGCATGCTCTGCCGCTTGGGCGAGCACTGCCGGATGATCTCCTTCATCTGCTCCGCGAAGTACTCGTCCAACATTCTAAGGGAAACAGGATATAATGAAAATGGGGGCTTAGAAGAGGGATCATACTTATCGACGCGAAATCAGCGTCAGCCGGCTTTATACAACATTAGTTTTAGTATATGCGAAACCTGATACACGTGTCGAGTATTTTTATGTAAAGAATCTATGTACAAAATTTCAAAACTGTATCATGAAAAATCATAAAGTTATAAGCTTGTTCTGTTACCTAGTTGTCCGCACAAAAACGCGGATCTCTACGCAGCGCGCGCCTCCAGCGTCGTTTTGAGCTCATTTAATAATATTTTGGCAGTAAGTACCTATATTATTGCGATAGGTACTCAAAGTCGCTCGGTATCCTACTTTTAACTTTTTTAAATATTTTTGGGAAAAAATATAACATGATTTAAAAATGATTGGAAAAGATTCAGTTACTTATTCTGAACAAACTATATTCAGGTTTCGCATATACTAAAAATAATGTTGTATATCTTTAACTCGCAAATAACTCATTGTGCGACGCAGGATTTTAATTCTTAATTTGCGTAATAGATGTCGCTAGCGTTATTTTTGTCAATTTGATTATGTACGCTAAAACATTAACTTAAAATACTAGTATAATTCAGAATAGTTGTAAGTCTCACCTGTCTGCCTCGTCCAGTACTAAGACTTCGATGGAGTGCAGGCCGAAAGACGGCGTGTTGCGGATGTGGTCGATCAGACGACCCGGCGTCGCTATTACTATGTCCGGGTTGCGACGGAGCATAGTTTCCTAGAACGAAGTGTTTATTTTGATTATTTATGACACCAGGTTTAACTTATGGGTCTTAGTTAGTATTACATTATCTGTGGTTAAGTTAACTATTACATAATGCCTGAGCCAAGCATTCAAAATCCAAAAGTGTGTTTTTTATTTTATTTATAAGTAATTTATCTACAATCTCCAACGATACTCGGAATAACAGGAGAAAATACAGAAACATGGGAATTACATATTTATAGAGCATTTATCGAATGAAACAACATATTCAATATTTTACTGCAGACTGTTTCAGAAATCATTTTAAAAGACATGCAAGCTTGTAAACATGGATGCATTTGATTGTATGAAGATATAACATAACACCTAATAGTACACCCACATTTCGCCAGTTATGTTTGAGTCCCATTTAATAGAGGGCGAGCCTATTGGCATCAAAACGGGCATAAATCCAGACTCTGTGGCTGGTACTGAGGAATTCCTGATGGAAACCCCAATAACACGTTGAACAACCCGGTAATCGAACCCAGGACCTCAGCAGTCATGCTTGTGACCACTAGACCAGACTAGACCAGAGGCAGTTAGTTTGTATGAAGACTGACCTGATATTTGACGTCCAGCCCACCGATGGACAAGCCGACGGTGACTGCTGTGAACTGTGCCAACTGTCTCGTTACTTGGTGTACCTGCATGGAAAACAACATGTAGTTAAAATAGGCAAAAGTGCGCAAGCCCAAAGGAGTCTGAAAAGCGTTGCTGTACTTAATAACCCAGAAGGGGAAAGCCCACTAACATTTTTTTGGGATTAAAACCCTACCCTTTTTAGTTTTAATATCCCACACAAATTCTTGTCATGAATTTTACATTGTAACTAGAAGTTATTAAAAGACCATCAGGTCATCAACATAGTCTAGGAAGAAAACATATGTATAAAAGAGTAAACTCATAAACTACTTAAGCTAAGATAATAAAATTTATATGGTACAACCGCGTAGGTATTCTCAAAATCGATCCATAATTGACGGAAATGTCGATGAATATACATTAAAAAATATATATAAAGCTGAACATAGAACCTCCTCCTTTTTTGAAGCCAAATAACCCAACCGATCTGAGGATCCTAAATAAGCTTTCAAGGCTCAGACGTTTCATAAGTCAAATACGTTGTCTATCATTATTTCATATGCTATGAAGCTCCCAGACAGGCCTAAGTCCACCAAAGGTCTACATGGCCAACATACCTGAGCCCCCAACTCTCTGGTAGGCACCAGCACCAGCACGCGAGTGAGCCTCTCCCCGCCGGCTGTCTTGTACAGCAGGCGCTCTAGTATGGGCAGCATGTAGGCAGCTGTTTTACCGGTGCCCGTCGCTGCGCAGGCGCATATGTCCTTGCCTGAGGGGGGAAGAGAGAAATGGATATTTTATACAGGAGGCTGTGAGTTCAAAACCACTGGAATGCTAATAATGGGTGTAAAAAGACCCTTAACGAAGCCGAAAGGCACTTGTCCTCCCCGTCATTGCGATCATATTATTGTTCTAGACAATACCTGGGGACCTTTTGGTTACAGACATCATCTGCCTGCCATTTTCCCAACTATGTTAGGGTCGGCTTCCAGTCTAACCGGATGCAGCTGAATACCAGTATTTTAAATGAAGCGACTGCCTATCTGACCTCCACAACCCAGTTAGTACTAGGTAATACGATACCCCTTGGTAAGACTGGTTGTCAGACTTTTTGGGCCACTGACTACAAATGACAGCCGGGATCAACGGCGTAACGTGCTTTCCGAGGTATGGAGGAAACTCAGTATGGAATGGGTGGTCACCCATCCAGAGACCAACCTAGGCAAGCGCTTAACCTAAAGATTACGGAGATATTGGGGGCAAAGCTATAGACATAAACATGGAACATTGCATATACTTCTTTTTGTTAATGATAAAACTCACCAAGCAAAGCCACAGGTATAGTAGCCGACTGTATAGGCGTGGGATGCACATAGTTCAGTGCTCCGATTGCCTTCAGCAGTGGTCGGGACAGATTCATCATGTAGAAAGAAGCATTCTCATCATACGGTGGAGGCTCCTCGAAGAAGTCTGAGTCGTATTCTATGCGCGCGCCTTGCTCTACATCTTCTTCTAGCTCCTGGAAGACAGAAGACAAGCCTTTTTTGAAAAGATTCTTTTGCCACAAATCAAAATATAACATAACATCACGGCAGTAATCCCCGTAGGGTTAGGCAGAAGTGCACTCATATGTATAGTTCACCCACATTTCACCAGTTATGTTTAAGTCTCATTTAATAGGGGAAATTGCCATCAACTGGGCACAAATCCAAACTCCATAGGCTGCTACTGAGAAATTCCTGGAGTAAAAGTTCAATAACACTGCCCTACTCTGTAATCGAATCCAGAACCTTGTGCTCAGCAGCCACGCTTGCAATCACTAGACTAAAGAGGCTACAAACACAATCAAGTTGTAGGATTTGAATTGAGAAACCATTTTTTTTACTATGGTTCTCTCTGTATGCACCAAAGTTTAATGTGATACCATAAAGAATTGCTGTCATCACTTAAATGAGTGTCTCAACTTTTCAAAGTGTTGTATGAAGATTAATAAACACGAAGTAAAATATGACTTGTGTTTTAAAAACAATTTAGTATTTGAATGACTCACCTCTTTCAACTTCTGTTTCTTGGTGATTTTTTTAGGTTTCGTCTTGATTTCATCATATTTAAGCTCATCATCTGATAACTCTAGTTCACCAACATCACTGTCTGGAATAATAAAGAAAATGTTACATAATATTACACAGCACATTTAAATATATATATTAAGCGTGCTGTTCGGTACTGTCTCACGGGATCATAGTACCGGGATAAAAAGTATCCCTTATGTTAATCCAGGTTATAAACTATCTGTGTGCTTAATTTAATCCAAATTCTTTCAGTAGTTTTGGTTTGAAAGAGTAACAAACACCTATCCGTGGTATAATTACCGAACTCGGCACCAGCGAAGCCGTGGGCATAAGCTAGTATGTTATAAATTAACCATCATTTCCTCCCTTCTCTTTGCATAATACTTTATACCATTTTTATCCATTCTAGAAGGTACAGTTATAAAACAAAAACGGTAATTATTTGAAAAAATTGACAAATGTTCTCGCTCACAGAGATTCCTGAGGAAACCAAAGCACTACTGCTGAACACTAATCTGAATGAATTCACAAAAACAGTATTGTATGTGTTATGTTATTTAACTTAGTTATGATAGTTTAATTTAGATGCTAACACATTAGGAATTTTCTGTAATGTTAGTAGTGTTTGTGATAAATAAATAAAATCAATAAACATCATATATAGGCTTTCACTATCAGCCACTCAATTGTACCTTTCTTATCAACATCAGAATCTGTATCAACATCCTCAGCATTGCCGTGTACTTTTACAGCGGCTCTCCTCCTCTCAATCTTCTCATCAATAGTCCGCTTTACATTACGTCTGACATACTTCTGGAGATCATCCCATGTGTTCTGAAAAAGGACAAAATTTATAATGGGACTGAGTCAAATTTGTGGTGAAAGATGAGGCAATTTGTGGTATTTTCAAGTGTTGATAACTTAAATTCTGGCAGACCAGTCCTTTATTTTTTTATTACAAGATGGGCCTACTCCTGACCTCGATCATGCCTGATGGAAAGCGATAGATGAGGTCTACGAAGGGACAAGCGTGCCCAGAAGATGCCTGTTTCTGTCCTCCTTTCACTTTCCCTTTTTTGTTGTTTGCCTCACTCAAATGCTGGAGGATGCGGGTAGTTGTGTACAATGGGCAGGATATAAAATGCAGCATAATCTTGTGACAGAGCTCCACACTCTCACTGAGATTTGGGTGGGTCCCTGACACCTCTTTTCGCCAGATAGGATTTGCACGGACTTGAGCATGCAGTTGGTTCATAGATTTTCAAATTGCCCAATTCAATTGATAGAGATAGTCTATTTGAGGGGTTATTTGCTAGTACTTGTCGCATATTTTGAATTTCATAAATATTGTGAAATTGATAATGTTTAATGAACAAATTACTAAAAAAATTGATCAGAAAGGGTCAAAGTCGTTTAAGTATGTGTTTATATGAAATTCTACATTTTTATTAATATGATATAACTACAGATCTACCGGTTGATGGCAATAGGCTCAACCCCTATTACATGGGACTTAAAACATAACTGGCAAAATGTAGATTTACCAATAGGTACAGCTCTGCATAATCATAACATGTTATGTGATAGAACTATAGTGTTAAAACATACCTTGTTGTATTCATCTACAGAACCAACAAATTTGAAATTAGGATTGAAATCTGCCTTCTGCTTGATTTTCTGTTTTGATGGTTGATGCTAGAAAAAATAATAAAATTGTGAAATACAGCCTATAGCGCATTTTTTGGATAAAAAATATATTTTTGAAAACAATTTATATGTGCATAGAATGCATTTATTTACAATTTATTCAGTGAGTAGGTTTTTATTGGACAAAGGCATAAGGTGGTGTGGTTTTAGTTATACTTTGCGCTTACTTATGGCGTGTTTTTGAAAATAAATTCCAAGTGCGTTTTACCTCAATTTCTTCGTCGGATTCTTCGGAAAAATCTTCAACTTCTTCACCATCTTGTATTGTTTTGATAAATTCTGGTGCTTCTGTGGAGGCCTTCATGATTATTTTAATTATTCACACGACATGCTTACACTATTTTTGTAAATAAATGTAGTTTTGAGGTTATCCTTCAAAATTGCATGTTGCTTTCACGTTCCGTTTCAAATAATTTGTTAACAGTAAAATGTCAAAATATCAATCCCAAAAATGTACCATTCTTGTAATGGAGTTTTTATTCGTTCTGAAACTTTAAAATCATCGAATTGTCCATCAAATTGTATAAAATGGAAGGAGTTAAATGTTTCTGACAATAAAACCGAAAATATTCTTTTAGATTTCAGAATTCTACAGCCTTTTAGTCGATGTTAAAGTGACGTTCTGAGTTTTTTTAACTGATTAACGAAGAGCAAATTGGTCCATCACTAGTGTCATGTCATACATGTCAACTTTTCGCGAGTGTATGGCAGAGTATTTTATTTAATTCGCCGATAAATCCTTTAAAATGGCAGATGTGCTAAGTATTCACGATGATATTAAATTGTAAGTAAACTGTGCTATCTAAAATGTATGTGACTAGGTGTACCCACAATATCATGTAAAAAAAGCTTGTTCAAATCATTCGTATCCATTCGTATGTCTTGTACTCATGTTTTCCTTGAAGCCGTATAAAATTTTGTACAATTCGCTGTTTGTTTATTACCTATAGTTATTTAAGATCATACAAAAATCCATAGTATCCTAAAAATCGCAGTAATTAATATTTTTATTTACGTTGTTTAATCGCGACCAATAACACATTAAAGACATGGCTCAACGAGCTACGCTCTTAAAATCAATTAAGCTGCGTCTAATTATTACGTCACCTGCAATAATTTGATGACTGCACAAATAATTTTATAAATTAGTGCCATAATTATAAAGTCATTACATAGATATAAAAAAGTCCTACCTGCAAGGTAGGTCATTTTTTAAAGACCTGACACTCAAATCTAGTTTTTATTTACTTATTCTTCACTAATATCACCAACCTTTGCACCATGAAAAATGTTTACATATAAAAGGACTTTAATTTACTAGAAAAGTCAAGGACAATAATGATTGAAACCAGTTTGATGTGACAGTGGCCCTATTTAGTAGTTATTTTTTATGTGATATTGTTTTATTATGTAAATGTATAGTATTCAAATTTGCTGTATTTAGAACAATAATATGTGTTAACACCTTGTTCAGCTAAAACAAACTTATAGATTAAAAGGCCTGTTTCTTTTTATGATTCCGGTCTATTAAAATTGGAACCCTATTAACATTTTTATTCCTTTTTTAAAACATTTTCTTTTCAATATTCATGCAACATTTTTGGCAGAATGAAACATAGACCTCAAGTCACTGACCAAAAAAAAAATCTTCCATGTATATTCACAACACACAAACAGTCTATAATAATGGTAGTGTATAAAAATTTTGTTCTAATTTTTCCCTCAAACTGTTCAAATCCCTAAAAATCACTCTTATACAGTTATCAAGGTTCTGTCTAAACACTAATCACTGGTATATCTTATCTCTACATTTAGTAAATAATTAAATTACAGATACACAACTTCTGATAAGTTTTACTTCGAGCCCACAATAAACCCCACGGAGGTTCTGATCATAGACCGCAACACTGGGGAGGCTGTTGTTAAAGGTATACCTATTTATTTATTTATACAGGGTGTAAACAGACCCTTCACAGAGCCGTCAACCAAGCATTCTGTACATCAAACTAAGTAACTTTACGCAAAAATTATTGCTGGGAATCGATTTTTTTTTTGGGGTGAAAAATCACGTTTTACAGTAGAACTCGATGGAAAGCACTCAAAGCATTGTGTAAAAATCTTACATTAAAAACATGTATTTAAAAAAAACTTGTGAAAAAGTTGGAACTTTGACCCGTAACTAGAAGGTTCCCAGATATGGTCTAGAACAAAAAAAATATCGCAAAGATGGGGAGAACACGTGCCTTTCGGATATGTTAAGGGTCTATTTACACCCTTTATAACATAACAAAACATTGCACCTGTAAGCAACTAAGAGTTAGGCAGAATTAATAAAATTTTCTTTTTACAGAATTTAGTCAAGTGAAAATCCCCATACCGGCAAGTGCCTACCGACCAGTATGTGGCTTCCTCGGCTCCATCAAGCTCCTATCAGGATTATATTTAGTTGTGGCCAAATATAGAATTTGTGTGAGTATTTTAGTTAATTAAAAATGTAAAGTAGTCTTCCTTGTTTTAAAAGGGTTAAAGGAAAAATCAGTGTCACATGAGGAAATTAGAAGTTCATCGTCATCATCAGCCTTAAACAATCCACTGCTGAACATAGGCCTCTTCAATCACACACCACTCAACTCGATTCTCTGCGACTCTCATACAGCTGGCCTTTCCCTGGGAGTTAGGGTGGATCAAATAAATTTCCCATATCTTCCCGTGGGTGTCGTAAGAGGCGACTAAGGGACTTACCAGAGAATGGGCAGCAGCATTCTCTGATTCTACAACAACCATACTGCGATCGCCAACCCGCCTGCCAAGCGTGGCGATTATGGCAAAACCCCCCTTCTTGGGGGAGGCCTATGTCCAGCAGTGGACTTTTCGGCTGAAATGATGATGATGATGATGAAATAAATTTCCCACCCGCACGCAAAATACGCGCTTTGACGTGGAGTTGCGGACACCAGCCCGTTATACAATACAATAACTCTCATACAGTTGCTACCAGCCACCCTGCGAAGATCCCACCGAGCCTAAGGGCGTCCCACCTTACGCTTGCCGATTCGCGGTCTCCACTCAAGAACACGCCTATCCCAACGGTGATCAGTTCTATGGCTAACATGGCTGGCCCAGTGCCACTTCAGCTTACTAGAGCTCCCCCACATATACATTTTTCATCAGTTATTTTATTATTTAAATCAGCTGTTCCATACATTTTGACCATGTCTTTTGTAGGAAATAGCTGATTTTTTTTTTCGTGTCCATTCGTTATCGCGTCGGTGTCCCTTCCACCCCGAATTGTCCCTATGCTGGGCACAGACCTCCCTCATCTTCCACTCTTCTCTCCGTGCTGTTTTCTCTGGCCAATCTCAAAACAGTGTTAGTTACAAAATATTTGGTAAACTGACTGATATCTCAATGCAATGTTAATTTCCATAATAAACAACCATTCTATGAAGTTGTTATCAAACAAACTGTTACATAAAACTTGTTAAAATTATAAGTATGCCCTGACTGTACCATCTTACACTTGTTGCAATAGGACAATGAGAAATGAAAATAGTGTGTGCTAACAAAAACTAATTTGTTATATGACTTGTTAACATTCCAGATGGGCAAGCTGAATGGTCAAGAAATATACCAGTTGGCTGGTACGGACATCATTCCGTACGCGCGCTCCAACACACATCTCACCAGCAAACAGGTAGGCATTACTGAGAGCCTGTGACGTGTCAGCCTTCGAAGCAAATTGTGGGGAAACTGCAGGTCCTAGAACCAAAAAATTGGAGACAAGTTACATCAACCAATCCACACCAGGCCTTCATGATGATGTATGATTTACTCTCTCTCACAGAAAGGAGATCTATCTCAGGCGCCGTCGCAGTTAAACAACATCGTCTAGACAACAAACAGCGTCGTCTTCAGGGAAAATTTTACCTAACATAACATGCCACCTTGTAATCCCGAAGGGTTAGCCAGAGGTGTACCTAAGAGTACACCCACATATCACCAATTATGTTTAATTTCCATTTCATACGGGGCGAGCCTATTGCCATCAAGCGGGCACAATACCAGACTCCGTAGCTGCAACTGAGAAATTACTTACTTAATTAGTCGAATCCAGGACCTCGTGCTCGGCAGTTGCGCTTGCCACTACTAGACCAACGAGGCAGTTTTAATTTTAACCTTTGACCGCCATTGTCACATATACGTGACAAGCAACCGCGTGCCCTGTACGCCAAACGACACAATTATGTGACAACATGGTTGGTGAAATTGTGGCTTGGCGTGGAAGGCACGCGCGTGCCTTTATGCTTTGCTGGTCAAAAGGTTAATTATGAGGATTTACTACACTGGAATTAACATTAATTTTACTTGTCAACAGATAGAAGATAACAACACATACGAGCGCATGATCCGCCTCGCGCTCGACACGCCCGGCATCTACTTCTCCTACAGCTATGACCTCACGCACTGCCTGCAGAGGCTGCACTCAGTCACGCCTGACTTCCATAAGGTAAGACATGAGATCAACTGCCAAGGTTTCAAATGGATGATCATCTATCAACGAACCGACTTCGACTTTAGCACGCAAAATACGCGCTTTGACGTGGAGTTGCGGACACCAGCCCGTTATACAACGAACCGTTTGACCGATACGGTTGCAGCCCGTATTCGGTCACCGACTAGTGTAATCGGGTTTTCGGTTAGCCGTATTCGGTCGCAGACCATTTTCGGCGGTACGGCTGATTGACCTTAAGTAGTTAAGCTGCATCGAACAATACATTTTCCCACCCGTACGCACAATAAGCTGTGCATAATTGTGGAGACAAGAACGGCTCAAAACGCCTTGATTGGATTATATGCTGACGATCTAACAGATCCTCGTCAATACAGGGTGTAAATGAACCCTTCACGAAGCCGTCAACCAAGCATTCTGAACATCAAACTAAGTCACACTGCGCAAAAATTATTTCTGGGAAATGACTATTATATTTGGTGAACAGTCACCATTTACGGTAAGGCTTAATGTAAGGCACTTAAAACTTTGTGCTGATGCATGCATTGAATAGTACGGGAGCTGTGGAGGCATTTAAAATAAAGTTATAACATTTGAAATATGTTTTAAAAAAAAACCTGTGAAAAAGTTGGACTATCAACTTTGACCCCCAATATCTCCGTAACTAGAAGGTTCCCAGGTATGGTTCAGAACAAAAAAATGATCGCAATGATGGAAAGAACACGTCTGTCTCGGCTTCATTAAGGATCTTTTTGCAGTCTCTATTAAAAATGTCTTTTATTTGCAGATGTCGATCACAAACCGAGCGGACCCTCGGTTCCTGTGGAATGGCTTCCTTCTGAGGGACTTCTCACATCAACAGTTCTCACGGTTCACGCTGCCAATCATACAAGGGTGTATCCTTTTATAAATAAACTAAAACTCGAAGCCAAGCTCTGGGCTCACTCAGTTGAGATTGTCACCGCCATGTTATAATTTGAATGAATGAAGAATTTAAATTAATTAAGAAATTACGAGCAATGGAGCGCAGTATACTGTGCTGAAACACAATACTGCGCTCCAAAACAAATATAGCTCACGTGGCTCAAAAGGCTGCCCAACTCAAATGGGACTGGGCAGGTCATGTTTGCCGCATGCCGGACAAACTGTGGGCCAAAACACAGTGAGGCGGGGTTGCGGCAGGCCAAGAAGGAGATGGCGGGACGAACTAGACAAATTCCGTCCGAACTGGACGGAGAACGCGCGGGTTCGCGAGAAGTGGAGGGAGGCCTTCGCCCAGGAGTGGGACAGAACAGGCATAGCATAAGCATGGGTCACCCATCCACGGACTGACCTTGGCAAGTGAGGCTTTACCTTGAAGATCGACCCGTGCAGCTGTTATTATAAAGCCACGAGCTCCTATGTTTCTTTATATTTTTCCTTGATTCCAACCCAGTCGTATCCATAAACAACGTGACAGTGAACGGCCACGTGCTGACGTGGTCGCTGGTGTCGCGGCGCTGCGTCGACAGGGCCGGCACTCGCTTCTTTATGAGGGGCGTCGATGCTCAGGTGAGCCACAATAGCTGTATAACCGTAACCGTGTTCTAAACACTACAAACCTTACGTAGAGTAGTCACAAAACGTCCGAGTAGGACAGATAGTTTCGTCTCGCTCCTATGACGTGCCTAAAAAAAATTGCAAAAAATTTTTCGACCACTTGTTGGTATCTGATTGAGCTTGGCAGGATCGCCTTCTCACGAAAGACTCCTCAACGGTATATCACGGACAAAAAACTTTGTATACGCGTTCAATGTTGATAGAAAACCTAATTTTTATTAAGTTTCATCTCGCTCCAACGTTTTATGACCACCGAGTTCACTGACGGTCGACCACTTTTTACCCTTATGCCTTTAGTAATAAAGATGATATTGTGTCGGTAGTACTTTAATTTCACTATAACACATACTCTTCTCCACAGGGCAATGTCGCGAACTTCGTAGAAACGGAACAGATCATCGAACGAGGTGGAGAAAAGTCTTCCTTCCTCCAGACCAGAGGTTCCATCCCTCTGTTCTGGAGCCAGTACCCCAACATCAAGTACAAGCCCGCAATGCAACTGTCGCATGAGGACCACGTGACTGCGTACACCAAGCACTTGAGGGACCAGCAGCAGAAATATGGGAACCAGGTGCTGGTGAACTTGGTGAGTGGAACTTTTGTTGATACGTAATTCTTGTTTGTTTTTTGTAAATTTCTTTATTACCTCGTGTGTTCCAAATGGCTGGATGGATTTCCATGATTAAGGTATCATTATATTCGTCTCAAAAACCAAAAAAAAAAACAAAATGGCGGATATTTGGCGCTAAATTGTATGTAGTTAATTTTTTTTTCAACCAAACCTATCGTGTAAGGTATCAAAATGCAGGAAATTAAAAGGAGATACAAATATATATATAGGTACATAATACAATTAGTAGTCGTCTTTTTGATACTTTTAATTAAATGTTACTTGTTGAAATGTACTTTTACACTTAGTTCATCATAATTCTCCTGGTATCCCATTTATTTGCGGTCGGCGCAGCATATCTTCTTCTTCCATACTTCTCTATTACTCGTCACCTCAGCAGTCATCTTTCTAGCCATTTCATCCTTCACATAGTCCATCCAAATACACTGGGTGCGATACACTACTTCTATTAAAATGAAGAAATAAGTTGACTAAACTAACGAATTAATTGAAATTACAATTTAACACAATAACACGGGGCACAATGAATCGGGTACAGTTCGAAGACGTCTCAGCTCCTCCGCGATCCGTGGTCGTCCTCGCCTCGAGCTGTAAACATCAGGGCTCTGTAGAAGCACGCTGTGGTAGCCTTGTATGTATTTCGCGTGACGTCACCACCAGCGCACTTGCGATTCATTTTATGTCCATACCAGTCCAGACATATTATATCTTTGCTCTCCCCAGATCGATCAACACGGCAAAGAAGAAGCTCTAGAGCGGGGCTTCCGTGCCGCAGTCGCCGCAGCAGCTTTACCGGGCGTCAGATACGAGCCCTTTGACTTCCATGCGGAATGCCGCTCTATGAGATACTACCGGCTCAACGTGCTCATAGACAGGATAGCGCACGAACAGGTACGAACACTGCCGAACTAACACGAACAGGTACGAACATTGCCGAACTAACACGAAGCGTAAACTTCCACGCGGAGGGCCGCTCTATAAGATTTTGCCGGCTCAACGTGCTCATACATAGTTACAGTCAGTTTACTTTTTCATGGTATAGTCATTCAATGGTTTTAAAGTATTGATGATTTAAATGACTACAATTCTGTAAATACATACGTTTTGCGGCCGCGAATCATATTTTGTTCAACATAAAACCTGACACTGGCCGGCAAATTGCAAAAAAGTACCCTGGCGCTTCAGCTTTAAAGTACGAGTACACACGGCGGTACATCAAGCTATACATAAGCAGTATAACCTGACTTCGCTTTGTATGAGCTTCCCGTACGATGAGAGATCAGCTTAATTTGGTTTTGCATATCTTGATTAGCCGCCGTGCGTACCATTACCTTAACCAAATAATAATAGTAATTCTTTGCCAACAGACAGAATTCGGCTACTTCCTCTCTCGAGGCGGCACAGTGCTGCTCCGGCAGAGCGGCGTCTTCCGCACCAACTGTGTGGACTGCCTCGACAGGACCAACGTGGTGCAGAGTCTGTTCGCGAGGTTGCAGCTCAACGCGGCGCTCAGGCTGCTCGCAGTCACTACTAGTGATAACGAGAAGCATCCTTATCTGGATAAGCTGTTTAATAATGTAAGTATACCTATCAGCAAACTCATGAGGAGCTCGTGGCTAAATAATAACAGCCGCTCGGGACGATCTTTAGGCTAAGCCGCGGTTGCCTAGGTTTATTTATTTATTGGAAACTCAACAGGTTATTATTAATACGACATTTTAAGTGAAATTTCACCCCACTATCAATGAACAGCTCAATGCAGTTGCGACAAAGTAACTTGCATCTTAAAGTCTGCATACACTGAAAATTGACAGCGAGATGATGACAATTATCTCTTAAGCCAATAACAGAGTTTCACGGCATGGACATAGCTAGGTTAACTAGAAAGTGGCTAAAAGAAAAAAATAAATACAGTGCAAAGTAATCTGGGATTGTTGAGACATTGTTTACAAATCTTAGTCAAAATATTTAAGTGATAACATGACCGACTAAACATTGGGAAAAAGCACAGTATCATAAAGTCCGATATTGAGAGCATGCTTTGTTAAATATAATATAAATAAGAAAAGAATACCCATACAAAAAGAGTAGGTAAATAATAGAAAGGGATATAATTATATTCCCTTATTTTAATTTTAATATATGAAACGAGTGAGGGCACAATTTATTCATCAAACAATATTTTCTTGACTTGCCTCCGAAATGATGGTTTGGATAAATTAAAATATATCAATATTTTCAAAACTCTCGAGAGTAGATGCGAGGCAAGGCAGGTAGGTTGGTCTGTAGATGGGGGACCATAGGTACTAAGACTGCCTATCTGAGTTTCAGAACCCAGTTAGTACAGGAGAATATGATACCCCTTGGTAAGACTAGTTGTCAGACTTTCGGGCCACTTACTATCTGTAACTACTGTCATAGATATATAAATGACAGCCGGGACCAACGGCTTTACATGCTTTCCGAGGCATGGAGGAAACTGGGTGTGTAATGGGTGGTCACCCATCCATGGACCAACGTAGGCAAGCGCAGCTTCACCTAAAGATCGACTCGAGTGACAGTTATTATTTAGCCACGAGCTCTTCTGACATGTGACAGATGTCCCCCCCCCAAATGATTTTAACGTGATTTTATATACCAATGATATATTCGTGATGAAACATATTCATCGTATTACAAAACCGGTCTTTTTAGTTAAAAAAAAAAACAACGTAACATACAGGGTGTAAACAGACCCTTCACATAGCCGTCAGCCAAGCATTCTGTACAGTGGGCTGCAAAAATGCATGGTCAGTACAGAAACAAAATCGTTTGTAGCGAGAAATGACGCCACCTAGCGTAAACCAGTTATCGACTAACAAACGTTCACTGGAAAATAGACTCAAGGTATCCATGCAATTTTGCAGGTGAGTGTACATCAAACTAAGTAACTTTACGCAAAAATTATTGCTGGGAATAGACTTTTTTTTTGGGGTGAAAAATCACATTTTATGGTAGGACTCGATGGAAAGCACTCAAAGCATTGTGCTGATGGATGGATTGAATAGTACGGGGATCGTGGAGGTGAGTAAAGTAAAAGTATTACATTAAAAACATGTATTTAAAAAAAAACTTTTGAAAAAGTTGGAACTTTGACCCCCAATATCTCCGTAACTAGAAGGTATGGTCTAGAACAAAAAAATATCGCAAAAACGTGGAGAACAAGTGCCTTTCGTATATGTTAAGGGTCTATTAACACCCTTTATGTATTATAACCCCGTTGTTACTCCAGGTATGGGCAGACCACGCGGACATAATCTCCACGCAGTACTCGGGCACGGGCGCGCTGAAGACGGACTTCACGCGGTTAGGCAAGAGGACACATTTCGGGCTCATGCGAGACGGGATGAACTCGCTCACCAGGTACTACAAGAACAACTTCAGTGATGGATTCAGACAGGTACGTCAGGAAGTTTTTTTTTAAACTTTGATAGCCTCGGTAGTCTAGTCATGTAATATTATAAACTAGCTGTTGCCCGAGACTTTCGTTCACGTGAAATTAATATAAAAAAAAGGGTAGTATTTAAACGAGTGACTGTAAATTAAAGTTTTAAGTGACAAAAATAATTAATTTACATTATAGTATTACTAAGTGTGCGACTGACTGCGAGTGACGAGAAATCAACAGAACAGCAACTTACAAACATTAACTTGAGTTACTTAAAATACAAAATGAGAAGCTTAACCTAACCTAACCTAACCTAAAAACATCGTCTCTGTCTTAATATTGAAATTGCCGTTTTTGTATTTCTAGCCGCTCACTTAGTAATTTAGTCGCACGGCTAGAATTTTAATATCTGTAATAGATTAATCACAATCCACTTTTAGTAAGCTCGTTCTGGATTTTATTATTAATCAGTATTCGTCGTTAATTTAGTTAATTTTTCGCTTACTCAAATTCATACCGCTCAAGTTATTAAAACAGTATCTCATCATCAGTCGCTAAGTTTTTTTTTATTCGTTCGTTTTATAATTCCCCTAAAAAAAACCCATTACTACAGGCACATCCCTTTTTTAATCGATTTTTGTTACCAATTTCAAGGGTTTTAATTTTTTTACACGGAACTCTAATTATTTTTCTAAAATAAATGTAGCCTTTGTTAGACATATAACATTAGCTGTCTTCCAATAAAAGTCCCGTCAAAATCGGTCCAGCCGTTTCGGAGATGAGCCAGAACAGACAGACAGACAAAAATTGACAACAACAGACACTTCAATTTTATTTATTTGTATAGATACGGATGTGAAAGTAACTCTCTGTCGTCTCCTGAACGGCTGGAAGGATTTTGAAGAATTTTAGCACACGGGTAAACCGTGATCGATCCTTTTAACCGACTTCTAAAAAGGAAAAGGTTATGCATTCGGCCATCCTCCTTTTTAATGTATTTACACTGATTTCTCCGTGAATACTGGTCCGATTTACGAGATTCTTTTTCCATTTGGTAGAGGAACCTCGCGCGGTGGTCCCGTATAATTGTTATTAACTTTGGTTTGAGAGTTATCTTCTGTAATTCGTGTTTTTTTCTTCTTCGTCGTATGTTGATGATCTGCTATCTAGTTACAAAGATGAATACTTGACAAGAATGTGTGTGAGATAATAGAGAACTAAAAATTTATAAATAAAAAAGATGTGCGGGCGAAGCCGCGGACACAACTAGGACAGTTATAAATATTTATAATTTCCTTTATTCATTTTATATACTTATTTTACATATTTTTAAATATTTCTTGAAAAAAACATTAAAAATATAAAAAATAGTCGTCCGCCGGTATCGGGAGCAGGGTCCAAGCTACCGGTGGTTAGGGCTCCAGAGACAGGAACCTCCTCACAATACGAGCCGTATCGAGGAGTACTGCCTTCTGAATCAGGCCCTTGATCCAACCGCCTAAGGAGAGCCTCGAAAGATGGTCGTCAAGGCTCTTGGCTATAAGGCCATTGGCCGTCACGACGATCGGCACAATGATAGCCGAGTTCACATTCCACAGTTCGACAACCTCGTGTGCCAAGTCGAGATATTTTTATAAACATTTATTACTATTATTATAAGCCTATATTGTCCCACTGCAGGACAAAGACCTCCCTTCCCTCCTTCCACATTTCTCGATCTAGTGCGATTGTAGGCCAATCCTTTGAGAACGAGTCCAGCTCATCCCGCCATCTCCTTCAGCGCCTGCCGCATTGTCGTTTCCTGCTATTTAGTATCCACTGAGTGGCTATTTTTGCCCATTGCTCCTCCGCCATGCGGCAGACATGACCAGCCCAGTTCTACTTCAACCTAGCAGCTGTAAGGCCAGCTATTTGAGTTTTGGAGCGAAGTATGGAGTTTCTGATGCGGTCCGTAAGTTTGACATCCAGTATACTTCGCTCCATAGCTCGTTGGCAGACCAAGTGCGGACTTGTGACGTTTTGTAAGCGACAACGTTTGCACTCCATAGGTGGTGTTAATTACATTAATAGATTTAAGTAAATAATTTGCACACTTGCTTGCAGGCAGAATACATTGACTTTTAGGATATAAGATCTTACCTTGTAATTTTGTACGTATTTTCTTGCAAATAAACATATTAGATTTGAATTGATTTGATTTGTAAACAGTTTTATGTTATTTTTCTAGGACTCCATCGACCTGTTCCTGGGGAAATACGTGATATCCGACGGCGAGGGCAACACGCTGCCGTGTCCGCTTCGCCGAGACAGAGACTGGAAATACATTACAGTAAGTTTCACTTTATTAGTGTTGTCTACATAACTCGACAGCCTCGTTGGTTGAGTGGTCGCAAGCGCGACTGCTGAGCATGAGGTCCTGGGTTTGATTCCCGGTTCGCGCAAAATGTTATTGGGTTTTTTCCATCACGAATTATGCCGGTAGCAGCCACGGAGTCTAGATTTGTGCCCGGTGGTTGGCAATAGGCTCGCCCCATTACATGGCATTTATGCAAAATGTGGGTGTACTATAATTGGCACCTCTGTCTTAGTCTTCGGGGATTACAGGCGTGATGTTATGTTTGTCTACATAACTCGCAGACTGACAATAAAGAGCGCCACTTCATATACATACTCCTTATTGTCTATTTACGAATGAGATAATTATGTTGTGTATCTGTTCATTCTTATTTCTTTTTTTATGTGCTTAAGAAAAACGGTTTATTCTGCATAACTACAGGACAAGCACATTATAAATAAACATAATGTAACAATAGGTAGCCAAAAGCCTCGCACTTGACAAATACATAAATAAGAAAAAAAAATAGATAATACACAATTATAAAACATTCTTTTTAGTATATGCGAAACCTGAATATAGTTTGATCAGAATAAGTAACTGAATCGATTCCAATCATTTTTAAACCATGTTATATTTTTTCCCAAACATATTTAAAAAAGTTAAAAGTTGGATACCGAGCGACTTTGACTACCTATCGCAATAATTTAGGTACCTACTGCCAAATTATTATAATCAATGAGCTCAAGACGAAGCTGAAGGCGCGCGCTGCGTGGTGACCGCGTTTTTGTGCGGACAACTGCGTAACAGAACAAACTTATAACTTTGTGATTTTTCATGATACAGTTTTGAAATTTTGTACATAGATTCTTTACATAAAAATACACACGTGTATCAGGTTTCGCATATACTAAAACTAATGTTGTATATTTTTTTCTTATTTAAGGGCATTACATGGCTCAAATCCCAAAAACAGCGTATGTTCAAAGAAATTTGTTGATGAATCCCTTCGTGCATTTTCCATGTAAAAAATATATGTTATAGTTAAGTTCATCACAAATAAATTGTATTGTTTAAAATTTTAATAAACCTTCTCAATTTTTTTTGGTTAATCGTAGAAAATAGGTCCTTTTTCAACCTTAATTGTAAATTATCTCTGTAACGGCTGAATAGATCGGCATAAATTTTGCAACAACAAATACGTAATGATATACTTAACAATCTGTATTGTTTTTTTTTCTGTTATTTCCTTTAATATTTTAAAATAATAAATAAAAACCGAAATTTCGCGAAAATTTCTGTGACGCATACTCGGGACCGCTATACGTCAGTGCCTTGACGGCTCTTGTGACGGGTGGACTGCACGCGTGTTATTTTTTCCAAATAAAATTCAAAACTGCACGTTTTTAATGATTTCTGAATGAAATAATATTGTAAATGGTACAGTTATAAATATTTCGTAAAATAAGAATAGAAATTACGTTTATAAAATATATTTAAAGTAGTTTGTAATTTCGTTTTGTTGTTTGAACCTATCATAGAGTAAGCCTGACAAGTGACAGCTATGCCTAAATCTACACTTCTATACAAATAAACCAAATTGAAATGTCTGTTTTTAATATCAAAATAACAGCTTTTTACTGAATGCATATGAAAATATATCCGGCACTTATAACAAAAACACATATTTTTTAATTTTTGTCTTTCTGTCGGTCTATCTGTCTGTCTTTCTGTTTGTGCCGGCTAATCTCCGAAACGCCTGGACCGATTTCGACGGGACTTTTCCTGGCAGATAGCTGATGTTATAAGTTATAACACAACAAGTAATCGGATGGACCTTTGTGTAAAAGTGCTTTATCTTATACCATTTAATTTTTAAGTTAAGATTTCATGCTTTTCCTTTAATTTAATTTATCACGTTTGTTAGAGAGATTTGATCCATAAATGATCGATTCATGTCATAAAAGTACAGGATGTTATTTTTTCGTATTTTAGTCGGTTCGACTCCCGAGTGTGGCAAGCGAATTTTCGAAAATCATTGAATACAGATTTGTATCTTTTGAAAAATTAAGTAATGTTTCCTTTGAGTAAAATTTGCTATCTCCGGTATTTAGAGTACTTTCCCTCCAGGTGAGGTTGTCAAATTCCATCCTGTATATTACAGGCAATTTCGTGTGTTTCTGGAATTAAAGAATACGACCACCCCATAAATAAAAGGCGACTTAGGGAACATTCGACCTACAACGAAGACAGCTCTATGATACACTGGATAGTCCAGCAGGCCAAAAACACCTTTACCGGCTTGCTAGAGCTAGAGAGAGAAAGGCGAAGGATGTATGTCAGGTTAAATGCGTAAAAGACGAAGCTGGAATGGTTATTTCGGATTGTGAGAAAATTAAGGATAGGTGGAAGGGTTTCTTTGAAAGAGTGATGAATGAGGAGAATGACTGGAGTGGTGTGCTTGAAAATAAACCAGCGAATGAGGGACTAGTGAGAAAGGTTAGTTTTGATGAAGTGAGGATTGCAGGAAATGGAATTAAGAATGGTAAGGCATTAGGACCGGACGAAATACCGGTAGAAGTATGGAAGTTATTTCCGAAACCGTCGTTTATTCTTCAGTAAACTGTTGCCGGAAGAAACGATTCCTGACGAATGGTGTAACAGTTAGCTGGTGCCCATTTTTAAAAACAAAGGTCATGTGGTGGATTGCAACAATTATAGAGTAGAGGAATAGAGCTAATGGCACATAGTATGAAAGGAGCTCGTGGCTAAATAATAACAGCCACTCGGATCGATCTTTAGGTTAAGCCGTGCTTACCTAGGTTGGTCTGTGGATAGGCGACCACCCATTAAATACCGAGTTTCCTTCGTGCCTCGGAAAGCACGTTAAGCCGTTGGTCCCGGCTGTCATTTGTAGATCTTTGACAGTCGTTACAGGTAGTCGGTCTTACCAAGGGGTATCGTATTATCAAGTACTAACTGGGTTGTGGAAGTCAGATAGGCAGTAGCTCCATGTAAAATACTGGTATTCAGCTACATCCGGTTAGACTTAAAGCCGACCCTAACATAGTTGGGAAAAGGCTAGGCAGATGATGATGTTACATAGTATGAAAGTTTGGGACAAAGTTATTGAAAGGCGACTGAGAGAAGAGAGCCAAATTTCGCAGAACTAATTCGGTTTTAAGCCTGGTCAGGAAAAGACGGAAGCCATTTTCGCTATCCGCCAGCTGTGCGAGAAATACAGACGTGCACATAAAAATTTGCACATGGTTTTTGTAGACCTCGAAAAGGCATACGACCGGGTACCCCGTGAGGTACCGTGAGGGAAGTATGTACAGTTGATCCGCGCGATGTACAGTCGATGCAGTATCCAATTTAAGTCGGGTCTACAGACGGTAATACCGGCTTCAATGTGGTTTTCGGCTTGCACCAAGGGTCGGCTCTCATCGTTTTTTTTTTTCGGTTGGGAAATCTTTAAATGACCCTCCCCCCGCTCTGGACGGAGCGGAAGGGAGTGCAGACTTCTACTGACTAAAACCCATCCATGTTCCTTCTTTGTGGCGCGCGTGGAATACGAACGCGCCGTCGACACGGCCTGTCGTCAAAAGACGGCCGGATGGCGATCTAGCCCATTACTCACCGTCCACAGGCTCGCGCCAACGGTGGCCGGGAGAGACCACGTGATCCCCGACGCCCGGGGTGTCTCCCGCGGCGGCTGGGACGTAAGGCTCTTTCCCTCTCACGTTCCGCCACCTCCTTCTCTAGCATGACTGCTTCGCAGAAGGAGGTGACGGCTTCCCATTCTTGCTCGCTCCGAACCAGGGCTTGAACCAAGGCCGGACGCGAAAGATCGCCGCCGCCAATCGCCACTACGAGGAGGCTCTCATCCCTTAGCTCTTCCTCCCTTACCTCTTCCTCGTGATAATGGACGCTCTCGCGTCAGACATCCAGGAAGAGGCACCCTGGTGTATGCTGTTCGCCAATGACATTTTGCTAAGAGCGGCCAAGAGATCCAGAGCAGATTGGAGATGTGATGGCAAAGACTGTAGTAGAGAATGTTGGTCTGCAATTGAGTAGAACCGAAACGAAATACTTGTTTTGCGATTAACTATATAGCCTTTAACTCTTGCCGGAACGCCCATACCGATCTGCTTCGACTTCCGGTATCTCGGATCGCATGTCCAAGGGGATGGCAAAGTACACCGGGACGTAACGCACCTGATCAACTCAGATGGATGAAATGGCGACAGGTCACTGGAACAGCAACTTACGACCCACGGATGCCTCTCAAGTTAAAGGGGAAAGTATACAAGTCCGTGATTACACCTGTCGCACTGTATGGATCAGAATGCTGGGCTGTGAAAAAGATGGATGAAAAACGATTCCACGCAGCGGAGATAAGAATGTGTGCGGTGCTTACTTCATGAAAGTCTACATGCACCATTAACACCAACACCAATTCCAATAAACGACCAACCGACCTGTTCAAGATATTTGAATTTTAATGACTTTTTTGTGAATGGAAACATTTTGTTCTTATCAGAGCGTGGCAACATTAAAACAAAGCTATATTTTATTTATTCCGCTCATCATCACACATCCAACTTTATTTCTACACGATGTAATACACAGTCAAGTTAAATTATCTCGATACCCATCATGCATGTGAAGTTTCGCTATCAAAATTTGATCTTGTAAAACTATAAGGTGTAAATCTCAATCATAAAGGTCATCATCAGACCTTCAGAATGTGAAATGTAGAAGCACCCGTGGTCAATTAGATTAAAGTTGAAAGCTACATCATTCTAACTATTTCTCTTACTGAGAACCTATAAGCACTTACCTGGTCATCATCAGACTTTCAGAATGTATCAAGTAGTGGTACCCGTGCTCAGAATAAAAAAAAGAAAGCTAGCTCATTAGTCAAACTGTATAATTTATCTCAAAATAAATATAAATTGGAACAAAATGTATTCAGGTCTCTCAGAGAACGAATAAATTAGGCAAAAACGATGACAACAGTGCGACACATCTGTGTTCTTGCTTAATCTTTATTGTAGTAAAGGTCGTTTGCCGGTAGGGGCGCCAAAAAAACAAAAACCAGTACAGGGGTCAAATCATCAAGGTCATCGAGCAATGTAATGCCCTTAAGTTCTTGTCATAGTTGCACAATAATATTCTACAATAATCTACGTCCTGATTCCCACTAAAGCGGAGTCGAGTGGGAGGATACTTGCAAGGATCAACCAATCACAATTACTGAAATCTACGTCGCATATCTCATCTCACCTGTGTTTGGTCGAATCTTGTGGGTCTCCGCATCGCTCTACTCGGTTCTGTTATGTTGGAAACTCTAAATTCTACTAAAATTAAATTCTTCATTCGAGGCTTTTCTTAATGTAATTTTATTTCTAGCTATTCTAACAATTTACTTTGTTCTAGTTCCCATCAGTCCTGCTGGTAGCGATGTCAATGTTCTGCGCGAGCGCTACTCTGCCGCAACGCTACACCAGTGAAGTGTTGCTGTATCTTATGTTCTGGGGCGCTGCAGTCACTGCGACCCTCACCTTTATATTCAGGTAGATACGTCACATATTACTGTGTCAGTTAGTTCCATCAGTCCTTGTAGTTAAGTATTGCTGGACCTTATGTTCTGGAGCCCCGTCATTGCGACTCTCGCCGTTATATTCAGGTAGATACGTTCTAGAATGCCTAACACGCCAACGTAGCTGGTCAGCTTGTAGTCTAAGGAGATGCAGCTGAATACCAGTATTTCACATGGAGCGACTGCCTATCTAACCTTCAGAATCTAGTTATTGGTTAAGACACTACCGTTGGAAATACCTCGATGGTCTAGTCGTCGCAATCGCGACTGCTGAACATGAGGTCCTGGATTCGATTCCCGGGACGGGCAAATTTTTATTGGGTTTTTCCATCAGGAATTTCTCAGTAGCAGCCACGGAGTCTACATTTGTGCCTGGTTGATGGCAATAGGCTCGCTCCCTATTACATGGGACTTAAACATAACTGGCGAAAAGCTGGGTGTACTATTAGGTACACCTCTGCCTAACCCTTCACACTAATGGTTGTGGTTGTTCCAGACACGGCAAGGAGTTCGTGGACTGGCCGCGGCTGGACGCGGGCGGGCTGGCGGCCGCGCGCGCCCTGCCGCCGCCGTCGTCTTTATGATCGGAGATCTGCCGCTCGTAGTCGTCGTCTAACTGTCCTGTATGCCCGTCTCTCTCACACCTTGTTGTGCTGTCGCGGCAGCGGTGGCAGGCTGAGATGGTAGAGTAGGTGCTGCGTTCTTGTACTGGTGTTGTTTTTGTAGGGGGACTTGTTGAGGTCTTAAGAATGCGCTAAGGTAGCCAGCGAAATTCAAATTTTCTTACTTTTTTTGCAATTTGCGAGTGCCAGGTTGTATGTTGATTAAAATATGATTTGGGACCATAACAAATATGGCTTCACTGAGCTATAGTCATTAAAATCATCAACACAACCCTACAAGTTCATGTAATCCCATTGAATAATTTGAAATGAACTTTAAATTTGATTTTTCATATCTGTGGGGGAATCGCGTTTTGACAGCTCTTATGTCAATTGATTGGGGTGTCAACTCCCTTATTACTGTGACTGGCAAAAAGGCAAGAGAGAGGAATCTATAGCGTACTCTTTCTAATTCATTAGTGGCTTCATAGGAAAAAAAAGAGATGAAAGCGTTGTATTACCCTTATGTCAGTTTGCAATACGAACGTCTTCCGACAGCCAAATCTGACCTCAACTATTGGTTGTTAGTGGTTTTAGTCAACCAATCAGAAGCTTCCCTCAGTTTTTAAAAGTAACTAAAATTAAATATTGTATTCAGAGGCTTCCTTATTCGTAAAATGTGTGTTAAAATATATTGGATTGATATTTGGGTCTAGTATAGTATGTACTTACTGATATATTGAGAAAGATGTAGTATAATTATATTTATTATGAAGATATTTATGGTAACGGTAGCTATGGATGGGAATAGGGAATTTCTGAAACGATAACTGTTGCAATATAGTTAAATGTAATTGAATATCAATAATTTCTCAGGTGAGTTTTCTTAGGGGCCATCCTTTAATAACGTGAGGATTTTAGTTCACTATTATAGCACCCCCCCTACCCCTTGGTGATACGTCGTAAAGTTTTAGTCTAACCCTCCTCCATCTCCCAGTATCACGTGTATTTTTTATTATTGACAAGCTCAGATAGTTTCAGAACCTGTTTTAATAAAAATAAAATAAAATACACGTGATCTTCACATAATCCCACCTCCCCCATCTAGATTAATTGTGATTTTTGTCTGACCCCTTCACCCTTGTTCGAACTACACGTAATTAAAGGACGACCCCTTGTTTAAATATTTCAAGAAAATTATAGAATTTGAGAGAGCTTCAAAAGAACGGTGTCTAATGGCCAAATATAGTATTTGTGTGACATTTGTCAGTGTAGTACAAAGTATAAGAATTTCAGTAGAAATATTAAAAAAGTAAGTTTAAAAACAACACTAGTATAATAACGCCCGCCTAAAAACATCTTACAATCGACATTTTTCTTCTATTAGGACACATCAATCAAAGTCTACCACAGTTTAAAATCTTACTTTATTCCTTTAACATAGAGTTCATTTTGAGTCTTTGAACAAAGATATCAAATGTCCAAATGTACAAATAATGAAACATATTTAAAGTCTTGTGGAGGTTATTTATGTAGTCTGCTAAATAAACAGACTTAAGTCAGCACAGTAGCATTTAATACGAAAATGATCCTTATTCGTATGTTGTTAACGAGCAAATTCATATAAGCGACTTTGATCAAACGTTTCGTACGAATATGAATATTAATTCTAAACAGATAAGATTCATTTTTGTGTGAAACGCTTGAGGACAGTCACTGAAGAGATTTCAGCCTGAGCATTTACTTTACTCCTCAGCCAGTTCCCTTCAGGAACACAGGCATGATATTTCCTTATTTATTTTAGCAATGAATGACCGGACAGTTAATTAATTTATCTGGCTACATAAATAATTACATACAGACGCCCGCACATCAATCTGTGAAATTTAATTAATAGATTTTAGATTTTCAACTTTATCTCTAAAGCGTTAGGTTCAAAGTTGATTGGAAAATTTGACAGTTTCGGGTAGATTGATGTGCTGGCGACTGTACATAAGACAACTCGTTAGACCAAACTTGTTGCTATTTTTGCTTAGTGTGTCAATCAAGATGTATATTTATTAGGTGAGTATTTGAACCTAAGTTAGCCTGAATGTTGGTATTGTCTGAATAATTCGACTTTTTAAGAAAGAATCCAGTTCCATACACAGATATTCCTAGATAACGCAAGAGCACCTACTTCGCATGCCCGGCTTAAGCATTTTATGCTTAACGTGGCTACTGTAGCAATTTTTTTTTTAAACAACAACATTTCAACTCAATTCTAGACAATTCATCATCTGCCTAGCCTTTTCCCAACTATATTAGGGTCAGCTTCCAGTCTAACCAGATGCAGCTGAATACCAGTATTTTACATGTAGCGACTGCCTATCTGACCTCCACAACCCAGTTAGTAATGGGTAATACGATACCCCTTGGTAAGACTGGTTGTCACACTTTTTAGGCCACTGACTAGCTAACGACTGTCAAAGATCTACAAATGACAGCCGGGACCAACGGCTTAACGTGCTTTCCGAGGCACGGAGGAAACTAGGTATGTAATGGGAGGTCACCCATCCACAGACCAACCTAGGCAAGCACAGCTTAACCTAAAGATCGACCCGAGCGGCTGTTATTATGTAGCCACGAGCTCCTGCTTATGACGTCATAGTAAGTACTAAAAAATGGCACGCTTGGTTTTCATCCAAATCGGGATACTTGCGTTATCAAAGTATATCTACAACATTAGTTTTAGTATACGCGAAACCTGATACACGTGTCTAGTATTTTTATGTAAAGAATCTATGTACAAAATTTCAAAACTGTATCATGAAAAATCTCAAAGTTATAAGCTTGTTCTGTTACCTAGTTGCACACAAAAACGCGGTCACCACGCAGCGCGCGCCTCCAGCGACGTCTTGAGCTCATTGATAATAATAATTTGGCAGTAGGTACCTAAATTATTGCCATAGGTACTCAAAGTCACTTGGTGTCCAACTTTAAACTTTTTAAAATATTTTTGGGAAAAAATATAACATGGTTTAAAAATGATTGGAATCGATTCAGTTACTTATTCTGAACAAACTATATTCAGGTTTCGCATATACTAAAACTAATGTTGTATATCCGTGGTCCCATACAATAATTCAAAACCGTACTGGCCTCAAATATTACCACACTTTTCTTGATATATGCTGTATTATCTAAGAAATGAATACGATCTTTATTCTGCACACTAGATTGTCAAGGCTAGCTTAGTTTTAAGTATACGCCTGTATATTTGACTAATGTAAAGTATATATTAGCATTCCATTGATGACTAACGCATGCGATTTGTCAGACCCTCCTTGTTATTCATTTAAGACATGTTCAATACTCAATTCTGCCTAGAACAAATTGGGTTTTTTTTTTCATTAGAATATGGGTTTTGATCTTCGCCTTAGCGGAAGACCCTTTTACTCAAGTTTTCTTTTTCCTGGTTAAAATATGCAACTAGGTTCCCACTGCTGGGCAACTTGCAAGTCTTCCAATTTAGCCACAACCCATTAACTGGATATTTCGATATTTAAGACTGCTGGTCAGACTATATTTTCTCACTACTCATAACGACTGTCAAAGATCTATAAATTACAGCCGGGAAAAACGTTTTAACGAGGCATGGAGTGGTCTCACCATTTAATAACGGTCACCCATCCAAGGAGTGACCTCGTCAAGTGTTGCTTAACTTCGAAGATCGATGCTCTGCCACAAATGTATAACAATTCACTTAGCGAAAATAAAAAGCAATTGAGATTAAATAACCTATTTTGTAAACATACTCATGATTCTTCGCCTAAGTAACTTGTACAGTCGCAAGCGCATCAAGTTAATCAACTGACAAATTTCTCGAACTGATTTTAAACCATAAAACGTTGAAAGTTAAGTTCAAAATCGAATGAGAAAATTTGTCAGTTTGACAACTTGATGCGCAGGCGGCTGTGCTAGGTCCGACAAATCGCAGCGACCTGCGCTCACGACAGAACAAAACGTATCGGTGAGAAAGTCGCGAGACGAGTAGTTAACCTCTATAGTTTAAAAAGATAATGTTTTGTGTCTGTGGTCCTACGCCATGTTCCTGTTCAAGGAATTGACAAGTATTAATGTGTGGTTGCATTGGCGTTTGAGTTTTTGAGAAACAGGGTCATTTTGGCCTCGTTGGTCGTGTTGGGTTTTTCCATCAGAAACTTCTGAGTACCAGCCACGGAGTCTGGATTTGTGCCCGATGGATGGCAATAGGCTCGTACCCTATTATATAGGACGCAAACATAACTGGTGAAATGAAGGCTTACAACTCTGAACCCTTCGGGGATTGCAGGCATGATGTTATGTAAAGTAAGTTTTACCCGACTGCGGTGAAGACTAAATGGAGGGTTATTGAATTCATAAAATATCTGCAAAGTACTAGCAAAATGTGTTATCAAAATTAAACAGTTTGCTGGGGCCTTTTCGGAATTAATTATTTGGATGTAAAAGCTTACAAAACTAATTACCAAATGATTTCCCACCGTAAAGTTAGTCCTTTCATTTAGACATGGTCCCGTCTCTGTTCTGCACTTGAATTTTGACAGTTGTGCGACAGTGACAGGAACAAACCAGTCCATAAATTCTAGAATCGTGCAAAATAATCGTTTATCATTTATTCTTTGAACATCAAGTACAAAATAAATATTTTATTAAATAGTAAACATCTCACAAAAACAATTGATTCAGTCGTGACATTGACCCTTACATTGTCTGTCGCTCAGGACAAAGCGAGCAACGACATTGTCACACAAAACAACGCCTTGATCTGCTTTTTTTTTTAAAAATATTCAGAGTTGACAACCAATATTGAAGTGATTTATGTCTACAGAATATGGTTTAATATCGTCCTATGGTAAAGTTTGTTTATATTTTTAACCGACTTTCGAAAAAGGAGGTTCTGTGTTTGAACTGTATGTATGTGTGTCCGCATTTTGCTCTAAAACTACTGAACCGATTTTAATAACATATTTTTCACGCTGGAAATTCAAAAATTTAGGAATTTCTAAGTAGCAGCCACATAGTCTGGATTAGTGCCCGGTTGATGGCAATACGCTCGCTCCCTATTACATGAGACTTAAACATAACTGGCGAAATATGTGTGTAAGATTAGGCAGAGGTGTACCTAATAAGGTCACCTCTGCCTAATCTTTGGGGACTACAGGCGTGATGTTAAAATTGCTCTAAAATCCTCAAAAACCCAAACGCTAATGTATAGTTCCGTTTCCAGTACAGATTCTAAACGACGACTCGAGACGGCCGGATACTCCATAACCATAGGAATAACATTGCGAATATAAATCGTTATAGCATTTAAAAGCCTTACCTCTTTTACTCTGTAAATCTTTTGACTAGTAATGTATTATTTTTTATTTTTTTTTGTTTATTTTTTATTAGAGGAAGGTTGGACTGCTTGGTTTTGTAATGCGGTAGAAAATGATCCCATCTGTTTGTAGATAGAGATGGTATTTTGTCTATTGTGATTTGTAACTTATTAATTCTTGTAAAAAAAAGACTATGCTGTTCTCTAATATACATGGTTCTTATGGCGTTTTCATGACATTGACAGATGGGGCGCTGTTGGCAAATATTTGTGGATTTTCCCATGGCAATTTGTTTTAAGGTGGCACTTCACTTTATCCAAATATTTGCAACATTTGGCCATAAAAAAACATACTTGTTTGTAATGCAGTAAAGTGAAGTTGCGCCATTAAAAAAAGATGGCGGCGAAAGAACCATAGAGCACAATAATTGCCTTTCTATCTACCTCGTTAGCATCTACCGCTTCCGAAAAATAAGCGGCGATACATGAAGAATATATTTTTTATTTCCGCAGTGTTATTTCAAATGGCATGTTGTTGTAATAATATTGTTATAATATATTTTGTCATCTTGTGTAATTTAATTAATCTTGTAATTTTTATGGAGAAGATATTTCAATAAACAATGAATCAAATTTTGGTTTGTTTTGTCTTTAGCCTAAGAAAGAAGCAAATTTATTTAATTTAAACAGACCATACATTGACTCCCTCTTTTTGGCCACGGGAGTAGGCAGAACTTCAAGAACGCCACCTACTACGACCATTCATTATATACTTCTTTTGCTTCGTTCATACTTCTAGGTGAACATTACCCTGATTATAAATAGAGCCGGATCAGTACCGGCTGAATGACCATGAACATTGTAACGACTAAGTCTGTAATTTTACATGCAAGTGCTTAAAAAATAAAATTGATGAGTTTACAATGTCAATAAACTTCGCTAGTCGTAAAAAAGTCGTTTACAATAAAAAAATATGTAAATGAATGATTTTATTCAAATGTATTCGTTTTGAATGCGTCATTATGTGAACGCATTCATATCGATTGCTGTCAGTCAAGCTGTCACCGCTCTGTCTACGACTGTTCTGAAACCAAAGCCCAATCACTGTTAGCTCTTCCTTAAAAAAAAACAGTTTGTTAAAATCTCACTTGAACTAACTCAAAAAACGAGAATTTTGCAGTAAATTCAGTATATTTAAGTCAATTTTATAGCTTTTCAATAAAAAAAATCGGAGATACAAACAAACATGTCATGAAACGTCACTGTTAAAATGTTCTCGGCGATTCTTGTTTCAGAACGCAAGTTCCGTCGCCAGAGGAATACGCGGACAGAGTCCACTGATATTTATCGCTGTATTATCTCGTACGCTAATAAAACACAATAATTCGACGATAATATATTTTAAAATTTATACAGCCTTCGATATTCTGTGACACGGGCGTGAGTTTTGTGTGTAATTCGAGAAAAAAATGTGTTAAACCCAGTGAAGGATTTTGCTTGTTATTTTTTTTTGCGATTGTCGGCGCCAGAATGTCTGATGAGCTCGAAGCTCGTATGTGGGACGATGGGGGCTCCCGGTACGAGTCCAGGAGCCGCGGGCCCTACTTCGAGTCGGCTTTCGCCTCCTCAGAACATTTGGACAGAGCCCCTTTGTTGTCTGAGGTAAAACAATTTTATGTATTTTTTTCATCGCCTTTGAGTTATTATAACGTTTATTGCGCTTATAATATTTTTTTCTTTATCGTTTAATATTGTTACGTGTTTGCAATAAGTTTAGATTTCCATTTTCCAATTAAAATATTGTATTACAGAGTTGCCTCAAGATTTAGAAAGTTCCTAATTATTTTTTAATACCATTATCATTTATTGAAATACAGTAATTTCTTTAATATCTTAGTTGTGGTTTTCACAAATACATTTTATACACCTAGTTTACAGTTAGTTAAGAATAATATCTAATAATGTGTGTAAATTCTGAAGATATGTGATGTGATTAAATTTCGTTGAACATGGTAACATAAAATTGCTAAAATATAAAATGTTGGCTACCTGTGCAGTGCATACATGTGGCAATCATAACTGCACGGGCACTGGGCAGGCAGACACCCTGATTAGACGGAGCAAGAGGGAGATCTTTGCTTAGCAATCCACATAAGTAGGGCATTCCATAATAGTACTATGTTCAAAATTTTATCATAATTACTTTTGTGACAGCACATTTCAAGATGCCAGCCGTAATGCTAAAACAAATATTTGATAATGATAAGATACTAGAACCAAACATATTACTTATCAAGATTTATTTTCTTTTTTAATAATTATCAGTCTCATTACGTTAGTTATCTGTTTGCTTTGTCTGTAGTCTATGTTAAAAACATATTATTTATTTATTGGACTGAGCTCCCAAAAACATAAACTGACATTATAATATGACCTGAATTCAGAACAGAAACAAGAAAATCCATTTTGTCTTAAAGCTCAGGCAGCCTGTTCCGTTCCCAGCAGTGGCGTGTCTAGGGGCTAACAATATGGCAAGTCCATAAGGCAAGCAGGCTGTTCGGAAAGCCGATCATCATGACGTGTGGTAGGTTATGAGGGCCAAGCCTGTAGGCTTGCATGAGAGTACTGCCACTACCTTCCCAGTGCTAAATATAGGCCTGCTCCCTTTTAGATGCTTCCCTGGTCCGTGCGAGTCTCATCCAGGTCTTCCCCACAATCTTCTATACGTCATCCATGGATCTGGCTGAAGCACTGTTGTCTCTGTATCCTTTCTGTCATGGGGCCTATGCAAGTATTATGATCCATACTTCATGTACCAAAATCATCAACCACTATGCTCGGCAAATACCGTAGTGGTTAGTGCCCAAATTAGGTTGTTACAATTATTTTTAACTTCTTGACATGACCTTATCTTAGATTTTTATCAACATTTTTTTTTATACTGTTCACAAGGGCACAGACAGGAGCCAATAGCAATTTGTTTTACACACAATTAAATTAGTTTATAGTACTAGATAAAATGTTATCAATGTTTTATTAGATACAACTGATAAAATACAGACATCTTATCAGTGAATAAAATTTTATAGTGGCTACATCTAATCTAGACCGCGCTAAATGGTTGAACTATAACAACTTTGAAACTTAATAGTAAGCAGGACATGAAAAATCTTTAATCCATAATTTAATCAAATCTTTGGAAAGAGCCCGGTAGGAGCGGGTATGGTCAGTTCTTTCAGGGTGTTTGTAGAATCGGGTGCAAGACTTAATAGTAACCTACTATTAAAATAAAGAATATTCATTTAATCAACCTTTTTAAAATAATTTTCTACACTACCTTCTGCTTCTCTGACAGATAGAATCAATGAGACAATTAGTGCTGCGTCAGCACACTCATATTTTTTTTATTTAGCCTGTACTGTCCCACTGCTGGGCAAAGGCCTCCCCCAATTCCTTCCATGTACTCTTTTCCCGCGCCGCCTCGGGCCAGCCCTCGCGGTACGCTTCCAAATCGTCTCGCCACCTCTTTCTGGGCCGGCCTCGGCGGCGCCGTCCGTCTTCCGGCAACCAACGTGTGGAGACTTTCGCCCAGCGGTCATCGTGCATACGGCTGACGTGACCCGCCCAATCCCATTTTAGCCTAGCAGCCTTTTTGACAATGTCCATTATGCCCGTTTTGGAACGCAGCGTGGTGTTTCGAAACCTGTCTTGTCTTTTGACACCCAGAATACTGCGTTCCATTGCCCTTTGGCAAACTCCAAGGCGGAACTTCTGAGACTCGGTGAGTGACTTTGCATATAAGCAGCCTATAATATTCCCTCTGCTGGCACACAGGCGGCCAGGCCTCCTTTATATGAGAGAGAATGGGCTATAACCCATAACAAAAAAAGGACTTTGGTAACCCAGATACTCTCCCCAAGATCGTCAGCAACACCTTTCTCGGAGAACTAGGGTGGATGGAATAATTTTCCCACCAGATACCAGCTTGCTATACAGGGTGGAAAGGACACCGAAAAAAAATCACCTATTCCATACATTTTGACTGTGTAGGTAGACAGTCAAAATGTATGGAACAGCTGATTTTCTTTCAAGAACCGATTAATAATTTCTATGTAGCTCAGAATGAGGTACTGAATATGTGGTAACCGTTTTCGCGTTGGTGTCCCTTCCACCCTGTATAGTACAATACGAACCATGACTTACTTAAATTTAAATAATACATTGATTCCATTTTAAAATTTGTTAAAATAAGATACTTCTTTTGGTCTCGTATAATTGGAATATTTTTTCCGAATAATTGAAGTCGCACTTAACTTTTTGCTAACTTGACAGCAAACAGACTATGGCAGTGTTTATTACAATTTAAGTAGTTTTTTTAGATTGTTAAGAAACAGTTAAAGACATAACAATGAAATTTATTCATACAATATTTTTATTATTCCCACGATCCCGAAGCCAATTCAATTGAACCTTGTAGATCAGACTGTTCTGAATTGCAATATTGTATAAGTATTTTTTAAATTATCATTCTCGTTGTTTCGGTACATCACTAGTTGTTCATCACGTGCGCGCTTAGCCGTTGGTCACCTGCGAGTATGAGAGCTAGGGATGAGAACACCTGTGTTTGCGCGCACTCGCTTATTTATTTATTTAAACTTCATATGTGTAAACTGGTACATAGGCGGACTTAATGCCACAACGCATTCTCTACTAGTCAACCTTTGGGTCAAATAGGACGGCATTGTGATAGTCACTTCACTTTTACGCTATAATATTTCCTGCTTCTATAATTTGACCACTATGACCGATCTGTTGAGATCTTCGCTATGACTGAAAATGGTCAGGGTGTCATTCTTCATCATCGGCCTATCTTTGAACAGACTTATAAGTTATCTCAGGCCGTTTAACTTGACCTTCGGTCAGTTTCATCCAGCGGTTACCGGTGTGTTTGGTGGTCCATGCCTGAGCGCCCCCACCTTACGGTTGCTGGATTGGGATTTCCAGTTTCCACCCAAGAACACGTCTTTACCACTCCATAGTCAACTTTGGCCTTAGTCAGAAGAGACACCATACCAGGCTGGTTTCAGACGCTTTTTTCCTTTGATATCCTCCTATTCCGACAACCTGATAACCCTCACAGCCCTTCACCACTTCCAAGTGAGCTAGGAAGAACAAGTATCTCAAGAACTCCCCAACAAACTACTTTTAAGTTGTCTATGTCTAGATTTCGAACTACAAGTAAGACCAAAGGCAAACTATCGCGCAACTGTCTAACTTTGTGTGTCCTACTTGGTGAACGTACACTTCTATCACTTAAGTATGTATTCTCGTTTTCTACTAACACTAAGCTACAACCAAACGAATGCCTAAATAAAAACCAACTGTTTCATGAAAAAGTCATTCAAAGGGGTTAAATGAACTTAGAGGGTTGTATTGATGATTTTAATGATTATAATTCTGTAACTACATACGTGTTACTTGCGCGTATCATTTTTCATCAACATACAACCTGACACTGACCTGCAAATTGCAAAAAACGTAAGAAAACTTGAATATCGCGGGCTACCCTGACGCTGCCACCATAAGCACCCAGAGACAAAATTCCTACAGAGCAGAGCATATTCAGTCATTCATTTAGGTCGTCGAGGTAAAAATGGTAACTTTTGCTATAAATAATTTTGCTTTTGTTACTAGCTTTCCTTTATTTATATTTTTACAAATTATTTACATTTTTAAATATTCCTTAGAAAAAACCATTTAAAATAATAAAAAATTGTAGCCCACCGGTATCGGGAATAGGGTCCAAGCTACCGGCGGTCAGGGCTCCAGAGAGAGGAACCTCCTAACAATACGAGCCGTGTCCAGAAGTACCTTCTGAATCAAGCCCTTGATCCAGCTGCCTAACGAGAGCCTCCTCAGGTACTGGTCGAGGCTCTTGGCAATTAAGCCATGGGCTGATACAACCATCGGCCCAATGATCGCTGAGTCCACATCCCACATGTCGACAACCTCGCGAGCCAAATGAAGATACTTAATTTGCTTATTATTATTTGCTTACTAGCTTTATTGTTATAAGTTATTAACACACGTAAGTCAATAACAATCAATTTAATATGACACGCGTGGATTTCATTCATAAATGAATGATTGAATAAAGACTGTCAATTACGCTCAAAATAATTACTGAATGGAATGTTTACAAATAAAGAAGAACACGGAAGAAGGTAGGACATAAATAAATAATATGGTAATGAGTCACAGGCTATTTTAACATAGATTAAAAATATGTACCTAAGATGGATTAATTAACATAATTATCTAATTCGAGGAAGTAATAATACCTACCTAATTTGAGTTTTTTGCGTGTTTGCTAACAAAAGTTGATTATCTACTGATGATCACTGATGAAATCTTCGTGCCCTGACCTCAAAGAACATTCCATAGAATCTGCGCGATGTGTTTAAGTACAAAATTAATGTGATCGAGCGGATTTAGAAACAGAATTCTCTCACACGGTGTAAACGCATATAGGTAGGTATAAAACTTCCGAAAAGATTCAAACAAAACATTCAATCAACACTATTTTAAGGTGGACCAACGCAACGTCGAGACGTTGCGTTGGTCCACCTTAAAATAGTGGCCCGGCCTATCAGCCCCGCCACTATAGACCGACCGCTTTAATGAGTCCTCCGCCTTGCCCCATCAAATGCACATTAAGCGTCCATAAAGTCCTAACAATATCCCACAGGTTACTTGCTTAAAAATAACCATATTCCACGTAGGTATAACGATACTCTGAACCAATACGTGATCCACCTTCAGAATATTCCATTTAAATTGATACCTTCGCGAGGACTCATTAAAGCGGTCGGTCTATAACCTCCCAAACAGAATTTATTTAAATTAGAACATCACAGGCACTTTTGAATTTCGAAAAAAAAAAAACGAAACGCGAAGCTACAGTGCCAGACACAAGGCATAATAACTTGTGAAAGTACTGTAGTTGCCCATTCCATTGCGTAGATCTCTATAGAGAAGAATAGGCATGAAACTCCATGGACACTCTTTTAAATCAAAATGTTGTTACAAAATCTCCATGTCCCAACATCCCATAGTCTTTCATTGTATTTTTGGAAGACTCGACGCATCTCATCAGGCAGCTCAAAAAAAACGATAATTTTCTCGTCACCAATGCAGGGTGCAAGAATGCTCCATACATTATACATACATTGTCGAAACTACAATAAAAATAAAACGCTCTTCGGGGACTCCATAACTCTTGAAGATGTATCGTAAAGAAGGTCACAAAACTTTCATGTTTGTTGCTCAAGTATCGACTAAACTACACTGCGTTCGCGATTTAGTTTCCAAACATGTAAACAGATTATGTGTTTTTGGAAAAACAACTTTAATACCTACGTATTAAAGTTGTTTTTCCACATATAAAGATAACATCACGCCTGTAAGCCCCGAGGGTTAGAAAGAGGCGTGTCTAATACTACACCCACATTTTACCAGTTATGTTTAAGTCCTATGTAATTAAGGGCGAGCCTATTGCCATCAACTAGGCACAAATTCAGACTCCGTGGCTGTTTACTGAGAAATTCCTGATGGAAAATTCCAATAACACTTGCCACTTGCCCGACCTCGGAATCGAAACCAGGACCTCGTGCTCAGCAGTCGCGCTTGCGACCACTAGACCAACGAGGCAATCCATAAATCATACAGGTATATAAATCTACCGAACAATTACACATTTGCGCTACAATGTCAAACAATTTTCTTAAATCTAATAGCATAAAGTTGACATTCGTTTATAAATGTAGAAATTACAAGGGACTTAAAACATAACTGGCGAAATGTGGGTAGACCTCTGCCTAACCTTTCGGGGATTACAGGCGTGATGTTATGTGTTAATGTGAAAATATGTACCTATAAATAATAACTTTAAAAAAAAACTAAAATAATAAATACAAATAAAAAAAGTATTAAAAAAAAATCCTAATATATTCTAGTATCAATATTTGCAACTAGAATATAATTTGAATAGACTGTACCAAAATCTTTCGTAGCAAACTATCTGAGATATGAAGCAAAAATGTCACTAGTCTTTGAAATCCGGAATATTCCATTACCCTTTTATCGAATACCCGAGGGCATCACCCTCATAGTAATAATCCATTTTGTTGACTGTACAATATAAGTTCTTACATGTTACGAACTTGCGAAATGGGTAAACAACTTAAGACGAGTCAACATATGAACATAGATTTTTATTATGGATTCATGAGATTCTCGGAGCTAGGGATGTGCGTTACTTGTATTTGTGTCGATACAGTTATCACTACATAGTATAAAACAAAGTTGTTTCCCTATGTCTGTCCCTATGTATGCTTAGATCTTTAAAACTACGCAACGGATTTTGATGCGTCTTTTTTAATAGATAGTGTGATTCAAGAGGAAGGTTTATATGTATATATAGCACCCGTGCGAAGCCAGGGCGGGTCGCTAGTTCAATTTATAAATCCCTGTAGAAATCTATGCATAATTCAGGTTTTTTTGTGACCTCCTTATGTATTCTTTGAAATTGACTGATCATGCAAACGACAGTGTGGTACGATTCGATACATTCATTTCGATACCAGTACTTTTATAAATCTAAGCATGGACGCCAGCAAATCAAGCTACCCGAAACTGTCAAATTTTCCCAATCAACCTTGAACCTCTTGCTTTAGCGATAAAGTTGAAAATCTATCAAAGAAATTTGTCAGATTTTAGTAGCTTGATGTGCTGGCGTCTGTACCAATCGTATTCGTTTGTATCGATCCAAAATATCGGAGTAACGCATCATGTTAATATCGATACTGTATAATATCGGATTGGATCGTGCATCACTACTCGCAGCTCCCATCTTGTTTGAGATGAGTGATGTATTGTGTGCGCAGAATGCGTGTTTTTACTTCGATTGTCTTTCAATTATAGTCTATAGAAAGGGTGTACTGAGCTAGATTGAATAAAGAATAATAAATAAATAAATTCATTTACTTCAGGTAAATAACACCCATTGCCACACATAAATTAATAGAACTCCGAAGACATGGACAAATAATATCCGATAAAATAACATAGAATCAAAATAAGTCCAAATAAAACCAAATACAATACAATCAAACTTAAGTCAAATTGAATCAATTAAAACAAACCAATATAAATCAAACCAAAATGAGTCAAATCAAATCAAAATAAATCAAATAAAGCTAAAACAAATCAATACCTTTTCTCCGACACTGGTAAAGCGACATGTCTGTCGGAACAATGTCGGATGAAGGGTCCAGTCTCCCTGCAATCATCACTAGTACGATGTTAGGGCTGACCCGTACCCTGCACACCAAGGACGCGGCGCGCTTGCGCATGGTCGCGTGGAAGCAGTCAGTGCGAGCCTCTGCGAACATACCCGATGCGCTGCAGTATCGGGGTAGCCCCATCACCTCCCTGACCGCGTTATTGTACTGGATGCGGATGGCTCAGTAACTTTTATTAGAGTGTGAGCCCACTAACTGCATGAATACAGCGATGTACAGTACACCTAAAGAGCGTAGCCTTAACCACTTTAGAGCACCGCGCAAGCCGTTTAGACCTAGGAATAATTACAGTCCGATTTGATGTTGCTTCTGCCTGAGATGATTTATTATTACCCTTCTGCAGTTATGTGCTGTGGCTCACCATAATAACAGTTTCGTAGTTTCTCTTCATGACATGAGCCGAAAGATGTCTAATGGCGTGTCCATCACAAAGGCTACTCTAATAAGCATCGTTACAACGTCCTGCCTGCATCAAGCCGATTCACGCGACCTTATCTCGCTTATCAACCTAGGAGGTTGTCCTCTGCTTAACCGGACTATCCTGTGGGTGCCTTGCGTGTAAGGCCTCCAGCCAGTAGCAAAAAAAAAACCTTAAAACTATGCGACTCCTCGCGAGCTTAGGGCGTCGCTGGGGGAAGACAGCAAGGGACAGAAGCGGAGGCTCTAATTAGCATCCTTGCTTGAATTTATGTAAGTCTTATGGGGGAGGCCTATCCCCAATTATGGTGATGATGGAGAGATGAAGAGTACGTGCAATAAAAAACACTACAATAACGACCGATCGCATCTTAAGCAACACCTCTTTAATGTTATCTACGTCCTTACAAGTAAATCTGAACCCTAACTGTATTGCTTTTAGCGTCAATCGCCCAGTGAGATGATTCTGGCGATATCTTCTCGCGATTGTACATTTTGCATCTGTCCTTCGACTCTTACCTCACTGACTCGCGATTTGATATATTGATGTCCGATTCAATTAAAAACACGTTGATCCACGTGTTCAATTAGAGCGATAAATCGATTCCCACGTTTTTAATCTAGCCAGCTGATATTATACAATCTTCGGCTGAATTGAGCTCAATTACCCGTAATGCGTATCGCGAGAGTTCGGCAAGGTACCTGTTTGGTTCTCACTCAATCGCGTCCGAAGCAAATTAAATATAAAATATTAGAGCAAGCGATAGTAAACTTAATTCGATTTGGAACTTCGTAATAATGGATGCATAGACGTGGTGGAATATAAGAATAAAGATAGTTATACGATCATCTGTTTAATAAAGGTCTACGCACAGTTCTAAATATAAACACTGCGAGTAATCAGAGTCGCTTCAATAGAGACCTTGAAAAATATTTTGATTTGAAAGAGTGTCCATGTAGTTTCTTGCCCATTCTTCTCCATAGAGATCTACGCTTTGGAATGGGCAACTACAGTACTTTCACAAGTTATTCTGCCTTGTGACTGGGACTGTAGCTTCATCCTTTCGTTTTTTACTTTCAAAAGTGCCTGTAACTGTCTAATTGAAATGAGGACCTCATGCTCAGGAGTCGCGAATGCGACCACTAGACCAACGGGGCTGTCGGAATAGACATTTATGAGTAAAACCATAAACAGCAATGATGTTAGATTCAGTCGCTATAAGGTAGAGAGGTCAGCACATCAAGCTACACCAATCTGTAAAATTTCTTTGGTTAGTTTTTTATTATTAACTAGCGACGCGCCCCGGCTTCGCACGGGTGCAATATATATATATATATAAACCTTCCTCTTGAATCACTCTATCTATTACTGAAAACGGCATCAAAATCAGTTGCTTAGTTTTAAAGATCTAAGCATACATAGGGACAGACAGACAGCGGGAAGCGACTTTGTTTTATACTATGTAGTGATAGCGGCCCGTCCCGGCTTCGCACGGGTTGACGTTTATTGTCCCCTAATTCCCCCCATAATTCTAGTAAAAAATATAGCCTATGTTACTTAGGGATAATGTAGCATTCAATTGGTGAAAGAATTTTTAAAATCGGTCCAGTTGTTTCTGAGTTTATATACAGCGTGTAAACAGACCCTTCACATAGCCGTCAACCAAGCATTCTGTTCATCAAACTAAGTAACTTTACGCAAAAATTTTTGCTGGGAATCGACTTTTTTTTGGGGTGAAAAATCATGTTTTACGGTAGGACTCCATGGAAAGCACTCAAATCATTGTGCTGATGGATGGATTGAATAGTACGGGGGTCATGGAGGTGTGTAAAGTAAAAATCTTACATTAAAAACATGTATTTAAAAAAAAACTTGTGAATGAACTTTGAGCCCCAATATCTCCCTAACTAGAAGGTATGGTCTAGAACAAAAAAATATCGTAAAGACGGAGAGAACAAGTGCCATTCGGCTATGTTAAGGGTCTATTTACACCCTTTATAAGTGCAGAAGAATAAGGTTCATGTTCAATTGTGAAAATTTGACAGTTTGGGATAGTTTGATGTGCTCGCGTTTGTACCTCTACCTAAATGAAATGTGTAGGACGAATCATGCCTGCTCAGAGACGAATCATGGGTTCATTCTTTATCCGCCAATATCTTACATAGCCTGCTCAGCGCTCAATAGCTTCTTTCCACCCTCAACGAATATTTTTCATTAAAAATGAAAATACTGGTTTATTAAAAAGAAAAACCTCGTTCAACTTATTTCGCGTAACGTAAATTAAAATGAACGTCAGCAAAATGTAAATCATTGTTTGCTTTGGCTTCACGTGATTTTAATTAAAACTGTGTGTGTACTTGTGTAGCAAAGGCGTTGTTATTTATTAAATGAAAATACTTGAACATGGTCTGTTTGGGCGCAGTCCAAGTCGGGACATGTTTAAAACTATTTTCGTCCAATGGGGATGGAGCATGGGAGGTGTTACGTAATAGACAATGCGTTTAAGGAAACGCCAGTGTGGCCCGAAAAAATCAAATTTCCTACTTTTTTTGCAATTTACAGGTCAGTGTCAGTTTGTATGTTGATTAAAATATGCGTCGCGCAAGTAACACGTATGTAGTTACAGAATTATAATCTATATATATAATTATAAAATAACTATTTCATTCATGAAAAAGTCAGTTGCATGTCAGTGTCAAGTTGTATGTTGATTAAAATATGATTTGCGGGCGTAACAAATAAATGGCTTTACAGAATTATAATCATTAAAATCATCAATACAACCCTCTAAGTTCATTTAACCCCATTGAATGACTTTTTCATGAAATAGTAATTCGCGGGCTGTTCTGGCGCTTCATTTCTAGACATCTTTCGACCGTCTGTATATCTTTAACTTGTAGACATGACATTGATGTGACAGGTTGCTCTTATCCAAATTACGTGCTTAGTAACGTGTAGATCTCGATCGGTCTCGAGATATCATCTTTACTTACACTTCGATCTGTCAAAATCAGAGCATTTTGGTGTGCTTAAACAGAGTCCCTCTCTAGCACAAGAGCGCGGTGTAAACGTAGCGTAAATTACATCGAATTTTTAAATTAAAAATACTCGTTTCACATACGTAAAATATTTTCATAATTTTAAGAATTTATTCATATCTATGGATGATACTGATTCTGCTGGTTGCAAATAATTTAACTGAAATTCTATAAGATAATAGCGTTTTCGATTGTAAAATCGACGTATTTACGTTATGTTTACACCGCGCGCTCGATCTTGTTTCGTTTCTGTAATATCTTACCCTAAGTTAAATTCGTCTGATAGGTAGCCTGGATTTGGCTAGTATACCTTATAGTAGCGAAGGGTCAATTTTTGTAAGAGGAATTCGGAGTACATATCTTTAATGTAATTATATTATTTGTCTATAGAATACTGACTGTCCCATTTTTCAAAGGGCATCCGGTAGGAATCGAGGTCTATGGAACCTCCACCACTGTCACCTAATCCAAATCGACATGCAGTAAAGTAAAAATTAAACTAGCCTCCACGAATGGTGAAATAAATCTTTACAAGGCCCCATCTCAGCATAACGGCCTTTTTTTGGTGCAGAATTTATTGGTGCTTAAGTTGTCAGCTATTCACATCGACAGGCACATGGGTAAAAAGCTGAAGAGATTAAAGAATATAATGTACTCTGTAAATTGTTTGAAATGTAGAACTTCAGCCATGATTTTAATAACCACATCCCAATATCATTTTTAAAACCTGTTTCCACTTTGTGTTTTTTTGCTTAGCGTTTATGGTCCCACTGCTGGGTAAAGGCTTCCCCCAATTCCTTCCATACCCTCTTTTCCTGCGTCAACTTGCACCAGACCCCGCGGTATGCCTCCAGGTCATCTTGCCACCTCTTTCTAGTCCAGCCTCAACGGCGCCGTCTGTCTCCCAGCACTCTATTGCACTTAGCAACATAATTTTGTATACAGTTCTACAGAATCTATACATTTTAATTTTTATCGATGTTACCCAGAATCCATGGCACAATAACTGTACCACACCATGACCTAGTTTTAAACAATAAATAATCTAGCAACCAATGTGAAAAATTGTGAAGTTATCTAACCATGCAAATACCCGCAGAGCTAGCTGTTGAAATACATTATTGTCGTGACTCGTTATCAAAGGTTTTGTCGAATATACATGCCTGATAAGAGTGGACTATATTTTTTTTAACGGCAGGATTTTGACATCCGTTGCGTAGATATACGTTTTATTTTTAGGTGGGTGTGTTTTATGGTAGGTAATGTAAAAAAAACATAGCTAAAAGCATCAATGGATCATCATCATTCTCTTGCCCTTATCCCAATTCTTTTGGGGTCGGCGCAGGATGTCTTCTTCCGCCATACTTCGCTATTACTCGTCATCTCATCAGACACCTCCGTGATTGATCAATGGATTTCAACAAAAATACTGATAGATAGCCAGAGAATTTATCTATGAATAGAAATAATAAACACGAAAATTGGACAACAGTTTTTGAGATATAAGCAAACAAACAGACACAGAGACGAGTTTCATAATTCGTACATAAATTCGAAAGGATGTCATCATCTATTTGCTCGATCGATTTCGGCCTCTATTCATAACCTGATTTCAGTGTGGAAATAAACAAGTCTTCTTCTTTATCGTGTGGTTAGTGCCTGACCTGCCCCCGTAGCATGACCACCGTAGACAAGGATTTCTTTGACGAAAGAATCGACAAAATGACAGATTGTGTCGACACAATGACAGATTTCTTTGCACTATCTGTAATTTTGTCGATTCTTCCGTCAAAGAAATCCTTGTCTACGGTGGTCATGCTACGGGGGCTGGTGTCATAGTTTTATGCCGCCTATGGGCCTCTGACTTGGCTTTACATGGCGTCGAGAAATATCTCTCGGGCATGCTGGTTTCCTCGCGATGAATAAACAAATAATACAGTTGTTTAATAAAAACGCTATTTCAGAAAAGAAATGGAAAACATCATTCATTTGCCCGTTAGAATTTTAATATAATACAAGTGTTTTAATCGAAAATAGCACCTATCTACACTTCATTATCATCTGCCTAGCCTCTTCCCAATTATGTTGGGGTCGGCTTCCAGTCTAAACGGATGCAGCTGAATACCAGTATTTTTCATGGAGCGACTGCCTAAAAGTTCTGGAGTGGCGTCCGCGAACCGGAAGACGCTGCGTTGGAAGGCCTCCCACTAGGTGGACCGATGACCTGGTGAAGGTTGCAGGGATCCGCTGGATGCGAGTCACACGGGACCGGTCAATGTGGCGACACTTGGGGGAGGCCTATGTCCAGCAGTGGACGTCTTTCGGCTGAAATGATGATGATGATGATGATGATGACTGCCTATCTGACCTTCACAAACCCAGTTCGTACTGGGTAATGCGATACCCCTTGATAAGACTGGTTGTCAGACTTTCGGGCCACTGACTACCTGTAACGACTGTCAAAGATCTACATATGACAGCCGGGACCAACGGCTTAACGTGCTTTCCGAGGCACGGACCAAACTCGGTATGCATTGGGCGGTCACCCATCCATGGACCAACCTAGGCAAGCGCGGCTTAACCTTAAGATCGGCTGATATAGTTTAGCCACACTTATCTACACAACTTCAGTATAAAAACATTTACGTAAAATCAAACTGGTTTAACGACCTCTCATATCCACCTAAATACCCATATTATTTTATAAATATATTTCCATCACGGCTTCATTTTCATTTATTTACGCTTCTGTAATTTTCTTCCCCTAAAGAATAATTTAAGCCCGTCTTATATTGAGCCATATTATATCGCTGTAATCTTCTTAAAAGCTATAGAATATTCCTCGACGGACTCCAAGTCTGCTTCGTATTTGAATGTGGCTCAATTTGAATTTATAGGCCGGCTTATTGGACTACAGTTGGCAATTTGTAAGAGACAAAAAGTTTTAGTTCGAGAGACTGGTATTGGCATGACCCTTTGCTTTCGTTCTTCGTATAATCCATCAATCTGTTTTAATTTATTAATTAGATGTTCAAAAGAATTAGGACGTTTAAAGTACTTATAGTAAAAAAAAACGTTTTTTATTTTACTCTTTGATTGTAGACACACAAATCCTTGTCCTGAAACAGTTTTACAAAGTAACTAGGTCGTCATCATAGGCCACGACGAAAAAATAAGTATTAAAGGAGCTTACTCATAAACTACTAAAAAAAAATAATACAATTTATATGGGTCCACCGTGTGGACGTCTCCTACCAAATGAAAAATATAGAATCACGTAAATCAGCCCCGTAATCACGGAGTAATCGGTGTCATCATCATCATCATCATTTCAGCCGAAAGACGTCCACTGCTGGACATAGGCCTCCCCCAAGTGTCGCCACATTGACCGGTCCCGTGCGACTCGCATCCAGCGGATCCCTGCAGCCTTCACCAGGTCATCGGGCCACCTAGTGGGAGGCCTTCCAACGCAGCGTCTTCCGGTTCGCGGTCGCCACTCCAGAACTTTTCGGCCCCATCGGCCATCCGTTCTGCGAGCAATGTGCCTTGCCCACTGCCACTTCAGTTTGGCTATTCTTCGGGCTACGTCGGTTACCTTGGTTCTCTTGCGGATGTCCTCATTTCTGATTTTATCACGCAAAGAAACTCCGAGCATAGCCCTCTCCATTGCCCTTTGGGTGACTTTAAGCCTTCTGATAAGGCCCATTGTGGGCGACCATGTTTCGGTCCCGTAAGTAATCACTGGCAACACACACTGGTCATAGACTTTCGTCTTGAGACACTGCGGTAAGTTGGACGAGAAGATACCAGAGTAATCGGTGTACAGAGATGATGATAAAAAAGGTGCTGATCGATTACATAACCTCCTCCTTTTTTAGAAGTCGGTTAAAAAGCGAAAAGTCTAGATATCTGTTGTAAATAAAACACTCGTCCCCATTTCTAGCATAATTACAGTTATGAATTTAACATTCCGTAAATTATTATAGTAAATTAAATAATTATGCTATGGCGATGAATAAGTGCCGTTTGTTGTATAAACAGCTATTCCTAATGTTCTAAATTATACAATACAAATTATAGCAATAACATTAGCGTCATCTCCATTATTACTTGCTAAAACGATAGTGACTCAAATTCTCTTAATACCGTTATGTGAAATTATACCGTCTCCTAACATTAATACAGTCAAAATTACACCACTGAATTGGCATTATGTAAAGGTCGACTACTAATACAGTGTATATCTTACGGAATAGGTAAATGAACTAGCTCAAGTTACCTAATGCGTCATCTATTTACTTCTTTGTCATGTATGTTCTCTAAAATTGCTTACATTCCTTCACTATCTGCTTCATTGACACCGTGTCTTCGCGTCAGCTTTCCTTAATAATTATAAGATTTTGAAATGTGACGTCACGAAATTTAGAACCCCTCCCAGCCCTTGTCACACAATGTCACACTTCGTCGATCACCCCCCTAACATGTGACGTAATTTATGGATGGCCCCTAATGTTAACTATCAGTCAGTGATCTTAATTTATTCTGGAGTGTAAACTACTTGCCTCAACTTAATCAACAGCATGTCTTCTCTTCCATTTATATTAGTCGTCATCTCATGGTCCACTCCCTTTCTATTCTTTCCGTATCATCTTTCACATAGTCCATCCATAGTTTTATTGGTCTTTTCCACATTCATACTCAAATACAGGGTGGAAGGGACGTTGACGCACAAACGGGTGATGATGATGATGATGATGCCATCTAGCCGATTTCGGCCACAGCGGCTGCATTCGATGGCTTTCTAGGGAGGTTGTCGAGAGCTTTGGTACGCTGCTCTATCATGTGCTCTCAAGTGGCTAGCATACCCAACTTTGGCCGAAAAACTCCTAGCACAAAGCGGACATGTCAGAACACTTGACGAAATTGTAGGGTATAGCTGCAGGTGGCCTAGTTTTAAGGTTATCACGCTTTAAGTCTAGCTGCGACCTTCTTCTCTCTTTAAAGGCGTTGACCTGCCGATGGACACGACGTCTCCACTCAGGCCGATTTTGTGCCTGCTTTTCCCACACTAAGGGGTCAATTTCGCATCTTTTGAAGTGTCTATTCTGAACGTATACCACGTATTCAATAGTATGAATTTTCGATGGAAAATTTGTATCCGGGGTGGTTCGAAATGATGTACTCAATACGTGGTAATCGTTTGTGCGTTGATGTACCTTCCTCCACTCCGTATAACTTTATGTAAAGGTTATCAGGATATCAGACAAAATCAATGAGCTACCTTAATTGACCTATGTGTCATCTACAATGTTCTCTAAGGTTGTTTTCATGCCATCACTTTCTGCTCCACTGATCCTGTCGCCTTTCTTTATGAAAGGTCGCGCTGCTGTCAAGCGGTGCACGGCAAGCGTACCACGGGCAGTTTGAATGTCTATGTGGATCTAACGTCTATCGATATTTAGCAGAAAATTGCAGCACAGGCTTTTTTATTTTTTAATCTTTGCCCCACACTAGGAGTTTCTCCTGTATCGTGGGTGCGTTTACAAACATTTAAACTCGCATACACAAACAGCCAGACCCGGAACAACTACCTGTAGGCCTTACAAATATTTGCTCCGTGCGGGAATCGAACCATACCATTAAAATTCATGCTGAATAGACGCCGAATAAAATGTGCTTGAATTTCTGGATATTGTTTCTACGCGTCGCCACCAGTATTTATGTGGTTAGAGTTCTGCTGACCTCAGTCAGGCATATTTTAACCTTTAGATTGTCATAGTCGCATATACGTGACGAGGGCGTGCTCTGTACGCCAAGCGACGCAAATATGGGACAAAATGGAAGGAGAAATTGTGGTTTGGCGTGGAGGGCACGCGCGTGTCTTTATGCTCGTGCGGCCAAAAGGTTGAACATTATTGGCGATCCCTTTAATGTTAAGAGATTTTCGAATTGCAAATGTAACAACGGTAACCACCTTTCGAAAAAATAACCATAATTCTGCTTTTTGAAAATACTAGGACTGTAAAATAACATAAGGATCATTCAGGATTTCTTTCAATACCAGGGTATCATCAAGCAGAAATGGTTAACTTATAACAGGAAAAGTCTTATCAAATTAATGAAGCATCAGCCACTATTAGCTTGTTAACGGAACTAATCGGTACCACGCTTCACTGCCTCGACGCGGTAAACATGGGTACTGCACCACCCAGGCATTTCATTAACCGTTATTTTTATATGCTTTGTCAATGAACGCTGATCCGTCTGTTATACTACATAACATCACGCCTGTAATCCCCGAAAGGTAAGTCAGATGTGTATCTAGTAAACCCAAATTTCGGCAGTTATGTTTAAGTCCCATGTAATAGCGGGCGAGCCTTTTGCCATCAACCGGTCACAAATCCAGACTCCGTGGCTGGTACTGAGAAATTCCTAATGGGAAAGCTGTTATACCTAGGATCACCAATATGTCTGCCTAAAACAGCATTAGTGTATGTGTATGTCAGAGGGGGTCGACTGAAAAATTAAGATCATCATACTCTTGACTCGCTGTTCTAGTGATTGTGAGTGTGACGGCCTCTGCCGCGCATAGGGTTTGATTCCCAAGTCGGACACAATGTTAATGTGTTTATCTATTAGACATTTCTCAGTACCAGCTCTTAGATTAGAAGTCCCGCGCCTGATCTCTCTCCAGTTGTGTCAGTTTGACGTCTCTTCGGACTATGAGAGTTCTGGCAGAGATATTAATGCATCTCTGTTTGAGCACACACTTATGCCCTGAAAGATTTACTGAGATTTCAGACAAGCAAGAAGGTCAGGAGGACGATTATATTCACCACTTTAGCGGATAACCTATGTTTTTAAGAGAAGGTTGTCTCTAACCAATGATCAACGTATTTTGCTTGCCCTTAACCCAATTTATTTAAGGTCACACATCATGTTGTTTTTGTCAACCCTGGTCTTAGTTTTATTCCCCTGCCTAGTCATATTATCTGTTATGGTGGAAGCGTCAGGGTAGCCGCGAAATTCAAATTTTCTTACGTTTTCTGCAATTTGCAGGTCAGTGTCAGGTTGCATGTTGATGAAAAATGAGTCGCGCAAGTAACACGTATGTAGTTACAGAATTTAGAATCATTAAAAGTAAGTTCATTTAACCCTACTGAATGAGTTTTTCATCAAATAGTTACGGAATAGGGTTACATGTTCACGTCATCCTATTCCGTAATTAAGATTTACATATAATCACCATTTTGTAAACAAATTGGTCATTGCAGTTTGTTGTTAATAAACACGAGAATGCGTTGCCTATCTTCATAATGATATCGCTTTTGGCCTTTCACGACACCAACAGGTGAAGAGAAGGTCGACTATTTACAGCTAAAGGGACCGACCGATATGATTACATACTATGTGATAATATAACATTATATTTGGACGTCAATATACAAAATTAGTTTTAGTATATGCGAAACACGTATTTTTATGTAAAGAATCTATGTACAAAATTTCAAAACTGTGTCATGAAAAATCGCAAAGTTATAAGCTTTTTCTGCTACCTAGTTGTCCTCACAAAAACGTGGTCACCGCACAGCGCGTGCCTCCAGCGTCGACTTGAGCCCATTGATAATAATAATTTGGCAGTAGGTACCTAAATGATTGCGATAGGTACTCAAAGTCGCTCGATATCCAACTTTTAACTTCTTTAAATATTTTTGGGAAAAAATATAACATGGTGTAAAAATTATTGGAATCGATTCAGTTACTTATTCTGAACAAACTATATTCAGGTTTCGCATATACTAAAAATAATGTTGTATTCCCAATAACAAAACAATACTACATTTAAAAACACCATAGATACGGTATAATCAAAGTGAACTGATAGATGACCTAGTAAAGGCCTATTTAAACCTAAGCGGTATTCACTGCCGCTGTGGGTTGAGGTACATACCGCGCGGGTTTTGCTCAGGTATTTAGTATCAAGTTGAGAGCGAAGTCCGCGCGGGATGTACCTCGACCCTCAGCGACAGCGAATACCGCTTAAGTTTGAATTGGTAAAATACGCTAGAAGCGACAAAGCACCGGTCGACAGCTGAAATCTGATGTACATAGACGCCTGTGAGAAGTAAAGGTGTGATCGATGTGGCGACGCTAATCATGGGAGTCTGTGGACGTCTTTCGCCGGAATCATGATAATGCTATGGTGCACACTTATTTTTTTCTAGCGTATTGGGTGTCCCACTGCTGGACAAAGGCCTCCCCTTTCTCCTTCCCATTCGCTATCTCTGGCCATGTTCGCCCCGGAAACAAGATCAGATCGTCACACTACCTCCGCCGCGGTCTACCTCGAATTTTGAAAATCTAAAAGAAGGTACCCTAAAAGGATTAAATAAGTAATTAAAGTTACATAACATAAATGACGAAGTTTTTAAAGTAATCGTGAAAATGCAATTCCATCAGGCTAACGACTTGTAAATACTTGTAATACAAAACATCTTCACTTAGCCTCAATATCACAAATAGCATATTCTCCAATCTCTAGATTGACAGGACTCGATAACCAATTCCTCAGAGTGATCTAAGAATATTCCCCGACTGTCTTCCCCATCTGTTCCGTTTATTATTCATAGCTAGCACAACAGCAATCAAACCTGACCTATTTGCTTAACAATAGGGCCCCGGTTCGTTCTAGAGAGACTGCAGTTTGTATGTAGCTAAAGAGATGATTGACGTTGCAAGCTTGCTGTATTTTTATATAATTGACTTCTAAAACGTGTGAAGAACAACAACGACGTATATTAAGTTGGTTGGTTCAAGAATAAAGACTCATTTATTTGCGAAAAAGACAGGTTTTAACAGATATATAAAATTGGTGGTATATGTACAGATCATAAGCAAACAATATACAGAATTACGGAGTACAGACCATTTTTGAGTAGGGAAACAATATTTAATTAGTATACCTATATGATGGCGATTATTGAAAAAAATACCAGTATCTGAGATTCCGAGTCTGTATCATTTAATTTTTTCACTTGTTAAGGTATTTTGTTGGAACCGTTTAAAATAAAGAGACAAATATGTATTATTAGATTTTGCCCTAAGCTTTGTTCGCATTGGTCGGAAATTACCCCAGGGGGACGTTTTAAATATAGCCTACGACACTCGGGGATAAATGGCTTCCCATTAGTGATGTAGTAGTCCCAAACTTACAAACATACAAACTGTACCTCTTTATAGTATTAGTATGACTAGCTTATCCTCGCAGCTTCGCCTGCTTGAATTTCGGTAGTTGTCCCACCGTAGTCCTATTACCGAGATATAAAAGTAGCCTATGCCAGTGCCAGGTTATGAACTATCTGTGTGCCAAACATCCATCCTCACAAACGCATTTATAAAAGTAGTAAGATTTTCTGCAATACTCCTTTGACTAGTGCAGTCAATTTCAAAAACATTTTTTTTTAAAAACCTTGCCCCTCCCCAAGAAGTTCTCTTGTATCGTGGGTGCGTTTCACAAACATCATTATTCTGAAGCTCCTTTGTTTAAAACTAGTCTTCAGCCATTATCCATTATACTGCACTGCACTTGATCAATAACCATTAATACTTCAGACCTCCTTTGTCTATTAATCAATTGACTGTAACGCTGGGGCCACATTGGCGATATTCGGCGAATCTTTTCGGTGTGCGAAAAAGATTGAGCTATACAGGACGTCTAGCTCCATCGCATTCCCACACTGCAAACTTCGCCGAATCCCGCCAATGTGGACCTAGCTTAACAGACAGACTGCGATAGTAGACGTTCTATTTTCAAACTTGATTCGTACTGGCTGGTCTAATCTGCGAAGTGCTAGCCTAGAATATCTCAATGGTAGATCCAAACGATGATGACATTGGCTGGGTGAGCTTGTATTGGTCTAATCCATTACCTAGAGAATCGTTGTGTAGATAGGATGGGTGGGTTAAGTCTGTTCTATTTTGTTTCTGTCCTTTTTTAGAGTGGAAATATGTTTTGTGAAAAGCTTTTGATAAAATTGTTGCTGTTATTTGAGTTTTTTAATCTTGTTGGTATACATATTACATGACATACAGATACAGAATGAGCAATACATATTATACAAGGTGGAAGGTACACCATTCTAAAACCTTATAGAAATTTTACATCGGTAAATAAAATTCCATACATTTTGACCGTGTAGGTATTACACTTTTGGAGTAAACAATTTTTTTTTTTTTTCAAATTACTAATGAAAAAATTCTTTATATAGGTTTCAAAATGATGTACTGAATACGTGGTAAGCGTTTTTGCGTCTTTGTACCTTCCGCATTGTACAGCTATACAAGGTGTAAACAGACCCTTCACATAGCCGTCAATCAAACATTCTGTACATCAAACTAAGTAACTTTACGCAAAAATGATTGCTGGGAAACTACTTTTCTTTTTGGGGTCAAAATTCACGTTTTACGGTAAAACTCGAAAGTAACGCACTCAAAACATTGTGCTGGTAGATGCATTGAAGTACGGAGGTCGTGGAGGTATTTAAAGTAAAGCAACATTAAAAATTTGAATTAAAAAAAAAATTGAGAACAAGTTGGCACTTTGACCCCCAATATCTCCGTAACTAGAAGGTTCCCAGGTATGGTCTAGATCGCAATGACGGGGAGATTAAGTGCCTTTCGGCTTCGTTAAGGGTCTATTTACACCCTTTAGAATACAGAATTATCAAAATGGCTACGAGGGACTATGCCGCTTAGAACTCCTGTGCCTTTGGTTGCTTGGGATAGGTACTTATCGTTTCTATTTCTAGTATAAAGTTGTATCCCTTGCGAGCCTGTAAGCGTCCTAAGATATGGTAGAAACGTTTTAAGAAAATTAATCCGGCATTGACCCTCGCTAAAGCCTAAATGAAGAAATTCTTCGAGTTCCTAAATTCCTAAGTTCTGAACTTATTCGTCTTTGTATTACTTTGCTACAACTCCGAAATTAAACCAGAAAATCTAAAGAACCTTTCATTATTCCGACATTTCTTTAAACAGTTTACAAAATCATACGGTCTGCCCTCTGTAAATGGAAAGTTAAAACACCTACCCACTTCATCTTTTATTTTCTTAAATAATAGGGATATAAAGCGTGGCATTCACGGTGCGACACAATCTAGCTTTGTCAATGAAAATTTAAGAGGACTACAAGAGCTAAGTGACCTTGAGTGACGCACGCACACATTTACACAATAAACGTGAACGCCATCTAACGACGACGCCCAAAACAATTAACTCTCAAGACTAATCTCTAGAGAGATTACGCCCGAGTATTCAATAGATGGCGCGAAAGTAAGAACAGACAAATAAAAATGAATATTAATAATGAATTGCAATTAAAACACTGCATTTGGGGTGGTAACCGTTATAAGTTTAAAACGCCTCATTTGGAAAGTATCCAAATACTTCTTTTATTCGGTGTTACGATATTAATTATTGCATTTCATAATCAATAGGTACTTTAGTTAATTATTTAGACATATTTTTTATTTCCATACAGTAATATTGACAAATTAATCAAAACAACGAAGTATTTGATTAGATGAATAAGTACTTTTAGTACATGATTAGATGATAAAAGTATTTATCAATAACTTCACAATCGTGATCGTCGTGTGAACCACTGTTTCCAATCTATAATAAAAACAGAAGATTTCAAATTACTAAGATATGTCAATTCTAAATATCCTAGTTCTATGGTACACAGCAGAAGGTAATTGCGTATCGTTTATTTTTTGTATAATAAGAGTTTGAAAAATTGTTAGCCACAAGTAAAAGATTAGGTACGCGCGGTAATCAAGCTATAAAAAACCAGTTTATGCGGATCTCTCATTGTATAGAAAATGTATACAAAGCGAGGCCAAGTTATACTGGAAATGTATAGCTTCATGTGCCGCCGTGTCTACCTAACATTCTTACAATTTTATAATTCTTATTTATTAAAAACTATATCAATAAAATTAAACTCTTACTTGTGATAAGTAACATCGCAATTTTCAGATGAATCTGTTATTTCGCAATGCCCGTTACCAATAAGCTGCAGTCTTTCAACAAAAATATTAGGTAGGTATTTATCTGTTTTTTATTGTTTTTCTAGTCAAAGAATACAAAATAGTACAAGGATGAACACACGGCGACACACCAAGCTATAAATTTCCAGTATAACATGGCCTCGCTCTGTATACATTTTCCTTACAAAGAGAGATCCGCAAAACTGGCGACGCGGCCGGCGCGGCTAGTCCTTAGTCCAGCAGACGGACCTGCCGCGTACTTGCAAATTCATACCTAAACTGCGCAGTGCGCCTGGCCTGTTATAGCTTAGAAAAAACGTAGGTACTTACGCATTGAAAATAATTTCAGTGTCGATATTTTCAACTTTCTCCAGTAAAAATTAATTACATTTCAAATGTTTTTTTTTAGTTATTTATTTTTGAGTATTTAATTTTATATGAATATACTGCGTAGAATTTTAGTTCAAAAAGCAAAAACATAACATCACTATCCTGGAATCGAACCCGGATACTCTGGATTGCAAATCCATACCTCGACCAAATGCACTGCAGTAACAGTTACACTACTGATCGAAATAACTGAATGTATGCGAACTATACATCCATCCGTCAAATGTCCAGAAATACGTTTCCAAAATTCATAGTTTTATATCGTTATAAAAATTAATATTTAGTAATACTAAAATGTTCTTACGTTTTAATATCGTTCATATGTTGGGCGTTTGATTTATATGAACTTTTTTTAGTTCTCGTAATGGGTTTCACTTTATTTCCCATACTTACAAATGACCAGAAGTACCTTATTTATTACGCTATTTTAACTTAAAATATTTTATATTTACACGAAACAAAAATATTTACGGAATAAAGACAAAACAATGAATTTATGAATAAAATTATACAAAACAGTAAACAACCTTGGCGTAATAATGCGGCGAAAAATGCGGCAAAACGAGCGACACGTCCGTATAGCATCAGGCCTCGGCCGGCACTGTCGGTTCACAGGCGTTTACGCACACATGCGCACGTATTTTGTTCAGAGATAAAAATATGTGATTTGCAAAAAATCTATTGATTGGATTAAAAAACTAAAACAGTATCACGTTACTTTGTTGCGTGAAGAATAATTTGACAAAAAATCAGAATGATTGCATGTATATTAGTATAGTTTTACTCGTTGACAGAAATGTTTAGAGGCATCTTTGCGATTTTTTTCTATCGTATCAAATTTGTAGTATTATGTTTTCAACACAGTATCGAACTAGCATATATACAGAAGAATATCATATATTTTTCTGTGTTTTTTTACTGCAGTGGTTCTATATGATCCACGTATTGTAAAACATGCTTTTAGCTCTTGTAGTCGCCTTAATGCCTTTTGTTTACGTGTGAAAACGGTTTTATGGCTGCGACTTGTTTTTTTGATGTAACATTGTGATAAAATGCGGGCTTTATGTTATTCTGTACGTAGATGTAATCAGGTATGACTTTAATGAAACGAATTAAGTACCCTATCAAAAAAATCGCTGCACTGTAATGTACGGACGCCGGCAAATCAAGCTGCTACAAAAAATTCTTTATTAGGTTTTCAACTTTATCGCTAAAGCATTAGGTTCAAGGTGGATAGGGAAAACTTGACAGTTTCGAGTAGCTTGATGTGATGGCGTTTGTACGCACGACGGCCAATCAAGCTAAACAAAACCAGTTTATGCGGATCTCTCATTGTATAGGAAATCTATATAAAGCCAGGCCAAGTTATACTGGAAATGTACAACTTCATGTGCAGCCGTGTGTGACGTTACACAAACATTAAGCAATTCATATTGTCGGTATTACCCTAATTCAATGATCATTCATTCACCATTGACTTACATTAAAACAACAAAACCTCATTGTTTTGTCAAACACAAAGGAAAAACGACCTTGACATTGTCAAGTCTGCAAGCATTGACTCACTGAAGACATTCAAATATGCTTACGTAACCATAGACAAAACAACGGAAGAGCCAACTGGGTGCTGTCGGTACGAGCGTAACGTGTCAGACTGGACTATTATAATTATTTTTCTCATAGCCTCTCTTATCATCATCTGCCTTTCTTAATGGGGTCGGCTTCCAGTCTTACCGGATGCAGCTAAATACCAGTATTTAATGACCCCTAACTTCCAAAGTAAAGTTAAGAGATAGGTACTCTGTAATACCATAACACTTGGTAAGACTGGTTGTCAGACTTTCGGGCCACTGACTACGTGCTTTCGGAGGTACCGGGGTAACTCTCACCACGGACCGAACCTGTCAAGCGCCAGCGTTGTTCCATATATTTTGACCGGGGAACATTTCCTACGGTTTAAGACATTTATTTCTCAAAAAGAATAGAATTACTTAGTATGAGAAAAACAAGGTAATCTTAAAACTAAATATAAGAATTACTTATAAAGAAGGTAGGAGCTGACCTCGTTCTGTGAGACCGTGATGGTCCAAAAGGAGGCTGCCGAGCGAGATCGTGAAAGAGCCGATCCCAGTAGGAGAAGAAGGCGTCGGGGAGGCAACCGCCTCGCCGCTTAACACGCCGAAATCCCGACTGCATTACCTAAAGCAGGTGGGACACTGAGGTCACGGGCGTTCAGAGTGGGGACTCTGTGCGCTCACCGAGTGATCTCGGAGATGACCGGCAGCACAGTGGTCACGTGCTGCCGTGCACACTTGCACAGCGAGGCTCAGGGGAGATCTCTGTATTGTCGCCCCAGGGATGTGCCTTAACAGGCGTTGCACAGAGGGGGCTCCGGACAGGTCTTTTAAGAGGAAACGGTGCCTCCTCTCATGTGCGGATGGTGACCACCGGGGTGGTTTTAGTGCGGTAAAAATCCCACACTCCCCGGTCTTATCCCCAAAGACCGGTCGCCTTTTGAAGGTTTCCACCCGAAAAAAAAAAAAAAAAAAAAAGGTACTTGTAAATAAGTTAAGTAGTAGACACTCAATTTTTACAGTGTTGGGTAAAAGGAAAAAGTGAGTAGTCAATAGGAATTACACATTGAACTGTTTATATGTACTGTAATGTTTCGGAAATACAGAGTAGGTATTCTAGTGAGCTTTATACTTAGCAAATTAGTAATTGACCTACAGGTATTTTAAAACAGCAGATGTTAATTAAAATAACTGATGTGCAATTTATATGTGGTGGGTTTATATAATGTACTGAACACGTGACCGTTTGTGCATCGACGTATTCCACCGTATATAGTATCTCCAATCTCTTTGATTGGCACACAAAGACCGCAGCGCCAATGGGCCGCCTTATTTTCCTACCTACATTGCAAAAAAAACTAGAATCCTACTCTTTCCAAGTAAATTGTGTTAGTCTTCGAAAATTGTTTTAGTAGCTACGAGCTCTTGTGATTTTAAAGTAAACGAAACGACTTTTTGTGCCAAGATGGAGAAATTAGATGTAAGTTTGTTTTGTTTGCCAATTTATTTTGTATTACGACCTAATTTGGACGTAGATTTGATCCTGTACGCAGTTTTTTTAACGTAGCATTTTGAACTCTGTGGAATTCACTCTCGGCTTCTTTGTTTCCCGATCATTATAATCTAGATCTTTTCAAAGTTCGAGTGAATCGGTTTATTCCAAACGTGCTCCATCCTAGGCCGCGTCATCGCTTCACATCAGGCGAGTTGAGGTAAAACGCAAGCCTATTTAGTATAAAAAAGTCCCTTACAACCGTTTCTAGCTCTGCTTAAGGAGTTTATTACATTATCAATCATCAGAGGATTCATTGGCATCATAAGAAGGACTTCTTTAAAACTAAATTGCCATCCTTTACAGGATTTTGGCTTTTTTAACAGGCGTTTGTGGCGAAGATTAAAGCTTCTAGCAAAAGCATCACCGCTTTAGGCTTTTCCAGACTTTCCAAAAAAAGGCTTTCATTTTCTAACACCCATCTTTTATTGTTCTTACATTGAATTGTTACTGTATTTACCGCAACTTGTGTTACGTCGTTGAAACAGCACGCGTATGAGATTATTTGTTCATATTATAACGGATTTTTTACGCAGCAGCACTCAACGGCATTGTTGTATAATAAAAGCGCTTGCGTGTTGCTGTTTACGGTATATTTTACTTTCATACTTTATTATGAAAACCGTTAACATTATGGCACATTTTGACAGTCATTAAGGCGGTTCCTACAGTTTGCTCGTGGGCATTTTCCGCTAGATGGCGCTGAATTCAACATTTTTCATTTTATTTGAATTTGTTATGCTATTTTACTTCAGTTTTTGATATCCAAGAGGTTTTTTGATTGCCCTGTTTCGGGAAGATAAATAAATACTACTAAAAACTTGGATGTTATAGCAATCATCAAAATTGTTATGTGAAATCTCGCAGAAAAGTAAACAAAGCAATCTATTGAGTTTTTTAAACATTAGCTTAATGGGCTTAACGCTATTGTTTCAAAAACTCAATAGATTATAGAACTCAATAGACCAACAATAATTTCAGCCAGTACCTACCTATATGATGCGGAGGAATGAGGAAAATGTCGTGAGGAAAGTTTTGAGTATGAATGTGGATGGGTATAAGACTAGAGGACTGTGTCAAGGATGATATGGCAAGAAAGGTGTCTGATGAGATGACGAGTAATAGAGAAGTATGGAAGAAGAAGACATGCTGCGCCGACTCCAAATGAATTGGGATAAGGGCAACAGAATGATGATGACCTACGTAGATAGTTCAAAAAAAAACACTGCGAGACGCCTTAAGATTTTCATGTTGATAAAGTATTCTGTGATTGGTTGCAGGAAAAAACAACAATTACGTACTTATGCACTTCTGATATGAGTATATTCGTGTTTCGTTTCGTGTGTGTTTGTGTGTGTGTGTGTATCGTGAGGAAACCAGCATGTCTGAGAGATATTTCTTGACGGCATGTAAAGCCAAGTCAGAGGCCCATGGGCGGCATAAAAACTCTGACACCAGGTTAGGCACTCACCACACGATAAAGAAGAAGAAGAAGTGTATTAGAGCTATGTACTCCCGAGTATGAAAGTCTGCTACTTCTCATCCTTGTGTTCAAAGTAATAAGGTTGAAAAGTGGTGGACCGCTAGTGAAGTCGGTAGCACACACTACAGAACTGCATCTAAATGACCTTTTTCTGTTGTCTTCAGGAGACCTACACGGATGTGCCGGTGGCGCCTTCATCGGACGTGGAGCACTGCCACTGGAAGCCGCAGGCCGAGCCTCCCAGTGCCATCCCACAGCTGTTCACCGCGCTCGTGCTATGTGGCATTTTTATGGTAAGTCATTATGCGCCATCTACCGGAAACACGGGTACTACCGGAATAAAAAGTATCTTATGTACTCAGATCATAGTCTATCGATGTACTAAATGTCATACCAATATTGAAATGAGTTCATGTTCGAAAGAGATACCGCGGCCCTGGAACACAAAGGGCTAAGAAGGAACATGGATGGGTTTTAGTCAGTACAAGTCTGACACTCCCTTCCGCTCCGCCCAGGGCGGGGGGGGTCATTTGATGATTTCCAAATAAATAAAACATAATACAGGGTGGAAGGGACACCGACGCGAAAACGGTTACCACGTCTTGAATATATCATTCTGAGCAGGTATTGCACTTTTGTGCCGCCCGATACAAACCCTCTAGAATCAGTAAGATTCGCCGACCAAGGCACACCCTCGTCACTTCCGATGACGCTATAACCCTACTCCAAGAGAGCAGTACGGAAACTAGCACTAAGAAGAAACCTAGACGCAAGCAGCCGTCTTTTCGTCCTCGCCGTCGAGGCCCGTCGCGACACCCCGTTTCATGCCCTCCTCGACCCTTGCTCGAGCCAGCCCGCGTTGCTGAGATGCCCCTAAATAATCCAAATCAGATCCAGCCTGTCCCTTTGCTGCCCTCCCCCAGCGACGCCCTAAGCCGAGGCTCGTACCCCACAGGGGGTGCCCTTAGCGTGTACTCGCTTAGTTTTTAAGTTTTTTGCCATGGCTGGAGGCCTTACACTCAAAGCACCCACAGGATAGTCCGGTTGAGCAGTCGACAACCTCCTAGGTTGACCTGCGAGATGCATTAAGAAAAAAAATCACTTTACATGTGGGGTTCAGAATGATGTACTGATTACATGGTAACCGTTTTCTTGTCGGTGTCCCTTCCACCACGTATATTAATCCCGTTAAAATTCTTAAAATAGTCAAAGACGCAGTTAATATTATGAATTGCAACTTTGTGACCGTTTTACGAATAGTAACATAGTTCATATTAATATCCTATTGTGATTCTGTTCAAGCGGCCATTCTAGACCTTCTCTAAAGACGTAAAATGGTTACCGACAAACTTACTTTCGCATTTATAATATTAGTACCTACTTCTAACAAGGAACATCCTGCCTGAAACCAACAAAGTAACTATCAAAACAAGAAAAACCAGATATAAGTAAGAATACGGCTCGTTACTCCTGAAATTACCGATTTGTTCACCCGATTGCATGAGCCGAAAAACCGAAGGTCTATAGAATTATACGAGCATGCCTCAGAGACGACCCAATATCGTATCAGACAATGGGTAATGTCCGGATATATGGGGCCGCCGTAAATGACGGTAAAAGGCCTATCTCACAAAAGAAAATGTTTGGTAATCATGTACTACCGTCTCTGGTATAGTCACGCTCATTATTGGGTCTTTTTATTTGAAGGACGGACGACAAGAGAGATGAATACTTTGTCGTCTTTACCTACGTCTCATTTTGGCTTATTGTGCTTTGGGTATCAATATAAACGGTGTTGTAACATGTATACCATACTCTCGTATGCTCTAGTGCTGTGTCTCAGATCATGAAACTGAACAACATTATGTTCATAACTATTCATAACGTTTTTTTTTCATTAGCTGATCGCGCCAGTTCCTAAACAAAGCTCAATGTTTTTTTGTGAATTTCAAGAACTGCTGAAACAAAAGTTGTTCAGTTTCACGGTCCGAGAGACCACACAGTAGGTCTTGCGTATATTATGTTACACCTGTATATAATTATGTAGCTTTAGGAACAGAGGTGAACAGGAGATCAGGTGTGGGTTTAAATCCTGCAAATCGCACCTTTCTTTGTGTAATTAATTTCATCACCAGTGCTCTCAAAACAGTGAAGGAAACCATTGTGAGCATTACGATCAGCTCTCCTTCACAGAGAGGAGGCGTTTTTCCCAGTAAACCATTACAAGCTTTATGCTATCATGTTGCTATAGTTTAAAGCGAAAAAAGGAGGAGCTCGTGGCTAAATAATAACAGCCGCTCGGGGTCGATCTTAAGGTTAAGCCGCGGTTGCCTAGATCGGTCCGCGGATAGGTGACCGCCTATTATATACTGAGTTTCCTCCGTGCCTCGGAAAGCACGTTAAGCCGTTGGTCCCGGCTGTTATTTGTAGATCTTTGACAGTCGTTAAAGGTAGAGGTAGTCAGTGGCCCGAAAGTTTGACAACCAGTATTACCAAGGGGTATCGTATTACCTAGTACTAACTGGGTTGTGGAGCTCAGATAGGCAGTCGCTCCATGTAAAATACTGGCATTCAGCTGCATCCGGTTAGACTGGAAGCCGACCCCAACATAGTTGGGAAAAGGCTAGGCAGATGATGATGAGTTTAAAGCGAAAAATATGCTCTGAAGACCTACGCGTTCCCTGGATCGTAGGCTTCGCTATTGCTGCCTTCGTAAATCTGTTCCTCGACGACATGATGATTCCATGATGACACGATGTTTCTCACATAGCTCGGGTAGAGATGAAAAAAATAAGCACACTACTTAACCTGACCTATTTATATATCAGTTACCCTATGTAGTTGATCTAGATACTTTATGTGCAAGTATGTACCTAATATAATACCTATGAGTCTATAGTTTGCGATAACTATCCATCTGACCTATAAAATGTGACTCAGACTGTTTTCTTGCACTTAGAAAATTATGAAGAGTGGAAATGTCGTTTATAGGTCAACGTGCACACGGCGGCACATGAAGCTGTACATTTACAGTATAACTTGGCCTCGCTTTGTGTAGATTTCCTATACAATGAGAGATCCGCATGTTACACTGGTTTTGTAAACCTTGATTGGCCGTCGTGTGTACAATATAAAATTAAAAATACGTTTCTGTTATCCGAAGGAATATACAAGGTGTAAAGGGACTCTTTACGCAGCCGTCAACCAAGCATTCTGTACGTCAAACTAAGTAACTCTACGCAAAAATATTATAGCTGGGTAAAGACTCTTTAGTTGGTTTTGAAAAATCACGTTTTACGGCAGGACTCCTTGTACCGTACTCAAAAGATTGTGCTGAGAGGTCTTGGAGGTGTTTAAAGTAAATATATAACATTAAAAACTTGTATTTAAAAAACACTTGTGAAAAAGGCGGAACTTTACTTTGTTGGCATGGTCCAGAAAAAAAAAAACGCAAATTCGGCTTCGTTAAAGGTCGTTTGACATCCTTTAGGCTTGTTTATTGCACTAGACACTCCATATCGCTCGACCTTATAAAACACCTCTGCATACTGGCTTTAAAAATCACTGAATTCTGCGTCCGGAGAAAAACGGATGTTGTGGTGCATCTTGGGAGAGGCGAAATAATTGAATGAATATACCTACGTCTCATATCGGTGATAGTACTCCTGCCCCCGTAGCATGACCACCGTAGACAAGGATTTCTTTGACGGAAGAATCGACAAAATGACAGATAGTGCAAAGAAATCTATCATTGTGTCGACACAATCTGTCATTTTGTCGATTCTTCCGTCAAAGAAATCCTTGTCTACGGTGGTCATGCTACGGGGGCTGGCGTCTTACACACATTCACTTTTGTGTAGACAGAAATTACAGGACGCTACCTGCTACTGTCCTTACATATTCCATATGCATCGTCCACGTTCATACATCTGGATGGAGGGGATGGACCTATCCTGGATTGGACTTGTTTACGAATGGAAGACGATAATGTTAGAATGTTTGTGGTTCTGAGCTAATAAAAGGATTACTTAATTTAGTAGTAATGGCTTATGCTGTATTAAATAAATAAATCTGGTCATAGAAGCACGCTGTCGGTTGCGGTTAGTACAAACCCGTCCGTTCTGGCATCTCTTACCTAGACAAATGCTGATGTACAGACTCCAACACATCAAGCTACTACAAACTATCAAGTTTCTTTAATAGATTTTCAATTTTATCGCTAAAGCATTAGGTTCAAGGTTGATTGGGAAAATTTGACAGTTTCGGGTAGCTTGATGTGCTGGCGTCTGTACTGTACCTTTAAACCTTCGAGAAAAACACTATGATGTCGTTATTTTCCTTTTCCAGGTATGCGAGCTAATAGGCGGCTACCTAGCCGGCAGTCTATCAGTGATGAGCGACGCGGCGCATATGCTGAGCGACTGTGGCGGGTTCGCGCTGGCGCTGCTCGCCTTCCACTGCGCCAAGCGACGCCCTGACGTCGCCATGTCTTATGGGTACAAACGTGCTGGTAAGTGATGTACGGCATTTGCAGGCTGATGATGATGAGGAGGATTTTCTGGTGTTTTCTACCCTAAATATCTGCAGCTGCAGAGAAAGGCTTTTTCTCATTTCTGAAGCCATATGCTTCACGTACTGTGTCCTGTGTCCAGGATCCTTTTACTTAACACCAGGTTGTAAACTTGCAATTTCTGACATTGAAATTTCACTTATGACAAAAACCGCAAATTTCATAAAAAAAAAACTTTTTCAAATAATCTATCTCCACATTCTATATTGCGTTAATGAACATCAAAACTCTTCGTTTCAGAGGTCCTTGGCGCCATGCTATCAGTCCTCTTAATCTGGATCCTGACGGGCATCTTCGTGTACGTCGCGATAGTCCGACTACACACGGGCGAGTACAACATCGAGCCTGATATGATGATGATCGTGTCCGGCTGCGGGGTCGGCTTCAACGTCATCCTGGCACTCGTGCTGCATGGCTGTGCGTCTGATATCGGTGAGTACTAGGTCGTGGACATACAGGGTGGAAGGGACACCGATGCACAAACGGTTACCACGGATTCAGTACATCATTCTGAACCTCCCCACAGAGACATTTTTCATTGGTAATTTAAAAAAAATAATCAGCTGTTCCATACATTTTGACCATGTAGGTATTGCAACGAGTTATTGTCGGGCCTACGCTGTCCCCCCATACTTAAGTACAAATGCTGTATCCATGATAATAATGTAACACCAAATGATTTGAAAAGAGTAACCATGGAGTTTCTTGCCGGTTCTTCTCCATAGGAAACGACCAACCCGAACCGTGCACCTTTTTGTCGACGTTTTATAAGTGCCCATCTAGGCCTATGTCAAATAAAATATTTTGCTTTTGATTTTGCAGTTTTGTAAGACACAGCTGACTTTTTTGAATAACCGATAAAAAAACCTAACAATAAAAAAAAACAAGAAAAAATTCTTGACTGCTTCGTTGATCTTGTGGTCGCAAGCGCGCCTGCTGAGCATGAGGTCCTGGGTCCGATTCCCAGGTCGGGCACAGTGTTATTGTGTTTTTCCATCAGGAATTTCTCAGTAGCAGCCTGTCTGGTTGACGGCAATAGGCTCGACCCCTATTACATGGGACTTAAAACATAACTGGCAAAATGTGGGTGTACTATATTAGATATACCTCCACCTAACTCCTCGAGGATTACAGGCGTGAACCTTCCACCGTGTATATCAACTGTGTACTCATGTTTATTATTGTCTCTTGATGAACCAGCTGTGTACACCAACAACCATCAGTATATCCTTTTGCTGCAAAACAACATGCAAAAAATGCGGCCCCGTTATTGTGAATAGAAATTTATATGCAAATGTCCATATGCCATTAGCCTTGTTAAGTAAATATATAATAATGGTGAGCTATATTTTTGTTATTATAAGATGTAGATTGTTCTTGAGTTACCTCAGTTCATATCGTGGAATGTAATAAATGCAGGTTGAAATGAAATTACTTAGCGAAACTCGCCAGAAGTGATGAGAACGAAATATAAAAAAATATTGAATTTAAGATAGTTATATACATACAGGGTGAATTTTTCAAGTAAAACGTGGCTAAATAATAACAGCTACTCGGGTCGACCTTAAGGTTAAGCCGCGCTTACCTAGGTTGGTCCGTGGATGGGTGAGCGCCCATTACATACCGAGTTTCCTCCGTCCCTCGGAAAACACGTTAAACCGTTTGTCCCGGCTGCCATTTGTAGATCTTTGACAGTCGTTACAGGTAGTCAGTGGCTCGAAAGTGTGACAACCGGTCTTACCAAGGGGTATCGTTTTACCCAGTACTAACTGGGTTGTGGAGGTCATATAGGCAGTCGCTCCATGTAAAATACTGGTATTCAGCTGCATCCGGTTAGACTGGAAGCCGACCCCAACATAGTTGGGAAAAGGCTAGACAGATGATGAGGGTGAATTTTTCAAGTGGGCGTGGATAGTCAAGTCAAAAAAAGGAAATCAGGAGTCAGGAATGGCGAAAAATACTGAAAGAAGTTTCGACCCCGATTTTGATGAAAACTAAAACTGCATCATTGGATTTTTGGAAAATGAATATCCCTAGCCACGAATCGAACCCGTTGCTTTTGAAAAAAAAAACACACTGTATTATTACACCATTCGATAGCGTCGCTATTATGGATCAAATTCTGAGAAGAAATGTAAAAAAAAGTATATGTACTTCAGCGCAACACGTTTTTTTTTCTTCCATTCTCTTTCAGCAGTTTCACTATAATTTACTCAATACAGGATTAACTTACCTAGTTTATTTCCCCCCAGCCCACCACCACACCCACGGCGGGGCGTCCTGCTCGCACGCACATACCCACGACTCCAGTGGAGGCGCCTCCCGCGGCTGGCGGCTGTTCCGGAGATCCCGCGAACACAAACAGACTAACGGCTCCCTCGTCAACGGGGACTACACCATGAAGGACCTGGCTACTGTTGAGACCAACGTCGTGGGCTCGCAGCCGAGGTACGGAAATAATGAAAGAATAAAAGTGTTACCTTTGGGCAATTTATTTCCATCATATGTCGAATCCGGTCGTTAGTACGGACATAAAATGAATCGGCAAACGCGCCAGTGGGCACTGGTGACATGACGCGAGTCGCGACCTACTTACCAGTCTACCCACACCACAGCGTGTTTCTACAGAGCCCTGATGTTCAGCTCGAGGCGAGGGCGACAGTCATTGTCTGATCGCGACGGAGTTGAGACGTCTTGGAACTGTATCCGATTCATTGTGCCCCTTGTTATTGTGTTAAGTTGTAATCTCAAGTAATTCGTTAGTTTTGCTAGAAACAGTGTATCGCACCCAGTGTGTTTTCATAGCACGAAACCCATCGTCTGCCCACATGATGTACGAGGCTAACGGAATAAATCCTGACATATCCGACATATTATATATATTTATTTTTGAGTGTTTCTTTTTTAAGTTTCGAAGTTTTTTAAGTTAGCTTAATGAAGTTTTTATAGTAGTGATAGCCTAGTGGTGTGACCGTCGGAATGCCAAGTTGTAAAAGGTCAAGGTCTTGAGTTCGAAGTCATGAGCGTATTGTATAATTATCACTTGCTTCGGTGAAGGAAAACATCGTGAGGAAACCAGCATGCCTGTGAGATATTTCTCGACGGCATGTAAAGCCAAGTCAGAGGTCCATGGGCGGCATAAAAACTCTGACACCAGGTTAGCCACTAACCATATAAAAAAGAAGAAAGAATGAAGTTTTCATTTAAATATTTGTTTGACTATTTGTACACACAGTGCTATTAAGATAGTGTGCATATAAGCGACTGTGATCAAGCGTATCATACTAATAAGAACATTAAAATTTATGCAAATACAGTTCATTTTCGGATGAGACGCCACTTCGCTAAGTCTAAGTTTCTCTATAGATCTGCCTATAAGTCTTGCTACAAAATCATAATATTGTTGCAGGAACATCAACCTCAGAGCAGCATTAATCCACGTCATAGGCGACCTCATACAGAGCTGTGGAGTACTGCTCGCCTCTATACTTATTAAGTTTTATGTGAGTATCAGCTGACCCAGCGTTTTCTGAATGGCGACCAGCGCCACCTACCGGTGCCAACTTTAACCGGCAGGTGGCGCTTTTGTTAATGTTCGAAGTTCGCGCGGACGAAGTCGCGAGCGCAGATCTAATTTATACAGGGTGTAAAGAGACCCTTCACGAAGCCGTCAACCAAGCATTCTGTACATCAAACTAAGTAACTTTACGCAAAAATTATTGCTGGGAAATGACTTTTTTTTAGGGTGAAAAATTACGTTTTACGGTAGGACTCGATGGAACGTACTCAAAGCATTATCCTGATGAATGGATTGAATAGTACGGTGGACGTGGAGGTGTTTAAAGTAAAAATTTTATATAAAAAAACGTGTATTTAAAAAAAAAACTTGTGAAAATGTTGGAACTTTGACCCCCGATATCTCGGTTACTAGAAGGTTCCCAGGTATGGTCTAGAACAAAAAAATGTCGCAATGACGGGGAGAACAAGTGCCTTTCGGCTTCGTTAGGGTGGGTCTATTTACACCCTTTATGAAGATAAAAATATTTTAAGTAACAACATCACGCCCGAAGGATAAAGCAGAAAAGCACATTTCGCCAGTATGTTGTAGTCTCATGTAATAGGAGGCGAGCCTATTGCCATCAACCAGGTACAGATCCAGAGTACTCAGAAATTCTTGATGGAAAAACCCAATAACACTTTGCACGACCTGGGAATCGAATTCAGGACTTCATGCCCAACAGCTGCGCTTACGCTTAAATATTTTGCATACAACTTAGAAGTGTTTTTAAGTTAACAACATTTCTAACTTTTTAATCTAATAATCAATTACTATTGTTTACCAATTTGTTCCCGTTTGTTAAAATTAATTACACCTCTTGAGGACCGATATAAGTAGTAGCATTTCAACTGTCTCTGTGGCGCAGAGGATAGCGCGTTGGACTTCTAATCCAAAGGTCGTGGGTTCGATCCCCACCAGGGATGCGGAATACGAGTCAATTTTGCATGTGGTAATTTCTGTGTATATTTTGGTGGTAAGCATTTTAAATTATACCTAGTTATAGCTGATTTTAAAGTTGTATTATAAAAAAAATGTGCAACACACACTTCAGCCCGCGGTAATTCTAATTTTGAGTAATTTTTCAGGGGACAAATAGTACGTTGCAGCATTTCAGTAGCGTATGTGTACAAGAAGCTAATATGATCCTTTTTGTCCCCAGCCCGAAGCGAAGGTGGTGGATCCCATCTGCACGTTCGTATTCAGCTTCCTGGTGCTGCTCACGTCGGCGCAGGTCGTGCGGGACGCACTCGCCATGCTCATGCAGGCTGTGCCTAAGAACTTCAGGTTTGTTCTATATTTTGGTGTTGGCAACAATTTGTGAAGCTTGGTAACAACTTGTGAAGCTTGGCAACCGTTTGTGAAGCTTGGGAACAATTTGTGAAGCTTGTCAACAATTTGTGAAGCTTGGCAACCGTTTGTGAAGCTTGGCAACCGTTTGTGAAGCTTGGCAACCGTTTGTGAAGCTTGGCAACAATTTGTGAAGCTTGTCAACGATTTGTGAAGCTTGGCAACCGTTTGTGAAGCTTGGGAACAATTTGTGAAGCTTGTCAACAATTTGTGAAGCTTGGCAACCGTTTGTGAAGCTTGGCAACCGTTTGTGAAGCTTGGCAACCGTTTGTGAAGCTTGGCAACAATTTGTGAAGCTTGTCAACGATTTGTGAAGCTTGGCAACCGTTTGTGAAGCTTGGCAACCGTTTGTGAAGCTTGGCAACAATTTGTGAAGCTTGTCAACAATTTGTGAAGCTTAGCAACCGTTTGTGAAGCTTGGCAACCGTTTGTGAAGCTTGGCAACCGTTTGTAAAGCTTGGCAACAATTTGTGAAGCTTGTCAACAATTTGTGAAGCTTGGCAACCGTTTGTGAAGCTTGTCAACGATTTGTGAAGCTTGGCAACCGTTTGTGAAGCTTGGCAACCGTTTGTGAAGCTTGGCAACAATTTGTGAAGCTTGGCAACCGTTTGTGAAACTTGGCAACCGTTTGTGAAGCTTGGCAACCGTTTGCGAAGCTTGGCAACAATTTGTGAAGCTTGGCAACAATTTGTGAAGCTTAGCAATCTGACTCGGAAAAAGCAAGTCTCACTCGACCTAGTTGTCGGGGTGTTCTACAAACAATTTTTTTCACGACACAAAAAACGTGGTATAAAACTATCGTCTTGCCTAGTCTCCTGGGCTAATATAAAAGGTGTTTTGTTAAACGTGGGCAATACTTTAAGGGACTAAAGTACTCATAAATATGAGCAACTCTTACTATGGGCTAACTATGAAATATGATTTAAAAAATCTGCTGTTGTCTACATTTTTTCGAGTTACGCAACCAATAATGTATGGATCAGCTGATATTTTTTTCTCGATTTCATGGTCGGTCCCACAGTAAAAGTTGCTTATATTCATGAGTACTACACGCCCCTAAAGTATTGCTCACGTTTAAAAAGAACACCCTCTATACATTTATTTATTGATGGTTTTATTTTTTTAGTTCATTATTGTTTGATATTTTTATTGTAGGTATCGCGAGTGCGTGTCCATGTTGTCGTCGCTGAGCGGCGTGCGCCACGTGCACTCGCTGCACGTGTGGGCGCTGTCCACGCACTACGTCATCCTTACTGCACATGTGGCTATCGGTGAGTTTATTGTACTACTGAATTTAATATAGTACACTAGTGTGTAATGTTGTTAATGTAGCGACATCTGTACTGTCGATACGAGCTTTATCGAAGTCACAGAAAACTAAATTGCGCAAGAAGATTTATCCTCGCGATTAACATAATATGCAGAAACCCGACCACTGTTGGGCACCAGCCATATCACTCACCTGATTGAAGTCGATAATTGTACGCACGACGGTCAATCAAGCTATGCAAAACCAGTTTATGCGGATCGCTCATTGTAAAGAAAATCTATACAAAGCGAGGCTAAGTTATACTGGGAATGTACAGCTTCATGTGCCTCCGTGTGTACGTGTGCCCGCACTGAGTGCTTGCCTCACGCTACACGTGCACGGCCGCTCGCTTGTCGCGACCGACTCTACCTTGCCGAGTATTTGTTTGACGCGCCGCGGAGGCCGGATGCCGTCGCTCAAGACGCGCAATAAAGCCGCGTTGACACGCTCGGACCGAGTGGACTCGGACGCTGCTCGTATTGTGGCCATCCATACCAACCCATCCTAGTGCGTTCGGATTATGGGTTCCTACAATACGAGCTGCGCCTGAGTAGGTATCAGAGTTCACTCGGTCCGAGCATACTCTGATCGCGTCAACGCGGCTTAAGGCCCGCTTGCACCACGAATCGCTAAACGCGATTAACACTAAACATTTTTTTTTTTTTTTTTTTAAAAACTTTGTCCCACTAGGAATTTCACCTGTATCGTGGGTGCGTTTACTAACTGTAACCTGTAGGTCATACAAATATTTGTTCCGTTCCGTTGATCGAACCCGCGAAACGCAGTGCAGCAGCCAATCACTCAGCCACTGCGCCAACCGTGCCGCCAGATTTAAAACATCATTCTGTCTCTGTCATCTTTAAACTATTGATAGAAACAGAACGATGTTTTAAAAGCGTTCTACGTTAAACGCGTTTAGCGATTCGGGGTGCAAGCTGGTCTAAGACTTGTTAGCCATCGATTAATCATTTTTAATTTGTTTTTGTTTGTACAGACGAGCTCACGGACCCCGAGGCAGTGCTGCACTCGTGCCAGCAGATGGCGCGCACGGAGTGGGGCGTGGCGTCGGCCACGTTCCAGGTGGAGCGCTACAGTGCGCACATGCTGTCCTGTGACACCTGCAGCCTGCAGCCTGCGCACACGCCCTGACATCTGACCACGCTCGCCTAGGCAGGTCAGTAGGTCATCATTGTACATTTCAGCTTTTCAATTTTCACGAAAAAAAACGTCCGCTATTGGATCTGTGGCTCTCGCATCCAGCAGACGTCCAAGATCTTCATCAGGTCATCGCGTTACCATCTTAGGTCTTACAGCAATACCCAAACCCTTAAAACTAGAGCACAGCTCAACGATACTTCATCAAAAGGTCAATAAACCTTAGCTAATCCAGTTCATTCATGACTTACCTTCTAATAATTAATGTTTTGAATTTTCAGGAAGTGCCAACATAATAAATGAAGCCTCAGACAATTGATTCGATTGACGCAAATTGTACACGATGCATTTATAGGGGCCAGCTACCAATCAATCACATGATTGATAGATTGATTAAAGGACAGTGTTGACATTGTAAGCTAAGTAACTGATTGGAACAAGGATAAATTAGTGTTGTTTTATCAATCGTCAAATTGATTGATAGAAAAGTGATTGAATGATTGATGAAGTGGAGTTTTGTATTTTTTGAAACGGTTGAATAGTTAGGACCAAGTGATAAGTGGCATCAATCATCAATTTGATTGAAATATTGATTGATTGATAGACTAAATTGTTGATTTAGTGTATTTAATATGGCTAGAGCATTTGATTAAAATATTGTAATAGTAAAATGCGTTACTGATCTCAGAGAAATTAACTTCTAATTTAATTTATAGATGATTTAGAGAGTTTTACTATGAGCTCTTGTGAACTAATTTTAAGGTATATGGCACACTATGAAGGTAACCTATTTGCGTAAATCCGGATATGGCTCCCTAGTGTGTTTGTACCTTAAAATTTAAGTAAGAAAAATTATCTACAAACAGTTTTCTGACATAAAAATTGTTTGAATTGTAAAAATAAACTAACGCATAATATTATTGTTATTTTTTAATAAAAACGAAGAAAATAAAAACAAGAAAATGTAGACTTTGTAAAAGAAAAGTATTATAATTCGTGCCAATTTTTGAAGAAAAAAAAAATAAAAATGCATTCCAAATCGTTGACGCAATGTATTATATTAAAAAAAGATATTATATTTAGCTAATTTATTATTAAAAAAATGTATGTTTTAGATTGTAAGCGAATTATTAAAAATCAATTATTATTTAGTACCTATGGATTAATTATAATGTGTATAAATTGATATTAAAATACAGTTTTTGTAACTTTTTAACTGTTCAATGTTGATAAAAACCTTTTCAAAAGTTATTAGGGATCTCTGAAAAGTTACGTAATCCTTTACGGTGTCGTTTCAGGGTTCTGTAGCGAAACCATACTATTGGAAATATTTTTTATAAAGTTTTCGAGGTTATTTCGTCTGTCACGAGGTACACTCGGCAATAAAAAAAAAATTATTTATATATTTCTTCATAGAAAATTCACAAGTCTCAGGCCAAACTGCAGCGCAGTTTATTATAAAGAGGCTATACATTGGAAATAATGAAAATAATCTTATTTCTGCGTTCTTTTCACCAGTTTCTGTACTAATAAAAAAGACTTTAATTCGAATTACAATGAAATCGGTTCCTAGTACTTTTTAGGGATCCGCAACCAAATGGCAAAATCGGAATCCTTGTAAAACTGTATGTTACCTATTCGCCCATTAACGATTTCGGCACACAGATGGTCTGGTTTAGAACACAGAACATTTTTCCCGGTTTTTATTTTATGTGTGTTTAGCTATTTTATTTTCAGTTCTTAATCGCCAATAACCTACAATAAACAGCTGATGATACAATAAAAAAAAATAAAAAAACCGGGAAAAATATTCTGTGTACTAAACTAGACCATTTATTATTTTTTTATATCGGTTGTATGTTCCAGTTGGATATACCCCGAAACAGGCGGGCGGAGTCGCGGGTAGAACCTTGTTAAACTATAAATGGCTCACGTAACTTTTGTTTGGTCCTCAAATGCAATGAATTCCCGTATGTATAACTGATTCCAAATACTGTAATCTTAGTGTTAAGTTATTTATTCAAACAAATGATGCCATTAATTCATTTGAAGTGGCTTGCGATCAATTTTCTTAGTAAAAGTGTTCAGTACCTTTACAGAGGTTGACTCCGTTACCGAGAAAACTGGCCGATCCGTATGTCAAGTGGAACTAAAAGTACTACTAAAATTATTTCACCAATAAAAAGCTACATTATCCCAGAGTGTCATAGGCTTTATTTAAAACGTATTTTCTCATTCGATTTTAAAGTTAACCGTCAATATTTTATGGTTTAAAATTATTTGGAGAAATTTGACAGTTTGTGCTAACTTGATGTGCTGGCGACTGTACAAGCATGATGAGAATCACAAGGTAAACGTGGCAGGGTAACTTAACTGATCCCCCTTTAAGGGAAATATTGGCTGACATTGGTTGGCTACAAAACGGTCTTTTAAGGTTTATTGGGATATAATAGTGACTGAGAGCGACCTCTGTGAACGCGACCGACACCTTTAAAAAAAATTATCGCATATGCTTAATTCAGTAATATGAGACTCGTTGCTGTTAGCGTATTTTATATTCAGTAGCTCCCTGATTAAACACTGTTTTAAGCTTTCACGGTTTACAACTAAACTAATACTGTCACTTACGGGATATAAAAAAGAAAACGAAAGACAAAGAAAGAGGGTAGATAGATTTGTTTGCTATTAACAATTTATTTTCCATCCACCCGCATTCTCCGGTCAACCCGCGATCATGACGATTGCAACAGCGTCGAAATATCGGGAGCTTAAAATAATGAACAATCATGGAAGATATCCCGTAAGTGACAGTATAAGTTTAGCTTTTTGATTAGTTTCCTGATTAATATTAGGAACTCAATCCATCTTTTGTAAAATCGACCTGTTTGCTGTTTTTAAATAACGTATTTAAAAAAATGTTTCTAATACCGTGAATCTTTAAGTTTTATTATCTTCTATAACCATATAATTTAATAAAACGAACCGTTTACCTCAGTGCACGTTAAACATTTAAACATGGCGGACGTAGAAGAAAAAGTGTTCCAATTTTTAAACAAAATCGTTTCAGAACATAACTATGAAAATCATAAAATACTTATAACTTTGGAGTACAGTGATGGCTCAGTGGTTGCTGGGTGGTGCTTTCTTGTCGGAGGTCGTGGGGTAAACAACTGCTCTCAAAACGGTGAACGGTGGATGAAATTTGCCGTTTGTTATAGGATTAAAAAAAAAATCGAGCACATATGACAGAGCCACCTAGGTACGAGGTACGGTCCGCTCCCGCTTACACAGAGGAAGCCTACAAGTTACCTAAGTGTGTTAAAATGATTAAGGGTGTTTTTTTTTTTGAGTGAGAACTTTGAATTGAAATAAAACACAGAAACTTGGTTTTAATATCAATTAATTTTATATTAAAACAAACAACGGGTGTTTTTTTTTTACTTCTAAAAAAACACTGGCTACTTGTTAAGTTCGCACAGTATACAGTATGCTAGCAAAAACGAGTTACCTTCGATTCCTGTAACTTTTGAAAATAGTTAGGCTTAATTATTATTATTTTCGTTTATTTATTTATTGCTATGTTTCAATTATTTCTAGCGACTGAATGTTGAGTTTGCTGAAGCGCGGTTTTGAATGAAACTTATACAGGGTGTATGGGACAGCCGTCCGCAAACTGACAGGGTGCGGACAGCTGTCCGATACAAAATTTCAATACCTACTCGACCCAAATGTATGGGACAGCTGATAATTTTTTCGCATTTACGATATTGGACCCATGGAGGAAGTTGTTCTGTTTGATGGTCTGCAGCATATCCTTTCATATGACTATACCCGTTCTGTTACACGTTGTATATTAAGAACATAATTATGTAGAATACCATTATATTACCACATTATAGAGGCTATGTAACATTCAAAACACGCTCCAGCAACTATCTTGTACTTAAACATTTACAAAGTATATAGCTTATGGTTGATGTTTTGTGCTCAAATAGTAAATTATTGTGATAGCTCGTACACGTTGTTCATTGCATTCCCTTGTTGTAGCGTAGTGTTATTATATTGTATAGATGGACAGGGTACGCGGAAGGGTTTTAAACTAGATTCTTTCAAGTTATTTTTTATTGTTTCGTTTGTTTTGTTTATTTACTTCTTTTTCAGGGCTTTATGTCGGTTTTCGGAATTTATGCTCGTTTTAAGTAATACTAAGTAAAACTTTAAAGAACGTCTAAATATTATTGCTCTGTTGGAATGGGAAAGGGAATAATGGCGCTAGCGTAGCTTGTACCAAACAACGTCATTGGTTGAAAATCTGTCAATGTCATGTCATTGTTTGTTGTTAGCTTGATCTTATTGGTCAGATTGGGACTTAGCTATAGACTCGCCATCTACAATCAGCTTTGACCAGCAATCCAACAGTGAGCAAGGTTAGTAAAAACGAGCATTTAGACATTATAGACTGTTAAAAAAATCTGTAAAATTCTATGAGTTGTTGTGATTGGTTGAGCAGAATAAAACACACATCATTTTGGCAAAATATATTTTTGAAAATGTTTTAAAAAACCGGGACTCATAAATTAAATAATTTAAGTATCGTCTTCCACAAAAAAATGTGCTTATGATTGAAAAGATTTATTAATCGTTATAAATTACATTATTTTAATGTCTTTATCTAGTCTTCTGTTACCTGCGTATTATAAAGAATCGAGTTTGTTACCCCAACGCGCCTAAGAAAAGTATTTAGCTGTATGAAAAGCGATTTAGTAATAAGCGAATAGTCGATTAGTAAGTTTTAATATGTTAACCAAAATGTATCGAAACATGTAGCTGTTGTAATTATTATCTTTTTGTATTTATTCGCTCAATTTTCATCTATTATTATATTGTATCGCAATTTATAATTAGTAATTTAATTGATTTTAGGTCTATTTCTGTTAAAAATGTTGAGTTGCTCTGTATAAAAATAGATCCAGACAAAATCGACTAAGTCAGATTAAATTGACTAAAATAATATTAACGGCTGGCAGCCGCCATTATTTGTCCGTTCTCTTGTTTTTGGAAAATTTCAAGTTAACTCTGGTTAATATATTCATATAAATTGTTGAATTAATCAGATAGCCTTTTGGAGCTGAACTGACACTAATCACAGTAAAATAACAACTATATTTTCAACAGAAATAGATCAATAGTTCTTGGAGCCAAAATGTAACCAAAAAAGACGTATTTTTGTAACCGATTCGTGTATATTTATTACTATCAAATATCGGAGTTGGTAGAGTATATTTAACTAAACTTCAAGAATGAATGTAACATATGGATAACACAGCCCCGGCATTTTAGAGGGCGGTATTATACTAGAAGTTTAGGTAAATATAGTCTTACCTACTATCTTGAGGCCCTAGCACGACCGCGGTGTCAACGTAACGTGAACAGTCGATTTTTAATCGAAAATACAATTATCCTTTAGCATTTTAGCAAAATCTGTATCATCCACAGATAATTATAAATTATTTAAATTATGAAAGTCTTATACGTGGTTCGAGTATTTTTAATTTTAAATTGACGTATTTACGTTACGTTTAAACCGCGCGCTCGTGCTAGGGCCTCTGCTCTCTGATATAATTATTAATTAAGTATTGGATGTTTCTTTATGCCTGTTTGTTTAGCGTTCAGTGTTGTTTCCGTCCTGTGAGTTATGTTCTGTTGTACTTGTACTGAATAAAGTCATTATTGAAAATAATCTGTGTTCTTATTTATTTTTCCATGGGTAGCTCTCCACGCAAAAATAAAGAAAGAAAGGAGGTGTCTGATGAGATGACGAGTAATAGAGAAGTATGGAAGAAGAAGACATGCTGCGCCGACCCCAAATGAATTGGGATAAGGGCAAGAGAATGATGAATGATGATGATGATGCTCTCCACGCAATATTAGTAGTTTATTAACTAACAGCCTTATGACAATCAGTTACCTCTCATTTACTTGGGGTCACTGCAAACATGTGATCTTTATTTTTGTTGCAACAAGGTTGGTCAATTCCAAGCGGGTCGCAAAAAAAACATTAAAAAAGAATTACTTATTTGTGAAAAACTGCGTTAACTGAATTGTAGGTACTGCTTTGTAAAAACAAAAATCCAGTCCTTAACTCATGGGTTTAACATTATTGATTATTGGTTACATTGGTTACGCAGTATGTGACTCAGGTTGGCTGGACAAATCTTCAAAATAGCTTGCATTTAACTAGGTCAATAGGTCACTTTATGTGACGGCTAAACACCCTTATTTCAGAATTTGTGACGCTACAGAATCTTAGATAATCGATCGAAAACGTGTCCAGCCATCTTGAAAAACCACTTTTCGCTGGTCTCTCAATCTCGGTAACGGAAGTGATTTTGACGACTTTTTGCATATCAACGGGCGTCACATAAATTTGTGACGGGCACCGAGCTAAAAGTTTTGTGATAAGTACAGTGGTTTAGTAGAAAAATGCAAAAATCTGTGTCCAGCCATCTTGAATTTACGTATAAAACTTATGGCTGGCACTTCCGAATCTCAATAACGGGGGCGTTTTCGAATATGGTTCCTTTACTAATACTTGGTGACGCAATGTGTGACAGTAATAACGTTTGATTTATGGCGTCACATGTAAGGGTTTACGAGAAATCATTAAAAACTTAATGTCCAGCCAACCTGAGTTCAAGCTGGCTGGACACATGTATCTCCGCTGCCTGATGATCTACGACCTTCAAAATGTGTTCAAAATTTTGTGACGGGGACGATAATGATAACCTGAATTTGTGACGGAGAAACTTTGCGTAGTTTCAAAGATATTGATCATTTAAATTTTCCCATACAAACACTGCAGTAGGGTGACCAATATTGTAGGTTTTATGTAGGACTAAGTATATTTTAAGGTGTTTTCTTTAATGGACGAAAATCCATGTATTAGTGATACTAATACGAACAACTGTAGATATTTAAAACAATAGAATACAAAACTGTGGAAGTGAGGAAGGGGGGGGGGGGGGGCAATTTTTTTATTGTTATTGATTATTTACTTTTACGTATTATCTACTCTTTTTAGTAGATAAGTATTGGTGTTTTTCATGGTAAGTACATAGGTAGATATTGTGTCAGGATAACTAATGCTCTAAGGTATTTAAATGAAAAAGTAATGTAAATAAAATCACATTTATAGAGATGGAGATACATGTGTCCAGCCAGCTTGAACTCAGGTTGGCTGGACATTAAGTTTTTAATGATTTCTCGTAAACCCTTACATGTGACGCCATAAATCAAACGTTATTACTGTCACACATTGCGTCACCAAGTATTAGTAAAGGAACCATATTCGAAAACGCCCCCGTTATTGAGATTCGGAAGTGCCAGCCATAAGTTTTATTCGTAAATTCAAGATGGCTGGACACAGATTTTTGCATTTTTCTACTAAACCACTGTACTTATCACAAAACTTTTAGCTCGGTGCCCGTCACAAATTTATGTGACGCCCTTTGATATGCAAAAAGTCGTCAAAATCACTTCCGTTACCGAGATTGAGAGACCAGCGAAAAGTGGTTTTTCAAGATGGCTGGACACGTTTTCGATCGATTATCTAAGATTCTGTAGCGTCACAAATTCTGAAATAAGGGTGTTTAGCCGTCACATAAAGTGACCTATTGACCTAGTTAAATGCAAGCTATTTTGAAGATTTGTCCAGCCAACCTGAGTTACATTACGCAGTTTGTGTTTTTCGCAAATAAGTATCATACCATCACGCCTGTTATCCCCGACGGGTTAGGCAGACGTGTACCAAAATAGTACACCCACATTTTATTTAAGTGCCATTGTGACAGGGGGCGAGCCTATTGGCATCAACCGGGCACAAATCTATACTCCGTGACTGCTACTGAGAAATTCCTCCTGATGTAAAAACCCAATAACACAGCCCGACCTGGGAATTGAACCCATGATCTCATGCTAAACAGTCGCGCTTGCTTAGACCAACGAGGCACATGCAGTCTTATATTTTACTTAGCTGAATTTTGTCATCCATGGAATTCAGAAAAGTGTAATCGTAGGTAACTTACCGCTCAAAATGGATAACTTTGAATCCCGTTTTTGCGTTTGACGCTACCAACTCAAAATGCTTCCCGATTTTCCGCTGCACTCCCACTTTATTGACCCTACCGTTGATTTTTGCCAAAAAGTGATGCACGTCAGACTGGTATCAAAGCCGGAAAGTTATGTGACGTGGGCTGTACATCCATTTTTTTTTGACAAAGGTCATGCACGGTTGGTCGATTAAAGTCATCTGTAAATCTGTGGGCAATCATTCTGGGAGGTGTCATATAAGGGGGAGGCGAAATTTTCATTTTGACCTAGGACGTCTAGCTACCGGGATTTTGCAAAAAGGGGATTCATCTGGCGAGCGAAGCGTGGGAAGCCCCCAGCAACCTGGGATCGATGACCTTAAAAATATAGCTGGAACAGATTGGATGCTGAAGACGGAGGTCATGGTGCCGTGAGGTAGCTAGGGAGATCCACATACTTCCCGACATCTGGCTGATGGTGTGTGAGGACTGAGGGACCACACTTTAAGGGCTGTAGTTTTTAATATATTTGTTTACAAATTCCCAGATTTGGTTCTACAATTGTTTTAAGTCTTCTACTAAATCCTACAATTTTTATTTTACGAAAAAACGAGTGTGGTCCAGCAGTTTACTGTGACAGGCCAAGTAGAATAGATGAAATAAAACCACAAGAGACTTATTAATATTACTTTATTATAATAATGTGAAGGCGTCACCTCGTATGTACATCGTACACGTTACCGCTAACTTTTGTACATTTTATCACAACTGACAACATAATCACTAAAGCTGATCTACTAGTCGATGGTAGATAGAAATGGTTATTGTACTTATTGTTAGATATTAAAACTGCTGATATAACTTGGACACGGGGTTTATTCAAACGAATTGCAACTATTAACCATTTACTGAAAAATCTCAAAGCATTGCTAATGCAAATAAATAAATTAACCTTTACGACGCCATTGTCACATATACGAGACGAGCAAGTCAAACGACACAATTATGTGACAATATGGTACGTGAAATTGTGGCTTTGCTCTGGCGGTCAAAAGATTAATAGAGAAACATTACATTTTTGGCATTATTAGGTTACCAATAAGCCTATAATGTCCCCACTGCTGGGACACAAGATTAGCCCACGAGTTTGGTTGAACCAATAACATACAAGAAATTGGACACAAACAAAAATATATTTCTTATTACCTACTAGCTAATTTGGATAAACGATTGCATAATATCTATCTACCCTCGATTCGTGATTACTGTATATGCTATTGTAAATCATATACAGTAACTCTTGCACGCATTTTTTTTTACATTTGTTTGAAAAATATTATCATTTAATAGTTATTTCTCAGATTCTTAGTATTAAGAAGGAATGTAAGTTTTGTACAAAGCTTAGCAAGCATGATGGAAGCTATAGTGCACAGCACTTTGAATTTTTAGAGCATAATTCTGTAAAAACAGTTTTAACCAGACAAAATTGATTGATTCGTTTTTATTAATTTATTAACGTCTTTTTTTTATTAAAGACAAAAATAAGTTTGATATTTCTTAACAGGTATCATAATCCGTAAGGCAGTGCATTCTGAAAGTTGACAATGTCACAAATAGCTATTACATAATTATGGTGTTTTGTTTAATTAAATATAGCAAATATTACGTTTTAAATTTATTATTGCAATCCATCATCAATTTTTGTGCGCAATATTTTATAATTTCATTGAGAAATATTAACAAATTAATCAAAATATCAAAATGTTTCGACAGTTAATTGCGACTTTGGCAATTTTCTGAACGCAACGCTAAAATAATAATGAAGAATTAGTTTTAGCTGTGTATAAGTGACATTTCTTATTTCAGGTTAAAAATAGCTGCAATTCTGAGTATTTCATAAAAATAGGGTCATTTTGTAGCATTATATACTTCTCTACACCAACCTGCCATATTTGATATTTCTTATAAAATATAATGACTGTACATTGCATTGTTCTTATATTAACCACAATACCCGAGCGTTAATATGGCGCATCATGGCGTTTTAGAAAAATAATTGTTTTATACGATCGATATGGGATCGAAAAGGTTACCCGTATAGGTGATGCAATCGGGTTATTTTTTAGGGTTAACAGAAACCATCGAGTAAAGGTTAACATGTAGGGTTAAGCAGCCTTCAATAACCGGTTCAAGCAAAGTTCGTTTTTTTAGTTAGCCCGCGCTCGGTTTTTTGTCTCTTTCATTTTGGTTAATCAGCAATATGGTTAACCCATATATTATAAGAGTTAACCCTTATATTAAATCTAACAGGTTAACCTTTTCACCCGATTAATAGATTCCTGGTTTAGTAGAGCGTTATCTCTGTCATTCATACTTTGCCTCTTTCTAAATTCCGATGCGCCATATTTACGGTCAGGTACTCTGTATCATATTGCTATGCTTGTATTTGTGCTGCAACATTATAATATTATGCGTCTCTTCAGCTAAAAGCGTCTAAAATGGCGACCCTTGTTTACAGCTTAATATATTATTGCGATATTTTTTTTTTAAGTTTAGTTTTTAGCAATGCGTAAGTCAAAAATGGTATGGCTTTACGTTTTTATAGGAAATTAAAAAATAATTATGTGCGTTTTCGATGACTCATTCATCTTCAATTTGGATCAAGCAACCATATTCAATCGCGTAAACATTAAAATAAATCAATTTACTTGAGCCCCTTTATACATGGTGTAAACGGACCCTTCACGAAGCCGTCAACCAAGCACTCTTACATCAAACAAAGTAACCTTACGCAAAAATTATTGCTGGGAAACGACTTTTTTTTTGGGGTGAAAATTTACAGTAAAACTCAATGTAACGTACTCAAAACTTGGTGCTGATGGATGCTTTAAATAGTAAACTGGTCATGGTGGTAAATAAAGTAAAGTTCAAACCTTAAAAAGTAGAACTTAAAAAAAAAAAAATTGAAAAAATTGGAACTTTGACCTCCAATATTTCCGTAACTAGAAGGTTCCAGAACGAAAAAATGATCGCCATGACGGGGAGAACAAGTGCCTTTCGGCTTCGTTAAGGGTCTTTTTACACCGTTTATAATTTCTTATATTTAACGTCTTTAAAAATGTGCCTTTAAAAACAATTCTGAGTTACGCATTGCTAAACAGAATAATTAACAATGTACCAACTAGAGTCGCAGACTACAACTACTTGCCGAAACACAACTTACATTATATAACAACTTCATTTACACTATCTCAACCATCACTATATAGGGTGACTGGTAATTAGTGACCGATACTTAAACACCTGATTGTACTCATGATAACAAACAACTTTCCCAAAGAAACATTTTTTTAAACGGCTAACAGCTGATAGGTCACGGGCGCGCGCGTGCGAATTCCATACAGCTGTTGTGTTATTGTGATAAAAGTCTGTGTATAAAACTAACAAACAAGAAACTACTAACAAATATGGATGTAATCTTAGGATGAATCTGAAATAAACAATATATTATTATTATTATAAAAAAAAATGTTTCTATGGGAAATTTGTTTCCAGTTACCAGTCACCCTATTTACTTGTGTTCAAACGTAATGGAAATCATTTAACAATATATTTTTATAACACATCAAATGGGTATGGAAGACGGATGCTTTATTTACGCGAAGCAAAATGATGAGTCTTACCAAGGGGTATTGTTTTACCCAGTAACTGAGTGTGGAGACAGTCCTGACTGTACTGAATCCGGTTAGACTGGAAGCTAACGTGAACATAGTTGGGGAAAGGGTAGACGGATGAGCCTGCCGGGGCTGCGGGACTATTCGAAAGAGATACCGCGGCCCTGGAACACAAAGGACAAAGAAGGAACATGGATGGGTTTTAGTCAGTACAAGTCTGACACTCCCTTCCGCTCCGTCCAGAGCGGGGGGGTCATTTGATGATTTCCCATTCGAAAATAAAAGGGTAGACGGATGATAAGTGCACAACTGTGTGCGCAAACGCAGGTGACTCACTCTCATAGTGCGATGGGACACCATAAGGGTACATAACACAACCCCCCAAAAAAAAGTCCCTCATATAAAAATATCAACTTTGAACTGAAAAAAAATCTGATTTATCTCAACGTTGTAATCTCTTTTCCAGTTGAGTCCCAGTTTCCCCTGTATGTATCTGTTATGTCGTTTTTATAATAATTAATAGTTAATAGTTTTGTCAAGGTAGGTTTTTTGATATTTAGAAGGAATAGTAATTAAAATTCGCGTAAATAAAGCAAAAAGAGTACAATTTGAACACAAAATAGATGATATACATATTTACTTATTTCTTTCAAAAACAAATATATTATTTTTATATAGGTATACAATTGAGAACTCATTGTGTTATTAAAATAATAAAGAAAATCAAAATAAAAACTAGTGATATTAAATTTTGTCATGAATTTAGAGTATTACATCAAAATATTGATAATATCACCATTTTATTTCATATACTTAAACTTCTTATAAATAAAAATTGGCGGGCGATTGTACTTCGTACATGGCTATTTAAGAAATTGTTGAGATTACAAAATTATTAAGAAATAAAATCAATTATAAAATAAATATAATACTGTTAACATTAGGATAAAATTATTTATTTTAAAATTATGCCAAAACACATCATTTTAAAGGACACACCGCCAAAAATGGCGTCTGCGAAGCCACTAATTTAAAATTAAAATTTTAACTAAAACCCTTTGTGGCAAGAATTAAATTAAGCTCAATACACAACATTAAAGAATAATCAAAAATATAGATACAATTGCCTTCCTTCTGCCGAACATTCGTCACAAAAACATGTTGAAATCTCTTTTTGTCTCTCTCTCTCTACGCTTAGATGAAATCTTTATTTCTATTATTATTATTTTTTACACAACATGTTTTTACGTGTATGTTTTGCCAGTATGAACGTAAGGTAGGCAGACTCAGCAGTATTAGACTATTTATACAGAGTGGAAAGGACATCGACCCTTCCTACAGCAATATTGCATCGATAAATTGTATTTAATCAGCTGTTCCATACATTTTGACCGTGTATGTATTGCACTTATGTAGGAACATAGACATTTAAATATTTACGAACGATAGACGGGACAAGAGGAGCGGAGGAGGAGCTCGTGGCTAAATAAAAACAGCCGCTTGGGTCGATCTTTAGGTTAAGCCGTGCTTGCCTAGGTTGGTCTGTGGATGGGTGGCCAACCCATTACATACAGAGTTTCCTCCGTGCCTCGGAAAGCACGTTAAGCCGTTGGTGATCTTTGACAGTCGTTAGGTAGTCAGTAGCCCAAAAAGTCTGACAACCAGTCTTACCAAAGGGTATCGTATTACCCAGTACTAACTGGGTTGTGGAGGTCAGATAGGCAGTCGCTCCATGTAAAATACTGGTATTTCAGCTGCATTCGGTTAGACTGGAAGCCGACCCCAACATAGTTGGGAAAAGGCTGGGCAGATGATGAGACGGGACAAGAGGAAGAAAATCGTAATCCAATAATTGTTACTATTTAGTAACAAAACGTTCTGGTGTAGTGTCATACGCCCGCTTGGTAGTATTCGTGTGTCAAAAACTCAAAATAGAAAATGTTCGGGATCAAAATTTCGTCTTTTACATCTCTTATCGTAGGAAACAGCTCATTTATAATAAATACCTATAAAAAGTGGTTCTATGTGGGTTCGGAATGATGTGGGTCTGCGCGTCGATGTTCCACCCTGTATATTGCCCAAAGTTGCGCATTTAGTAGCCTGCCTGTGATCCATCACAATGTGTCCTAAACTCTGAGCCATTAACGACACTAAAAACAATTGCACCGGGCGATTGCACAGCCGATAATAATAATTTGTTAAAAATAAAATAATAACATCTATTTAATAATACAGATTGAGACATAATGATGATCTGAGTAACATAGAGGGCGCTACTGTGGTACGTAGTTCGAACAATGAGACGATGCTATAATTTTTTCATTATAATTGAGTACTAGGGCGTGTTTATTTGACGCATAAGTTTTCGATTCGCGTTACAGTGACCTAAGAAACAAGATTTCATTATAAAGAATGATTATAGACTTTATGTATACTTCGTTCAAGATCTAGTCCAAACATAAAAAGAAATATATGAAAAAAAAAAAACGTTTACACAAAAAAAATCTGATTAGCTCCAACTTCAAACATTTTCATTACCGTTTCAATATTCTGAATCAAACTTTATTTTCACCAACATAAAGTTAACATTCGTTTAAATGGACATAATATAAATTGAAAACTAAGAAATTTAATAAATTTTCGTCTTCACACAGTAGCGGCCCCTCAAAACTTTCAGTCATTCCTCAAACATACAAGTTACTACGCCACAACTAATATTTCTAGTACACCAAGTTCATAGGCATTGTGTTAGGCGACGCTTAACGCTAGGAGTACGTTATTATCTGCACTTTATTGCGAACGATCAACATTTTACTATTAACCTACGGGTTGGGGAGGAGATACGATATTATACTTATTTATAGAGAATTATTATGCATTATCGAAAAATAAAATTTATAAAGATTTTTTTCTTCAGGTAACACCACTTTGACATTTCACTTGTCACAAGCTACCCGAAACTGTCAAATTGTCCCAATCAACCTTGAACCTAGTGCTTTTGGCAATTAAGTTGAAAATCCATTAAAGAAACTTGACAGATTGTAGTAACTGGATGTGCTGGCGTCAGTGTCTACATATTTGCTTTTAAATTAAAAATGTTAAGTGTTCTACGGCAAGAAATAATTATATCTTAGGGCGAGATTTACAGATTTTCTTTGACGGACCAAATAGTAGTTAGTTTTAAACTTGAGAATAAGCTTCATATTTGTATAATTCTGTCTGTATATTTAAAAAAAAGCAATAGAATAAATGTTTTTGATGTGAAACATCTATTGATTCGACTCGTATGACGATGATCCCCCCTCTACGATACCGCTCTTGGCTCCCTAGTGTGTGCGTACGCTTATGTCAATCACTTTGTTTTTTTATTGTACTCCATATTTCGTAACATGTTTTTATTAATTATGAATTCTAATATTAACATAGGTGTTTCACATCTGCCGGGCGTCCCGTGATGAGTAACATTTTTTTTTTACATTTTAAAATATATTAGGTTTTTTTCCTTTTTTGTTGTACTTTTTTTGAATTATATGACATACTATTTGAAATTCTTTTTAACAGCAAGTTATGATCATTTTTTTACATAAGTAGTAAAGTAAGGCAAGAATAAGCCGTTATTTCAAAGTTATCACATAGTTATATATCTCCTCCCCGTATTAATTTAAAACATCACTGGAACTCTTAAGACTACGCATTTCACCAACAACTCGACACGAATGTAAACAATAATCGTTCATCTTGTTCTAAATTAAATGTACTTTTTGTACGAAAATTAAGAGAATAATAAGCTGTGTTCACTGGGCGACTGTTGGGCAACTAAAGTCGCGGGCAACATCTCCTCAAATAAAATTGCTTATACAGAGTGTACACCAACTATTACCACGTATTCAGTACATGTGGTGACCGTTTACATAAGAAAAAGTAAAGTCGATAAACAGACGAAAAAAACTGCACTAGGAGGTTTTGGCGAGTGTCTTAAATTGGAACTAGCGTCATCATCTTGTTTTAGCATAACACAGAGAAATTTTACAAAATCTTTCAACGTCATTCATGCGCCAAAATATCATTGTAGCAATGTACAAGTCAGAATAATTGTGAGAATCCCAGCACAACATGTTTGTTTGTTTTTGATTTTTTTTTTAGCCTTTACCGACCTTTAGAGTAGAATATTTGACTTTACGATTGAATTTGTTTTACAGAGACTGGTAGAGGAAAATAGCCCACACCCTTGGTAATAAAGCCCATTTTCCGTCGCCCAGTGATTACAGCTTCACGCTGATATGTGCACTAATCGACGAGTAAGCGTTTATTTGAGTAGCTTTCTTTTAATTTAACATTAAATTTATTGATCTTAGAATTAAACAAGACTTCGTACGTATTGGCGTATTTCTGTTTCTATTTATAAAATTTCAAACTAATCTTAATTTTAAACAATAATATAAAAATAAAATAAGAGATCTGTATTTTTTGCATTATATTGGTTGCATTATTATAAACAAATTTGTATTTGTAGATATTTGACAGTCGTTACAGGTAGTCAGTGGCCCGAAAGTCTGACAACCAGTCTTGCCAAGGGGTATAGTATTACCCAGTACTAACTGGGTTGTGGAGGTCAGATAGGCAGTCGCTCCATGTAAAATACCGGTATTCAGCTGCATCCGGTTATACCGAAAGGTCTTGCGTTTATGTTACATTACACCTAGTATATAAGGTCTATCTTTTCATACACGAAATATATTAAGGGTAACTTCTATAAGTCGTAAAGTCGCAATAACAACGAAAAAAAAAATCTGAGTGTTTTTTTTTACGAAATTATTATAATTCTAAATTTTTTTGAGACTTTTTGCATAAAACCTTTACTCCCATATTCTAACAATGACAGTAGGTAAATACGACGTAGTAAACTAGCGTAATGGATGTTCAAAAATAAGGAACCGGTATGTATTTTGTGAGTCAAATATTTTTTTTTTTTTTTTAAATGTACTCATTTAAAAAAAAATATCCCTTGAAATGGCTTCGTTATAGCCGTTAGATGATTCTCTGAAAATATTTCGTGTATGAATAGTTAGACCTTGAATTTAAAAAAAAAGTCCTTTGGCCGGATTTGCTCCCAGTTAATTTACTTGATAATCTTACTTGACAAGAGCGTTTTTTTAGATTATACGTAAAAATTAATACTAACTGTCATTGTGTCATGTCAAAAATAACTTACATAATGTAAATTCGCTACAGACATTCGCCAATACATAAGAAGTACATTCAAACGCAGAGTATTAGGCGTTAGTTGCAGACTAGTTCAATTTGTGTTGCTTGCCGCTAGAGGGCGTTATTTGTCTAGCAAACAAAGGAGTAAGAACGAAGTGAGAGACGTATCGCTGTCTCTCTTCTTTCCAGAAGGAAATAAAGCGATAGCGATATTCTCAGTGTTTTATGGAAAAAAACATAATTACTCCGAACTTACTTTAAGTAATTTAGTTACTTATGGCACTAACACTTTTCATATTGGTTTAATTTATAGTTTTAACTAGGATTTAGCCGAATTTCATCTTGATCATTGTACCTGCGATATCTAGATGCTAACTATATAGCTGCCTAGTGCCTAATTTGTTGTGCCGTTAGAAAAAATAATTGTTAATCAAATTCCTTTTTTGTTTGGTTAGTGCTTAACCTCTCAGAGTTTTTATACCGCCCATGGGCCTCTGACTTGGCTTTACATGCCGTCGAGAAATATCTCTCAGGCATACTGGTTTCCTCACGATGTTTTCATTCACCGAAGCAAGTGATAATTATACAATACACACATGAATCCGAAAAGACAGAGGTGCGTGTCTTGGGTTCGAACTCGAGACCTAAGATTTGGCATTCCGATGGTCACACCATATGGCATTTCATACAACTATCAAATAATGAGTGTTATGATTTGAGTGTACATCTATTAAATTATTTTCAAGTTGGCAGTAAAATTTCTTAACAATGAATTTCCCTAACTTTTTATGATAAAAAGTTAGAAAATAAAATAAATATAAACCAGTCCGTTTTTCCTTTCTAACATTACAAATAAATAAGCTTTTGTGATTGTCTGTCTTAAAATAAATGAGAAATGTTCCAGCCATGTTTTATCTAAGTGTTATATCGGTAACAAAAAGTGTTAGTGCCAAAGTAGACTAAGTGGAATGCATTACTCGATGTACTAAACGATTATTAAGCGTAACTGTTCAACTGTGCTTCATTTTATTATCATATTTATCTATTGTTGTCCTCACTGCATAGATTACCTGAAAAATAAGTTAATTATGCATAACGGTATATAGCCAATTCCTCAGTGATGTTAGTTGTTAAGTCTATTACAGCGCGACTGCTGTCCTGGGTTCGATTCTCAGGTCGATCAAAGTGTTATTGGGGTTTTCCATCAAGAATTTCTCCGTAGCAGCCACGGAGTCTGGATTTGTGATCGGTTGTGATGGCAATAGACTCGCCCCCTATTACATGGGACTTAAATATAACTGGTGAATTGTGGTGTACTATTAGGTACACCTCAATCTAACCCTTCGGGGATGACAGGCGTGATGTTATGTCGCTCTATGTTGCAGTACACTTTTGGTTACGAATTGCTATATAAAAAAAGGCAATTTGAAGGTTTTGTTTTTATAGGTTGACCCGTTTTAGACAGTTAATCTGTCTATAATAGCCGGTTCACGCGCAGAGTTCATTTTTTGTAAATAGAAAATATGCAAGAAAGTGACGGTGTTAGCCGGCGCTCGGTATTTTGTCTCTTTCATTCTGTTAATAAGCAATATTTAAATGGTTAACCCATATATAAGGTCTATCTTTTCATACACGAAATATTTTAAGAGTAACTTCTATAAGTCGTAAAGTCGCCATAGCAATGAAAAAAAAAAAATATCCGAGTGTTTTTTTTTTACGAAATTATTATAATTCTAAAATTTTTCGCGACTTTTTGCATAAAACCTTTACGCCCACATACTAACAATGACAGTAGGTAAATACAACGTAGTAAACTAGCGTAATGGATGTTCAAAAATAAGGAGCTAGTATTAATTTTGTGGGTCAAGTAATTTTAAATTATTAATTTTTTATAAAAATATACTCAGATAAATAAAAAAATATCCCTTGAAATGGCTTCGTTATAGCCGTTAGATGATTCCCTGAAAATATTTTGTGTATGAATAGTTAAGACCTTATATTATAAAAATGAGTTATAGGACTAACTGATTAACCTTTTAACTGGATTAATCGGTCCCTGGTTGTTACGTCATAAAAGTAATGAAACTCAGCCTAGTTACCTCATCAGTACCTGGTGCCGGGCTCGTGCGGGTCCCGCGGCCGCACGACGACGCCTGCCAGGCGCTCGCACACGGCCTCCAGCTGCGCGTCTAACATCAGCGACGCTATCTGATCGTCCGTTAGCATTTCCACGCTGAAATTAAAGAATATTCAAACATATTTTAATAAATATTCAAATATATTTGTTTGTGACACATAGGTATGTACATGGTGTTGTAACTAAAAACTATTCGTAAGAGTTACTATGTGTAGTCTTTCAAGGTGTACAAACTATTTATACATTGTGCATCAAAAACATTGGAAGTGTTTTTATAACGAATTAGCTGCTGCCTGTTAGGTTGGTGGATGGGTGAACACCCATTAAATACCGAGTTTCCTCCGTGCCTCGGAAACACGTTAAATCGTTGGTCCTGGCTGTCATTTGTAGATTTCTGACAGTCGTTACAGATAGTCAGTGGCTCTAAATTCTGACAACCAGTCGCTCCATGTATAGTACTGGTATTCAGCTGCATCCGGTTAGACAGGAAGGCCGACCCCAACATAGTGGGGAAAAGGCTAGGCAGATGATGAAGTGCTATTGACAGAAGCTGGTGTCCCACTTACCTAGCTAGACTGTCGGTGTCGGAGTAGCGCTCGTCGCTGGCGGACGAGGCGCGCGGGGACGCGGCGCGGCGAGGGCTGCGCGGGGCCGACGACGAGCCGCGCCGCTCGCCGAACAGGGACAAACCTTACCACAGATACAACATTCTATAAGACAGCACCTTAGCGAATATGAAAGTTTTATTGATCACTTCGTTAGTGCGTTACTTGCTTTTAAAAGCAATAATAAAAATAAAACACCATTTTTGTTTCTTACATTCCAAAAAAATGTATTATGGCCAAACCGTCGGTCTGGCTTTACGCGGAGATGGCCGATGCAGTGAGGTCTTGACCGAATGGTGGTCAAGGTTGGGCCTAAGGAACCAGGGTCTTTCAAAAGCGCGTTGAGTTGACGATATCGTCAAGATAGCAAGAAGAAGAGCAAACAGGTGATAAGGGACGCACAGAGAAGAGTGGCTGAAGAAATGGGAAGACTATATCCAACAGTGAGTGAGTCTGGGCTGAAAGGATGAAGCCCTTGGTCGACTTGAAATTACTAATAGGGCTGTGTTAATTATTTTAGACAAATTAAAATGTGGATAAAACTTACATAGTTCTCCATTTTCAGAACCATTTTCTATGAAGACGTAAGTTTTCAACATCAATCAACCAGCCTACTTTTCTCTATCATACCAAACTAACCTTGGAACATCTCCTTGACCTTCTCTCCGGTGTCATGCAGCAGAGCATCGAGGCTCTGTCTCCTGGGACGGTCGAAGTCTTCTCTTAACACGTGTGTCCGGGGCGCAGTCCTGATGATGCGTCGGGGATCCGCGGCCGAAGCTCGGGACTCCACCGGACTGGGCGGAGACCACTTTTCAGGGGTAGAACGGGCACGGAGAGAGCATTTTTCGAAGCTTACCTGTGAAGAGAACGGTAGGTTTTTAAGATTGCGAAAACTTAGCTAGGAAATTAAACCACGGGTACGTTTTAAACATAGCCTATGACATTCGGGGATAATTATTATTATTATAATTTCTTTATTTCAATCAACTTTGCATCATACAATTAAACTAATTTAAAATCAAAATCCAAATTGAAATAAAAAACAAATTCAAAATAAAAACAAATTCAAAATAAAAATTAAAAACAAAACCATAATAAAATTAAAAACAAAATCAGAATAAAATTAAAAACAAAATCAAATTAAAACAATATCTTAACATAAGTCAGCACGTGAACCATGCAGCAGTGGTTCAAGTACTGACAGTCGAAACGTTCAGCAAAAGCTTTCAGGATACTGTTGCGGCTGGCCCGCACCCTTCGCACTAGGGATGTGCGCATGATTGATAATGTAGCTTCCTATCAGCGAAAGAGGCTTCAGAATCTGACTAGTAGTTCCGATGATTACATCCAAACTTCAGCTCCTACAGAAGAAAGAATAAGAGCACGCCTACCTCCTCAGGACTAGAGTAATCCAGGTCGATCTCTGTCCAGGTATCGTTGTCCGGCAGACACCTGGGCCGCTGAGCGTCGGCCGCGCGTCGGAGCCACTCCCTGACGCTCGCGTCAGTGCTGGTCTCGCACAGTTCCTCCAGCTTGTCGCTAGAGGTCGTGTTTGTGTCGCTGGCTGTGTCTGTGATCGTTGAGCGGTCTATGTCTGGGAAAGAAAATACCTTAGAATAATCAGGCTATAATGTTCCCACTGCTGGGACACAGGCCTCCACTCTATTAGAGGGAATAGGCTATAATCCATCACGCGCTCCCAGTGCGGGTTGGTAGATGTCACATCGAATTTTTGGTTCCAGGACATGCCGGTTTCCTTCACCGTTTTGAGAGCAGCGGTGATGAAATAAATTACACAAAGTAATGCGCCTGCCTGTGTTCGAACCCACGACGTAAATCGGGGCCGCTACTACAGGGCCACCGCTGCACTTAATCCGGACAGATTTGTAGAAAATCGTTTACTAAGTCTCAGAAACCTGTAGCTACCTCCTTAACATAATAAGCTATTTTCATATACCCCAAACCGACAATCGAAAGGTCATTAAACTCACCATTCCTAGCTGATTGTCTTCTCGACCGATGCTTGTGTATTTCATCGGAGATCCTCTCCAAATTCCTGAGAGCAGAGGAGTACTGCTGTTTCGCGTCAGCCACTTGCTCCTCTAAGGTTTGGATCCTCGCCTTTTGAGCTTCTAAAGCCGTGTTGATTCGAGCTTTTTCTTCGAAGTAAGGTCTGGAATTTGATGGGTTGATGAGACTACTCGAACGTGACGTAATTTTAGAAATAATTGGATAAAATAAGTATCAGCTTTTCGTTTCCTTAGAGGATGTGATACTGAACTCCAGTCCCCAAAGAAATCGGGGATGGCGATAAAATGACTAGTAATATCCAATTCATTAAATAAAGTAGGTTTTCATACATGCATCGAAATTTTCTGTCCAGTGTTGCAAACTGAATTAGATTTTTTTGATTCACGAATCAGATATAAGTTTCATAGGGTAAAATGTTGAACTATTATTTTATTACAAGTGATAAAATCCCCACCACTTATATCAAATTTGGAACATTTCCGTCATCCGTTAAAAAGTATTTTTATTTAAGGTGGAAGCACCAGGAAAGCTCGCGAAATTCAAATTTTCTTACGTTGTTTGTAATTAGTTGGTCAGTGTCAGACTGTATGTTGATGAAAATAGGATTTGCCGTAACAAACATGGCTTTACTGGGTTAGCATTTAATCATTTATTTCATAAAAAAAGTCATTCAATTGGATTCAATAAACTAACAGGATTGTATTGATGATTTTAATGATTATAATTTTGTTAATACATACATACGTGTAGAAGAAAATTTGAATTTCACCGGCTAACCAGCCCCCGTAGCACGACCCCCGTAGACAAGGATTTCTTTGACGGAAGAATCGACAAAATGACAGAGTGTGTCGACACAATGACAGATTTCGTTGCACTGTCTGTCATTTTGTCGATTCTTCCGCCAAAGAAATCCTTGTCTACGGTGGTCATGCTACGGGGGCTGGTGTTTAAATAAGACTTTCGCCACGTTGCAAATGCAAAGTTGATTCAACCAGACGGTGGCAGGGTATAAAGAGAGAAGAGTGTTCTTAAAAAAAGCATAGCATCCATTAAAAAAAAAACTATAGTTATTTTCTACTGTTGTATGTGGTTTAGGAGACTTTGAAGTAACTATTCTACTTTAATAACATGCATTTTTTTACTGAAGCGTTTACTGGCAAAGAGATAGCCTGTTCTTGATAATAACATGGGTTTTCACACATATGTGTCCAAAATATATTACATGTAATCATGTTCTTTTTACCAGTAAACATTGATATAATGGTAGGGGAGCCCAGATAGTTTTTAAGCCAGCATATTCAGCACAATAAACCGTTGGTCCTGGCTGGCCCGAAACTCTGACAACCAGTCTTACCAAGGGGTATCGTATTACCCAGTATTAACTGGGTTGTGGAGGTCAGATAGGCAGTCGCTCCATGTAAAATACTGGTATTCAGCTGCATCTGGCTAGACTGGGAGCCGACTCCAACATAGTTGGGAAAAGGCTAGGCAGGTATATTCAGCATGAAAACTTGATAGCTGAGTGGGTAGGTCCGATTCTTCAGATTTTGTGAAAGGCCACAATATCTTGGGGAATTTGTTTTAGTCGAGTTCAACAATACAGGCAGACGATGAGATGAAAATCAACGTTACTGAACAACCCGTTGCAAGTGTTGAGCACTTTGATAACTGAAAGTGGCCGAACGGCTACTGTCTGAAACTTTTCATAGCATAATTTTACAGTTCTCTCATTCGACCTACCTGCCCTAGCTATGAAGTATTCATGCTGAATATGCTTGCTGAAAAATCCTCTGAGCTCCCCTACCATAATGCTAAAATAAAAGGTGAAAATAAATTAGCTGGCGGAACTCTGCTGACTTATTTATTTTATTTTGATATTGATACTAATACAACTTCACATATCTAATGAGTAACGATTAATTATGCGGTTGTTAAAAATCCTCATATGCGGGGTTCCGCAAGCTAATTTGTCCAACTAAAATCATGCGTTATAATAATAATAAAATGCAGTACCAATACGAGTGCTTGCTGCGCCGGCGCGTGCCTGAAAGAGAGAGCACTGTGCGACTAGTCAAGCAGATAAAGTGCGGGGTTAGTGGTCAATAGGACAGACAGATGCTATACAACGTTATAGAGATACGGTTTTAACATGTCATTCGAGCATTCAAGTAGTTTGTTCGTAAATATATTACTGTTATACAGGATGGTTATACATCAACATGAATTTTTTTATCTGTAAATTAACAAATAAACCTGCTGTTTTAGACATTTTGACCGTGCACCGTATAGGTATTGCACTTATGAGGTGTTTTTTAAATTACCGATAAAAAAAATCCATGTGGCGGGGTTCGGAATGATGTAATGAATACGTGGTAACCGTTCCACTCTGAAAGGATGTAAATAAAGGCATATTTTTATTTACATTTTTCTCCAAATGCGCTCCTCTTGCATAAAGCGGAAGAATTACTACACCTACTAGTACCCAACTTTTAATCACCGATAGCAGAAAAAATATAGGAACAATGTTACAGTTATAGCATCTGTCTGTACACTATTCATACAAACTACTAGTGTTAGTGTTTAGAATATTAAGTCTAAGCTAGCTTCTCAACTACAAAGTATGGAAATAGAAGAAAAACTTGCAATTAGAGGGACATCAATTTATTTGCAATGCAAGCATTAAGTGAAGCAAATACTAAATAAATTTGGCTTTTTTTAAATTGAAGTATTAAGGGACTTCAATATTGAGACAAATTAAATATGTAATAAATTACTTAAGACTATTTTCATTTACACTAGGACACACTTAAATGATTGCCTAAGTAAAAGCATGTTAGAATTTCAACTGTCGGGGCAGAGCCGAGTGCCGAAAATCCAATTATCATTTAAGTGTCGCCTACTATTATTGAAAACGATAACCAAAATAAAAACAAGAGACTCGACCATAGATTAAACTCTATTCTAAATTTCTAATATTTGTTTCCAATTGACGTTGTTTCCACTTGAACAAAAAAACCGGCCAAGTGCGAGTCGTACTTTCATCTATACTTAATATTATAAAACTGAAGAGTTTGTTTGTTTGTTTGAACGCGCTAATCTCAGGAACTACTGGTTCGATTTGAAAAATTCTTTTAGTGTTGGATAGCCCATTTATCGAGGAAGGCTTTAGGCTATATAACATCACGCTACGACCAATAGGAGCGGAGCAGCAATGAAAAATGTTGCAAAAACGGGGAAAATTATGTTTTTATAATAATTTCACGCGGACGTAGGTCGCGGGCGACAGCTAGTATGTCAATGTACACTCAACAGCAAAACGAAATTTAAGATTTTAATCTATCATGGTCACTAACATTATTATTTAGACTGGAAACGGGATATTTACCATGTTTACTACACGGTGCTTGTTCCTTCATGGTGCTTGCAACAGCGCCGAAATATCGGGAACTCAATAAAAAAACAGTAAACATGGTAAATATCACGTTTCCAGTCTAAATAATAAAACTAAATTTGTTTTCCATAGTATGTTACTGAAAAAACAAAGTGTCTGTATCAGTTTAAAGAAAAAGTCGCTTACCTCAAAAACTAAATATCAAATCTCATTGAAAGTCTTTTTACATTCTACAAACCAATTTTTTTTTCAGAATTTGCCTCCTTTTAATTAAAAAAAATAATAATTATGTCCTCTAGGAGGACAGGAAGAATTTATAAGGGTTCCATTTTGGCAAAGGACCCCTAAAAACTACTTTTGCATACCATAATCAGCCTATAATGTTCCCACTGCTGGGACACAGGCCTCCTCTGTATGAGAGGGAATGGGCTATAATCCACCACGCGGGCCCAGTGCGGGTTGGTAGATGTCACATGTCTTCGAATTTTTGGTTTTACGACATGCCGGTTTCCTCACGATGTTTTGCTTCACCGTTTTAAGAGCAGTGATGATGAAATAAATTACACAAAGTAATGCGCCTGCCTTGGTTCGAACCCACGACTTACTGTCCGTAAGTCAGGGCCGCCACCACTGGCCACCGCTGCTCACTTTTGCATAATCAGTCTGTAACGTTCTCACTGTATTACTGGGATACAGGATTCCGATTTGTGAGAGGGAGCGAACCATAACCCAGCACGTTCGCCAAATGCGGATTGATAGATGTTATATCGAGCCTTTTCAGGAAGAAGATCGTAACCGCCATTTTGCATATTTTACAGGAGAAGGTCTTTTTTAAATATTTCTCAAAATATGTATAGCATCAATTAGAAATTTTTACTTGGTGTTATATGGGCACCTCCCTATTAATTCAAATGTTAAGATTGACTCAGTACTCTATAATCACATACATTTGTCGCTTACGTTAAAACTGATGACCGTTATTAGGTAGAGCTGATATGAGTATGTCGATTACGATAATTCTTAAATATCATGAAATAGTAGAAATAATTTTTTGTGAATATTTTTAAAACTGTTTTTACAAGATACCATTGCCAGGCTTTTCTTCCTGAAAAGGCTCGATATGTTTTCTAATTTTGGGAAATTAAATTTACTGTAATTAGTCTTATTTCAATATAATAAATGCGATGCGCCCCGCCTGTAGTGTTCGATTTTTCTTACTAAAAAATAAGTGTTGAAGGAGGATTTTTGCGTTGTGATGCGGCCAGGTTAAGGCTGCGTTTAAACCAGAGATGTGCGAGGTAGCTGGGCGGTGCGAAGATGCGTAGCAACGCTGTGAAACGGTGCGCAGATGAGCGGTGCGAGGATGTGTAGCGGGCTCGTTTTCCGTTCGCGTCCGTCCTTAGCACACATCCTTCCCTTGTTTTGTATGTACAAAAGCCTCGCTCCGCTGCGTTGAGCTATTTCCACTAGAGCTGCGCTGAGCGGGGCTACGTAAATTATGTGATTCTATTGGTTCTTAACAGACACATCCCTCGCTACGCTTCCTCGCACATCTCAGGTGCAAATGCAGCCTAAACCTGCGTTAGCTAAGTGTAGACATTCATTTGAAATCACGTTAATTGGAAACTAAACCGGTGGACGTAGTTTAAGATCCGATTGCACTACAAATCACTTAATGCGTTTAAGTTTTAATGAGTTGTGAGTCAAGTGAGCTTCAGGGTGCACGCTCACGTGTTTGTATTAAAAAGTAGTATGATCAACGCCAACGGGCGCATGGTTTTTTAAAGATATTTTGAGAGCGGGCACCCGCTCATTGCGTCCCCGCGAGGCCCGAACTGGTCTTTCAGGGGGCCCTTCGATATATCTTATGGTCCACTAACCTGGACTTGGCGATGTGCCTCTTGAGTCCGTTCTGCAGCTGCTGCACAAGCGCGGTCGCGGCGCGGTGTGCGGCCGCCTTCGTGCGCTGCGTCACCGTGGCGCTGGCGCGGTCGCATTCCGCCTGATATTTTATAGAAAAATGTCGTGAGGAAAGCTCTGAGTATGAATGTGGAAGGATATAAGAGTAGGAGAAGACCAAAGGAACGATGGATGGACTGTGGAAGGATGATATGGCTAGAAAGGAGGTGAGTGTTGAGATGACGAGTCTCTGTTACTCGTCATCTCAACATTCAGATAGAAGAATGTTAAGTTAAGTATGGAAGAAGGCCGCCGGCTATGCCGCACCCAACTAAATTGAGCTGAGGGGAGGCGAACTCACATAGATGTAAATCACAGAAGTGCACTGTACTCAGAGTTGGCATGATTAAAACACATGTTTAAAACAGTTTGACTTTAAACCGTGTTTTTTATCACACGTTTAAAAACACAGATTAAAACAAGTTTTAAGCCTTGTATAAAACAATAAGAAAGAAAAAACAAGCTTTAAAACTACTTTTCATGGCGAATGAATGGATATAAAATGAAAATAGTCTAAATAGCTTGACATAAAAACCAGTTGAGTCTATGCTATTACTATGTCATATTTTTTATTTTTGTGATAAGTAATTTATTCAATCTAACAAAGATCTAAGTACCAGGATTTATACGGGACAAGCAAAACACACAATCAAAATTATAACAATTTTGATTGATTTTTATTTTTTTAATCAATAGGCTTGCCCCCTATTATATGGGACTTAAACATAACTGCGTAAATGTGTGTGCACTATTAGGTTTTGCCTAACCCTTCGAGGATAACAGGCGTCATGTTATGTAATTTTAATTTTAATTTGTTGATATGATATAAAAGATCTAGTTTAGAAATGATGCATTATAGGCCGAATTAATTTGAAATAATGCCCTAAACTAAAAAGAACAAAAAAAAAACACTTGTTTAAAACAATTTGAACTGTTTGTTTTATAAAATTTTAAAAAATAAACTGTTTTTTTTCCAACCCTGATCTGTACTTGAGTCGGCCGAAAGATGAGCGAAGTCCCACATATCAAATGAAACGATAGATATGAAGTGCAGGATGAGTGAGCGACACAATACTATTCAAATCTCGTTGTCAACGAAATAGAAACTTGAACATTGTTTGGCGCGGTAGGGCGAATCTATAATTTAAATCTCGCGCCTAGCTCTGAAAAGTTTTTAACCTTTTGAACGACAAGCAAGCGTGTGCCCTGAACGCCAAACGACACAAATATGTGACAAAATGCTAGGTGAAATTGTGGCTTGGCGTGGAGGTGGAGGGCATGCGCGTGCGTTCAAAAGGTTAAGCATTAATAGTACATAAGAACTGAATGCAGCTTCGGTTGTATTGTATTGTATAAGGGGCTGGTGTCCGCAACTCCACGTCAAAGCGCGTATTTTGCGTGCGGGAAAAATGCAGCTTCGGTTACACACTTTCTAACTAAGTCTGACCTGGTTGACTCTGTGCGTGGCATGGTTGAGCATCTCCTGCCAAGCGGGGTCGAGCGTGAGCCCCGCGTTGCCCTCAGCCAGTCGGGCCAGCCCTTGTTCTGCGAGGTACACCATTTCGCGAGCGGCTGCGTGAGCACTGTTGGCTTTGTCGTACGCGATCGTTGCCGTTTGGAGGTCTTGTCCTGTCTGAAAATTAAATACTTATTTAGTAAATATGGCAGGTTGATTTTGTGAGAGTAATAATTTCAGATTTAACTGTTTGATTAGATTTACGTTCTAACAGTCAGCAGGCATTTTAAATTTCACTGTTGATCTTACAAGTTGTGGTATTTAAAAGAATTTTGAGCAAGTAAACAAGGATTACAAGAGAATTTTTAAACATTTGTATTATTTATTATACCCATGTGAACCTTTGTGAAGACAGAAAATAAAGATATTTTTATTGTATTGTATCTTTTTAGGATCTATACATATCTATGTATAGGTCCTAACCCCCTTTAATTTATTTGTTGTTATAGCGGCAACAGAAATACACATTCTGTGAAAAGTTCAACTGTCAACCTATTACGGATCATGAGAAACAGTCCTATGACAGACAGATGGTCAGCGGAGGCTTAGTAATAGGTCCCGTTTGTTACCCTTCGGGGTACGGAGCCCTAAGAATGGTACAAGAGCTACTTGAAACTTAAAACATATCTGGTGTACTATACAACATTAGTTTTAGTATATGTGAAACCTGAAACACGTCTAGTATTTTTATATACAGAATCTATGTAAAAAATTTCAAAACTGTATCATGAAAAATCACAAAGTTATAAGCTTGTTCTGTTACTGGTGTCCGCACAAAAACGCGGTCACCACGCAGCGCGCGCCTCCAGCTTCGTCTTGAGCTCATTGATAATAATAATTTGGCAGTAGGTACCTAAATTATTGCGATAGGTACTCAACGTCGCTCAGTATCCAACTTTTAACTTTTTTAAATATTTTTGGGAAAAAATATAAAAAATTATTGGAATCGATTCAGTTACTTATTTTGAACAAACTATATTCAGGTTTCGCATATACTTAAAATAATGTTGTAGAGTACACCTCCTAGTGCGCCTTTGTCTGGATTACAGACATAATATTATGATATGGTTCAGTATAAAAATTGAGTGAAAGTGAAACAACTTGAGATAGTATTAGCCAAGTTTTCACTTACAATATTACTCCTAAATCTGGCTTCATAGTATGGCCTTGCTTTATGAACACTGGTGCCCAACTTCTTTGTGAGCTGCTGTATCCGCAGGTGCCCCTCTGCGAGCAGGCGACGGAATGCCAGCCGAGCCTCATCCAACTCAACTTCAAGGCGGTTGATCTCATCTGTTGCGGTGTTTAGACGTTCTAGCTCAATCTGGAAAAAGGATGTGAGAATGTTAAGACCGGTATTAACCAGGGCAGTACTGCTAGGGCCTGAAAAGGAATCATAATGATCATAATGAATAATCACATTAAAATTCGTAACATGATCATGACATGGTCAGTGAAAATTCATTATTTTTCTCCTATTTTCTTATTACTATCATTACATCGTTACCTAATGCAATAGGTTAGTCCGTCAGATTTATTTCCAAACTATATTGAACACCTATTTTTTCTTTACTCACATAAACAAAAAATGAAGACAATACAGTGTGTCGAAAACTCATGTGACGTCACATTTCGGTACACTTTTTACTGGCAAGTGACATCACAAGCCCCAACTCATGATCTTTGATGCATTTTATCTTTGTCAATGTTTTTCGATCATCTAACTGACAGACTAACTAGAATCTTATTTTTTTTTTATTCAGGAAACATCCCTATAGTGTACTCAATAATAATATTAATTTTTACTAATGTGTCAGATATTTGAACTAAATATCCACAAGAGCACATAACTTGAGATGGCTTGTAAGTTTCAGTCTATACCTAAGAGACCAAACATGTTGATTTAGGACTTCATATGTATTTACAAAAGTGTGATTGAAAAAAAAAATTTTTTTCTGTTGACAAGACATTGAAAAGACCATTAATCTAAATATTCAAGAATGTAATTAATAAACTTAATAAGCTTAAAGCCGAAAGTTTTACACTCATGACACAAATAGAAATACTAAAAAAACCTTATGAAAAGTTGGATAAAGTTTGATTCTTCAACATTTTATAAATAAGTTCTTAAAGCTAAAGGTTTTATTTCATGATACCTATCAAGGACGACATCTACTTAACTCTTTCGTTGTTTGATTGCTTACAATTCTGTTGCATAACAAAAACATATGATCGAATAGCAGATTCATTTTAAAATCTCTTTATTCTACAGATTTTCACACTTTTTTGGTAGAAAATTTATGGAGTTGTCGTTTTTAGTCCTTAAGTATTCATGTCTAGATAAAACTAGAACGTATTTATGCAAAATACAGTCATCTTCTTTCTAAATTACCTTTGAAAATATCGATTACCCTTACCTGAACGCGAGGATCCAATGCTTCGGAGCATTCGGCGGCGCTATCGTTCATTTTTTCCTCAGATCGAAGGCATTTTAACAAAAGCTGAAGTCAACAGAACCTTTCCTCTTGTTATTACCTTTGTTCTTTTGTAAAATAAACATTATCATCGCTGAAAACAAAAAGAAAAGAAATCTCAAATAACTTTGGTTCTTTGATTCAATACCGCCCGCTGCCAGAACACAGATTAGAAAATGAAATGTCAGTGATTAGTTTGTTTTGTTTAGACGATTTTTGGTTGCTTTTATTTATGTGGAACCAGCTTTATGCGTGTTCATTTTAGCTTCCCTTTTGTTAGTATTATGGTATTTTAAGGTCTTCTCCAAGTAACTCATTGTCTATGGTTTTATTTTTTATCTGTTTTACTTGACAGCTGTCTTCATTCACTCTTATTTCGTAAATCGCAGGGTTTGTCATCAGTTTGATTCGATATCAGTGAATTTTTAACAAAATGGTATTTACTTAGTTTTAACTTGTGTTATATTCGGGTTTACTAGTGCAACAATTGTTATACTGTTTATTGTGTGTTGCAGGCGACCGAAGTCGAGGACACAATCAAGAGGATTCAAGCCCATAAGGGTGTTATGGGAGTCATCATTGTGAATCACGAAGGTTTGGTCGATATTAAGTATTAACGAATTTCCATGGTTACAATGGTTTATTACGCAAGTCTTGAACGTTCTGCCCCTATACTTACCTCGATCAATACCTGATGCCCGATTATATCAACATAGACAGGCAGGCTGATCATTTTTTGTATTTCCACTTTCTAATTTCAGGCATACCAATAAAAAGCTCACTGGACAATGCTACATCTGTGCTGTACTCCGGTCTGATTGGTCAACTCACTGAAAAAGCAAAAAATGTTGTGCGCGAAATGGTAAATATCTGTCTTATTAACATTGTATCTGCTTATCAATTTGTCCAGCAGTTGAATAGTTCTAATATATTTCTTTTACTAAGGTCCTAGTCAGCTTTGAGCTCGAAAATTTATCAACACTTGCATGCACAAGTAAAAAAATGCCGTACAAAGTCCGATTGAATACCTTGAACATTTTCTACCTTTACAGGACACCACAAATGAACTGACATTCCTGCGTGTGAGGAGTAGGAGACACGAGATCTTGATTGCACCTGATCGTGAATTCATACTTATTGTCATACAGAATACTTCAGACTAGCTTCACAGTGCAAACACAGCATTATAATTTGGAAAAGGGGCCTTTTAAACCACAAGTCTGTATTTTCAAAACTAAAACACCTAAATGGAAAACTTCAGGCCCTGCATTATTTGACTATGAATGCAAATGGGAACTATGCTGCAAAAGGATTTTGATAATTTTGGCACAAAAATGCTGTGGTGGACCCTAAAATGACACATTGCACTAGTCGACTTCACAGATTTACTAGATTGTAGACTCATTTAATTTTAAGCTTTCAAAAGTAACGTAAGAATAACTTATTGTAAGCTTTCAAAAGTAATGTAAGGATAACTTATTGTAAAACTTCAAAAATGCATTTTGGCTACCTACATAACTTCTAAGTGCCATTCCTGTAATGTGTACTTTATAAACCTATGCATAGTGGCTGTTACAAATTTATGAACAGACTTGATAATAATTATATGCAAGTTTTGATCTTGCTTCTTACTAGACACAAGGTTATGCAAGTGTATAAATCAATCTTTACTGTACAGCCCTTTTGCACTAAAAATTTTACCTGTTGTCAGGTAAAATAACTGTAATGACTGTTAGAAGCCAAGATTGGGAGTAATCAAGAATTATACAGATTGCTCATTCCAGTATGTGTAGCAGGGCATAATATGTAGACAGTGCGTAAAAATATTGAACTAAATTGTTATTTTTTATTAGTGGTAGGGATAATATATTTTTTATTTTATAAAATTGCTTGATTATCTTGTATTTTTTTTTTGTTCTAAGCTCACACACACTTTATATGTTTGAGTCAAAAATCTTAATCCTAAGTTTTAATTTATGTATGTAAAGAACACTAATAAATATTTATACACCACTGAACTTTCGTTTTTCTGTAATTATCAGTTTGTTTTTTTAGGAAATTATGGGTCTCGTTTTTATAGGCGGGGGTCCACATCTGCGCACGCGTTCGGTGCGGTTCGGGTGCATATATAGTAGAGATAGACCTTTGGACTTGTTTGCGAGCAGTTAGCAAGTAGGTAGTTCGCGTACAAGTAATAATGCCCTCTTGCAGACACGAACAGTGCGGTTCATCTTAGAAACATTCAATTCCTTCCCGTTTTTAGGGTAGGGAACTAGGTCGGGATTTTTTTTATCTGTTCGTCGCCTGTAGAAGCCGGTGGTTACGACTGGGGGAATAGACGGAACCAAACAGTCAGCCGCCCACTGTTTGCCTGATAAGCACACAGTCGTAATGTTGTGTAGTTAAAAATACCCGCAGGCAATAGGGCTGAGAGCTAGGTCAGTTTGTCACTACGATGCACGAGGTAGGTTTTATATGGACTTTTGTTTGTGGGTGTAAAATAAAACCATGGCATGACTGTAAAAAACTTTTATTCTTACCCTGGAAATATTGCCACATTTTCATTCAAGAACTGCTGTATTCTTCCCAAACAAAGTGTAAAATACATTACATTACACCTGTAATGTTTCGATGTAATTCAACTGCGTTGCGCCTGTGCACCTGCGCACAAGGCCTATAGATTGCTAAGCCCTGTGAACAGAAGCTATAGGCACAATTACCCATAATTATGTCAATTATTCACACGTCTACTGCTCGTTTTCAAACACTAGACACCCAAATGAATGCTTGAATAAAAGCGCACCGACCATTTTAGGTATTATTTGGGTTTCTTAAGTAAAAGCCAGCATTTTTTTTAAATTAAAAAAAAGCGATAGAAAAAATCGGATGAGGGTAGAAATAAAATAAAACTTGACTTGTATTCATGACATTCACGCTATGTTTAAGTATTATTTGGGTTTCTTAAGTAAAAGCCAGCATTTTTTTAAAATTAAAAAAAGCGATAAAAAAAATCGGATGAGGGTAGAAATAAAATAAAACTTGACTTGTATTCATGACATTCACGCTATGTATAGCCACGTACAGACATCGCGAGGCGTGCGTTGCGAATGGTTTGTCTCGCATGCCTCGGGCTGTGTGGACGTGTGTTCACAGTGAGCATTCGCGTTATACGATCGCTGCGAATGCCGCCCCAGTGCGAGCCGGCATGGTTGTTTGCTTGCAAAGCTTGAGCATGTGTCGTTCGGGACGCATGCATAAATGTACCGTCGTATGCCTCACGTTGAAGCATGCGTGACGAACCTTTCGCGACGCACGCCTCGCGATGTCTGTACGCGGCTTAAAACTAGTCATTTACAATCCCAACCAGCATCGGGCCCGTGCGGTGGATTTTGGCCCACTCCCTCTCAGAGAGGAAGCATTTGTCCCAGCATTCGAAACTTCAGGTCACATCGCTAGCTAACGATCCGGGCGAGCATCATTTCTCCCCTTTTCATACTTCGGTTCGGCTCGTTCGTGGTGTGAACCGAAGTATGGAAAGAGGTGAAACGATGCTCGCCCGGCTCTCTCGCTAGCTGACGGTATGGTCGCTTTAAGCTGATTATGCATATTAACAACTAGTGTAAGTATTGCTTTCTTGATCACAGTACGGCCACTGTGAAGTTGTTAAGTCCATTTCCTCCCTTTTTCTGTAGCTCGCGTTTTCTTAACGACCCTCGAGAAGGAAGTCAAAACGAAAACGTTTTTGTACTTACTCAATGAGCGCTTCTGTGAATTTCTTCCGTTGAGTTTGATTTTACCAGCTTCATAGTCCAAGAGCAGCCATTTAATTTTGTTTTTCATTTTGGAACTAAGTTCCTACTTTAATTAAAATATTTGTATTTAAATTAATACTTAGTATTTTATCAGTCCAGACTCAGTCTTCGCAGCCAGTTTCTTCAAGTTTTGTATTGCCGTAGTGAATATAAAATTAAATATAATAATTTATACATTTTAACAACTAATTAAATTCAGTGTTGCCAGTCTTGATTTAATGAATCCAGTGTCCCTAATTCATTAGCTCTGTTTTATTAACGAAGCTTTAATTGTATTAGTCTTCAATTGCTTTACGTGCAATGGAAATATCCAGCCTATATTTATATTGATCTCATTGATTACATTATCCTATATTTTTGTCGTGATTTGTTGCAACATGCATAAATTAATACACACTCTACAGGTTGAATTTTTTTCAAGTGGGTTTGGATAGCCAAATTCGAAACTATGAGGAATAGAGGCAAATGCTCCAAAGGAGTCTCGGACCCGAATTTGATGAAAACTAAAACGGCATCATTGGAGTTTTGAAAAATCAATTTTCCTACTTAGCCGGGAAACGAAGCCGTTGATTTTGAATAAAAAAAGACACTGTCGATAGCGTCGCTAATAAGGATCAAATCCCTCGATACCATCTTTATTACGGATGCAATTCTGGGAATACGGCCAACTAAAGGAAAAAGCTCATTTTTGATAAAATACGAAACAGTAAGTAATAATTTAATCTGTGAGACGTCGAACACAATCAAAATTCCAATGATCCAGTTTTAGTTGTCATCAAGATCGGCCCGAGATTCCTTTGAGTATCTTTCGCTATGCCTCATGGTTCGAATTTCATCACGCTCACTTGAAAAATTCAGCCTAATGGTGCTGTTAACTTTGCCCACAATCCGCCCTTTCCTAGTTAGAGCTGCACGATTTTAATAATTATATTTTTGTCGTTTCGAGTTCATTTTTCTTATGTTATTATAGGAATCTAACCCACGTTGGGCCTGCGTGGGGTTTTATGGCCCACTCATCTCAAAGAGCAGGCCTGTGTACCAGCAGTGGGAAAAATACAGTTTGTCCGGTCTTGGACTAGCGATATTCTAGGTACTTATAAAAACAACTATTTTAATACACTACAAAATTTGGGAAATATTGTGGAAGTGGATTGAATCCACTTCCACGATACTTGACAGCCGTTTTGTTTTTTTTGTTGTGATAAACTCTACGTGCGTATAAAAAAATCATAACTCTTAACATTTTTGGCCTTACCGAGATAAAAATAGGCTTATTCGGAAGGCAACAAGTTAACATTACGAAATATTGGGTTCACAGTTATGTAACTTTCAGAAAAAAAGAAAGAAATTATACTTCAAAAAATTATGCAAATCGATAATTTTTTTTGTGAACAAACTAACATTTTTTGCCAACAAATTCTTTCAAATCAAAAAAATTGTGTATTATAATAGTTGTTATTTAAGTACCTAGAATATCACAAGTCCATGACAGAGACACTGTATAGGCTAATTATTATTATGCTAAGATATTAGTGAAATTGGTCGCATTCAGTTTTTCTTATACCTGGAAATGGGCGTATTTGCCTCTTGTATTTTAGAATAGTTTTCGCTTTATCAAAATAAATGTCATTAAATAATCTAAAACACAGCTTTTGCTTTGTAAATCCAATGAGGTTACCACTATTGATTAGTTCTAAACTTCCATTTTACTTTTGTAGCTTCCACTTTTACATTTTTTGGGTTGCCATACCAATTGTATACTATTATACAAATTAAAGATTTATGTTTTTGTTATTTTATTTATTTCATAGTCACACAAAAATTGAATACATTTCATTTATATTTTCTGCTGTTCAACATGTTTCAATGAAAAATCTTATTTATTTAAGAAAGTGCAAAACCTTTTTGGATACTTTTGTAACTTTTATGGCTAGCAACTTTCTCTTGTCTAGAGTCTATGTGCATTAACGTTCACTAATTCAAAACATGTTGAAGTCGTTTTAAAATACTAATATTATTAAAAATTACTTACTAACAAAGATATTTTTTTATAAATTGCTTTTTGGAATTTTACATATAAATACTTTTATTGCGATTCACCTGGTCGAATGCGTGTAAGCATTTTACATTTTTTAAGTTGGCAGCACTGTCATGCTTAAATGCTGTTTGAATTACAAAACAAAAAGTTATTCTTTTATGAACATAATATTTTTAAATGATTTATTCATGTCAATATCTATTTTTTTTTTCAAATGGAAATTACACAATCTGTGTTATTTTTGGTCCATAAAATAATTGGTTTTAGTAAACTGGAAAACATTTTGTGTTGTTGAAGTTGTATTGTTTTTCTTCTGCAGAATTTAGCTTTTTAGTCTCCATTTTGTCTCGTATTTTTTAGTTTATCCTGTGGTTTTAGATCCAATACAACTTTATTACTCACCGGTTTAATGTGAGCGCTTTCTTGTTCCCCTGTAAATTTAAACAAAGAATTTTATTGTTTACATCTAAAAGTGTAGTTAGAATAAAATAAAAGTTACATGCAACAAAATAATAATTATGTATCCCAAACAAATTGTTAATAAAAGCGGAACTAAAAAGGTGTGCACGGGCGCTTTTCCAATTGAGTTAATTTTAGGGAGATCAGATACATGTAATTTACTTGAAACAATAAAACATGAACAAAAAATGTGTGCTCGTGAACATAATTACTTAGTGCTACATGATAAAAAATGGGGCACTTAGTCATAATGATGAATGAATTTCAACTACAAGGTGACAATAACGCGTTAACTCTTTGTTTCAGTTTTCTTGACCTATTTTTTGGCAGATTCTTTCTTAGCTAGCCTAAAATTGAGTTAAATGGCGTGTGACATCTATGATACTTGATTGTCTCAGCAGGATTGTCACCTCATAGGATACCGAAAGGATTGGATCGCGCCATCGTGCACTAAAACAAGTACGAACGGCAAGTTGCTCTACTTGGGCGGACGCGCGTAGGGCTGTGGGCGCTCGTAGTGCCTCGGCGCGTGATGCTGCTGCGGGTGCATCGGGTTTTGCCGGCGCGTGCCCACAGCGCGGGCCGTCTTGTATTCGCGGTTGTCGTCCTTATAACCGTAGCCGCCGTCGTCTTCGTAGCCGTAGCGGTCGTGGCTACGTTCGTAGTAGAAGTCCGGTTCGGGCGCTGCGCCTCGGACCGGGCCGCGGATCTAAGGATTGGAAGGGTTTTTATAGGGGATGGTTTAAGACAGACAAAGCTTGTTTGAAAAATACGCTATCCGACAATTCTGCCGTAATACATGTTATATATCGCTAAGGTCCCATCAAACTGCAATGAAACTAGGCAATTAGTTTCGCCACCTTAGGATAGTTGCTACCCAACTGATAATTTAAAAAACTGAATACTGATGCAAGGATATTCTGTCGTGATGACACAGGCCATTATAAAACTGACACTTCACTCTCTGTATATTTTCTATCCGACTTTATTTATAAAAACAAACACTACGTACCGGAGGCTCCGGTGGCTGCGAATACACATCATCGTACGGGTAGGTCTCCATGGCAGAGCGCGCGCGGTCCAGTATGCTGATGACCTTGTTCTTGGGAGGCATGGGGCGCTGCATGGGCGGCGCCTGCATGCGGGGCGGAGGCCGGGTGCCGCGCGGGGCTCCTGCGGGTGCAGCGCTAGATGGAGGCTCGAACGAGAACGAGCGCGGGGTCACCGTGCGATTGAAGCCGCCGGGGCCGCGCGGCCCGGAAGGAAAGCCTGCCAAAATGCGACGTTATGTGCATAGTGCTCCCTCGCTCGTCTCGCTGGTTCACTTGGTATTGGTACAATATAGAATGGTCTATCTATCTATCTTAGTGCGGAACAAATCGGTCACAGTTTGTAATAGCATTTGCTCAAGATTATGGGACTTTTAAGAGGGAAAATAGTGGATGCATTTGTATCTAAAAACAATTCGAATGTTTTCTGTGATGCTGCTGCGTTTTAAAAATAAATTTGAATGACAATTAGCTTAGAACATTATTTCAGCTCGTACTTGATTGTACAGCAATAATGCAACATATTCAAGAAGAACTAAGTATGTTTAGAGAGAAACTGAAGATTCACTTGACAAGAAAATTATATCCAAGAGGTGCACTCTTTTTAAAGTAGCCTCTTATAACTTATGGACAAGTGCTAAGAATTGAAAATTTAATAGTGCGTTTTTAGACACAACTCTGTTGGAACTTAAATTCAATGCTCTGCTCAATACAGAGGAGAAAATTCAGTAGGCAAAGTCGCCTATGCGAAACGAGTGTTAGAAGTTTCTTTTCGTACTCACCACCTCTCTCAATATCCCTCATCTGCGTCTGCCAGATCATATCATTAGTGTCAGGCAGGAGGTACTTCTTGACCTCGGCGAGAGCGTAGGCGATGCGAGCGTGCGCCTCTGCCGGCGGCGCTAGCGCACTGATCTCCACGTGAAGCTCGTCCGTTAAATGTGCATATTTCGGGTCCAAGGAGGTGCGGAGCTCTTCCTCTTTTTGTCTACAGAAAGGAAAAATAGGTTTATCTTTTGTTTATAGATTACTGTGTTAAAGTGAGTAAGTAGTGTACTTGGATCTTACGAGGTCGGCAAGTAGTGCCTGACTGGAACTAATACGAGGATATTTTGATGCTATAGATTTGTAGGTAAATTCGAGTTTTGATAAATACCTGTCCCTCATGGATCCTCTTCCTAGAACAGCCATTTTGCACATGGTCTCTTCTTGCAGGTGCTTCATTGTGTTACCCTTAGGTCCTAGTAGCTTGCCAACGAAGTTGAACTGTGAAAGAAAGTATTTTTGTAAGCATATTGTGTCAAAAGGTTAGGGAAGCATCTCTGTTTCTGATACTATCAATCAATCAATCATTTTATTATCAGGCAGGCAGGCATCAGGCATTTTTTTACTATGATGGCATAGTTCAACACCTTCTCATTAAATATTTTTTTGTTAAAATTCGCTCAACACAAGCAGCAGCCTAACCACCATAGGAAATTTCTAACAGACCAAGTGCTAACATGTGCTTGTTTATCGTTTTTGCATTAAATTAGTATTCAACAGTTGATAACACTGCATGACTAAACATGAAATGGCAGATAGCCAACATTCAGTATTTACAACACATTACAAGCAACTTGTATACTATTTTATTCAACAAATTCTAAGAAACTCAACAGGTCAATCAGAGATACGTTGAAAGAATTAAGCAGGATATATCTGGCTAGGCTTTTAGCCTCAGTATCAACATTTCAATGGCATATTAAGCAACTATAGTTAATTTTTCTTTAGCGTACCTTATTTTAACCCATTCACTGCGATTGTTTAACTATTGTGTCTACTTTGTGGAAAGTGACCCCAGTCACTTTCCACAAAGTAATAATTATTAATGGGTCTTATTTAAATGGCTTTATGAAGTATAAAGCAGCTATTAAAAATATCCCTCATTGTCATCTTACTTCATAGGAAGACATGGATTGGTTCTCCAATGAAACAAGTGTTTCCAAAATAAATACTCAGCAGAACTTCAAAAAAAAGAGGTAACTCTTACCTTAGGATGCTCCTTAACAGGTACCAAGACCTTAACGGTAACCTTAGTAGGCTTGTCACGGAAAACATCGAGATATTTGGAGTCCTTGCCAGGTATCCTCCCAGAAGCCTGGACTTTTGTGACTTCTGTAAAAGAAGATAAAATTCATGTTACAAGAAAACCCATTGAAAAATTCAGTTGCATAGAAAAAAAGAGCAAGCGTGTCATAACTTTCTGTAACTTTTGCTTTAACTTTTTATTGTCCATTGTTCTCCACTAACACTTGCAAATGTTGCTCCACAAAAAAACTAATTTTGGTGAGTATTCACCTTTGACTGCAAGAGATATAGAGCTATCCATGATGTTATACATGGTGGAAGGGACACTAATGTGAAAACTGTTACCACATATTCAGTACATCTTTCTGAGCCTCCATACTGATTATTCATCGGTTATTAAAAAAAAAAAAATTAACTGTTTCCTTTAAAAGTGCAATACCTACACAGTCAAAATGTATGGAAAAGCGGTTTATTTTTTATAATCGCTGAAAAATTTCTATTTAGGGGGGGAGGGGGGGGGGCTAAGAATTACATGTGGTAATTGTTTTCGCGTTGGTGTCCCTTCCACCCTGTAAGCACCAACCTTATTTCACAATGAAGTAAAAATTTCTTTGACTTTTTAATCCCTAGTTACTAGAACCATGTTATGGCACACCATTATGTTTGAGTGTTTCACAGTCAATTATAAAAAAAAAAAAATATTTGTATATGTATACTGTGTTGCTGATAACATAATCTTTACATAGTATAAAAAAGTCACACCCGCTGTTTGTACGCTCAGATCTTTCAAACTACGCAACAGATTTTATTGCAAATTTCAGCAATAGATTGAAGAGGAAGGTTTTTACGTATAAAGCACCTGTGTGAAGGGGCTATTCGCTACTAAAAAATAAAAGAACATGTTTTTTAATGTAGTACCACTAAGTTGGTCTTACTTAAAAACTGTTGTAAAACCGAGGCCAGTGGAAATAATGAAGTGAGGCCTTTGCCCAGCAGTGGGACAGTACAGGCCAGCTATAATAAAAATTTTCAAAGTATATAATCAATCAAGATAATTGGACGTAGTTAAGCGAAAAGGATCCAATCCACAAATGGCCAAAATTGACTTAGCGCATCACGTCATGTACCTGCGGCAAATAAATATATTATCTTTCTTTCTTTCTTTTCATCAAACTGATGAAGAATATCAACACTTATTCATTTGGGTTGGTCGTAGGTTAGGTCTTTTTTACTAGCTGATAGTATTTTTTGGCCATGTTGTGGATTGGATCCTTTTCGCTTAACTACGTCCAATTATAAATCTATGCATTCTTCTTGAATACTAAGTAACCTGACTAAAGTCATGTTTGCAATTCTAGATGACCTGAGTCAATGACCTATTGAAAGGAACAGGTATTAAGAAAAGTGGCACAACATGGCAATATTGTATACGAGTTGGTAGAATTATGGTAATTTACCACTTATTCACTGAAGATGCCATCTAATTACTAGATTGTACACAAATGAAGCTTTGGCACATATTGCCACATTATTTGGCAACATACCACTCGAATGGGTTCAATGACCATGAATAAATCATTTTGCAAGATTTTTGGATAGACACTTAAGCAAAAATAATTATGGAAAATATTTAATGAATTGGTAAATGCTTATTCCAGTAATTTAATGTTATTTCTGTCATAATTAGATAATAATAATTGGCATCCAAACTTGTGTTGTTTTTTAGCAAGTATCAATGATCTGAAAACGTTAGCTACTAAGGCTACTTCAGCACAAAAACAAAATAGTAACATTAGCTACGAATAATATTGTATCAGATGTCTCATTAAATCCTAACTTTCAGAAGATTCCATTGATTCACATCGATAGTTGAGTAAAAATTCCTCGATTTCAAAGTAATTACCTTGGTCAATAAGTTTTGTAATTATGGGAAACTTAGCATTGTTAAGTTTAATCTTCTCGCTCAGTAACTCTCTCATGTATTCACCGGCTTTTTCATTTATTTTAGGATTATCTTCGCCATCTTGTTCTAGTTCGTTTTCCATACTTGGGTCTTGCGGCGCATTACGCTTAAAGTCACTACTGTTGTATCCGTTTTTACTATCGTATTTTTCAGCCATTTTTAAATAGCTTTACTGCTACAAACTTTACCAACTATTACAACAGAAATCAATTCTATTTCACAATCACACAGACAGAACCAGCGTCTGCCATGAAAAAGAAATCAATTGACGCGGAGGCCGGCAAACCGGTAGATGGAATAAACAATGTGTTTATAGTCTATGGTTTCAGTGACATCCGGTAAAACAAGAAATTTCGACTAGCTGATAAAATATTTTCTGAATGTTGGTACAGTTTTGTTTTAATTGTCTATTAATCTGAGGAGGACCTTAGACGACCAATCTAGCATCAGTTGGACCCGTTGACCAGTTGTAATCAAGTAACATTTAAAATCTTGTTCCAAGCACCTTTTATCTTAATAACGAGACATATATGCCAAAAGAGAGGGTTTCAAAAGATGCTTCGTGATAAAGGTGTTTTTGCTTTGTGTTCTTGTTGTTGCCAACAGAGGGCGTTTCCCAATTAAAAAAACCAGAAAAGTACGAGTCGTACTCAGGGTTCCGTAGCATTCATCAGCAAAACTAAATTTGTTTTTCATAGCATGTTAATGAAAAACAAAGTTACTGCTTCAGTTTGATGAAAAAGTCCCATAAATCTCAAAAACTAAACATCAAATCTTAAACCTTAAATCTGCTGGAGGCGCTGGCTGCGTGGTGACCACGATTTTGTGCGGACATCTAGATAACAGAACAAGCTTATAACTTTGTGATTTTTCATGATACAGTTTTGAAATTTTGTACATAGATTCTTTACATAAAAATACCAGACACGTGTATCAGGTTTCGCATATACTAAAACTAATGTTGTATATAAAGGGTGTAAATAGACCATTAACACATCCAAAAGGCAATTGTTCTCCCGTCTTTGCGATCATTTTTTTTGTTCTAGACCATACCTGGGAACCTTCTAGGTACGGAGATATTGGGGGTCAAAGTGCCAACTTTTTCCCAAGGTTTTTTTTAAATACATGTTTTTAATGTAAAATTTTTACTTTACACACCTCCACGACCCCCATACTATTAAATCCATTCATCAGCACAATGCTTTGAGAGCTTTCCATCGAGTCCTACCTTAAAACGTGATTTTTCACCCTAAAAAAAAAAGTCGATTCCCGGCAATTATTTTTGCGTAAAGTTACTTAGTTTGATGTACAGAATGCTTGGTTGACCGCTATGTGAAGGGTCTGTTTACACCCTGTATAAAATGGTATACTGACTGACTGACTGACTGGGTGATATATCAACACACAGCCTAAACCGTTGGTCCTAGAGACATGAAACTTGGAGGGTGTTTTCTTTGTGAAGAGTAAGTATCTACTTAGAAAGGATTTTTGGGAATTCCACCCCTAAAGGGGTAAAATAAAGGAAGAAAGTTTATATGAAAGTCCGTCAGTTTTGAAGATAGGATCTTCAAATTTTGTGTTTAGGCTGACGATTGAAAGTTAATTTATACGTGTCTTAGAGTTTTTGATAATTCTACCCCCGAAGGGTTAAAAAGGGGGATGAAGGTAAGTAACAATGTTTGTTCGGGTGGAATCTTGCAACTCAATTTTGAACAACCGACTGAGCTGAAATTTTGCACACACCTTTGATTCTGGTGACAATACATTTTTATGACAGATATTCCTTAATCCTTCAGCCAGGATCGTCTCCTCAAGAGAGAACTCTTTAACGGTTAGTAGCACGGACACGAAACTTTGTATACGCGTTCAAGTTTGATAGATTAAGATGATTTTTATCATGACCTCATCCTGCAGTCAGGATGGTCTTAGCACGAAGGAACTCCTCAACAGTTACTAGTAATTTTAAAAAGGTACTTTTAAGTTAAAATCACAAATATTTCGGTTTATGATTGGAAACTAACACAACGTAAATCGTTGTTTTTTTTTAATTTCAACCCACAAGGGGGTGAAAAGGGGGATCAATTTTGTATTGAAGTTGTTCGTTCGCTAAATTTTGTATTCAAATAAAAATAATATAAGCACACGTGTACCGTTTCTAGCTTTTCATAGAATGAAACGATTACGATGACACTAAAACTAAATGTTACTCCAACTTATCTATATTGTTAGCTGCGCCTCCAACCCACACCCCACCAGAAAGCCCGGACCATATGACCGAGCCTATTTAAGGCAACGCGTAGCATGGCTAAGGGCTCATTCCCTTATTCGGCGGCGCGCTCTTACTATTCCCCTTGATTTTGTTCACTCGATCAATTTTGTAATTCGTTACGTAAAATTATAACCTTTGTGTTTTAACTTTTAATGTTTGTGCTTTGATAGATTACATTTGTTGTCCTGATAGTTATTTCATTTCCATTTCCTAAAAATATCTATATTATAGTTAGTTTATACGAAAGTCCATAAGTTTTGAAGTTAGGATCTTCAAATTTAGTGTTTAAGCTGACGATGCTTCGAAATATACGGTCTCCAAAATTGTGCAGTGGAACTGGACTTCAAGTAACAACAGCTCTCCGCCGCAATGTTATTGAGGCTAAAATACTAACTGGATCTGCCAGAGGAGAAACAGTCTTCGTGCCGCGTATACCATTGATACCAAATGACCTTCCATTTGAATAGGGTAGTTGACACCATTAAACAATAATTCCAAGACAGAACTTCTCTAAAAAATACTTCATTTTAGACCTGAAAACCCAATTAATTTTCAATTAATTGCAAAATTAGATTTTTAGTTGCTTTGAAACCAATAAATAGTTGAGTCTTTGAGTTGATTAAATAGTGACGTCATAGCGTGCTATTAACATTCAAAATATAAGGGCGAATCACGTTTTGACAGCTCTTAAAAAGTATGTCAATTGACTGGTTTGTCAAATACCCTATTTAAAAGATTGCAGTCTATCAAGGTGTGTTTCGCGATGACTATTAATAAGTCATAGGGACAAACTTTGAAATTTGCTGGAGTTGATTAGCGGCTAGACTGTTCCTCCCACGGCCAGTTTTATGTAGTTTGCTCACGTGTAAGCTCTCCAACTGGCCTGGTTGTTTTAGTGCCCGCTTCCAAATTAGTGAAAAACATTGCACATAAAGAAATACTGTGAAGGAAGGTATTTAGATAGATACCGGTCTTTACAGTAGGTATTTTTTTACAGTATTCCTCAAATATCACACGTAGTGGAGGACAATTAGCCATGAACAAAGCTGTATATTGTTATTGTTCTAATAATTCATAAGTTTCTAGAAAAAAACCAATTTAAATTCTACGCGGACGAAGTAAAATAAAATAGTAACGAAGTCAAACCTTACATTGAATATTCGAGTCTGATGCCGAAAATATAGTTTTTAGAATTTTGGTCAGCTTCTTTTTTTTTTTTAAATTTTGCCCCACACTAGGAATTTCTCCTGTATCGTGGGTGCGTTCACAAACATTTAAACTCACATACACAAACAGCCAGACCGGACCCGGAACAACTACCTGTAGGCAAAACTGAAACGCAGCAGTCAATCGCTCAGCCACTGCGCCAACCGTGCCGTCAATTTATTGGATGTATGCTCCGGTTTGCACAAACACGGCGGAACGTCTTTGGATGATATTTGGCACACAGATCCTTTATAACCTGGATTAACCTATACGTTACTTTTTAATCCCGGTAGTACGTTGCCGTCGGATATTTATCGACATCCACGCGGGCGAAGACGCGGGTAAAAGCTAGTTTTTGTATAAAAATCGTAAAACGGTTGACAGAATACATCTACCTACCAAGTTTCCGTACTGCGTACTAACCAAAACGAATCGACACGACCGCGCATTTAATTTAGACAAAAAAATGAATGCAACGATTGTGTTTGCGCGTCCATTGTTTTGGGTAGGACGTGCCATTAGGCAATTAATTCGCATCTTATTGCGTGTTTTATGTTGAATGCTTGCCTAGCCTTTTCTCGACGTTGGGGTTGGATTCCAGTCTATCCAGATGACGTTTAGTACCAGTTCACATAGAGCGATTGCCTTTCTGTACTTCACAACCCAGTTATTGCGTATCACAAAACCCCTTGGTTAGACTGAGATTGAATGATGACCAAGACAGAGAATTAAAACAATATGACCAATTCCAATGTTTATTCAAAAAATAGATGGTCAAAATACGTAACCGTAGGTTCAGGGGTGCTACTATCCTACAAATAGATCGGCTTCATTTGGCTTAACCGTGTGGCCAAATTGTATATGAGAAGATATAAACGATCAGGAAAAATTCACCGGGCCGAACATAATTCAGTAATTAATATTTTTATAGTATTGCTTCAAGTCTGCTTTGTTATTCAGCCAACACTGCCGAATCGAATGCGCCGATCCGAATAATCCGTGTATTGTCTTTTCATAGTTTATTTTCCGCATTTGTTGGCTAAACTGACGTTTGTATAAAAAAAAATGTTTGTTTAAAAAAAACTAACTCAGGTTAGCCAACCTAATAGCAAGCGGTCAATTTTGTGTGTAAGGAATAAAAATAGCTATTATAGGATATTATTGCCCCTTTGACATTGCGCTGCTTATCATTTTTCTTTTCCTTTCATGTCCTTGTGGCGAGCTCGCGCGTGTTGTATCACTACGATGTTGAACTCGCTGTCCGGTGCCACCATTATCTCGTTCTTTTTCGTATGAATTCGTATTATTATTATTTCTTCCAATGGATCCTGAAAATGATTTTATTAACAGAAAGGATTGTCCCATTTTTTTCTGACACAACGCATCTGGAACCCGGATAATACATTTTCTGAGCAGCAATGGTGGTTGCAGCCATTAGAGCTGTTGCTAGACCAACGAGACAATCACTTCTTGATGACGCTATATTGTTTGAGCCCAGTCCCCGTAGCATGACCACCATAGACAAGGATTTCTTTGATGGAAGAATCGACAAAATGACAGATTGTGTCGACACAATGACAGATTTCTTTGCACTATCTGTCATTTTGTCGATTCTTCCGTCAAAGAAATCCTTGTCTACGGTGGTCATGCTACGGGGGCAGTAGAGGACTACACTGATTGTGGCATGAGCGTATCTAGGTATAGTTCTGTTCGAACTGGTTCAAAATTTACTGCGGCTCGAAAGTTAGCTGCGAGTGACGGTCTGCGCATTATACAGTCAAGATGATGAGTCTTCTGTCCCCTTCTTCAACCTTTGGCTATCCAATACTGAGTGTAGGTCTCTTCCAAATCTCCCCAGTTTTCGTAGCCGCCATAAAGTTTGATCAAGCTAGGTAATTAATGCTCGCACATACATTCTCTGTGAGAACAAGCCTTAGCCCTGTAGTGGGACAGTTGCAGGCTCCTAGTATCACCTTATAATGTTCCGCCGGGCCACAGGCCTCCTCTCTATGACAGGGAATAGGCTATAAGGGTCATGAACTCACGACACATTGATCGACTTTTATGTGGTTGTTTTGGATGGGCAAACCTCCAAACGCCGCTAATCAATGTACCGTAAGCCTAATAATCCACCGCGTGGATCCAGTGCGAGTTGGTATATATGTCACATGTTACTTTATATCATGAATAATCTAATATTTAGCCGTGGTGCTAGGTAACTGGGCTTATCCCGGTTATAAACGTCCCTTTGTGCCTATTGACCCTGATATGGAGGGAAGTGAAAATTATGATTTTCTTACTCCTCCGATATTCTTTTCTAATTCATTTCGTTGCGGGATAGAAGACAGTTAAATGGTTTCTCCGGGACTTTGTCGAGCTTCAATGCCTCGGCGCTTTTATGGTGGTCATCACTGTTGATTTTGGCTTTCAGGAGTAGCAGTGAAAGTAAGTGCAGTGAAGTGTGGGAATAGTGCAGCGGGCCAGTTACAAAACAAAAAAAAAATACTTGTGTATTTTTAGGGAACCAATCACTTTTCCGAAATTTTAATGTTCGAATTTCATTTTACCGAAAACTGCATGCTTGTTTGCATGCTGCATGCTTGCTTTCATGCAAAATAGTAAAATGATAACTAATTGCAACGACTAAGACGCACATCACCTATGTAATTAACAGCAAATGTCATTCTTTATGATCATGGACTACCGACGTTCAAATTTTTATTTTTATTTTCTACCTACCTTAGAATGGTGCCTGATAAAAAAATAACAGTAAAAATTAGAGATGAAATAGTGTGCTCAAACTTTCTAGGCGTTTGGTGATATGAAAATATAGTAATTAAAACATTGGTGTAATGAATGTTCGGAAACATAATACTTCGACCAAATGAAACGTCGGAGTAACGAAAACAATCGAATTGATAATAATAGATCAACTAATACAGTGGCAGACGTGACTTCGATGAAGTAAAAAAAACGAAACGATAATATGTAGTTGAAAAGTTTTAGGTGAAATGAAATTCGGTCAAATATTTTTCGAACTTATGATAGGTAACCGTATTTTTACGATGAAATTACTCACGAGTTTACCTAGTACGACGAGTCTACCTAGGTTCGATCACACTGCAAAACTGGTAAGTCGGGGCCGGTATTACCTATAATATTAACAAAAACATACCAGTTCCTTGACATACATTTGCGACAGCACACCAAACTTGTGAAGAGCTCTTGCATAATTCGTGGCACCCGTGACGCTAACATTCGTCAATATCGGGGCCCCTGGTGGCAAGCACTTGGTATTAATATTAATACTCGCGAAATGTTTATTCTGTCTGATATTGGTGTGATATCGTTCTCGGCGGGAAGCACGAAGACGGCGGCCGCTGGAGGCGGTATTGTTAACAACCATAGATAAATGTGAAAGAAACCATAAAGTAACTCGCCCCGTCTGTAACCTTTGTCATTCGTCGGTAATAAAATAACAATTCAAGTTTCGATTTTGTGGAGAAACAAGTTATTGTTACAAATTATATCGTTACAGGTTGCACACTGTAATGTTCGGTTATCTTCACTCACTAATGTAATGTTCGAATCTGAACTGTTACATTACAGGCGAATGCTCCCGGTGAGTGAGCGTCTTAAACGGCTGAACGAATTTTTGCATGAATTTGGCACAAAAGTAGATTAGGATATAGGTTATTTTAAACCATGGAGTACACTTTCCCGCCACTTTTTGGCTCAATTAGTTTTCCATGAAAGCCAGCATGTTACCGTTTACTGGCACTTCAACACAGATGATGAGTATTTCCTGGTTCTTGACAGCTTTGAAAGCGGTCCGTGACAGAAGTTTTGCGTGTGACGCACTTTCGGCGCTAGTAACTTCTAGTTTCCGAACGAAGGTCGATTTTTGGCCGAAGCCGAAGCTGCAGTCGGACACTACCAATTTTGTTAGTTCTGCCGACTCTAGACTTTATCGGCGACGACGATTCCTTGCTCTGTGACTCTTGGAGATGAAATGTAACTCAAGGACGAATCACGACGAATATCTTTGTCTATCGGCGAATAATAAAATATAGATTGTTTTTTAACATATCAATTTTTCTGTGATTCTGTCACATGCCGCCAGTTAAAGCAGTCAGTTTCCATTCGCCATCAGTGTCACAGTGCGAGTAAACGTTGACACGCTTGGTTTGTATGGAAAGAGCTAACAATGCTGCATCTAGCAGCGCTGCGGTGTCTCTGTGCTGTAGGTCTTAGTCCAAGTACCTTCTTTGTTAGTCATAATCACTCCTTCAACAGAATCGTCATCCATTATTCTGTCCACAATTGCATTTGATGTGTTAATTGTCGCTGTCTGAAATTAGAAATAAATCATTATAAAATTGTGTCACTATCATCAACATCACATAGTCAATTAACAGTAGTCACTAAGTTGAAATCAACAGGCAGAAAACGATAATGCAGCAGGCAAAGAAGAAGATAGCGGGATGACTATATTTAAAAGGTTGACCGGCCATGACGTTTGATCGATAAAAACAGAAAGGGAGGCCTTTGCCCTGCAGCATTGCGTAGGCTTAGAGTAAAAAAAAAAAAAAAAATTTTATTACCTTAAATAATTGTACAAGAAACACTTATCAAAGCACTATGCAATGTTAAAACTTGGGAACAGAGCGTTTTCGATGGGCTCTGGCACCCAATGTAAGATTTAACATTAGTTATAAGTCGAACATAGTTTATCATCATTAAATTACAATATTATTTATTAACTAGCTAATGCAATCAAGATGTGGCCTATTTACGTACCTCTGTGTGGCTGTGTATATGTGTGGGTGTATATATGTGTGTGAGGGAGAGATAGATATGGTGAAAACTTGTGTTCATGTAAGTCTGTATAAATATAATTATAAACAAACATATTACTTTACTAACTACATTAGTTTAAGCAATCGATATTTGTAGTAAATCTTCAGTTTTTTTGTAAGACAATGTCAAAAGCCACTTCGTGACCCTGGTTTTGCATTCATTTAGACACATGGGAGCAATGAAGCAGAGTTTATTAATTTTATTATATAAATGGTTTGACAGTATACCAAAATGATGCTGAGCAAGGGCCGTAATAATAAGATATAGTGTGGGTCCCATCTAGTTGATGCGGAGACTGTCTAAAGCCTAAGAAATTAAGTATAGGTAATGTATTCGACGGGAGAGTGTGGCGGGATCAAAAAAATAAAGAACACCGTTAGATTCAGTTTCCATTAAAGCGGAGACATTGCAGGATTTGAACGATTACAGGAGAGACATTGACATACGGCCCACCGTACTGCATTATGATATTTTCCTCTGTTACTTACTGCCCTGACCAGCAATTCATCTCTCGCATCTTTCAGTAAGTTAGTTATTATCTTCATTACAACGACGACGAATTTTCTGTAACAAACACACAAAAAGTAGTCACTAGTCACCCTATAATGCTTACATTCTTACAACTGGGTCTCAGGCCCTGTGACCCTCCACAGAAAGGAGGCCTGTGTCCCAGCAGTGCATTGTAGGCTGATTATGCTTGATAAGGGCCCTATACAACATTAGTTTTAGTATATGCGAAACCTGATACACGTGTCTAGTATTTTTATGTAAAGAATCTATGTACAAAATTTCAAAACTGTATCATGAAAAATCACAAAGTTATAAGCTTGTTCTGTTACCTAGTTGTCCGCACAAAAACGCGGTCACCACGCAGCGCGCGCCTCCAGCTGTGTCTTGAGCTCATTGATAATAATAATTTGGTAGTAGTTACCTAAATTATTGCGATAGCTACTCAAAGTCGCTCGGTATCCAACTTTTAACTTTTTTTGGGAAAAAATATAACATGGTTTAAAAAATATTGGAATCGATTCAGTTACTTATTCTGAACAAACTATATCCAGGTTTCGCATATACTAAAAATAATGAAGTATTAGTCCGATAAAAGAGGCGCGGGTGCACGCTCGCGTGTCTATATTCAAAAATAGTATGAGCGGCGCTAACAGGTGCGGGAGCGAGCACGTGTGGTTTTCTAAGGAAAATGTTGACACTGGGCACCTGGTGGCCTAACATGACGTCTTGAAGCAGGAGTAATTCCAGTGTGGGAAAGACAGAGCTATACTGGTCGTCTAGCGCCATCTCTTAACCCCCAGGTCCGTGCACCCGCGCGAATTTTAGCGCACGCCCTTTGTCAATCAGAAACATACTTACCTTAGAACCTATCTAAAGAAGGAGTACGATTAGATATGGTAGTGTATCTTGTTAGTTCTTTCAATGTTACTTATGCCACACGCAATCCGCGTACTCGCCGCAGCCATCAAGAGCAAATTCACTTTACTAACCATTCAAAAAGCATCTAACTCGTCGGCAATATCCTGTTGGTTATGCTTATGAAATTACTAACGTAAAAAGTTTCTATGTTTCTGTAATGCGTGTAAAAAGACCCTTAACAAAGGCACTAGTTCGGCTTGTCATTGCGATCATTTTTTGTTTTGGACCATACCTGGAAACTTTCTAGTACTTATCGGAGATAATTTGAGCCACTCCGCCCGACCGCGCGGAGAAGGGGTGACGTGTGAAAATCGGTTAAGGATTAAGAAATTATTTTATACAGTAAAAATTACTATCAATAGGCAAGCCACTTATGCAACTTGGATTTAAAATATTTTGAAGAGATGTATCTTAATTCGTCTTAAAAGTTACGAGCAAACACCAATTGGTTGAGTTTCTTGCAAACGTGTTCTATTTATAATTTTCAGTTACAATGCTGCTCAAGTATGAGTCCAAGCCCACTAACTTCGTTAATTTGTCGAACTTTAAATATTTTTGATTTTGAAATGTAATTTTAAACATTTTGCACATACATATTTGATTTTACTTTTGTACAGAGATAATAATATTCCATTTTAAAACTTGATTTATTATTATAAGTTTTTAAAGTGCCATGGTCACTAACAGTATCATTAGCATATAAAACGGGATATTAAAAAAGTTTATTATTTGTTTCGAATTTCCGATATTTATTTTGAGTATAACCGTGATATTGGCGCTTGTAACGGTGCGCGGTGCCGAAATATCGGAAGATCGAAATAAACAAAACATGGTAAAAATCCCGTTTTAAGTGGTAATGATTGATTATGTACAGTATTAGTTTTGTAAAGTATTATGGTTGTTTTCGTGATTTGTTTCTGATTTACTATGATTTGTAAAAAATAGTATGCACTGTTGTTGTAAAACTGTGGGCAAATCCTTACTAATATTATAAATGCGAAAGTAAGTTTGTTTGTTACCTTTTCACGCCTAAACCACTGAGCCGATCATCCTGAAATTTTGCATATACGTTGTCAGGTGTACAGAAATGGACATAGGGTACCTTTCATCCCGAAAAAAATTACAGTTCCCGAGGAAAACAACAATAACGTTCTTATGATAATAGATGGCGCCACGTGTCTTTCGAATCATGATTGATCTGTATTATTTCAAGCAGAGTACAACCCGAATTGATTGTCAAATTCAAAATTAACGCGAGCGAAGCTGTGGGCAAAAGCTAGTCATAGATAAAATAAGGAAAAATAATGGGCCAAGTATGCTTCCTTGTGGTACTGTGGTGTGACTGTAACATAATATGTTACATCTACTAATATTATGAAAAGGTCAAGTTTGTATACAACATTAGTTTTAGTATATGCGAAACCTGATACACGTGTCTAGTATTTTTATGTAAAGAATCTATGTACAACATTTCAAAACTGTATCATGAAAAATCACAAAGTTATAAGCTTGTTCTGTTACCTAGTTGTCCGCACAAAAACACGGTCACCACGCAGCGCGCCTCCAGCGTCGTATTGATCTCATTGATGATAATAATTTGGCTGTAGGTACCTAAATTTTTGCTATAGGTACTCAAAGTCGCTCGGTATCCAACTTTTAACTTTTTTAAATATTTTTGGAAAATAATATAACATGGTTTAAAAATTATTGGAATCGATTCGAGTTTGTTTTCGGAACAAACTATATTCTGGTTTCGCATATACTAAAAATAATGTTGTGTAGGGGGTAAGCTCCGGCGAAGTACTAGTATTGTATCCGGATAACAACCGTCCGGTAGAAGCCCACCAGACACAACACCCGTCTGGTCGGACGATCCTCCTTTTTCTAAGGAGTTTGGAGAATCTTACACCCTGTTACTCATATCTACTTCCAAAACCCATATTACTTAGTAGTGTTTTCTCAAAAAAAAATGGTTATTACCCGACTACGGCGAAGCCGGAAGGGTTATGATTTTAGCAGTCTATGTGTGTATGTCTGTTTGTATTTACATACATTCGTCCGTAGCGCCTAAACTTTTTATCCGATTTTGATGAATAAGGTGTCAATCGATTCGTTATTATGGCCCGGGTAACATAGGCTACATTTTAACCGACTTCAAAAATAGGAGGAGTCGATTTTGCCTTGTAAAGCCCGATTTTTTTTTTTTTTAAAGAAAAAAAAAGTCTTTAGATTGATTTTTCAGTTCTTCTATTGTTTTGCGGACAGAAACAGAGAATTTCGTTTCGCAGAAAATGTTTCATATAATATTTGGTTCTTGTATTTTTATTTTGAATATTCTTGTTTTAAAGGCTATAATTTACTTGAATGAAACATATTTAACAGAAACACAATTCAATTAATTTAATAAGACATGTATTTAACGCGGCGACAAACTAATCTGATTTAGGGTTTTAAAAAATAATTAAAATGGGTAGCAAAAATAATAGGTTGGCAGCTACAATTAACCACTAGATTTTAGATACTAGGCTCCTTCTGGCTTATTTCTGTTTGCAGGACCTAACCTAACCTAGCTAAATATAAATTTTTGAATAAAAAATTATAATAATAAAAATTTTATTTGATATAAAATTTTTATAACAATAAAAAAATTTTGACCTTTCCTGGAATTTACATTTATGAGTTACCGTATTTATAAAAACAAATGAAAATCTATTTGATAAATTCAAATCGAGAAGATATAAGTTGAAAATTTATAATGTACCACATAATATTTTGAATTTGAATTCCTATACTCTCCTTGCCGCAATGACCAGATAAATAGTTACTTACTTGGTACAATAGTTGCCCATTCAGTATATTGGTGGCCAATAAATTTTTATTCGCCCGATTAAGTATTTCCCATTTTATAATCACTTTTTTTTAACAATTAAGAATTAGAATTATTTTTTAACGAATATTTTTTGTTCGGTGTATTTTTCCATGATATTTAATTTCAACGAAAAATGTAAAAGTAACTTTATGCTATCTATAATTTTACAAATAAATATACACATAGATAACCCTTCGTTATTAATTAGGATAACTTATGAAGCTGTAGGTTTTTTTTTAGGATGGGAAATCATCAAATGACCTCCCCCCCCGCTGGGCGGAGCGGAAGGGAGTGTCAGACTTGTACTGACTAAAACCCATCCATGTTCCTTCTTTGCCCTTTGTGTTCCAGGGCCGCGGTATCTCTTTCGAACAGTCCCGCAGCCCTGGCAGGCATCGGCCCATGCGGACCCTTACGTGGTTGCTGACATCTCTTTGAGGCGCGCGTGGAACACGAACGCGCCGTCGACACAGAATTTATTAACAGGTGATTGTTCAAACGTCAGTGTAGCCCTGGCTCTTCTACTAGGATTCCCTGCATCACAAGAGCCAAAATAATTTAATAAGAGCCAGAGCCAGAGCCAGATAATTTATAATACATAGGAGTACGTGACTGACAGTCACATCAGCATCCTTACCTATTATTTGTATGTATGTTAGAAGAATGACATCACTCTCATCGCCTGTTTTATCATAAGAAAATAAATAAATTAGGTATGAAAGAGCATTATTGCCATATTTAGTTTGTTTGTTACTATTTTTAAACACAAATGATTCACAATTTATGTCACTTATTTTTCTTCTTGGGTTTTTAATGAGGAAAATTATGTAGATCCCTATAATATAAAACTATAAATATTAAATAAGAGTAGATCAGTACTTTCGTGTTCCCGGAGTATAGCGAACGAATAGCGACGATGTGGCGGAAGAAACCAAGTAACAGTAGTGTAACATATCACACTACACGCGATTCAGGTAACAAAACACATAATTATTTTATTTTCTGAGTGTTTCAAAAGCTTCCCACAAAATTTTCTAGCTATCGTATTCACGAGCCACCAGCCCTTGCGGTATACGTGTAGGTCGTTTCACCAGTGGGTTGGCCTCGGTGGCGATGTCAGAGATGTCGTGGCGAGATCAGCAGTCCTCATCAACATCATGTGTGGAATCCGCCACTGGGAATAAAAACGTCCTCTTTCTTCTGCAATACTTTCCAGTTCCGTGCATTCTTTCATCAAGTTGATTTCCGCGACTTTGACGATATCTAACATCAACGGACGACCATGATTTCTTTGCCTAACATCTGCATCAGTCAATATGATTTATTAATATACCTACTACAGTGGCCTCCAAAAGTTAGTTGAAATTATTCACTTCAGATTTTTCGTTGCATTATCATCTAAAATCATGGTTTTTTTTGTTTGAACTAGAAACTTTGGGTTTGTTAGTGTCTAATTTCACTATCTATGACGGATAAGGGATTTCCAGTTTTTTTATTTGACAATTGGTTTTTGGTACCCACCACCGCTAACTGCCGTGGTATCTCGTGGTCACAAGTGCGACCATTGGGTTTTTCCATTAGACACAGTAGTAACCCGGAGTGATGTTGGCGGTATGATGCCCCGTGCCTCGGAAAGCGCGTTACGCTGTCGGCCTCAGCATAATACTCATTCTATTCAGTTCTTGTTCTGGCCTCCTAGCAGCTACACGCTCATCTTCTTCTTAGCGTGTCGATGGCAATCTAAATTGTATCAGCCCAAAACTGAGCTACTAGTTTGGTGCTTTCGGTAGCGTCCATCAATTCCTGTAGTGAACAAACAACAGGACATGCGGGACACGATATTAAGTGCCCCATCGTTTGTAGAACAGCACCACATTTACACTGCAGGGTAGAGTCATTAATGAATCTCCACCTGAGCAGGTTTTCCTTGTTTTCCGCGCTCATTGTCTTTGTTACATCTAGACTTTCGCCGAGTCCTAGATAGCTCTAAATGTGACTGTATCGTCTCCGTAATTGTTTCACTATCCTTTGTCGTTAAATGTAATTTAGAAGCACATTTTATACATTAAAGATGTACCGAGTATTGGAATACAAAACATACATACATACATAAACTCAAGCCTTTTCCCATGGGGGTAGGCAGAAACTGAGATACTCCTTTTGCCCCGTCTAATTTAGAGGTTTCTGGAAAATCTGCTGGTATTGTTTGGTGGGTTGTATGGGCTTGCCCTAAATTGTCGTAATTTTGGCCCTCAGGAACTTCACTTCTTGGGGTCGATCTCTAAATATTGGAATATATACCTTATTACCAACGGTAATACCAACTAGGTACCAACTTACGTTGGGTAAGGATAAAATTCTCTGCCCTGCCGTCTTCGGTGTCCGCTGGCCTTTACTCGTTGCCACTTCATCCTCCATGAGAGAAAAATGCAATTACTATCGTTATCATTGCAGCATAACTTGGTTACTATAGTTAATAATGCTTGCGGTTTAAATCTTTCCAATGTGTCATTAGGAGGAAAATAATACACATATTTTATCTTCAAGTAGACCACAAAGTAGGTACTTATTAATCTGTTGCTATATGTATTGTTTTCTTACTAAAATATTTTCACTGATTTATACGGACCCTTCACGAAGCAGTCAACCAAGCATTCTGTACATCAATCTAAGTAACGAACTTTAACAAATGGAGACGATTTTACAATTAATAACAGTTTTTTTTTTTCATTGTTTGTCATTCAAATTTTTTATGACATTGGTAGATTATTATAAATGCGCGGTGCCATGCCTAAAACGCTCTTTCTCACTAAGGCAGTCTAAAGCCATAAAGTGGATTTTACAGAATACTTGAAATACATATTCGAATCTGTGTAGAACTTAGATTTAAATCCAAAGAAGTGCCCTGACCGTACTAGGACGCACATCCCGCATACAATGATAGATACCATCTGCAGCATGAGTGAGCGAGATAATACTATTAACCTAATTGTCAACGAGACGTGAACATTTTTGGTGCGGTGTAATCTATGATGCAAAAGACTGAATTATTGTAAACTATGACGGATTTTTATAGTAAAAATTAACAGAAAATCAGAGTTTTCCGACCCTGGAGCACAACTCTAAAAGATCTAATTTAATGAAAATGAAATAAATGAAGTCAAAGACTGTATTGATACTTTATCATTTTAGGTCAAGAATTTCCAAATGATGAAGATAAAAAGAAATTGGACCCGGTACTCCAGCAGGGACAGGCAATCAGGTATGTGTCACTGTTCAGTCTCATTGATTCTGATCTAGGTCAGCGGTCAAACACACGAATTTGAATCCCGCGTGGTTTTCTCCATACTGACCGTATTTCTGGTTCTTAGCGAAACAAATACACAATACTCGTTTCATTGATTCGTATTCTACTTAAAACAACCGTCAAAATGTTGATATCTACTCAGGCCTCTTTGTTTTCAGGTTGGACGTTCTAACAGACAGCATAAGCCAGTATAAGCCGTTCTACACTGAAGCCCTTGCAAAGAATGTAACTATGAAGGCTTTGGAGATCATGGGAGGAACGCTTAGGTTGGGACGTACTTCGACACGCGTCGCCAATCTGAACACACGACTCATAGAATCGATTCCGGGAGGTGATACTGCATTAATGAGCAGGTGAGATGTAAACCGTTGGCCACGAACTACGAACACGCAGACAAGTGTCGCGCGTATGATAGAGACTCTAGAGAAAGCGAATGCAAGAAGTAGTTTAGAGAAAGAATCCGCATCGCGACTTGCAACGCAATGGTCCTCACACAAAACAGTTCGTCTTCATCACCAAAATTTAAGATGTCTACTGCTCGAGATAGGCGTCGCCACATCGACCGGTCCTAGGCTGATGGTATCCAGCGGCTTAATGCCACCTTTTAATAGGTCAACTGTCCCCTGTTGTGGGAGGCCTTAACAATGCTACCTTTCACTAAGCAGTTGCCCCTCTAGAAACTTAAAGTTTCATCGGCACTGTTTTGGGAGCAATATGCGCAACGCTTTTCTTTTCTCTTTGTGTCGTCAGCATATGATATAATGTTGCCGCGCTTAATACTTAGATTACTCAAGTCGTTAATAGAAACCAAGAATAGGTAAGGGCCCAAAATATTCCCCTGAGGAACACCAAATCCAGAAGTTTTCAGCTCATCGCTCATAAAATTACCCATACTAACACTGGTATCGATCTTCCAAGTAGTAAGCAAGTAGTGTCAGCGGCGTTCGCTTTATTCCTATAGCCTCTAATTTGTTTAGAAGCACAGAAACAGAGACAGTGTCAAAGGCTTTCACTAAATCAAAGAAGACTCTTAGGACTTGGTTCATTATGCCTAGGTCTTCTAAAACGTAATCGGTCAGGCTATGCATCGCATCGGCGATGGATAATTTGGCTCTGAAGCCAGATTGCGCAGGTGATAAGTGGTTTTTTCTTAGTAGCTAATTAGTCTGTTGTGTATAATTTTCTCAAGTATTTTTTTCATTCAGGGGACAAACGATATTGGCCAACAAATAACTAAGTCTCGGTTTCGGGTAACATATAACAGTAAACCTAGCTTTAGAAAACTGTGAACATTCATTATCGACCTGATATCGTAAAGAGAAATTGTTTGTTTTAGTATTATGGCAGAGGGTGCAAACCCGAACGCGACGTGCCGTTTGGACCACGTGTCAGCGTGCCACATGGCCGCCATGCATGACAACAACGCCCTAGACCAGCTGATCAGCTCAGGAGCTGATAGCTCCAGGTCTGACCAGCACGGTAGAACACCTCTCCACCTAGCGGCCTGGGCAGGGAACGTGAAGCAGATTGCTGTACTGCTGAACTTTCCGGAAGGTACAGGAATTGTTGAGAAAGATTGAGTCTTTTTTCTTTACGGCTTTCCTGTTTATGTCACTACGTGTAATGAAGTAGCTTCAGTAATTTTTAAACTCTCTAGCATAAAACATCAACATCCATACAAACATGAACATCCATACAAACATGAACATCCATAGAACGTCAGTTTTGTATTACTGTTGTCGAAACCGAATAAATTAATATAATATAGTGTGATATATTTTTTCAGCACTGAGAAAAATTGTGGTAGATCAAGTCTTGTCACCTGAAACCGTGAAAGCAGTGTCGAGGCATAGTCAACTGGTGAATAAGTTGACAAACGTACCATGTCGCCGTAACGACGAGTCTACTTTGCCGGATGAATGGAGCGACGGGGTGGAACACAACTGCAGGAATATAAAAGAAATTGTGGGTGCTTTGTGTAAATTATTGCATCAAAAATTCGAATACATTTTTTTTTTGTGACAGTCTCTAACCCACACTGGGCCTGCGTGCTGGGTTGTGGTAGCGGCTCACAACCTCTCACAGAGAAAAGGCTTGTGTCCCAACAGTTGAATTGTTAAAAACCGAATGTGTTACGTGTATTTTTTTCTTTTTTCATTATTAATTCATTACGCATCTATTGAAATGACCAAACATTTCTGTCCGATCCTATCCATCTACTGGAAGGAATATTTTAAGTTTTACAAATATTTTTTCTGTGGGGCCAGTTGCCGGTGTTCCCGGAAGGATGGACGCCGCTGCACGTAGCTAGCGCCCGCGCACAGCACCATTGCGTGCAGTTACTGCTCGCCGCCGGTGCCGACGCGAGCGTGCAAGATCTTTGTTGTAGGACTCCACTGGACGTTGTTGGCTGCGCACATTACATGGGGCACACGATTGATGTAAACAGGTAAGGCATCCAAATTAAATTTAAATTCTATGAAAGAAAAAGTTATGTATACGAAATTTATTTTCAGATTCATGGAAACTGTAAACTTGCTACTGAAAGCCGGTAGCCAGTTCCTGCAGTACGGTGACAACGACAAATGCTGTGACACTCCACTACACACTGCGGTGGAGCTCGGGAGCGAGGCGGCCGTAAAACAGTTGCTGCAGGGTGGCGCGTCTGCCATTGTGTGGAACAGCCGGGGACTCACTGCCATGCATGTGTGTGTAGAGAAACAGAATAAAGAGCTGTTGCAGGTAATATGGGCAAATTAGACCTCATTATCTTATTTATATAAGACAAGGTTTTGTGTTCGGCTTTGGTCGCGTTAAAGTTGAATTTGAGCCCATGGGAACTTTATAAATATATCAGATGACATTCGGGGTCATTACCTCGACGTCATCTGCTATATTATACTTGTCACCAATGGGAACCTGAATGAAACCATTGGTGGAAGAATTTTTGGAAGCAGGCAGTACTTGCGAATATTGTCATAAAATGTACAAACTTTACTTATTTTTAATATTATAATATACTCGTAGTATATTATTATGTGAAAAGCGTCCACAGGACAGCTGAACAAATATCTACAACGTTCGGTTCTAATCTGTTCCCGTGGAAACGCGTGACACACTGAACTTTCCATTTTGTCCGTAATGATTGGAGAGTCAGATCTCATATATTATTTAAAAGCAGATACTATATGCTACACTATACTGGGTCTACACACAGGCACAGGTCTCTATTTGTTAGTGCCAATCTTCACGTTCCTGTGCTAACCTCATCCAGGATTTACCGCGATTACAACAATCGTCTGTCCATCTCGTGGATGTACGGACACTATCCATTTCGTAGTTGCCATTTTTGCATCGTTCTATCTAAGTCTGCTATTCAGAAAAATGTTAGCACTAAAATAAACTTACGATCGGTTACATCACCACGGCTCTAGGTGCATCGTGCTTTGAATGTTCAACGCCGCATGCCATGTTCTGGCCAGCTAATAATTTATTGTCTTTTTATTCTAGTTGTTAGCAAATCATAAGTGTAGCAATCAAGATCCTTCCTTAGTGACTGTGGATGTTAAAGACCGGACAGGCTCCGGAGTGCTCTGTGCAGCAGTGAAAGCAGAGTGGATACAAGGAGTCTGTATAGCTCTCGATGCAGGAGCTAGTATCACCGTGAAGGTAGTTGTGACGCTTCATTTTTATTCTATGGATTTAAAAAAAATATACTCGTGGTATTCAGTTTTACATAGTATACAGGGTGTAAACGAACCCTTCACGAAGCCGTCAACCAAGCATTATGTACATCAAACTAAGTAACTAATAACTAAGTAACACGCAAAAATTAAAATTAGGGAAACGACTTTTTTTGGGGGGAAAATCACAGTTTACGATAGGGCTCAATGTAACGCACTCAAAACATTATGCTGATGGATGGATTGAATAGTACGGGGGACATGAAGGTGTTTACCATAAAAATCTTACATTGAAAAAATGAGTTAAAAAAACAACTTGAGTTAATGTTGGCACTTTGACCCTCAATATCTTCGTAACTAGAAGGTTCCCAGGTATGGTCCATAACAAAAAAATTATCGCAATGATGGAGAGAACAAGTGCTTTTCGGCTTCGTTAAGGGTCTTGTAACACCCCTTATATACTGAGTATATGACTGCATCGTTTGTCTAGTGGTCACAAGCGCGACTGCTGAGCATGAGGTCCTGAGTTCGACTCCCGGGTCGGGCATAGTGTTATTTGGTTTTTCCATCAGGAATTTCTCGGTACCAGCCACGGAGTCGGGAATTGAGCCCGGTAGATGGCAATAGCCTCGCCCCCTATTACACGGGACGTAAACATAACTGGCGAAATATGGGTATACTATTAGGGTATATGGGTATACCTCTGCCTAACCCATCGGGGCTTATATTATATCATAGACTGAAAACTTTATTCAAGCTTACTTTTGATAACATTGTTTTACGGGTATATCGTGGACTTGGACTTGGAGAAGGCCTATGACAGTGTGTGAAGGGAAGAGTTGTGGTCGACTCTATTCATGTATGGTGTGGTATATAGGTGCTTGGTACGAGCACTGAAATCTTTACACTAGGATTCTAGTGCTTGTGTTAGGATAAATAGGGCCATACACTAACTGGTTCTGCATCTCAAGAGGTGTTAGACAGGGCTGTGTAGCGTCTCCTTGGCTGTTCAACCTATACATGGATAGTTGTTTGACAGATTTAAAAGAAAGTGAGTTGGATTGAGGATTAATAAGTTGCCTGTCAAATGCGCAGATAATCAAGTTCTTCTTGCATCATCACACAGTTGCAAGATATGGTAACTGTAATGAGTGAAGCATTTAAGAGAAAAAAGATGAATGTAAATGTGAACAAGACGAAGGTTATGGTGTTTGAAAGAGACGAGGATGTATCGGTGTGTGATGTGAAAATAAATGATAAGAGAGTGGAGCAAGTGAATGACTTTGTATATTTGGACAGTAAGTTTACAAGACATGGAAAGATTGTTGCAGATGTGGAAAGGAGATTAAACGAGGGAAATAATGAATAAAGTGAATGGTGCTATTCATGCGGTTGTGACCAACCAGTCGATGTCAAATAAGTCTCGTCTGGCTGTTCACAATGGTGAGCTGATGCCTACACTTATGAATGGAAGTGAATGTTAGGTGTGGCAAACAAGATTCAAAGTAGAATTAATGCTGTGCAAATGCGTTCCTTGCGAAGCATGTGTGGTGTAACTCTGAAACGTTGCGGATTAAAAGAAGATGTAGGGACAAACATAGGAAAGAGTATGCTTAGATACTTAGCTTGGTTTGGTCATGTGGAGCTGATGAGTGAAAGGCGACTAACAAGGTATTTACAAGGCAGATGTGAGTGGCAACCCCGGGAGCGGACGCCCCAGAAGGACAAACACTGACCTTATTGGTGAGGTTCTTCAGAAAGGTCAGGAGCGTAGTACTCGCAACCGTCACGCGTGTATGACCAGATGTATGAACGTGGACAAGGTAAACAGAGTATGTAAGGATCGTTGTAGCCTACCCATGGGAAAAAGGTGTGAGTTTAAGCATGTATGTTTTATATTATTATATATAATTTATGTTTCAGGAAAACGGAAAATCTCCCATGCATAGGGCAGCAAAATTGGGTAACATAGTTATACTTCAAAAGATATTAAATGTTGCGCAAGAGAGGAACATTAATTATTGCAATGAAGAAAGAGCGTCTGCACTTTTCATAGCAATATCTCACAACCACCAAGATGCCCTTGAATTGTTACTCGAAAACGGTTTCAGCATAGAGACAGTAAACTTGAATAAAGCTAACGTTTTCCATATCGCTACTAAACATGGCAGAAAAGAAATACTAGAATATTTACTTGGATATGATAGCAACATAACAAAAGAACAGATCAATATGTGTGACCGCATTGGTTCACCATTATATTACGCTGTAGAAAGAAATCATCCCGATTGTGCAGCATTACTTATCTCTAAAGGGGCTCAAGTAAATGTCGATTGCGAGTATAATCGTAAGAGTACGACACTTTTACATATAGCTGCTAGAAAAAACCATTGCAAAATAGCAGAAATGATTATAGAAAATGACAGTAAAACTGTTCATGTTACTAGTTATGGATTAGGGTGGACATCTTTGCACGAAGCTTGCCATTACGGAAACAGAGAAATGATTGTGTTACTTCTTAGCAAAGGAGCTGACCTTTCTGGAGTCAGTAATGCAGACACAGATACCCCTATTGAGTTGCTAATGAAATACGTATCAAAACCAACTGAACTCATTGAAGAAGTATTCGACTCATGTATATCTAGCCAAGATGAGTGCCACGAAAACTGTTCGATTGTGGATGTAAAATGTGGGATTAAAGTTGACTACACAGTTTTAGACCCTCCGTGTGAGAATGTTGACAGGTCCCAAATGAGAGTGATTCAGGCTTTGCTTGATACCGGTAATACATACGATCAGCAGAAGCTACTTCTTCATCCTTTGGTGGAAAGCTTTGTGTTTCTACGGTGGAGGTCTTTATCACCAATTTTCTACAGTTCATTGGCATTACACGTGTGCTTTGTGTTGTCTGTCAACATGTTTGCCTTTTCTTTGTTCAAATATAAAGACAGAAAAATTGAACCTGTGCCAAATATATTCCGTAGTAGTGTTTGGATTTATTTCATATATTTTTCAACCTTTTTCATTACAATACAGGTAAGAAACACATCATATCAGTTCTAAATATAAACATTTCAACGGGTTGGAATTTAACATAATATTTTTTGTTACTACTAGGATATCATCTTCCTTAAAAAGAACGGCATAAGGAACCTTCGGTGTGAGACCTGGTTAAGATTCTTGTCTTCGCCGCTGGCAATTATCTTGCCTCTAATAGTGTCACGGAATTCAGAGTCACAGGCAGAGTGGGTGCGGCTCTTCAGCGCAGCCACACTATTCTTCACCTGGGTTAAAATAATGTTCCTACTCTCCAGATTCCCGAAGTTTGGATATTATGTCCTGATGTATGAAAAAGTGGCAAGAAGAGTAATTTATGTGAGTTTTCTCTTGTGTTATATAATACAGGTGATGAATGAGTTCGTTTCAGTATCCCATGCATAATAATGCATTAAAATTCATAGTTTTCGAATTGCTCTTGTGTAAAATGTCTTTTAATTTTTCAAATTCTTATGGAATTATTTTGGTTCCTCATATTGGGTTTCTCCATAAGTGTCATGATACTTAATACAATGATACATATTATAAACATAATAAATAAAATAGTATTTCTGTTAAAACATTATATTTAAGGGTAGTCGTGATTTATTTTTCTAATTATTCATTTTCATAACCTTTCAGATACTTTTACCACTTGGATGTCTCATAGTTGGCTTCTGCATTAGTTTCATGATACAGTTCCATGCACAGCCACCGTTTGAAGGATTTTGGTCTTCTCTCCTGATGACGATGGTTATGATGTCATCAGAACCTGGGTACAAAGACACTTTCAATAAGGATCACGAATCAGCATCTCTCATCATGTTACGTTTAACATTTGCAGCTTTTCTTTTCCTTGTTTCAATAGTTCTTATGAATATGTTAGTTGGTGTTGCCGTAAACGACGTCAAAGATTTAGAACTTATAGGTCACAAAAAGAGATTGAAAAAACAGGTGGAATTTATAACAGCATTTGAAGGCACTGCTTATCGTACTTTCGTTAAAACAATACTCCCAGCGGGTCTATATAAAAAATGGTTTGAGGACAAGAAATTGCCGAAAGTTATCGAGATGCGGTCACGATGCTATGATAAATGCACGCGCAGTAACTGGTATCATTTACATGCTCGCTTAAGGGAAGCAATTTTTGAAAAGGCTCAGTTGCAAAAGAAGCAATCTAATGAAAATCTAGACCACAAGAAACTGGATGAAATACATAAAGTGATTGTCAAAAATGACAACAGCGAGGCAACGACTCAGATGCTGGCCTCTCTTGAAACAGCCGTTAACAAAATATTTGAAGAAATTTGTAAATCACGAAGAGAAAATGTGGACAAAGTCTCGCTAAGAAAAGACGAAGCCACTGCTATTGAGGCAGCGTAGATATCTGATTATTTAAGGTTTATTTTTGCACACAGAGGGAAAATACCTACACAAAGAACTAGGAGATATCCGAATCCCTAAAAATACCGGGAAACTTTCTTAGGAACGTTTATGTGTATACATAGCTGTCTTTTTATGCAAACACTTTTGGCACACTTATTTCTATGGTCAAAATCTTTTTTTTTAATAAACTTGAATTCATAATTTTAAGTTTATTTAAGGTTAATAAGCATTCAACCAATCAATATTAGGACTAAGGCTAGGGTTTTTATCATGGTACAATAATATACTTCGCGGTATTCTCTTCCCGTGACAGCTGGGTCACGTGATGGGTCAAAGAATACGTCATCAGTTGCGATGTGGTCGATGTGTTGCCACGGTGTGTGATTGAATTACCCGAGCAAAATGATTTTTTTAACTTAACAAAGCAATTACGAACTAATAATTCAATATGTGAATTAATTTAAAACTAAATAGATGAATCACACGAGTTACTAAATAGTTAACCTAGTTAGTAATTTATTTTATTTTCATTCAATACATGAGAAAGTTCCTAAATTTCCTGAAAAGGGCAATCAATGGTAACACTTATAGTGACGTAGTCTTAAACCATCGTGGGAAGAAAATAGGCCAGGCGAAGTGTATTATTATACCATGGTGTTAATCAGTTTTACTATATCTTTTGTGCACTAGAAGTCAACTCAAGTATACTAAAGTGTTTTTCACAAAGAGTGTGAGTTATCCATAAAAATTAGTAAAAGTGAACTATTTTTTTTCTGCCTTTCGTCTCCGTTTTGTGTTCGATCTAGAACATTTCATTTTATGGGAAGAAAGAAATCGAGACAATGGAAGTTGGTTGGTTGGGTTGGAGCATTGGGTATAAAACCGTTATTAGGAATTAGGATTTTTTCACTACTTATATTAGTTTAAGTTTCATTGTACGTACTAACACTATGGCTTAATAAAATCTGAAAAAAAATGCGATGTTTTATTTTTTAGTTTATGACAGTTACACTGGGAAAACTGCAAAACCCATCAAATTTAGATATGATACATACAGTTGGAAGAACATGGGCTGTAGAGAGAGAGATAACAGTGTGAAAACTTCTTTTGTCGTGCTAGAGAGGGGAATTAGAACCATTATCCACACTAGTAAGCATTGTTTTATACTGTTTGTTCCGTTCCCACAAACAAACCGTGAAAACGATTTTGTGGGGCATAGTTCTTAAGTTAAGATATTTATAAATTTTGTCTTGATAAATAAATAAATAATAATAATTATCACAAATCTCTTGACCGTATTAAGAAAATCTCTTCTAGCTTGAACTGGAGACATCAAGTAGACCTAGTGTCCGCTTTTCGCCTTCCGGAAGGCGTTCAAAAGAATTTAAAATGACATGCTGCTGATGAAACTCAGCCAAACAGTTTAAACACATGTCTCCTCCGATTCTTCGCCGACTAACTTCGCGGACGTCAGCAGTTTTTTAGGTTAGGGATGTATGATTGAAGTAACTACCACACGCGTTTTGGAGTTAGTCAGGGTTCAATTTTGGGGCCTTTATTATTTTTAATCAAATTATCGTGCTCAAGTTCTACGTCATGCAAGAACTGATTATATTAAAATTGACTCACACATGTTAGGTAACATACAAATATAGACATGTATGAATTAAATTTCAACTTTCATTAAATAAAACTAAAATATAGATTTGTAATACATTGTCATACATATATGAACCCCGCAAGCACTGAGGGTGAAGGCGTCCTTCAGAGAACCCCAGCGGCCTCGGTCTTTGGCTTCTGCAACTCGTGTGATGTCGTCTGGTCCATCTAGTTACAGGTCTTCCCCTTTTCCGAGTCCTGTCGGACCTGGTCATGACATCATGGGAATTGTCAATCGCTCGTCGCTCATTCTCGCTACGTGTTCTGCCCAACTTCATTTTAACTTTAGAGCGTAGGTGAGAGCATCTATCTCTCCTGTTTTTTGCCTGATGGTAACGTGAAGAATTTTCTGACATTTCCTGATTTTTGCGACACTTCTTTCCATGCTTCGCTGGCAAGACGTGATTGTATTTTTGACTTTTCGTATTAACTTTCACGTTTGACAGGCGTAGGTTAATGAATACAAAAGACACGAGTAGAAGACTGATCTTGATTTTCATTGGCATTTGACTTTTTAAAATTTCCTTTAGGCTTCAAAACTTTTTCCATGACGTTAATTATTCTTCTATCTACTTCTGCATCGTCGTTATTTAGTTTTTTGAAAGAAAGTTTGCCTAGGTATATATGTATATGTAGCTTGTGACGTGCTTGTGGCTAGAGTTTTATGCGGCATTTGTCATGAGTTTTGTTCTGCTCAGGTTAATTTCTAGTCCTACCTCTCTGCTTGCTTGTTGTAACGCTTGTAACATTGACTCCAGCTCTGTGCTATTTTCTGATAGAAGTACAATGTTGTCGGCGAAACATAGGTGACTAATAAGTTTCCCTTCTATGCATTGCTATGAAGATTCTAGGCGATGGGTGGGCAGGAGACCTTGCCGTACTCCTCTTTTGATGGGAATAGGTGGTCCTACGGTTTCTAGTTTCACTCTACTAGTGTTGTTCTCAGCTTGTTCGATCGGTTGACTTTTTTCGAGAGTAGTACTGATTCTCTTCTCGATACAGGGTGTAAACAGACTCTTCACGAAGCCGTCAACCAAGTATTCTGTACATCAAACTAAGTAACTTTACGCAAAAATTATTGCTGGGAAACGACTTTTTTTTAGGGTGAAATACCACGTTTTACTGTAGAACTCGATGAAAAGCACTCAAAGCATTGTGCTGATGGATGGATTAAATAGTACGGGGGTCGTGGAGGTGTTTAAAGTAAAAATCTTTCATTAAAAACATGAAATAAAAAAAAAAAAAACTTGTGAAAAAGTTAGAACTTTGACCCCCAATATCTCCGTAACTAGAAGGTTCCTAGGTATGGTATAGAACAAAAAAGTAATCGCAACGACGGGGAGAACAAGTGCCTTTCGGCTTCGTTAAGGGTCTATTTACACCCTTTAGTTGATGAGAATAATTTATTGGAAGAAGGCTAATGGGTCGGTAATTGCCTATGTTCTTTGGATCATCTTTTTTAAACAAATTAAATGTTTGTAAACGCACCAATGATACAGGAGAAATTCAAAGTGTGGGCCAACGTTTAAAAAAAACGGTATGTAGTCAATTGAAAATAAGAGTAAAGTAATACACTAACATTCAAATTTATATCAAACTAAATAAAAATAGAAACAGCGTGTTAGCAGCTTATTTGCAGATAATAAGAAGAATAGTTACATTTTTTTTTAGCTACAATAATTTAACTCATATACACATGTATATTGAGTATAGAATATACAACATTAGTGTATATGCGAAACCTGATATACGTGTCTAGAATTTTTATGTAAAGAATCTATGTACAAAATTTCAAAACTGTATCATGATAAATCACAAAGTTATAAGGTTGTTCTGTTACCTAGTTGTCCGCACAAAAGCGCGGTCACCACGCAGCGCGCGCCTCCAGCATCGTCTTGAGCTCATTGATAATAATAATTTGGCAGTAGGCACCTAAATTATTGCGATAGGTACTCAAAGTCACTCGGTATCCAACTTTTAACTATTTAAAATATTTTTGAGAAAAAATATAACATGGTTTAAAAATTATTGGAATCGATTCAGTTACTTATTCTGAACAAACTATATTCAGGTTTCGCATATACCAAAAATAATGTTGTATATTCTCGAACGTCGTCAGGGACACATCGTGGTGCGTGGTGCTCGAATCAAAGTCGAGACAATTAGTTACAATGAAGTGCTAAAATTGGTAATTGACAGCCAACAGGATGTTCTATTTTATCTATTTTATAGAAATGAGAAAGAATTTTTCAACAAAGACATGTTTGGAAGTTGGATGCATTAGAAAATTCCGTCTTTTGTTATTATTGTCAGTATTGTATACACGGCGGCACATGAAGCTGTACAGTTCCAGCATAACTTGGCCTTGCTTTGTATAGATTTTCTATACAATGAGAGATCTGCATAAACTGGTTTCTTATAGCTTGATTGGCCGTTGTGCGTACGTAGATATGGTGTGCTTTTTTAATACTAAGTGCATCATGAACAGCTGGAGAACAGTCAGCATGTTGCAGGATTTACATATACATGTTGACAGCGCAACTCGATCTATTCCTTGAAAGGGGTTATACTAGATGTCGTTAGAAATAAATTAAGTCCAGTTAACTAGGGGTCAAAACTGGATGGTGATGACCCTCCAAAAATGACAAAAAATGACCCATTTTTACGGCCTTGATTAGAGAACTACCAGACAAATTGTAAAAGCTTTTAACATATAAGATATTGATGCCAATTTAGCAACGCACGCAGATTGTTCGTGCCGTTTTTTCGTCCATATCTAGGCTGACCCCGCTGACCTTGGTTAGTGAACATAAATTTGGTGTGCTCCCGTCGTGAGTCCAGACCGCTCGTCGCCATCAGGTGTTTGGGACAATCTACTTTCCAAGGATCTCGGTGGTAGTAAACTGGTAAGTGGAGTTGCTCTTTCTACTTCTAGTATGATTCGGGCTAAGATCCCCGGCGATCAGTCTTTCTCGTCGCAGCTAAAGGGACCCTTAACGAAGCCGAAAATACTTGTTCTTCCAGTCATTGCGATATTTTTTTTTGTTCTGGACCATACCTGGGAACCTTCTAGTTACGGAGATATTGGGAGCAAAGTTCCAACTTTTTGAAAGGCTTTTTTTTTAACATATTTTTAATGTACGATTTTTACTTGACCCCCGTACTATTCAATCCATCAATCAGCACAATGTTTTGATTGTGTTACATTGAGTTCTACCGTAAAACGTGATTTTTAATCCGAAAAAAAAATCGTTTCCCAGTATTAATTTTTGCGTAAAGTTACTTAGTTTGATGTTACATAATGCTTGGTTGACGGCTTCGTGAAGGGTCCGTTTACACCCTGTATAATCCTTTAAAGTTTAAACTACCGCATCGCTCACACATAATTTTGGTCCTTCGATCCCGATTAAATCAGTAAATTTCTTACATATACGCACACAATATTATATTTCACATCCCTATTCCGTAATCTAAGTAATAGTACAGAATACATAATATTACAAGTACAGAAGCAAAAACATTTAAATAAATAGCGACTTTTGCCACGGCACAATAAAATGCCATTCAGGCCGCACAGCGCTAATACCTACAGTTATATTAGCCTTCCTCCACCTACATATACCTTCTAACGTTAGGGTTGTCTTCTTTTAAATAATAATTCATCTGAATATTTAATTACCAGTTATGTGCCTATTAGGTACTGTACTTTTGTGAATAAATGACGTTTCAAATAAACCAAGTCTCGGTGCCTACTTAGTAGTGTGTAAATCAGGAAAATATTTTATTTTACAATGTCTGTATAGATAGGTTATTTAACCTAAGAAGTCAGGCATACGGCAAACATTAGTGTGCACCTACATTGTCTATGAAATGAATTATCTCTTTTAGGTGTTTAGGTAAGTAGGTACATGCGTATCGAATCTGGAATGAAATAGGACGCGAACAAGATAGTCCAGGAACCAATACCCAAAAATAATTTCAATTTTCCATCATGGATAACGAAAAAAATGACACCCATGAAGGAAACACCAAAAATTTTACTCGGCGCCATCTTAGATTTTCATTTTGACCTAATTTTCGGTATCAGCGACCCCGAAAACTACGAAAACGACACCCATGACGTTAAGTCTCGCAAAAGTCCATGCGCATACGTCTTTTCGTTCAAGTGTCCTGATACCCCAAAAATGATAGTGTTGGTTCTCAACTACGTTGATTAGTCTATAATATACCTAAGGGCTACGCATTCACTTTACAAGGAAATCGAATGTACCTACTATGGTCAAAGGCTTTACGCTCTTTAACTTGTTAAGGTATTTTATTGGACAATCTGGGTGCCATTGCAAACATGAAGTACACATAGTGTCCTCTATTTCGACTTCCGGAAGGCGTTTGAATGAGTTTACAATGGCACGCTGCTCAGTAAAACAGGTTTCTCGCATCTTTCCTCCATTTCTTCGCAGACTACTAAGGTCTACGTCAGCAGGTTAGCTATGTATGATTGAGGCAACTACCACACGTGTTTCGGAGTAAGTCAGGGTTCAGTTTTGGGGCCTTCATTATTTTAAATCATTGTAAATTATCGTGCTCAAGTTCTACGTCATGCAAGATTAAATTAAATTTATTGACACACACAAGCTAGGTAACATAAAACAACAAGGTACAATGAGCAAAGTTAAAAGAATACAAAAGTAGAAGTAGCCGTTAGCCTCAAACTTGGCACGGCCTGTATCTTGGTGGTCCACTATCGAAAACAACGAACTTACCTGTAGGTTATATAAAATAGCCATTATGTTGATGACCTTACAAAGGTTCTGGTAGTTTATATACCCTTTACTGCATTAAGGACATACATTTTCCCATAGAACTTATTAATCTTTTTAAATGTTTGACGGAAGCCAGATCAATAGCGTTAAACGGGCGGGTTCAGTGTCGAAGCCAGGGAGGGTTGAGCTCCCCCGCACTTTTTAACTTGTATGTTAAAGCGCTGGTTGTTGCTCTCTACAGTCATCATGTTGGCTGCCATATTTGCAGATCTATGACGCAAATGCAGAAAAACGCGGTCCCGAATATAATGTAACAAAATATCGGTTTATGGTTTTTGAGGCCGGCTTTAAATGGCCTAGAACTGAACCCACCTAAATGTACGGGGTTCCCTTGGTGAAAGCTAAATTCAGAGACTTACATTTAAAAAACTGCTACGTATGAGCTCGTCGCTTATTTTTCTCAATATACCTAAGAACTTTGTAATACTTTTTGAATTCTAATCACACTCTGCTAACATGATGGAATATACCGAATAAAAGAAGTAATTTCATGCAATATCTTAGTATGTTTTGTGAAAAATATGTCAGGTAATGTGTGGTTTGCACAGCAACAGACAATTGATAAGAAGAAGCGCCTCTAACGGCAAACGTCTTAAACTAAACATTGTGCTTAATTTTTAAAATACTGATAGTAGCCAATAGCCTTGCACTGGACAATAAGACAGTAAAAACAATATATCTTTAATAATAAAAATAAAATCAAAGTGTCTGTTTGTAATATCAAATAACAGCTTTTAACTGAATACATAATTATGAAAATAAACAGGGTGGAAGGAACACCGACGCGAAAACGGTTACCACGAATACAGTACATCATTCTGAGCCCCCCCCCCACAGAAATTTTTCATCGGTTATTAAAAAAATGTACCTAAAGAGCTCCTTCCAAAATATCTAAAATTATTTTTTCTAAAATCTAATGATGTAGTTTTAGTTTTCATCAAAATCGGGCTGAAGACTCCTTTGAACAGTTTTCGGTATTCCTCATAATTTCGGATTTGGCCATCCACGTCCACTTGCAAAATTCACCCTGTATATGGCGGTAACAATTTCCACGAAGATGTTTAATTTGGAAATAAATTGATACATTTATAAAGCATTTTTTATTATTTTTCTTGTCTTGCCCAAAGAACTTATATTACATCAATATAAACATTTAGTTTTTGAAAGTACAATGTTTAACATAATTTCCGGAGGTTTCCCAGTTAGATGAACCATGGGTACATTATATTATATAATCATTCTTAGTTCATCAATTAGGTGAACTACAGGTACATTAGGACTACAGGTCATCTAGTAGAATTTTGAGATACTTTCGAGGATGTCTTTGTTGCCCGAAATGCAGGCATAGTTCAGAGACAATTTGGCATACATAAGTCGATTTTGCAGTTTTGGCTATTTGTGACTTTGTTGCACCGTAGGTGCGATACATTCAAATATTAGGTAAGGATGCTGACTTAAATCTACTGTATTTCATCATCATCATTCTCCTGCCCTTATCCCAATTTAAATGGGGTCAGTGCAGCATGTGTGTTCCTACTTCTATAAGCAAATAGACTAACTAAATTTTTACACGAACAATTCATCCTTTACATACAGCCTCTTATGGAATTCTATTATTCAAATATGACAAGGTTAATGTGACCTTGCAAAATTACTAGATAATCTATGCTGGGTAATGTAACGGTTTTATCCTCCACACTTCACAGTAATTTATTTAGTTTGTGACATTTGTTATTTGAACCGTTTGGGGTTGAAATCTAGTGTTTCCATCTAGTGACTCCACTCCGAGTACCTACTTAGTCTTTCGGGACATCGCCAAGTGGTTGGTCGACTCTTCACGTGACCAGAGGGCTGGCCTTTTTAGCCAAAGACTCAGCATTGCCATTCAAGTTTTCAATGTGGACGATTTTTTTAGGGATCTTTCCCCTTTTGATACTTGTACATAATTACTTTTATTATTATTTTAAGTCTATATATGGTTTGTACAATATATATACCTAATAAATTAATTTATCAATGACAGTTATATACAATTTTCTTAATAACATAGAGAAAAAAACGATGGAGCTGGGGTGACAAAAGACGAGGGCCGGAGTCCACCACAAGAAGAGATTAGATGTGTTGTAAACCACCAATAGAATTTCGTTCTTTACACTTCTCGTCTCCGCTTAGCTTTAGAGGAAACGGTTGAGCAGAGAGGAGAAGAGATGTCTCGTATTTGTGTGGCGAGAAGAGTGTACGGCGTGCTGTGAGAGGCATGTGGTGAGCGATTTGCCGTGAGCGGCGTGCCGCTTTGCACATCTCCGCACTACTTCGGTGGATACACTCTAGCTTCTCTAGCCCTTCGCACATCTCCGTTCGTCTCCGCTTTGGTGGAGTCCAAGCCTCAAGAGACAAAAAGTAGTTTTTTAGAAATATTATCTTATATGAATAAGGAATACGCCTCCCATTTACAATGGTCCATTGATGATGAAGCATCTTCAGCCTTCTTTACATTTCAGCGTCGTCAACCCTCTGGCGATATCAAAATATAACGTCTGCACCACACACAGATTTTGATAACGCCAGCGACAAATCGTGTGAACTTGAGATTCTGGCATTACTCTCGACTCCTTCTATTCTATGACTACTTCTTTTTACTTTTAGTATCTAATTTGTTCAAAATCATGTCCATTTTAAAACTAAGGTCATCTATAGACGATTGGAGTTGGTTTATAGATGCTTTAGTTTGGTTTTTTATATCAAAAAGAGCGGCATCTAGTTCCATCAGATGTTTTTCAACTTCTTTATGTTCATTTTTACTATTTTGCAAAGCTTTCAAATTCTTTGCAGCTAAGTTCTCTTGTTTGATTTTAACTGTAGCTTTATATATTGCGTCTAACTTTTTTTTATAATTTTGTGATCCCAATTCATCATCCATTTGTTTCTTCCGAGATTGGGCCTTCTCAAAAATGGCCTCCCTTATATGGGACGGTATAGATCTGTAACATTTAGATTTAGGGTCACTCGGACTGAGAACGAAGATATTTAAAATTTTCTTCTTATTTGTTAACATTTCTTTTAGGCAATTTGGCAAAATTTTCTGAAAGATTCTATTGTAGACTAGATGTTCTAGAGATCCTAAAAACTCGACTTGTTTGTTTAGTCGTCTGACGTTTCCTAATACTTGTAAATTATGTAGATCATTGACAGCCACACCCACTATCAGGTTCATGAGAACTATGGCTGCTAGTATTACGAACATTAAAAATATGACGCGAATGGCGAATAAGGAAGTTACGAAGTCTTTGGAGCCGTCTGGTTTGACGAGGTCTTCGTAGTCGAACTCAGAAGTCATCATAACTATGGTCTTGACGAGGGCAGCCCCCGGCGACTCGAAAGGGATTTGTGAATGGAACTGTATCATGAAGCTCAGGGCGAACCCTATCACCAGGAATGCAAAAGTTAAAAGAATCTGAAAAAAAAGAATATCGATTGTGTTTATTGAAATTAATGTATAAGGCAATTCTCACTCGACACTGCACGACCGCGCGATCGGGCAGAGGCGGAGTGCCGGATGTATAGTCAGTGCGTCGCACAGAGAAGCTGTGAGCGCCGCTCGTCCGTACGGTCGGGTGGTGACGGGTGTTAGGTTAAGCTATGTTCGTCAACAGATTTCAAATACAGGGAATAGCAGATTTTTATCTGATTCCAGGATTGGTTACATACTAAAAGTTGTTCATTATGAAAATAATAAAATTATCCCTTTTCAGGTTTTTATGATGACTGTGTTTATAAAAGTTATCTTTCACAAAAAAGTTTGAGGAAAGGCGAGCCTAAAGCCATCAACCGCTGCTACTGAGGAATCCTTGATGGGAAAACTCAATAACACTGCCCAACCTGGGAATCGAAACCGTGGCCTCATGCTCAGCAGTCGCACTTGCAACCGCTAGACCAACGAGCAATCAAATATCTATAAAATTATCACCTTGATAACGTTTGTGGAGGCCTTCGCAAACATCAGCACGTAGTATCCCCACTTGGGGAATCTGGACAGCAAGAACATCATCTCAAGCCAGGACAGTAGCAGAGCTGCTGTAGCCACATGTCTGGGCCAGTCTACCACAGGTGGGGTCGTCTCCGTGGCGTAAGGCAGGATCACAGCTAGGCTTACGGAACTGAACTTAACCCAAGTTTCTAACTGAACGAAATAGCCATTGCTGATGTTCATGTAGAGGACTTCCTAGAAGAAAACAATACGGTATAGTGAAAAAGGTTTTTATTACGTAGAGATTTAAATATGAAAAAGTATTAGGGCAATGTTGTGAAACAAAATAATATGAGGATATCAGACGAGACAGTTTTTTTTGCAGGAATTACGTAATCAATTTACGTTTGAGTCATTTATGCATGCACCAAGAGAACTGCAACTGGAAGAGAAATTTCAAAATCAAATTTCTGGTGACTATGGTTTCCTTTTTTGTTTGTTTTTATTAGCTGTAAGTCCTCCATGTACTAAAATAAAGAAATAAATCAAATACATACTACTAACCTGTGCAACTATCAAGAAAATAGTAATATACAAGACTACTGCCCACCCAGTAAAATTGAGAATCACTGGAGGAGGATTCTTTGTATCTTTATAAAAAAATACTGATATTATAAACGTTGTCAACGATAGCACGAAGAAAGCATAAATTGCTAACATCGTATAGAAGAAAGGCAAAAGGGCTTTCCATTTTAAGTACAGAAAACTTTCAAGCAGTGGGTGAACCAACAGGCGCCTCTGTCCGTACCTATCTCCTGTGTACAGAAGCGCATCTATGACCTTCATTTGTTCTTTCTCTTCAGCTTGAGGCACCAACATTTTATAGTTCACTGTGATTTCACAATTGGGATCATGAAGATTCGAGTCGTTGGTAGAAATGCATGTATCGAAGATATCCTCCAGAAATTCTGTGGGCTTTGACAAATTGTTCATTATCATATCTACTGCAGTATTCTTACATTTATTTGTACAGCGAGATAAATCTGCACCTTCTTTGAGAAGTAGTGTTATCATATCTCTGCTTCCGTGGTGACTAGCGGTGTGGAGTGGAGTCCAGCCCATATCATTAATAATATGTTTAGTATCCTCATTATTAAACATGATAATTTTTGCGATTTCTACATTATTATGAATTGCAGCTATGTGCAAAGGCGTTGAACCTTTCTGTGTACCGTAAGAAGTCCTGAGACTTCTGTAAGTGTTTCTGGCCAAAAGCCTCTTGACACATTCGGGATGATTGTTCTCTACAGCAAAATGTATAGGACCGTAGCCTTTTTTGTCATCAGCTGTTAGGTAGTTAATCATTCTCCTAGTGATTGTATAGTCGTGATCTAATAATACAGTGAGTACTTCCAGGTTTCCGTTTTGGGCAGCAATATGGAAGAGGTTGACTTGTCTGGGTAATGTTTTTGTTATTGAAGCTCCTTCTTCAAGGAGCCTTTTAACGCACTCTAAGCGTCCGTTGTTAACTGCTTTAAATAATGCTGTTTCTCTTTCACTGTTAGTTGTGTCGATGGCATTTTTTTGTTTGGCTACAGTAAGTATTTCGTTTAGTATATCCACGTTGCCTTTCATTGCTGCTAGATGAATTGGTGTCTCATGTTTATTATCCTGAAATATGAAGTGACCATATATTAGGGGTTAAAGTATGAAATTGCCGATTTGTTTGGACGATTTCGTGAAAAGTGATATTTACATCTTAACATTTTTTTATTTTTCTTGGAAACGTCTAAACCGATTATGATGCAATTGCAAACTATAGTTAGAATGAAAAAAGCTGCGCTGCACTGCGCATGTAAAATTCTCAAAACATAGTCTATGACAAAAGTATACCTACTTGAAGTAGTGTAACCGACGGCACATTCAAACAGGTGTTTTGGCACACTACCCTATGCAACTACTTGTACGGTTTTTAAACTCTAAAAGGTACGTAATTTAATAATTAATCCAATAAAATGGAATTAGGAAAAAATATAGCTATACGTCAAAGTTACAAACAGAACAAAATGTGAGAAAAAAACGGCAATTTAATAGTTGAAGACCTATTATACAACATTAGTTTTAGTATATGCGAAACCTGAAACACGTGTCTGGTATTTTTATGTAAAGAATGTACAAAATTTCAAAACTGTATCATGAACAATCACAAAGTTATAAGCTTGTTCTGTTACCTGGTTGTCCACACCAAAACGTGGTCAATACAGACAGTCAGTAGGTACATACCTAAATGATTGCGATAGGTACTTAAGGTCGCTCGGTATCCAACTTGTAACTTTTTTTAATATTTTTGGGACAAAATATAACATGGTTTAAAAATTATTGGAATCGATTCTGTTACTTATTCTGAACAAACTATAGTCAGGTTTCGCATAAACTAAAAATAACGTTGTATATTTTGTATAGATGATCACCAGCATAAGATATAAACTAACACATATAAGCAGCGATAATATGATGATGATGTCTTAAAGTAATTTAAATGCTAGCAGTTTAGTTGAGTTAGTTACGAACTCTTGCTGTGATGCTGGCTCCTGCTTCTATAGCGACGCTGACTCCGGGTCCCCATTCCTCCAGGATGGATTTATGCAACACAGTCTGGCCATCCTTGTCTTTAACATCTACTATTGCTGGGATTTCTGCATCGCTGACGCCGTGGGTTGCTAATATCTAGAAAAATAACAATTGATTATGCTGTGAAGAAACGAAAGAGATGTTCTTAAAATAGAGTATCATTAAGTCAAAACTGATTATTAGAGATTGCGAATCCCACAATTATTAGCAATTTTATGGTAAGACTTGAATTATTTATTCAAGTTTTTTTTTTCTCTTGGATAGCCATGATTTTCATTGGATTAATTGGCTTAACAGTCATCAAAATGGCTATCGAGCTGACTGCCTCGGATCCACCAGACTGATCGCCATTCAAGGTGATTTCATCAAAAATGTTTAAACACACTCTGCATAGAGCAGTAATTTCTCAAGATTTTTTTATCCCGCACCTGCAAATGTTCCTTAAGTTTCTTCTTAACGCATATGTGCAGTGGGGTCTGGCCTGCTCGGTTCAACCAGTTGACAGGCAGGTTGGCTGCGACCAGCACCGACACTGCCTCCAAACTGCCCAGTTCCACAGCAGTATGAAGAGGCGTATCAACTGTCTTCCTGTTCGTGATTCTGAAGTTCTTACAGTCAGCACTGATGAGCATTGTGACTAGATCTGCGAAACTATCATCCGGTCATATTTTCATGATATTGTTACTATGGTTTACGATATACGGTGATATTTCAGGTAATAAGGTAAAGATTTGTTATTAGTTATATGATAATGATGGTGTTGGTGCCATCTAACCGATCTCTGCCATACAATATGTTAAAAAACCTTGTCCGATCCGAAAGACGCATATAGGTACCAATATTTGTGTATAATATACTAATGACATTGCCAAAGAGAAAGAGAAACATAAAATAGTCATGAAAGTAAAAATATTGGGGAGGCCAGGAGGTATGTCCAGCAGTGGACGTCTTTCGGCTGAAATGATGATGAATGATGATGAAGTAAAAATATTAATGAATTTTAAAATGTATGATTTTAGTCCAAAATTACCACCGTTTCTCTAAACTCTAACAAACTCTTAAAACGTGACAACCCCATCTTCGGCATAGGTTGTTCGATCGTCAATTGATATTTTATGACGTCACTACCCAAGAAGCGACCGCGTGCGCCCGTGTGTTGCCATAAAAGTTTCTTCATTTTGCTACATTTTATATAATTTTCACCGGATTATTTTTGTACTTGTTCTCCAAAACGGATTACATAAACAATCAATCTAATCTAGATACCTGATAATAACCTCACGGATCGGACAGGGTTTTTTTTAACATATTGTATAGTTCTTGGAGGAGACTTTGCAGGATCAAATGTTTTTAGACCACCACGTGATTAACGATGAGAATCATTTTGATAAACATAGAAGCGTGAACGACCTTTTGTTCTTTCACGTTCTGAATTCTACAAAATGTTGGGGGTAGGGTGGTTCCTTTGAAGACATGCTGTAGTCAACAACGTTTCCACAGCTAGCCTATACCCTCTGAGGGAGTGGGTCACGTCACGCAGGCCCAGTACGGGTTGGTGAATATACGTCTACACAGTTTCAGTAATATTAGAACAGATTACATTCTTTTAGCCTCGTTACTCTAGTGCTGCGCATAAGGCCCTGGTTTCAAATCCCAGGTCGGGCACTGTGTTATTTAGTTTCTCCATTAGAAATATCTCAGTAACAGCCACGGAGTCTGGGTTTGTGCCTGGTTGATGGCAATAGGCTCGCCCCCTATTACATGGGACTTAAAACATAACTGGCGAAATGTGGATGTACTATTAGGTCAACCCTTCGGGGATTACAGGCGTGATGTTATGTTATTTTAATATCTCAGTAGCACTGTAGCAGCCACAGGGTCTAGATTTGAGGCCGCTTGATGATACACATACTTCATGGCGAAATGTGGATGTACTTTTAAGTACGCCTTCGTCTTACACTTTGGGGATTAGAGGCGTGATATTATGCTACATTATTACATACTTCTGTGGGTCTATATTCTGCTCTGCATAGTACGCTGATCCAGCGATATCCAAAGGTGTCCTGCCGACGAGGTCTCGAGAACAGGGTTGAGCGCCGGCAGCGATCAGAAGGCGCGCGCAGCGGGAGTGGCCTCGCGCACTCGCCGCGTGTAGTGCTGACCAACCCAATTGGAATATCGGCAGCTGATGGAACAGAAAATAAAGTTTATTTTGCTATGGCATTTTGGTATGGCGCTTGGCCATAGCTAGAACCAAAGAAATTTACAAGAGTCATAGAGCGGGCTTTAGGAATACTGTCATAGAAAATATTGAACCCGAAAATTTTCAATTTTTACACACGAATGCTACCTGACAAGTGGGCGTATGCCACTAGACAGACCGACTTGTTACACAGTTGTATCAAGTAATAGATTACGAGTTTCTTCATCTTGACCGGTCGGCACGTAAATATTTGATTATCTTTGGTTAGAACTATTTATATGTGACCTCATGAGATCACAGACTTTCTATCTTATAATCTTAGATCTCATTGTTTCCACACAAAATGAATCAAACATAAAACGTACACTTCTTTCGAACTCCTTGCAGTTATGGTCTACTGCGTTATCTTTCCAGTAGGTCGGAAGCTTCGCCTTGCTGGTTCCGAAGTCACACTTCATGTTGACCATCTCCTTCACGTCCTGGCTGAGCCTCTTGACTTCCTCCTCAGTAGCTACTGTCATGTCTTCAGCATCCAATCTGGTCTGCAAGTCTGTAATTATGTTTTTGAAACCTTGGGTCATGATGTTTTTAGTCTGTTCATTAGTCCGGTTTAAGGAGTGATCACACTTGTCGTCGAGGAATCAGCTAGTCAGTCTTGTCATCCGAATCGGAACGAGGCGAATGACATACAGGGTGTAAACGGATCCTTCATGAAGCCGTCAAAAAAGCATTCCGTACGTCAAGCTTACTTAGATTCCTACGCAAAAATTATTGGTGGGAAACGACTTTTATTTTAGGGTGAAAAATCACGTTTTACTCAATGTGACGCAGTCAAAACATTGTGCTGGTAAATGCATTGATTGTACGGGTGTCGTGGAAGTATTTAAAGTAAATTTATTACATTAAAAACATGTATTTAAAAAAAAAACAGTTGTTATAAAGTTGGAACTTTGATCCCCAATATCTCCGTAACCAAAAGGATCCCAGGTATGGTCTAGAAAAAAAAAAATATCGCAATGACGGGGGAAACCAGTGTCTTTCGGCTTCGTTAAGGATACTTTTACACCCATTATTTTGTGGAGACTTTGCCTCAACTGGAGAGGCTCCGTGAGACAATCGTCGTTTCAGGATGAGATATGTTTTGTTAGTTCAGTTTTCGTACTCAAAAAGCCTTCACCCAGAACCTTGCTTTGCATTCACTTGATGCAACCTCAATTGCACTCAAATCGAGGTTGCTACACTGATTAATGATACAAATATCCATGGTACATACCATCCAAATGTAGATGACCATCAAAAATACAATGCACGTAATCTGCTGAATATGAGGTTCTGTGTTCAATTCTCGGGTCGGGTTAAGTATTATTGGGTTTTTCAGGAATTTCAGAGCAGCACTCACGTAATCTGGATTTGAGCCTGGTTGATGGCATTACCTGGGACTTAAACATAACTGCCGAAATGTGGGTACTTTAAGGTACACCTTTGCCTTACCCTTCAAGGATTACTGGCGTGAGGATGCCATGTTATGTTAAAGTTAATTAATGCATATGAACCTTTGGAAAATCCAAGTAAAACAGCAATCTGTCTCACATGTCCTGCCCAAGCAGCCAAGTGTAGTGGAGTACGGCCAAGTCTGTCCAACCTCTGCCTTTCTGCCCCAGCATTGATGAGTATGGTGAGGGCATCGTCAGTCCTCATGGCAGCCAGGTGGCACGCTGACACACAGTCTATGCCACAGGTCGCGTTAGGGTTAGCTCCAGATTTGATCAGCCTGGAAAAAAACCAGATTTATTTTATCAGTATAAAATCTAAGGTCTTCATGAAAATAATTGCTTCTCTATAGAAGTATGAAGAACAGGGTGTAAAGTTCTTCATCCCCCGTAGAAAAGGGAGGATCCTCCGACCAGACGGGTGTTGTGTCTGGTGGGCTACTGCCCGACAGTTGTTGTCGGGTATTTCTATATGGTCTTAAGTCGCGGATAACTTTAATAGCGTGATTTAGAATTTTGATGTTAGTTCTCTATTTGTGGCATAGATGGCGCTGTAGTAAATTTTGTACGATGTTGCTGAAGAATTTTTTTTTGTTACTTTATGTACGATGTTGCTGTAGTACTTTTTTTTGTAACACACACTTCATTGGTGTAGTGGTGGTTAGCATAACTAACAAGTGGATTTCTCCATTGAGGAAGTTTTCAGTCTGAATATGTACTTAAATATACAACATTAGTTTTAGTATATGCGAAACCTGAAACACGTGTCTAGTATTTTTATGCAAAGAATCTATGTACAAAATTTCAAAACTGTATTATGAAAAATCACAAAGTTATAAGGTTGTTCTGTTACGTCGTTGTCCGCACAAAAACGTGGTCACCACGCAGCGCGCCCGCGCGCGCACCTCCAGCGTCGTCTTGAGCTCATTGATAATAATAATTTGGCAGTAGGTACCTAAATTATTGTGATAGATATTTAATGTCGCTCGTTGTCCAACTTGTAACTTTTTTTTAAAATATTTTTGGGACAAAATGTAACATGGTTTAAAAATTATTGGAATCGATTCAGTTACTTATTTTGAACAAACTATATTCAGGTTTCGCATATACTCAAAATAATGTTGTTTATCAACCATTTAAGTCTTTGAAAATTTAACGTCGTTTCTTGTCGGATATACTCGTACATATTATCAGCCTCTATCTTTGACCTGAGTGTATGTATTAACGCCCTGATGCAGTAGGCAGAAAACACATATAGATATACCTAGATAGCGCAAGTATCACGATCCGTATGCAAACCAAGCGTGCCATTTTAAGACTATCTCCTATGACGTCATAATTCTTTAAATGTTTAGAATTAAGTTTTTGAGTAGTAAAGTTATTGTTTTAAACAAATTAGCTTGCTTAAGCATAACATGCTTAAGCCGGGCACGCGAAGTACCTAGGTGCTCCTGCGTTATTTAGTTCTAACTATATCAGTGATAATAAAGCAGTCTTATTAAGCGTGCGCACAAGAGACGTTGGCGAAGGACATTGCAGAAGTGAGACGATTGAAGTTGTCGAGTGTTAACATGACGCTAGAACACTCTCCCGCACTGCGCGGCTACTCACACCTCAGGCATTTTCTCGATGGAGTGGGAAGTCCTAAAAAAAAAAGAAAAAAAAAAGTAAAATATGCAGTTCTTTTACCTCTCAATTTCATGTACATCCCGATGCTTAACTGCTTCTAGTAACAATGTGTTTAATCTCGTAAACCTTCGGCTTGCCGAGCCGAAAGTGGGAAGGGTGAAAGTGAATGCGGGGGACTTCAGCAGCTTGTCGTCAGTGTACGAGACTTCTACTAAGTCATCTTCTTCCTCCAGTCTAGATACAGATGTCGACACTTTTAAAATGGGCTGGCGATCTCTGAAATTATAATTACATAAATAAATAAGACATAATTATACACACACACATGTAAAAAATGACATCGACAGTTGTCTGTTTGTAAGAGTGTTGAAATTGCAAGTGTTTTTCGGACCAAAGTACTTGAATACATTGTTTTCGTAATAATAAGGCCAGCACGTCAAGCTACTACAATCTGCCAAATTTTTTTAATAGATTTTCAACTTTATCGCTAAAGCATTCGGTTCAAGGTTGATTGGGAAAATTTGACAGTTTCGGGTAGCTTGATTTGCTCTCGTCTGTACTACAATTTTTTGATGCACATTATTATTTTTAGTGGTTTATTTCAGTTTATTTTCATAGTAACAAATTAGGATGTGTCTCCTAGCTGAGCCTCCAGCCCCCGTAGCATGACCACCGTAGACAAGGATTTCTTTGCCGGAAGAATCGACAAAATGACAGATAGTGCAAAGAAATCTGTCATTGTGTCGACACAATCTGTCATATTGTCGATTCCTCCGTCAAAGAAATCCTTGTCTACGGTGGTCATGCTACGGGGGCTGGTCAGATGGTTTCCTAGTTGTTGCCATTACCTTACTTTATGTCAGCTGTCAAACTGACAGTGACATTGAAGCTTGACATTACTACTACATAAGGTACTTACTCCACCGTATCGAAGAGGCTGGTACTTCTTGGTCGCTGCAGCGCCGCACGTTGGACATCATTGCCGCTGACTGTTGGCTGCAAGAGCGGCTGCACGCTGCACTCCTCATCTTGGGCTGAGTAGTGGGCTAAATTCAAGTTATCATAATATTGTAAACAGCTGGTGGCTCAGTGGTGACGGCTTCAACTTACGAACTGTAGGTTCGAAGGTTCGAACCCAGGTAGCCGCGTAACTTGTAAAATTTATTTAATCACCACTGCTCTTAACCCCATCGTGCTATGGAGTGCAGTATCTTAATTGTAAAATTAACAAATCGTGTTCAAAACACTACACTGCGCTCCCAAACGCATATCGTTTACGTGGTTCAAAAGGCTGCCCAACTTAAATGGAACATGTCTGATGCATGCCGAATGAGCTGTGGGACGGTTAAGATCAGGATTGGTGCTCTGAAACAGTGACACGGGGTCGGACCACGAAGGAGATGGCGGGACGAACTAGATGTTTTCCATGAGAATTGGTAAGAAGTAGTGTAGAATCGTGACTTTTGGAAGGAATGAAGGGAGTTCTTTCCCAGCAGTGGGCATTACGGCCTAGCTATAATAGTAATAAAACACTGCTCTCAAAACATGGAAGGAAAACACGACATGACGTGATATGATATGTTTCTAAACCAAAAATTCGAAAACATGTGACATCTACCAACCCGCACTGGGCACGCGTGGTTGACTACAGACCAGTCCCTCATAGAGAGGAGGTCTGGGTCCCGGTAGAGGTAACTGGTAAAGTGGTGTAAACAGAGAGCCAGGGGTAGGATTTTGAAAGCAATTCTGGCTTTACTAACATAGTTTAATAATAAGATATTTTCTAAATTGTTATTTAGAATGCAAGATACCAGCAACACAAATAAATTAGTATAAATTAGTACAAAAATAGATTACTTAATATGTATGTTACGGACTTGCGGTATTACGACTGAACTAGTTGTAGTACCGCAAGTAAGTCATCAGTTAAACATTTGCATCAGTTAAAAATCAATAAAATGCATAAGTTTAAAAGGACTCCAACATAACATGCAAAATGTGAGTGTACTGTTAAGTACACCTCTGCCTAACCCTGCGGGATTCAAAGGATAATGTTATATTGTTATGTAAGTCTAAAGGTCGAATAGGAATTATATTTATACAAAGGGAGAGGAAGGCAAAGATCTTCTGCTATTGGTTCAAGAGACGCCACACGTCAAGATAAATTTTTTTTTTTTTTTTTTTTGGTTAGTACTTCGTCGAATGACCCCCCCCCCTCGCTCTGGGCGGAACGGAATGGAGTGTCAGACTTGTACTGACTAAAACCCATCCATGTTCCTTCTTTGCCCTTCGTGTTCCAGGGCCGCGGTATCTCTTTCGAACAGTCCCGCAGCCGTGGCAGGCATAAATCCTAATAATATTATAAATGCGAAAGTTTGTGTGGATGGATGGATGTTTGTTATTCTTCCACCGAAAAACTACTGAACGGATTTAAATGAAATTTGGCACACAGATAGTGTTTATAACCTGGATTAACACATATATTACTTTTTATACCGGTAGTACGATCTCGTGGGACAATTACCGAACTCCACTCGGGCGAGGCCGCGGGGATAAGTTGTAGTTGTCAATAATTACGATGATTACTTAGATTAGGTACACACGTTTATCGTCATAATTCATAGATAGTACTAGAGTTCTAGTGACATAACAGATCTTACTATCAACTTTAATAGCACATAATGCCTACTTAATTTATTACAAACGTCACTGATTTTGATCAAGAAAACACAACTATAACCGGTCACGCGATTGACTACAATACTAATAATAATATACGGATGTAACGATTATATTTACAGTCGTTTCAAGTGTATTTTCGTATATACTATCATATTGGTTCAAAATCTGACATAGCCTCAAGTCTACTATCACAATTGTGTCAGAATGGTCTATCATTGATTTAATAAATCTCATAAAAAGTAATCTCATAAATAATGTGTAAAAATATTTATAAATGAAGTCTGGCATGAATAAATGTTCTTTAGTAGTAGTTTTTCGAAAATCATCTCTATTAACGGGTTTTATAATAATGGCAAAACGACAATGGCATTATAACACAATTCTATTACGAGACCATTGACCGACCAATGATCGACCATTATGAATTTAGCAGATTACGAACTTTTAGTAAAATGACAATGGGATCGTGTTGGAATGATGAATTTATAAAAATAGCAGACTTGAGTCCCTGGGTTACGCACTAACCACACGTTAAAGAAGAAGAATACGACATTTGTCGTGGTAATCAAAAAACGTAACCAACTTACCAGAAAACCTCGTATTTTTTAAACTAAACACAGAACTGCTTTTATTTTGCATGTTTTTCGCTCAATTAAAGTAACAACATAGATGCTAGCGGTCTCAGCGGACTGACTACACTTAATGAGACACACAACTTGTTTATTTTCCTTGTTTTGCCTCTGTCTAACCGGTAATGTAGGAAATATTACTTTTTTCGCTGATTCATTCTTCTTCTTAGCGTGTCGATGGCAAATTTTTATTAAATATGTTTGGCCCATAATTCAGCTATGCGAACTCCGCTCGCTGATGCAGTCATAAGATCGTCAAGTGCGCAGGTGTTAATGCAGCGATATTTGATGATATATTCATAATGTACTTAATATTATTTATTTGTGTGTAACTGGTACTGGGTGCTAGTTCAACATCATAATCTGCATGCCTTTTACCAAGTAGGTTGGGGTCGGTTTTCAGTCTGCAGCTGAATACCAGTATTTCACCTGGAGCGACTGCCTATCTGACCTCCACAGCCCAGTTAGTGCTGGGTTGTTTCCCTTTGGTAAGTCTGGTTAGGTGCTGGGTACTACAGTTAGCAGTTCATAATATGTTAATTATTACAAAAACGGCATTAATTAAGGAATTACTGTCGTTGGTCGATTGGTCGCAAGCGCGACTGTTGAGCGTGAGGTCCTGGGTTCGACAAAGGTCGGGCAAAGTGTTGTTGAGTTTTTCCATCAGGGATTTCTCAGTTGCAGCCACGGACTTTAGATTTGTGCCCGTTTGATTACAATAGACTCGTCCCCTACTACATGGGACTTAAAACATAACAGGTGACATGTGGGTGTTCTATTAGGTACACATCTGCCTCACCTTTCGCGGATTACAGGCGTGACGTTATGTCACGATATTTATTTTTTTTGTTTGACTGCGCGTTCGTCTAGTGGGCGCAAGCGCGACTGCTGAGCGTGAGGTGCTGGGTTCGTTTTCCAAGAACATTATAAAAAAATACAAGAAAATGTTGTTATTATATAATTACACTGAATCCTCACAGCACTGTTTCACGGTCAATATAGTAAACAATTAGGTTATTAACCTGACCGAGAAAATATTATGACCGCGCCCACTCGCACTGCTTAGACTCGACCCGAAGAATAATACCAGATGTTTTACTACCAATTCAGTGCCATTTGTACAGAGAGGCAAAGTGATATTTTAATTCTAAATAACTTATTATACATAGAATATTTAAGATTTTGTTATTATATATAATTTATTATCCTAGTAGTAGTGATTTCGTTTAAAACATTTAGCGTTATAAAGATAGCCTCTACCTCGTTGAACCGGTTTTCTGGATGATTTAGTCAATCATGTTTTTTTTTTTTTATATTTTAGAAGTAAGTACCTACTTGTGAACCTTATAATTATAATCACGTATCGGCGATTATTTTACGCCTCTCAAAACAGAAATATCCAGGTATTATTCTTCGGGTCGAGTCTAAGCGAGTCGAGTGGGCGCGGACCCAAAATATTCTACAGTAAATACTGCATCACTTTATTTTGAACGGTGTTTTTCTCTATGGTGACCGAACTCAACCACAATGGAAATTACGTGTTTTAATTAATTTAATTCTGAGTAATGTCTTTTAAGCATGACTTAATATTGAAAATAATATTTTCGTTAGGTATAATTGACATACCTACCTAACTGAGCTGTTATGGGTAGATTTTCCTCTTATTTGTATATTTTAATAAGAAAGGTACCTTTTATTGTTCACAATACAATGAAATCACTGAAAATGACTGACTAAAATGCAAGCGCGACTACTGAGCATGAGGTCCTGGGTTTGATTCCTGGGTCGGGCAAAGTGTTGTTAGTTTATTCCATCAGGAATTTCTCAGAAGGAACCACGGATTCTGGATTTGTGCCTGATTAATGGCAATATGCTCGCCCTCTATTACAGGGATACTAATAGTTACACCTCTGCCTAACCCTTCTGGGATACAGGCGTAATGTTATGTTATGTTACAATGAAATCAATAGGCATGTTAGAAATGTGAGTGTCCATGGAGTTTCTTGCCCGTTCTTCTCCATAGAGATCTACGTTAGGGAATGGGCAACTACAGTACTTTCACAGTTTTTATGCCTTGTGACTGGGACTGTAGCTATTTTTCATTGTTGTCTTTGTTTCGACAATTCAAAAGTGCCTGTAATTGGCCTATTTGAAATATATGATTTTGATTTGATTTGATTTGATTTGTGACTATAATGGGTGTAAAAGTAGGTACCCTTAACGAAGCCGAAAGGCACTTATTATACCGCTAATAAAGTTCAAATTCTGGGAAGTAATGACATACGGCAAATTGATTGATGACACCCGCAGCGCAGTCGATCTTCACAATATTATGTTCTAATTTCAATTTTATTGACTCTTCGCGGTTAAAGGCTACAGTAAAAGAAAAAAAAAATCGAAAAAAAAACAATTGAAATTAGAACATACTAGTTAATAGTGAGTTGGCGCCATTAGTGTCATTTTGTTCGATGTGTCGTTGAATACTACTAACTGTTTGCATATTGTTATGTATTTTATCAAAAATGAACTCTTTCCTTTATTTCGCCGTATCTCATTATTTCTTAGAATTTGATCCTTATTCGCGAGACTATCGAATGGTGTAATAATACAGTGCGTGTTTTTTTCCAAAATCAATGGGTGCAATTCCTGGCTAGGATTATATTTTTTTTTATATGTAATCTTTATAATATTAGTGTAAATATAGATATATACACGTAACTACAGTTCAAATACGCCACCTGACTATTTTATATGCTATAAAACAATGTAAAGCTCGTCCAATGGCCTATCAAAGGCTTAATGCTACTCAGAATGGACCGTTCCCCAGGTAGGAATTTGTTAATATGTACACGATGCAGGCGAATGTCAGTAAGTGAAGTCAAATTAGGAAGGAGAGGCTGAAAAGTCGGTAAAGTATGACCACTTTAAGTGTGCAGTTCTAGGTGGCGCTGCTTGTAAAGAAAATTTGAATCGATATGTCAAACTTGGTACATTTATTTTAGTTCTGTGTTTTCCCGCCTCACACATTGGTTGGCTGCAGTGTAAGCTTCAAATGTTTTTGGCTAAGTTGAAATCATTTATGTTAATTACCAAATTCTAAACAGAGTTAAAATAATAACAAATAAAAACTAAAAAAACAATCTTTTACTAAAATTAAAAGAAAAAAATTAAATACATCTATGAAAATTGTACACGTTGAACGCAAATTAATATTGGTCTCTAAATAACTCCAATTAAAAATAATAACCTCAAAATTCTCAATTTTAATCATTTTTAAGTGAAATGGAACTTCTGCGCCATTATCTAAGTGTTTTATGAAATGTACCGTCACCGGTGACTCGGACACAGAGGCATCTTAATATTCCATCAATACAGGAATTCCACTGAAATTCAATAGCCATACAATCTTGGAAAAGTCCCAGGTATCCACATTACAGAGTTATACGTGTTGCAGGGTGCATTCTATGAAAATGGAAAAGGGGGTGAGAATTTTTACTTGACGTCGCGTATTTTGTTTTGTTTTTACTCAACTGCCAAGGTAGTGTTATGTTTTTCGCGCGTAATTTGTTTGTTTCTTTATTACAGTAATCACATGCCAATGATTTTTTATTTTAATTTTATTTTGATATATTGTATACAGCTTTGAATGTAATGATAATTTTTCTTTATTATTGTTTTGAATTACTTATTCATTGCATTTTAAAGTTCTAATTTCAATAATTTATAAATATGTTGTGTAAAGTCGTTTTCTGTGCATGTGGTGTTAACCTGTAATTAATTGTTGCACTTGTAAATGTTACTCTAGTCATTAAATCAGAAATGTATATAGTGTAAGCAATTGTTGCTTAACCTAAATAAATAAATAAAAATTACCTCGTATCTTCCACATGGCTTGATGGATTCCGACGATAAAGGTATCACTAGCTTCGTCTCAAAAACCCAAGTGTCCTTAGATAGGTGTTTAAAAAAAAAAAACAAAATGGCAGATTTTTGGCGCTAGCTAATAAGTCATTTTTTTTTCTAACAAATCTATTGAGTACCTAGTCCCTGCTATCCAGCGCAACCTTTTAATAACCCTTCCTCAAAATATTCCTGGATGCATCACCAAATTTCCCTAAAAATCGTAAGTCAAAGTCGGAACACCGTATCCACAATATTAATCGTAACATTTCCCGTAACATATTATCCGTGTGGACGTATAACTCCAACCGGTGTGTGTAGTCCATCCATCCATCCGCAGGCATGCCCCATCTACAGCGTGCTATGAATTTTAAAAACAATAAACTTTAAGGCTGGAACAAGGTTTTATTTTAAAGGTTCCGTATCGTAGTAACAGTTAAGCTCTTTTGCGACAGAGTTCGTTTGTGCTGTATTATTTTTTTGGCGGTTAACGTTGAGAGGAGGGCGCTGTTCGTAAGAATTTGTGAATTTGTCTATGGAAATTGTACAAAACATTATGCTGCATTGAATGGTACGGGGGTCAAGGAGGGATTTAAAATAAAGTTATAACATTAAATACATCATCTTAACCCTTTTTATAAGACCTTAATGTATCAAATAAAAATTATTCTATTTTAATCTAAAACCTTGCATTAAAAAAAAATCTTATGAAAAAGTTGGAACTTTGACCCCCAATATCTCCGTAACTAAAAGGTTCCCATGACCCATATTCCAGAACAACAAAATGATCGCAGTGACGGGTAGCACAAGTGCCTTTCGGCTTCGTTAAGGGTATATTTACACCCATCATTATTAGCACTTTTAACAAAACGTTCATATCAATATTATCCCTACGGAACCCCATTCCACATGTTTCCGAAGCACATACGTCGAGAACTAACGCTCGAGTCGGGTGATCGATTATTTAAGACGGTGAGAAATTATTAGCCGAGCTTGTAAACTTCACTGCCCAAGTAAATTAAAAGTAAACCGTTCCATTTTGTAAATTGTTTACGTGATGTATGTGTATGTATGGAGTAGAGGTGCCGTTTAAAAAGTATCTTGAAGAGTATTTTGAGTTTTTTTTTATTTATTTATTTAACAGTTTATGTACACACTTAATACAGAAAAGAAGAAAGGAACAGAAAATAGTACAATGGTGATGCTTATTTCTAAACAAATTTCTTCCAGCATACCTGCGAAAGGAGATACTAAAAAAAGAGATGTAGACATAGTGTGTAAAAGAAAAAGAGAAAATCGAATACATAAAACACAAAGCAGAACTATTTAAACATAATAATATAAGAATATACTAACATACTTATAAATACAAAGACTAAACATAACAATACTGTAAATACAATAAAATAACTAATAATAAATACTGATGCAATTATGACGAAATGGAAAGATAATGTTCTTTCACTCTTCTTTTGAAAACTGCAAGAGTTTGGCAGTTCCTAATGTCAGGCGAAAGTGAATTCCACAGCCGCACGGCGTGTACCGTGAAGGAATAGGAGTAGAAGTCGGTTTTTTTTTTTTAATGGGAGTCATCTGTCTTGACATGTGATGAGGAGGGATGAACAGCTTGGAGTATAAAATGTTGATAGTTGGAAAGAGAGAGGTAGACCAAAGAAATGATGGATGGATTGGGTGATAAATCATATGAATGAAATTAAATTTTAGGTGATGTAAAGATACATGATACACGTAAATCTGGTGAAGGTTGCGGGTAGCTGCTGGATGCGGACCGGTCAATACAGCAACATGTGGGTGAGGCTTATGTCCAGCAGTGGACGTCTTTCGGCTTAAATGATGATTATGATAATGAAAGCTACATGACATTTTTTTACAATGATGATCCATGCCTTTTTTTTAGGATGGGAAATCATCAAATCAATCATCATCCCGCTCTGGGCAGAGTGGAAGGGAGTGTCAGACTTGTACTGACTAAAATCCATCCATGTTCCTTCAGCCCTTTGTATTCCAGGGCCGCGGTATCTCTTTCGAACAGTCCCGCAGCCCCGGCAGGCATCGACCCTTGCGGACCCCTACGTGGTTGCTGACATCTCTTTGAGGCGCGCGTGGAACACGAACGCGCCGTCAACACGGCCTGTTGTCATAAGACGGCCGGACGGCGAGCTAGCCCATTACTCACTATCCACAGACCCGCGTCTACGGTGGCCGGGAGCCACCACGTGGCCGCCGACGCCCGAGGTGTCTCCCGCGGCGGCATGATCCATGTCTGCCATGATAATAAAAAAAATAGTCAGTCAGCCAGGTAGAATAGTAGCAGAGCTGAGTGCCCAAGGCGTCGACGTAAAGGTTGGGTTAGCAAATTTTAAAAAGTGATTTCTCCTACTGTATTAATCACAATTTTATGTTGTTACGAACATAGTGTTTTGGAACCCATATTTTATGAAATAGGTCTTATATCAAAGTTACTATAGGTACTTTATTCCAACATGTTTTAACGATTAAAATCGCTTGTCAATTTAGGTAAGTGTTTATTTTAGATTTAGGGATTACAGGTTGTTATCCTATTGGTTCAAGTGACTGTACTTGGACGGCTATTTCAAAAACCTCCGTTGCCTTTTTCCGTTGCCCCACACTAGGAGTTTCTCCTGTATCGTGAGTGCGTTTACAAACATTTAAACTTACATACACAAACAGCCGGACCCGGAATAACTACCTGTAGGCCATACAAATATTTGTTCCGTGGTTCTAGCAAAAGCATAATCAGCCTATAATGTTCCCACTGCTGGGACGCAGGCCTCTTCTCTATGAGAGGGACTAGGCTGTAATCCACCACGCGGGCCCAGTGAGGGTTGGTAGATGTCACATGTCTTCAAATCTTTGGTTCTAGGACATGCCGGTTTCCACACGATGTTTTCCTCCACCGTTTTGAGAGCAGCGGTGATGAAATAAATTACACAAAGTACCTGCCACACTGTGCTGCTTTCCTGGTCCCTGGGTTCGAACCCATGACTTACTGCTCGTAAGTCCGGACCGCCACCGCTGGGCCACCACCGCTCTCAGGCCACAATCAAATTAAAAGTCATGTTAACCCTAAAACTAGCCATCCAAAATCTAGATAGCTCCTGTCCAGTGTCTGACATCTTCAAAGACCAGCCGATAGTGCCGCATGCGGGCACTATTGTGCCTAGATACGGCCACAATGAACGCCGGTATTATATCGTGTTCGGTTATGAAGACGTCGATGAACGGTTCTAACGCCCAACTTCAGACTAAACCGACTAAGTTTCAATTTACCGGCTTTGTAAACATAGGGCTGAAAAGAATGTGCAAACGCATCAGAAAGAAAAATATATTTATTTGCTCTAAAATATTGTGACGTCGTGTAACATAATAAACTAGATAGAAAATTAAATTTAAAGTTTAAAAACCCCCATCGCAACAAAGAAAAGCTAACAAACATTTGAAAAGTCAATAAAATGGCTGAACTGATTTTGATAATACAAGTCTAATTGTAATATACAAATAGAGCTACGGTGCCTTAGACAGACACACACACATTGCCATTGGTCAAACTTATAACACTCCTCTTTTTGCGTCGGGATTTAAAAAGAGAATATGCCTCACATAACATCAGGCTTGTAATCCAATGGTTAGGCAGAGGTGTACCTAATAGTACACTCACATTTCGCCAGTTATGTTTAAGTCCCATATAATAGGGGGCGAGCCTATTGCCAACCGGGCACAATTCCAAACTCCGTGGCTGCTACTGAGAAAATCCCTGATGGAAAAACCCAATATCGCCTTGCCGGACCCGGGAATCGAGCCCAGGAACTCATGGTAAGTAGTCGCGGTTGAGACCACTAGACCATCGAGGCAGTCACATCCACGCAAAACGATCATCGCTCAGAAATGCTGTGTTACCATGGGACACAGTGGTACCAGCGTTTGTTTTAAGCGATAGCTGGCGTTGATGTTGACGTTACAACTATATCATTTCTTCTGTCTGTGCGTCAATACCAGAACCGCCAACGTGAAAATCGTTATAAGATGTTGCCTGGCGTATACAACATTATTTTTAGTATATGCGAAACCTGAATATACTTTGTTCAAAATAAGTAACTGAATCGATTCCAATAATTTTTAAACCATGTTATATTTTTTTCCAAAAATATTTAAAAAAGTTAAAAGTTGGACACCGAGCGACTTTAAGTACCTATCACAATAATTTAGGTACCTAGTGCTAAATTATTATTATCAATGAGCTCAAGACGATGCTGGTGGCGCGCGCTGCGTGGTGACCACGATTTTGTGCGGACAACTAGGTAACAGAACAAGCTTATAACTTTGGGATTTTTCATGAAACAGTTTTGAAATTTTGTACATAGATTCTTTACATAAAAAACACTAGACACGTGTATCAGGTTTCGCATATACTAAAAATAATGTTTTATAATAATTGTTTCTCGTTACAATCCACATCTTCATATCATCAACATCGACATCTTTTTTGGGCATGAGGAATATTTTTTTTATTATGACGTCACTATTTGGACCACTCTGTATATCATCACGAGCCACTATAGCCTCCTGCTCTCTTACTAATTGATTTGAGTGCAGTATGTCTTTTTCAGCCATCTTTCATTTATGAACAAACGACCGTCACTGCTGCGATCTGGTCTGGTCCGTCCGGTAAGGTCCGGCTCCAGGCTCGGTGGAACGGCGATCTTCGCAGGGTGCAACTGGATGAGAGTTGCTGAGAATCAAGTTGAGTGGCGGGAGATTGAGGAGGCCTATGTCCAGCAGTGGACTGCTGGAGGCTGATAATAATGATGATGACCGTCACAGGTATTTCCTCGACGCGACCGCCCACATTATCGACTTGTAGGTCTCCCTGTATCAGCCACCTCGGATGGATTAACAGGGGCGTTGATGGAATACCTGTGTTTTCAACTTATTTTCTTAAAAACTTTGATTGTGTTACACAACTTCTGCTAACTTGATTAAAACTTCCAATAATAAGCTTTCAATATTATTATAGCAGCTATTTACTGAAGACTATGTAGGTTTACATTGACGGCACGGTGGCATAGTGACTGAGCGATCGGCTGCTACGCTACGTGTCGCGGGTTCGATCCCCGCATGGAACAAATATTTGTATAGTCTACAGGTAATTGTTCCGGGTCTGGCTGTTTGTGTATGTGAGTTTAAATGTTTGTACACACCCACGATACAGGAGATAATTCCAAGTGTGGGGCAAAAGTAAAAAAAAATAAAAAATAATATGTTTTGACATTGTACTCCCTCCATCCATTGTAAGCCCCCTGTTATGGGATTTAAACATAACTGGTGAAATCATCATCTGCCTAGCCTTTTCCCAACTATGTTGGGGTCGGCTTCCAGTATAACTGGATACAGCTGAATACCAGTATTTTACATGGAGCGAATGCCTATCTGACCTCCACAACCCAGTTAGTACTGGGTAATAAGATACCTTTGCTAATACTGGTTGTCAGTCTTTCGGGCCACTGACTACTTGTAACGACTGTCAAAGATCTACAAATGGCAGCCGGGACCCACGACTTAACGTGCTTTCCGAGGCACCGAGGAAACTCGATATAAAATGAGTGATCACCGATCCAGAGGCCAACCTAGGCAAGCGCGGCTTAACCTAAACGTTGATCCGAGCGGTTTTTATTATTTAACCACGAGTCATACGTCGTAACTGGTGAAACTATTAGGTGCACCTCTGCCTAAGCCCTCGGGAATTACAAGCGTGATGTCAGTACGAGTAGTTCCTTGTTAGTGTAATACTTTTTATGCCCATTTTCTTTGAAGTCGATGACGCATCATCCACGTCTTCTATAGTTGCAGCTGTCCATGGATTGCGGTGACTATTTTTGTCAACGGAGAGCAGATGATGTGTTTACAAGCTTTAGTAGAAATACACTTCTTTCCACCCTAGTGCTGGGATGCAGGCCTCCACCCAGAGAGTGGGCTAACTAATCCACCAGGCGAGCCCAGTGCGGGTTAGTGAATGTCTCATCCCTTCGAATGTTTATTTCTTTATCGTGTGGTTAGTGCCTAACCTGGTGTCAGAGTTTTTATGCCGCCCATGGGCCTTTGACTTGGCTTTATATGCCCTCGAAAAATATCTCTCAGGCATGCTGGTTTGGTTTCCTCACGATGTTTATCTTCACCAAAGCAAATGATAATTATACAATACGCACATGAATCCGAAAATCAGAGGTGCGTGTCCTGGGTTTGAACTTGATACCTGTAGTTGGCAGTCCGACGGTCACACCACTATGCTATATCTTGCATATGCTAGTTTCCTCACAAAAAATTCCTTTCAGACCACTTAGCAACCGTTCTGCTTTTACAAACTGTACCCAATTCCAAACAAATTCCGCCATCAAAAATAGGTGCTTTGTTTTAAAATGTACCAAGACAAAGGCTGGGGTCGCTCGTATCAAATATTCAGGGGATTCCTGCCCGTGTTTGTACATAAATTCGGATCAAAATTCCGTGAAGTGTGACACCGAGTGGCTGATACATGTTTCATTGGTGTACTGCCGTGTGAGAGGCGGGAGAGGTCGCATGCTTGCAAAATAGTACATATTTTAAAGTGTCCGACACTATTTGATCAGCAAGTCTGTTTAGTGTTGCTTCTGGGGCGATTTTAGAGGACGTTTTACGTTTTAGGTGTATTGGTGTTTGTTTTTATTGTTTTTTTCAATAGTTAAGTAGAAATTGGGTTTATTTTTATTGTTTAACATTGAGAACAGCACACAAAAAGGAAATCAAAGGGGCCGAGTTTCCCCCGTGCCTCAGAAAACACCGTTGGAACCTGCTGTCATTTGTTAATCTTTGACAGTCATTACAGGTAGTCAATGGCCCGAAAGTCCGATAATCCATGACCCGTCTTACCAAGGGGTATCGTATTACTCAGAACTAACTGGGTCGTGGGGGTTAGATAGGCAGTCGTATTCAGCAGCATCCGGTGAGACTGGAAGCCGACCCAACATAGTTGGGAAAAGGCTAGGCAGATGATGACGAATGTGACACTGCATGGTAGCGACTTAAAATCATGATCCAGGGCTTTACATGTTCTTCCTCCTCGTTCACAACCACGATTTGCGTCAAGCGACACACGCGTACGTCACTTATTTTGTTGATTCTGTGAGTACCGTTGCAAAGCGGTGTCTAGTGGCGCCCTCTAAGTACATTCATTGATTCATACATTTGTTTTCACCGCAGTAAAGATAGCAATATGTCTGTCGCTTGTTTGTTGGCCAAGCGGTAATGTTAATTCGATCAATTTTTGAAACTATACAAATAAATAAAATTGAAGTGTCTGTTTGTAAGCCGTTGGTCCCGGCTGTCATATGTAAATCTTTGACAGCCGTTACAAGTAGTCAGTGGCCCAAAAAGTCTGACAACCAGTCTATCGTATTACGTAGTACTAACTGGGTTGTGGAGGTCAGACAGGCAGTCGCTCCATGTAAAATACTGGTATTCAGCTGCATCCGGTTAGACTGGAAGCCGACCCCAACATAGTTGGGAAAAGGCTAGGCAGATGATGACGAATGTGACACTGCATGGTAGCGACTTAAAATCATGATCCAGGGCTTTACATGTTCTTCCTCCTCGTTCACAACCACGATTTGCGTCAAGCGACACACGCGTACGTCACTTATTTTGTTGATTCTGTGAGTACCGTTGCAAAGCGGTGTCTAGTGGCGCCCTCTAAGTACATTCATTGATTCATACATTTGTTTTCACCGCAGTAGAGATAGCAATATGTCTGTCGCTTGTTTGTTGGCCAAGCGGTCAAGTTAATTCGATCAATTTTTGAAACTATACAAATAAATAAAATTGAAGTGTCTGTTTGTAAGCCGTTGGTCCCGGCTGTCATATGTAAATCTTTGACAGTCATTACAGGTAGTCAATGGCCCGAAAGTCTGATAATCCATGACCCGTCTTACCAAGGGGTATCGTATTACTCAGAACTAACTGGGTCGTGGGGGTTAGATAGGCAGTCGTATTCAGCAGCATCCGGTGAGACTGGAAGCCGACCCAACATAGTTGGGAAAAGGCTAGGCAGATGATGACGAATGTGACACTGCATGGTAGCGACTTAAAATCATGATCCAGGGCTTTACATGTTCTTCCTCCTCGTTCACAACCACGATTTGCGTCAAGCGACACACGCGTACGTCACTTATTTTGTTGATTCTGTGAGTACCGTTGCAAAGCGGTGTCTAGTGGCGCCCTCTAAGTACATTCATTGATTCATACATTTGTTTTCACCGCAGTAAAGATAGCAATATGTCTGTCGCTTGTTTGTTGGCCAAGCGGTAATGTTAATTCGATCAATTTTTGAAACTATACAAATAAATAAAATTGAAGTGTCTGTTTGTAAGCCGTTGGTCCCGGCTGTCATATGTAAATCTTTGACAGCCGTTACAAGTAGTCAGTGGCCCAAAAAGTCTGACAACCAGTCTATCGTATTACGTAGTACTAACTGGGTTGTGGAGGTCAGACAGGCAGTCGCTCCATGTAAAATACTGGTATTCAGCTGCATCCGGTTAGACTGGAAGCCGACCCCAACATAGTTGGGAAAAGGCTAGGCAGATGATGACGAATGTGACACTGCATGGTAGCGACTTAAAATCATGATCCAGGGCTTTACATGTTCTTCCTCCTCGTTCACAACCACGATTTGCGTCAAGCGACACACGCGTACGTCACTTATTTTGTTGATTCTGTGAGTACCGTTGCAAAGCGGTGTCTAGTGGCGCCCTCTAAGTACATTCATTGATTCATACATTTGTTTTCACCGCAGTAGAGATAGCAATATGTCTGTCGCTTGTTTGTTGGCCAAGCGGTCATGTTAATTCGATCAATTTTTGAAACTATACAAATAAATAAAATTGAAGTGTCTGTTTGTAAGCCGTTGGTCCCGGCTGTCATATGTAAATCTTTGACAGTCATTACAGGTAGTCAATGGCCCGAAAGTCTGATAATCCATGACCCGTCTTACCAAGGGGTATCGTATTACTCAGAACTAACTGGGTCGTGGGGGTTAGATAGGCAGTCGTATTCAGCAGCATCCGGTGAGACTGGAAGCCGACCCAACATAGTTGGGAAAAGGCTAGGCAGATGATGACGAATGTGACACTGCATGGTAGCGACTTAAAATCATGATCCAGGGCTTTACATGTTCTTCCTCCTCGTTCACAACCACGATTTGCGTCAAGCGACACACGCGTACGTCACTTATTTTGTTGATTCTGTGAGTACCGTTGCAAAGCGGTGTCTAGTGGCGCCCTCTAAGTACATTCATTGATTCATACATTTGTTTTCACCGCAGTAGAGATAGCAATATGTCTGTCGCTTGTTTGTTGGCCAAGCGGTCATGTTAATTCGATAAATTTTTGAAACTATACAAATAAATAAAATTGAAGTGTCTGTTTGTAAGCCGTTGGTCCCGGCTGTCATATGTAAATCTTTGACAGCCGTTACAAGTAGTCAGTGGCCCAAAAACTCTGACAACCAGTCTATCGTATTACCTAGTACTAACTGGGTTGTGGAGGTCAGACAGGCAGTCGCTCCATGTAAAATACTGGCATTCAGCTGCATCCGGTTAGACTGGAAGCCGACCCTAATATACTAGTTGGGAAAAGGCTAGGCAGATGATGATGAAGTGTCTGTTTGTAATTTCAAAATAACAGCTCTTTTCTGAATGCTTATGAAAATATGTACGGTTCTTATAACAAAAACACATTTTTTTATCTAGCTGTCTGTTTGTTCGTTCTAATCTCCGAAACCGCTGGACCGATCTTGACGGGTTTTTTTCTGGCTGGCGTAACTTAGGCTACTTTTATTTTATAAAAAAGAATTAGGGTTCTGTGCAAAAAAAAATAAAACACTTGAAATTGTTAACAAAATCCGATTCATCATCATCATCATCATCATTTCAGCCGAAAGACGTCCACTGCTGGACATAGGCCTCCCCCAAGTGTCGCCACATTTACCGGTCCCGTGCGACTCGCATCCAGCGGATCCCTGCAACCTTCACCAGGTCATCGGTCCACCTAGTGGGAGGCCTTCCAACGCAGCGTCTTCCGGTTCGCGGTCGCCGCTCCAGAACTTTTCGGCCCCATCGGCCATCCGTTCTGCGAGCAATGTGCCCTGCCCACTGCCACTTCAGTTTGGCTATTCTTCGGGCTACGTCGGTTACCTTGGTTCTCTTGCGGATGTCCTCATTTCTGATAAATACATACACGATCGAATCCGATTCAATTATGGAATTAATATTTTTATAATAATTTCACTTTGACAAAGGTCGCAACAGCTAGTAGATAGTCGAAAATACAATTATAATAGTTAAAGCATTAAGATTTATTTCAGCATTTTTTTTATTTTACAGCCTGTAAGTCCAGAAGGGTTAGGCAGTGGTGTACCTTATAGTAAACCCACATTTCGCCAGTTATGTTTAAGTCCCATGTAATAGGGGGCGAGCCTATTGCAATCAACTGGGCTCAAATCCAGACTCCGTGATTGGTACTGAGAAATTTCAGATGGAAAAGCCCAATAACACTTTGTCCCACCCAGGAATCGAAGGACTACATGCTTACCAGTCGCGTTTGCGACCACTAGACCAACGAGGCAGTCTAGTAAATATCATGTGAGCTTAGTATCTTCAATTCTAAAATTGTTAGAACTTTTGGCACGTTGTCTCCCCGAGTTCGTGTTTGGCTCACAGATTTCTCATAATCCTGCCAGGGCTGCGGGACTGTTCGAAAGAGATACCGCGGCCCTGGAACACAAAGGGCAAAGAAGGAACATGGATGGGTTTTAGTCAGTACAAGTCTGACACTCCCTTCCGCTCCGCCCAGAGCAGGGGGGTCATTTGATGATTTCCCATCCTAAAAAAAAAAAAAGGTTTCTCATAATAGGTACCTTATTTATACTTGTACTTATGAATAGCCTATAGTGTCCCACTGCTGGGCAAAGACCTCTCCAAATTCCCTCAAGGAGCACTTTTCCTGTGCCACCTCAAACCAGCCCTCGCGGTACGCGTCCAGGTCGTCTTGCCACTTCTTCTGGGCCAGCTTCGGCGCGGCCGTCCATCTCCCGATACATATTGCGAGGAGATTTTTGCCCAGGGTTGTGGTAATATAATAGGTACCTATTTAATTACAATACTACAACTATAGATCGACCGCTTTAATGAGTCCTCGCGAAGGTATGAATTTAAATGGAATATTCAGAAGTTTGATCACGGGTTGGTTCAATTAGTATCGAAAATAACCTGTGGGATATTGTTAGGACTTTGTGGACGCTTAACGTGCCTTTGATAGGGCAAGGCGGAGGACTCATTAAAGCGGTCGGCCACAAAAGGGTCGCCAGAAAAACCATTTGAAAAGTTCTTCAAATAGATCAAACTGAACGTTTGTAGTGAACATTGAAAATATATAGTGTGGTTAGCACAAGCAGATCTTAAGACAAGTTAGATTAAACCAGGCTAACATCTCCAGAGGATTTAAGTTCAGCCTGCCGCCATCATTGCGGTTTGCTACTATGGGAACAACTCGAGATGTAAGTCGCTTTTATATTTGGCTATTTGGCGGCTTCATGTCAGCCACGAAAAAAAACATTCATAAGCTCTTCTAGAAATAAAACAAAGGACATCATCCAGGTTTCGAAAGTAATAAAAAAATGGTCCAAAAAAGTACGGTGTTTTCATGGCAAGTAATAAATTCAACATTTTTGTATAACCTCATGGTAGAAATAGACATGAGACAGTCTGACGATAGTTAGAATATTCTTATTTGCAGGGTATGAAATACTTACTACTTACTTACACTTACTGAAGTACTCAAAGAATTTTAGTTGCGTCTACAGGCCGCGGCCGATAAGAAAAAGTTGGACAAGCAAAAAGTTTATTTCTGCAATTTGATCAGATTTCTTTTTCCCGCTATCAAATCTATAATAACCGATGATGCATTTTTGAACTTAACCATCAACATTTTATGATTTATTATTATTTATTCAATTGGATCTCCAACAAAGGATACACACACACAATATAGGACACAATTATACAAATGTTCTTTTAGGTGTGTTCCTTTAATTACAGGAGACTACAGCATGCCCATAAAACAAAACACACTCACACACACACTAGGTGTTAACACATAAAATATAAAACAATGAAAATATTATAAAAAACTAAATAAAAACCAGAATAATAAAAAGCATTTGATGACAAGAAAACAGAAGTAATAAATTTTTTTTACACACAAATTATAGTTGTCACTCGAAAAAAAAAAAAAAAAACAAAATCTATCAATCATTAATTTGGAGAAATATGAGATGCGTTTGCTACTGTACGTATAATGTAAGCGCCTCCGCAACGCTTGCTTTTTCGAAATTCCTAAAAGTTTCAATAGTTACATTCGCTCGTAATTTTTGTATTGTTCAAAATTACATCGTTTCTTTCGTTCCGTGCAGGATAGATTATGAGTCTTCACATTCCTGACACCTTTTCATGCTTTGAAGGCGAAACATACGATAAAAATCTCTCAATAACACATAACATAGCATCACGCCTATAATCCCCGAAGGGTTAGGCAGAGGTGTACCTAATAGTACACTCACATTTCGCCTGTTATGTTTTAAATCGCATGTAATCGGAGGTGAGCATTTGTAGATCTTTGACAGTAGTTAAGTAGTCAGTGGCCCAAAAAGTCTGACAATCAGTCTTACCAAGAGGGTTGTGTAGGTCAGATAGGCTGTCGCTCCATGTAAAATACTGGTATTCAGCTGCATCCGGTTAGACTGGAAGCCGACCCCAACATAGCTAGACCTTGGGGTCTACTGGGTACTAGATTTGTTGGGAAAAAGCTAGGCAGACCACTCAACCAACAGGCCAGTGCCGTCAGTCTTTGAATAATCGAGTATAAATCGAGTTCTCTTAGTAAGGTCCAGCTCGTAGTACAAAGTTTACGCCGAGAGGCTGATGTTTGTCTATACAACAAATAAAACGGACAAAGTTCCCCGAAGATCTGTTATGCTCTTATAGTTGTCTATGGACCACTAGAACCTATTGTTAAAGCACGCTACTCTGCCGTTGGTCGATGGATGTAGATAATGAGCTACTTATCCATCGACTGCCTCGTTGGTCGAATGGTGGCAAGCGCGACTGCTGAGCATGAGGTCTTAGGTTCGATTCCCGGGTCCGGGAAAATGTTATTGGGTTTTTCCAACAAGAAGAGGTTGATTGCATTAGGCTCGTCCCCTATTACATGGGGCTTAAACATAACTGGCGATATGTGGGTATGGGTACTATTAGGTACACTTCTGCCTAACTCTTGGGGGATTACAGGCGTGATGTTATGTATGCTATTACTCCTAAAAAAAATCAATTCACCTTGTTTCGAACACATTAAATTTAACACGGTTATAATACCTACAGTAGTGTATCTTCATACAAACGGTTGGAACACGAGTCATACCTAAATGCCTCGAGTCTGGTACCCACTTAGTACCCAAGAAGTCAGGAATGCGCCGCACTGACGAACGAACGTTGTGGTTTTGTAAGTGCGATTTGTGAATATTTGATTGAAACAAGAACAAGTATTTACTACATTTGGCAAAGAGTTATAATAGACTATATTGTGCTGTCTTTGGTTGCTCGAATTCTTCAATAACGCATTCAGAGATAACATTTTTTAAATTACCTGGAAACTCTGAAAGGTAAGACTATAAAATAATTTATATAAACCTTTTATTAGATACGTAATATGTTTATTTTTTAATAGGTAGGTATTTCGCTTTTTCCACCGAGTAAAATACCTGGATTAATTAATAAATAAGATAGGGTGGAAAAAGGCTGTAGGCGCGGCAGCCCTATCGCTTCCGAACGTACCGCCCGACTGTAGGTAGTTATTTCAAGGACAGGGCCGAGTCACAATACTGTATACAACATTAGTTTTACTATATGCGAAACCTGATACACGTGTCTAGTATTTTTATGTAAAGAATCTATGTACAAAATTTCAAAGCTGTCTCATGAAAAATCTCAAAGTTATAAGCTTGTTCTGTTACCTAGTTGTCCGCACAAAAACGTTGTCACCACGCAGCGCGCGCCTCCAGCGTCGTCTTGAGCTCATTGATAATAATAATTTGGCAGTAGGTACCTAAATTCGTGCGATAGGTACTCAAAGTCGCTCGGTGTCCAACTTTTAACTTTTTAAATATTTTTGGGAAAAAATATAACATGGTTTAAAAATTATTGGAATCGATTCAGTAACTTATTCTGAACAAACTATATTCAGGTTTCGCATATACTAAAAATAATGTTGTATATTTATACTGTGCCTTTAATTCCTAAAGATTTGAAGTACCTACCGTTCATTGAAAAAAAAAATCCAGAGCCGGATAGGAAATCAAATATATTTTTTTTATTTACTCAAATAAACCACATAGATTTAGAACATTGCAAAGATATCAAACAATTATTGTTTCGTTACAGCAACGTTAAAATTCCTTTGTAATATTATCTAGTGGCCCTTATCAGTTGATAAGGCTAACCGCAAGTAGACTTATAAATGGTTTAGACAAGACATGAACATGATTGACTACCTCGTCGGTCTAGTGGTCACAAGCGAGACTGCTGAGCAAGAGATCCTGGGTTTGATTCCCGGGTCGGGCAAAGTGTTATTGGGTTTTTAGCAGCCACGGACTCTGGATCTGTGCTTGATTGATGGCAATAGGCTCGCCCTCTTATTACATGGGACTTGAAACATAACTGGCGATATGTGAGTGTACTATTAGGTACATCTCTGTCTAACTCTTCGGCGATTACAGGCGTGATGTTATGTTATATAATTAATTATTAATACAAAAATGTATTACATTTGTATATAACAAATGTAATACATTTTTAAATATTCCTTAAAATTAAAACAACATAAAAAAACATTTAAAAATATAAAAATTGTAGTCTACCGGTATCGGAAACAGTGTCCAAGCTACTAAAGCGGTCAGGACTTCAGGGAAAGGAACCTCCTAACAATACGACCCGTGTCCACGAGTACCGCTTTCTGAATCAAACCATTGATCCAGCTGCCTAACGAGATCCTCCTCAGGTCTTGGTCGAGGCTCTTGGTAATTAAGCCATGGGCTGATACGACTATCGGCACAATGATCGATGTTGATTATTTATTATTAAATTATTTTATTTACTTATTTATTATTATTGGAATGTCCATGAATGTTGTTAGGAATTTCTCTATTTTCTAAATATGTTTTCTTTCTTTATTTATTTAGAAACTAAATTGGCTTGATCTGCGACGGGAAGACGTCATGTGATCATTGGATTTATTGAAGTTTTTATTTATGGAAGTTTACAAATCTTTAGATCTATCTATATCCGGACCTTTGAAGTTTTAATTACAAGTAGGTACCTATCTAAAAATTTTCAGATGTTTTTTCTCTCGTCTCGATTTTGATAGCGGTCTGTACGTTTGACCTTGTCTTTATACATAGATATATTACAAATACGTAAAATTAGTTTGTAAGTTTGTTTGTAGGAGGTTATCTTCGGAACTGCTGATCCGTTTTCAAAAATTATTTTACAAACGGGGAGCTACATTATCCCCGAGTATCATAGGCTACATTTAAAACTTTCCCGTGGGTTAGTTTCCCGACATAACGGGAACGAAGCGAGTTAAAGCTAGTAATAAATAACATAACTTATTAAGGAAAACGTCTTTGAATATTTTAGTTATGGACTAAGGATATTATTAAATCTTATGCAGTGACGTCGAGTGGACTATCCCGCACATTGACGAGTCAATAAGACGTCATTTGTAGGTATATAGGTAATCGTTATTTACTTTTTCCTTCTTGTTACGCCATTGTTACGCTGAAGTCCACGGATAATCCTTATATTTGGAAAATTATACTAGTATTTTAAAGTACATTGTGAGTAGATGTCGTGTATTAAGTAGCGAAAAGAAACAGCGTACCTTAATTTCTATATATAAAATTCCGGTGTGTGTGTGTGTTCATAATTCTTCTCCTGCTAAACGGCTTGACTGATTTTGAAATTATTTTTAGTATAATTTTGGTATTAGCTGGCCCCGAAAAGTGGCCCTGTTGTCGACACACGAAATCCAAGTAGACAAAGTCGCGGGCGAAGAGACAGGTTTACAATAAAAATAAAGTTTTTTTTTTTACTCTAACCGAAAAATACTGGCCAATCATTTGTTCGTCTTTAGTTTTGGTCACAATCTTCAACGGTCACAAAAACTAGGCAGAGAAAAAAAAAAAAAAAAATTTGACTCGCGAACGATATAACGCCTTCTCTATGACATTTCTAAGTCTGCCTGCCGATTTTTGAAAAGGAAATTGATAATGATAAGGTACAATCATCGACTGTAGACGTTGTGCAGTGATCAAGTGTAGACTTATGTGCCGTGCTGTGTCCTAAAATGTGTTTGGATGATTAACCATGCCTATTATAACAGGTAAGTTTTTTTTTTTTGCATTTTTTTAAAGCAATGTGCAGACGACGGATTATTTGACCTAATGAACAATTTGCAACAACTAATGGATAAAAAATTACGCGGTAATGAACAGGATTCATTTCAGCGATCATTTCTGTCCAGCGCACAAATAGTCCATCTGCTTGAGAATCAGAGGGTCGGGCTTCGACAACGTGACATTCTATTAGCGATAAAGGAGTCTGCCCACTACTCCGTACCATACCACGACCGTGCTTGGAACGTATCAGGTAAAAAAGTATGCTATGTATTGAAAAGTATGAGACTATGCCCACTAGACCGTTTCGTCACCGACCAACACCGTCGTGTGCCATGCACGTAGCCTATCGACACCGGCAAAATGTTTTTGCCGACAATTGTTGACGCTTCGTGCATGGCTCGCGACAGTGACGGAGCGGTTTAGTGGTATACCCACTCTCATCCTTTTCAATACAAAGAACATAGAGATAAACCTGTATGATGACCGTTCTAAACCTGATATAAACGGGTATGATATGCTATTGATACATTCTAGTGGCGTACTTAGGGCAAGCGGACTGTTCAGAAACCCTAACATCATGAAGAGTAGTAGGTTAGGGCAAGCCAAGCTTTTACGCTTGTATGAAAGTACCGCCACTAGACATAGTAGGCCGTCTCATGTTTCTTTCCGTCCCTGATACTTTCATAGCACGGTTATGGTATGGTACGCTATAGTGGGCAGACTCCTTTACGATGATGGAAAAGACAAAAATGTGTAAGACTGACAAGAGCTACCGAAAGTCAATCCTGTTCAAAGATATTCTAGAAAAACGATACACCATGTAACCGATTGTCATTTGTTTGGTACAAAAAGGCGGGATGTCTTTTTCAGAAGTAGTTCTTATAAATTTTTTTGTTAGTCATTTGTTATTTACACAAGGATATCATGTCGCAATACATATCTCGCGATTAAAACTTTTTTTTAGCCCTTGTCGCCAACCGTATCGGTTATACAAATATTGGTTTTATGCAAATGTTGCTTAAGTCTGTAAATCGTTTACAGTTTTAATTGCTAGCTTTCTTTTTCTCCTATATATGTATCTATTTTTTATATATTGTCTCTAGCCAAGCTGTACTTATAGCGAGCGTAAATTGTTGTTGGGTTTTGTCTATGTACATAGACAATTACACAGACTTCATAGAGCAACGATAGAGAATATATTTAATTAAATCGTAATTGTACCTATAAACTATGCTGTGTGTGTGTGTGTGTATGCTACTGGATTAGGTACAATTCAACTGATGTCTAAACTATCCTGAAGCCTCTATAGTTAATCTTTAAAGTAAATAAACTATTGGATCTCCAAGTTAGTGCTGTTAGTTCAAGAATCAGTTGACCCTGCGGTATCCCACTCAAGTGCGAAAACTGTATGAATTACGATAAGTTTTAGCGCAAAACGATGTAGATACCTATTTTCTCTTTGTGTGTTTGGTATGTACAAAAAGGACACACTAAAAAAGTGCAAAACTTTACTTTCTGAAGTCGGTGACTTCGTCCGTTTTATTGACATTGTTGTTGTGTTGATGTCATATGTAAATTTTACATTGTTAATGTAACTAGAAGTTATGAAAATAATATCATCATGATATCAACATAGGACAAGATGAAAAAATACATTGTTTCGGGAGGTTCCTGCACCGAATCAGGCGGGAGGAAACGCCCGGGTGTTTCCGTTGCGAGGATCGTCCGGAGGATACGGTGCAGCACACTATAGAGGTCTGCCCCGCTTGGGCGGAGCAGCGCCGTGTCCTCGTAGCGGCGATTGGCGGTGGCGATCTCTCGGGCCCGGCCCTGGTTCAAGCCATGGTCTGGAGCGAGAGGGAATGGAAAGTCGTCACCTCCTTCTGCGAAGCAGTCATGCTAGTGAAGGAGGTGGCGGGACGTGAGAGGGAAAGAGCCTCACGACCCAGCCGCCGCAGGAGACGCCCTGGGCGTCGGGGGTCACCTGGTGGCCCCCGGCCACCGTAGGCGCGGGCTTGTTTACGAGTTATGGGCTAGCTCGCCGTCCGGCGGTCTTATGACGAAAGGCCGTGTCGACGACGAGTTCGTATTCCACGCGCGCCTCAAAGAGATGTCAGCAACCACGTAGGGGTCCGCATGGGCCGATGCCTGCCAGGGCTGCGGGACTGTTCGAAAGAGATACCGTGGCCCTGGAACACAAAGGGCAAAGAAGGTACATGGATGGGTTTTAGTCAGTACAAGTCTGACACTCCCTTCCGCTCCGCCCAGACCGTGGGGGGGTCATTTGATGATTAACCATCCTAAAAAAAAAAGATGAAAAAATACATAGTAAAGGTGCTAACTCGTAAATTGCTCTAGCAAAGTGACACACAAATTCTCAAGAAATTGCCGAAAAAACAAGCCTATTGATAAGGCAGATTTATCTGCACTATCAGATCAATTCACACAACATATTTTTTTAAACATGACTAAGCGATGTTTCTTAGAGAATGGCATTGTATGGCTTATCTACGAGTATGTTCTATATATTATTATGACTAATTTGTACTGGATTAGCCGCTATTTTTAGCTGACTTTAAAAAAAGGAGGTTACCTATTCGGTAATCATTTTTTTTCGCCGTCTACTTTTTTTTAATGTACGTACACCAACACAAATTACTGACGTTGCTCAAAAAGCCGCTAAGCTGAAGTGGGACTGGACCGGCCACGTCTGCCGCATGCCCAATGAGCCAAAATAAACACTTTCTGGAGCCCTGACACAGCCAGAAGGCGTCGCGGCAGACCTCATAGAAGATGGCGGGACCAGCTGGAAAAAACCAACGACCAGTGGCCCACATTAGCCCTGGATCGTAGCAACTGGAAGTCATGGGGAGAGGCGTTTGCCCAGCAGTGGGATGACGCAGGCTAACAGTATCAGTATGTACACCGATTTCTCCGTGAATAGTGGGCCGATTAACGAGATTCTTTTTTGTATTTTATTTGGTTGGTTCAGTCCGCTCGGTGGCCCCATATGAATTTTATCAACTTTGATTGAGCAGTTTATGATTCAGCTCCTTTAATACGAATTTTGTCATCTTGACCTATGTTGATGACATAATGATCTTCTACAAACTTCTAGTTACAATGTAAAATTTAATCATGACAGGAATTTGTATAAGACATCACAAATAAAACTGGTAAAAATAAAAAATAAAATATTTAAAGTGGTCATACTTGAAATCGCATGTGTCTAAAAGAGTCTTAAATATAAATGTTGATGGATGGAGAGGAAGAGGAAGACCAAAGAAACGATGGATGGATTGATATGAAAGATAAAGAAGTAAATGATAGCGTGACGGTTGACAGGGGAGAATGGAAGAAAAAATCGTGTTGCGCCGACCCCAAGTAATATGGGACAAGGCCAGGAAAATGATGATGACTTGGTGGCCCAAGTCTGACAACCAGTATTACCAAGGAGTATCGTATTAGCCATTAACTTGTGGATGACTGATAGGCAATCGCTCCATGTTATATACTAGAATTTGGAAGCTTTCGATTAGATTTGAAGCCGACTCCAACATAGTTGGGAAAAGGCTAGGCAGATGAATCGTCATCTAACATTGACAGGCCTCCATCATTCACCTTTCTACTACAATTCTTCCTTGTAGTCAAAATCATCATCTTTGGAAAACACATTTGATCGCCGTATGTTGCTATTAATCTATTCTTAGAAAATAAGTCAGCATCTCGTTCTTACAGTAATTTTCAAGGCAATTGTCGACCGATTATCAAGTAGTACTTATGGAATTCTATTGTTAGACAAGATTACTAAGTTGTAGATAATATACTACACCGACTCAGTGTCTGAGTTTGTTACGCCCCGTTATTAGCATAACATAATATCACGCCTGTAATACCTAAAAGGGTTAGGCAGAATTGTACCTGATAGTAATCCCACATTTTGCCAGTATAGGGGAAGAGCCTGTTGCCACCAACCGGGCACAAATATAGACTCCGTGACTGCTGCTACTGAGAAATTCCTGACGGTGAAACCCAATAACATTTTGCCCGACCTGGGAATCGAACCCAAGACCTCATGCTCAGCAGTCGCGCTTGCAATCACTAGACCAACAAGACAGTCTGCGGCAGTGGTGCTGTCATTTTTAGAAAATAAGTAACAATATCGTTTAAGTATTCTGTACGGTAATTTTCAAGGCAATTGGAGACTTATTAGCAAGAATACCACAAAATAATGCCTGCTTCGTAAAATCCATTAAATAGGGAACGCTGGGACTGATCCGATTACAGCATTCGTATATAACAACTAGTGTTGCCCGCGATCTTCGCCGCGTGAAATTTTTATAAAAATTTTACTTCCCCATTTGAATAATAAAACAGATTTAAAAAAAAAATTCAAGTTTTATTTTTTTTGCACGGAATCCAAATCTTTTATCTAAAATAAAAGTAAGTGTAAATTACTCCTACCTCCAACTTATAACATCAGCTATCTGCCAGTAAAAATCCGTCAAAATCGGTCGAGCCGTTTTGGAGATTAGATGGAACAAACAGACAAACAATAAAAACAAAATGCCATTATTACAATTTCATTTATTTTATAGTCTATCCCATTCATTTCAAAGGAAAGATTCCACTATCTTTTCACAACAACATTTTAAAAACAATATTCACGTGTCATCAGTGTTCGTCACTCTCTGACCTTCGAATAGTTTGCCGACACGCTTAGCACAGAGTCTGTCTGTTAGTTTATTATTACCAGTTTAGGACGGTCACGCGATGTTCGATAATGTGAACTGGCCTAAATTGTATCTTAAAAACAAGTTGTTTAAGAAAAAAATGTGATAAGAAGACGAGCAAGTTTCTTTAAAAACAAAAACAAAAAACAGGCGTTGAATGTGTTCTAGAATTTCATTTAAATTAGAAATTGTGTACAAAAATGTGACAAGAACGTCTGCCAGTGTTTTTAAAAATATTTAAACAAATTGAGTTCTGGTTGTGCAGTCAGTGTCTTCCAAAATTGAAATTGAAAATAAATAAGTGTGTGTGAGTGTGTGTGAATTAACCGGGTAGTGTCAACATAGTTAGGTTATTTCGGCGAAGAGAAAATTGTGTGATCATGCATTTGTGTGCGTGTAGATGAATAATTACTGAATTAGGTATAATAAAAGGTGTAAATAGACCCCTAAAGAAGCCGAAAAGCACTCGTTTTCTACAGCATTGGGGAACCTTTCAGTTACGGAGATATTGGAGGTCAAAGTTTTTATTTATTTATTTATTTATTGGATCTCCAACAGAAACTACACAATTACATGCAAGTATACATTAAACAGGGACAGGTACAAGTGTGCGCTTCCAATTATAGGAGACCACATCATTCACTTATAATCTAGGTGCATACACTAAATTTGACAAGGTTAAAAATATAAACAAATCCAAATACGTTACACGAAAATCATACTAAGGAAACAAGGTGAATTACATAAAAGATGAACAATAATAATAGAAATGAAAATAAGAAAAAAAAAAATTAAACTTAGTTTTTTGTAAATATTAGTTTTTAAGGTTATAACTTTACTTTAAATACCTCCATGACCTGTTTACTATTCAATGCACTCATCAGCACAATGTGTTGATTGCATTACATTGAGTTTTACCGTAAAACGTGATGTTTTACCCCAAAAAAAATTGTGTAGGGTTACTTAGCTTGATGTACAGAATGCTTGGTTGACGGCTTCGTGAAGGGTCCGTTTACACCTTGTATAAGTTTTGGGACGTGGCAATTTGCTCGTTAATTTGAGTGATAGCTCTAGGTAAACCGTCTTTTAAAGACGTCTCGAATCGATAATATGTCAACATTTTGAAAAATGACGACAAGCTGATTGTTCTTATCGCGACCACATTAGTTATCTTACAAACAATTCCGGATTTTTATTGCTTCGTTTTATTAATATACGACTTACTATTTCTAGTTTATCTCTGCAGTTAATTTCATTCTCATCTGGTCAGCTGTTTATGGGTAGCATAATGGGATAAAGGGCTCCTCTTTGTGAGGGGGAGTGAGCAGTAATACACCACGAGGGCCCCCGTGCGGGTTGGTCATGTAACAAAATAAAAAAAATATTTCTCACAAACTTCACATCGATATAATACAGGGTGTAAACGGACCCTGCATGAAGCCATCAACCAAGCATTCTATACATCAAATTATAAACTCTATGCAAATATCATTCAATCAATCATACAATGACCGCGCTATAAACGTACAGGCAAAAACATATTCTTTGTATTGAAAAATATAAGACTATGCTGACTATGCCCACTAGACCGTCCCGAAAGCGACCAAGACCGTCATGTGCCATGAACGTAGCGTATCGGCACTGGCAAAATATTGGCGCCGACAATTGTTGACGCTCCGTGTGTGACACATTTGTTTATTTAATTAGAACGGTTGTGTTTACAACCAATTACAGTAACTAAAATTATAAAAATAAAACAGAAAATTATATACACATATTAAAATATACAAAATAACAAAGTAAAGCAAAAGATGATGGAATGGTCTAGTGGGCATAGTCTTATACTTTTCAATACAAATAATATAGGGTCTAATCCCGTTACAAACATGTATGCTACGCTGTTGATTCGTTCTAGTGGACATAGTAGTCGTGCCATGTTTATTTCCGTGCCTGACACGTTCATAGCACGGTCATAGTATGATACGGTGTAGGGCAGACTCCTTTAGGTAGACCTCTGTGTAACCCTTCGCGGATTACAGGCGTGATGTTATATTATGCGTCCAAATCTATACTGTGTTATGATTGCACGATTTATTAATATTATTTGGATTTATCTGTGAGTGTACTTAGCAATGGATGGCGTATCTTATCAAAGAATATAAAACCGAATGTCATGATCCATTCGCAAGTACACCGACCTAGTTCAGTCAAAGATAGCTGTATTTATTTATATTAATGTTACTGATAGTCGTATTTATTCGGTAATGCTATTCAAATAAGTAATAGATGTGAACTTAGCGACAAAATGAGTTATGTAGTAATTTTTTTATGAGATTCAAATTAACCTCGTTTTTTTTTTGTTGGTTTCCGTTTTTCTTCCATAAGTGAAACGGCATGCAAATTACTTTAAAATTACTGGAGGAAACACTTATTCCGTAGTAGTAATAATTTGGATTTGTATTGTCATGGAATTAAATATCATTCGGATAATACTTGAAATAAAATTATAGTTAAAAAAAAACATGCTTTTAAGTGACGTCATTCTATTTTTCATATTCTTCTCAGCAAACCCAATTACTATCAACCGGCATGACCTAGAACAAAATTATGTCAATTATAGAAAACCACACAGGGCGCCGCGTGGTGGCTTATATGGCCCACCCTCTCTTAAAGAAAGGAGGCCGGCGGTCCAGCAGTGGGCAATTTATAAGCTAATAATGCTGTGCACCCAACTAAGTAATAATGACCTATCTGGCTGTGTGGTAGCCAAAAGGCGTTGACACTATTCAAAGACAAGACAAATTCACGAGAAACTTACTTTAAATGACTGGATCCCACAGATATAGATGTACCTAGATAACACAAGAATCACGATCCGTATGAAAATCAAGCGTGCCATTTTTTGACTACCCACTTTGACGTCATAGGCACTATTTAGTTATTATTAGACTTCGTTTCTGTTCTTTAAATGTCTAGAATTTAGAATTTTTTAATTTCTTGAGCTTGCCAGCGTTGCCAGACGTCCCGATTTTGGCGGGACGACCCGATTTTTAAATCATAATTAAATGTCCCGCTTTTCGGGGATAACTCGACCGTTTTTATTTTTTTTATTTAGAAGACGAATAAGACTCAACAATATTTAACGATAGGGTCAATCTGATTTAAAATATTAATTTTTTATTAAAATACATTTTCTATGGCTATTTGTGATATCTATTGTCACGTAAACGTAATTTGAATTCAAATAAAAAGACAAATATTTAAAAACTTCTGATTAATTATATACGTTTTTTTACTATGTCCCGCTTTCGACGCAATAATCCCGCTTTTTCACTCAAAAAGTTCCAAAATCACGAGATGGCAAAAAAAAAATTTGGCAACGCTGGCTGTAACGTTGTTGTTTTACACAAATTAGCTGCAATATCGACAATAGGGTTACTTATCATAAGTTCGAAAAATATTTGACCGAATTTCATTTCACTTAAAATTTTCAACTATTATCGTTTCGTTTTTTTTTACTTCATCGAAGTCAAGTCTGTATCAGTTGAGCTATTATCAATTCGGTTTTTATCGTTACCCCGACGTTTTATTTGGTCGAAAAACTTTTTACCGAAGTTATACTTAGCCGAAACAACATTAATTTGTCCGAAGTATTATGATTATGTTTCCAAACATTCATTATACCACTGTTTTAATTACCATATTTTCATTTCATCAAACGCCTATATAGTTTGTGCACACTATTTCATCTCTAATTTTTGCTGTTACTTTTTTATCAGGCACCATTTTAAGGTAGGTAGATAATAAAAAAAAATGTGAATGTTGGTATTTCATGATCATAAATGACATTTGCTGTAAATTACATAGTTGATGTGCGTCGTAGTCGTTGCAATTGGTTATCATTTTACTATTTTGCATGCAAGCAAGCATGCAGCATGTATAGTTCGGTAAAATAATACCTATGCCACATTATACAAAAAAGATTTCGGTCAACAGTTTTCGGTAAAATGAAATTCGAACAAAAAAAAAATCGGAAAAGTGATCGGTTCCCCGACAGTAGCCACGATAAGCATCCGGGCACGCAAAGTCGTTCTCTTACGTTTATCTAAATCCACAGATTTAGATAAATGCATCCTTTTTCAACAAATATTCAAGTTACTCAATTTTATAGAATAATCATAATTATCAATGTGGACAGTGGACACTACCTGGTTAATACCCGGACACTACCCGGCTTATACCCGCGTAATATGTTGCCCGGTTAATTCGCAAAACCAACAAAACTAAAAATGCCCGATGTACTGGACTGGAAAGTGGACGGTAAAAGCTGTAAAAAAATAGCTTCGTTATTCTCTGAAGGCAAGTATAGAGCTATAACTCATAATGGTTAGGTAGAGGCGTGAGAGCTGTAATTTATGGACATCTTCACGGATGGATGTACTTTTGAAACCAAATTTTGTTAGCATCTATGCTTTTGTTTTTTTTCTCGTCATTCGTGTGGTGCTTGATAAAAGTTATTATTCATAGACAATAATACTTTTTAATTTTTTCACGACAGCCCGCGAAATTCAATTTGGTATGTTTTTTTGCAATTTACAGGTCAGTGTCATGTTGTATGTTGATTAAAATATGATTCGCGACCGTAACAAATATGGCTTTACTGAGTTGCTTCAACTCCAATGTAAATTGAATGACTTTTTCATGAAATAGTCATTCAATGGGATTATATAAGCTTAGATAAGCTATCTTGTATTGATGATTTTAATGATTATAATTCTGTAAATACAAAAGTATTACGGCCACAAATCATATTTTGTTCAATATACAACCTGACACTGACCGGCAAATTGTAAAAAAAAAAAAAAATAATTTCGCGGGCTTCCCTGGCGCTTCCACCTTAGTCTGTTATAGTTCAGCATGGTCGTATTATATTATCTGTGGCATGGTTATTTTGGGGTTTAAATGACATTGGGACGGGATTGGTAAACATTTTATGAAATTATCTATGGTAAAAAAACAAGATGGAAGTTCCGACTATGACCACGTGGCAACTATGCGCTCTAGAAGTTTTTGTAGATAATTAAAAATTGTAAATCGTCTGTCAAATCTCATTAGCCGTGGTCTTTGATTCACTTTGATGTTCGGGCTCTATTGTATACCGTGAATTAATGTTTTACATTAACCTGCCAATCAAAATTTGGTAGAAAAAAATATAGCCAAGGCCGAAAAATAACGTCCAGTTTTTTTATCCGATAGTACTTACTTCGTAATATTGAAATTAATCTGCTGTATTATGAGGCAATCAAACTATCGTCGCTGAAGTACTTACACCATGTGAGTCACAAATAGCAAGTTTACAGGAGATTAAAAACTGAATAATTATACCATGTAATGGTGCAATACCATTTTATAATTTGTGGTCACTTCAAATTAGATATAGACGTTGCTTGTTTCTGTGATTGGTTGGAACAACGCGTCTTCCAATTCTCGAGCAAACGGCGTCAAAAATCAAATTATCAAAACCGCCTTAAATGTCTTACGTGGTGTTAGAACTTGAATGACGCTATGTTAATTAGTTGTACATCGCAATATTTCATCGTGTGTTTCATTTATAGATCCACTTTCCGGGTAACATCGAACTCTGACTCAAAGAGGTTAAGGTTTAATCTCATTGAATGACTTTTTCAGAAATAGTTATTCAATTTGATTAAATGAACTTAGTGGGCTATATTGATGATTTTAACGATTATAATTCTGTAAATACATACGTGTTACGTTCGCGAATCATATTTTGTGAAACATACAGCCTGACATTGACCGACAAATTAAGAAAATTTTGATTTTGGCGGGTTTCCATTTAGCATTTCCACATTAAGGGAAAGCGCCGATGACGCATGTGACGACTCTAGAGTGTCATAGACCGAATAGGTTGAATATGAAACTAATTAAACCTTAGATAATAACATGAACTTTCTTTTACAGATATAGAGCGGGGTCAGGACGATGAGGCCACCCATCCACTCCTCAATCCAAATGAGGGGGGCGACTTCCGAATCCGGATGCCGAGGCCCCGGCATCTGGGACTATCCAGCAGCCTGTATGTCATATTTGCTGTTTCTTCTCAAATTCATTTGTAGTATTCTCGTTGGTCTAGTGGTCGCAAGATTGACTGCTGAGCATGAGGTCCTGGGTTCGATTCCCGAGTCGGGCAAAGTGTTATTGGGTTTTAAAAACAGGAATTCCTTAGTAGCAGCTATGGAATCTGGATTTGTGCCCAGTTCATGGCAATAGACTCGCCCCCTATTACTTGAGACTTAAACATAACTGGTGAAATGTGGGTGTACCATCTACTAAGAACACACACCTTTGTCTAACCCTTCGGGGATTACAATCGTAATGTTATGTTTTGAATCGTAAAGTAAAATAGTAAAATGGTTCATTACTAACCCAATTTCTGGCCATGTACGCACGGCAACATATCAAGCTATACATTTCCAGTATAACATGGCCTCGCTTTGAATAGATTTCCCGTACAAAGAGAGATCCGCATAAACTGGTTTTGTATAGCTTGATTGGACATCGTACGTACCATGTGACTCTTTCTTAGTATCGGTTAGAAATAACAAAGCAGAAAGATTTTTAGTTTGTTTGTACTGGAAAGCGATGTAGGGACTTATGTCGATTTTGCTTGACTTTGTAAGAATATATTTTACATACAACATTAGTTTTAGTATATGCGAAACCTGAAACACGTGTCTAGTATTTTTATGTAAATAATCTATGTACAAAATTTCAAAACTGTGTCACGAAAAATCACAAAGTTATAAGCTTGTTCTGTTACCTGGTTGTCCGCACAAAATCGTGGTCACTACGCGGCGCCGCCGCGCACGCGCCTACTACGTCGTCTTGAGCTCATTGATAATAATAATTTGGCAGTAAGTACATAAATGATTGCGATAGGTACTTAGTGTCGCTCGGTGTCCAACTTGTAACCTTTTTTAAATATTTTTGGGACAACATATAACATGGTTTCAAAATTATTGGAATCGATTCAGTTACTTATTCTGAACAAACTATATTCAGGTTTCGCATATACTAAAAATAATGTTGTATATATGTAAATCTCGTTTAGGAGAAGATAATTTGTTAGATAACTACTATTTTCGAGGCAATGTTTACCGGTCTGATTTCAAGGTGTTTCCGCAGAAAGAGCATTGGTAGACTTATATATTCCTGAAATGAGGGTTCATAGGTACCGACTGGAATTGATGCTAGTATCAGATGGGTATATTTAGGGGGCCCGATGGTCACCTTTGAGAGCGTCTGCCAAGCACTTCCGGCAAAAAAAATACTGACAGATATCGCTTTTCTGTATTTATTAGTAAATTTCTAACTGAAACCATAACTAAACACTGTTTTAAGCTTTCACGGTTTACAACTAAACAACAAAAAACAAACAACAACAAACAATGAACAATCACGGAAGATATCCCGTAAGTGACAATACAAGTTTTGAAACCATAACTGTTATTTCAGTAACAGATGGCTAAAGTAACGCCCGATTTTTCGCACCGGAAATGACTTTCTTTTTTAACTTTCGGCAAGTTCCGCCGTGACAGACTATCAAATTCGGAGTTAGCATCACTTTTATGGGAAACCATTGTGCATTTCATCGCGGTATCAAGTAGGTACGAAATTTTGCCGTCGGCTCTCCTACTATTAAATTTTTTAATAGATCTCATAATCTCGAGGTCAAGCGTAAACGTTACAAAACAGATGTCATTTGTTTCATGACGTGACATAGAGGGAATAGATATAGAAGGAATAGACATAGAGGGAATAGTGATAGAGGAAATGATTCATTTAGAACAGGGGTGTCCAACATAATTTTATAGATGGCCAAATTTAGTATTTTTGTTACCGCAGAAGCAAAATAAATGCAAAGTGACCTAATTTTTTTAAACAATGTTACTGCAATATTTATTTATATCTTATAAAGTTTTAAATAGCTCTCGGGCCGACTGAAAGCCCTATGCGGGCCGCTAGGTGGCCCGGGGCCGTATGTTGGACGAAACTGATTTAGAAGAATAAAATATGTTTTGTCGAAACCTTAACCAAATACGAAGCCATCAATGAACAGTAAAAGCTTTTAGATCATTTGATTAGACAAATAAAGATTAAAGATAATGGTATAATTATGATTTATGATCCCCACGCAGTTCACATAGATTGTTGATCGCAGTTTGTTGCTGCAGTAAGGTAGATATACAAGGTGGAAGGGAAACCGACGCGAAAACGGTTACCACGTATTCAGAACATCATTGTGAGCCCTCCTACATAGATATTTTTCATCGGTTATTAAAAAAAACAGCTGTTCCATACATTTTGACCGTGTAGGTATTGCACTTTTGTAGGAAAAAGCTAGTTTAAAAAAAAAACAGATTAAAAAGTTCTATGTAACCCTATACTGAGTACGTGGTAACCGTTTTCGCGTCGGTGTCGCTTCCACCCTGTATAAGCCATTGCTCATTATGACATAACTAATCCATTCCTCTTTCTTCAGTTTAAAGTTTTTGTTTTTTATTTGTAACGATCTGTAGACTGTTGCAGTGCAACGGAGATCTTAGTTGTCTATGCATTGACATAAATGTTTGGCATAATCTACTACCTACTGTTCTTTCATTATTATTGTACCTCCGATTTTGTAGCACAGTGAGCTTTATCCTCGTTGACATAAGGTTTATGACACTAGTAAAAAGGTAAAAAAAACTGTGAAAGGACTGTACTATAGTATAAACGTTATAAGCTGACAAAACAATTGAATGTGAACTTGTACCAAAAAGTCGCAATTGTAAACGATATTTATCGCCACCCGTACTTACTGTCGCTAAATGTCATATGTCACGCGTAACATAATACAGGACCGGTGACCTTAAGCAATTGGGCTATGGTATTTTATCACGCTCACTTCTAGAAAGTAGCAGACTCCTTAGAACAGCTCAGGATTCCAATCATCTCTTCTTATTCCTCCACAGTAACTCAGAACGTCCACCACTATCCAAGTTGATGATGCCAGACCTGACGACTCCATCATCAGTAGGGTCCACAGTCAACAGTACTCCGATCCTAGAGTCAGGAGCCATGATGTCCAAGCCCTGGAGACGGGGCGACAGGCGGCTGCAGAGGCTGAATACAGAACTGCTGGAGGCTATAGAGTCACATGACCTTGAGGAGGTGGAGAGGTGAGTGTGTTTTATTTATCTTTCAAATCGGTATAGTGCTAATTGGTTATTTTGGAGCTGGAATGACATTACCCAAGACACGCATCTCTGATTTTTCGTGTATTGTATAATTATCACTTGTTTCGGTGAAGGAAAACATCGTTAGGAAACCAGCATGCCTGAGAGATAATTCTCGACGGCATGTAAAGCTTAGTCAGAGCCCTATGGGCGGCATAAAAAATCTGACATCAGGATAGGCACTAACCACACGATAAAGAAGAACAGGAGGGCGTTATACAGGGTGCAAACGGACCCTTCACGAAACCGTCAACCAAGCATTCAGTACATCAAACTAAGTGACTCTACGCAATAATTATTGCTGGGAAATGATAAAAATCACGTTTTACGGTAGGACTCAATAGAACGCACTCAAAACATTGTGCTGATGGATGCATTGAATAGTACGGGTGTCATGTAGGTGTTTCACGTAAAGCTATAACATTGAAAAATTGTATTAAAAAAAAACTTGTGTAAAAGTTGGAACTTTGAACCCCAATATCTCCGTAACTAGAATGTTCCCATGTATGGTCTATAACCAAAAAATGATCGCAATGACGGGGAGAACAAGTGCCTTTCGGCTTCGTTAAGGGTACTTTTACACCCTTTATGTAAACATTTGTTTAGTTTTACATACATACGTAAACTCACACCTTTTTTCATGGGGGTAAGCAGTCCTATCGCCTTGTCCACGTTCATACATCTGGCACAGTCTAGTCTAGCGGTCGCAAACGCGAGTGCTAAGCATGAGGTCCTGGGTTCAATACCCAGGTCGGGCCAAGCGTTATTAAATTTTTCAGTTTTTTTTTGTAGCAGCCACGGAGTTTGGATTTGTGGCCGATTGATGGCAATAGGCTCGCCCTCTATTACATAGGACTTAAACATAACTTGCAAAAGGTGTACAATTTAGTAAACGTCTGCCTAACATTTTGGGGATTACAGGCGTGATGTTACGTTATGTTATATTAATCTTTGTAATGTTAAACTCAATCGTAGGTAACTCATTAATCAATTCCGATTACAAAACCCACCAATGTTTTTTATTGTCATGGCTACTCGCACAGATATACAACATTAGTTTTAGTATATGCGAAACCTGATACACGTGTCTAGTATTTTTATGTAAAGAATCTATGTACAAAATTTCAAAACTGTATCATGAAAAATCACAAAGTTATAAGCTTGTTCTGTTACCTAGTTGTACGCACAAAAACGCGGTCACCACGCAGCCCGCGCCTCCAGCGTCGTCTTGAGCTCATTGATAATTAACCTAAATTATTGCGATAGGTACTCAAAGTCGCTCGATATCAAACTTTTAACTTTTTTAATATTTTTGGGAAAAAATGGATGGTAATGAATGGATGGTTTAAAAATTATTGGAGTCGATTCAGTTACTTATTCTGAGCAAACTATATTCAGGTATCGCATATACTAAAAATAATGTAGATAGACTGCTACTCGGCCATCAATATCATATTGTTATATTTTGCTTTAGTCATTGATTTTAACTGTGGGCGTTATGAAATAGTTACTAATGATACGCAATCAAAATGAGTAGATGATACGCTACGGTGATAAATGCTTTCAATATAGGTACGGTCCATATCAAAAGTGTATTGGAATTGCTACTTTTTCACATCTAAATTGACTTAAAAATAAATACATTTATTACCACAAACTGTAAAATTTTCTTATTCAACTTTGAAATGTATTGTAATGATTTTATGGTATAAAATCATTTTGAGAAATTTGACAGATTGTGGTAGCTTGATGTTCTGGCGACTGTACAAGAGATAATTTTCTTTGAGTTTTTACTATTGTTTCGCTTTGAGTTTAACATCTAATCGCCTTCCTCCGCCGCCTCTGCGGCCGTCTTTTTAGCGTCTCGCTAACTCAATAATTAAGATTTAAACAGCTAAAGCATTAATCTACTTTTGACGCTGACAGTACAATATTCCAAAAAAAATATGACAAAGAGCTCGGTACGGCATAATCATACTCGTAATCAAATTATGGTAAAAAAACAATGGAATATAACCCATAGTTATACATAAACTGGATACGGATATTTTGTTTGGTTAGCTCAGACACGGATAATGAGATTCGGTACATTTTATTCATTAGCATGTTGCTAAACTACGAACAAACGTATGTTTGATATGCGTGTGTATTATGTTAACTTAGCTATACAGTGTGTTTGGCTACCGGTTACAGATACTGTAAGGGCATATTATGTACTCATTTTTTTTGACAAATACTCGTTTATAAATACTCCTAACCCCACACCCCGCGAATGGCAGTCATTTTGTTTTTTTAATCGGCTGATTTAGTACCCTAAATGTTCAATGAAATGCTAATATCTGACTGAGACTTGGAAATGATCTTATTGCAATGGTAAATGCCGAGGCTAGAACCTATTTTGGGCACATAGTAAAAATGATCACTATCAAAAACAATTTATGAAATTTGGTTTTTGTTTAAAAATAATACGTATTTTATTTTTGTCACTAGTTTTCCTAGAATATTATACCATTTTGGAATCTTGACTTGTTGCGTCAATTTTTAAAAAACTTTCCATACTAGTGTCCATACTTTTTTTTTTACACCACGATGAGTGAAAATGGAATGAAAGTAAATATTTTTGGCAAAAAATCTGGTATTTGTAAGGACTGTGGTGAATAGCAGTGCTACTGAGGTTGCCGATACAAAACAAAATCGGAAATATTTGAAATTGTGGTCATGGAAGTTAAAAATATCATAAAATCAGGTCCTGGGTCCGATTCCCGGGCAAAGTGTTATTGAGTTTTTCCACCAGAAATTTCTCAGTAGCAGCGACGGAGTCTGAATTTGTGGCCGGTAGATGGCAATAAGCTCGACCCCAATTACTTGGACGTAAACATATCTGGCGAAATGTGGGGGTACTATTAAGTAATTTATTTCATCACCACTGCTCTTAAAACGGTGAAGGAAAACATCGTGAGGAAACCGGCATATCGTAGAACCAAAAATTCGAAGACATGTGACATCTACCAACCCGCACTGGGCTCGCGTGGTGGATTATAGCCCATTCCCTCTCATAGAGAGGAGGCCTGTGTCCCAGCAGTGGGAACATTATAGGCTGATTATGGATTATGGATTATGGACTATTAAGTACACCTCTGTCTAACGCTTTGGGAATTACAGGTGTGATGCCATGTTGTTGAGTTATGAATGAATGTATCATTTGCGTCGGCCGCAAATTACATGACTGTATTTCATAACCTTTGAAACTCACACTCACTGCAGCAACTTTACAAATACGGGTGAATCACTCCGATGTTCAGCGGTACTATAAAACGATCGAACATGCTACTGTGCTACTAATTTACTATAATGATGTCTATGTCTCACTTAACTCAAGGTGCTACATAATTGCGCTCAAAAATGACGGTGCTTCTAATTGTCGAACGTCATCTAATAGCACCAAGAGTATGGTCCAGGTGTATGACAAGCCATATCTCCGATGACGTGTCGTAAGACTGGCTTATGTCACACGTGAATTACTTCTAAATAATGGGTGCAAAAATACCCGCATCGAAGCCGAAAGGCACTGGTTCTTCCCGTCATCGTCATTGCGATATTTTTTTTGTTCTAGTCTATACTTGGGAACTTTCTAGTTGCGGAGATATTGGAGGTCAAAGTTCCAACTTTTTCACAGGTTTTTTTTTTTTTTTTAAATAACTGTTTTATTAATGTTATAAATTTACTTTGAAAATCTTCATGGCCTCTGTACCGTTCAATGCGTCCAACGATCATTTACTTAGTCTTTTCCCAGCTATGTTGGGTCCAGTCTAACCGGATGCAGCTTAGTACCAGTATTTAACATGGAGCGACTGCCTATCTGACCTCCACAACCTAGTTAGTACAAGGCAATACGATAGCCCTTGGTAAGACTGGTTGTCGCTTTCGGGCCACTACCTGTAACGAGTGTCAAAGGTCTACAATTGACACCCCGTTAACGTGCTTCTAAGGTACGGAGCAAACTCGGTATGTAATGGGTGGTCACCCATCCACGGGCCAAGCCAGGCAAGCGCGACTTAACCTAAAGATCGACCCGAGCGGCTCTTATTAGTAGTATTGTTAGCCACGAGCTCTTCCACTTCCAAAAACGATATTCACACATATCCAAATTCTTTAACAAATCCCTGCTTCTACCAGGTTACTAAACGCCGGCGCCAGTCCCAACGCAACATGTCGCCTGGGACTGGTCTCCGCCTGCCACACCGCTGCCCTCATCGGAGGAGATGCACTCAGCCTGCTTATCAAGTTCGGAGCCGAGAAGCTAAGGATCGACAAACTCGGCAGAACTCCGCTGCACTTGGCTGCATGGGCTGGGAATGCGAGACAGGTTGCTGTGCTGTTGGACTTTCCTGAAGGTAATTTAAATCGATCGCATTTTTATACGACTGCCCAACTGTGTTGTGAAGGTCAGATAGGCAGTCGCTCCATGTAAAATACTGGTATTCAGCTGCATCCGGTTAGACTGGACCCCGACCCCAACATAGTGAAAAGGCTAGACAGATGATGATATGACTGCCCAAAAATAAGTGTAATGTCTTAGAGTTCGGGTATGTATCAGTGTGTATTCCACGACTAGCGGAATAAAAAAACACACCTGTCCTGGCTTCGTACGGGTGGACATTTGTTTTCCCCTAATACCCCCTCTCCAAATTTTTCTAGGAATAAATATAGCCTATGTTACTCAGGGATAATGTAGCATCCTAATGGTGAAAGAATTTTTGAAATCGGTTCAGTAGTTTTTGAGTTTATCCGTTACAAACACACAAAAATACAAATCTTTCCTTTTTATAATATTAGTGTAGATAATTTGTAAACTCCTTAACCGTTTAATTACGATGTATTGTTATAATCGTTGCATTATCCCAGGTAACATAGGCCAGCTGCTTTATTATTACATTTATTTGAGTATAATCGACCCCGCACGTAAGTGGTAAGAAATTAGCATAAGTTGACCTTTCATTGTATTGAAACGTCGTAATACACTAGGTCAGTTTACGATCAAAGTTTTAACAACAACGCACGGCTGACTATAAGAACATTTGTCCACGGGAGGGAAACTCAAAGACAATTTCCGATAAACATAAATCATTATTTACTACAAAAATATGTTAAATACGCAATACATTTTGTATTGTAGAAACTAAATAAGCAATTTCGATAAATTCATTCACTACAAAATACTTTGACAAAACCCGCTCGATACATCTTCCTCAACTATATTTTCTTTTGTCTCCTCATAACCACAACAAGATGAAACTCATCATCAGGCGCCACCACCGCCTCAGTCTTTTTGGAGACCAGCCGCAGGACCCGGAGCTCGTCAGTCACATCCTGCAATATTAAAAAAGATGGTCTAGTTGATGCAGCTACTCAGTCACATGTGACATCAACCGTTCTGCATTTTTTTTTTTACTAAATATGCTTGCGTTTGCCCACAACTCGCCTGATGTGAAATGACGATGCGGCCTATGTTGGAGCACGCTTGCCTAGAAGAAATCGATTCACTCGAACTTTGAATAGATCCAGATTATAATGATCAGGGAACAGACAAACCGGCAGTCAATTCCGCAGACATGCGATTTGACCTCCGCTGTAGACAATGACCTAGTAGAGGGAGCACCTGCCACAGAGGGCTTTGGGGGTCTTGTAGAAGGTTGAGTGTTCACATCACGTCGGGGTCACCAGTTTTGAGAACAGGGTGTAAAATTCTTCATGACCCAGAGAAAAGGGAGGATCCTCCGACCAGACGGGTGTTATGTCTGGTGGGCTACTGCCCGACAGTTGTTGTCGGGTTCTTTTGTATGTATAGTATTAAGTCGCGGATATCTTACGCGATGTAGGATTTAGATGTATTTCGATGTTTAGTTCATCGTCTGTGTCATAGATGGCGCTGTAGTACTTTTTGTAGTGCCGCTACAGGCCTATGCCTTGGTAATACTCTAATGTCGCAAAACTTGGATCAAGAAGATGCATGAGTCATACGTAATTTATGGAAAAGTTACTTACGATTTCCTTGAGAGCATTAGATGCATTGGCTGAGAGGTTTCTCATGTGGTTGGAGTAGGTAGCAGCGGTCAAGCTGTCCAGAGTTGTGGTCTCAGGGAAACCTGTTGACAGAGTGGAATTATTCCCATTTTAGGGTCCCGTAGCCAAATGGCAAAAAACGGAACCCTTATAGATTCGTGATGGCTGTCTGGCTCTCCGTCAGGAAGTCACAGCCACTTTATTCCGAAACTATTAAGACTAGATAGTTGAAACTTTGTAGGTAGATGTATTCTTTAGTGTTTTTTTTTACGTAATATATAAATTTTTGAGACTTTTTGCATAAAACCTTTACTCCTATATTCTAACAATGACACTAGGTAAATATGACGTAGTAAACTAGCGTAATGGATGTTCAAAAATAAGGAGCTAGTATTTATTTTGTGGGTCAAGTAATTTTAAATTATTTATTTTTTATAAAAATAAACACAGTTAAAAAAAAATAAGCCCTTGAAATGGCTTCGTTATAGCCGTTAGATGATTCTCTGAAAATATTTCGTGTATGAATAGTTAGACCTTATATACAACATTATTTTTAGTATATGCGATACCTGAATATACTTTGTTCAGAATAAGTAACTAAATCGATTCCAATAATTTTTAAACCATGTTATTTATTTTCCCAAAAATATTTAAAAAAGTTAAAAAGTTGGATACCGAGCGACTTTGAGTACCTATCGCAATAATTTAGGTACCTACTGCCAAATTATTATTATCAATGAGCTCAAGACGAAGCTGGAGGCGCGCGCTGCGTGGTGACCGCGTTTTTGTGCGGGCAACTAGGTAACAGAACAAGCTTATAACTTTGTGATTTTTCATGATACAGTTTTGAAATTTTGTACATAGATTCTTTACATAAAAATACTAGACACGTGTATCTAAAATCATTTTTTTCACAAAGACAATCGTTTCAAACACAGACACTTCCAAAGTGGTAAAATGTACCCCCACTTATTTTTAAGTAAGAGGATGAAAATTCTGAAAAAATGTAAGTAAGTAAAATTTAAACAATCTTTCCAACTTTCTTTTCTTTTTTTTTGTGTATTTTTTTTTGTTTTTTGTAATTGTAGAACGAAAAAAAAAATTTCAAAAACTGTCGAATTTATAATAGTAGTTAAGATACTCTCATACCTTCGCAGTTAACTATGATAGTTCCAACGACCATTCCATTTTCATTGATGCGTATCATCGTATTTGTGGCACCAGTACCCTGAAAAGAAAAGGTTTTCGTCTGTAAGTGGCCAGTAATTTTAGCTTCGCCAAAGATAATGCACTTTGACACTGGACGTCCTCGGAATGCCATTTGGCTGAAATGGTGAATAAAATGATGTTGATGATGCTATAATATAAAATAGGGTACCGTCTACGGTCACATCAGCATTAGCTGTTTAAGCTAGGTCAAATCAGACTGAATCGGACATTTAAATCTTTGGTCCGATTAGAAGCCGGCTGCTGTAGCCGTTTCTCTTGAAATTCTTAACTTCGAGAATAAAAAGCAATACACACCATAAATTTGCTAGCAATCTCCATGGCTACTATGATATTATCAAGATTTCTTTAAATTGATCTCTTCTTGAACGAAGGATATAAAATTATTTATTTCTAAAACTTCGTCGGCAAGTCAAGAATGACGTTTGGCAGAACAATAAATATTTTCTAGTTTCTTTAAAGAAAGCCATTGTTTTGTGGCCAGGATTAATTTAAAGGTTGAGTTCGAACTATTGTTATTTTATAAGCTACTATTTGTTTCGACCTCCTAAGATATAGGTCCATCACTGGTGATGTAGACAGAGTTATATAGCCAACGTAACTCCATATTAGTCAAATTCATTATCAGTATCGAGAGAGAGAGACAGAAGAAGAAGATCCACAAATGAATTTAATCTGGCTACGTAGCTGCTACTGAGAAATTCCCGAAGGAAAAACCCAATTATAAAAAAAATATTAAATAAATAAATTATACTTTGGGAATCAAACCCAGGATCTCGTGCTCATCAGTCGCGCTTGCAACCAACGAGGTAGTTACAACGTTTTTGAAAATTCGCTATTATTAAAAAAAAAAAATGTCTTGTCTACCTTCTAGATATCCAAGAGAGGGTGGGCACCGAGAGCATGTCCTCGGAAACGGAGGAAGACGTGAGGAAGCTGTGTCCTCTCATCAAAGAGATGACGAACGTGCGCTGCGACCTGGGCGAGCTCGACATGACGCTGCCGAAGCCCTGGAAGGACAATATTGATCATAACTGTCGGGATATTAAAGGGAGTGTAAGTGAAAATTTAGGTTTTTTTTTAGTTAACCTTGAATGCGCCACTGGCGGCCAAAGGCCTCCCTTCGCCTCCAGGCGCCATCATTCATGATGCGTGTCCAGCTCATTTCGCCACGTCTTCCTGGGCCTTCCAGATTACGGGACCCGCCTAATTCCAGTTGACCCTGACAGCCTTTTTGCCTGCGTCTGTAATTCTTGGTTTTTTATATAGATTTGCCCTCACGCGCGGTGGTTACCACTTGGCCACGAATCGCGTGCGGCGACTTAGCAAACAATTTAAATAAAACGGCTTGCTCCGCGACGCGACTTGCGACGCGACGGACGGTAGTCATGCGAAAGAAAAAGTGACATCACAAGAGTCGCCTGACGAATGTTGTGTCGGAAGTTGAGGTTATGAATGGGGCATTAAGTCTGCCTAGAAGACACCGATCCACTCGAACTTTGAATAGATTCAGATTATAATGATCAGGGAACAGAGCTCACATATTCAACACGAAATGATAGATGTGAGTTTCAGTATGAGTGAGCGAGACAATAATATACAAATGTCTTTGTCAACGAAGCAGAAACATGACCATCGACTTTTGACGTGGTCGAGCTAATCTAGCGTTTTAAATCTTTGCTTTTCAAGGTTTTTACGATGCGGGTGCCAACAGAACCTTATCACCAAGTTGTCTGTCTGTATATCACAGTGCTGTATCTTTAAACTTTAATAGGTAGCCAATTGTCCTTTTCACAGAAGACGTGTTACTGTGACCTGTATCATTGAAAATAATAAAGTCAAGGCAGAGAAAAGCATCACGTCTAAGTCTTTAGAAAATACAGGAATAGTGATAAGTGTGTTGACGAACACAAGGGAGCGTTCAAGTCTTCCGTAACGCAATTTTCGAAGATTTTTGACCCTCCCTCTCTCTCATGTAACGCGCCGTAACGTTTTTCTGTCCCCCTTCCCCTCCCAAAACGTTACGTAACATCCAAAGTGACCATTAAGCCACAATTATGTTGCGCAAAGTACCGTAAAGTCGCTAAAATACCTTTGTTATGGCTTTAATCCACTCACGCGCCGCTGCTGCGTGCCGCTGCTAGCTTCTGCCACGTGTACAATACAGTCGAGGGATTCCCCGTAAGGCATAAACGAAAAGGGTTGCCAACTTTAGCGATTTTAATTACCTAGTTTTTTTATTTAAATAAAGAAACAATTTTACGTAACGCGTTCTTGGACCCCCGTAACGCATAGTAACGTTTTACAAGACCCCCCAAATTGCGTTACATAATACTTGAACGCCCCCCAAGACGTGTTACCTCTTAATATTAAAACAAAGTGTTTCGTTTCAGTAACTTGCTCTCGTCTTGGGAATAACATGGTATCCGGTAACTAAACTAAAACCAAACTAAAACTAACTAGATTAACTCGAGTATAAGTAGAACATGTAATTTAGAGAGTAGTTAGAAACACTCAGAAGATTGCAGACTCTATTAGATTGTGATGGCCAAGTTTTAATCATGTTTGGTTTCGAGACATGTGATTTCGAGAAAAATCTGCACTTAGGGATTATTCTAAAGCCAATCGATGATTAAAAACGTTCTTTGGTTTGAGCACAAACATAGTGTCATCATCATCTGCCTGGCCTTTTCCCAACTATGTTGGCGTGGGCGTCCAGTTTAACAGGATGCAACCTTATACCAGTATTTGACATGGAGCGACGATCTAACTGACCTCTATGACCTAATTACTTGGTTACAGTATACCCCTTGGTAAAACAAAGCGCTATGCTTCCACTTTTTTTACGAACTGCGAGTCTGTGGAACTCACTGCCGGTTTCTCTCTTTCCCGATCATTATACCCGAATTTCAAAGTTCGAGTGAATCGGTTTCTTCTAGGCAAGCATGCTTCACCCTAAGCCGCGTCATCGCTTAACATCAGGCGTGTTGCGGCCAAACGAAAACCTAACATAAAAAAAATTGGCTGCCAGAGGGACTTTTGGGATTCTGACTACTTTCAACGACTCTGCGGCTGTTACCACCTAGCCGCCACTGATCCCTGTCAACACACATCACGCCTGTATTGTCCAAAAAGATAGAAGAGGTATATGCCGCAACTTATATTATGTCATAACGAGACAAGCGTTTTAAAACGGGATGTAATCGAATTTAGCGCGTTTGCAGCTTGCCATATCTCTCAGCCTGTGTCCATAGCAATTCTTATGGAAAAGCTATAATTTTATAATTTTGGTTTTGTATTCAAATCAGCAACAACACTCGTAAATAGGGGCCATCAGCACTGACCCACATCATCATCATCATCATTCTCCTGCCCTTATCCCAATTAATTTGGAGTCGGTGCAACATGTCTTCTTCGACACTTCTCTGCACTTCTCTGCACTTCTCAGCAGTCACCTCATTTCTAGCCATATCATCCTTCACACAGTCCGTTCATCGTTTCTTTGGTCTTCCACATTGCTCATTGTTTTTAAAATACTGGTGGAGGCGGCCCTGACTTACGAGCAGTAGAGTCGTGGGTTCGAACCCAGGCAGGCGTATTACTTTGTGTAATTTAATTTATCACCACTGCTCTCAAAACGGTGAAGGAAAACATCGTGAGGAAACCGGCATGTCTTAGAACCAAAAATTCAAAGACATGTGACATCTATCAACACGCACTGGGGCCGCGTGGTGGATTATAGCCCTTACCTTGTCATAGAGAGGACCTGGCCTGGCCTGTGTCCCAGCAGTGGGAACATTATGGGCTGATTATGCTTATGCTCTTAAAAATCTACGTAAGTATTAAGCCCACTGTGGTTGAGTGAAACACGTTACATCGATAAACTATGCGTCGCACGCATTAATCACAGGTGAATAATTTCGACGCACGCTACATGAATAGGTATCGAAGCACAATTTGCCGATGGCTTTATTCCTCAAATTAATTTTGGCTGTTGGCTTGAATGCGTAATAATCTGGGTGGGTATCCGATGCTCCGATGTAAATTTTTTCATCAATTAGTTACATTAGCGAATCATACTAACACCAACACGAGGAGGAAGATCTCGTGGGTATATAAAAACAACCACTCGGGTTCATCTAAAACCACGCTTGCCTAGGTTAGTCCGTGGATGGGTGACCATCCATTAAATTCCGAGTTTTCTCCGTGCCTCGGAAAGCATGTTAAGCCGTTTGTCCCAGCTGTCATTTGTAGATCTTTGACAGTCGTTACAGGTAGTCAGTGGCTCGAAAGTCTGACAACCAGTCTTACCAAAGAGTATCGCATTACCCAGTACTAGCTGGGTTGTGGAGGTCAGATAAGCAGTCACTCCATGTAAAATACTGGTATTCAGCTGCATCCAGTTAGACTGAGACCCCGACATAGTTGGCAAAAGGCTAGGCAGATGATGACTAACACCAACACGATTGTAATCCCAATAAAAGGCAAAACTATGGGTAACCACAGTACAGCCACATTTCGTCAGCGATGTTTCAGTTTAATGTAATAGGGTGCGAGCTTATTGGCATCAACTGGGCACAACTTAGTGACACAAGAAAGTGGAAGTGGACAGGCCATATATGCCGTAGATTGGATGGAAGATGGGGGAAGAAATTGATGGACTGGAGGCCATGGACGGTGGAACGTGGGAAGACCGTGAACAGAAGATCTCATTAAAGTGGCCGGAAGAAACTAGGAAGCCATGACACAAAAAGTGAAGAGATTTGGAAGAGACCTACAGTCAGCATTGGGTGGCTAAATATTGAAGAGAAGAAGAGGGCACAACTTCTGACTTCTATTAGACTAGAGACGTCTTAACGTACCTGGTGAAATGTGACTGTACAGTGATGGAAAAACCCAATAATCTAGGAATCGAACCCAAGACTTCATGCTCAGCAGTACCGAATGCTATGATTTTCTTCTAATGATGCTTTTCTTTGTCTATTTGACAAGAAGCCCTGTGAAGCTTGCATTTCCATCAAAACATTAATTGCTTAAGAAGACTTTTAATAACTGTAACCCCTCACTTCTTGACTTTCAACTTCACTATAGCTATATCAGTCGTACTTTCCTTCTGCCTATTTCCAAGGTCTATTACCGAGTTTTTATTTACCTAACGTTAGGGTTCGACTATAGTGTCGACCGTTATTCTGAGCGTGTGCAAACGAAAATGCGAAACTCTGCAAGTTTTTTCGCATCACTGATAAGTGATTTACCAATCGCTACATAAATTCGCACTCAGTTACTCTTCCTGCCTAGCTACAGAGTTCATCGAACTCGTCGTCGCGCTTGCCGTTCGCTAAGTGCGTTTTGCCACGGTAACGATACATTGCGTATGAGGAAATAAAACAAATCAAATTTATTGGATTCCCATAACACTCCTGAAATAATTTCTTGTACCAGTCCTCTTATTATGATATACTGAATATTCACCCCATCAGTCTGTAGAGGGCTGTCCCTTACACCCTGTATTGTATAATTGCACGCAGATACTGCTGTATAAATAGATAAATAATAATTGAGCATTAGATTATTATAGTCCCATTAAGTTGGTCATGTTGGAGGTCCCTTGTTGACTTGATAACGTTCACTTCAAGAACCAACTAACCAACAAGAACCAACTTGCTAACTCAAGCAAGCCTATATTTAAAAATCTTATTATTAATTCGTTTAAGCAATTTTTTTTATCGAATTCATATTTTTGTAGCTCAAGTTTTGGGCAAGCTAAAAGGAACATTTCTTGTAGTTTCATCCCGCTACCCTCTTAGTCCACCCTGTCCTCACTCTCCCAGTAAAATAATTTCGTATTAAGCCAGAACGCGACCACCGGCTAGTTACCGAGATGTTTGATGAATGGTCCGGGAACGTGCCCCAATGTCCCGGGTACGAGCCCCGGCTAATGAAACCACGGGTATTACGGAATACCCGAATCTTTAGATGAAGATTGTGTTAGTTCTACGATGATTTGTGTGAGGAAAAAATGCCTAAGTGAGGGACGTATTTGTGCGTGGCCGTCTGTTTGTATGACTGACGGGCTGTTTTAAATTTCTCTCATTTTGTAGGAGGTATTTAGGCAATCAAAATGTTTATAAAATAGTACAATCAATCAGGGTATAATGTTTCCTCAACTTTGGTTGCTTGCTTTCTATTATTTAAAAGACATTATACCTTTAAGGACTACTTAGAAGACTAGTCAATAGAATCTGTAATTTGTGAGTTAGATTAATTGACATCGCTTATTGTGAATAGATTTGCACGCCATGTTATGGCAGGATAGGCAGAAAGAAATTTACTGTAACACCTTATGTACCATATTCTAGCAAATAAATACTTTGATTGATTTGATACAGGCCTCCTCTCCACCAGAGGAAGTAGATTAAACCGCCATGCGGGCCCAGTGCGGGTTGGTAGATGTCAAACACAAACTATTTATTTCAATTAGACCGTTACTGGTACTTTTGAAGGTCAAAAACAAAAGGATGAAGCTACAGTCCCAGTCACAAGGCATAATAACTTGTGAAAGTACTGTAGTTTCCCATTCCAAAGCGTAGATATAAGATTTTAAACTATCGTGGTCACTAACATTATTATTAACACTAGAAACGGGATATTTACCATGTTTACTGTTTTTTTTGAGTTCCCGATATTTTGGCGCTGTTGCAAGCGGAATACAATAATCACGGATAAACTGAAGTTATTGCGGGTGGGTGTTAATGAAGAGGGTAGACCGATTTGTCTGTTCATAAACACCCACCCGCAATAACTTCAATTTATCCGTGATCATGATGCTTGCAACAGCGCCGAAACATCGGGAACTCAAAGAAAACAGTAAACATGGTAAATATCCCGTTTCTAGTGTTAATAATAACCAAAGCGTAGATGCCTCAAGACATGTCTTTTTTTTGTTTTATCGTTCTAAGACATGTCAGTTTCTTCATGTTTTCCTGTCCAGTTTTGTGAGCAGTAAAATATTGATTATCGTAGAGATTTTCTACAAATAGCAAATGCCTTTGTTTCTCTAATCTTTTATCCCATGCTACACAGCTGTCACTTTTCAACTCGGCTGGACGCCTCTTCACGTTGCCAGCTTGCGCGCTTGGAAGCAATGCACCCGCTTACTGCCGATCATATACTGCCTCTCTAATCTTCTATCCTACGCTACACAGATGCCGCTCTTCCAACCCGGCTGGACGCCTCTCCACGTTGCCAGCTCGTGCGCTCGGAAGCACTGCACCCGTCTACTGCTGGCAGCTGGAGCCGACCCTAACATCACGGACCTCGAAGGACGGACTCCGTTGGATGTAGCTGGCTACGCGTATTACTATGAACAGGATGTCAATGACAAACAGTGAGTATTTAAGTTTTCTGTGACCTTTGGAGGTGTGAAGAAAAGGGTGAGATGTTCTTCATCCTTTTATGTGGTGGGCTACTGCATGTCGATTGTTGACGGGGTTCTGCAGGAACCATCGTCATCATCATCTTTCTGCCCATTCTATTCAGCGCAACACGTTTTCTTCTTCCATTCTCCTCTGTCAGACATCATTTACTCCTTTCTCTTTCATATCATTCTTCGCACAATCCATCCATTTTTTGTTTGGCCTTCCTTTCCCTGTCCAGGTATATTTTAGGTTAATTGCGCGGTTAACGTTAACTTCGCGATACTGGCGGGATAGGCAACTATAAAGTTATGGCGCGAATTCACTTGGTCGTTAGCCCGAATTCAATTGCTTATGGAATTCGGACAACCGAACAAGTGTAAATGGACGGGGTCGAGTAAGCCCGTCTTCGGACAATTTAGTCCAGTTTTCGTTTCGGTTACCCAAATTCGGAAGCCCGACGCCAGTTTTCCTTTCAATTCTATCACGCTATGCACGCGGGCGTTCTGTATGGTTTCCGGACGTAAAGAATAGCACCATCCCATATCTTCCCGTGGGTGTCGTAAGAGGCGACTAAGGGACTTACCAGAGAATGGGCAGCAGCGTTCTCTGTGTTTTATAACAACCATACTGCGATCGCCAACCCGCCTGCCAAGCGTGGCGACTATGGCAAAACCCCCCTTCTTGGGGGAGGCCTATGTCCAGCAGTGGACGTCTTTCGGCTGAAATGATGATGATGATGATGATGCACGCGGGCGCAGGTACTCGACTCCATTCAAACTACTCTTATTCAATGCGATGACCAGTGTATATTTTTTTCCCTTTTAAAAAAACTTTGCCGTCGCAAGAACCTTCAGTATCGTTTCTCCAGTATCGTGCGAGCGTTTAAAAATATTTAAACTCACAAACGAGCCCATTCACTAATTTAAATAAAATGGCGTGAATCTTTTTCGCAGGATTGTCGTCCTTACAAGTAATATGAATAAAATAACCTTTATTTACTGACCGCAGGATATACAAGACAATAACAACAAACCTTACTTCATTTTTTTTTGTTATATTTTGACAAACTTAACTAAGTACTACTTTCAATTACCAAAGAATGTCCTTTATATGTCTCCGATTTCAGCGGTGTGCCTAAGAAAAGAAAAGAAAACAAAAAAAGACAAAGAAAAAAAAAATCTTTGTCTGTGGCAAATACCTACTCTAGCTGTGTCCACTGCCGTCTATCGTTCGCTAGTATTCTACAGTTAGTTCCCTCTGTAAGTTTAATCTCGTCTTCCCATCTTCTATTCGGTCTACAGTTGTTGTATGAACATTTTATTCAAAGTAGAACATTGATTAGTTTGAAATTACTTCCTACCTAAATTCCGTGTTTCTCTCTCTTTACGAATTCCCGTCAGGTAAACCCATCTACCGAAATATTGAAACAATTGTAATCAGCTTTAACAACATAACTATGCTAATTTGGTCCTGATTTCGTTGAAGGTGCCGAAATGAAAGCCATTGTAATTACCATTGTTATAACTGCTATGGTTACGGAAGATCTTTGTTTGCCTAATCTTTGGATATAGTTTTAATCTTTACAATTGTGTCTTTACATATAATAAAATTGTAACAGGTGTAAATTGTACATTACTTTATTAGAGCAACAGAAGCCAAAACAACAGTTTTTAGAATTTTTGTCTGTCTGTCTGTCTTTAAGTCTTTTTGTTTGTACGCGCATCACGCAAAGACTATTGCATGAATCTGAACGCAGTTTTTACCGTTCTACTGCTAGACGTGGATCCGATAGCTGGCGCCGTGTGAAGCAAGGGCGGGTCGCTAGTCTTTAAAATAAATATAACCTCGCAGCGTATTTTCCTAAAACTGAAAAGTAAAATCATGCACATTAATTATCTCTATTAAATGTTGTATGTGACTGTTTTTTTTGTAATTTCGAAATAAGTTTTTGTTTATTGTTCATGTAACAATACATGGGCTGACTTACCTAAATACTGGGGATTCTGGCTTTCAGGATTTGCAAAGGTTGAAAATAGTAGGCAAGCTTGTCACAAAATATCCTAACACTGATACAGCACTGCTTGAAATAGAGATAAAAATACCTAAAAAATACTTTGAAACGAAGAACTATACCCTAGATTTGACAAGGACCACTCAAGATGCCTTCTCTGGAAGTAATACTCCTCAACCCGTCTTACCTCTATTATAGCAGCTATCCAAATACCTCTAGCAACGTACCGCTTTATCTTAAATTAAATCCTAATTAGACATTCGCTTTGTAATTACAACATTATTCCAGCTTTAGCGGAATTTCTAAGGCCGGGCCCAGACCTACAGTTTTAGCTAAAAAATTATCGCGATTTATTTATTCATAAAACGGCTGCTTATAAATAACTAGCCATTTATACACCAAAATTCAACAGAGACATATGGAAGACGATCACGTAACCAACAAATTAAACTTGGAAAACCGCACCGTTCACACGAGGAGGAGACGAGGGGAGCGGAGACGAGATGTGCGGGAATCAACCAATCATATTTGTTGAAAACCACATTGCAGCTTTCGTCTCTTCTAAGATTGGTTGAATCTTGCACGTCTGTTCTTCGCTCCGCTCGTCTCTGATTCGGTGGAGTCCAGGTCTAAGGTTGTTTGCATAAAGATGAAGGTACACTATCCATCAGTTTCGGTACGTGCGAGTGTCCACAGAGAATGGGCCTTTTTTATTTATCCGTTTTGACTTGTTCGTATTGGAAACCAGACTCTTCATGCAAGCTTCATTGCACGAGTCCACAGGATTACGAAAGCATCGACACCCGTTCGATGTCCACTGCGAAAAGTATGAATGGATGAAAAGCAGTAGAATGAGTTAGTTTTATGCTTAATTTGTGTAATATCTATGAGGCGCTCCAGTGAGAAGATAAACATCATCTGCCTAGCCTTTTCCCAACTATGTTGGGGTCGGTTCCAATCTAACCGGATGCAGCTGAATACCAGTACTTTACATGGAGCGACTGCCTATCTGACCTCCACAACCCAGTTATTACTGGGTAATATGATACCCCTTGGTAAGACTGGTTGTCAGACTTTTTGGGCCACCCTAACGACTGTCAAAGTTCTACAAATGACACCCGGGATCAACGGCTTAACGTTCTTTCCGAGGCACGGAGGAAACTCGGTTTATAATGGGTGGTCACCCATCCACACACCAACCTAGGCAAGCACGGCTTAACCTACAGATCGACCCGAGCGGCTGTTATTTAGCTACGAGCTCCTCCAGTGAGAAAATAAATGAATAAATAAATTACGAAACCGCTACTGTTACCACATCATTACACACGATTACTTTTCAGCGAGTAAAACGATTTGTACAGCAACAGTAGGTACTTCTTACTTCTTCGGTATGCATTCTTCTTCGTTATCGTGTGGGTAGTGCCTGACCTGGTATCACAGTTTTTATGCCGTCCATGGGCCTATGACTTGGCTTTACATGCCATCGAAAAATATCTCTCCGGCATGCTGGTTTCCTCACGATGTTCTCCTTCACCGAAGCAAGAGATTATTATACAACATTAGTTTTAGTATATGCGAAACCTGATACATGTGTCTAGTATTTTTATGTAAAGAATCTATGTACAAAATTTCAAAACTGTATCATGAAAAATCACAAAGTTATAAGCTTGTTCTGTTACCTAGTTGTCCGCACAAAAGCACGGTCACCATGTAGCGCGCGCCTCCAGCGTCGTCTTGAGCTCAATGATAATAATAACTTGGCAGAAGGTACTTAAATTATTGCGATAGGTACTCAAAGTCACTCGATATCTAACTTTTAACTTTTTTAAATATTTTTGGGAAAAAATATAACATGGTTTAAAAATTATTGGAATTTATTCAGTTACTTATTCTGAGCAAACTATACTCAGGTTTCACATATACTAAAAATAATGTTGTATAATATGCAGATGAATTCGAAAAATCAGAGCCATGATGAGGTATGCATTGCTGAGTGACGATAGACGCAAGTGTAGCCCTACCATTAGAAAATCCAGTTCTGTGTTAAACGTAGCTTAAAATCGCCTATGAACATAGAGCATTATAATTGTTCAAAGATGATTCTTTAAGGAAAGATGTATGGTGCTCTGGGGAAATCGTAGCTATTAGAATTTTTTGTTGTAAATTGGGATATAAAATAGGAATAAAGTTCTGTAAAAATGAGGTATGTCGTCTGTTTGTTGAGAGTAAGTCCCGTGTGTGTTTACTTCAACGTTCCCAAAACGGTAATCGATTTTAGGCATTGGAAAATGTTGGAATAATTTAGATACTGGTAATGTTATTAGGTAATTACAGTTTCATGAGAATACAAGGTGGAAGGGACAGCTCCGCAAAAACGATTACCACGTATTCAACGTATATTAATTATAAGTACAGGTTTCCTCACGATGTTTTCCTTCACTGATGTTTGTGATGTTCAAGATAAACTTAGAAAGTACATAGGAATTGAAATAGTCATATTAGTACTTGCCTGGATTTGAACCCAGAACTTCGTGCATGAGAGTCGAGACCTTAACCTCTGGAGCATCACGACATTTCTATATAAGTTTTTATACTGACATGGTCACTAACATTATTAACTCTGAAAACGGGATATTTACCATGTTTACTATTTGTTTCGACTTCCCGATATTTCGGCGCTGTTGCAAGCACCATGATCACGGATAAACTGAAGTTATTGCAGGTGGGTGTTTATGAGCAGACAAAAACAAGAAAGAGAGTATACCAATTAGTCTAACATGGCAAATATAACGTGTTCAGTGATAATGATAATACTTTTCTACTATAGTGTATTAGTGACTTATGTATACAGGGCTCATAATAATGAATGATTCATATGGTAAATAGGCCTCACTCACGAGATACCAATACAAGCTCCCTCTTTTTCAGCCTCGTAGAAGTCATAAAGATGCTCCTCAAAGCCGGCGGCAACTTCAACACGATGAAGAGCAACAACCTGAACAACATGGACACTCCCCTTCACACAGCCGTGGAGATCGAAAGTCTCGAGGCGATACAGGAGCTCTTGGATGCAGGTGCAGTTGTGACCTGTCTGAACAGGGCGGGGCAGACCCCGCTGCATGTGTGCGTGAAGAAGAATCTTGAGGAACATTTGCAGGTGAGAACAGGATTAGCTGATATATATGGTCGACACACAGCTATAAGTATTGCACGGGATCACCAGCTCAATTAAACAAGTGAAGAGATAGTTCAATTGCATCTTGAACAAATTTGAATGTAAAAAATAATGAAAGTTTAAAGAATTTTAATTAATTTAAGTTTTCTGCTACAAACTGTAGAATCGAACTAGAAGTAGGTAATCGCCACAATATATTTTTCTTGTGATATAATGAATAAAAAAGGAATTCAAAATCAGAGGGATCAAACAATAACAAAAATTTTAATAATGATACACAACAGACCTGCACGAACATTGTGTCACCCTATGTATAAGTATGTAATTTGTATGGTGTACATAATAAAGAGTATTCTATCTCTAGCTACCTCTCTATCAAACTTAAATTCATGAAATTCGATTCAATGACATAAGTTCTGTTTATAACCAACGTTTTCTTTTCTTGCAGCTATTAGCCAACTACGACTATATGAACGCAAACCCGCTGCTAGCCATTGTAGATGTGAAGGACAAGGAAGGTCACTCAGTTCTGCAGGCTGCTGTCGAAGCGGCTTGGGTTCCTGGAGTCTGCATCGCTTTAGAAGCTGGTGCTGATGTTACTTCTAAGGTAATTTTGCAATAATTAGTCCATCATTCGCCTGCCCTTATCCAAATTTATTTGGGGTTGTTGCAGCATGTCTTCTTCTTCCATACTTCTCTGCCGTCAGCTCTTCAGTAACCTCCTATCTAGCCATATCATTCTTCACACAGTCCATACATCGTTTCTTTGGTCTTCCTCTACTCTTATAACCATCTACATTCATACTCAACATTTTCCTCATTTCAATAATTATACAAACTAAATGGTATAAAAACGAAAGACAGAAAACTGATCAGTTTCTCACTTGCAATGCAAACTTTAAAACTGTTTTGAACTAAACGGTCAGTTTAGTTATTGAACTCCAACCTGTTCTGTCAGTCACTAAATTGTTCTCTAACTTTGGCAGTTTAATTTTAAACTGTAAAAACAATAATTCCTTTGTGTAATTTTTGATGATTTTTGATGATTTTTATTGATTTACAGGCTAATGATGGAGAAACTCCAATCCATTCGGCAGCTGCATTAGGAAATTTGGACGTCTTAATCGAAATCCTCAGCGTTGCCAAACAGAGAGATGCACTAGACTATCAGAACGAAGAAGGAGAAACCGCTCTATACAAAGCCATTATACACGGTCACGTAAAATGTGTAAAACAAATCCTCAATGAAGGAGCAAATTTAAAAATAGCTTTACCAGGAGAAGTGAATATATTCCACGTTGCAGCCGACTATGGACATCTAGAAGTTCTAAGACTACTTCTAGAATATAACGAAGCAGTAACTGAAGCTTTAATCAACACAATAACAGCAGCAGACAGAAGAGGGTTTGGTCCAATACATTTTGCAGTATACAATAACAACCCAGAATGCGTAGAATTACTTCTATCAAAAAGGGCTGATATTAGGCTAAGGACAACTTGCAGTCCGCACAAATCTTCAACTCCCTTGCATTTGGCTGCCGTTAAAAACACTGTAGATATAGCTAAAATTATCCTCAAATTTGACAAAACCACCGTACATGAAGTTAATAGTATGGGATGGTTCCCATTACATGCGGCGAGTCATCATGGAAGTAGAGATGTTATAACTCTTTTGCTACGCGAAGGAGCAGATCTATCAGGATATACAGATGGACCTAAGAAATTCAGAAGAACAGCCATAGATATGATTATCAATAATCTGTCAAAACCTACAGAGTTTATTGAAGATGTTTTTGATTCGTACATATCAAGTAATGGTCAAGATTTACAGGATCATAACTGTGAAGTGACTGTAGATTATGGAATTTTGATGCCAACAGTCTGTGAGATGGAGCAAATGAAAGTCATTGAAGCTCTTTTAAAGACTGGGAACAGAAATGGGCAGAGGAAACTACTCGTTCATCCGCTAGTAGAGAGTTTTTTGTTCTTAAAATGGAAGGCGCTGCTACCATTTTTCTACACCATCATAGGCTTATATGCAGTATTCTTGTCGTCTTTGACGATCTTTATTGTGTCTGTATTCTTCTTTAGAGATACAAAGGAAACTACGCCTGAGTATTTAAATCCTGAGATTTGGAGTTATGTAGTTTACGCCACAATAGCATTGATACTTTTGCAGGTTAGTAGATTTACATAATATGGGAAATAATAAAGCTTCCGAAAAACAAATTATCTTACAACGATCTGTGGTTGATTGGAATACTTAGCTGTCTTAAAATGAATTACCGAAAAATGAATACAAAATTAACCGCCAAAAAATTTTTATTTAACAAACAAACTTGAGGTTATTCAAATTACAATTCAGCGAAAAATAATAAACTAAGTCTCCAAAAAAAATATCAAACTTCCGAGAGTTTTCAGTATTTTATTCAGCCGATTCCTTATTCGTATTCACATATAAGTTGTCGGATTATTAGTATATAAAGCAATAAATTTCATAATTTGATTACCCAATTTTTTTTTTCGATGTTTTTTTTTGTTTGTTTTGTGCACTTGTGGCATGTACCAAATAAATATGTTTTCTTTCTTTTTTTCTTACAGGAACTCCTCTACATGAACGTAAAAAGCAGTAGATACTTCTTACAACTCGAGACCTGGGTGAAGTTCGGATCCCTTGGCTTTGCAGTCATCCTCCCATATACCGTGGTAGTGGTGAACTTGGATAATGACGAATGGCCTCGTCACGTGGCTACAGTGGCCTTGCTACTGTCCTGGCTGGAGATGATGTTTCTGCTGTCCAGGTTTCCGAACTGGGGATACTATGTGCTGATGTTTGGGAAGGTCGCGTCTAATGTTGTGAAGGTTGGTCTAGATTATTTTAAAGGTCATCCAGAAAAGAAATATTTTATTTGTTGATAACGTCACTATTTTTTGGTCTTTGTAACTCGGAATCATGATTTTGTTCATTATTTATCATTATTAGCCCCTTGACACTTTTAATTCTATTTGCAAAATAATCCTTTAATGTTATTCATTTATTTAATGATCATGTGCATTCGTCTTTTTTTTTGTTTATATTGATTTTGCATTCGAAGAAAAAGTCTCATATGTATTCGGAAAATATAAATACATACGGTTCTCATAATACTCTAGTTATGAGAACCGTATGTAACTGTTTATTATTTTTTCTAGATCCTCCTAACTTTCATGTTCCTGGTCATCGGGTTTTCTCTCAGCTTCATGATACAGTTCCGATCTCAAATCCCCTTCGACGGTCCCTGGGCTGCGCTCGTCAAGACCATAGTCATGATGACGTCAGAGTTCGATTACGTCGCCCTCTTCGATGAAGAACACTCCAAAGAACTGGCTACCTCCCTCATTATTGTCAGGATAATCTTCCTCGTCTTCCTAATCTTAGCAGCTATAGTACTTATGAACTTACTAGTCGGTGTTGCGGTCAATGACATCAACGATTTAGAAGTCCTTGGTAATATTAGAAGATTAGTCAAACAAGTGGAGTTTTTGGGAACCTTGGACACTTTAGTTTATAACAGATTATTTAACACTATATTACCGAAAAAAGTGAACAGTAGTTTGAAAAATAAAAGAAATGTTCTTTGCGTGATGACGCTAAGACCTGGAAAACCGCGGGGGAAGCACTCAAGATCCTTACCATCAAGGATAAAAGACGCCATTTTTACAAAAGCACAGGCACAAAAGAAACAAATCGAAGATGAAATGGGTCTCCAAGCCTTCAAAACAAAACTAAACGAAATGCATGACGCAATAATGAGTATTAATAAAAAGAAAGAAGAAGAGGAGAAAAAACCTGAATGCCCGAAAGTAATTCCCATTGAATTGCCTAAACCAAAGAAGAATCAGAATTTAAATGAAGTAGCAACAACACTACATGAGTTAGATGATGCTGTAATAGAAATGAGGAATCAGAATCAAGAATATGTAGAAGAATCCAAGTGTGCTATGGAAACGTTGAATGTTAAGATAGATCAGGTATCAATAGAGCTGGAGGTGATTAAACAGTTTTTGAGTAGGCTAGAGAGTAAGCTAGGTAGATAAAGATTGTGAATTGTTTTTAATAAAGAAATAGTTTCAGATGATTGTCATTTTTTATTCATGTTTATCCTATGCAGATGACTTGGTTTGTAAGGTGAAAAAGCTCGCACTAGTGCGAATTTACCTAGACAGGGCCGAAGGGACACCGACACGAAAACGGTTACCACGTATTCAGTACCTACATCATTCTGAAATTTTTCATAGGTTATTAAAAAAAAATCAGTGGTGACACGGTCAAAATGTATGGAACAAATGATTTTTTATTAATAACCGATGAGAAATTTCAGTTTCGCGTCGCTGTCCCTTCCACCCCGTATAAGGTATATTGGCAGGAACAGTAAGACTTATGCTACGATGCACTATGCTAACGGCACTTTTAGGGCATGACACGTCTAGCGGCGGATATTCCTACTATTTTTATTTAACAACTTTGTGCCTATAGTATACTTCGAATACATGTCTTCGTCTTTGAATACAATCAATTTTGATGTTATGCCTTCTTCGAATCAGATTAATGAATTCGTTATAATTATTTGTATTCTTAATCTACTTCCTATGTGTTAACCAAGGAGTATTTTTAGATTCAACATAGAAACGCCATCTATGACACTGATGATTAACTAAACTTTGAAATACATCGAAATCCTACATCGCGCAAGTAAAGTTATCCACGACTTAAGACTATATAGAAGAACCCGACAACAACTGTCGGGCAGTAGCCCACCCGACATAACACCCGTCTAGTCGGAGGATCCTCCGTTTTCTAAGGGGGAAGAAGAGTTTTACACCATGTTCTTCGTACCCCCAAAAAGTATTGTAAAGTTATCAATTTTTGGATCAGAAGACAGAAAAGACACATTATTATAGAACCCTATCCGTTTTGCCCGTTTTTAGCAAGGCGTTTGAAAGAGTAATGCTAAATCAAACGCTCAATCATTTCAATAGGATTGACATCCTACACGATCAACAATCTTGTTTTGTTTTTCGGCACTATTCTTCATAACCTACATGTCTGCCCCAATAATGCGCAATAACAAGTTATATCACGTTTCTAACACAGGAATAACTTCTCATTAATAAGGCCTTGCAACACTAAATACTCTGCTATAAGAATCAAAATGATTTACTCCAGGCTCAGTTGTTAAACAAACCAATTTTACTTGAACCCTGACATTCCTTGTAAGTCCTCCTTTTATCTTTTTGCTTTCTTATGTCGGAGAGAGGGGTAGAAGGTCTAGTTACAATAGATATGAGGTGCGACGCTGGCAGAATATTGATATATAGCCTTGTTGGCATCAGAGGAAAAATATGGGTTATTTTGATACTGAGTTCTGATTGGGTATTGTTGTTATTTGGAGGGTTTGTTGCTGTACAGTTGTTTGTATTGTATGATGAGATTCAACTAGACTTGTACTAACATTGCGCACTGAAACATAGTAATATTTTATTTTCATCTGGAAAAGAAGTAAAACCTAGTTCATTCCTATGTTACGAAAACCTGTGCCAGACGCACAAAAAGGACATAATAAAATATAGATTCCGTTTTTTCTTTAGAATCCAGAACCTTTAAAAATGTGCATATTATTCTGATAAGTTGTTGCAGTTGGCTGCCTCGTTGGTCTAGTGGTTCGCAAGCGCGACTGCTGAGCATGAGGTCCTGGGTTCGATTCCCAGCTCGGGCAAAGTGTTATTGGGTTTTACATCAGGAATTTCTAAGTAGCAGCCCGTTGTCTGGATTTGTGCCCAGTTGATAACAATAGGTTCACCCCCTATTACATGGGACATAAACATAACTGTTGATATGTGGGTGTACTATTAAGTGCATCTCTGCCTAACTCTTCGGGGATTACAGGCTTGATGTTATGTAAGTTATTCGGTCGGCTTCCAGTCCAACCGGATGCAGTTGTATTTTACATGGAGTGACTGCCTATCTGACCTCCACAACCCATTTAGTACTGGGTAATACTGGTACTAGTTGTCAGACTTTCGGTCCACTGACTACCTGTAACGACTGTCAAATATCTACAATTGACAGACGGGACTAACAGCTTAACGTGCTTTCAGAGGCACGTAGGAAACTCGGTATGTAATAGGTGGTCACCCATCCACAGACCAACCTAGGTAAGCGCGACTTAACCTGAAGATCACCCGAGCGGCTGTTATTATTTAGCCACGAGCTCCTCGATGTAAGTTATTTCTATTGTAGATGTGAAATGTTTTTCAAACAATTATGGCATTGCAAAACTTTTATTTCACTTACTTTTGGCCGTCTGTTGATGTCCTGCCCCCGTAGCATGATCACCGTAGACAAGGATTTCTTTGACGGAAGAATCGACAAAATGACAGATTGTGTCGACACAATGACAGATTTCTTTGCACTATCTGTCATTTTGTCGTTTCTGCGGCTGGGATCAAATCTATTGAAACTATTAATTGTGTTTTTCCAATATGAATTTTGACACATCATCTTCATAACTGACGAAGTTTGTTATACACTTCTGTTCACCTCTTCAGAAAATATATCCGTGACGTTTTACCAGATCAATCAAAGCACTTGACATTTGAAAATAAAGCGAGTGGAACTAATTTTAATGAGTTAATTTGATTAGTGAGTGAAATGATCGTCGCTAATGGTTCCGTAATGAGCGTGGTAATGGAACTGTTGTGTTCGCATTAGAAAGGTGGAGGAGAGGCCCTAGGAAGATGTTGTGTCGTGTGCGAGTGAGAGAGCTGATGTATCGTGTTTTATTTATTTATTTAACACTACAGGCAGGCAGACTTAATGCCATAGGCATTTTCTACCAGTCAACCTTTGGGTGATGCAGAGACAAACAGTGGTAGGTGTATATCTGATAATAATTTTAATTAATACTAAAGATATAGTATAAGGATATATAAAATACTATATATTATACAACATACACATTACACACACACACGCACACAATACACACACATTACACATTATTTATTTTATTTTATTATGCGACATTATTCTTAATTATTACATTTTTTTTTGAAGAACTGAAAAGTAATGCTGCTGCTATTTTTGTTATTCGCGTTTGGAATAAAAACCACACTATCACAACATCACTAAATTATTCTATGCCTTGCGTGCTAACCTTACTCAAACACAACGTCTTGGTAGTCAACCATTCATCACTTTCTTGATTCAGCTGAGTAGAAAGCGATGCGTCAAACACAATTACACTTGTTTTTTTCGTAAATAATACAGACATACATAACATCATGCCTGTATTTCGTCAAAGGGCTATGTAGAAATCTCGGTCAGAGTGTCGAGCGCCTGAAGCGGTCTGTTATGATTAAGTTCCACGTAATAGGGGACGATCCATTACCATCAACCGGCCACAAATCAAGACTCCGTGGCCGCTACTGAGAAATTTCTGATGGTTAGACCCAATAACACTTTGCCCAACGTGGGAATCGAATCCAGGATCTCTTGCTAAGCAGAAGCCCTTGCAACTCTCTACTTCTACTCATTTCTATAGATGTAGTTCACATTTCGCGTACCTACTCAGTTTCTCAATAAACCAATAATACTTTTTCCATACAGAGGAGCTCGTGGCTACATAATAACAGCCGCTCGGGTCGAACTTTAGGTTAAGCCGTGCTTGCCTTGGTCGGTCTGTGGATGGGTGCCTACCCATTAAATACCGAGTTTCCTCCGTGCCTCGGAAAGCATGTTAAGCCGTTGGTATCGGGTGTCATTTGTAGAACTTTGACAGTCGTTAGGTAGTCATTGGCCCAAAAAGTCTGACAACCAGTCTTAACAAGGGATATCGTATTACCCAGTACAGACTGGGTTAAGGAGGTCAGATAGGCAGTCGCTCCATGTAAAATACTGGCATTCAGTTTCTTCCGGTTAGACTGAAGCCGACCCAAATTTAGTTGGGAAAAGGCTGGGCAGATGATGATGACTTTTTCCATACTTAAACCAACCTGCATACCATCTTCTAATAAAAAGTGACTCGTCCATAATACCGCAAGATAGACATACTCTCATTAGAGCATTCGTGAGGATCTAATAAAAGCTATCTCACGCAATATGGAGCTTGTAATGAGCTATTCGTTCTGATTTACCGGCAAGAGTACGGGATATTATTGCTTCACTGACGGGTGAGCTATGTCTTATAGTTAGATTACTGCGCTATGAATGGTTTTTTTTTTATTAGTAGTTACTAGGTTTACTTATTAATAACTAGCTGTTGCTGGCGACTTCGTCCGCATGGAAATTTTGATATGTAAGTGTGAGAAAAAAAATAGTATACAGTATGCTATTCAAGACAGGATGCTATCTCAGTGCCAAATTTCGTTCAGATCCATTCAGCCGTTCTGGCGGGATTGAGTAACAAACATGAGCATTGATACTGCAAATGGTGGTATAGTATTTGCCTATTTGCGACAACGCAAGCCCACCTTCTGTATAAACGCTCTTAATACTAAATGTATTAAGAGCGTTTATACAGAAGGTGGGCTACGTCGCAAATAGCTTTCAAATATTTCGCAGTTTTGACAATTTTACTGTATGGAAATAAGAAATATGGCTAACTAGTGAACTAAAATATTGCTTTTGAAATGCAATAATTAATATCGTAACACCGAATATTTAGTTTTAGATGTAAAAAAAGTATTTGGAAACTTTCCAAATGTCTTTTTTACATCTAAGACGGTTACAACATCAAATTTAGTGTTATAATTGCAATTCGTTATTAATAATAATAATAAATTCCATTTATTTCAGGTCCGAGACCCATATAAAAACCAAAAATAGACGAAAATACAAAAATAAAAACATAAATTATAGCTAAAACCTAACTATCAGAATTAAATTACATTAAATTAGAAACATTATTGAATTAAATTAAAACGTCAAAAATAAAATACACAACCGATCCGGAATAAATTAAAAATGTCAAAATAAATTATCATATTATTACAACACTAGCTTTTGCCCGCGACCTTCGTCCGCGTGAAATTTTATAGCCTATAACCTTCCTCGATAAATGGGCTATCTAACACTAAAATAATTTTTCAAATCGAACCAGTAGTTCCTGAGATTAGCGCGTTCAAGCAAACAAAGAAACAAACAAACAAACTCTTCAGCTTTGTAATATTAGTATATATTAATTACAAAATGTGAAATTGAATGTCAAATTAATAGGACAATAGTTATTAAACCTTAATAGCATGCCGGTCACAGCAGTGCCTCATATAGGGACAATCAAGTCTCTCCGCAATCGTTGCCAGGACAGCGTTGGAGCTGCTCAACACTGCCCCAACACTGTTGGGGATGCCTCGTTTCTGCACTGTTAATATTCTAGTTCACTAGTTAGCCATATTTCTTATTTCCATACAGTAATATTGCCAAATTAATTAAAACAGATATTTGCGACGTTGCCAACTTCTTGGATGAATGCTCATAAAAGAAAATGTGACCGCTGTACGTTGTAGGCAGCCGTACGTGTAGTCTTGGGTTCAATTTCCAGGTCAGCAAAAGTAATGATGGATACTTCCATTCAAGCAGCATCTTAGAAGCTGGTTTTTGCCTGCTTTGAATGGCTACTGGCCACTTTTCGCCAGTTATCAACATAGCAAAAGATTACGACAAAATGACGACATTCAACTCTCTGCAAGTAAGTGATGCAAATCATAATAAACTGAAGCTTCATTCATAAATTAATAGTAGTGTGTACTTTAAAAATCATGGCTTTATAAACGACACATTTAAAAACTCTTGTGGGAATCGCGAAATAAAAACACATTTGTAAACATTGCGACAAACGGTAAAAACATAATTTTTCACACAAACTACGACTTCCCACATACAAACTACTGCTCGTTACCAGCATTTTATAACAATTATAAAAAAATAAAATGTCTGCTTTAAACTGCATTCAATATGGCGAGATTTTGTTACAAAAAAGGTATAAAAGAAAAACGGACTTGTTTACTAAGGCTCCGCATCACATAAACTACTATCACACACTTAATTTTTCAATTATTTGCGTTCTTTTTTTAACTATAAGAACACCAACTGACTACCTATTATGGCTTCCAAAAAATCAAAATCAAAATATTTTATTTCACATAGGCCTACATGGGCACTTACAAACGTCGAGATAAGGTGCACGGTTCGGATTGGTCGTTTCCTATGGAGAATAACCAAGGAACTATTATTTTAGATACTATGTAAAGGGTAGGAGATGGCCAAATAGATAGACGGCCAGTTAATTTTGTTCCGTTGGCACCCATTTTGGGCAACAACACAGCCTGACGCAGTCCACTGCTGGCTGGCCACAACACCCTGAAAGAAAGAAAGAAAAATAATAAATATTTATAAGACTTGCACAGGAGGGACAATAAAACAAAATTAAATAAATAAAGAACAAAAAAAACATTATAATAAAAAAAGCTTATTTAAGACATACAATAAACTATTTAGTTTATTGTATGTCTTAAATAAGCTTTTTTTCTGGCCGGGTTCAGGTCCTGAACGAGGCCAAAAGGCCCCGATCTGAGCATGTTACTACAACAACACACACACAAACACACTACACTCACACACACACATTTAGGTCCATACACACACGAGCACTTACGCACGATTGCAATTTCAAAATCAAATCATTTATTTCAAGTAGGCCTGTTACAGGCACTTTTGAATTGTCGAAACAAAGACAACAATGTAATGTAGCTACAGTCCCAGTCACAAGGCATAAAAACTGTGAAAGTACTGTAGTTGCCCATTCCCTAACGTAGATCTCTAAAGAGAAGAACGGGCAAGAAACTCCATGGACACTCTTCTAAATCAGAATACTTTCATGAAACCTTGGTTACATCATTCATGTTGAGATGGTACATTATGTGAGAACGATGTAGCAAGATGTGTACGTTAAAAGTGTCCATGGTAAAAACAATTCAAAAACAAAATAATCGATTCAAATAAGCAATGTGGCAACCAAGAGATGACCAGTCACAACTGACAGCGCCCGTTCACGAACATGACGCATGTATCAGCACCATTCAACTCAACCATTTTGAAGGGAATTAAATGATCCGACACACGCGCCACCATCAGCGAGACATTTGAGTGAGCATGACATACTCCTAACCGCCAGGGCACATTCAAGTCAAGGAAAGACGTAGGTTTCCAGCGAATGACAGCTTTCTAGTACATAGTACTCACACAATATGGGCTATGCGGTTATATAATACTAAAGAGATTGAATTTATACAATGCAAAGATAGTTGTACAATCTTTGCATTGTATACATTACAACATACTATTTAATGCTATTCATTTATGTCCATATTTATGCCCCTGTCCTTGTGGAGCAGGAGCGGTATTGAGCCAAGAATTTTTATCAGCGATATAATCGTCCAACTTGTAATATGCTTGCTTACATAGTATGCGTTTAATGCATGTTTTAAATTTCGTTTCATTCAGTTCAAGAATACTTTGTGGAATTTTATTATAGCATCTCAAACAGTACACCATGAAAGATGAGTCTACTTTAGCGAGTCTGAAGCCTGGCTGAACTAATTGGTCTCTATTTCTAGTACTGTAATTGTGTCTGTCACCTCTTTTATTAAAAAGATGTAGATTTTTTTCTTACATACATTATGTTTTCGTAGATGTATTGACAATATACCGTCATGATGTTAATTTCCTTAAACAGTTCCCTTAGAGAATCACGCCTACGAAGATTATATTATCTGATGGCTCTTTTTTGGAGAACAAATATAAACTCAATGTCTGCAGCCCGTCCGCAGAGCAAAATGCCATAAGACAGTATACTATGAAAGTAACTAAAATAGACTAGTCTAGCGGTATCTACATCAGTATATTGACGGATATTTCTAATAGCATATGCTGCTGAACTTAGCCGCCCCGCTAGAGATGTTAAATGAGAACTCCATCGTAGCCTTGAATCAAGCGTAATCCCCAGGAAAACTGTTTTATCATGGCAGCTTGATCACGGTGGTGACGGAAGTAACTGGTGCACAGGAGTCCTCCTAGTTTAAACCCAGTTGCACTTGTCTTGTATCTTGCCACTAAGTTATAGTCTAGTACAATAATTGTAAATAGGTTTAAGTCTTGAACAAATAAATATTGTTTAGTGTTATGATATCTCCACTCCAGGGCTCGTTTTGTACAGAACCCTCAAAACCGCTGTACATAAAACTTGGTTTAATCCAGTTTTAATAAATGAGCGTGCGTTTAATTCGCGCAAAGTTAAAGCATTGCAAATACAAAACACTCTCTGTATTAATACAAGTGTTACAATTATTTATGTTACTGCCTAAAAGCAAATTAATTTTGGTTCGGGTGTTTTTGTATGGTGTAAGTTACAAGCTGTTAGAGATAGTACAGGGCCGGGATACCATTACCTTTAGCGAGCTAAATGAATATCCTGCAGGTGACAGACTTGGGGAGCCTCATCTGAATAGATACAGGCCAAAGACGGGAGGCGGGACCCACATGTAAGAGTGCACTATGTGAGGGAACTAATGCGACAAACTGAAGCTCGACATCACGATAGTGTGACAAAATGAAGCTCGACGTCACGCTAGTGCGACAAACTGAAGCTCAACATAACGCTAGTGCGAGAAACTGAAGCTCGACATCACGCTAGTGCGACAAAATGAAGCTCGACGTCACGCTAGTGCGAGAAACTGAAGCTCAACATAACGCTAGTGCGAGAAACTGAAGCTCGACATCACGCTAGTGCGACTAAATGAAGCTCAACATCACGCTAGTGAGACAAACTGAAGCTCAACATCACGCTAGTGAGACAAACTGAAGCTCGACATCACGCTAGTGCGACAAACTGAAGCTCAACATCACGCTAGTGAGACAAACTGAAGCTCAACATCACGCTAGTGAGACAAACTGAAGCTCGACATCACGCTAGTGAGACAAACTGAAGCTCGACATCACGCTAGTAAGACAAACTGAAGCTCAACATCACGCTAGTGAGACAAACTGAAGCTCAACATCACGCTAGTGAGACAAACTGAAGCTCGACATCACGCTAGTGAGACAAACTGAAGCTCGACATCACGCTAGTGAGACAAACTGAAGCTCAACATCACGCTAGTGAGACAAACTGAAGCTCGACATCACGCTAGTGAGACAAACTGAAGCTCAACATCACGCTAGTGAGCCAAACTGAAGCTCAACATCACGCTAGTGAGACAAACTGAAGCTCGACATCACGCTAGTGCGACAAACTGAAGCTCAACATCACGCTAGTGAGCCAAACTGAAGCTCAACATCACGCTAGTGAGACAAACTGAAGCTCGACATCACGCTAGTGCGACAAACTGAAGCTCGACATCACGCTAGTGAGACAAACTGAAGCTCAACATCACGCTAGTGAGACAAACTGAAGCTCGACATCACGCTAGTGAGCCAAACTGAAGCTCGACATCACGCTAGTGAGCCAAACTGAAGCTCGACATCACGCTACGACTAAGTGTCGCGGGTCACTAACTGGCTGGGGGAGTCTAATGAACTACCCCATTGTGTTTCATTCAAAGGTAGTTGAAGAACACCGTGGGGTTTAAGTTAGTAAGAGTCTGACAGACCTGTTCGTCAGCCCCAGAGCAGAAGACATCAGTGAAGATTTTCATACGCAAAAAAGGGCAGGTGAAGGTAAAGCTGCTTCACAGCATCCCAAGGCTCGGATGCGTTGCTGGTAAAGATATGAACTGTGCAGGTAACGTGGTAAAACATTTGCATTTCCATGCGTTTTCCATTGATGTGTTTCATAAAGATGTCAAGGAAATTAATTCGCTATTTAACTTATTTGAATGTAAATGAAGTGAGGAGATCGTGGCTAGCCGCACTGACTGATTTTTAGGGTTAAGCAGTGCTTGCCTAGGTCAGTTCGAGGATGGGTAACCACCCATTACAACCCGATTTTCCTCCGTGCCTCGGAAAGGACTTAAAGCCGCTGTCCGGCTGTCTTTTGAAGATCTTTGATCGTCGTTACTGATAGTCAGTGGCTCGAAAGTCTGACAATTAGTCTAACCAAAGGGTATCGTATTACCCAGTAGCAACTGGCTTTTGGTGGACAGATAGACAGTCGCTCCATGTAAAATACTGGTGCTCAGGTGCATACGGTTACACTGGAAGCCAGATGATCAATTAGTTTATATTTAAAAAAAGAAAACATGAAACCCATTCGATTAAAACCACACACTACTACATCAAACAAAAATGTCATTACCCGCTTCATCTTATAGCTTGCGGCAAAAACACAGCATCAGGTTTTAATCAAACCCATACGAATATACAAATGGCTCCAATACCGCTTAAGGTTTTACTATATTTTTTACAGCTTTCGAATTGATTCGCGATAATACGAGTATACTTTTTAAAAGGGACTGTTAATACAATAGGGGTGAAATAGAGGGATGTATTTTCGCGTGGTTGCTGAAAGGGGTAAAAGTGGTCTACATAAGTGTGGTTTTCATTGAGTGAGTCCAAGGACGTCGAGTTTCAGTACAAGTTCTACTGAGTTCACAAGGCTTTGTACTGCATGTTTTTAACCCCCGACGCAAAAAGAGGGGTGTTATAAGTTTGACCGCAATGTGTGTGTGTGTCTGTCTCTGGCACCCTAGCTCTTAAACTAGTGAGCCGATTTGGATGAAGTTTTTTTTATTTGAAAGCTAGTTTCTTGGCGAGTTTTTTAAAAATTTGTGCAGCCATTTACTAGTTATGGGGGTGAAAGTGGTGATGAATAATCGCATATTTTCAAATATACCTAAGTGGGGTATCAAATGAAAGGGCATGATGTGTATATTACAATTAGACATGTTTTATCAAAACCGGCTCAGCCATTTTATTGACTTTTCAAATGTTTGTTCGCTTTTCTTTGTCGCGAAGGGGATTTTTTAAATTTTTTATTTTTATTTTGCAATGTAAATCTTGCTTTTTCTTTGTCCTAGTTTCCTTCATGTATTCGATTATAAAATCGAATACTGTAAAAAACGTGCGGTTTATTGCCGTGACAAGTGAGAACCCAGTCTTCGTCTTTTACAGCTTCCTTGCTTTTTAAGTGCGATGTGACATACAAGGTGTAAACAGACCCTTCACGAAGCCGTCAACCAAGCATTCTGTACATCAAACTAAGTAACTTTACGCAAAAATTTATGCTGGGAAACGACTTTTTTTTGGGGTGAAAAATCACGTTATACGGTTGGACTCCATATAACGCACTCAAAACATTGTGCTGATGGATGCACTGACTAGAAAACGGGTCATAGAGGTATTTAGCGTAAAGTTTTAACCTTAAAAACTGGTATAAAACAAAAACTTGTGAAAAAGTTGGAAGTTTGACCTCCAATATCTCCGTAACTAGAAAGTTTCCGAGTGTGGTCCAAAGCAAAAAAAATATTGCAATGACGGGGAAAGCAAGTGCCTTTCGGCTTCGTTAAGCCCATTTTTACACCCATTATGCTCTTCAACACTATTTTATCAGTGGTATAGTTTTAGACCCACCATACCACCAGGGGTATGGTCAGTGGTATGGTGGGTCCGCAATGATTATTAACTAGGTACCGTTTACAGTACTAATTGTTCCGAGTAGCTACAAGCCTCGCAATACAGCGGGAAGTCGACATGTCATTAATAATTCGTTTAATGAAAGGATAGCATTGCATTAACGGGTAATCCATTAATTCTGTCACTAAGATTATACGGCTTACCATCCAGTGCTTAATTGAGTAATGACGTTTATATTTAATTAGTGCCTTTGTTCTGACTTTGTAATTATTTAATGTAAGTTATCTTAGAGTTTTTAAAGATGGTATAAGCTTGTTATACAGGGTGTAAGGGACAACCCTCCACAAACTGACAGGGTGCAATCAGCTCCTTATTTTGAATCATATTCCATCGGAATTTTTCTCCGGAATTTTTATGTTTTTAATTATTTTTTCAGTTATTATTCCTTTATTTCAATGTAAAATTACATGCCCATTACGTAGCACTTCATTTATGTAAATAATACGATTAAAATAAAAATAAAACAACAATGGATGTTGAAATAATCCAACGAACGACGCGTGAAATCTGCAGCTAGGCAGGAAGTGAATACACTTCCTGCCTAGCTACAGAGTTCATCGAACTCGTCGTCGCGCTTGCCGTACGCTACGTGCGTTTTGCCATGGTAACGATACGTTGCGTTTGAGGAAATAAAACAAATCAAATTTATTGGATTCCCATAACATTCCTGAAATAATTTCTTGTACCGGTCATCTTAGTATGATATACTGAATTCACCCCATCAGTTTGAGGAGGGCTGTCCCTTACACCCTGTATATTGGTATTCAGCTGCATCCAGTTTACTGTAAGCTGGCTCCAACACAGTTGAGAAAAGGATTTGTAGATGATCTTGCAGCTTATATTGCCGACTACAACGACGAACACAGTTAGAAGGTTTTTTTATGCGCTAAAAATTGTACAACTCACTTGGTTTTAGAAAAATGAATTGGAAGTTCATAATTTGCCGAACTCTACTTCAGCATTATTCCATTGATCAGGTTTTTGTTAATTTTACGACAGTGAATGATGAAATATAAATTATGTTAAGGATCTACAAGTGTTCTTTTTTTATTACAAAATGGTCCTGCCCTTGACCTGGATCACGTCTGATGGAAAGCGATAGATGAGGACTATTATGGAACGAGCGTGCCCAGAAGATGCCTGTTCACTCTTAAAAAATCCAATCTTAAAAAACTAAATTTTATTCGTAATTAAAATATACAACATAATTTAACATCAAGCCTGTAATTCCCACTCACAAGCATTTCGCCAGTTATCTTTAAGTCCCATGGGGGCAAGCCTATTGCCATCAACTGGACACAAATCCAGACCACGCGGCTGCTACTGAGTAATTCCCGAAGAAAAAACCTAATAACACTTTGCCCGACCTGGGAACCGAACCCAGTACCTCATGCTCAGCAGTCGCGCTTGCAAACACTAGACCCAACGAGACAGGTCATATAGTCAGTATAGAACTACAATTATCTTATTCTACTCTTTGAATAACAGCGCGGTCAGCAAACTAGGTCAGGGCAATGTCAAATTCATTAGATGCATGTTCACAGCGATGCAGGCAGATGGAACGGTAACTGGCCTTCCGGGGGCCATCAAACATTCACAGATTCAACTGACCTGGCGCTGACAAGGCAGCTGCATTTTTACCAATTTTTTGTATTTGAAATATTCTGTTACTCGTAAAGCTGATATCAAATAGCTTTCTGTAAAATAGGAGCAGGTGATAGGATGTAAATATTAGTAGGTTTATGAATTTAAATCGTCTCACTGCAGGGTCAACCGTATTTATTATACGGGGATAAAATGTTCAGTTACACCCTGCCATATACCACACTACAGGGTGTAAATAGACCCTTCACGAAGCCGTCAACCAAGCATTCTGAACATCAAACTAAGTAACTTTACACAAAAATTAATGCTGGGAAACGACTTTTTTTTTGGGGTGAAAAATCATGTTTTACGGTAGGACTCGATGAACTCAAAGCATTGTGCTGATGGATGGATTGAATAGTACAGGGGTCGTAGAGGTGTTTAAAGTAAAAATATTACATTAAAAACACACGTATTTAAAAAAAAACCTGTGAAAAAGTTGGAATTTTGACCCCCAATATCTCCGTAACTAGAAGGTTCCCAGGTATGATCTAGAACAAAAAAATGATCGCAATGACGGGGAGAACAAGTACCTTTCAGCTACGTTAAGGGGTTATTTACAGCCTTTATTTATTTTCATGATAATCCGATAATCATTAAACGGTGTCGTAATCTACCAAGTTTAGTTATCTCAAGCTGCAGCCAATTAGTCGCTTCCAAAAATTTTAAATCCTTGTTATCATAATGGGTGTAAAAAGACCCGTTACAAAGCCGAGAGGCACTTGTTCTCTCCGTCATCGCAATCTTATTTTTATTCTAGACCACTATTAGGTACACTTTTCCACCCAGGTACTCTCCGCGATATTGTCAGCAACATGAAGGCGATGCTGGCTTTTCTCGGGGAGTTAGGGTGGATCGAATAAATTTCCCACCCGCACGCAAAATACGCGCTTTGACGTGGAGTTGCGGACACCAGCCCGTTATACAATACAATAGGTACACTTTTGTCTTAACCTTCGGGGTAGAGGCGTGATGTTATGTTATGTCTAAACAGAACATCAAGAAGTATTAACTATTAGTAAAGTGAACTAGAGTGCATCCGCTGCTGCGCTGTGTCCAAGCCACGGAACTGACGGCCAATACCATTTCCGTTCGGTCCCGACCTGCTACCGATTACGGAGAGATCCGGTATCAATGGCAGAAAAAACAGTTATTCCATATATTTTGATCGTGTAGGTATTTAATTTTGTATGAAGTAGCCGATTATTTTATCTTAATGTGTAGCTTCATTGTTCGTGTGGTCGCAAGCGCGACTGCTGAGCATGAGGTCTTGGGTTCGATTCCCAAGACGGGCAAGGTGTTATTGGGTTTTTCCATCAGTTCACGGAGTCTGGATTTGGCCCCGGTTGATGGCCTATTATATGGGACTCAAAATATAACGGGTGTACTATTAGGTACTCCTCTGCCTAACCCTTTGGGGATTACAGGCGTGTTAGTAGTAGTTTTGTTAGTTAGTATTAATAACTGATGTCCTCATACACAAATCTGATTTGCACAAACAATTCGATTTTTATATGAGAAGCTCGTGTCTAAATAATAACAACCACTCTGGTCGATCTGCAGGTTAAGCAGCGCTTGCCTAGATTGATCTGTGGATGGGTGACCACTCATTACATACCGAATTTCCTCCGTACCTCGGGAAGCTCGTAGAGCCCCCGGCTGTCATTTGTAGATCTTCGACAGTCTTCACAGGTAATCAGTGACCCGAAATGTTGACAACCAGTCTTACCCAGGGGTATCGTTTGACCGAAAACTAACTAAGTTCTGGAGGTCAGATAGGCAGTCGCGTCAAGTAAAATACTGGTATTCAGCTGCAATCGGTAAGACGACGGAAGCCGACCTGAACATAGAACGTTGGGAAAAGGCCAAACAGATGATGACATGAGGTCGTATGAACATTTTAACCTTGCATCACCTCATTTTCAACAAATATTCAACAAAGGATTTAAATCTTTACCAACTTATTTACTGTTACTGGAGCGCGTTCATTTGAATGTCAAAACGACCACAACACAATTTACTCTTTGTGGCCATTCGAACACGCCTGAAAGAACCTCAAACATTTTCGGCAATAGTGATGTGAAATTCGTCGCTGAATTCGAAGCCGAAACGTGTTGCGGTTGAATTGTTGAGAACTGTCTTTGGAGTTGAATGTATTGGTACAGTGAAAGGATAAATTACTAACAAATAAGTAGGGATTTCTACTGTGCAGTAGTGCTTGGGTAGCTAGTTTATCGATTTCCTTTGTGATTTTGTCCCAGTGATGAGTTGAAAGGTGTTCCACTAGGTGGACCGATGACCTGGTGAAGGTTGCAGCGATCCGCTGGTTGTGAGTCGCACGGGACCGGTCAATGTGGCGACACTTGGGGGAGGACTATGTCCAGCAGTGGACGTCATTCCGCTGAAATGATGATGATGATGATACAGGCAGGCTGCATTCGGTTAGACAGGAAGCCGATCCTAACTTAGTTGAGAAAAGGCTGTGCAGATGCTGATGATGAGGCCCCGAAGGCAGGAAGAGTCCTTCTGTATAAAGAATGTGTTTCATGTGTCGAACATTAGGTAGGTAGTCTCTTTTACTCAGTAACGAAATTTAAAAAAAAACCACCGGCATAATGCGAAGCTAAGTCGCGCACAAAGGGTTTCGTAGCACCAAACAATATAATAAGAATATTTTTAACGTTCATTCATACGTCACAATTTACACTCAACAGCAAAACCAAATTTGTTTTCCGTAGTATCTTAATGAAAAACAATGTTAATGCTGCAGTTTCACAAAAAAAGTCCCATAACTCAGAAGCTAAAAATCAAATACATCACTTTTGTGTAGCGGTTCATAGAAGACAACTGCTCTCCAAAATTTGGGGTATTCCTCAAAGCGCAACTATTTATAAGCGCAATCAACTAAGCGCAACTAAATTATTCCTCGAAGCACAACCATTAGTTGCGTTCACGAATTCAATTTAAAAATATTTTATGTTTATTCTTCAAAGCGCAACCATGATGAAAAATAGAGATGATAGATTCATTGTTTATTTTTCAAATTTGCTTCCTCTTGACGACAATATTTTAAGGAAACGCAAAGGTTATCCAGTCTGCAATCCTAACCAACGTCGCACTTCATTCGCGGGCCACCACTTCGACGTACTAAGTGTTAGAATTTATAATAAAATCCATCGTCTTCTTCATATATATCCTCTCACCAGAAGTACATTGATGACCAAACTTACCAATTGGCTCCAGGACTTATCTTACGATAGTACCGAACGTGTCCTTATAGTTAACTCATAGACCTTTAAGTTATAATATATCTTTTACAATTTCACACCAATATTTACGCGTGCAGCAATCTAACACCACACAAACACACACACACACACATAATTCAGTTACACCTAATACACACCCTCATAATCAGTGATAGGAATAGGTAGTGCCTATTTGCCTAAACTTCGAAGAACAGAGACAAGAAACGGAGACTTCCTTAGGACTAAATTTTTTCCGAGACATCTGTCCCGAAATTTTGAGACAACACATAAATACATTTAAAAAAATTGTTATTTGGAATAAGTAATTCGTCTATATTTACCTAAAGTTTGCGACTAGATATATCATAATAAATAACATACATAGTCGTTACAACCATAAAATTTTCTGAATTTTTTTTTGGAGAACATTTTGTAAATGACTTGTTGATCGTAATACACAATGAATCACAATGTTTGAATAAGAAGCCGTACACGTTTCGAAGTAAATATCTTCTTTCTAGCTCACTCTCGGCTACGTTTAATGAGATTTCTAAAGTTCAAGTGTAAAAAAGGCATTTTGTCTTTAAAATAATAAAACGGTAATTTTTTATCATTTTAGTATTCTCTATAGTAGAAAGAATTTATCATTAAAAAAAAGGTATTTAAAATAAATAAATAATTCATTTATTTGCCAGAATGTAGGCATACAAAGTGGTATGATCTTAATATTAATGAGGTCCCTTTACATTCTACCATTATACATGATGTGCAAATATTTAGTTACAAATGAAAATACAAATACCTTTTTTTCTTTCATCATAATGAAATATATTTCTAAAGTATATTTAAAAATGTGCATGATATTAAAATAATTGCATAATAATGGTATCACATTATCACATTTTACGGCAGCGCGTTTCGTTATCTATTCTTAGAAATTACAAAAAGTAACCGCCATAGTCGTATACCTGTGCGGCGCGGGGAGGGTCTACATACCCCCTCCCCCCCTATTATTTTATTTATTTATTTTATTTATTTATTTATTTGGATCTCCAACAAAGAATACACACAGACAATATAGGACACAGTATTACAAATGTTCTTTTAGGCGTGTTCCTTCAATTATAGGAGAACACAGCATGTCCATAAAACTAGGTTTTAACACATAAAATATAAAACAATGAAAATATTACAAAAAACATCGTTCCTTATAACATAGATGATACAGGAAGCGCCTTTGGACACTTTCCAGGTGTTTGATGTATATGTCGTAGTGAGGATTCCAAACCGGGCTGCCATATTCAAGTATAGGACGGACTAGTGTGTTAAATAATTTTATTCTGGTAGACGCCCTTTTAAATTCTTTACTGTTGCGCAAGATAAATCCCAAAATTTGTGACCCCTTTGATACTGTGTTTAGGATATGTTTGTCAAATTTAAGTTGTTTATCCAGTGTGACTCCTAGGTCACGTATTTCTTCAATTTGCTTTAGTTTTTGTTGACCTATCGTGTAAGTGTTAGGTAAGACAATTTTGTTACGGCTGAATTGCATGTAGTAACACTTAGAGACGTTAAGAAGCATTTCGTTCATTTTGCACCAGTTCGTCAGTCTGTTCAGATCTTCCTGCAATAAGGCAGCGTCAGATTCAGTTACCATTGGTTTCATTATTTTCATGTCATCGGCAAAAAGATAGAATTTTGAATGCCTTTTATTAATATCTGTGGTGTGAAAGGACCCTTACGTTTTTTTTTTAACTAGTTAATGCCGGCGGCTTTTCCGCGTGTACTATTGTTTTTGTATCCCATGGGAACTATATTTTTTTTTTAATAGGAAGTAGCATATGTGCTATTCCACACCTTAATCTATATCACTACCAAAATCAGCATTTTCAGTGGAATTGAGTAATGGACATCCATACAAACTATCACATTTATAGACAAACTTTAGATAAATATAGACGAATTACTTATTTCAAATAACACATTTTTTTAAATGTATTTAAATGTTGTCTCGAAATTTCGAGACAGATGTGCCGGAAATAATTTAGTCCTAAGGAAGTCTCCGTTTCTTGTCTCTGTTCTTCGAAGTTTAGGCTAATAGGCACTACCTATTCCTATCACTGCTCATAATACTTACCTCCCACAACACTGAACTTGCCGCAACTATTAACAGGTGTATTGCTTTAGTACGACCTGACATTGTTACTCAGGGTGGGGACCTGGTGTCCTATAACACAGGCTATTAGCCTAGCTTAGGCACCAGTCTCCCACAATATTGAAGTATTTTTTAATATAATTTACTAAGCAATATTTCCATGTAATCTTTAAATATTGTGGTGAGAAAATAAATGAATTTATTATTATATTATTATAATCAATAATTTTGTTGCGCTTGGAGGAGCTCGTGGCTAAATAATAACAGCCGTTCGGGTCGATCTTTAGGTTAAGCTGTGCTTGCCTAGGTTGGTCTGTGGATGGGTGACCACTCATTACTTACCGAGTTTCCTCCGTGCCTCGGAAAGCACGTTAAGCCGATGGTCCCGGGTGTCATTTGTAGATCTTTGACAGTCGTTACAGGTCAGTAGTCAGTGGCCCGAAAAGTCTGACAACCAGTCTTACAAAGGGGTATCGTATTAACTGGGTTGTGGAGGTCAGATAGGCAGTCGCTCCATGTAAAATACTGGTATTCAGCTGCATACGGTTAGACTGGAAGCCGACCCCAACATAGTTGGGAAAAGGCTAAGCAGATGATGATGAATTTAGGTGCGCTTATGTGGTTGCGCTTAAAAATTGTTGCGCTTTGAGGAATACCCCCAAAATTCAATTGCGCGGATCAAACTTTTTTCTATGGTGGAAATGGAATTTTACACCTCGTTCCTTATACCGTTCATTCAGCCTATTTGTAACAAATAGGGACGCAGCTTCATATAGCCTTTCTAAACAAACATTAATACAGAGCTATCACAAATGTCGTCACATATGATATATTAGCAGCCGGGATGACCGAAACCTATAAATCGACGCATTGTCTCCAATGATAGGGCGATATTAACTGCTTATCATACGAATGTATTGTGGCCTGTGAGTTATAATACCTACTGTAAATTATTGGATGAGGAAATGCTTTCTTAGTATATGAAGTTTGGTCTGCATGAGGATTTCGCAGACCAGACTGCCTTGGAAACCAAGTCGTGGGTCCTGGCTGTAAATTGTAGATCTTTGTCAGACGTTGCAGGCAATTAGTGGCCGAAAAGTCTGACTTAATCTAGCCTCTCGCGCAATGCAAGCGTGATGTTAAACAAAAAGATGTTCCAATCTTATCTTACTAAATAATTTATATTTAGTAGCAGCAGAAGTTTGTGAGGATGGATGGATGATTGTTACTCTTTCACGCAAAAACTACTGAACCGGTTTGGATGAAATTTGTCAAACATAGTTTATAACATGTATTGACACAGGATGCTTTTGTTGAAAATGCTTATAATTTCCTATATTCATCCTGGTAAATTTATGCGGTTTTGGCAAAACCACTTTAGTGAACTTACTTCAAATCCGTATGCATCTGCTTCAGGGCCAGTGAAACATAATTACTGAACTCAGCAATGATAAGCGGCACTGCGACATACACACACGACAAAGCTCCGAGATAATATGTCACGGCACTGCTGCCATAAACCTCGGCTCTGAATGAAGGTCCTCGTAAAAGTACTATCTGCAACCCTTTGGCAGGAAGGCGGGACAATCTGGACATTATTGCGGCACAGGATGGGTTGGTACCGGAGTTTTGTGTTAGAGGTTGTTGGTCTGTTCGTGAAGGTTTTTTTTAGGGACCCCGCACAAACGACGGCAAAAGAACAGCTGTTCCATACATTTTGACGTGTAAGTATTGCACTTTTGTAGGTAAAAGTACATTTATTTTAAAAAACCCACGTAGAAATGTGGTCTTAAATTATTAAAATTTGTTTATTTCAGACTAGGTAATGTCCATAATTTGTTAGTAACATATTAATTATCTTAATACTAAGTTAGTAGCATTTATGTAGGTGGTCCAGATCAGATGAATACGGTCTTAGAAAGATGTACTGAATACGTGATAACCGTCTGTGCGTCGTTGTCCCTTCCACCCTGTATATTATTTTATTTGATACAGCTGACAATTCATAAACATGACATAAACATTTATAATTTGTAATTTCTCATTAGCAGCCACGAAGTCTGGATTTGTCCCCGGTTGATGGCAACAGTCTCGCCTCCTATCACATGGGACTTAAACATAACTGGCGAAATGTGGGTATACTAGAGTGTACTACGTGAGCTCGACAAATGGATGTGCGATTAACGCTTATGCGACAAAACTGTACTGCGACTCACCAGAGTTCGAATGCACGCTTCTGCGACACACTGAAGATCGGCATCACGCTAGTGTGACAAACGATTGCGCGACAGTAGTTCGACACCACGGTAGTGCGACACTACGGTAGTGCGACACTACGGTAGTGCGACACTACGGTAGTGCGACACCACGGTAGTGCGACACTACGGTAGTGCGACACTACGGTAGTGCGACACTACGGTAGTGCGACACTACGGTAGTGCGACACTACGGTAGTGCGACACTACGGTAGTGCGACACTACGGTAGCGCGACACTACGGTAGTGCGACACTACGGTAGTGCGACACTACGGTAGTGCGACACTACGGTAGTGCGACAGTACTGTAATTCCAGAGTACGTTGGTGCAGTATTACAGTAGTTTGGCACTACCCAAGTGCGACAAACGATTATGCGATACTGCCATCTGTACACGTAGTACACTCTATACTATAGGTACACCTCTGCCTAACCCTCTGAGGATTACAGGCGTGATGTTATCTTATGTAAGTCTAACAACAGTTTCTAGTCTAACCTAGTGGTACTCAGTTAGTAGGTTGTGGGCGACAGATAGGCTGTTGCTCCATGTAGAATATTGATATTCAGGTGCGTCTGGTTGGACAGGAAGCCCCAAAAGAGCTGGGATAAAACTATCTTTTTCTGCATTTGGACAGATGATGGAAATCTCCGCGGACCCTGCGGCTGAGAACATCCATAGAAGATTTCCAAACAAAAAAGAATTATGTTCAAAATCTAGATTGGTAGTCGACAAAACAAACAAATGCTCACTGGAATGAGAAATAAAACTCATAACTAATCGATCAGGCCTTCAGTTCTCACACATAACATCCCGCCTGTAATCCCCGAAGGGTTAGGCACAGGTGTGTACCTAATCGTACACCCACATTTCACCAGTTATGTTGAAGTCCCATGTAATAGGGGGCGAGCCTATTGCCATCAATCGGGCACAAATTCAGACTCCGTAGCTGCTACTGAGAAATTCCTGATGGAACAACCAAACAACACTTTACCCAACCCGGGAATCGAACACGCATATACAACAAAATTTCCACGCGAACGAAGTCGCGGGTAACAGCTAGTAACTAATAAATCAACAACTAATTGAAGTTGTCTTCAATATTCTAGGAAACCTTTCAAACTATTCACTTTGATTAGTTCTTTATAACTCGCACAATCAGCTCAATTATAACATCCAATCAGGTAAAAGAGTGTTGCATTTGATTTCTGAGCGCACTTTTTAAATATACTTAAACTTGCTTGGCTGGCTCTTTCTTTGGCCAAAGAATTAGCATTGCCATTCAACTTGGCGGTGCTGCCAGTCCTCCGGGCCTTCTTCCGTATGACAGCGATGCGGAGGAGTAGTTTGAAGTTAGTGTCCTATTGTCGTCTATGTATACAACATTATTTTTAGTATATGCGAAACCTGAATATAGTTTGTTCAGAATAAGTTACTGAATCGATTCTAATAATTTTTAAACCATGTTATATTTTTTCCCAAAACTATTAAAAAAAGTTAAAAGTTGGACACCGAGTGACTTTGAGTACCTTTTTTTTTTTTTTTTTTTTTGGGATGCGAAATCATCAAATGACCCCCCCTGCTCTGGGCAGAGCGGGAGGGAGTGTCAGACTTGTACTGACTAAAACCCATCCATGTTCCTTCTTTGCCCTCTGTGTTCCAGGGCCGCGGTATCTCTTTCGAACGGTCCCGCAGCCCTGGCAGGACTTTGAGTACCTATGGCAATAATTTAGGTACCTACTGCCAAATTATTATTATCAATGAGCTCAAGACGACGCTGGAGGCGCGCGCTGCGTGGTGACCGCGTTTTTGTGTGCAACTAGGTAACAGAACAAGCTTATAACTTTGAGATTTATCGTGATACAGTTTTGAAATTTTGTACATAGATTTTTTACATAAAATTACTAGACACGTGTATCAGGTTTCGCATATTCTAAAACTATTGTTGAATATGTAGGTACGTACCTAGTCTTAATTTTTATTATTATTTTTGTTGTATTTGTAGTCTGCGTATAATGTGTAGTCACCAACGCATCAAGTTACCACAAACTGTAAAAAAACATCCAAAAGATTTTAAACCATAAAATGTTGATGGTTAAGTTCAAAATCGAATGAGACAATTTGACAGTTCGTGGTAACTTGATAGGTTGGCGACTGCACATAATAACCTTACTAATACTTACGTATGCTTGAATTCTTGAATCTCATATGTTTAAAGTACTAGCAAAATGCCTCTGAGATAGTAGATACCGAATAAAACGGGATGCATAGAGACACACACACACAGAGACAAGAGTGAATCGAGATAACAATTTGAAAGGAATTTTATCGTTGAATTTTTATATTTTTCTCACCGCATTATAAAGGGTGTAAATAGACCCTTAACGAAGCAGAAGGGCACTTGATCTCCCCGTCTTTGTGATCATTTTTTTCTTCCGGACCATACCTGGAAACCTTCTGCAGTAGATTTCTGCAATCTCAAACAAGCAGGTCCGCCATTTGTGAGGCCTACCAATGCTGTGCATTTTGATCACATTAGTCACTCAACTTTTGTATGCTACTAGCAATGTGCCACTGCTTCTGAAGACATCTGTTTATTTCTCATTAAATACATAACATCACTTAAGTTTGGCTATTATTTGTGGGCAGGGCACATTGCTCGCAGAACGGATGGCCGATGGGGCCGAAAAGTTCTGGAGTGGCGACCGCGAACCGGAAGACGCTGCGTTGGCAGGCCTCCCACTAGGTGGACCGTTGACCTGATGAAGGTTGCAGGGATCCGCTGGATGCGAGTCGCACGGGACCGGTCAATGTGGCGACACTTGGGGGAGGCCTATGTCCAGCAGTGGACGTCTTTCGGCTGAAATGATGATGATGACGATGATGATGACATAACATCACGGCTGTAATCTCCGAAGGATTAGGCAGAGGTGTACCTCATAGTTCATCCTTTCGCAGTTAAATAGGGGCGAGCCTATTGGCATCAACAGGACATAAATCCAGACTCCGTGGCAGCTACTGAGAAATTTCTGATGAAAACATCCAATAACACTTTGCCCGACCCAGGAATCGAACCCAGGACGTCTTGCTCAGCAGTGGCGCTTGCGAGCACTCGACCAACGAGATAATTTCTCACAATATTAAGGTATTACCAGCTCTTAGTTGTAGCTGCCACTTCTGTCGATATTTATAGTATCTACTTACATGCTTTAGTAGAACTGTTATTGATTTCCCATATTTCAAGTACGTAATAAACTCTACCTACCTTCAATATTCCGGCTTCATAGGAAGCCCAAATAGAACATTCTCTCTCTTCCCGATCACCATAAAACTTTACTACCAATAGGAATAACTTTCTATCGTAATATTCGATTGTAGTTGGGTTCTTTTTATTACAGTTCGAGCATTGTTATAAGAGCCTTCGATGACGGGCCAATATAGCCGTACGTCGAATCGATGAACACCTATTTCTAATAATGTAAGATCTTATTATTCAATAAAACCAATAGTGTGTAGTATTCGCAACCTGTGTGCGTGTATGACCATGAACATGGAAGGATTAAAATGAGTTTTTAAGAATTGTAACAAATGGCGTTTTGTGTTGCGACTACCCACGTTCCATGACTGTTTGAAATGTAATTTTGATTGTAATTGTGATACTTATGTGTGTAATTAGAAGGACCAACTGGAATAAAACAGCCAATAAATTATTCTTCAACTTACAGATGATGATCGGATAGGCAACAGCATTCTCTTATTCACTTACTGGCTTTTGTTCACGGCTTCACTCCCGTTATGTACAGATATTAACAAACTGGAACGTTATAAATGTAGCCTATGATACTTGGTGATAGTCTAGCTTATCGTTAGTGAAAGAATTTTAAGAATCGGATGAGTAGTTCCGAAGATTACCCCCTACATATAAACTTACAAACAAATTTTATTTTTGTTTATAATATTAAGTACCCAGATTGATCGAACGGAACAGATCGCGCGTCGCAGCATACTTTCGGCTACGATCGCATGTCGTGGAAGAAGTCCGCGGTCAACCTGCTATGCGTGGCTTGGTAATATAGACTTTAGAAACTGTGTACACGATTTAATATCGTTTAAAGATTGTAAAATCCGTTCCAATCCGATGCGATGCGAGCCGTTTGGTGGAAATCATCCTTAAGGCTAGCCATCGGCGCGGGAGATATGCGCAAGTGCGCAAGTGCGTGCGCAGACACAAGTTCAGTCTCTCTTTCCTCGCTCTCCTCAACAGCAGTAGCAGTTATAAGAACAGTATGCAATCCCTAACTCGATTGTTAGATGAACATAACCAGTAATCTCTGCTAGGCAGAGGTTTACCTAATACCTAGAACCTAAACCTACATTTCGCCATTTATGTTTAAGTCCCATGTAATAGGAAACTTGTCTATTACCATCAACCAGGCACAAATACTAATTCCGTGGCTGCAACTGAGAAATTCCTGTTGTACAGACGCCAGCACATCAAGCTACCCGAAAATGTCAAATTTCCAAATGAAACCTTGAACCTTAGCGATAAGGTGGAAAATCTATTAAAGAAATTTAACAGATTGTAGTAGCTTGATGCGCTGTCGTCTGTACAATTCCAATAACATTTTACGACCGGCGAACAATGAATGGTTCATGTGGGCAAGTCCTAATACTACTGTTACTACAGGCCTCTCCCTATTACTTCCAAGTATTCCGATCCAGGGCCAATCATCACCATCTTCCTGCCCTTGTCCTATGTTACTTGAGGTCGGCGCAACACGTTTTTTTTCTTCCATTCTCCCCTGACAGACGTCACGCTATCATTAACACCTTTTTCTTTCATATCATTCCTCACACAATCCATCCATCGTTTCTTTAGAACGTTGACCTTATATATAACGTTGACTTATCGTTGGTGTTGTTCAGCTTGTCCCAACGTCTTTTTCGAGGTCTACTACAAGATAGAAATAAAACACAAACTTTTCTATGATCGTATTTATTACTACTCATGTTCAGTGCACACTTGTAAACAAACAATCATAAATTATAACATAAATATAGTAACTAATGTTGTGTTTATGATAGAACGAAAGTAACGAAAAAATTATTTCTGTAATCGCCAGCGCATCAAGTTATGACGTTACAGTTTTTACAGTTTGTGGTAGCTTGATGTGCTGGCGACTGTACCTATCAAAGGTAACGATGATGAGAAACTAACAAATTGTATTGACATAAGCTATCGAACACTATATGTCAAATCAGTTGAAGGTCTTCGTTAGAGCAAAAACGCTTTGAAATCGATTGACATTTGCCCAGCGTGTTCCAATTTCGAAAAGTTTCCCTTTAAAGTTAAAGCAGTTGCCTTGTTTGACAGTTAAGTTAAGGCAACAGTACACTGTTCACTTATGACTTTCAATTTGCCTGTATACACGGCGACACATCAAGCTATACATTTCCAGTATAACGTGACCTCTTTTTGTATAGATTCCCCGTACAAAAAGAGATCCCCTTATATTGGTTTTGTATAGCTTGATTGGTTATCGTGTGTACCAATGACACATTACATTAAGGGCCTTCTTCTGACAAAAGATGGTGTTATCCTTCTTTAGCTATGTAGTGTCTACTTCGATATCTTAAATAAAAGATTCGCTCCTTTAAATCATGGGCGCCCATTACTTTTCTAGAAACCTCAGTTAACACGAAAATTGCACGAACAAATAATTGATTGATGCAATTCTATCATAAACCCATCATTTTAGCTACGAATGTAGGTCTAAAAAACAACAATAAAATTATAATAATTGTATCGTTTAATAAAAAACAAACATCGCATTGCATGAGATGGAAGACTTAATAAAAACTATTCAATTATATTTTAGAATAACGCTATACATACAAGGTGTAAAAAATACTACCTATAGATATTTAAATAAATAAATGATTTTTTTAAATGTTTTTTTAAATAATAGTTTTGACTGGCTTCATTCATGTAAAATATCGTTAAATCACACGTAATAAATAGGAAAAAGAAGATACTTTAATTTTTCCAAGTTTTAGTTTTGATATAAATTTTCTTCTTTTTACACCTTGTATAATAATATTATAGTTGAGATTAAATTATCTTATAGAATAAATAATATAACCAAACTTGAACATAATTATATTTTTCATAATGATCGCTTAAAATACTCAATATAAATCAGCGAATATAATATTAAAACATCATTCAGCATTTTCATACTTATTTCATGTCGAAATTAGGACTCCCAAAATAAATGTGTTTTATTGAATTAAAAAACTTGAAAAGCTAACATAAAACTGATTCAATTTCAGTAATAAAAAGTAAAGTAATAAAAACATTTATAAATATAATTTCATATTTGCCTAGCCTTTTCCTAACTAAGTTGGGGTCGGATTCCAGTCTTACCGGATTCAGCTAAATACCAGTATTTTACATGGAGCGACTGCCTATCTGACCTCCACCACCCAGTTAGTACTGGTTAGACGCCCCGCCGGTAACCACTAGTTGTCAGACTTTCGGGCCACTACGTGTAACGACTGTCAAAGATTATAAATATAATTTATATTTTAACTATTATTTTATATTGAAGTTTTAAAAATGTAATTAATGTATACAGAAATAAAAGGAAAACTAATTTAAGTAATTATTTTATAATGATATCCTAATGCATGCGACAGACACATTAATCCGTAATTTAGACATGAAATAAATTACTTTCAGCCCACGCTCAAACATGTGAATTTCTCTAACTACCTAATATATCACAAAACACAGACGAGATTTTTAAGCGATTAAACGTTATAATTATTTACATTAATGTCATTATAATACTTCATTGTTATTTTTATTATTTACTTAGGATTTAAGCTTAAATACATTAAGTTAAAACTTAATTTTATAATTATTTGACACTCATTTAAAATATTAATTTTACGCATATTATTTTCAAATATTTGAAAATGACATTTCCGCCATTTTGAATGTTTTGAGTTTCCCACCAAAAATTGAAAAGACAGATTCGCAACATTAATTACTCCTAAGCAGAAAGTTTATACAAAAATAATAAGTTATAGTTATAAATAAGTATTAAAAATACTTCGTTTTGGGGGAAATTCATATTGTGGCTTCAAGTTTCGTTTCGTTGTTCGTCCGCCATTTTCAAATATTATTATTTCGTTTCGCAACTTATTTTATTATTCGTTACAATTTGAACTGCACGTGGACGTCGCCTTTATCGTTCGTTTTTTTTTTAATTTACTATCGTTAATCGTCTAATTTAACATTAGAATATTTTAGAATTATTTTCTACCATTTAACATTTATTTTTAAAGTTCCACTACATGACAAAAAAGTATCGTTGACATTTTTTTTTTTTGTCAGTAACTACAAAGCAAAAATATGGAACTTTTTATTTTATAATTAAATTACTTTAAATTTTTATAGAAACCTACTTATTTCAAATATTTCGAATTTGCTATTGGTAAAACATGTGCTTTTAAACGATTTTATTGTGTGCCAGACATATTTTTTATTTTATTTTAATACTGTAATCCGATAAAAGAATTTTCAAACCATGTGCATTGTGCTTTGAATCAGTTTTTATTTTCTATTTTCCGATACGGTGATATTACTTATTATTAAAATATAAATATTATTTTGATTAATAATCGGTTAGATTTCAAATTATTTTCTGCCAAAAAGACTTCTATTTTGTTGAAAAAGTTGACAATTTAAAAAAAATACAGCATGTTGTTATAATTGCAATTGAACATTAGATTTTGTCAACGTGTCAATATGTCCTTATCAGCCATATGTTTACGTTTCCATATTTTCAAGTAAATGACGGGTCATTTATCAACTACTTTTTTTTCGTGTTTTCGTAATCTGCTCTCGTTTGATTTATTGGGACATTTTGCGGCTTTCAAGTTATTTATTTGACACTTTTAGATACTTAAGCATGAAGCTCAAATGCAGTGACAGGGTGAGGAAATTTATAGTCAAAATGTGTGAGTTAAGTGTTGAGTTGTTTTAGTATGTTTGTGTGTTTATATTGTGTGTGTTTAATATATTATAATTATATCTTACATTTAATTTTGACAGCAATAATAATTTGAATTAAAACCGATATTAAAAGTTTTAAAAACATTTTATATTCTGAAATATAGATTAATATAAATCGTCGTCTGCTAAAATTTGGCTTACCGCTATATATAGTGATATATTCTCTATATACAATAATCCCCTAAAAGGCATAGGATAATAAATATACAGTGGTCCGATAATTATTATCTAAAAGCCCTACTTATTTGGGTTTTTTCAAAAATAGTTGCATACACTGACCAAAAAATGTTTGATCACTTGTGTTATTCAAGAAAACACGCCTTTTGGAATAAAGATCTTTGCAGTTAATTAAACTATGATATTTAGAAGTCCTTTTTTGATCAGTGTAATAGTCAGTATAGTAGTAAAAATTAAAGGGAATGAAAAAATTATATCGCGGGGTATTTAATTTTTGCTAATTTCTTGACGTAGAAGAATATTACAAATAATGCCTCATAGTTGAGGTTTCGAATTTGATTTCCAGGTCGTGCAAAAGTGCATTAAGATTTTTATTTTTAAACGAACTCATCTTTGCTCAGCTTAGCTGATTAATCTGTTAATCCCCATTGAAAAAGTTATCAATTCTTTTATTTTCCTAATGATTTTCACATTCCTTCCTCCCGTAGAACACATATTGTCCTAAAATAATATTTATTCCTATGTTTTCATTATATTATAATTACAAACACGAAAAACGAAACAAAACACAACTACTTAACACAACACCCACAGAGCATGGAATCGCAGCGTCTAGAGACGGCAGTAGGAATAAAATTATAGCATCGAAAGTGCATAAAGCGAACAACTCCTGTCACTTTCGTGTTGACAATTATGCCGCCTCTAGTAGCGGCCGCCGCGGTGGCGTCTCCTTGTTCTGTGATAACACCAAACATAATTTGATAGAAACCAGAAACGCTGTTCTATTTTTTAAATAATCTTTTTTTCTCTTCATTCAGTCCAATTTCACCACAAAAAAATGTCTAAGTATACACAGCACGATTATTTACTAAATAGCACATTTTATTCTGGTGTCGACATATTTTTTCTATATTTTACTTAAAATTAAAATACACAGCGTGTGTAACTATCGTGCTCACTAACGGTCGATCACTTTTCACCCTTAAGCCCTGAGTTAATAAGGTTGAAAAAAGGTCGACCGTCGTTGAGCGCGGTAGTGCGTACAATAAAATAATCACACCCATATCTCCTTGCACAGTGAGCATAGATACATAATCGAGGGTTAAAATATTTTGAAAATGCATTTGAGTAAACATTTCTTTACAATGGCGGGTTTTCAGCATGGTGTTCGTGGGATAAAAATAGGTATCTTCATCATAGCCAAAACTTAATGCTTTGGGGGAAAGTAAGGAGTGAAAATATCCTGGCAAGCAATTTTCTGCAAGGTAATAATTATGCATACCTACTTAAGTAACAATACCACCGTTTAATAACAAAGTATAGGCAGATGATCAATGTGTCCATAGCACCAAGATTTTTTTCTTATGTTCTGTTCCTGGTTATTTATCTCGCAAATAATATTCAAAATACTTGACACTCGATTCAGTATTCAGCTTTCATCCCATAAAAACATCATATTTTTTGTCTGAAAGAACACTTCAAACAATATAATATTATATTGCATACATAGATAAATACATATTTGTCATAAAGCAGGTACGAATTAACATTTACCTTAAATTATACTAAAATTAATTCGATTTATTGATTCGACTAGATACAAACTAGGTTATCATTTGACTAGATATTTATAAATTATGCTAGGTTGATATTGACACCCACGCCAGCCACGAAGTCGTCCCTTATAAGTGGTAGAAGGGCTGTGTGCCTGTAACAAAAAAATAAGTATTTTAAGATTTTATTTACAAAACACTTTGAAAAATCATGGTGTGGAAATTTCTTTGAAGTACCTAAAATTTTGAATGAGTGAGTACAAAATTGGTACACCCTGTGCATAAAATTAGCCACAGCAGATTAAATTACCAAAATGGTCACATTAAAACAAAAAATAAATAAAAATCATGCTGTATCTATCACGAAAATCTTGTTCGCACGTCACTTTTTCACGCTTTTATTAATGCAGGTTGATTTTAATACCTTTGAAATTAAAAAAAATAGAACTATGATTTTACAGGTTATAATAATTATGCCTGTCATCGCCTAAAAGTTCAGTCTTCATGTAGTTGTACGGTCGTAGCAAAATACGCGTAAGCTTATACTCTTAGCCAAATGCTCATTCCATGCTAAATATTAGGTTCTTGTAGTTTTATGCACATGAATGGGAGGGGGGTTATTCTTTAACTCTAATTAAAGTTAAACAATGATAAACGGCGCGGTTTTCGCAGTGGCTGAGCGATTGGTTGCTGCGCTGCAAGTCGCGGTTTCGATTCCCGTACGGAACAAATATTTGATTGTCCTACAGGTAGTTGTTCCGCGTCTGGCTGTTTGTGTATGTGAGTTTAAATGTTTGTAAACGAACCCACGGTACAGGAGAAATTCTTAGTGTAGGACAACCTATTTTAAAAAAGAAAAAGAAAGTAAGATTAACGTCTACTTAACCATACATTTTGCCTTTTGAACGTCTCGTAACTATTAATCAGCGTTTTTATTTTTATTTTAAACCCCTAAAAGAAAACGCTTCAATACGAATAAATAGTAGGTCTCAGTTGCAAAGGGTCGATTTTTGTAAGAGGTAAGCCGGAGTACATATCTTTAATGTGACCTGTACTGTCACTGACGGGATATCTTCCGTGATTGTTCATTGTTATGAGCTCCCGATATAGATATCCCGTAAGTGACAGTACAAGTTTAGTCGTAAACCGTGAAAGCTTTAAACAGTATCTTTAATGTGATTATATTATGTGTCTACGGAATACTGACTGTGCTATTTTTCAAAGGTAATCCGGTGGGAATCGAGTTATATGGAACCTTCGCCACTGGTAGATCTAAATAAACATAGAATGTGCACATACAATCGCAACTACGCACAGATAGACTTCCATCCCTACCTACCGCCTACGTACGTAGGAGTTCACTGCTGGTCGACCACTTTTCACCCTTATGCCCCTGAGTAATAAGGTTGAAAAGTGGTCGACTGGCAGTGAGTGCGGTAGTAACTAGACTACTCCGCAGTAACACGTGTCAGAATGGCACGTGTAACGTGTACACGAAGTCAACTTTCCACTTAATTTTATCTGTTTATTGAACGACTGCTTCTAATTATAACGTGGAAAGTTTCCAGTGTTCATTATAATATTGGCTTTTTAGTTTCGAGTTAGAATTTGTTTCTGATTAACATAATAATTATGATGATGTGTGCTTAACGATTCTGAGTTGATTACTTTGAATTTTCTGTTGTCTGTCTGGCGGTTAGAACTTGTTTGAAAAAATAATAGTTTAACTCGCACCGGACAAAACAATAATACTAAATTAAATAAGAAAAGTTCTAGAGTGGCGACCGCGAACCGGAAGACGCTGCGTTGGAAGGCCTCCCACTAGGTGGACCGATGACCTGGTGAAGGTTGCAGGGATCCGCTGGATGCGAGTCGCACGAGACCGGTCAATGTGGCGACAGTTGGGGGAGGCATATGTCCAGCAGTGGACGTCTTTCGGCTGACATGATGATGATGAAATAATAAAAAAACAAAAAAAGTTTGAAGGCTCAAATAAAAAGGATTTACTTAGTGAAAATCGGCGCGAATTTTTAAAGATTTTTGCAATTTTTAAATCTGACAGAAGTAACATGACGCATATAATCCAGACCGCTACTAAGAAATTCCTGCTGAAAAATCTCAATAATACTTTACCCGATCTGAATATCGACTCTAAGACCTCATGCTTAGCTGAAGCTCTTGCAACCAACGAAGCAAAGCTAAATCTATTCTAATTAAATATTTTTTAAGGGTAAACGGAGTAGTAGAGAAGTATGGCAGAAGAATACATTCTGCTTCGACCCGAATAAATTGGAATAAGGGCAGGAGAATTATGATGATGATGATGTTGATGATGACTTTTTAAGGGTAAACGATTTCACAGAATATTTAATACAGGACAAAACCGGTTTATTTCAGGATTATCATTGAAGAATCATTGATTCATTATTGATTATCATTTTTCCAAGTAGTATGATGGCATACCCTTATGTATTTGAGAATATCTGACTTTTTAACAACTCTCAGTAATAGCCAAATTAATAACAGTATAATGTAGCAACGTCGCTATACGTCAATGTTATTTGACATCAGACAGCCGACGTTGCTACATTCATCATCTCATCTGCCTAGCCTTTTCCCAACTATGTTGGAGTCGGCTTCCAGTGTAACCGTAATTTACATGGAGCGACTGCCTATCTGACCTCCACAACGAAGTTAGTCCTGGGTAATACGATACCCCTTGGTGAGACTCATGGTTGTCAGACTTTTTGGGCCACTGACTACCGAACGACTGTCAAAGATCTACAAATGACAGCCGAGACCAACGGCTTAACGTGCTTTCCGAGGCACGGAGGAAACTCGGTTTGTAATGGGTGGTCACCCATCCACAGACCAACCTAGGCAAGCACGGCTTAACCTAAAGATCGATCCGAGCGGCTGTTATTATTTAGCTACGAGCTACATTATATTGTTATTAATTTGGCCAATACTACAATATTGTTAAACCGTCAGATATTCGCACATACATAAAGGCATCCCATCTAGTGCATAGAATTCAAAACAATAGCAAGGCAACAGCAAGGATGTGCCTTTCACACAATTCAGTTCGTACTGTTCAATCAAAATGGCGAAATTGTCCAATTGGCTGGCATATCCAACTCCGGTCCATCAAACAGAGGTTATTAGAGAAAGCGACGAATTTCTGGGTGGGTAAAAGCTTGCTAGGGTTGATTTTGTCGTTTCAATGTAGGTGGGAAAGTAGTCGGCATCAGTAAATAAATAAATTTCTTTATTGCCACAAAAACAGGTTACAGAAAAATGTGAGTCCCTGGCTCCTGAGCTAGGTTAGAGTACCTGTATTTCAGGAGCCAGTGTCATCAGTGTTATGCTAATGCACCTACTTACGTCATTGCATGGCTTCATTAAACAGGTAAGGTTTTTCTCGGGCCAAAATATTGTAATTAATTACCTACAGTTATAGAGGAGGCTTTTATCGTAGTTATTTAAATTCAAGTTTTTTGTTAAAAGCCAACGCCTATCAATGGTGTTGGGGAATTATGGCAGAATGAAAGGGATACATACCCGAAAGTGGGTGATTGAAGGCTGATATGATAATGAAGATGCTGAGTAGAACGAGGGAACAAAAGAGAGCTAAGAACGAGGTCAAATTGAGAAGAACCGGTTAGATTAACAACATGTAGATGTAGCGGATATAATTCAGTTGACAAAATGAACACTAGCGACCTCTATGACGCAAATCAAGTACTAACACCAAAATCCTGAATTGTGATATTAAAATTATCCGCGGGTTAAGAGCGTATAGAAAAAGCCAACTGTAACCGTCAGGCAGTAGCCCACCAGACACAACACCAGTTTGGTTCTGGTTCAAACCAGAAAAAGACTGGTGTTGTGTCTGGTCGATCCTCCAGGATCCTCCTTTTTCGATTGGGTTTGGAAAACTTTAAACCCAGAACCTCATATCTCTTCAGTAGACATCTCATAATCATCGTCAGCCTACAGTAAGTTCACTGCTGGACATAGGCCTCTTCAATCGCACGCCATGAACTCGATTCTCGGCAAGTCTCATCCAGTTGCTACCAGCCACGCTGTGGAGATCATCGCTCCACCGAGCCTGAGGGCATCCCACCTTACGCTTGCCAAGACGACGAAGACGTTTGCAAGAACACGTCTACCCCAACGGTCATCAGTTCTACGGCTTATAAGGCCGGCCCATTGTCTGCTTACTATACCATAAATATCTTTTTTTTTTTACTATCCTGTTCTGTCCCAATCCTGGGGAAAGACCTCTCTATTTCCATTTATCGCGAACCCGCGCGTCCTCCTTCTAGTTCTGACGGAACCTGTCCAGTTCGTAGCGCTATCTCTTTCGTGGTCTGCCGCGACATCTACTTGAGTTTAAATATGTGAAATTAAATTCCATAAGGTTCTAAAACGAACACATTAAACACAACATAATTATTTCAACAATAAAAATAAGTCAACTTAAAACATGTTCCCAATTTGACTAGGCCAGGACTCAAACGGCGAACAGTAGGGATGTCACGTACCATCAGCCTCCAGCTTGTCGATGATACTGGTTGAGCCGACAGACGCATGTTGAAGCACGTATGTGTGTTTGTTGACAGCCCTGCGATCTTATAGGGTTGGTACGCATGTTTTATGTGACTTTATTAAAAGTAACGTGAGATTTTGAACTGACGAAATAAGGAGATTGGTTTGAAAGTTGATGTGAGTGTTTTTTATATGGGTTTTTGTTTTGGAAGTAATTTTAAAAGCAATTTTGGATTGTGAAAGTTTTCATCATACATTATTTTGTTTTTTTTTAGTATCTATTGTTAAATTATAATTTTTATTATCTACTGTACTGTTCCTTTTTTTTTGATAACTTATCTGTAGTTATTTTTGATTCGCTTTTAGTTACCTAATTAAAAAAATAGTTTAGTGTAATTGTGGTTGCCCCACAAACGATGGGACACTTGATATCGTGTCCTGCCTATCCTCTTGTTTGGACGCTACAGAAAGTGCGAAACTCGTGGGCTGACTCAATTTGAATTGTCATCGACACGCTGATAACAAGAAGTGACCTAAATGTAAATAGTATTAGATTGCACTTAATGTTTTAGGTTTCTACAGTAAGTAATTTAATTAACAGCGACTATGCCTACACACTAAATGAAATATATTTCGGTTCCCTTAAATACTTTGTTTATCCAGCGACAATAAAACTAGTTTTTGTTTCAAACGCTCAAAGCTGCATCCGAACATCACACCTGTTATCACGCAGATTCTTCTAACGCACAAGCAGCATTCTGCAGCCCGTTTAGGGGTAGCCCACCAGATACAACACCCGCTTAGTTGGAGAATCCCCCCTTTTAAGTCCACTTATAAGTCTTTGCACCCTTCCTCATCTTATGTTTTTCAGGAGTCACGGTGGTTAGAAAAAGAGTGGCTTTCCCAAAAACAAAACGACTTTAAAAAAAAAAAATTATTACTAATGTTAAAAATATTATCCTTACGTGGCAGCCCTAACTACCTAATACATACAGTGGAAAATTAAACAAGTTTACCAATACAACGGTATCAACTGCCAATTATACTTGGTAATTTTGGTTTCACGCTATTTGGAGAGCCCGTAATACCAGCAGGTGGGTTTGGGACTCGAAATGACTTAATACAGACGATTTTTTGATAAAAATATTATGCTATACTAGAACTTTTCGAACTGTTATTTTTATTCGAAATACTGTTTTAAGCTTTCACGGTTTACAACTAAACTTGTACTATCACTTACAGGATATCTTCCGTGATTGTTCATTATTTTGAGCTCCCGATATTTCGGCGCTGTTGCAAGTGCCATGATCGCAGGTTGACTGGAGAATGCAAAAGACAAAGAAAGAGGGTAGATATATTTGTCTGCTCTTAACAATTTATTTTTCATCCACCCGCATTCTCCAGTCAACCTGCGATCATGGCGCTTGCAACAGCGCCGAAATATCGCGAGCTCAAAATTATGAACAAACACGGAAGATATCCCGTAAGTGGCAATACAAGTTTATTCGAAATTTTCAGAAATACATAATTTTTAATTGTATAAATTGGGTCACGGGAAACTGAATCTCAAAATCCGAAAGATCAACTCAAGATTGACTGTAAGATAACATACACTATAACACATGTTTTCTACGTTAAAAGTGTACAGGTTGACTTTACTCATAAGTAGTAAGTAAGATACACGTTTTAGAAGTGATAAACCAAAAAAAAAATAGAATTTTTGGACCACCACGCAATTAGAACAGAGCTCGTACTAGGGCAGCACGAGCGCGTGGTGTAAACTTAACGCAAATACGTTGATTTTTAAATCGAATATACAATTATCCTATAGCATATTAGTTTAATTGTATTGTTTGCAACAAGCACAATCAGTATCTTCCATAGATATGAATACATTCTTAAATTTATGATAATATTATTTTAAAATTACAAATACACGTTTCACATACATTTTCGACGTACAATTACGATAAGTTTACACCGCGCGCTCGTTCTAGTGCTTCAGGTCTTTCGAAGATGTAAATTTAGTTTTACACTATTATAGCAGCTATATACAACATTATGTTTAGTATATGCGAAACCTGAATATAGTTTGTTCAGAATAAGTAACTGAATCGATTCCAATAATTTTTAAACCATGTTATATTTTTTCAAAAATATTTAAAAAATATAAAACTTGGACACCGAGCGACTTTAAGTACCTATCGCGAAAATTTAGGTACCTATTGCCAAATTATTATTATCAATGAGCTCAAGACGACGCTGGAGACGCGCGCTGCGTGGTGACCACGATTTTGTGCGGACAACTAGGTAACAGAACAAGCTTATAACTTTGTGATTTTTCATGATACAGTTTTGAAATTTTGTACATAGATTCTTTATATAAAAATACTAGACACGTGTATCAGGTTTCGCATATACTAAAACTAATGTTGTATTAACCGCAACTTTACTACTGTCAACATTAGGGTGTAAAACCAGTTTATGCGGATTTCTCATTTTACGGAAAATCTCTACAAAGCGAGACCATGTTATACTAGAAATGTATACCTGGATGTGTCGCCGTGTGAACGAGGTTGGGTATACAAGTTAGTATCGCTTTCTGCAACAAACCCTTGACCTGACTACTGAACAAGAGCCTCTTCAGGTGTTGGCCGATGCTCTTGCTCACAAGCTACACAATTCGCCGTAATTATTACCGATACCGAACTACGATGTCCTCTAGCTCACAAGTGGGTTTTCAATCAATAGTTATTTCAGGGTCATTTTGAACATGCCAATGTTTTTTATAAATTTGATAAATATTTTACGTAAAGCCGTTCTCTGTGCATGTGGTGTTAACCTGTCATTAATTGTTGCACTTGTAAATGTTACTCTAGTCATTAATCAGAAATGTATATAGTGTAAGCAATTGTTGGTTAACCTAAATAAATAAATAAATAAAATAAATAAATTTTAGTGAATTTAGTTCTCATTCATCATCATCATCTGCCTAGCCTTTTTCCAACTATGTTAGGGTCGGCTTCCAGTCTAACCGGCTGCAGCTGAATACCAGTATTTTACATGGAGCGACTGCCTGACCTCCACAACCTAGTTAGTACTAGGTAATACGATACCCCTTGGTAAGACTGGTTGTCAGACTTTTTGAGCCACCTGTAACGACTGTCAAAAATCTACAAATGACAGCCGGGATCAACGGCTTAACGTGCTTTCCGAGGCACGGAGGAAACTAGGTATGTAATGGGTGGTCACCGATCCACAGATTAACCTAGGCAAGCACAGTTTAACCTAAAGATCGATCCGAGCGGCTTTTGTTATTTAGTTCTCATTCTTAATGAAAATAAATATTTTCTCTACTTACGGGTTTTTCTGTTTATCTGAATGGCCATTGATAATTAATAAGCCTGTTATATTAAGAAGACGACATTGGTGTCTGTCTCGCATAACTTTGAGGATTTGAACCTCCTTAATTGACCTTTTCTTTTTGAAGTACCATTTATAGCAACTATCACAATGAATAAACTTATTTCAAGACTTTAATACCTGGTACCGTTGTCACCCGGCTGCGTGAGTGCGCATTCGGGCAACCATTTCTTCTTGAACGGTGCAAGTTTTAACAAAGTGGATAAGATACCTTATACAGCCAGCGGTGTCCTTTCCACCCTAGGAATAAGCCTGGATGTAGCGCATGTGGACCTTGAGCGTTCTGCCAGGGTCATGACACGCTTTATAGGGAACATAGCGGCCATAAGTAGTCGCTTACGTCATAAAAGTTAACTTTATAATACTCACATAATCTACATCCCTTTTTGGAAGAGGCTCATGTCTAGCAGTGGACTGGGATAGGCAGAGTAGTATGTCAGCTGCGGTCTACATAGAAAGGTTTAAAAAACTGTTAATTTTCGCACAAACCATGCCTGATAAAAAGCCACTCTGAAAACGGTAGCAGCCCCTCTTCAGGGGGTAAAGACATTTAAGAGGTATACTTACCGTAAACGTCACAATGAGAACAAAATCGTATTGTACTAGCAAGAGCCTTGGTGCTGTTGGTACAAATGCAACGTGTGACACGCGGCATGACGTAAGCAAGACAAGACATGGGGTCACATTAATAGTCCATGATATTTTTAAGAGGGAACAGGGGCTGCGATTCTCCATACAAATGTATCCCCCTTTACCTTCCTGAATAATGCCTCTAAACCAATCATTTTTTTTACATAAAATGTAAGTCTCCTGTAGACACGTCCCTGTCATTTCCTTTTTTTCAGCAACTAACAAGTAAAGAAAATATGACCCTCTAAAAATTACAAAAATTGCCCCATTTTTACGGCCCTGATTAGAGGACTACCAGACAAATTCGTAAAGTTTTTAACATAAAAGAAATTAATAGGAACCTAGACTAACTCTTTCTTAAAATTTTAATAACTAAAATAATTTTAGCGGCTCAGTTTTCGAAGAGAAAAAAGGGAATACAAAACGTCGATTTCATCATTTTTTTTGTTATACAATCGGTCTGAGCTGCAGCTGTCCCTGTTGCACTCTATGGGGGCAGGCTTTACGTAGCGCAACGGCAATAGTTTCTTCAAATACCTATTTTTCCAATTCAACGAAGGCTCTGTTCCCTCTTAATAAGGTATTAAGCACCTGTCCCACCACCGCCGAGGAAACGACTGACAAACACATTGGTATTAATACTTGATCGCTGACTATTTACACCGTCCGCGCTTGCGAGAACTCTTTCTAAGAAACTACTCGTTTTCAGTCGCTTCTCGCTAATCAGCTGTGATGGGACCAGTGTCTAGTATCTTTAAGGTCTGAACAGACCAAATGCGATGAAATGAAAAACTCTATAGAAGATGTCAGACCACTTGTGCGCTATACGTAAAGTCCATCTCACGAAAAAAGTATTGCAGACCGAGTATTGCGGAGCTAATGTTATATAACGGCTAATATTATGCTCCACTTCTTCGAACGTAGTTACACTTAGTTCCACATATTGTTGTGTAAACGGATTCTAAACGCCACGCAACTGGTCTGACATATTCCATAGAGTTTCATACGAGCTTGCACGCATTGGTCCGCTCAGGCCATAAATATTTTTGGGTGTAGATAATACTCACTCATGGGGGGCAGGCCACGCGGGCGCATGTTTGTGTGTGGCGGCCCTAGCGCGCGCGAGCAGGGTCATCACGGCGCGCTTAGTCGGAGACATGGCGGCCCGCGCTCCGCCCAGCAGCGGGCGCTTGCGGGCTGTGCTCGCAGCCCCCGGCCCAGCCGCACCTGGCACATACAACGTCTACAGTCCTTTCACGGGTATTTGAGCTCAGATTTTGATCTTTGTTTTTATTGGTGTAATGTTGCGGTTCAATTGCTGCCATTGTCAAGTCTGACAAAATCAAAGTGATCTTTAATGACGTTAGAATAATGTTGCGTTTGGTGTGAGTGCTGGCCGATGAGGAAGACGGATGAACAGAAAATTCATACCACTGATGAAGATGCTACGCTAGTCTGGTGGAGTTTCGAATGTTGCAACGACACATATCACGCCTCCCCCCGAAGGGTTAAGCAGAGGTGTACCTAATAGTAAACCCACATTTCGCCAGATATGTTTAAGTCCCATACAATATGGGGCGAGACTATTGCCATCAACCGGGCGCAAATCCAGGTTCCGTGGCTGCTACTGAGAAATTCCTAATGAAAAACCCAATAACACTTTGCCCGACCTGGGAATTGAACCCAGGACCTCATGCTCAGCAGTCGTACTTGCGACCACTCGACCAACGAGGCAGTTGCACTTACAAGCCACCACTGACAAGTGTGTCTAAATGACATTGATCTTTATTCTAGTTACGTTAAGGTCTGTTAGAGGTGAAATAACTGCGTAAGGACTGTACATGCGTTTTGTTGAAAGGTTCAGTTGTACATGAATGTGGCAACCCTGGTAAATTTGGGGCCTAGACGAAGTCGCTGTTTACAATCGCGCAAATTGTATTATTGGTCTCTCTTCAGCTAATAAAATCAATTTTGCAGCGCTTTTGTTAAAAGTGACCTCGTCTTTGGGGGCTGGGAGCATATTGTATTACAAGATTGAAGTAAAAAATGATACGGCGATATTGCAACTGACTTCAACAAAGATGAAATGGCCCTCCCTGTCTTCTTTTGTCCATTCATGAAACAATGACTGTTTCATCAATGGGATTAAATGAACTATTTTTATTTTTTTTATTTTTTTTTTAAATGAGCCTTTATTGCTGAAACTTAATGTCCTGTCTTTTGCCATACGTGTCCATTCTGGACCAGAAATCTTTTTCATGTCGTCTTCCCAACGTTTAGTTTGTCTACCTTTGCTCCTCTTACTACCACGCGGGTACCATTCTGTTACTAGTCTCGTCCACTTCTCTATGCCTAAATGAAATTAAAGGGGTTGTATTGATGATTTTAATGATTTTAACTCCGTAAAACCATTTGTTAAAGTCGCGAATCATATTTTAATCAACATACATCCTGACAGTGACCTACTAATAACAAAAAACGTAAGAAAATTTGAATTTTGCGGGCTACCTTAGCGCTTCCCGCTTAAGGCTAAGCAAACCGATTAGTCTTCCATACAAACGGAGAAAGCTAATTACTTCACTATTAGGTGTTAAATACAAAGAACTAAGCATTATATCGATTGAACTCATGGCGAGTTATTTACAACCCGTTTGACCGTTTTTTTTACCCGTTTTTTTGTTTATTAGTATTTTTGTAATTCAGAACAGTAAAAAAAAATGGTCTGGAATTTATGAACCTCAAAAGTTCCATACAAGGTGTAAAAGGACCCTTCACGAAGCCGTCAACCAAGCATTCGGTACATCAAACTAAGTAACCCTACGCAAAAATTATTGCTGGGAAACGACTTTAATTTTTAATGTGAAAAATCACGTTATACGGTAAAACTCAATGTAACGCACTCAAAACATTGTGGGTAGAAAACTGGACTAATCCATTAATAATGTGTTAGCTTATTTCATAATGATTCCTATGACTTAACTAGTATACAGCTATTTAAGATTTTAAACTATCATGGTCACTAACATTATCATTAACACTAGAAACGGGATATTTACCATGTTTACTGGTTTGTAAATCAGTAATAATGGTAAATATCCCGTTTCTAGTGTTAATGATAATATTATACAGCTCCCATACATAACTTTTGAGATATCGACATTAATAATCACACGAGCCGATATCGCGCGCGTTCGCCCAGAAGTAGCGTGACATAATTATGTGCGATTCGCGCCAAAATTAGATATTTAAACTAATATTAATACAACTTTAAGCTTAAATAAATTGCATTAAGCTTCCAAATAATTTAGCAATAAGAATTATTTATTCAATGTTCAAATAATTTTATAAAAAAGCTATTGAGATATTAATCGATGTATTAACATTATTGACCAATCGCATCAAGGCGTGTGACGTCACGTTACATCAATTTAATTGCTTGTCTTGACTAGCCTGCGGCTGAATCAATGCGTCCTAGTTAATTGGTTAGTGGTCTGGTTAACCTAAGGATATTTGTAATTAGATATTCTTGTTTGTCCTCCTTAATATCTAAAGTATGTTTTGATTTTATTGAAATATTTAAAAAAGTCTATGCCTACCATACTACTCAGTCATAAAAACTATAACTCGAATTCGAAACTATTCTAGGTTAAAATATTCTATAGATGCATTGTGATAATTGTTTACAAATACCATGAAAGAACAACCAGCCAGCAACCACAAAAACAGTGCAATGATTCTTCAACTACAAGATTAAAGTGTTATTAAGCTAATTAATAACTGACGACCTTCCGTCCAGAGTACTAATTTCAACAAAAAGTCATCATTATCTGCCTAGCCTTTTCCCAACTATGTTGGAGTCGGCTTCCAGTCTATCCGGATGCAGCTGAATAGCGGTATTTTACATGGAGCGACTGCCTATCTGACATCCACCAACGGCTTAATGTGCTCTCCGAGGCACGGAGGAAACTCGTTATGTAATGTGTGGTCACCCATCCACGGATCAGCCTAGGCTAGCACGGTTTAACCTGAAGATCAACCCGAGTGGCTGTTATTACTTGGCCACGAGCTCCTCAAAAAATCTCAACAAAAAGTACGACACAAAAAATTCAAATGGGCGTAAAGTTTCAATTTAAGTTAAAACTCCCAGTCATTTTCAGACTTCACTCCCAGATGACAACACAACAAACAATTAAGTCAACTGAACTAATAAAATGCAACTGAGCATTGTCTTAAGACACGATTTAATGACGTCTAGACGAATCGCTCAACTTTGCCCAGTTTACGAAGCTTCTTTGTGTGGAACATTTTTGGAACGTTGAGCGTTTTGCGAGCTGTGAATTCTTGTTGAGTTTAGTGTCAACTAATTTAACTGCGGCCATTACATTTTTAACGGTCATTAAAGTTGACCGTCCGGTATTACGTAGGTTGCAAACTAAGAGGTTTCTCTCGTTAACAGACATGTTTCAAATAACTGAGACCAATTGACCTTTTAATTGATAATTCAAAAGAAGGACTGTAAGCTGTTTAATTGAAATAAATACTTTGCGTGTTAGTATGACCTTGGGTCGCATTGGATGGTCTCACATACATTAACATACAAAACGAAGCCACGTGCGTATTTTCTCCTTAAAACTAAACTAATTGCTCAATTATCAAAAATTAATGGTGGAATTCAACCTCAATAGCTCTTTCTTTTGCACCGAATGACACAATCTGTTATTGAATAGACCCCGTTGGCATACAGAAAGAAGAATAAACTTCAAATGAAGTAAGAGCGGCTCTTGATGTTCTTTTATTTCTTCACTGTCAAAAAACGTCCAAACTCTTTTAACTTGTACCATACGTCAACCCTTCAAATGTCGTTTTAACTTTACAATATTCAACGGAATACTTTGAAATGGTTTCCAATTAAGGGTCCATGGGCTCAGACGTTTCAATTAAAAGCTTGTCTTTGTTCTGAATAGGCTGAAACAATTAGCTTAGTTTTTAGATTAAAACAAATACAAAACCAAGCTTTGTTGCGGTTATCTTTGTAGTTTTCGAAGTAAGCTTAATTGGTTTTCGGGAAATGATTTTGAGCTTAGTTTTGATGCTGTGGTTCTTTTGAGGTTGATGGCAAAGGAACTCGTTCCGGGTGAGTTTGGAGCGCGTTGGTAAAAAATACAGAGACAGTTCCTGAATAGATTTTTTCGGGGATTTTATTTGAGGGAGATATTTTTTTTTCTCTTTTTGTAAGCTTTTGCGTCGCAATGCAGATTTTTACTCATAACCTAAATTAACTGTTCAGCGGCAAGCGTCAAATAACTTGAGAATGGTTTGACCGTTTTTTGGTTTCGTGTTTTAAATTTGGTAATAGTGCGAAAAAAGTATGAAGGGAAAATTGCCCAGAAAATTGAAAATTTGGGAATAACTGAAAATTGGATGAAACGAAATCGTCAGAGGTAGGATTTTTGATATAATACAATATAACAAGTACGAACGTACCTCCGTTCTACGTAACTTTTCATTCAGTTCAATATGGTTATACTTTATACAATGTATCCCACTATTTTTTGCTGATCATCTCCTGAAATAACTGATTACTGAAAACTGTACAAGAGGTCGCAAAGTAATTACTCTCAAATTACTGCTCATTTTAAAATACTCAGACGTTTATAAATATCAATTTGAAAATAACGAGTTCGAATTTGAAATTTATTGTTAGTATTGTTATTTTATTAATACCATTTGAAACACAGGCGACTGAGTTTCGAAGCAAAGACTGTTTTAATTGTATTCGATTTAGGTCTTAAAATATCCCTTTGCAATGGAAATTTTCGTATAATATTTCTGATTTAGTTATTGTTACTAAGATTTTTAGACGAAGATTTATTCAAATCCTTCCAAAGCCTTTCAAGGAGTACTTAAGACGGCGAAAATACGCTGAATATTAGTTTCGCTTTTAATCAAAACTTTAGCCTGTTTGTCATAAGATTTAGGTTCTATAATGTTTAGTTCAAGTATTAGCATCTGTTTCTAATCGTAAATCGATACTTCTTTAGTATTGTTTCAAAAGGACCTCATAGTTTTTCAATAATTAGAAGTTTGTTACAAATATATTATATAAGCTGATCGCCTTATAAATTTTGTTGGCCCAAACAAATGTTCCTCTATTTTAACTCTGCAGCAATGAATTAATGTCGAGTCTAACAGTTTCTGCGCTATTTTATGAGTAAGAATCGATTCGTAAGTGTAGGTAAATATATATTCGTGTTTATTTACTATTTACAGTATTTTAGGCTTACTTTTTGATAATATTGTAGTGCTAATTAAATTCCAGCAAAGTGAGTTTTTTTTAGTCTTATTTTTGTGCTTACCTACTCGAACTGAAACCGAAATCAGAACTAAAAGCCCTATTCATTTCAAACTTTTTGTGCTTAGTCTGGGAGCTAAAGAAAGTGCGACGTACCGACCTTGCGTCGCGAGCGCGTGGACCGCGGCCGGCTTTACGCCTCGCAGCGCAGGGTGGGCATGCAGCACTCCGCCCAACACTGGGCTGCTGAGCCCCAGGATGTCGCCGCCACCTGGTTAGTTAGGTAATGAGTTTAGTTTTGATTATATGACTTATTAGGGAAGTTAGTAAGCTTAGTATTGTTGGTGGGGTGATAGTACTAATCGGTAATTAGTATTCGATAATTTGACAGTAAACTTGATTGAAATTCTATATATATCAAGATAGTGACGCCATCGAGCAATGGGCTGCTGAGCCCGCCACCTTGTTAGTTAGTTAACGAGCTTAGTTTTGTTTAGATGACTTATTAGCGTCAAAGATACAATAGGGACTCAGTAATCGGTTATTAGTCAGTAAGCAGGATGTCGCTGTCATCCAGTTAGTTAATGGGCTTAGTTTTGTTTATATGACTTATTAGAGTCGTTATTAAGCTTAGTTTTGTTTGTAGGGTCATAGTAGTAAAAGCTAGTTAATATTCGATAAATCAACAGTTTAACAATTTGAATCAAGCTTTTGATTCTAATTCTATATTTTGCAAGGTAGTGAGCTGGCTTTACGCTGCCCAACACTAAGGTTCAGAATTTCGACACTATCTGGGTTGGTGAACTTAGTTTTGGTTAAATTATATGACTTATTAAAGTCTAAAAGTAATTGAATTAGGGCTCATTAATTTGAGTATCACTGAACGTATCCAGCGATAGAGGAACTGTGCTAAAGCAGCCTTCAATTTAAAGAGAAGATAAGTAAATAAAGGGTAAAAGATTTAGGTTCGATAATGACTGCAAACTATATAGACTTCGCAGAGCATACTTTAGATTGTAGCAATTAAAGAAGATAAATTAACACTATGAATTTTGTTGTTAGTGTAACAAGTAACAAAAATCTATAGGTACAACATTATTTTTAGTATATGCGAAACCTGAATATAGTTTGTTCAGAATAAGTAACTGAATCGATTCCAATAATTTTTAAACCATGTTATATTTTTTCCCAAAAATATTTAAAAAAGTTAAAAGTTGGATACCGAGCGACTTTGAGTACCTATCGCAATAATTTAGGTACCTACTACCAAATTATTATTATCAATGACCTCAAGACGAAGCTGGAGGCGTGCGCTGCGTGGTGACCGCGTTTTTTTGCGGACAACTAGGTAACAGAACAAGCTTATAACTTTGTGATTTTTCATGATACAGTTTTGAAATTTTGTACATAGATTCTTTACATAAAAATACTAGACACGTGTATCAGGTTTCGCATATACTAAAACTAATGTTGTATATATATACGACGCTAGACCTACACATTCATTTAAGGTCATTTGCCTACTCCAAAAATCAAAAAACAAAATCTCCATTTGAACACCAAAAAGTTATTTATTTTTTACCGTAAAACTTTCAGAACACAGGAAACCTCTTATTAAAGCTTTGCTGTGTTCAAATACACACTATATATTTTCTGAGCTTAGTTCTGGAACGCTGCTTTGTGCTTAGTTTTTGAACTGTGCTTAAGTTTGTAAAGTATCGTAGCAACTAATGATCAGTAGTTGAAAGTTTGTTCGGAATTGTTTAAAAGTTAATGGTCCGTTGTTTTCTAAGAATACTGTTAAGTTTAGGGTTACCAGCCGTCCAGATTTGTCTGGACATATCCAGCTTACTTGCCCTCCATCCAGACTTTATCGGGTCTTGTCATTTTTCCTGAATTCACAACGTCATTGGGATTATTATACTAAATAAAAAAAAAAAAACTAAAAAGAATATCCGAAGTTTTCTGCAACTGTCCGGCATTTAGTCAGCTTTTAAAATTTTCAAAATGGTAACCCTAGGCAAGTTCCGTAGAATGCAGAGAAAGAGGGTAGTTTTCAGTTTGCCTTACGTAAATACTGTTGGTTATTGGTAAATGGTGGGTGAAAATTCACACGGGGGTTGTTTAGTTTTGAACTTTGGATGAATATTATAAACTTTAAAGGTTTAACTTTAGAGTTTGATTTTTATAACTCCAGCTATTAACTTTATATTTAGTTCAGAAGTCATTTACGGAGTTAATTTTTTTTTTGAAATTTCTACTATTTTTCTTACTTTTTTAAAATTACATTTTTTGTTTGTTTCAATTTTGCTGTATAAAAGCCGGCCGAGGTTGACAATTCTGACAATGTCGAAGTGCTATGGCATAAGTCTTATCGGTTGGATTAATTTTGACTCTCGCGAACTTCCGTCAATTAAATTATAACATTTTCACTCTTATCGCTAATATTAGCGGTTATCCTAAGAAATTTAACTACAATAATTAACACATAATTTTATAAGAAAAATAACATGAACAGACACGACAGACAGACAGACAGACTGACAGACTGTTCACGTTATTTTTTCTAAATAACGTGAACAGTGGATCATATTGGCAATAATTATTAGGTTGTACAATTGTTAAATTCTAATGGTTTTTTCTGGTCCTGATATAAATTAAATGATCTCACGCACGTAAAAATAAGGAAAAAGCTCTAGATTATGTTTTCTGGCCCCTGGAAGCCATGGTTCTTATGAGTTAGGGTGAATTTGGTAAAAAATTTAAACATAGCACATACAGGGTGTAAACAGACCCTTCACGAAGCCGTCAACCAAGCATTCTGTACATCAAACTAAGTAACTTTACGAAAAATATATTGCAGGGAAACGACATTTTTTTTTTGGGGTGAAAAATCACGTTTTACGGTAGGACGGAACGCATTCAAAGCATTGTGCTGATGCATGGATTGAATAGTACTCGGGGTCGTGGAGGTGTTTAAAGTAAAAATCTTACATTAAAACCATGTTAAAAAAACTTGTAAAAAAGTTGGAAGTTTGACCCCCAATATCTCCGTAACTAGAAGGTTTCCATATATGGTCTAGAACAAAAAAAATCATCGCAAAGACGGGGAGAATAAGTGCCTTTCGGCTTTGTTAAGGGTATATTTACATCCTTAATAAGTCTTAACCATTTTTTGATGTCTGACAGTTTTGTATGGAAAAACTGCGAAAACAAAGGATCGAATTCACCTTGAGTCTGATAAACAGTTTTACCAGGGGCTACCAGTACATTAACTTACCAAGTATAGAGTTCTGCGTGAGCAGGTGATGAGTGGGGGGTTGTTGCAGCACCCCCCCTCCAACCAGCACCCCGTGTCCTGTGTGACCGGCTGCCAGCTGTGAACAGACGGGGAGTAGTTTGTATTACGTCACTGGTATGGTAAGTGTGGAGTGATCATCATGAAGACTTATTATGCGTACCTGGTGTACATAAATGAGTACATTAATTTTAACATGACGACCGAGTGTACAGTAACATAAAGTTGTGTAATATCGTAGAAGTCATCTGAATTGAAATTTTCTAATTATTCTTATTAAATCTTACAAATAAAATTGAATTGAATTTTTAAAAGGCTTTTAAAATTCAAAGGACTCTCATAGTTGTTGAAAGTGAAAACAATTATAACATAACATCACGCCTGTAATCCCCGAAGGGTTAGGCAGAGGTGTGTCAAATAAGTACACCTATATTTCGCCAGTTATGTTTAAGTCCCATGTAATAGGGGACGAGCCTATTGCCATCAAACGGGCACAAATCTAGATTTCGTGGCTGCTACTGAGAAATTCCTGATGGAAAAATCCAATAACAGTTTGCCCAACCCGGGAATCAAAGCCAGGACCTCATTCATGCTCAGCAGTCGCCATTGCGACGACCAACGAGTCAGTCATCGTTGAATATACTCATTCAAGAACCTGTCCTAGTCATAGGCATAGCTGAGGATTAAGTATAGAGAAAGGCTGAACACACTTGGGGGAGGCCTATGTCCAGCAGTGGACGTCTTTCGGCTGAAATGATGATGATGATGATGAAAGGCTGAACGTTAGTTAATAACAGACGCAGCAGTAAAAGAAATTAAACAAAAAACAAAAAGTCACTTTTTCCGAACACGTGTTAAACTCATAAAAAGAAAAAGGTTTATTCCTATAAAATCCGATTCCTCTCAAACAGGAACTCGTCCAATATAGCTTTGAACCCTGTCACAGTCATCGCACTGAACAAATACGCTCTCCCTGCTGTATTTCAGCGCTGTGACAATCTTTCAGCTCCCGAAAAATTCACCGGAAAAATACGGCAGCGATTTTTTTTGGTTCGTTTCTCAAAATCTGCAAAGGCAAGTACAGTCACGGGCATCAATATGTAAGCCTTTTTTTTAATAGCCTTGTATGTCCCACTGCTAGGCAAAGGCCTCCCCCATATCCTTCCCATGCCCTTAGAAACTTTTAAAAGCTGTTTTCACCTACTGTATTACTAATTTTCTTGTTATTTTGAAACCCATATGATTATTTAACTAGCAGGAAGCCGACCCTAACATAGTTGGGAAAAGGCTAGGCAGATGATGATGATGATGATATTTAACTAGCACTTCGTCCGTGACTTCGTCCGGTAAAAAATGTGATAGCTCGTCTAATATTAAATAAGGTCTAACTATTCATACACGAAATATTTTAAGAGTAACTTCTATAAGTCGTAAAGTCGCCATAGCAACGAAAAAAAAAAATATCTGAGTGTTTTTTTTTTACGAAATTATTATAATTCTAAAATTTTTTGAGACTATTTGCATAAAATCTTTAGTCCCATATTCTAACAATGACACTAGGTAAATACGACGTAATAAACTAGCGTGATGGATGTTCAAAAATAAGGAGCTAGTATTTATTTTGTGGGTCAAGTAATTTTAAATTATTTACTTTTTATAAAAATATACTCAGATAAAAAAATAATCCCTTGAAATGGCTTCGTTATAGCCATTAGATGATTCCCTGAATATATTTCGTGTATGAATAGTTAGACCTTATATAGCCTATGGCTCCCACCAATAATGTAGCTTTCTGCCAGTGAAAGAATTTTTTCAATTGAATTATTTATCCCGGAGATTACCTCCTACATACAAACTTACAAACAATACCTCTTTATAATATTAGTATAGAAGAATAGATTAAAGAAGTCTTATCTCAAAGTAATATTATTGCCCGAAGAGAATTGCTTTTGAAGTTACGCGAGTGTATACAAAGAAAGATGGCAGCGCCTCATGCAATCTGAGGACCCCATTCAGAACATAGCTCCCGGTCAAAAGAAGATAAAATGTAAGAGTAGCATATTTTTAACATTTGCTTTAGCCAGAAGAATGTTGCAGTATTGGCTCAATTAAAGTAGTCTGTCCACTGCACCGTACCATACCATGACCGTGCTATGAACGTAACAGGCACGGCAAAAACATGTCACAGGCTACTATGCCCTCTAGAACGGGTATAATAACGGGTTTAGAACGGTCATCACACGTGTTTAAACCCTGTATTCTATGGATTGAAAAGTATAACACTTTACCCACTAGACCATTTCATCACCATCGCGTGCCATGCAGGAAACTTCAACGATTATCGGCAATAATATTTAGCCGGTGCCGATACGCTACGTGCATGACACGCTACTGTGTTGGTCAGTGACGAAACGGTCTAGTGGGCATAATCTCATACTTTTTAATATAAAGAATTTTTTTTTGCTTAATACGTAGTACAGTGAGTTATAGAAATTAGCTGACCCACATTTGCATAAATGGTTGTGATTTTATAGAATACGAATCGATGTAATTTTATAATTCTTTTATATTTTATTTATTTGAGCAAAGTAAATAAATAAATGTGTGATAGTGGACATTTAGAAGTTTATTAATGAATACCTTAGTTTCTTCACAAACAGCTTTAATCTTCGGATTTTGGAAATTATACAATGAGATTTTTCTCGATCATCTAAATCTCGATAATCTGTACAAATTATAAAATGAAAAAATCGATAGAATTTTATAATTCTTTCATATTTTATTTATTTGAGCATAGAAAATAAATTATAAAAGAATTATAAAATTCGTATTCTAAAAAATCTCAAACATATATGTAAATGTGGTCAGCTAATTGCTATAAATCACTGCACTATCATAGTATGGTAAAATGTAGTAGGAAGAATCCTCTATACTGATCCCACGATAGTTAACCAAATATCATTATCATTAAATGGCGTGCGATTGAGGAGGCCTATGTCCAGCAGTGGACTGCTATTGGCTGATGATGATGATGATGATAGTTAACCAAAGAGTTTAATATGCTCCAAAATGCTCGTGACTGTACCTGGGCTATTGAAGCGAAAATCCTGTTCGATTCGTTTGTTTCATTTTTCTTTTGGGGTCTGGGACTAATTACTCGGTTTAAGGTATTGGTCAAAGGAAGGTAGGATCTTTTTTGGCTGCAAATTTGAGAGGTGTGCTAGCTATAGCCATGTTTATGTGCCATATAATAAAAGAATGACCCTATTACCACCGGGCACAAGTACTGTCTTTGCGAAACAACTCAGAAATTCCTGATTAGAAGCTGAATGGTAATCGAACTCAAGACCTCACGCTCAGCATCAGGCATTGCGATTACTAGATCAGCGAGGCAGATTTATAATCATAGGAGAAATAATAAATATGCTATCTCAAAAATATAGTTAAACACCTCTGCCTGTCCCTTAAGTGGAAAACAGGCGTAATGATGATAAGCGGGCAATGATGGATGGAACTTTACACACGGTCCAATAAATAATGTCATCAAAAGTAAATCGATCTTCATTTTATAACAAAGAGTTGCCTGAGCTGAAGCCTACGGGCGGTGCTACGCCGTAGCTCCACGCGTAGCGTTTGCTACGCCGTAGCACTGTGCATTGTGAAATGGGATCTACACATTCTTTAGCGAATTGATTGTTCAGAAAAATATAATTGAACCAAAAACACATAACTTCACGCCTGTTATCCCCGAAAGGGGTCGTCCATTAATCACGTGATATTTTTTTGCAACTTTTTAGCCCCTCCCCCATTGTGATACGTGGTGAGGTTTTACACTACCCCTCCCCCCTAACCCCAAATCACGTGTACTTTTTTGGTACAAAGTATATTAAAAAATTCAGAATATTATCTTTAAACACAGGTTAACGGGTATAATATAATTTAATTCTGGAAAATTAAGCACCGTGATAAAAATGTCAAGGTCACGCACCGCTTTTCGGTTTAAAAATCGCGCGTTCATGATATCTCACTACATTATTTTATTTTTATTCAACTGCAGCCGGGTAGACTGGAAGCCAACCCTAACAAAGTTGGGTAAATACTAGGCAGATGATGATGCTACGGAACCCTCCGTGTGCTAGTTACTCTCGCATTTGGTTAGTTTTTGGCTGCTAGCTCTTCCCGATAATCGCCGGCAGTTGGACGAGTGACTTAAGATCACTGAAGTTATTTTGTTTGCTATATGTGTCGAGTGATAGTAGGTACAAAGTTTGGCAAGAGATTTGGCCGCAACGTCGAACTTTGTGAGTAAGTACTATTTCTGTAGTTAGACGATAAACCAAAGAGTATTAAAGGCTATGTGCGGGGAGCTAGGTATTCAGAATTAGACCTAAAAGCTTTGCTATTTTATGGGCAACTATAAGAGATTTTTGGAGTCAGCATCTGGATGTAGGCGTGTTGCTGGCTGGGTACCGGTCTAGTCAGTGATCAGAGGCTAAATCAGTTTCTTTGAGCGGTGATTTGGCAGTGAGAGCTTTATTGTATGGTTTTATATCAGTTAGATATTTGCAAGCCAGAACTCTGCTGGTCAGTGAAGAAGTCATCGTCTGCCTAGCTTTTTCCCAACTATGTTGGGGTCGGCTTCCAGTCTAACCGGAGGCAGCTTGCATTTTACATGGAGCGACTGCCTATCTGACTTCCACAACCCAGTTAGTACTGGGTAATACTAAACCCCTTGGTAAGACTAGTTGTCAGAATTTTTGGGCCACTGACTACCTGTAAGGACTGTCAAAGATCTACAAATGACTCGAAACTCGGTAGGTAATGGGTGGTCACCCATTCACAGATTAACCTAGGCAAGCACGGCTTAACCTAAAGATCGAACCAAGCGGCTGTTATTATTTTTCCACGAACTCAGTATGAGGTTTATTTCAGCTTAAACCATTCGTATTTGGAATCCTTTTTAAAATACCCAATATCAGACGTCCTGAGAGATTGTCCGACCACTTATTCTTCACAGCGCGTACAAATACTAGGAAATGGAGAACGGGTGGGTGGGCATTTCGGGGGACTGTTTTATGTAATTTTAGATGTGATAAAGAATGCCTGAGATTATCAGCCAAAGATTATATGACATGGGATTTAGACTTTTGATTTTGATAGGACTCTGCAAAACTCGTTTTCAAAACCATCGATAATTCAAAACTCACGTAAATATATATATTTTTAAGCAGGGTATTCTTACCTGATGATGAGCAGCAGACAGATGATCAGGCGCCGGGGTGGGCGCCGGCGGTGAGAAGTCCCGAGCGTTGGCACCGTGGTTGATGGTGATACCACCCGGCAGGGCCGCAGGCGCCGGTGATGGTGGCACTCCTGAGAGCTGCGGATTGAAGAAAGAGATTAATGATTTGACATCACGTTTTCTTTATATAAACATAACAGCAAGCCTGTATTGCTTGAAGGCAGGGGTGTACCTAGTAGTACTCTCAAATGTTACCAGTTATGTTTAAGCCTCATGGAATAGGGGGTGAGCCTATTGCCAGAAACTGGACCCAAATCTAAACACCGTGGCTGCTACTGAGAAATTCGTGATGGAAAAACCCAATAACACTTTGCCCGTCTTGGGAATCGAACCCAAGACCTCATGCTCAGCATTCGTGTTTGCGACCACTCGACCAAGGAGGCGATCAACTATTTCAGTCATTTACTATGTTCTGCTGTGAGTTATCCTTACTTATTATTATTATTTATTTATTTTTAATATTATAAATGCGAAAGTAAGTTTGTTTGTTACATTTTCACGCTTAAACCACTAAACCGAGCATCCTGAAATTTTGCATGTACGTTGTCAGGTTTATAGAAACGGACATGGGGTACCTATCATCCCGAAAAAAAGTACTGTTCCCGAGGAAAACAACAATAACGTTCTTATGATAATAGATGGCGCCACTTGTCTTTCGAATCACGATTGAAATATATTAAAACACGCAGAGTACATCCTGAATTGATTGTGAAATTCAAAATAAACGCGAGCGAAGCCGCTTGCAAAAGCTAGTAATGCATACATATAAGAGTATAATGAGAAAGTTCAAGAACATTTATTCAAAATTATTCATTTTTCTTGGAGTGACAATGTCAAGTATTACCAGCTTTTCTCCCATTATGATTGAAAGCTTATGACAGCAATTTTCTTTTATACAATTTGAGCGGGCGCGATAACACGCACCTCTCATAAACCGCGAGAGACTTTCTGCCATACTAATTTCACCCTAATGCGAAACAGGGTAAAGCTGAGTTTCAATTTTCTTTAATAAGTTGGTTTAACACCGATTGGTTTACTCTCTAACTGATCGGGGCGTGTTGATACAATATGTTCACTTTTTTAAAGGCGACATTTCCATGTACTACGGCGCTCGCAGGCGGTCGACCACTTTTCGCTCTTACGCCTTGAGTAATAAGGTTCAAAAGTTGCGAACCGTCAGTGATCTTGGTAGTAACTACCGATTATATTCCTAAAAAAAAAATCATAAGTGTTCCTGAGCATAATCAGTCTTTTCTAGAAGACAAAGGCTTCGTTCTGTGAGAGCGAGTGGCCAAAATGCACCACGTGGTCCCAGTGCGGGTAGGTGCATGTCACATATGGTTTTAAACCAGCCATAGACATTGGGTTATGCATGTGCAGTTTTGCATGTACAGTCAGGAGGAAATTCAATTATATATATATTAATAGATACTTGCGAGGTTTATCCCATCACAAGTATCTTCGGATTACTTTCTGGGAAGCCCCGGCAACTTATTTGTATTGATTTAAGATAATAAACACATTTTTTTTTTTTATATATTTTTTCCGCTTGGATACGCCTGCACGGTACGACTGGGCATGGGTAACCGAGCGCATGTTTTGTTTTTTATTTTTTACTAGCTGTTGCCCGCGACCTTCGTCCGCGTGAAATTTTATAGCCTATAACCTTCCTCGATAAATGGGCTATCCAACACTAAAATAATTTTTCAATTCGAACCAGTAGTTCCCGAGATTAGCGCGTTCAAGCAAACAAACAAACTCTTCAGCTTTATAATATTATTAGTATTAGTATAGATAACAAGTAATACATCCACTAAAGCAACCATGTTGTCGTGTGTTGCCGGTGATGGCGCTTGCAATCGAGCCACCATACAGGCTTGTAGTTACGTATGTGTCCTCTATGGAACTCGGTTTTGTATGCACATTTAAAACAGTTATGCATAACCTATCGTCTATGGCCGGCTTAAGACATGCATGTGGATTAAATATTTCGTAAGACGATCGTACCCAATATAAGTACTTGCCGACAGTCTTATTTGACTACACTCACTATTGATTGCAAAATGCTATTATCCGGTAAATGACTTCTTAAATGACACTGACTTTATGATTGAATAATTTTATGTAATTTAATTAATATTGATATACCTAATGTTCTCATTCTCTCAATTTATGCTATTTTTATTCCAATTGTATTACGTAGATTTTTTTTTAATATTATGAATGTACTAGTCGACTATTGTGTTTAACTGTTAACCAATGTTTAATTTAATTTTCAATGCAGTTAACAATTTCATGAATGTTTGCATACCTAATATAAGGTAGATTGTACAAGGCTCACCCATCTTATTGTTACATCTTATTTTATTTATCTGCACTGCCGTCATAATGAAAAAAGGCACAACTAACATTTTATAAATATGGAGAAAATCGACTTTAAAGTTTATGACTTTTCTGTATGTTATGTTGTAAGTGTGCCTTTTCAAAGTAGTTTTTAGTAAAAATCTGTATGAAGTAATAGTCACATCTTCGTATTTGTGCTTTTTCAATATAATGGTAAATAAATGTGCCTTTTCATTCTATAAAACATGAATATTAGTCTCATTTGTGCCTTTTGAGCCTACTGTATCTCCGAATTCCTTGAAGATAAAATTCTATAAAAAATTGAGTAGATGTGCCTTTTTTTTCTGATTCTAAATATGTATATAACTCAATTTTGACAAAAATGTTAGTTGTGCCCTTTTTTCTTACGACGGCAGTGCAATCTATGCAAACAAATTTTACTGTACTTTACAGGACCTTAACGACGAGACAATCTACTTAAGCCTTACATAAACGGATCACACATGTGCCTACCATGGACATATCCTACCAAATAAACCCATACATTAAAACTCCCTAAAGAAACCAGCCTCTGACATTTACAAATCAAACCCAATTTTGACGTAACTCCATACATCTCTATATAATTTTTCATCCGGCAATTCTGAATGCCCTAATAACGGATCACTGGACCCTTATCCGTCAATAGGGAGGGTCCAATCTACGGTCTATTGTGTTCCGGGAGCGCTGTTACAATTTTGATTTTGTTGGAGCGTGGGTGTCTGAATTGGAACGTAGGTATGTTTCGCTCCATAAAATAGTTTCGGAATGGGATACGGTGTTGTGAAATTTACTTTTGTGATTTCCCTTTCAGGGATTTCAGATTGAGCGTTTAATTATACGGATTGGTAGGGAACATACTGACTGACAACTATGTTTCATTAATCAACGAGGATTGTTAATCTCTTAGGACAGGAGTTCAGTTGACTGTCCACTGAGCATGTTGGCCACGTTAACAGCGCGTTTTATTTGTTTCCCAACTAAACATTTATGCTTAGCGGTCGTGGCCATGTAGGACCCGCAGCTATTTGTACCATCATCTACCTAGCCTTTTCCCAACTATGTTAGACTCGCCTTCTAGTCTAACCGGACGCAGCTGAACAATAGGTGCAAAAAATTGACTGAAACCAAGATCTTACAAGAACAAGGCTTAAATCAACTAGGTTATGCCACTGAAAGTGACGACGCCTGGGGAGACCTATTTCCAGCAGTGGACATTTTTCGGCTGCAGCAAAGATGGTGATGATATTGTTGGGCCTCTGGCCTTTTATTTAATTACTCACTCTCTGTTTGTGTGTAGTATCTCTGAGAGGGAGAGTCTCCTCGCTGCCACTCCGGGAGGACTCAGGCGGCGTGAGCCGACGCTGGTCAGTTTGGGAGGACAGGATCTGCATCTCCAGCATCTGTTCCTGTCTGATGTCGTCGTTATAGTCCTGAAAAGAAAAATTGAGGGTTAGGATATATCAATTTAAAAATCATTAATTTTATTCCAATTGGTATTCCCATTCTTCTCCTAAAAGTTTTTGTCCGAAAATCATTATCCATAAAACGTTTGCTATAAACTTCAATAACCATTCAAAAAATCAAAATTTTGATCTGTACTTTAAAACTATTTGTCATAATATCGAGTACTATAATAATTGAATCTCCTAATTTTGCATGAAATAAAGTCATAGGTCCGAAGTATTGTATTATATTATTATAATGTGTATTATTACCGCAACAGGTAATCAGCAATTTTCCTAAAAAAACCTTAAAGTCCTGCTAGCTGGCGTGAGGAGCGTAGGCCGAAGGCCGACGGAGCCACGACGATATTTGTGACAGCAAGGGGGCGTGTAATGTAAAATGCGAGCATAGCGAGCGCGCGTCACATAGTCGTTAATATTTATGACAAACGGAGTTAGGGTATATTGCATTTAGGGTTTTCAATTATATGACTGTGATATTGTGTAATATTAAGTTCGGGTAAGTTATCATTCGGACAAATGATGATTAGGACAAAAAAATATGGCACTTTAGTTTATGTTTAAAAAATTTAGGGAACACAATAGAGAACCATTTCGGAGGACTGTATCATATAATTTTACTTCACCACTTCCTACAGTTTTAAATTCCCCATGCAGCAACACATCTGTCTGATTTTCAAGGTTCTAAATAAAGGTACGGTTATTTTGATTAATCCATCTGATTCAAGATGTTTCAAGCTATCAGATAATTGTTATTTATTTTAGGCCTGTACAAGGTACTTAAATTAAATGTGGTCTAAAAAAAATGTATTGAGCTTAACATAAACAACCAGCAAAAAACCAGCTCATAAAAAAACAATTGCCTCCGAACAGACAAAGGTCTTCCCACCAGATATGCTATCATAAACAAACTTCTATTCATTTTCGGCCATTTGCACAACAACACAGTTATAAATTCTCTCTTAATCGCTCCTTGTCCAGACTTTTTGGTCGTAACGAAATTCTAGAACGTTGCCGTCACCCGATAAGGAATACTTGGACTTATTTATTGCTTTCATTGCTGGAATTATATGAAAAGAAAACTACTGAGTAAGACTGGGTTGCTTAGTGGGTATTGGGTTTGTAAAAAAAGTTTATTTATACAATATTATATTCAGTATATGCGAAAACTGAATATACTTTGTTCAGAATAAGTAACTAAATCGATTCCAATATTTTTTAAACCATGTTATATTTTTTCCCAAAAATATTTTAAAAAGTTAAAAGTTAGGTACCGAGCGACTTTGAGTACCTATCGCAATAATTTAGGTACCTACTGCCAAATTATTATTATCAATGAGATCAAGACGACGCTGGAGGCGCGCGCTGCGTGGTGACCGCGTTTTTGTGCGGACAACTAGGACACTAACTAATACTAAAACTAATGTTGTATGTGAATCAGGTTACTGTTGAATTGATCGCTTTCGCTATACAGGGTGGAAGGGACCACATAGACTTTTTTCATCCGTAATTTAAAAAAAAATCTGCCGTTCCATTTAATTTGACCGTGTAGCTATTGCACTTTTGTAGGAAACAGCTGATGTCCTTTCCACCCTGTATTTATTGATACCAGCTGTTTCCAGTTTTTCTTATCAGAAATGAAAATCATTTGCAACATAGGTATCTTTTTTCATTGTTACTTTTTCAGAATGCATTGATTTCGGCTTTTTGTTGGTGTAAATAAGTGTGGAGTACAATAGAGTGAATTATACAAGCAGAGTTATTTATACGAAAATTGATTTTGTGATCTCATACAAACATAACCTCACGCCTGTTCCCAAGAGGGTAGGCAGAAACCAAAGAACGCCAGCATGATCCTGTCGCCTAGTTTTGAGATCGATAATAATTATTTTATATTGAATTGAATTATAAACGCAATACAAAATGGTGATGACCTCAAAATCCATAAAGAATTATATGTTGGTGTTGCCAACAGACTACTCGTTTCACACGGTGAATAAATAATAACAATGTACATTTGATACAGGTGTATAAAGTGAATTGAGTTGGGCAGGATACCTAGAAAGGCGCGGTGATGGCAGGTGGAGTAAAGCTGACACCGAGTGGCGTCCAAGGAAAGGAAAGAGAAGTGTTGGTCGTCCGGTGGCGAGATGGGCAGACGACATTGTTGCCATTGCGAGAATATCCTGGATGAGGCTGGCACAAGACCGTGGAGCTTGGTACAAGGAAAGAGAGGCCTATACCCAGCAGTGAAGTCGGGCTGTGGATGATGATGATGATGATATAAGTGAAACAGGCATCATGCATCTATACAGGGTGTAAAGGACAGCCCTCCACAAACTGACAGGGTGCATCATATTCCACCGGAATTTTGCACTGAAAATTTTTTTTTTTTTTTTTCAATTACTGTTTTTTATTTCAATGTAAAATTACATTCCCTGTACGCAGCACTCTATTTATGTAAATAATACGGCTAAAATCAATGGATGTTCAAATACTCTAACGAATGACGCGTGAAATCAGCTGTTCACTTCCTGTCTAGCTACAGATTTCATCGAACTCGTCGTCGCGCTTGCCGTTAGCTATGTGCGCTTTGCCACGGTAACGATACATTGCGTATGAGGAAATAAAACAAATCAAATTTATTGGATTCTCATAACATTCCTGAAAAAAAATCTTGTACATCTTAGTATGAGATACTGAATTCACCCCATCAGTTTGTGAAGGACTGTCCTTTACACCCTGTATAATATCTTTCAATGTTCTAAACCACAGTTATACCTTCTAGTAAATTTTTCATCCAGCATCTAGCTAGATCTGCTCGTAAATCTTCCTAAACTATTACTGTACATCTACATAACACTTCCACCTCAGGAAACAGTGGTAAACACATAAGTCACACAGCCAATACGTTTAAATATAGTGCAAGCTGAGATATTGCATCTGGTATAGTTGTTGGATCGTTCACTAGAATTTAAACCTTGTGTCGATATTGATAAAAGTCATATGATTCCTTTGAGAGCAGCGGTGGCCCAGTAGTGGTGGCCCACGACTTACTGTTCGTAAGTCGGGTGGTTCGAACCCAGGCAGGCGCATTACTTTGTGTAATTTATTTCATCACCACTGCTCTCAAAACGGTGAAGGAAAACATCGTGAGGAAACCGGCATGTCGTAGAACCAAAAATTCGAAGACATGTGACATCTACCAACCCGCACTGGGCCCGCGTGGTGGATTATAGCCCATTCCCTCTCATAGAGAGGAGGCCTGTGTCCCAGCAGTGGGAACATTTTAGGCTGATTATGGTATATGATTCCTTTGTGATTTGCAACGAGTATCTGAATGAACAAATATGTTAGATATAGGAAAACAATAGGGCTTACATTTGGTGGGTGTATTGTTAGAATTTAGTAGTTTCAACAGAGGTTTTCTTTTAACTAACCTGACCCTACGGGATTATAGGTGTAATGTATAGGATTTGTATCCTTGAAAGTCCTACTTAAAAACCCGATTTCATGGAATTATCATTCCATAACATAACATCACGAATGTGATCCCTGAAGGTTTGGTGTACCTAATAGTACATCCACATTTCGCAAGTTATGTTTAAGTCCCATGTAATAGGGGCCGAGCCTATTGCTATTAAATGGACGCAAATTCAGACTCCGTGCCTGCTACTAAGAAATTCCTGATGGAAAAACCCTTTAACACTTTACTCGACCTGGGAACCGATTCCAGGACCTAACGCTCAGCAGTCGCGCTTGCGGCGACTAGACTAACGAGGTTCTAATGTGAAACAATTCAATAACTGCACGAGATATTTCTTAGTCATGTAATTTCTCGTTTCGGTGATCAAAATTAACCCCTTTTTTTTTTGGATGGGAAATCATCAAATGACCCCCCCTGCTCTGGGCGGAGCGGAAGGGAGTGTCAGACTTGTACTGACTAAAATCCATCCATGTACCTTCTTTGCCCTTTGTGTTCCAGGGCCGCGGTATCTCTTTCGAACAGTCCCGCAGAAAATTAGCCCCCTAGAACATGTTATTTGACACCACTAGCTTTACTTTCATGGGGATCTATTCCAACAATCAATCAATCTGTCAGCGAGCAATGGAGCGTAGTATCCTTGGAGTTACTGATTGTATAAGGAACTCGATAATGCGTTCCTAAACTCAAATTGCCGTTGTAGGTCACACGGCTGCCAAGCTTAAATGGAACTGGGCTGGCCACATCTGTCGCATGCCGGAGGAGCTATGGGCTAAAGGAACCACACAATGGTTCCCAAACAGCAGCAAACGGCAACGCGGCAGGCCCAGAAGGAGATGGCGGGACGAAGTCGACTCTTTTCAAAAAGATTGGCAAACAACAGCACTGGATAGATATAAGTGGAAGGAGGGAAGAGAGGCCTTTGAACTACAGTGCGACACAAATGGCTGATAGTAATAATAATAATAATTCCAACAAGCCCACAATCACACGCACATTGAAGGAGCCAACGAAATATAAATCAGACATATGTATGCAAAATGGGCATAGAAAACGACAAAATAGTGCGTACGTGCCAGCGAAACGGTGAGGGCCATTTGCCCGACATACATATTTTGCGTACTTTTTGATTTAATAAATTCAATTTTATCATTTAAAAAAAAGAATTAACGCAGGATTTTAATTAAATAGAAAATACAGTATTTTCGATTTAATTAAAATCCTGCGTTAATTCTGGGACTTCCTCTATATCTATCAAAGTCATAGCTAGTCCGTAGCGGTTTGACTGAATACATTAAATTATTCTTAGCGAGCAGTATTTTCAGTACCACAGCTCATCACTCCCAAACAACGTTCTTTGATTTGCCCAGACCTTTATGGCGACTAAGCCATAAAACCGTATGTTATAGCCCCGTACGTAATGCACCGTTTTATGGGCTCCCGTGCTATCTTGTGATGAGTTTCTGCATCCCGTCTTAGGGAGGTATTAGTACTGATGTTGGAGAGTTGATAAGTACTATTGTTTATTTTTATTTACTTGGTGTTTATTGTGAACGAATCTTTTCTATAGCTAGAGCGCTCTCTCGATTTGTAAAAGTTTATAGATATTTAAAGAGAAAAAGTCTTGGATAAAAGATTCACAGCCTGCTTCCCTTCATTTTACGGGCATCTTTTTTGTAAGTCAAAGATATGCATATGTTTTGTCTAGAATTGCTAGAAGCATCATCAATATAAATGGGGTGACTAGTAATTAGTGACCGATACTTAAACACGTGATTGTACTCATGATAACAAACAACTTTCCAAAAGAAACATTTTTTTAATACCCATTCACTTTTGTCACAATTCAACAGCGGAGAATTACAGAGCGGGCTTGCGAACCGCGAGGGTGCTCTGCCTCCCCACTGTTGCACGGTACGACAGTTATGAGACAGAACGGCGTCACGCGGCTAACAGCTGATAGGTCACGCGTATGAATTTTATACGGCTGTTGTGTTGATAAAAGTTATTGAGTATTAAAAAATAATTATTCTTTGGGAAAGTTGTTTGTTATCATCAGTACAATGTTTAAGTATCGATAACTAATTACCAGTCACCCTATATTTTTGCTGTCCGTATAAAAACTACTTTTATTACACACTTTTTACTATTACTTCCGCCGACAAACTGTTACGCAGTTTGGTGGGTGTATAAAATGTACGAAATGTTCTGAATAAATGATTTATTTATTTACTTTTAAACTGGGACTGATGATAGTGGATAGATCGTAAATTTCACTTTATGATATTTTTATGTGTACACCTCATAGGCGTCCGATAAAAATAAATAAAATAAAATAAAATAAGCGTTTATTGCTGAACTTAGTTTTTACATTTCCTTAACTCTAACAATTTTACTTCCTAATTTAGACATATTATTTATTCGGCAGCCGGTTTGTCTGTTTTAGCTTGTTTTTCGACAAAGGCCTCCTCTAATGCTTTCCATTTTGTCCTGTCTTTTGCCATACGTGTCCATTCTGGACCAGAAATCATTTTCATGTCGTCTTCCCAACGTTTAGTTTGTCTACCTTTGCTCCTCTTACTATCACGCCGCGTGATAGGCGTCCGATAAGCGGGTCCAAATCTATCCTATCTTTCGAGCTGGAACCAACCATACCTATTCACAATATTTCACAGAAATCGGTTACGCGGTTACAAAAATTAGTGTGTACGAACATTGTGACGTGTTTTTTAAATATTAAGATATTCTTAAACAACCACCTTTATAGTTGTTTTATACTTTTAAAATACATATTTTGCTCCAACCATAACTAATACTATATACCACTTTTTTTTAAAGTTGCTCAATAAGCCGCTAAGCTGAAGTGGGACTGGGCTGGCCATGTCTGCCGTATGCCCGACGATAAAATAACCACGATGTGGAGCCCTGACACAGCCAGAAGTCGACGCGGTAGACTGGACATAACCAATAACCAGTAGTCTACATTGGCCCTGAATCGAAGGATTTGGAAGTCATGGGGCCTTTACCCAATAGTGGGATGACACAGGCTAACAGTAACAGTATTCCACTTGAAAACTATTACTCAAAGTTTCAGTAATCCCCATCTACCTACATAAAACCTATTAGAATATATTAAAGTAATTTCGCAATAATCTAGAATTTACGACGAACTGACGACGGCGGAGCATTTACGACATTTCCATAACGTTTGATGGCACCATCAACGATATCAAAGTTAAATTGATTTTAAACTTTATAGGAAGACTAGCTCCTTTCAGTGTCTTTGCTTAAGAGCTTTTACGACTTACGGCATTAATACAAAATTTCAAGTCCTTTTTTTCGAAATGACTGAACCGATTTTAATGAAACTTCATACGCGTAAGCCAGGATACATCGGTCTAAAAGTTATTAGAGAACATTCTCGGAATTTCTTTTAAAGATAATTGGAAATTTCTGTTTCTATAGAAAATTTTAAGTCGGTCTAATTTTGCTGTTACACTATTTTTCGAAAATGTTCTCTGACTTTTTAGAGCTATGTATCCTGCTTATGCGTATGAAGTTTCATTAGAATCGGTTTATTCATTTCGAAAAAAAGAACTTGAAATTTTTTATGAAATGCCGTAAGTCGTAAACGCTCGTAAGAGTTGTCGTAAAAAACTATCCTCTTAGTCTATGTCTTTGCTACAGGTGGTTGTTTATGAGTCTCACGGCAAAGCTGATGTGACTAGCCTCTTAGGGAATTCGCGCACTCTGCAGCCTCGACCACGAGTTGTCGCATGACTGGCTGCTATCTTGAACAAAACTGGTCAAAACTGGTCGAGCGACCTAACTTACTGGTTACTGTTACCCTGTGCCATCCCACTGCTGGGCAAAGACCTCATCATGACAAATACTTTGATCTAGGGGCTATGATCTTACTGGTGTCAACCAGAAGTAGCTTCCGCGCCCAAAAGTGTTGGTCGTGCTTTACCCCGTGTTCACGAACTATACGTTTATGCAACACGCGTCTAGTGACCGTGGTAGAAAACAAATAAAAGAAGTGAAAATGAACCTGTTGCTGCAGTTATGCTGAACCTCAAATGTCAAGGGTGTTTTAAGGATCATGAATAGTCCACTTAGTTGACCAATATTAAAACTGGGACAGAAAAACAAACGATATAAATATCTGAAAAAGGAAATATCGTGGACATAATCAATATTAAATAGGCTCGCCTCCTACTAAATGGGACTTAATCATAACGTGACCAATGTAGTTGACTTTTTAGGTACACACATCTGCTCAACTATTCGGGGATTATCGGCGTGATATTATTTTATATAATTTATAATTTTAGCTGTTAAATATATGAAATATTTGTTACAGAAAAAGGTACTCAAAAGACGGTAGAGATCGTAAAGTAAAGATGAAATTTCAGCGCCTGGCATTGAAAAATTAAACAACAAAAAGGTGAGCAAAGAAACAGAAAAAAGCTTTACAAAACTCCAATTTCGACATCCATATTTCCACCTCAAAGTACCGATACGCGCGCACTACATAAATGATCACGCCACCAATGCTTTTGGCACATACAGAGAGGCCAACGCCTTTGAGATATTAACTCGTGAATTTTAATACGCCGCGTACCGTGCCTGCGTATTGTATATTTAATACTAGTATGACAGCCAATGCTGTCTGCGTATTTTCTTACATTTTAGTGTTTGCTTATTTTTTTTGGGATATTAACTTTGTATTTATTTATGTCGAGAAATGAGAAGAAAATCTTTATCCGAGTTTGTGTACAAATATTTTCACCGTGTCTTACAATTTCTACCTATAAGGCACTCACATGTATTTTACTTTCAAAATAAATCTGTAGTCATCCAACAGTTTTGTTTTTGAACGCGCTTCAGCCGGCGGCGCGGCGGCGTGGAATACGTGCATATCTCATCATGAAGCTAATATAACAGATATTCTAACTTCACATCTCTTAATACTTCTGAGACATGTTTAATAAGACTGGTTGTCAGCCTTCCGGGCTTCTGACTACCCGTAACGACTGTCAAAGATCTGATGAAATGATGGTTTTCCAAGGCACGGCGGAAGAACGAAATGTAATGGATTGGTCTTCACCAAACTAAAGACGCTGATCGCAACACGTATTTCAAAATATTAACACCTCTTCAACAACTCATCATCATCTGCCTAGCCTTTTCCCAGCAATGCAGCTGAATACCAGTATTTTACATGGAGCGACTGCCTATCTGACCCCCACAACCCAGTTAGTACTGGGTAATACGATACCCCTTGGTAAGACAGGTTGTCAGACTTTTTGGGCCACTGATTAAGTAACGACTGTCAAAGATCTACAAATGACACCCGGGACCAACGGCTTAACGTGCTTTCCGAGGCACGGAGGAAACTCGGTATGTAATGGGTGGTCACCCATCCACAGACCAACCTAAACAAGCACGGCTTAAACAACTCTCGGCTCTTCAACAACCCACCGGTACTAAAAACCTCCTCAACTCAGCTAGAGCACACGCGATTCTGCCATGTGCTTCAGCTGGAATGGCTAACGCGCTGATCTCAGCATACAGCTCATCTAACTTGAGACATTAACACCATTTCAACAACTTACCGGTACTAAGAACCTCCTCAGCTCAGCCAGCGCATACGCAATCCTGGCATGCGCTTCAGCTGGCGTGGCGAACGCGCTGATCTCGACGTGTAGTTCGTCTGATAGATGTGCGAACTTCGGATCCCCTGATACGCGCAGTTCTTCCTCCTGCGGGAGAGTGAATTGCGTTACTCCGATGTTGGTGTTTTGGTCAAATATAACTTGACATTGAAGAGCGGGATCTCCTAGCACAGGTATATACAACATTAGTTTTAGTATATGCGAAACCTGATACACGTGTCTAGTATTTTTATGTAAAGAACCTATGTACAAAATTTCAAAACTGTATCATGAAAAGTCACAAAGTTATAAGCTTGTTCTGTTACCTAATTGTCCGCACAAAAACGCGGTCACCACGCAGCGCGCGCCTCCGGCATTGTCTTGAGCTCATTGATAATAATAATTTGGCAGTAGGTACCTAAATTATTGCAATAGGTACTCAAAGTCGCTCGGTATCCAACTTTTAACGTTTTTTAAATATTTTTGGGAAAAAATATAACATGGTTTAAAAATTATTGGAATCGATTCAGTTACTTATTCCGAACAAACTATATTCAGGTTTCGCATATACTAAAAATAATGTTGTATATCTTTTACTTAAAAGTAGGTCTCTATGTAAGATTTACTGTAAAAGTACAAGTGTACAAGTTTCTGCAATAAACCTTTCTAGTAAATATTATATACATTAATAAATTAAAATAACCTAAATTAACTAACTAACTTAAAAATAAACTTAAAAAATGGCGTCAAAAAACTCCTTCTCAACGTAGTTAACTGGTAATGTACCCAAAAGACTGGCGGCGTTGCCACGTTGTATGGCAACGCTAAGCCTTTGGCCAAGGTAAAAGCCAGCCCTTGGGTCATGGGAAGAGTCAACTAAACGTTTAGAAATGTCCTTGAAAAGGCTGTGAGCACTCGGACCCCACGAACCTAGAGTTTCAACCCCAAACGGCTCGAAAATATAGTTACCAATAAGGTTACTATATTTACGCCGCTTGAGGTTCTCTGCAGCCGCAGCCGCAGCCCCAGCACAGCACGATGAGCTAGGAAGATGGGATGGCGCAAGAGTATCGACACAAGTTGCATCCCACACTAAAGGCCTACCCATCTTCCATGGAAACAAAGACATGCCGTCCGGTCTCTTGCCATCGTCGCGTGCCAAGCCATTTGGTTCTAATAAAGCTGGAACGCCGACGGTGACAAGAGCTCGACGGATGATATCATTTAAGTTCGCGTGCCGTGCAAAGCGGCCCGCACTTCGGCTGCATGAAAGGCCGTGGTGTCCAAGGCTGTTGACAGCTTCACCACAGTGACAGCGATGAGGAGAAAAACAAGGGGCGCCTAGGCGTAGAGCAGCAGCAAGGCGGAAAGTAGTGTCGTCGAGCAAAGTGCCTATGCTATAAACCTTTTATTTTATTATTTATTATTATTTATAACTACCACGTTAGCATAACATTGGTGGAGATAAATTCGGTGATAATTTGCTACCGTTTTGGTTTTACAGGTAAAACGTTGCAACAGTCTAGCATCTGACATATGACTGATGAAATACAATATTGATAAGACCACCATAAGCATAGATTAGCAGTCGGTGAGGCAAGTAAGTGGTTACTTGTGTCAATGACTGTTACTCTGTCCAATATGGCATTTTTATAATTTTAGTGGTATCGACTATAAAGCAGAAGTGTCAAGAATCAATTACCATTTTTTTTTTAAATTTTCCAGCACCATGCTGAGACCTTTTGACTTCCTATAGGAACAATTTAGTCAATGTTTGTCTTATTTTTTTCTTATGTTTACTTTATGTAATTTTGTTTTCCCTTTATTCATTTCAATACCATATGTTTTACATTTTTAAATATTCCTATACAAAATAATATTAAATACATTTGAAAATTTAAAAAATAGTAGTCCACCAGCATTAATTTAATTTATTAAATTTGTTTTATTGTTATTTAATCATTTTGTTTTATCCTGTGCGGCTACATACTTTTTCTTTTTTTCATTTGATAAAAAAAGGTTTAGTGATAAAGCTGCTGATTTGTGTGATTTTGGACGTGAAGTTTGAATAAATTAGTTTATAGTTAAAAATCATACCTTCTGTCGATCCTTCATAGAGCCCCTTCCTAGCACTGCCATCTTGCACATGGTGTCTTCTTGCAACCTCTTCAGTGAGTTCCCTTTAGGACCTAGCAGCTTGCCCACGAAATTGAACTGCAACAAAAATGTTTTGTAATTAGCAACCAAATGTAATTGTTAGGAAACCTTATCTATACATACATAATGAAGGTTGATCCACTTGGAGTACCTCATTATCAGAGTCCAAGTTAGACATGGTGTGGGTAAAAAATAATAGTCTCAACACTGATTACAACCCTGTATTTGTTCACTTGCAATAACAAAATCTCAAGTAATCAAGCCGATGGAAATGGATTAAAGTACGGAAACGCGGTAAGTTCGAAACAGGCTGGCAGAACGACCTCTCGCGCTCGTCTCTCCTCAAAAAGTGAAGTATCTCCAGTCAAATGCGTCCAATGTCAAACAATGACAACTGACAGCAACAAGACCTGCTACGCCTGCACGATGAAAAATTTCCATGTGGGCTCAGAATGATGTACTGAATACGTGGTAACCGTTTTCACGTCGGTGTCCCTTTCACCCTGTATAGATCCATAACAGCTACCGTACGTAAATAAGTATTTCGTCCACGCAAGAGCCGCAAAACTGCAGAAATCAACCGTCCAACGTCATTTTCTAATAAAAACTATATGATTTTATCACGTAATAAATTATTATTCTTTCAAATTTTTTCTCTCTTTTTCCTAATTCAAACAATCTTCTCCACTTCACTTATTTCTTAGTTTTTTTTTTGCAAACTTAGAAATAACTGAACACGGAAACCGTCTCAGTATTTTTGTTCCTTGAAATAACTGTCGAGACTTTCCAAGACTGTTGTGTTTAGCTCTGACATTCATACTTATACTTCTACAGTGATATTTTGGAGTATTTTACTGGGAATCTTCAATTATAGTTGTAAATGTATTCTCGATGCTCAAGTTTTAATACTGTTCTGAAGACGCTGGTCCACAGTGGCCCACTGCGAAGCTAGAATACGTGGCTAGCAAACAAATGAACTGCGTAGCTAATGCGGCTAACTTCGCCGTGCACAATGCACATCCTACAAAGTAGTATACAGGATGTAAGGGACAGCCCTCCACAAACTGATGTGGTGAATTCAGTATATCATACTAGGATGACCGTTACAAGAAATTATTTCAGGAATGTTATGGGAATCCAATAAATTTGAATTGTATTATTTCGTCATACGTAATGTATCGTTGCCGTGGCAAAACATACGTAGCGATCGGCAAGCGCGACGACGAGTTCGATGAACTCTGCAGATAGGCAGGAAGTGAACAGCTAGCTGATTTCACGCATCGTTCGTTAGAGTATTTCAAAATCCATTGTTGGATTTTTGATTTAAGCCGCATTATTTACATAAATGGAGTGCTGCGTACAGGGAATGTTATTTTACATTGAAATAAAGGAATAGCAGCTGAAAAAAAAATCCGGAGAAAAATTCCGGTGGAATATGATTCAAAATAAGGAGCTGAATGCACCCTGTCAGTTTGTGGAGGGCTGTCCCTTACACCCTGTACAATATGTAAAAACCCTGTCCGATCCGTGATGGTATTATACAACATCAGTTTTAGTATATGTGAAACCTGATACACGTGTCTAGTATTTTTATGTAAAGAATCTATGTACAAAATTTCAAAATGGTATCATGAGCATGAAAGTTATGAGCTTGTTCTGTTACCTAGTTGTCCGCACAAAAACGCGGTCACCACGCAGCGCGCGCCTTCAGCGTCGTCTTGAGGTCATTGATAATAATAATTTGGCAGTAGGTACCTAAATTATTGGGATAGGTACTCAAAGTCGCTCGGTATCCAACTTTTAACTTTTTTAAATATTTTTGGGAAAAAATATAACATGGTTTAAAAATTATTGGAATCGATTCAGTTACTTATTCTGAACAATCTATATTCAGGTTTCGCATATACTAAAAATAATGTTGTAAATCGAGATTAGATTATATTTAAGTAGTCCTTTTTGAATGACAAGAAAAAAAAATACACTGGCAAAAACTAAGTAAAATGTAATGAGGAAACTTAATATATAGCCACATAGGAACGCGAGCGGCGACATTACGGTCGCTTCTCGGGTAGTGACGTCATAAACAAACAACTGGCGATCGAACATACTAATGCTGAAGCTAGTGTTGTCACGTTTTTAAAGTTAATTAGATTTTAGGGAAATGGTGGTCCTTTGCCACCACCATTGACACAACATATAAAACTGTTTTACATCCGTGATTTCTCTAATCCAGGTCCAGTTGAAAACCAGCGTCAGGCACTAGTTGCCCGGCATTTAGCTGGACTGGTACCTACAGTTTTTGTTTAGTTTTAAGTTTTTTTTTCTCGTATTATTTTTGTTTTATATTATGTGCACTATTGTCATCTGCCAAATAAATGTATTTTCTTTTTTCTCTTTCTTATCGGTTTTAAAACTCAGTAAAATATGTTTACTTTTGTGAATATTTTATATTTCTTATTTTATTTTTTATAGCTATACGCCCCTTTCGAATCAGTCAGGTTTTTTTTTCAACGTATTGTATAATGACACTTGCATCATTATGCTATCATAACCGTAATTATGATGGCGATTAGTTATTATCATAATCATCTGCAGCTCGTCTAAGCACGCTGCTGAATATAGAACTCTCTTTTCTTATGCCAATCTATATCATCATTATTATTTCAGCCGAAAGACGTCTACTGCTGGACATAGGCCTTCCCCAAGTGTCGCCACATTGACCGGTGCCGTGCGACTCGTATCCAGCGGATCCCTGCAACCTTCACCAGGTCATCGGTCCACCTAGTGGGAGGCCTTCCAAAGCAACGTCTTCCGCTTCGCGGTCGCCACTCCAGAACTTTTCGGCCAATCTATATATTATTTTTTAAATTTAAATTATACTTAGACGCACATTAAAGAAAAAATACGGACAAAACCAACATGGCGTATAATTATTACACACCAAATTATGCTAAAATAAAAAGACTCAAACTGTACATAGATATTAATGGGAGTCAATTCCATGAAACGAATTTTTTAGCAGTATTATTAACCTGCATTCTGTACCCAATTATCTTCTATTTTCTAGAACATTCTACGGTCAACAGTGAATATTTGTCAAAGTCGCACCGCGGGAATATTTGTCCGGTTATTTCTTCTCTTTGCTTAAACTCCTTTGTGACCAACGACTGTGAGATTTTTGACTGTTGGCACAATGAATTGCAAACACTCTCGAGAATTGTACGGAATAGAGACATGACTGGACACGACTTTATGAATATTTTTTTTTAAGACTAAATGTTTGCTTTTTGAATAGACAAGCTTTTTGAAAAACCGAGATATTTAAAGTAAATAAATTAGAAACTGGTTTTTTCGCTCTGAAATTATTAGCAATTCAAAGCTTAACATGGCCGTCTTCCAAATGATTGCCTGTTAATTCAATTTTTGACTAAGATCATCGAGAACAAAATCGAAAGTCATTTTTTCAAATTAGGATAGTAATCAGCACTTTTTGAACGTCAAAATTTACAAGCCTGGCTTTTCGCCACAGACTTGCCATAAAAAAAAACATCTGTTATTTTTGTGTTCTGCCAGTCACATATAATTCATACATTTAATGTAAGTAATGCTTAGGCTTCTTTTAAGTTAGCTCGTTCCACCGTCGAAATAATCTCTGTCCTCAGCACGAGTTTAAGGTCGATAATAGGCCCATATAATACTTAAAAAAAATGTTTACACCGAACTCATGGGTACTATTATGTATTCTGTGGCCATGGCAAAGATTCAAATACAAAAAATATCTGTCGGATATGTCAGGATTTATTCTGTTAGGCTTGTACATCATGTGGACAGAAGATGGGTTTCGTGCAATAAAAATACACTGGGTGCGATACACTGTTTCTATTAAACTAACAAATTACTTGAAATTATAATTTAACACAATGACACGGGGCACAATGAATCGAGCACAGTTCCAAGATGTCTCAACTCCCAATGTCCTCGCCTCGAGCTGAACATCAAGGCTCTGTAGAAGCACGCTCTGGGGTGGGTAGACTGGTAAAGAGGTCGCGTGATGTAACCACAGGCGCGCTTGCGATACATTTAATGTCTATACTAATGACCGGAACCGCCCCGCGTTACCTATTAATTCTTCTACATTTCCTGAAACCCCCACTACAAATCCATTCCCTGTCTGTAGCAACATTTACTGCAAATGCAATACAGATTTTGTTACCTAATTTACCATCGGAGAGGTATAAATGAAGACCATTTATTTCGCATTCGGAATAATTGTGCATTTCTCTGGCCAGGAGTCTGGAGCGGGCTGCATCGAATTACTAGAGAGCATGAAATACAAGATGGAAGCAAAATTTATATTGATGAGAACTTGAATATGCTGTGTGGGGTAAACAGATGGTAATGTCTAGAGGGGGTTGTAGGATTATTTAAGGGGAGCAGTGCTGGCTTTTGGCATTTTAATGCATACCCTACTGAAATATTACAGTTTCAAAGAAAAGCTTTTCATGGTCTACCAAAGTGAACGCACAGTGCCGAGATATTGGGAACTCAAAAAATAATAAATATGGTAAATATCTCGTTTTAAGTGTTAATCATAGTCCTAATGACTATATAAATTAAAAAAAACACTTTACTGGTAAAAACAAGGTATTAAAAGTTATTGATTTTACAATTGTTCAGCTTTTAGTGTAATATAAAAACCGTCGAAAAAAAAATTCAGCAAAGCACTGTAATTATAGATAAATGGATGGATAGATTATACTTTATTGTATACCAAAAATTTGATACAGCTCTAAATTATCAGAGATTTTTATGAGATGCTTTATAGTGCAGTTAAACAATTTACACGCTGACATTCTTAATTTCAGGTAGCTTTTAAGGAGGACCTCAGATACTTAATAATACTTGATAATTTAAAAAAATTAAAACAAAAACCGTCTCCATTCCCATCTTATTCCCCCAGCACTAGCCCGGAACGTCGTCGTTAATTGTTGGTCAGGCAACAGTGTACACACAGCTCCCTCCACAACTTGCACCACCGGCGGATCGATCACTTACTTGTTCACAACTTTTCTACACAGCGACCCTAATTGGATAGGACCTTAGCGTGTCTAGTAGGTAATTGATTTCTGAAAGCCTGACCATGCTTGTTTGTAATTGGCTGACCGACATTGATATTGAATTAACTGTCAAAATTAATTAATTGTTATTGAAACAAACGGGCAAGCGAAACAGTTGATATGAGATTTGAGAATTGATTAAATTGGCTGTCAATCTGACGTCTTCTGCAGATAAACAATCCTTCAAAGGCTATGATCACCTTTGGAGTACTAACTCCATAGCAAATACAATTACACGCCTTGAGGTGTATCTATAGTACGCGCTCATTTTGACAGTTAGGTATGTTTGGGAGTTTGCGACTGCTGAGCAAGAGGCTCGATTCCTGGGTCGGGTAGTTATTGGGTTTTTCCATCAGGAATTTACCATTAGCAGCTACGGAGTCTAGATCTGTGCCCGGTCGATGGCAATAAGCTCGCCCCCAATTACATGGAACTTTAACATTACTAGCGAAATGTGGGTGTACTATATTGCTAGGTACACTTCTGTCTAACCATGCAGGCATTACAGGCGTGCTGTTTAATGTTCATAGTCGAAACATTACGAGACTAATACAGACACAAAACAACAAATTCCCAGTCGACGCAATTAGCTCAGAGAATAAATCACTCGTGAGCACTCGATTGTTGATTAAGAGCTTTAAATCCCTATAATTGGCGATCCCTGCTGATCTGTTGTTCGTTGCTAGAACTATTTACCCCTGTAATGGGTACACAAGATTTATCGGTGAATGTCTTCCTGTGTTATGTGGCCCTGGTACTTTTGTTTTGTAGTGTGGTTAGGGAGATCGGGATAGGTGGAGTTTATTTAACTAAACTTCAAGGAATTAAGTAACATGTGGATAATAATTCCTCCGACTGTTAACTTATACTGTCACTCACGGGATATCTTTCGTGATTATATATTATTAGATATTCCGTAACTGACAGTTTCAGTTTAGTAGTAAACCGTGAAAGCTTAATACAAGTCTTTATTTCGGAACTTAAATAATTTTGGTTTAGAAAACAAAAAACACGCTTTTACCACAAACTAAAAATTAAAAAAACGTATTTTTCTCAGAAACAAACCTTTCATTTGAGACCCATTTCAATGCATAAAAAATAACTAGGCCGCCATCTTTGGGAGTCCACCATATTGGATTTAGAATGACGTCACTTACTAATGCATTCATTGTCATCCAAACTAAACATAAAAGGTGTAAATAGACCCTTGACATATCCGAAAGGCCCTAATTCACCCCGTCTTTGCGGTTTTTTTTTTGTTCTGGACCTCTTATTTATGCAGATATTGGGGGTTAAAGTTCAACTTTTTCACAAGTTTTTTTTAAATACATATTTTTGACTGATGTTGTTTTTTTTTTTACTTTACACACCTTCACGACCAAAACTCTCAACCTCTCAAACTCTCTTCTGCTATTCAATCCCTCCATCAGCACAATGCTTTCAGTGCTTTCCATCGAGTCTTACCGTAAAACGTGATTTTTCACCCCAAAAAAAGTCGATTCCGCTGGGAATCGATTTTTTTTAATTTTTGCGTAAAGTTACTTAGTTTGATGTACAGAATGCTTGGTTGACGATTTTGTGAAGGGTCTGTTTACACCCTTTATATGCACAATTTCAGCTCAATCGGAAACCGGGAAGTAGGTCTAATTTAACTTCTAAGATTTTTTTACATAGTTGTTTACAGGGGAAGCCAATAAAAGCGTGTTAAAATCATTCCGGGAATTTATATGGAGGTCAAATTATTCACATTTTACTTACTTTCTTCAAGGATAGGCAAATAAACTGGTACTAATTCGATCTCTGGTGGTTAATTACGTGTGGTTACAACGAAAATTGCATCCAAATTCTCTGGAAATAATTAGAAACTACTCAATATATATAAAACAATATACAGACGCGAATGAAACTATTTTATGATCACGGTTCCGTCGCTGTGGACACAAAATGTTTTTATTTATCCCATGGGATCTCCGCTGTATTCGGGATTAAAGCCATATTCGCTTTCATAACATTGTCTATACTCTAACCGAAAACAATGTAGAATTTATCAATAAAACTTCTTTATTTAGCAGACATCTTAATCTGCCTAGCTCTTTCCCAACTATCTGGGGTTGATTTCCAGTCTGACCGGTTGTAGCTGAATAGCATCCAGTATTTTACGTAGAGCGACTGCCTATCTGACCTCCACAACCCGGTTAGTACTGGGTAATACGATACCCCCTGGTAAGACTGGTTGTCAGACTTTCGGGACACTGAATACCTGTAACGACTGTCAAAGATCTACAAATGACAGCCGGGAACAACGGCTTGACGTGCTTTCCGAGGCACGGAGGGAACTGGCTATGTAATGGGTGGTCACCAATCCACGGACCAACCTAGGTTAGCACGGCTTAACCTAAAGATCGACCCGAGCGGCTGTTATTATTTAGCCACGAGTAATGTAAATAAAGACTCAACATACCAAAAGAATATACAGACGCGATGGAAACTGTTTTATGATCACGGTTCCGTCGCTGTGGGCACAAAATATTTTTATTTATCCTTTGGGATCTCTATTGTATTCCGGATTAAAGCTATTCTATGTTCGCTTTCATAACATTGTCTATACTCTAACCGAAAGCAATGTAGAATCTATTTATAAAAGTTCTTTATTTAACTGACAACATACTTGCATCACCACTGACAGGACTATTGTATCTATAGGATGGGAAATCTTCAAATGACTCCCCCCGCTCTGGGCGGAGCGGATTGGAGTGACAGACTTGTACTGACTAAAACCCATCCATGTACCTTCTTTGCCCTTTGTGTTCCAGGGCCGCGGTATCTCTTTCGAACAGTCCCGCAGCCCTGGTAGGCATCGGCCCATGCGGAACCCTACGTGGTTGCTGACATCTCTTTGAGGCGCGCGTGGAACACGAACGCGCCGTCAACACGGCCTGTCGTCATAAGACGGCCGGACGGCGAGCTAAATAGGCCTGACATAGTGGTGGTGGATCGATCAGAGCGGCGCGTAGTGATTGTTGACACAACGGTCCCGCATGATGAGATCCTTGTGAAAGCCGAGAAAGATAAGCAATCAAGTATCTTGACTTGGCTCGCGAGGTTGTCGATATGTGGAATGTGGACTCAGCGATCATTGCGCCGATAGTCGTATCAGCCCATGGCTTAATTGCCAAGAGACTCGACCAATACCTGAGGAGGTACTCGTTAGGCAGCTGGATCAAGGGCTTGATTCAGATAGCGGTACTCCTTGAGACGGCTCGTATTGTTAGGAGGCTCTCTGTTGCCCTGACCACCGGTAGCTTGGACCCTGTTTCCGATACCGGTGAGCTACTATTTTTTATATTTTTTTATATTTTATTTTAAAGGAAGAAATGAAGAAGAATAATACCAGCCTATTACTGTCCCACTGCTGGGCAAAGGCCTCTTATCATTAGAGGCAAGACATCTATGAAAAGTCCGTCATTTCTTTCGTCTCACAGAGGTCCTCGAAAAGCGGTAATTGCGGTACGTATTTCAACAACAGCTTGACATAAACTTTGCGGTAGCTTCAAGCATTTCAATCCAATACAGTTTTAACTTTTCCCATCAAAATCAACCCCAACTTTGTATAAAAACTAGTGAGGAAATAATTTCCTAAAAAAACAACGTAATAAATTGCTAGTATCCACCGAAAATTATCGGATATCACGTTAAAACGTTCGTTATCTTCCTAATTGTTATTCCAATTACGGTCCCCCAGCGATAAATCGGATGATACCGCCCGATTTCGGAACAAGTCAACATTACTAATTGATGCTCATAAAAATTAAAACATTGTTATTTTAACTGCCAGTCTGATTTCTTTTATTATTGCTTGGGGAAGGGAATGAATGGATGAACGAAATGAATGATTTGCCGTTTAAAAGGGGTTGGGTGGGTTTCAGGTTGATCGATTGGACAACTTCATCATCTGCCTAACATTTTCCCAACTATGTCGGGGTCGGCTTCCAGTCTAACCGGATGTAGCTGAATACCAGTATTTTACATGGAGCGATTGCCTTGCGAGGTTGTAAGACTTTTGGGCAACTCACTACCTGTAACGATTGTCAAAGATCTACAAATGACTAGACAACGTTTTACCTTCTTTAAATTTGCGTTCCTTCGCGCGCTACTGTTTGCACTTATTATTTCGACTTGCAGCGTAACGTCACACGTTTATAGAATTTTGACGCGGATCTAAGTCATTTTTGAAGATAGGAAAAAAAAAATCCTTTTTCTCGAGTTATCTTTTTTTTTTATTGAAGCTGTTAACAAAAAACATTGATGTGACTCATTGTGGTCAATATTATGATGTTTCGGTAAGGACTACCAATTTAAGGTATGTTCCAAAACTTGCTAGTCGAGAAATACATATCTGCCATACCTTGACCAGCCATCATCACTATCTCACTGACAAGCTAATTATTTCTACCTTACATGAGCTACGTAAATCGTACACAAGAGTAGGACACCACGAAAACCCACAAGTTAATTAGTGCGGTCTTCACAACACAGCCCACTGAAGAGGGTTAACAGCCCGCATGTCGATAGAGGTCCGTGCACACATGACTGGACCTCGTTGACAATGGACCACCCGTAGTAAACGGTACATTCATTATACGACCGATTGGTTTGTTATGTCGTGGTTGGCTGTACTGACACTGATTTTTACACGAAAAAATGATATGACATAATGGAATAAAATGATAAGAGAATGATATTTCGTTGAAGGTAACCGAATTGATAACGCAGTGGCATCGTGACTCAATCACATCATCTGCCTAGCCTTTTCCCAGCTGAGTTGGGATCGGCTTCCAGTCTAACCAGATGCAGCTGAATACCAGTTAACATGGAGCGATTGCCTATCTGACCTCCACAATCCAGTTGTTAAGTGGACCATTGCCTAGACCTTCGGGGATTACAGGCGTGATGTTATGTAATGAGATCTGTTAATTACTTGTCAGTTAAGGTGTCAAAAACAGACCATACCAAGTTAAGTACAGGTTGATTTTATAACAGATTCAATCAAAACGCTTTCAGAATTGAAACATAAGCCTCCAGAAATCAGTCCACCAATCCAATCAGTAATAACGTTCACTCATACATAATGACTTAATCTCTATCTGGGGTCGGTCCCTCATGTTTGAGGATCGTGGTCAGCATCAGAGTTGCATTTGGAGCGGATGATCTGCCTCCATCGCTTTCTGTCCAGCGCGTCTCTTACAACGGTGTAGAATTTGGACGCCGAGTCTGAGAATGACTTAATAGCATACTTGTATCACCGATATAAACAGAGAGATGAACAAACATGGACGCCGAGAGCATGGGATGGGAGATATGCATCGATCTAGGCTTGAAGTAAGATTTCGTCAAGAGACAAGCATTCGTCATAACATAACACAACATCACGTCTGTGATCTCAGAAGGATTAGGCAGAGGTGTACCTAATCGGTGTTTCCATATAGTCGTCACAAGGACACCGTAAGTCGAAAATCCAACACCACAACGTCTGACAACCAATCTTACCAAGGGATATCGTGTTATCAGCCAGCTGGGTTTTGGAAGTCAGATAGCTGCAACCGGTTAGACTGGAAGCCGCCCACAATATAGTTGGGAAAAGGCTACGCAGATCATGTGATCTGTCAATTAACTGTCAGCAAATGTTGCTGACAGTTAAATGCGTAAGTTTTAATTATTAGTGCCTTTTAATTTGTTAGATTAGTTGATAACTTTATTGTACACGCTGTGGGCTCCTATAAGTGAAGGAGTACACCTACCTAATACCTTTTGATGTCCATTATCTAATAATGTTTTGTATCTTTTGTTGGAGATGCTAAAATAAATAAATAACTTGACCACAGACTATAAATCTGCCTAGCCTTTTCCCAACTATGTTGGGGTCAGCTTCCAGTCTAACCGAATGCTGCTGAATACCAGTATTTTGCATGGAGTGACTGCCTATCTGACCTCCACAACCCAGTTAGTACTAGGTAATAAGACCCCTTGGTAAGACTGGTTGTAAGACTTTCGGGCTACTGACCACCTGTAACAACTGTCAAAGATGTACAAATGACAGCCGGGACCAACGGCTTAACGTGCTTTCCGAGGCACGAAGGAAACTCGGTATGTAATAGGTAGTAACCCATCCACGGACTAACTTTAGCAAGCGCGTCTTAGCCTGAAGATCGATCCGAGCGGCTGTTAGACACGAGCTCCTCAACTGATTGTATCATAAAGATGATAACATAATATCAGGCTGATTTCAGACTCCAATCCAATCAGTGATTACGTTCACCGATACATAATGAGTACGTAGCATACTCGTACTTATATCGCCGATATAAACAAGTACCGCGTGATAGCGAGTGCGATCGCTGAGAGATGAACAAACATGGACGCTGAGAGCATCGAGTGACCTGTGCAGGGGTTAGGGTGGGAGAGACGAGCGATTTGATGTCAAGGTCATAATATAATAAGGGTTTTCTTATTAGGAGATTGTGGCTAAATAATAACAGCCGCTCGGGTCATACTTCAGGTTAAGCCGCACTTGCCTAGGTTGGTCCGTGCATGGGTGACCACCCATTACATACTTTAAGTTGCCGCCGTTGGTCACAGCTGTCATTTGTAGATCTTTAACAGTCGTTACAGATAGTCAGTGGCCTGAAAGTCTGAGAACCATTCTTAACAAGGGGTATCGTTATACCCAGTACTACCTGGGTTCTGGAGGTCAGATAGGCAGTCGCTCCATGTAAAATGCAAGTACTCAGCTGCATCCGGTTAGACTGGAAGCTGATCCCAACACAGTTGAGAAAAGGTAGGCAGATAATAGGACCCATTAGGATCAGATTATAATTTTTCTCTATAGTTGGTAACGTATCAATTGACAAAAGCAAACATAAACACTTCTCCCGCTTTCGACTTATCTTTGCACCAAACCCGATCGTAACAACGCTGATATAAAGTGGTCTCCTAATTGTCATTTACGGCCTTATATCAGGCCATTATAGTTACAATAAAGTACCTAATGTGATTGGTTAAGGCCGTATTCTGAACGACTAGTGATGGCGAAGCCCGGGATTGGGCGGTCAATAATCCGGGATTGAGTCCGTATAATATTCTGAGGAGCTCGTGGCTAAATAATAACAGCCGCTCGGGACGATCTTCAGGCTAAGACGCGCTTGCTAAGGTTGGTCCGTGGATGGGTGACCACCTATTACATGCAGAGTTTCCTCCGTGTCTCGGAAAGCACGTTAAGTCGTTGGTCCCGGCTGTCATTTGTAGAACTTTAACAGTCGTTAAAGGTAGTCAGTGGTCCGAAAGTCTGACAACCAGTCTTACCAAGGGGTATCGTATTACCCAATTCTAACGGGGTCGTGGAGGTCAGATAGGCAGTCGCTCCATGTAAAATTCTGGTATTCAGCTGCATCCGGTTAGACTGGAAGCCGAGCCCAATATAGTTGGAAAAGGCTAGGCAGATGAGATGAGTCCGTATATATTTTGTTATGACGATGTGTTTCACTAATTAGGTAGTACTAAATATGTTAGTGGGCTTGTAATACAGGGTGTAACAGAAAGGGTATAGTCATATGAAAGGAAGGAGGATGCTGACCATCAAACTGAACAACTTTCTCCTTGGGTCCAATATAGTAAATGCGAAAAAATTATCAGCTGTCCCATACATTTGGGTCGAGTAGGTATTGAAACTTTGTCTGCAGCATATTCTTTCATTTGACTATACCCTTTCTGTTACACCCTGTAGAGTTAAGCTGAATAATTGCATATGAGGAAATCTTGCTTCAGCAGGAATTTTCAAGAACATACGGGCCAGTAATGCAGAGTTTTGAATACGGGACTGTGAGAATAAACATTGCAGTGATATGATTTATTTAATTAAAAATGAATGAATATGCCTTTGTAATATGACGTACCTATTATATGAAGTAGTTGAGCTATAGTAATGGTTACTATGTTATGGCTACTGTCATTACAATGGAATAACTTAATTTAATTTTCGATAGTATCCAACACTACTTTAAAGAAACATATAAAATCCGGGTTTCAAAACCAAACATCACATCATAAAATCCCGGACAGTGCTCAAAATCCCGGGGATCGTGACAACACTAGTAATGACTCCACGGTGGCCTATTAGCTCTCTATTTGTAGCCCCGGGATATCGTCTGCTCTCTCTACGTGATAGAGATTTTATATTTGTATACTTAGGATGTAGAGTACCGTAGTTTGGGACTAAGAATAGAATGATTAAGATTATAAGTATGTAAGAGACGTTCAGAAGAAGTAGGTATTTTCCTTTATTTTTGAGGTGCTATCAATAACTGCATGGGTCGGTAATTACAGCGGTCGATCCGTGGATGGGTGACCACCCATTTCGCACCGAGACCTCTGTATTACTTAATAGCTTCGACAAAGGTCTACAATTCTCGTAGCAGTCGTAGCTCTTGCTACGAACTCGGGTGTATTCGTAGCAAGCGCTACGTAAGTGCTACGAAACTTTACTCCCGATCAAAATGAACGGAACGGACTGCGGACCGGAGTCTGGACTTCGGATTTTGATAGATAATGTACTGAAGTATCTATAAAAGCACGGTGTCGGCAGCCAGTTCCCAATCTGTCCGGTACTGATCTCATTGAACTACTTCATAACTCATGATATTTTGCACAAAAAACCACTCACAACTAAACCACTTGTAACATGTCAAAAAGGGCCTAAGTCCTACACTGCATACATCCCCAAAACTACTCAATTACCCTTGTACCCCGCTTTTCAACACACAATCCATCAAAAACATTTCGCGAATTCACAACATCAGGTTACACGGAATTGGCGCGATTTTTTTTTTTGTTAACAATGACAGAGGAATGAAAGAGAAATTGGCTATGGAACGTATGTTATATATAGACAGGTTTGTTTGTAAAGCGAGATGTTAAAGCGAGGGCAGATTGGAGGGTAATACAAAGGGTAAGGGCCTTCGCCCACGGCGAGTTTTTGGAGCGATGCTGTCGCGTGTTTAGTGAACGCGCTTCAGCGCTTCTCATCGCGCGTTTTTCGAATTTGCAAAGCGCGACAGAAGATAGAAAGAAAGAAAGAGAGAAAGAAAATGTATTTTATTAGTCTCGCACAAGACGATTAAAAAAATGTTTAAATTATCAAATTAAATAATTAAAAAAAGTAAACAAGGAAAAGAATTAAAATAAGACAAAGGAAATTGGTCTTGTACGAGGCCTAAAGGCCGCTACCACAGCATGGTGATGCAACATATTAAAAAAAAAATATCGTTACACGGGCATCGGCACATGCGTCAGCATCACCACTGTATCGATGCAAACGTGCTACTGTTTCTGATGTCATCGGGGGACCGAAGACTAGACAACAGAGGGAGATAGCATCGCGACTGCATCAGGGTCAGTTTGCATTTGCATCACTGCAAAAAGTCGCTGTCGCTGTCGCGGTCGCTGTCGCGGTCGCTGTCGCGGTCGCTAAAGATGACCATCCACGGTCGACTTCGGTCCTTCGCAGTCGACTTGTTTGCCAGTCACGCATCCGTGCATAGTGTGGCTGTGGGTTGCAGTGGACAATCCCATTTGAGCTAACTAATATTGTTAAATTCACAGCATACCGGCTGAAAGGATTCCCATGAAATTTGGCATACGAATAGACCTAGGTTGGGACATAGAATTCTTATATCCTGACAGTCCTGTGGGATAATTTTAATAAGTTTATCGTCCTCCTCGCGAAACCGAAGGCATAACCATGCTTTAATAGCTTAGCATTGGGTCTCTGTGGAACACCGTGTTAAAGACGAAGGTACATTGGATGGTAATGCGACTCGTGACGCGATTGTTAGTAGGTGTGAGAGAGCTTTAACAAGGAAAGCCCTTTTGATCTACTGCAGATTGGTCTGAAATAGTTGTCTTATTTTTTTGTTGAAATTTTGTGTCGTCGTTTTTTTAGGAAAAAATATTTTAAGAAACGTAGAAGTGGAATTGAGTGAGCCACGTCTGTTGAATGCATCCGGGCCGATGGGCTTTTTTTTTTTTTTGGGATGGGTAATCATCAAATGACCCCCCCCCGCTCTGGGCGGAGCGGAAGGGAGTGTCAGACTTGTACTGACTTAAACCCATCCATGTTCCTTCTTTGCCCTTTGTGTTCCAGGGCCGCGGTATCTCTTTCGAACAGTCCCGCAGCCCTGGCAGGCATCGGCCCGTGCGGACCCCTACGTGGTTGCTGACATCTCTTTGAGGCGCGCGTGGAACACGAACGCGCCGTCGACACGGCCTGTCGTCATAAGACGGCTGGACGGCGAGCTAGCCCATAACTCGCCGTCCACAGGCCCGCGCCTACCGTGGCCGGGGGCCACCACGTGACCCCCGACGCGACGGGACGTGAGGCTCTTTCCCTCTCACGTTCCGCCACCTCCTTCACTAGCATGACTGCTTCGCAGAAGGAGGTGACGGCTTCCCATTCCCTCTCGCTCCGGACCATGGCTTGAACCAGGGCCGGGCGCGAGAGGTCGCCGCCGCCAATCGCCTCTACGAGGACACGGCGCTGCTCCGCCCAAGCGGGGCAGGCCTCTACAGTGTGCTGCACCGTATCCTCCGGACGATCCTCTCAATGGAAACACCCGGGCGTTTCCTCCCGCCCGATTCGGTGCAGGAACCTCCCGAAACAACCGTGTCCGGTGAGGACCTGCGTCAGGCGGAAGGTGAGGGCGCCGTGGCGCCTCTCTAGCCACTCCTCAAAGAGGGGACTTATCGCCACTATGGTGGCGTGCCCTGGGCCGATGGGCTAGAGTCGTCACCTAGTGTGTGACCGCAGATAGGTGTCATTGCTGAGGGAGACCTAGAAAACACTGGCGTGACAGCATTTAAATGACTGCGTTGGCGCAGTACCTGAGCGATTGACTGGTGCGATGCGTGACGCGGGTATGATTCCCGCACGGAACAAAAATTTGTATGGCCTACAAGTAGCTGTTCCGGGTCTGGTTGTTTGTGTATGTGAGTTTAAATATTTTTAAACGCACCCATGATACATGAGAAATTCCTAGTATGGGGTAACATTTTTTTTTAAGAATAAAAAGTGTTTATAAAAGAGTGACCGGAGAAAATCGCACAGAGAGAAGAGTGAAAACTTACGTCCTTAGCCCAGCAGTGGGACAGTTAAAATCTATTTACTTGCTTACGGGAACATTACGAAACCAACGATCCAATGTTGGTTTCATATTGTTCCAGTCGCTAAACTAACCAACACAGGCAATATTAAATTAAGTATTACTAGTTTTTGCCCGCGGCTTCGATCGCGTTAATTTCGAATTTGACAATCAATTCGGGTTGTAATAATATAATTCAATCATGATTGGAAAGACACGTGGCGCCATCTATTATCATAAGAACGTTATTGTTGTTTTCCTCAGGGACAGTACTTTTTTTCGGGACTAAATGTACCCTATGTCCGTTTCTGTACACCTGACAACGTATATGCAAAATTTCGGGATGATCGGTTCAGTGGTTTAGGCGTGAAAAGGTAACAAACAAACTTACTTTCGCATTAAAAGTAAGGCTTCAAATATTATTTAGGCCCCCTTTTTTTATTTATTTGAGCTGTGTACACTTCCCACACAAATGGACCTCCACATTTATCATACTACCGAGTACCTATGGTTCAATCAATTTCAGTGTGTTATCGCTAATGGTACTTTTTGTGGATTTTATCGCCCCAAGGGAACGATTTGATTTATCTTTGTAGGCTTTTTATAGCCATGGGGTTTTAATCCTTATTGATGGTTAAGCGGATATGGTTTTTAGTGAGTTTTCTTTCCATTATTGAGGACGAAAGACTCGTCTTTTTAAAGAGGGTTAAATTCTGCGCAAAATATCGATATTACTATTATAGACCGACCGCTTGATGAGCCCTCGAGAAGGTATCAATTTAAATGGAATATTCTGAAGGTTGATCACGTATTGATTCAATTAGAATCGTAAAACCTACGTGGATTATGGCTATTTTAAAGCAAATACCCTGTGGGATATTGTTAGGACTTTGTGGACGCTTATTGTGCCTTTGATGAGGCAAGGCCGAGGACTCATTAAAGCGGTCGGTCTATAACTACGTATGTATTTTTATAGTATGCATATCCGTTGGTTGGCTCTTATCTCAGTTTTCACTAACACTAAGCCACACTTGAAACAGGATATGTACATAAAATAACATCACACCTTGTTATCCCCGAAGTGTGGGCAGAGGTGTACCTTATTCTTATTCAAAGTGACATAGTACACACGTGAAGTGTTACTAACATAGTTTTAAGGTTCTATTTACTAACACAATTTGTATTTTATTATATAACATTATTTTTAGTATATGCGAAACCTGAATATAGTTTGTTCAGAATGAGTAACTGAACTGATTCCAATAATTTTTAAACCATGTTATATTTTGTCCCAAAAACTATTTAAAAAAGTTACAAGTTGGACACCGAGTGACACTAAGCACCTATCGCAATCATTTAGGAACCTACTGCCAAATTATCATTATCAATGAGCTCAAGACGACGCTGGTGGCTCTCACGCGTACGCGCTGCATGGTAACCACGTTTTTGTGCGGACAACCACGTAACAGAACAAGCTTATAACTGTGTGATTTTTCATGATACAGTTCTGAAATTTTGAACATAGATTCCTTAAATAAAAATACTAGACACGTGTTTCAGGTTTCGCATATACTACAACTAATGTTGTATGTATGTTAGTCTGTTAGGTGTATATCAATGGGCCAAAGTAGCTTGGAAATACATGGATGTTGATGTTGTTATTCTTTATTGCTTAAATATAGCTTTTCTTACAGCAAACTAAAAATCATAATTGTACATCCGCTCTTCACCAGTTACGTATAAGTCCCATGTAATAGGGGGCGAGCCTATTTCCATCTACCGGGCACAAATACAGACTCCGTGACTTCTACTGAGAAATGTCTGATGGAAACCCAATAACACTTTGCCCGACCCGGAAATCGAACCCAGGACCACATGCTCAGCAGTCGCGCTTGGGACCACTAGACCAACGAGGCAGTCAAATATACAACATTATGTTTAGTATATGCGAAACCTGAATATAGTTTGTTCAGAATAAGTAACTGAATCGATTCCAATCATTTTTAAACCATGTTATATGATGTCCCAAAAATATTTAAGAAAAGGTTACAAGGTGGACACCGACACTAAAATGATAATAATGAGCTCAAGACGACGCTGGAGGCGCGCACGCGGCTGTGCCGCGTGGTGACCACATTTTAGTGCGGACAACCAGGTAACAGAACAAGCTTATAACTTTGTGATTTTTAATGATACAGTTTTGAAATTTTGTACATAGATTCTTTACATAAAAATACTAGACACGTGTTTCAGGTTTCGCATATACTAAAACTAATGTTCTATAGGAAAATATAAAATGCACATGAGATGGCATCTTATTTAATTTAACTTTTTCCTCTCTGGAAATAAATTCGTCAAACTTTACCAATACAACCTCTGCCTAAGTCTGCAAAGCAAATTCGTGTAATTTTTCAACGTGTTATAGCGAGGAAATACTAGATAGCCAGCCATATTCGTACGTGGGGTACTTTTGGTGCCACAGAGTAGTCAGTCAATGGAGTGTTCACACGTGTTATGCGTCTACAAATCGAAAGTGACATCTCGGTGTATTTTTTGATTTCCCGAAGAAAGACCTGTTTGATTAAGACTGGGCTGTGCAGTGGAATTTAAGTAGGTAAAAAAGTTCTTTCTCACTGACTCAATGCTAAGTTCGACGCTTTAAACCTAGAAACACACTGTGCACAAAAGCTCCCTCTTTGTTGTCAACAAGGAATAAGGATGGATTTAACGAAACTCTCTGTTCAGAATTTTCATGGACAGAAAAAGTCGCTGGCTAAATACTTTTATCAAAATAACGCGGCAGCGGTAAAAAGATTTACAAAATGATGTAGTAGTTTCCGATGTCTTTTTTAAAACGATATAATGTTATTCTAAACAATCGATTTCTAAACCCATCATCATCTGCCTAGCCTTTTCCCAACTATGTTGGGGTCAGCTTCCAGTCTTACCGGATGCCGCTGAATACCAGTATTTAACCTGGAGCGACCTATCTAACCTCCACAACCCAGTTAATACCGGGTAATACGATACCCCTTGGTAAGACTGGTTGTCAGACTTTTTGGGCCACTGACTACCTAACGACTGTCATAGATCTACAAATGACACCCGGCGCCAACGGCTTAACGTGCTTTCCGAGGCACGGAGGAAACTCAGTATGTAATGGGTGGTCACCCATCCACAGACCAACCTAGGCAAACACGGCTTAACTTAAAGATCGACCCGAGCGGCTGTTATTATTTAGCCACGAGCTCCTCTTTTTCTAAACCCAACATTATCTATATTTGGAAGCTCTCATGGCAAGAATAGACAAATACTTGGGCGAATAGACATCATCAATTGAATCATCGGGAATCATCAATTGATTGAGTCATCTACGCCTCTCACGTTTTCACTCCATTCCCTACCTACTCAACATTCAACAGCAAGAGTGATGCTTTATTTATCACACGCAGAGCGATGGAATGACGGGGGTACTAGCTCATTCGAGCAAAATTGAGCGTTGAAGCAAGCAAGAACGGGTTCCGTAGGCCTCCATAATGTTTTCATTCGAGTTTCATAAGATTGCGAGAAAAAGAAAAATGGCGAATTGCAAACATTTTGTTTTTGTCGGAGATAAAAGTCGGGAATGTGATACTGTTTGATTAATAAAGTGATTTTTGGTTTATGTTTTCGGAAAATGGTGTTCTGTAAAATGATATACAAGGTGTAAACGGACCCTTCACGAAGCCGTCAACCAAGCATTCTAAACATCAAACTATGAAACAATAACATTGGCCAAAATATCGAGGGTGGGCACTGATACCTATTATTACTATGTTGACATGATGGTTCATAATGGCTTCTAATTACGATATGAAAGTGATTAATGACAAGAATTTGTGTGGTATAATACAGCTAGAAAGGGTAAAACAAAAAAAAACTTTATGATGTGTAAAACCATTGTAGGTACTCGTGGCTAAATAATAACAGCCGCTCGGGTCGATCTTTAGGTTAAACCGCGCTTGCCTAGGTTGGTCCGTGGATGAGTGACCACCCATTACATACCGAGTTTCCTCCGTGCCTAGGAAAGGACGTTAAAGCCGTTGGTCCCGGCTGTCATTAGTAAATCTTTGACAGTCGTTAGTTAATCAGTGGCCCAAAAAGTCTGACAACCTGTCTTACCAAGGGGTATAGTATTACCCAGTACTAGCTGGGTTGTAGAGGTCAGATAGGTAGTCGCACTACCTGCATCCGGTTAGACTGGAAGCCGACCCTTATATTGTTGGGAAAAGGCTAGGCAGATGATGATGTGTACATACACATCGCAGTAGAAATAGTTTCGATACCCCAAAACGAATTGCTTTACTAAGACCCTACTACATATCCAAAAAACTTGTCCGTGCAACGTCATCCTTCCACCAATTTCACTAATCCAAATGACCAATTACAGAACCCCAAACGTTTTGCGTTCCGTGTTCGTGTATTAACGCACGTGCTACTCCGACAAAACGATATTTTTACGTCGAAACGATTTCAATTCGTCTGGCAAACGTGACTGGGAGACTACCCTTATTTATGAAAGCGTAAATAACGCTATTTATTATGTTCAAGAATAAACAATTTGTGGTGGTGGTAGGGCAGAGGATTGGTTTTATATTCTTTTTTTTTTACTTTTTTCTAGTTAAGGGCATTACATGGCTCAAATCCCAAAAACAGCGTATGTTTAAAGAAATTTGTTGATGAATCCCTTCGTACGTTTTCCGTGTAAAAAATATATGTTATAGTTAAGTTCATCACAATTAAATTGTATTGTTTTAAATTTTAATAAACCTTCTCAATTTTTTTTGGTTAATCGTAGAAAATAGGTCCTTTTTCAACCTTATTTGTAAATTATCTCTGTAACAGCTGAATAAATCGGCATGAATTTTGTAACAACAAATACGTAATGATATACTTAACAATCTGTATTGTTTTTTTTCAGTTATTTCTTTTAATATTTTTAAATAATAAATAAAAACCGAAATTTTGCGAAATGTGCGGGGCAAGTCAACAAAAACCAGTACAGGGATCAAATCATCAAGGTCATCGAGCAATATAATGCCCTTAAGCAAAGCAACGCAATATCACAATACGCTCCAAAGGTAGAATCGCTGATGTGGGCAATAAGACTGCTAGAATGCATCAGGATCGATGGACCAGAGTCGTCATGCAGTGGGTGCCAGAAGACGGACATCGTCGCCGAGGGAGGCCTAGAAAACGCTGGCGTGACGTCTTAGAGGTGCTTATGAGAGATTGGCCGGAGAAAGCTGCACACAGAGAAGAGTGGAAGATTATTTGGGAGACCTTTGCCAAGTAGAGAGACAATCAAAGTTAAAAAAAAAAAACTTGTTATGACCACCTACCACAGGCACTCAGAGATATAACTGTTACTAGCTAATTTAAAAAAAAACTAAAAGAGTATTTAGCAGCCAAATGTTTCTATAGTATTGCTGAGTTTCTAACGGAGAAAACATGCTAATTCCAATCTAATTCTAATATGGGGGCGATGTTTGGTTCTGTTGACTGTTGTTAGATTTTTATCTTATTTTGACATCTGAATTATTTTTTGTTTTTTAATAATTATCTTCTAATTTTGTTTAATTGATATTTGAAATGCTTATGCTGTACCTATATTATATTAATTTATTGCAATGGTTGACAAATGAAGTTCAATTAATTTTTTTTTTTTATATGTTTAATAATTAATAGTTACAATTAATTTTATATTTGATCAAATGTTATTATAATACATATTTGTATGCCATAAAGGTATCATGACTGTGATCCTTTCTGCAATGTACTTAACATCTTGCATGCTTTGTGTGTGCATATTCATGTTTCTGACAAATAAATGAACTATGACAGCCTAATAAGATTGTGTGTCTGAAACGATTTTGACGGGACTTTTAAAGGCAGATAACTGATATCATTAGAAGAGACTTAGGCTACTTTTATTTTAGAAATAGGATTAGGGTTTCAAACCCTTGAGATTGGTAACAAAATCCGAATCAAATACGGAAGTAATAATACGTGGACGAAGGTAGCGGGCAACAGCTAGTATTAAATAAAAAAAACAAGGCTACGCAAGACTTATCAGTTAAAAACATTTCGGTGTTTCATCTAGTAAGCAGTCACAGTTAGCCACCACATTGACTAACCGGACCGACTAATCGATCTGGGTGTTTGAAACGACGCGTAAAGAATTTTTACACATTTTTAACGTAAGAACTACTAGGCTATTGAACTTTATTATGACAGCTACAGTCAACATTTCGCCTTTTAAAAATAATAAACAGCTTTTTAGGACTTACTTTTGGATGATCCCGAACAGGCACGACGACTCGCACGCAGACTTTGACCGGCTTGTCTCGAGTGATGTCCAGCATCCTTCTCTCTCCTCGCCATTCACCTGGGGACAGAGGGAGAAAGAAACCTTTAATACCAAGAACTTAATATCCTTAGTAGTTTAGATGGTGAAAATTTCAAATGTCATAAGAGACTTTGAGAGGACTGTTGGATTTGCGGAGTTCAGTTCTGCGCTGATGTTTGAAAATCCCATGTCCGATGATATTTGAAATTTGCACAGTCGGTAAGGCACAGGGATACCTACACAAGGGGCAATCATTCTCGTTGGGATATATCTTCACTGGCGCTGTTACATGCCTCAGACGGTTTTGAGGCAAATTCACCAAACGATGAGGCAATTTTGGGACTAGCTTTTGGTTTAGCTTTGAGATGTTGAACCAATAGTAATCTTGGCATTCCCAAATATCCACATTGGGTTGGGGAAATGCCTGAGAAGTATTCCTAGGGAAATATGCCTGAAGTGTGCTTCTAGGTAGGCATGCCTGCAGAGAGCTTCTCGGCAGAATTGCCTGAACCGTACTCCTAGGCAGACATGCTTGCAGAGTGCTTGTCGGCAGAATTGGCTGAACCGTACTCCTAGGCAGACATGCTTGCAGAGTGCTTCTCGGCAGAATTGGCTGAACCGTACTTCTAGGCAGACACGCTTGCAGAGTGCTTCTCGGTAGACATGCCTGAACCGTACTCGTAGGCATATTTCCACCGATGCTAATGTAATTTTGAGGAGAGTTGTTGGTTATACCACGAGGATTTAAACCAAAATTCATTGTAGACGATGTTGGCCGGCCAAGGTGAATTGAACAAGATGAATGATAAAAATATAAACGCTTTTGCAATTCAGGATTTTTCAGCGTCTCTTCTTGATAATGTATTGGTTCACTTTTTGACAATTTGCTTGATGATTCTCGTGATTAATATTGAAGAAACCAGTCTCCCAGCAACCAGGTGGCTGGTCCCTTCTTTCTTTCTGGATGGCAACCAGGAGCTAGGGTATAGACGTTTGAAGACGATATCAACCAGTCTTATCGGATGCTGGTTGAGGACTGAGCATTCCAAATGGAACTCCCCATTTTATATATTTTAGTAACAAAGCGCACCTTTTGCGTAAAACAAGAAAGAAACTTTCGAAGTTTCAACGGCTTCTCGAAAACGTGAAAACGTGAGGGATTGTGAAATATGGTTGAAGAATGTACAAAAGGTTAATTTTATACAGCAAGATTTCGAAATTCACCAGAAAAAGTGGAGATTTTTTCAGTCAGATTTTTGGCTTTTATAAACAAAAACTTTTGTATACGAAACAAGCATTTTGAAATAACTCAACGTTGCGAGGGCATAGTACTTTTTTGGCTTCGAAAAACGTTTATTATTGTTTTCCATGTTTTGATTTATTTTGCTCACATTTTCTGCGAAAATGATGACGTCTATGTGTATTTTGTAAATAAAACACATTTTAAATGATAAAGAAAAACGTCCAAAATGTATTGCATTGTCATACAGTATGGCCACTTTAGGCTTGCAGTTCAAGGTGGCGCTGCTTGTCAAGAAAAAATGCATCGTTATGTCAAACTTGGTACATTTATTATAGTTCGGTGTTTTCTCGCCTGCACAGATAAGTTGGTTGAAGTGGACGGTGTCATCATCATCATTTCAGCCGAAAGACCTCTGGACATAGGCCTTTCCCAAGTGTCTCGCATCCAGCGGATCCCCGCAACCTTCACCAGGTCAAGTTTAAACATTGTATGTCAATCTTATAGAAAATCGTTGTGGAAATACGAATGCTTTGAAAAGAAAGAAAGAAAGAAAGAAAATATATTTATTTGCCGCAGGGACATGACGAAAGCGTCTAAGCTCACAGGATGATGAACGAATTCTTTGTACGAAGCCTCAAAGTACTAGAAACTTTCTTTTTTGGGACAAAATTCGTAGTTTTTTAAGTAAACGATGTTCAAATAGCGAATGGAAATTAAAAAAGTTATTTAACGGCTTATATTGATATTCGTATGAAACAAGCTTTACTTGGCCGAGTAAAACCAATGTCAGGTCGGAACTTTGCCCCAGATTTCATTATTTTGTGAATGTGTATAAAAGTAGAGGAAGATCAAAGAAACGATGGATGGACTGTGTGAAGAGAGAAAGGAGGTGTTTGATGAGATGTACCTCAGGAGCTTCCTACTACAGACACTTTTCTCTATTTAAGATTGTACATAAACCAGTCAGCGAAGGGTCAATTTTTGGAAGAGGTGAGCCGGAGTACATATCTTTAATGTGATTACATTGTACACTTCGTTTTGACTTTGATTATATTATTTGTCTATAGAAAACTGACTGTGATATTTTTCAAAGGGAATCCGGTAGGAATCGAGTTGTATGGAACCTTCGCCACTGACACCAGTGCCTGTTATTTCTGACGTTGAGATAAAATAAAGATTTATGATGATTATGATTATGACGATAGAGAACTATGGAAGAAGAAGACATGCTGTGCCGACCCCAAATGAATTGCGACAAGGGCAGGTGAATGATGATTTCGTTCTTTATCCGAAATTTCAGTTATTAAATCTCACCGTGGCTACGCTCCGAGATATTTAACTAGGTTAACAAAACTCCTGGTTTTAAGGTCGAAGCTAACTTTTCAAATTGCAAATACTATACAACACAAATAGTGAAAATTACTTAATGTTTTGTTTGTTTCGCGTTATTCTCTGGGCGCGGGTAGTTTGAAATTAGTTCGTGAACAAACAAAGTCACTCGTGTTGTTTTAGTTGTAAGGGCGCTTGGGTGTTAAGCCCTTCATCTTTTGTAGGTCGAGATATTTTGCGTTCATAGAAATGTGTCTTGCATAAGGCATGGTAATCGAGAAAGCCGAGAAAGATAAGCAAATCAAGTATCTTGACTTGGCTCGCGAGGTTGTCGATATGTGGGATGTGGACTCAGCGATCATTGTGCCGATAGTTGTATCAGCCCATGGCTTAATTGCCAAGAGCCTCGACCAATACCTGAGGAGGCTCTCGTTAGGCAGCTGGATCAAGTGCTTGATTCAGAAAGCGGTACTCCTGGACACGGCTCGTATTGTTAGGCGGTTTCTCTTTCTGGACCCTGTTCCCGATACCGGTGGGCTACTATTCTTTTTATATTTTTAAATGTTTTTATATTACTTTGTATAGAAATACTTAAAAATGTAATTTATATGTGTAAATACGAATAAAGGCATGGTAATAAGTTTTAAATAAAATTAACAACGCGTAAATGTGCGTATAGTACATTGCCTGCTTGCAACCTGTATAGTAATTCATTAATTTATCATTACCTATTTTATAGTACTACTTTATACGTTAGGCTGCCTGTCCACCGGAGCGGAGCGAGGCTGCGGAGCGGAGAAACGGAGAAATATTAACCAATAGGATTGCATAAAATTTCCGCTCCGCTCCAGTATGCAATCCTATTGGTTAATATTTCTCCGTTTGCATAAAATTTCCGCTCCGCTCCAGTATGCAATCCTATTGGTTAATATTTCTCCGTTTCTCCGCTCCGCAGCCTCGCTCCGCTCCGGTGGACAGGCAGCCTTATAGTCGGTAATGATACCATCATAATTGTCTGGTAGGTACCAGATAATTTTATCAGTCTCGAAGATATTTAAGCATTAGTACCTATATAGTGCCATCTATCTTGCAACAAGCGAACTAAAAATCGTACCGCAATCAACGTTATCCGCGAGATAAGGATATCGTCGGTGCGCTTGCCAAACCGAATATGTGCATTTTAAGAACTTTTCAGGACAACATAAAACTGTTTTTTTCGTAATGTACCATCTTCTGAAAAATAAAAAAAAAGAACAAAATATGGCAAAAAAAAACAATTTTAGTCTAAGATAATAAAAAACTTATTACATTCGTGTATGAAAGCTAAAATATTTTTTTTTTGTTGTGTACACATATCAGGTTTGGCAAGCTCGCCGACGATATACAAAACCCAACAAAAACCTCGGCCAATATCCACCAAACACAACACCTGTCTGGGGAGGTTCCTAGCTTTTATACGGAGAATGAGGAATTTTACACCGTGTTTCTCACACCTCTATAACTCATCATCTGTCTAGCCTTTTTCCAACTACGTTGAGGTCGGTTTCCAGTGTAACAGGTTGCAGCTGAATACCAGTATTTTACATGGAGCGACTGCCTGTCTAACCTCCACGACCCAGTTAGTACTAGGTAATACGATACACCTTGGTGGCCTGAAACTACTGACGACATATCTGTACTGCGATTTAATTAATGCGGCGGATAACGCTTTAATTTCAATCATTTTCCCTAATACACGTTTACCTCAAATATATTAATTATATAAGAGGAAACTTCATTGACATAAAATTGGTGAATGATTTCCGTAAACAAAACAAAAAACCAAACTATTCATAAAATATTACAGGAAACTTCATTGATACTGCTGAATCAATACATACGGATACAAAGATTTAAACCACAAATGAGGTAAACATACCTACAATTGAATCGGTGAATTAATTACTTACGAATTTCAACAATAATTATATCCTCAGAGAAAATCACATTAACGCTTGATTGCGTTCAAATAAAGGGAATTTGTAATGCAATGCCTGAAATACAGTGCTTTTTAAAAAAAAAATAATGTGTCCCTTTTGAACTGTGCGGCTTCATTACTCTCAAAGCACGGTTGATTAATCATTTTATACTTATAGTTATAATTTATTCATCAAAAACATTGTAGTACATGATGACAATTTACAGAATCGTTTATATAATAGTGTACAAAGACTACAAAAAAATGGTGGGTTATTTCAATAACTTTGTACGTATTTTAAAGGATAAAATAACAAGAGCATGTAGCATGTGTGGTAATCAGTTGTTATGAGCATGGATACGGACGAACGAGGAAACAGTCTTGAGGAAAGTTTTGAAAATGAATGTTGATCCTAAAAGTAGACTAAGAGCCAAGAAATGATAGACCGTGTGAAGGATGATATTGTAGCTAGAAACGAGGTGACTGCTGAGATGACGAGTAATAAAGAATGTATGAAAGAAGAAGACCATGCTGCGCAGATCCAAGCGGATCCAAGGGATACCAAAGGTTAAAGGTGAGCATTTATGACGTAAGAGTGGCTCGTTGGTGTAGTGGTAGCAAGTCCACCTACTATAATAATTCTACAAGTGAGGAAAGTGTTAGTTTGTGGATTGGCCTTTTAAACTGAAGTTGAGAAAATATATAATGTATAAAATGATTACTTGTATATTTTTTGTAGTGTTTATTATATTTCCTAGAGGTAGTTGTTTTATATTATAAGTATAACCCAAGTACTGTTTATTTTATTATCATATTGATGTAAAAAATATTTATGCTGTCTTGGCTTCCGTACGTTTTTTCACGGGTGACCACTGAAAACCAGCGCTGTGTTGTGGGCCCCCCATAGCACAGCATCATGCTGAGTGGTAAACTGCTTGTCGCAGTCACGACGTGCAAGCTGTTAATTTTTTTCTTTTTTTGTTCCGTCCTGTTGAATTTATAGTTTATTGTTTTATTTGTGTTTTTTTGTAACTTTGTATGATGCACGTCATGTCCCTGCGGCAAATAAATATAATTTCTTTCTTTCTTTCTATAAAACCGCATGAAACCCAAGCGTGTCATTTATTGACCACCTACTATGACGTCTTAAGCACTATTAAAATTTAATTATTATACAAACAAGTTACTATACAAAATGGACTAAGTTTTTGTTCTTTAATTGTCTAGAATTAACATTAACACTAGAAACGGGATATTTACCATGTTTACTGTTTGAGTGTTTGTGTCTGTTTGTTTGTCTAGAATTAAGATCTTGAGTTGTAACTTTTTTGTTTTAGACAAATTAGCTTGCTGCGACAGTAGCCACGTTAAGCATAAAATACTTAAGCTGGGCACGCGAAGTAGGTGCTCTTGCATTATGAAGGTATATCTATATTTGTGGTATAAACCTTCTTTAATGGCGGTAGACTTGAAATGATTATTGTAAACTGAAACTTTACATAAAATGAAGGACGTGTAGTTGTAAAAGGATCGTTAGGAGTGTGGTTAAAATCAGAACCAACTCCACCATCTTATTCTATCAGACCTCCTCAAAAAATTATGACACTAATGTTTCCTGTCAAAAAAACATGATTTCATTAAAGTGTCAATTTAAAATAAAAAATGGCTCTTATATCATTCAATTCTTACCTCTAAATATGTATTGTATCAAATATATCAATTTGATTTTATTCGGATCGATTTTTCAAAGCCGTTCCGCCATATTTAATTCGCTTTTGACAGCTGTCATTTTGCCCGCCAATTTTTATCGTCGAGTAAAATCGTTTAGTGTGGTGACGTGGATAGATTTAGTTGGGAGTTTATTTGATAAGTCTTTTGTTAAGTAATTGTCCGATTTCACTAACACTAAGTGACACTTTAAATTACTGCCTGTATATACTGTATACAACATTATTTTTAGTATATGCGAAACCTAAATATAGTTTGTTCAGAATAAGTAACTGAATCGATTCCAATAATTTTTAAACCATGTTATATTTTTTCCCAAAAATATATAAAAAAGTTAAAAGTTCGACACCGAGTGACTTTAAGTACCTATCGCAATAATTTAGGTACCTACTGCCAAATTATTATTATCAATGAGCTTAAGACGACGCTGCAGACGCGCGCTGCGTGGTGACCACGATTTTGTGCGGACAACTAGGTAACAGAACAAGCTTATAACTTTGTGATCTTTCATGATACAGGTTTGAAATTTCGTACATAGATTCTTTACATAAAAATACTAGACACGTGTATCAGGTTTCGCATATACTAAAACTAATGTTGTATATACTGTTGAAATTTTAAATCTCGACAGGAAGTGGATATAGCTTCCGTTAAGTTCATTTAATTATTATTTATATTGCCTGGATGGTCACAACTGCTATTGCTGAGTATGAGGTCCTGGCTTCGATTCCCAGATTAGGACAAGTGTTATTGAGTTTTTTCATCAGGATTTTTCAGTAGGAACTACGGAGCCTAGATTTGTGTCTGGTGGCAATTGGTCCGACCCAATTACATACATCATTCTCCTACTATCCCAATTTATTTGGGATCGGCGCAGCATGTCTTCTTCTTCCATCCTTTTCTATTACTCGTCATCTCAGTAGACACCTCCTTTCTAGCCATATCATCGTTCACACAATCCATCCATCGTTTTTTCATTCACATTCAAAAATTCACATACTCAATCATTTTTCTCACTAAATTTTCCTTATTCCTCCGCATTACATGACTATACCACGACAACCGATTACCACACAAATTTTCAGTCACCGGCGCCACTTTCAGACTTCCTCTTGTATACTCATTATTTATTTTATCCATTCGTATTACACCTTAGCATTCTCATCTCAATCACAAGTAATTTTAATTCTTTTCATTCATCGTTTTTGTGGCCCAAGATTCTGATCCTTAACAGACAGCGTTAAAAATTACATACATGGGACTTTAACATATCTAGCGAAATGTGGATGTACTATTAGGTACCACTCTGCCGAACCCTTCGGGGACTGCAGGCGTCATGTTATGTTAAAATGTATAAATTCATTCTCCGACACCCAGACAGAACACATTTATCTAGGCTACATAAATATTAGCTTCCACCCGTCACTCTGCCAATAGACTTCTAGATTTATTGAACTAATCGAATAAATAAACAAAGCGAAACACCAATAGACAAACGTTTCATCAAATATGTTATCTGTCCTATTTCAACAATAGGTACACTTCAACCAACTTATCTGTGCAGGCGGGAAAACCGAGAACTACAATAAATGTACCAAGTTTGACATATCGATGCATTCGTTCTTGACCAGCAGCGCCACCATGAACTGCACACTGAATGTGGTTGTACTGTACAATTCACGGCTACAATATTTTGACATTTCGAATATTTCACACTAAATCCAAACGTTTACTAAACTATAAATTGCGTATCAACAATACCCTGTCGCTCAAGTTTTTGTTTGTTTAAATACAATGTCAATATGTTAAAAACGAATCGGGTTCCATTGAAAAAAACACACAGAAACTTTTGTACGGCCATAATAAGGAAAGTAAAAAGAGCATACGAGAAGGACGAACTTCAAGCAGCAAAACGGGATAACAAAAAACTGTGGAAAGTAATTAAAGACATCACCAACACGTCAAAAAAATCAATTTCTCCAAAAGAATTACTCGCCTTGTCAACAACTCCTGAAAAATCCCTTAATGAAGTTAATAACTTCTTCGTTAACGTAGGAAGGTCATTAGCAGATAAAATTTACAAAAAAAATACACATACGCTTAACAGCAACACACAAACTACAAGTACTGACACGGATACGGTTAATTCATTCGTTTTAATGGATACCACTGAAGCTGAGGTTGAACGTCTTATCCTTGACTTAAAGGTTAACTGTGCTAGTGGGTGCGATAATATTAGAAGTGAGTTTTTAAAAACTTACAAAACCGTTCTTGTACCACCTATTACTAAAATATTTAACAGCTGCCTGCAAAAGGGAGTATTCCCTGATTCTTTGAAGAAGGCAGTTATTTGCCCTATTCATAAGAGTGGTGACAGAAATCATATCAATAATTATAGGCCAATATCTATTTTGCCGGCTCTGTCGAAGGTACTCGAAAGAATTATTAACCTAAGATTGGTAGATTATTTAGAAAAAAAATCATTGCTATCTTCCAATCAATTCGGCTTTCGACAGGGTAAGTCGACTGAGCAAGCAGTTAATAAACTTACAAATTACATAAGTTCAAACCTAGATAAGAGAAAAAAATGTATCGCTATCTTTCTCGACTTAGCAAAGGCCTTCGATACGATTTCTGTCTCCCTCCTCCTGGATAAACTGGAAAGGTTGGGAATTAGAGGTACGCAGCACGAGCTTTTCAAAAGCTATCTTACTGGGCGATCTCAATGTGTTCGTCTTGATGCACATAGGAGTGATGACCTCCCAATAACGCACGGAGTGCCGCAGGGCAGCATCTTGGGGCCGACCTTGTTTCTGGTATACATCAACCAACTCACAAATATTAATCTGTCCCAAGGCGAAATAATCTCCTTCGCAGATGATACTGCCCTCTGTTTTGCTGCCGATACCTGGGAAGAGGCTTTCAGTGCTGCTCAGCTTGGTTTTGAAGTAGTTGGAAAGTGGCTGCAGAGTAATATTCTTACTTTAAATGTAGATAAAACCAAGTATGTCTGTTTCGGAATTAGGAATGTAAGTGGAGTCGCTAGTACCCTAAAAATCGTCTCACACGAGTGTCAAGTAAAATCAGTCTGCCCATGCCCTTTGCTTGAGCGTGTACAGACGATTAAATACCTAGGCGTAACAATTGATAGTAATCTTAATTTTAAAGAACACATTAAACTCCTATGTGGTAGGATCCGAAAATTAATATTTGTATTTAAAAATTTGCGGCATGTCGCTGACCCACAACTACTGAAACAGATTTATTATGCTCTCTGTCAGTCGCTTTTATCATACTGTATTTCCTCCTGGGGTGGCTCCTCTAAAACTACTATAAAACATCTTGAAATAGCCCAACGTGCAGTTCTGAAGGTCAGCACTTTCAAACGTATTTTTTTCCCCACTGCTCAACTATACAAGAATTGTGAGGTCCTGACTGTAAGACAGCTGTATATATTAAATGTTACTCTCCTACAACACGGTAAACAAAACTTTAAACGGTTAAATCTACAAACACGGAAAAAAGATAGGGTCTGTGTCAGAAAAGATTTTACTAATACTAAATTCAGCACAAAATTTACTAACTTCTTTGGACCTTACATCTACAATAAGATAAACAAGGCTATACACATCTACCCTTTGAATAAAACACAATGTAAGAAAAAGGTAACAGAATACTTACAAAAACTCTCTTACGAAGAGACTGAACTTCTGCTACATATACCAAGGTGATTGTCTGCTTCCCACAGATACACACCCTCTCACACTCACGCACCCACATTATCATATTACACAAAGAGAGGACATACTCACTATTCAGAATTTATTTTATTTTAACGGTTTTGATTATTTTGTATCACCGATTTTATTGTAATGATTTTGTTAATTTATTTCGTAGGTTTTATTTTATTGACTTTATTTAAATGCTAAAATTGTAATTATTGTATTAATTTATTTTAATGGTTGTAATTTAATTTAGTGATTATATTTAAATTATTTAATAGTAATGATTTTATTATTCTTAGAAACTAGATTTTAATGATTTTATTTTTTATGATTATTTATTGGTAGAATTTTATAAAAAGGTAAACATTTCTGCTTGATGGCTGCCATAAATTATTAATTATTTTGAGGGGATTGGCGCTGATAGCCGAAATACAGGCTTTTGCCTAGTTCGGCTACAGATGTTAAATTCTTTTGCATATTGAAAAATATAGCCTGTAAGATATTTGTAAAATTCTGTGACATTTTTTGAATAAACATATATTATTATTATTATTATTTCCTTTATTTAAATTTTTACAAATTATTTTACATTTTTAAATATTCCTTAAAAAAAATATATAAAAAAACATTTAAAAATATAAAAAATTGTAGCCCACCGGTATCGGGAACAGGGTCCAAGCTACCGGCGGTCAGGGCTCCAGGGAGAGGAACCTCCTAACAATACGAGCCGTGTCCAAAAGTACCGCTTTCTGAATCAAGCCCTTGATCCAGCTGCCTAACGAGAGCCTCCTCAGGTATTGGTCGAGGCTCTTGGCAATTAAGCCATGGGCTGATTATATTATTATTATTATTATTATTATTATTGAAAAATAATAAAACTGAAAATTAAATTAATGTTGTTGCTATTTACTTTGATTAAAGATGGTGATTTCCTTATTTTTTTTTAAGTATTATTACTTCAAAAAAAAAAACAACGACATGCCTCTCTGCGTCTCTATTGAACCCAAATCCGCCGTATCTAATCCACATTTGACACCTGTCGTTTTGCCCGCCAATTCGACCTTTGACCGTTTATTTTTCACATGGCAACATAATCCCGTGTCAAAACTAGAAGCATGGCTGTGGAAACATAAATGATTAATTTTGACGTAGATGGGATTATTTGGGATTTTCTTTTATTATTGATTGGCTTTGGGTGTTCCGTTTGCTTTTATAATAGAACTAGTTAAATTGTTGGGACGGAAATTTTTAAGAATACCTTAGTGTCATCAAAAATTCACTGAATAGTTAGTCAGTTTTTGATGACACTAAGGTACAACAGCTAATATTTTTTAAGAATTTATAAAATACTAGCTGTTGCCCGCGACCTTCGTCCGCGCGAAATAAAAATAAAAATACGACTTCCCCTATTTCAATCGGATTTTATTAACAATTTCAAGGGTTTTAATTTTTTTGCGTGGAACCCTAATCCTTTTTCTAAAATAAAAATAGCCTCAGTTACTCTTTTTAACATCAGATGTTTCGGAGATAAGGTTCAGCCGTTTCGGAGATTAGCCAGAAAAAGCAGACAGCCACAGCGCGTTCAACTCAAGGGTTAAGTTAGGTTATAATGTGCATGCGCTGAAATAACACGCGACGCGACAAAATTACGTCATAGATTCAGCACTTATCATCATCATTCTCCTGTCCATATCCCAATTTATTTGGGATAAGCACAGCATGTCTCCTTCATAGATTCGTCACTACGGTTAATAATATTTAAATAAAAAAAGAAAATTATTTTCTTCACTTACGCAATGACATCCTGTTTTTTTTTTTTTTTATAAACCAGTCTTCAAGATAATTTATACTGCCAGTGTTCCTTCACGTTTAATAACTTGAAGTTACTCGCAGAAATAAATAAATATAGTCAAGTTCTTTCTTTTTATTTAAACATTTTACTAGCTTTTTTTAGTTGGCAATAAACGTGTAGTTCTGCGAAGTTAAGATTGCGCTTGCGTGCTTTATACACGTTACAATAATATTTAATTAAAAAGTTCATAGCTAATGTTTAGTAATGTTCTTATTTTAAATAATTATTTCTATTACGAGCTTGACCATTGCACCGGTATTTTTAAATCCCTGTTATTATTTCACATCTAAGTTTTTTTTTTAATTTGTGCTAATGTCACGCTGTCATGTTGTTTTTTTTTGACGTGTGTTTTTGTTTAGTCGTTTGAAATAAGAATAGATTTAAATTATGAATTAAGGCAGCTTGAAGAAAGCGAGAAAATACGGAACAATATTTTTCCTAGATTTAACATGTGCTTCATTCACTAAAAACCAGATAAAATCAACAGAAAACGATAAAACTGACTGCAGTTTCATGCCGAACTCTTTTACAAAAAGGGGCCTAACTATTAAGGCGTTGTACATCACATCATTCTCATTGCCTTATCACAATTTATTCTTGGTTAGCGCAGCAGGTCTTCTTCTTCCATATTTCTCTATTAGTCGACATCACCTGATTGGCCCTTTGGCACAGTCCATCCATCGTTTCTTTGTTATCTCTTTTACAGAAATCCACATTTAAACTCAAAACATTTATACAATCACGCCTGTAATCCCCGAAGGGTTAGGCAGAGGTGTACCTGCCTAATAGTGCACCCGCATTCGCTAGCTATGTTAAAGTCCTATGTAATAGGGAGCGAGAATATAGCCACCAACCGTGCACTGAACCAGACTCTGTGGCTGCAATTGAAAAAATACCTGATGGAAAAACCCAACAACGCTTTGCCCGACCCTGGCATCGAAACCAGGACCTCTTGTTCAGCAGTCGCACTTGAGACCACTAGACTAACGAGGCAGTCAAAACATACCTCACGATATAATTATTGAAATATTTTATTTAAATGTGGAAACCCTGAGACATAAATAAGTAATGAAGTCTGTATATCTTCCTAGACCTTTCAGTTGACCCCTTACTCTGAGATCCTTGACATTTGCCTAAATTGAAGGTATCCGCATGTGGGTAGTCCGGTGTCAGATGTGATGGCAGACAGGACGTGACCTTATCAAAGAGCAGGCAATTAACTTCTTACATAGTTTATCACATGAGAAAAGCTCGTGGCTAAATAATAACAACCGCTCGGATCGATCTTCAGTTTAAGCAACTTTTGCCTAGGTTGGTGCGTGGATGGGTGACCACCCATTACATACCGAGCTTCCTCCGTGCCGTGGAAAGCATGTTAAGCCGTTGGTCCCGGCTGTCATTTATAGATCTTTGACAGTCGTTACAGGTAGTCAGTGGCCCCAAAAGTCTGACAACCAGTCTTACCAAGGGGTATCGTATCATATAGTACTAACTGGGTTGTGGAGGTCAGATAGGCAGTCGCTCCATGTAAAATACTGGTATTCAGCTGCATCCGGTTAGATTGGAAGCCGACCCCAACATAGTTGGGAAAAGGCTAGGCAGATGATGACCACCTACTTAAAATACCCGGGTGAGACTGGTACAGAGACGTGGAGATTGGCTGAAAAAAAAGTGGTCTAGTGGATAAATTCAGGCTGTGCATGATGATGACGACGAATTACGGTATCTACTCACGTATTAGACCACAGATATAGATAGACCTAGATAACGCGAGAGCAACTACTTCGCGTGCCATATTATTATGTAGCTTACGTACAAAAATCGTAAGTAGCCAATTTCGAACTGCATCGGAGCATAGCGCTAGTCGGACGTCAGTGAGCGTCATGGCGAGGGTAGGACGAGGGGGGCGCCGTCCGCGGCGGCGTCTTTGAATCGATTTGATTTTCCCATCACTAAATAGTGCTTGTGACGTCATAATAAGTAGTCAAAAAATGGCACGCTTGGTTTTCATACAGATCGTGATACTTGCGTTATCTAGGTCTATCTATATCTGTGTATTAGACCAATATCCTTCTGTAGCTTAATGATTAAATTAGTTTATGTTTGTCAAAGCACATAGGACATAGAGAGAACGCAATGCAGAATAAAAAAGCCTATTATAATAACTAGCATTTCATCCGCGACTTCGTCCGCAAAAAATGTGATAGCTCGACTATAATCATAATAAAATTTGCACACTTTTACCGATGTAAAAGTAGGCTGTTTGAGTATGTGAGTTTAAATGTTTGTAAACGCACCCACGATACAGGAGAAATTCCTAGTGTGAGGCAACGTTTTTTTTTTTTTTAAAAAAAGAAAGAATGTAGCTTTTTAACAGTTAAAAACAGTTTTAGAATTGGATCATTAGTTTCGGGGATTACCCCCGAGCTTACCTCAACTGATACCTAACACTAATTTTACTTTAATTGAAGAAAACTGCTCACCCCTATGAACTAACATTAACGATCCCCGTGATCACTCGTCCCCTCCACACTCACCGCAAGGCCAGGCTTAACGGATTTCCAGAATTTGCCAAAGTTCTTAGTAGCTCGATGTCCTGCTAGTATGTCCATTTTAATATGTTCTTGATTATTCTGGCAACATATCAAGCGACATTTGAAAATTTTGTAAGACTCTCACATTTTTTCATAAACAAAACCATTTAAATCTTTTGTTTCAATTTTATAACCTTTGCACCCGAATGTACTTGATGTAGTTTTTTGTTTACAAATTTTTATCACTGGGCCATTGGAACGTACACGATTTTTGTTTACGGTCGAATTGCCCGCGGGCCATCCGTTTTTGAGCCATTTAAACTACCCATACAAACTTACAAACAAATACATCTTTATAATATGAATATCGAGGAGTAATGTAAGAAAAAGTGACAAGAACAAACACATCTTTCTCTCTCGGCTAAGTAAGCAACATTTCAAGCTACACCAACTTAGAACAAGCATATATCCTCTATACCAGAGGGATTTGAAAGCTGCAACTATTCCTTCTGAGCCGGACGCTAGTGTTGCCAACGCATGAATCAATAATACCCTACGCTTCCGGGAAAATGGAGGAGGATTTCCGGTTTCTGATGGAGATCTAGAGAAGCTTGGAAACATTAAATAAAGTATTCTGTTAAGATTTCTTAGTGACCAGACCCTACTGTTTGGTAATTTGGCTACCAAATCTAAAATTAGAAATGTGATGAACTTTCTGCCACAGTGGTTTTATTAAAACTATTTGATTTCTCGATATGTGGATTGTACTTCAAGCAGAAACTATGTTTTCGAGCCGTTTGGGGTTGAAAGTCTAGGGTCGTGGGGTCCGAGTGCTCATAGCCTGTTTAAGGAAATTCCGAAACACCTAGTTGACGCTGCCTGTGACCCAAGGGCTGGCTTTTAATTTGGCCAGAGACTAAGTGTTGCCATACAACGTGGCAACGCCGCCTGTCTCTTGGGCACATTACCAGCTGACAGCTTTGAGGAGGAGTTTTTGGATGCCCTTGTATAGTTTGTTGTTAGTTTATTTATTTTAGGTTATTTAATAGTTTTTAATTAATAATGTATATACAACATTAGTTTTAGTATATGCGAAACCTGATACACGTGTCTAGTATTTTTATGTAAAGAATCTATGTACAAAATTTCAAAACTGTATCATGAAAAATAACAAAGTTATAAGCTTGTTCTGTTACCTAGTTGTCCGCACAAAAGCGTTGTCACCACGCAGCGTGCGCCTCCAGCGTCGTCTTGAGCTCATTGATAATAATAATTTGGCAGTAGGTCCCTAAATTAGTGCGATAGGTACTCAAAGTCACTCGGTGTCCAACAAAAATATTTAAAAAAGTTAAACTTTTTTAAATATTTTTGGGGAAAAATATAACATGGTTTAAAAATGATTGAAATCGATTCAGTTACTTTTTCTGAACAAACTATATTCAGGTTTCGCATATACTAAAAATAATGTTGTATAGTGAATTTAGTCTACTTAATTAAATAATTAACAGAAACAAGTTAGTAGCTATACAAGGAACCAAACAAGTATAAATGACTGCCTCCTTGGTCTAGTGGTCGCAAGCGCGACTGCTGAGCATGATGTCCTGGGATAGATTCCCGGGACGGGCGAAGTGTTATTGGATTTTTCCATCAGGTTTTTCTCAGTTGCAGCCACGAGAGTCTGGAATTTTGCCCGGTTGGTGGCAATAGGCTCGCCCCTGTTACATGGGACTTAAACAGGACGGGTGCAATGTGTGTGTACTATTAGGTACACCTCTGCCTTACCCTTCGCGGATTACAGGCGTGATGTTATGTTACTATTCTGCAATAGGACAATAACCGACCAATACCACCCGTAAAGTACCTACGTCTACCGATCATTATTCCAATGTAGGTAAAAACGCATCTAAAGGCGGGTACACAAGATATCGAGTCCACTAATGAACGAACCGCTTAGCGCTAATGCAAGCAGATAGTCTACTAATGACCGTTGTGTACATGGCTTTAATATCCTTGCTTTCGGTAAATTGTATGTGTATCGATTTTGCAATAATTGTAAATGCAATATGGGGATAGTAAGTTTTAATATGTGAGCAACATAAAATTCAATCCTCTCGTCCGACTGGACGACAGGATTGAATTTTATGTCATTGTAGAAAAACGTGACAGTTTCCAGCCTAAGCCTTAAGAGGCCTCGCCCACGGCGACTTTTTGTAGCGATGCTGTCGCGCTTGTGTATCGATACAGCCGCGATGCTGTCGCTGGCTGTGTACCTTTACCCAATTCTGAACGCGCGATAGTAGCGATGCAGAAGCGCGTTTACAAAACGCGCGACAGCGACGCTACAAAAAGTCGCCGTGGGCAAGGGGCCTAAGGCCCTGAATCGATTCCAAACATTTTTAAACCATGTTATATTGTGTCCCAAAAATATTTAAAATAAGTTACAAGTTACAAGTATCTATCGCAATCATTTAGGTACCTACTGCCAAATTATGTTTATTAAGGGCATTACATGGCTCAAAACCCAAAAACAGAGTATGTTCAAAGAAATTTATTGATGAATCCCTTCGTAAGTTTTCCGTGTAAAAAATATATGTTATAGTTAAGTTCATCACAAATAAATTGTATTGTTTAAAATTTTAATAAACCTTCTCAATTTTTTTTGGTTAATCGTAGAAAATATGTCCTTTTTCAAACTTAATTGTAAATTATCTCTGTAACGGCTGAATAGATCGGCATGAATTTTGCAACAACAAATACGTAATGATATACTTAACAATCTGTATTGTTTTTTTTTCTGTTATTTCCTTTAATATTTTAAAATAATAAATAAAAACCGAAATTTCGCGAAAATTTCTGTGACGCATACTCGGGACCGCGATACGTCAGTGCCTTGACGGCTCTTGTGACGGGTGGACGTACGCGTGTTATTTTTTCCAAATAAAATTCAAAACTGCACGTTTTTAATTATTTCTGAATGAAATAATATTGTAAATGGTACAGTTATTAATATTTCGTAAAATAAGAATAGAAAATACGTTTATAAAATATATTTAAAGTAGTTTGTAATTTCGTTTTGTTGTTTGAACCTATCATAGAGTAAGCCTGACAAGTGACAGCTATGCCTAAATCAACACTTCTATACAAATAAATCAAATTGAAATGTCTGTTTGTAATATCAAAATAACAGCTTTTTACTGAATGCATATGAAAATATATCCGGCACTTATAACAAAAACACATTTTTTTAATTTTTGTCTTTCTGTCGGTCTATCTGTCTGTCTTTCTGTTTGTGCCGGCTAATCTCCGAAACGGCTGGACCGATTTCTGGCATTTTTGGCATCCATAAATGATCGATTCATGTCATAAAAGTACAGGATGTTATTTTTTCGAATTTTAGTCGGTTCGACTCCCGAGTGTGGCAAGCGAATTTTCGAAAATCTTTAAAACAGATTTGTATCTTTTCAAAAATTAAGTAATGTTTCCCTATAAGTAAAATTTGCTATCTCCGGTATTTAGAGTACTTTCCCTCCCGGTGAGGTTGTCAAATTCCATCCTGTATATTACAGAAAATTCCGTGTGGTCCTGGAATTAAGAATACGACCACCCCATTAATAAAAGGCGACTAAGGGAACATTCGACCTACAACGAAGACAGCTCTATGATACACTGGATAGTCCAGCAGGCCAAAAACACCTTTACCGGCTTGCTAGAGCTAGAGAGAGAAAGGCGAAGGATGTATGTCAGGTTAAATGCGTAAAAGACGAAACTGGAATGGTTATTTCGGATTGTGAGAAAATTAAGGATAGGTGGAAGGGTTACTTTGAAAGAGTGATGAATGAGGAGAATGACTGGAGTGGTGTGCTTGAAAATAAACCAGCGAATGAGGGACTAGTGAGAAAGGTTAGTTTGGATAAAGTGAGGATTGCAGGAAATGGAATTAAGAATGGTAAGGCATTAGGACCGGACGGAATACCGGTAGAAGTATGGAAGTTATTTGTGATGGACGGATGGGCGTGGTTAGCTTTATTCTTCAGTAAACTGTTGCCGGAAGAAACGATTCCTGACGAATGGTGTAACAGTTAGCTGGTGCCCATTTTTAAAAACAAAGGTGATGTGGTGGAGTGCAACAATTATAGAGTAGAGCAATAGAGCTAATGTCACATAGTATGAAAGGAGCTCGTGGCTAAATAATAACAGCCACTCGGATCGATATTTAGGTTAAGCCGTGCTTACCTAGGTTGGTCTGTGGATAGGCGACTACCCATTTTCGCTATCCGCCAGCTGTGCGAAAAATACAGACGTGCACATAAAAATTTGCACATGGTTTTTGTAGACCTCGAAAAGATATACGACTGGTTACCCCGTGAGGTACCGTGAGTATGTGCAGTTGATCCGTGCGATGTACAGTCGATGCAGTATCCAATTTAAGTCCGGTCTACAGCCGGCAATACCCGGCAGCTTCAATGTGGCTTTCGGCTTGCACCAAGGGTCGGCTCTCAAACCTTTTTTTTCGGTTTGGAAATCTTCAAATGACCCTCCCCCCGCTCTGGACGGAGCGGAAGGGAGTGTGAGACTTCTACTGACTAAAACCTATCCATGTTCCTTCTTTGCCCTTTGTGGTCCAGGGCCGCGGCATCTCTTTCGAACAGTCCCGCAGCCCTGGTAGGCATCGGCCCTTGCGGACCCCTTCATTGTTGCTGACATCTCTTTGAGGCGCGTGTGGAATACGAACGCACCGTCGACACAGCCTGTCGTCAAAAGACGGCCGGACGGCGATCTAGCCCATTACTCACCGTCCACAGGCCCTCGCCTACGGTGGCCGGGAGCGACCACGTGACCCCCGGCGCCCGGGGCGTTTCCCGCGGCGGCTAGGACGTAAGGCTCTTTCCTCCCTCCTTCTCTAGCATGACTGCTTCGCAGAAGGAGGTGACGGCTTCCCATTCTCGCTCGCTCCGGACCAGGGCTTGAACCAAGGCCGGACGCGAGAGATCGCCGCCGCCAATCACCGCTACGAGGAGGCTCTTGTCCCTTAGCTCTTCCTCCCTAACCTCTTCCTCGTGATAATGAACGCTCTCGCGTCGGACATCCAGGAAGAGGCACCCTGGTGCTGTTCGCCGATGACATTTTGCTGGTTGCTAAGAGCCGCCAAGAGGTCCAGAGCAGATTGGAGGTGTGATGGCAAAGACTGTAGTAGAGAATGTTGGTCTGCAATTGAGTAGAACCGAAACGGAATACTTGTTTTGCGATTTCGTCGGTCTCTCCAGTCTAGTGCCTTTAACTCTTGCCGAAACGCCCATACCGATCTGCTTCGACTTCCGGTATCTCGGATCGCTTGTCCAAGGGGATAGCAAAGTAGACCGGGACGTAACGCACCTGATCAACTCAGATGGATGAAATGGCGACAGGTCACTGGAACAGCAACTTACGACTCACGGATGCCTCTCAATTAAAGGGGAAAGTATACAAGTCCGTGATTACACCTGTCGTACTGTATGGATCAGAATGCTGGGCTGTGAAAAATATGGATGAAAAACGATTCCACGCAGCGGAGATAAGAATGTGTGCGGTGCTTACTTCAAGAAAGTCTACATGCACCATTAACACCAACACCAATTCTAATAAACGACCAACCGACCTGTTCAAGATATTTGAATTTTAATGACTTTTTTGTAAATGGAAACATTTTGTTCTTATCAGAGCGTGGCAACATTAAAACAAAGCTATATTTTATTTATTACGCTCAACATCAGACATCCAACTTTATTTCTACACGATGTAATACACAGTCAAGTTAAATTATCTGGCGATACCCATCATGCATGTGAAGTTTCGCTATCAAAATTTGATCTTGTAAAACTATAAGGTGTAAATCTCAATCATAAAGGTCATCATCAGACCTTCAGAATGTGAAATGTAGAAGCACCCGTGGTCAATTACATTAAAGTTGAAAGCTATATCATTGTAACTATTTCTGTTACTGAGAACCGATAAGCACTTACCTAGTCATCATCAGACTTTCAGAATGTATCAAGTAGGGATACCCGTGCTCAGTAAAATAACTGATGAAATGCTAGCTCATTAGTCAAACTGTATAATTTATCTCAAAATAAATATAAATTGGAACAAAATGTATTCAAGTCTCTCAGAGAACGAATAAATTAGGCAAAAACGATGACAACAGTGCGACACATCTGTGTTCTTGCTTAATCTTTATTATAGTAATGGTCGTTTGCCGATAGGGGCGCCAAATAAACAAAAACCAGTACAGGGGTCAAATCATCAAGGTCATCGAGCAATGTAATGCCCTTAATGAGCTCAAGACGACGCTGGAGGCCCGCGTGCGGGCTCGTTGCGTGGTGACCACGCTTTTGTGCGGACAACCAGGTAACAGAATAAGCTTATAACTTTGTGATTTTTCATGACACAGTTTTGAAATTTTGTACATAGATTCTTTACATAAAAATACTCGACAGGTGTTTCAGGTTTCGCATATACTAAAACTAATGTTGTATATGTTATGTATGCGGTGGTCGTCAAAACCGGGCTTAAGTAGGCTGTAGGTACATACATCTCTGCTCCGGTCTACCCAGTACAAATCGCCGCATAGCTTCGGTGCACACACCCTAGTTCCTAAGCATCTCCTCTCTTCTCTGCTCGTACGTCTCTGCTTTGGTGGAATCCGGGCCTAAGGTAGATAAACGAATATCACTTTGATTTTAAGTTGTCTGCCTTAAGAATTAGACTCAAAATTGCAAAGTAGGCTTCTATCTTACAAAATTAAAAATGTTACAGTTACCTACAATTGATAATTTCTGAAAGTGATTATTTTTTAAAATGTCATCGGTTGCCTAGCCTTCTCTCAACTATGTTGAAGTAGATTTTAAGTCTGACTAGGTTGCTAGGCGGTATTCACATACCAGCTACTCTAGTATTTTACACAATCCACTCTCCAATAATAAAGAGATAGCTACTGAAAAGGACCATAGACTGCATTGCAAAAACTTCAATGTTGTTTTCTTTGTGGCCCTAAAATAAGACATTTATTAGCTATATTGGAATATTTTTTTTCAATTCTTTTTACAAGTGAATTAAAAAAAAATCTTGCTGTTCATAAATTAACAAAGTAAACAGTATATAAAGCAATCACCACATTTACATAAACAATGATCCCAAAAATTTTTATCACACACAACCATATCAATTTTTTTAAACATGCTAATTGCCACTTCAACATGGCGGCCGGCACTCAAAATGTAGATTCAAATATGAGGGTAGATGAAATATTTTCCGCGTCAAATGCAGAGCAACCCTCGGAAGTGAATTTCAAAGAACTGTGTCAAGAATTGACTTTTAAATGTAGTGAATAAACTTATTTCGGCTTACAGTGTATTTAAATTAATTTGAAATATGCATTAACGTTATTAAATTGGTCGGTTTTGAAGGAATGTGGCGTTAGCTGATGATTTTTAAATGGCTTTTTGATGGTTCTGGGTTTTAAGTGTGGAGGAGGCGTTTTTTTATTTTCTGACTAGATTATAACCGCGGTTTCGCTTGCGTGGATGTAAAATGAAATACAGGGTGTAAACAGACCCTTCACATAGCCGTCAACCAAGCATTCTGTACATCAAAAACTTACTAACTAACGTAACTTTACGCAAAAATTATTGTTAGGAATCGACTTTTTTTTGGGGTGAAAAATCACGTTTTACGGTAGGACTCGATGGAAAGCACTCAAAGCATTGTGCTGATGGATGGATTGAATAGTACGGGGGTCTTGGAGGTGTGTATAGTAAAAATCTTACATTATAATGTATTGAAAAAAAAACTTGTGAAAAAGTTGGAACTTTAACCCCCAATATCTCCGTAACTAGAAGGTTCCCAGGTATGGTCTAGAACAAAAAAATGATCGCAAAGACGGGGAGAAATAGTGCTTTTCGGCTATGTTAAGGGTCTATTTACACCCTTTATATGCTATGTTATAAAATGTGAAAACTAAACCAGGTCATGAACTTGTGAGCCAAAAATCGAAAAATCCGTTCTACGGTTAAGGTATGCAAAGGCGATACAGACAGAACCAGCTAAAAGTTAAGTTATTAAGTAAGACAAAAACAACTCTCTAAAGAATCGTCGGCTGTCTGTCTTATCAAATGCAACTGAATACCTGTATTTTACATGAAGCGACTGCCTGTCTGACCACCACAACCCAATTAGTACTGGGTAATACGATACCCCTTGGTAAGACTGGTTCTCAGACTTTTAGGCCACTGACTGCCTGTAACGACTGTTAAACATCTACAAATGACAGCCAGAACCAACGGCTTTACGTGCTTTCCGAGGCACGGAGGAATGTACTTAATGGATAGTCTCCCATCCATGAACCGTCATTAGCAAGCACGGCTTAACCTTAACCACGACCTAAAAAAAGCAAAATGCCAGATAAAGTTTAAAAAAAAACTATATCCTTCCTTAGAAGAGGTCGTAGCATAAACGCTTTCATCCATATTGGCTATGTGCTTCTACGGCTCCAAAACTTCAAAATTCAGTATGCCCAAGTTAATCAAATAACCAAAACATCAGCTACCGTACAATCAAATTCAGAAACAACGAAACTATTCACAAACCATTGCTTCAAGCTTAGAATCTCTAACTCCATATGCTTCATACCTAATCCGACGTCCAATGGCTGTCAAACTTCAAAAGCAAACAGTTAGGGAAAACCACCGGTGTTTGTTGTGTGATAGAGTCTAGTTTAGGGTGACGGATTAGTTCTAAGTTTTAAAGTGGATCATGTGGATGGGTTGTCAGTTGCAGCGGAGGTATTTCCTTTGAATTTGTGGTTGTTGTGGTAGTGAAAGTATTTTGCTGAATGAAGTAAAGGAAATTGTAGACTTTTATAAAGATAATAAAGCTTTTATTGGTAAACCAGAATAATGTAATCTACAACATTATTTTTAGTATATGCGAAACCTGAATATAGTTTGTTCAGAATGAGATTAAAACCATGTTATATTTTTTCCCAAAAATATTTAAAAAAGTTAAAAGTTGGATACCGAGCGACTTTGAGTACCTATCGCAATAATTTAGTAACCTACTGCCAAATTATTATTATCAATGAGCTCAAGACGAAGCTGGAGGCGCGCGCTGCGTGGTGACCGCCTTTTTGTGCGGTAACAGAACAAGCTTTTACCTTTGTGATTTTTCATGATACAGTTTTGAAATTTTGTACATGATTCTTTACATAAAAATACTAGACACGTGTATCAGGTTTCGCATATACTAAAACTAATGTTGTGTAATTCGAATACGATAGCAAAATAAAAATCCGGTTCGAAGGAACAAAATTTTGTAGTATCCGGCTCGAAGGACTAGAATAATGAACAGATTGTCTGTCTCTGAAATAAATGTATTTTATTTCAGTACTTGATACAGGCTACTGATAATTCAAACTTTGATGATATAGTACACTGTTGAGGGCGATACAAACGAAAAATTAAAGACCACTCATCACAAAACGCTAATTTTGTCATCAAAATCGAATCAAATTTCCTTTTTTGTTTCTAAATAATCGTTCACCACATACCGACAGGCAAGAACACTCCCAACCGCAAATCTTGGACTAACTACCATCTAATTTCAATGTCCAGTTAGCAACTCAAACAAGAGCAGATCTGACCCAACCCCCAGACCGCGCTAACTAGAGCCCTGCACTAAACAAACCAACCCCTGGTCTATATTACCGCGCGGTTGTTTGACTTGACAACTCCGGCGATTGGGTCAATCTACAAACCTAGACTAACTATGTACTAACACTAGTTCCACGCCCTGGTTTGGGTCGTAATTGATTTTAACGTTAGTAGAGCTTGGTTAAAAATGTACGGGGTGGTTTTGAGTATATAGTTTTGTGTTTTGTTTAAGTGTGTATGCTTGTTTTGTTTCATGTTATGTAGCATTTCATTTTAATGGATATGAGTATGTTGATCTATAATGATAACATCACACCTGTAATCTCCAAAGGGTTCGGCAGAGGTGTACCTAATAGTACACCCACATTTCGCCAGCTATGTTTAAGTCCCATGTAATAGGGGGCGAGAATATTGAAATCAACCGGACACAGATCCAGACTCCATGGTTGGTACTGCGAAATTTCTGATGGAAAAACCCAATAAAATTTTGTCTGACCCGGGAATCGAACCCAGGACCAAGAGGTAAACGCGACTGCTGAGCAAGATGCTCAGCAGTCGCGTTTACGACCACACATTGCTTGCTTGTGACCAGTGCGTTGATCTAAAATCGACTAATTAAACAAATATACGTAACCATTCAGCTTATCATGCTCCTCAGTAACTAGGGTACTGGCGGTCAGGCAATCGCTATCATGTAAAATACATTATCTTTATCATTATATGTCTATATTGTCCCACTGCAAGGCAAAGGCCTCCCTTCCCTCCTTCCACATTTTGCGGTCTAGTGCGATTGTAGGCCAATCCTTTGCGAAAGAGTCCAGCTCAAAAAAAAAAATATAGTAAAATACAGATGCATTCATAATTGGGAAAAAGCTAGACAGATGATAATGTTGACTGTGTTGTGTCAGAAAAAGAAAATTCTTGTATGAAAACTGTTTTTCCTATTCCATGAAATTTCATATTTTCTTAAACTCATATTCCAGTATCAGCAAGCATTTTAGCAACCGTGGTGGTCCGATATTTGTTTGTTCAGTAAGCGTATCGCAGTGCAATTTTCTAGTAGTGAACATGTTGCCGCATATCAAAAAGTGTTACATCTATATAGTACAAAAAGCACCTACTTCAGTGCCATCTATGTCACTATTGAAGAAAAAACACACACACACACACACACAAAACCACACAAATCAAAATTCTGAATAGAGCCCACTAAAGTTACCCGCGACTTATCGCGAAAAATCCGACATCCACTGTAGAGCAGTAGCCCATCAGACAGAACACCCGTCTGGTCGGAGGATCCTACCTTTTCTATGGACCTACCTTTACCTGTTCCTCATATTCCTAAACATATACGTTACGTCTGCGATTGCCAACCCGCCTGCCAAGCGTGGCGATTACGGCAAAACCCCCCCCTTTGGGGGAGGCCTATGTCCAGCAGTGGACGTCTTTCGGCTGAAATGATGATGATGATGATACGTTACGTTTCGTAGCTAATATGAAGAAGTCCATTCGTCTAGGAATCGCAAGCACGACTGCTGACATGATGTACTGGGTCGGGTAAAGTGGTATTGGGTTGTTTCATCACGAATCTTTCAGTCTGTTTTTGTGTCCGGTTGATGGGTATAGGCTCGCCCCCTATTACATGGGACTTAAACAAAAATTTCATTTTGGGTGTACTGTTAGGTACAGCACTGCTTAACTCTGCGGGGATTACAGGCGTAGAGTTTATTCAGATAAAAATACATCCTCAAACTGAACTTCGTCGGTCATATTTCCAAATAGCTTCGATAACAGGAAGCGTGACAAATCCCTAACGTCACATCGATGGCAGACTATCCGCCTTAAATCGGTTCAAACCGGTTCGAGAGAATGAAGACTTGTTCGATGGAAGTGGAGATTTTCGTCGCTCGACTGTCCTAGCTTTGGTTTAGAAACTAGAGGAATCTATTTTGATTAATGTGAAAACTTTGAGCGTGAGGAGCTTGGCTTTCATTAAAGTAAAAAAGTCTAGTGTAAATAGAGCATGGATGTTTTGAATATATAGAAGTAATGCCTGCCATAAGACAGGACTGCTTTAGAATATTTTACGGAGAAAAATATTTGTCAAAATTCAATGAGTATCATAAATCTGAGTGTAGTTATAAGTAAACGCCTGACAAAATTTTAAGGGCCTATTTATTTCACGATGTCCCAATAGCCACTACTTACTGAATACATTCAAAAATGGAACAGAATTTGTATGTAATTATCTACCAAGTAAATTAACACGGCCTCAAGTCTGCTATCACAGTTGTGTCAGAATGGTCTATCATTGATTTCACAATTGTTGATTTTAACAAGTTTTGTAATCTACTAATATAATGGCGTCATTATGACTCTCCAATGGTCAACCACTGACACTCCATTGAAGGAAATGGAATAGAATGGTAATCTGATAAATAATATGTAAAAATATATATAAATGAAATCTGGCATGAATAAATATTCTTTAGTAGTAGTTTTTTGAAAATCATCTCTACTAACGGGTTTTTATAATAATGGCAATACGACAATGTCATTATAACACAATTCTATTACAAGACCATTGACGGACCAATGATCGATCATTATGAATTTAGCAGATTACGAACTTTTAACAAAATGACAATGGAATCGTGTTGGAATGACGAATTTATAAAAATAGCAGACTTGGGCCCCTTTTTTTTTTTTTTTTTTTTTTTTTTTAGGATGGGAAATCATCAAATGACCCCCCCCGCTGGGCGGAGCGGAAGGGAGTGTCAGACTTGTACTGACTAAAACCCATCCATGTTCCTTCTTTGCCCTTTGTGTTCCAGGGCCGCGGTATCTCTTTCGAACAGTCCCGCAGCCCTGGCAGGCATCGGCCCGTGCGGACCCCTACGTGGTTGCTGACATCTCTTTGAGGCGCGCGTGGAACACGAACGCGCCGTCGACACGGCCTGTCGTCATAAGGTCCACAGGCCCGCGCCTACGGTGGCCGGGGGCCACCACGTGACCCCCGACGCCCAGGGCGTCTCCCGCGGCGGCTGGGACGTGAGGCTCTTTCCCTCTCACGTTCCGCCACCTCCTTCACTAGCATGACTGCTTCGCAGAAGGAGGTGACGGCTTCCCATTCCCTCTCGCTCCGGACCATGGCTTGAACCAGGGCCGGGCGCGAGAGGTCGCCGCCGCCAATCGCCTCTACGAGGACACGGCGCTGCTCCGCCCAAGCGGGGCAGGCCTCCACAGTGTGCTGCACCGTGTCCTCCGGACGATCCTCACAATGGGAACACCCGGGCGTCTCCTCCCGCCCGATTCGGTGCAGGAACCTCCCGAAACAAGACTTGGGCCCCTGGACGCGTACCGCGAGGGTTGGTTTTAGGTGGCAGAGAAAAAGTGCTCCTTGAGGGAATTGAAACGTGTTGCGCCGCCAAGGATAAGAAGATGATGATGAACTAAAACCACCGAACGGAAATTTTCCAGGCTAACAAATATAACATAAATATCTCTAAAAATAAACTAGCAAACAAAGCAGTAAGAACTGAGAAAACCAGCAAAGTTAACCAACTGAAAATATAGAAGCTGAGCTGCAATTGTGGGAATGATCGTCTGAAATGGTGTCGAATGAGAGGAAGCGGTGTTTCGGGCAGCTGCGGGCGTTGGGTCAGCGCCAACTGATACGGAGGCCCCGGAAGTTTTAGATGAGCCACCGAGTATGGAGTGGATGGAGTGCTAATGTGAGTTAAGTTTTATAGTTTGCGTCAGAAGGTGATTAGGTGGTTACTGAGACTGTTTATTGCGTTGTGACTTTTTAATTTTGATTTTCTAAATATTTTTACCTTGGTTAGCGAAGGATTTCTTAAAAATAAACAGATTCTGGTAGCAGAAGTGTAGCCTGGGGGATTTGCGTTTAAAACTTTAGAATATTTCTTAATTATCGCAAACCTTTGTTATATGAATAAAAATGCCTCAATTTCTAATTTTCTTCTCTTGGATCGATGTATTATCCAATTAATTAGCCTTGTTAATCTCAATGTCAGTAACTTTTAGTAAGTTTTCTAAAATGCATGTCATGTGTAATAACACATTTGAACATTCCAGTGGGCGATGATTCGCTGTCTGGTCGGCATTTACAATGTTAGCTCATAACATGTCTCCAAAGTTAGATTATGCCAAGAAATATGACGTATAGTGCTCCATTTATCACTACTCTATGTGATCATCCCCTTATATATTATGTGGGAGTTTCAGAAGATAATATCTCAGGGATGAGGGTTCACTATCTGTTGCACTGATAAATACTGGCTTTTTACTATACTTTAAACTTTCACAGAGTACATTGAAACTGAAACATTTGGGCAATCTGATAGTGTGGGGAATTTGTAGTCAAAATTATTGTGAAAACACGTGATTGGGATACAGAGTGATTTTTGGTGTTAATAATTATCGTTTATTGAAAACATGACGGTAATATCTAGGTTTTGTCTTTCAAACTATCAATTATTTTATTTATTTAGTACATTTTAATTTTCGGGTATATCATCATCATGTTCCCGCCCTTGTCCTATTCTACTTGGGGTCTTTGCAACTCGTTTTCTTCTTCCATTCTCCCCTGTCAGACGTCAGGGCATCATTTCCTCCTTTCTCTTTCATATCATTTATCCATACCATCTATCTCTTCTTTGGCCTTCCTCTCGCTCTCCATCCATTTACATTTAGTCTATCGCTCTTTTAGTCACATGCATTTCATCCCTCCTCATTGCAAATGTCCATACCAAGATAAACGACTTCTCAACATTCTCATCTCCGAATATATACATGTCGCGAAATACTTACCAGTCTACCCACAAAACAGCGTGCTTCTACAGAGCCATGATGTTCAACTCGAAAGATATTATTGTGTTAAGTTGTAATCTCAAGTAATTCGTTAGTTTTGTTGGAAACAGTGTATCGCACCTAGTGTGTTTTCATAGCACGAAACTCATCGTCTGCCCACATGATGAACGAGCTTAATAGAATAAATCCTGACATATCCGACATACATATGAAGTATGAAATACGGGCAACAGCGTCAAGATTTTGCATGCAATAGATGACCTAATTAATTTTGTTCATAGATAATTGTATTGTTTCTAGGTATTGAGTTTCATAGCTTTTAATTGGGCAAGCTTATGATTGGCACTAGATTACTAAAGGCTAATGATGAAAATAGGTAGCTATTAATAGGATTCCATGAGGTGGTAAGTACTGTGTGAGGTGACAAGAATGAACAAAATTTTGGCTGAGAAATTCCTAGTGGAAAAGTCCATTAATACTTTCTCAACAATGGGACTTGCGACCAATAGAGCACAGAGGCAGTCATGCATTTCATCTCCAAGATAAATCCACATACTTTAAAAGCATTTACCGTCATTAAGTAAAACAATGCCCATCTCCCAAGCCACTTGGAACCCCGCCTGCCGTTACAAGACCACAGAAGCGCAACGTTCCACCGCTTACATTGTGTCTAAATTGAGTGTCACAACAATTTAATTGTTAGTTTGAATACACTGTGGTTTTAGTGGAACATTGCAACTGAAAGTGTAGTTTGGTTGCGTATTGTGTAGAAGTTTGGGGACTTTTGTTAACGTGAAACTCTCAAAATTTGATAGGATACGCGTTTTAAGGTGGAAGAATCAAAATCAAAGCATTTATTCTCTTTATTCAATACTATATCACAATCGCTACTTTTAACATTCGGTAAAGCAAATCTTATGCATTTCGTTTTTTTTTTCATTTATTACTAAATTGTTTGCTGTGAACCAGTTATGGACCTGAAGTAATATTATTTACATCATCTAGATTTTTTTCATTTTTCCGTCTATTTATCTTAAAAATTAGGGAAGTGTCATCAGCGAATAACACCATATTTTGAGGTTGGTTTTTCAATAAATAGGGTAGATCATTTATATATACTAAAAAGAGGAAAGGATCCAATATTGAGCCTTGCGGAACCCCCATTTTTACTTGAAGCGGTAGGGTAGCCCGGTAAATTCTAATTTTATTAGGTATTTTACAATTTACAGGTCAATTTCAGGCTATATGTGAAACAAAATATGATTTGCAACCGTAACACGCATGTAGTTACAGAATTATAAGAAAAAGTCATGCAATGGGATTACATGAACTTAGAGGGTTGTATTGATGAGTTTAATGATTATAACTCTGTAAAGCCATATTTGTTACGATCGCGAATCATATCTTAATCAACATACAACCTGACACTGACCTGTAAATAACAAAAATCGTAAGAAAATTTAAATTTCGCGGGCTACCCTGGTGCTTTCACGTTAATAATGAGTGTTAAGTATCCTGCCCACTACACCTTACCATACCATGGCTGTTCTATGACTGTATCAGTCAAAATTATATTCCTTGTATTGAAAAGTATGAAACGATGCCCACTAGACCGTTCCGTCACCGATCAACATCGTCGTGTGCCATGCACGTTGCGTATCGGTACCGGCACGTGATGCTGATGGATCGGTCTGGTGGGCATTGTCTCATACTTTTAAGTACATATAAATAGGGTTTAACGGCGTATGATGGCCGTTCTAAACCCGCTACTTCAATTATCCTTGCTCTGTAATTGAAAAAAAAACGCCATAAGTATACTGTGAACATAATTCACAGAATGGCCCAAGCGAAAGTTTTTCACCCAGAGCAAGGATACATCATCATCATCATTCTCTTACCCTTATCCCAATTCATTTGGGGTCGGCGCAGCATGTCTTCTTCTTCCATACTTGTCTATTACTCGTCATCTCATCAGACACCTCCTTTCTTGCCATATCATTATTTACACAGTCCATCCATCGTTTCTTTGGTCTTCCTCTACTCATATACCCTCCACTTTCATACTCAAAACTTTCCTCACAACATTTTCCTCATTCCTCCGCATCACATGCCCATACCACGACAACCGATTACCACACAACTTTTCAGTCACCGGCGCCACTTTCAGACTTCCTCTTATATACTCATTTCTTATTTTATCCATTCGCGTAACACCACACATTATTATTCCCAGAGCAAGGAGACACAAACCTTAAAAGGCGTGTATAACAAAACTGCGAATTCTGGGTTACGACAGTTTGGTTTTGAGGACGTGCGGTATGTGTTTTGTGTTCTTCCTATGTTAATTTCTCTTACAAAACTTACACTGTCACTTACGGGATAATATCTTCTCGGTTCCCGGCTTTTCCCGGTTTTTTTTTCTTCATCATCGTCATCATCTGCCTAGCCTTTTCCCAACTATGTCAGGGTCGGTTTTCAGTATTTTACATGGAGCGACTACCTGTCTGACCTCCACAACCCAGTTAGTACTAGGTAATACGATACCCCTTGGTAAGACTGGTTCTCAGACTTTTTGGGCCACTGACTACTTGTAACGGCTGTCAAAGATCTACAAATGACAGCCGGTACCAACGGCTTAACATGCTTTCCGAGGCACGGAGGAAACTCGGTATGTAATGGGTCACCCATCCACAGACCAACCTAGGCAAGCACGGCTTAACCTAAAGATAGATCCGAGCGGCTGCTATTGTTTTTTTTTCTTCACTGTTACTTTATTTATAAACCGTGAAAGATTTAAACAGTGTTATTTGTTTTTTTCATTCTTTACTATAACTCAAATAAGTTAAGACTACTCTAGAGGATTCCAACTCGAACGTAGTGAATTTATTACCCATCTGTCAGTTCACCCTTTTAAAACTAATTTTAAATGTAAATGTGATTGCTAACCATTAGTCCTCACCCGGGATCGAAGTGACGGCCGCGTTTTTGCTCATCTCCGGCTTTTAATGTGTTCAGTCAAGGGTCCACTGCTAAATAATAATTATAGTCCCTCTGACCGTTTTCAGTCACGGAGGTCGAACTCAGCAGAGATTAGCCATCGGCGCGGGAGATATTAAAGTGCACAAGTCTGTGCGTAGGCGCAGGTGTACTCTCTGTTCCTTTACTCCCATAGTCCGATGGGACGGCAATCCAACACGATCGGAGAGAGATCAGGCGCCGGACCAATGGAGTAACGTGCTTTTCGAGGCACAGGAGTATCATACCGCCAACTTCCAAACTACGGGCTACTACTAAAATATTTCTAATGGAAGAACACAATAGCACCACATTTTTGTCACTATTTGCAGTCGCGCTCGATCACGAGACCTGGGCAGATACTGCTAAATAGGACGTACAGGGAGAGGTTTGCCACACTAGCTGGACGCTTCATTTATTTACTAGTCAAGCATTCATGTGTAGCTTGGCCGTGGGTCGGAGCGATCAATCCTGCCTCTTTTGTACAAGGCGAAGCTAACCACACCTGCGTAGCTTAGCCGTGTTATAAGCTAAATAGGTTTGCGTTTAGCCGCAAATCCCTGATGTGAAGCGATGACGCGGCCTAGGGTGGAGCACGCTTGCCTAGAAGAAACCGATTCACTCAAACTTTGAATAGATCTTGATTATAATGATCGGGAAGCAGAGAATCTGAAAATTCCACAGACTGAGAGATAGAATACTTTTAAGGGGTTCCGTACCCGAAGGGTAACCAACGGGACCCTATTACTAAGCCTCCGCTGTCCGTCCGTCCGTCTGTCTGTCTATCAGCGGGTTGTATCTCATGATCCGTAATAGGTAGACAGTTGAAATTTTTCTACTACGATGGTACGGAAGCGTTCATGTTTGTAGGTTTTTATTATGTACGCACACCATAGCAATTACAAGTGGTCTAATGCTTCAGAGGTCTTGTTTCTGTTGCGATACCAATAGCAAGTTGTGATAGATGCCAGTCTATCATTACAGGACTATAGTTTGCCAACTATAATCCTTTTAGAGAACAATGTATATTCGAGAACACGAACAAGTCAAGTCATCCAGTTATTGCTGTATAGTCTACAGTCGCCAGCACATCAAGCTACCCGAAACTGTCAAATTTTCCCAATCAACCTCGAACCTAATGCTTTAGCGATAAAGTTGAAAAACGATTTAAGAAATTTGACAGATTGTAGTAGCTCTATTACTTGTGCATAATATAACTAAAGGTTCACACACACTGGTAGCGAGGCGAGTGGGGCAACGCGGGTGCAGTCAGCGGTAGCATATTTCATGTAAAAATTAGCCATACGCAAAAAAGCTTTTAAAAACTTCCCTAACTAGACTTTCAGCTAAAAAGCGAGTCCCCAGTTCTCGGAACAAAGTAAACCTCACATGGTACCTGTTACCATAAAACGGGCCGGAACTTCCACCGGCCATATTGTTCCGGACATAACTAGTTCCAACTGGTTCAATCGAGTTAGCGTCGGTGCAAAACCGGACGCATTCGGACACCATCGGACGTAACTGTACGGGAGCGGATACGGACCGCGCCGTTCAATAAAAGTTAGTTCCGCAACCGTCACAAGATTCCGTGTGATTTTTTTATTGGAATTATTTAGTTTGGTTCTCTGTTTTTTCTATTCGATTTGCTTTTATTTGTTTATTTTAGCGGTTTTTGCTACAAGCTGCAATTATTTTTGGTACTAGTCTTTTAAGCTGTTTTTGCATAATTTCTGTTGAATAGAGACTACATAGCCATCCATAATAATCAAATATAATAATATTATAAGTCTTTAAACGTTAATTCCTACGAACGAACTAAACGAACGAATGATCTAATTACTGAACTGTTATCTTTTGGAGTTAAAACATTGTTTCAATTCTTCACAATTAATGGTCTAACTGACTTATTCCACTAATATTTTCATTATTGACACAACAACTACATATAATCCGACAGAACAAAGCCGTTTATTCAAGTGACACTACTCTCTCAAGCCGTGGTAAAAAGATAAGACAGTCGGCAGTTATGTAGCTTGGGTGAACCTGCGCCCTAACCAAAGTGATCGGTTATGTGGATTCGCGATCGTCACGTGTATATGACACTCATTTGTTTGGAGACCTATAAGGTGGATTATGTCGATGAAACGGTAAAGGAAAACATCGAGAGAAAACGGGCATGTCTTAAACTAAATAAAAAACGGCTGGCAGTGTTCCTTTGGGCGACGCTGCCGTTACCGCTTCGTGTATTTCTTGTGTCTATTTTAGACGCTGCTAGGCCACGCTCACGCACGACAATATCACCTACCCCGTACTTTTCCGTTTGGGCCCATATGCCTAATACGATGGTATAACTCCCGTCCCGCCATCTATTATACGTTTTGAGATATGAAGCTCGCAAAGTACAGTCAAATTGTCTTAATCGCATTTCAAGCATGAACCGTTCACTGCGAATAGACGTTCATACGAATTCACGTCAAAACACATGTGACAACTGCCAACCCGCACTGGACTCCTCCTGGATCCTGTTTCCCCTGTCAGCAAAGAAGCTTGGATCCTAAGGAGGAATATTTATGAGCTCTCTGTCCGTGTTCGAGTTTGCCAAACAGAATGAAAGCGAAATCGCGTGTACGCATGACGATCGCTTTGGTTAAGACGCGGACTGTCTGTCCAGTAGGTACGTGCCAGACAAACGCTTACTTCGGTCACTAAAGAAGGCTCTTTTATTACGAAAACAAACAAAGCTTTAATAGGCGCGTTACTGTGAAGGGTCATTGTATATCCTCAAGACTACACTTCATCTTATTCCGCCATTCATTCTTTTGTTCACAAAATCTTTTGTATGACGTTAGTTTAGCACAAAACATTCACTCGTGTACCATTCACGTTCATTTAGTTACAAAGCGTACGAAAACAATGTCTCCTTTGATAATTATTTGCGTTCATTCATTCACTAGTGGACGCGTTCGTTCATTTGACTAACGAGCGGTGCGTCGCTCAGAAACGCTTAGGGTAGGTTCAGATGACAAGCGCTCAACGCGCGTTTTGATAACGCGCGTTTACAACTACATACATTTTATTCAGGCCGTACACATGCTAACGCGCGTTTTAGTAACGCGCGCGTTCAACGCTGCGCTAGCGCTCGACTGTTGTCAGCGCGCGTCAACGCCGCTTTGAGATCATTAGTTTTCTATGTTTCCGTTCAGTTGAGCGCGCGCTTTCGACGCGGATAGACGTATTTTAGGGTTCGTCAAGTTCGTCCGAAAATCGTCCGAAATGGAAACCGAAGCTTTTAATACGGAATTATTAATTGATGAAATAGAGAAACGTCCTGCGATATGGGACATGACAAGTAGCGATTATTCAGATAAGAATTTGAGAAGACGGGCTTGGGAAGAACTCGTCCTTATATTTTGTGAAGGACATGACAATGAAGAAAAGAAGAAAATATTATGTGAGTATATATATTTATTTACATTTACAATCGGTTTGTGTTACAAGTTAAATATAACGATCCTGCCAATCTACTTTTCCTTCATTAATGAAATAGTTTGTTAAATGTACTCGAACATTATCCGCCTGTCGCACAGCACGTCCGGTATAATGTGAGGCTAGATTTTCCAGGGGTGGCGTATAAAGTGTGTCTTCAAAATTGTAGCCATCCCTGATTCTGACATAATTATTTAGTGTACATATCGCTTTTACGATCTTTTCTGCAAAACCGATGTTAACATCTAACGGCCTGTGTAAAATGCGCCATTTATTGCACATTATGCCAAAAGTACATTCAACATACCGGCGTGCTAATGTCAAACGGTAATTAAATATTTTTTTAGCATAAGTTAGTGACCTTCCCCCATATGGACGCATTAAATTCTCCATCATGCCAAAAGCTTCATCAGCCACTATCACATATGGCAACGTTGTCGGTCTATTTTGTATTAACAATGCCTTTGGCTCAGGTAGATCTAATGACCTTTCTGTCAGCTTTTTGTACAATGAAGAATTCTTGAATATACCTGAGTCACTGTTTTTACCGTAGGCACCTATGTCAACCCACACAAAACAATAGTTTGCATCCGCTAGCGCCAATAAAACTAGCGAAAAATAATTTTTATAGTTATAATACATAGAACCCGTGTGTTCAGGCTGGATTAACCGTATATGTTTCCCGTCCAAGGCTCCCAAACAATTGGGAAACTTTGAGTTCTTTTCAAATATCGTGGATATTTCACACCACTTTTCTTTCGTTGGTTCACTCATAACAACGGGCCTTAATTATTTCCAAATAGTTTCACATACATGTGGTATTATAGTAGCCACAGTAGATTTGCCAATTCTATAGTCGTAGCTTAATGTCCCAAATGAACATCCAATGGCCAAATATCTGGAAACAAACATAAACTATTACTAAATACTGTTTTTTTTTTCAGCGTCATCCCTGCAAAAAAAGTGGAAGAGTTTACGGGATAATTATATGAGAGAGGTGAAGAAAATAAAGACTGTCAAATCTGGATCAGGAGCTTCCAAAACTTCGACATATATTCATTATAATAGACTACGATTTCTACAGGCATCAATTGCCAACAAAGATACAGAAAGTAGTTTCGATGCAGATAATGCATCAACTTCGTCAGAGGTTGCTGAAGTAGAAATAAGTTCTGGCTTTAAGAGTCCTAAATCTACTTCAAGAAAAAAACAAAAATTAAATCCTGCTGATGAAAGATTTGCAAACATATTAGAGCAGAGTTTAGCACAGAAAAATGTGTCTCATCCAAAAGAAGATGACGATGAAGACAAGCTGTTTTGTTTGTCACTCGTTAAAGAGATTAAAAAAATTCCGGAATATAGGCGACTTCAAACTAAAATTGCCATTTATAATTTAATTTTGCAAAACCAAAATGAATTTCAAGGACCACAACAACAGACATATGAAAATCAAAATTACCCGGTATCACAACGAAGAAATTATTCATCACAAGAGCAGCGTCATCAGTCATCAGCTTCTGTTGAAGGCTTTCGTTATCATGATTATAGATCACAGCAGTCTAGTGTGTCAAATAATTTTGCACATTATGGTTATACTACAGCAATGGGGTCTCCATCGCCAGTAACACCTACTCCATCGCCAGCACCAACTAATGTCAGCAATGAATCAGAGTTAGAGTTATTCTGCGAGTAACAAAATGTTATTTTTTCTTTAAAAAAATTGTTCCTAAACAAGTTGATTTGATTTATTTGATTTATAGATTATGTTGATTATTAAAAAACTTACCTCAATGTAATTATGAGTTTTTCTTCCGGTGAAATGCTATATCGCACAGCGTTTTTATCTGCTACGAGTTCATCGTTTATGAGAGTCAGTAAGTCATCAAATGACTTGATGGACATTCTGAAGTAGTTAAAGAATTTGGGCTCAAATTGCCTTAACTTAGGATATAAAATAATGTACTGACTTTCAGTCAGCCTGGTTGACAAAATTGGGTGAACCCAATATCTCCGTCTTCTGTTGTGTCGTTTCTGCCGTCTGTATAAAATCACCGATAAAACTGTTTCTACGTCCATCTTCGACAAATGTAGAACTCAAACTGGCCGCAACAACGCGCGTTTAACGCCTGACAAGCGCGCACCATGTGAACACTATACAAAAATTCAACGCGCGTTCAACGCGCGCTGAGCGCTTGTCATCTGAACCTACCCTAGCTCACTTGTTCATTCATTCATTCATTCGTTCTTTTTAGAGTGTGACGGAGTTTGTTGCCAGTGAGCGATAAAGTTTTAATGAAATATTTTTGTTTGTGTGTGAATTTAAGCTTTTCTGGTTTAATGTTAAGGTTCTTTTTAAAGGTCAGTGGTCATTATGAAATGCGTGACTATAATAATAGCACCCTAATGGCGTTTTGACAAGAAAGGTTTTCTTAATTTGCCAATGTTAAGTTCACCTATTACATAGATGGTGGTGTTTATTTAGTTCTACTATTGGCAAATTGGGTAAAGAAATTAATGGCAATAATCGCGTAGTTATTTTATTTTAATAATCAGTCAATAACGTCTGTTTATGCTAATCTGCTATAGTTTGGAACTGATTGCAGATAAGCAGAACAAAAAAAAGAGAAATAATAATAAACATTAATAAAAAACAAATATTGCATTCCTAAAGCCCAACTGAAACAAATAAAAAGGGACCAAAATGGTCCAGCATGGCCCTACCGTCCAGAATAATTAAAATAGTGAGCGCTTCCCGCTGGCTGCCGGCTGCACAGACATGGTCTCATAAATTGTAAAACTTCAAAGACATCTCTCAGCATCGCAGCCAAGCGTGGCAGTTGAAGGTTTACGTACGGTATGGTGTGAGGGAGAAGAGGTAGCGATTTTTATTAAATAGATTTTACACAGGGTGTAAACGGACCCTTCAGGAAGCCGTCTACCAAGCATTCAGTACATCAAACTGAGTAACTCTACGTAAAAATAATTAGTGGGAAACGACTTTTTTTTGGGGTGAAAAATCACGTTTTACGGTAAAACTGAATGTGACGCACTCAATTGTGCTGATGGATGCATTGAATAGTACAGGGGTTACGGTGGTATTTAAAGTAAATAAATAACATTAAAAACTTGTGATTAAGTTGGATCTTTGACCCCCAATATCTCTGTAACTAGAATATTCCCAAAATATTGCAATAACAGAGAGAACAAGTGCCTTTCGGCTTCGTTAAGGATATTTTTTACACACATTATGAGAAAAACCAAATGCATAACATATACGAACCTAAGTAACAGAGGTTTAACCAAAGGTTCACAGCTGATAAAGAATTGGGAGATATCAAATTCCTTCCTTCATTGCTCCGCTGTAATCATAGCCTCAAAACATGCAGCCAAAGTGACCTCTGCGGTGCCACCGTATAAAATACTGTCATGCCAGCGACATGAAGAAAAATTGCTGTAATTATCATTACTAATGGTTTGCCCGGTTACCTCTAAATATGAGTAAAATATTAAATAAAAAGAAAATGATGCAGAGAATGATAAAACTGTCAATATCTGATATTAATCACTGGCCACTTGCTGTTAGGTCAATAACGGCAAAATTCGGCATCCTTTTCCCAACTATGTTGTGGTCGGCTTCCAGTCTTACCGGATGCAGCTGAATACGCGCAACTGCCTATCTGACCTCCACAACCCAGTTAGTACTAGGTAATACGATACCCCTTGGTAAGACTGGTTGTCAAACTTTCGGGCCACTGACTACCTGTAACGACTGTCAAAGATTTACAAATGACAAATCGAATATAGAAAAGGTCCCGGTGTTGACAGAAAAACAAGACTGCCACCCGCTACCGCTTATATTTGCACCACAAAACCGTTTATACTGTGCTACTCAAGTTCGCACTCCGGCTCTCAAACGCACGCATCAACTTGCACTAAAGTTTAGTCACTAAAGATTTAGTGCTACCATTTAGTTAATAGTGCAGCTGGCATTATTATTATATTTGTCGAATACGTCAGGATTTATTCCGTTAAGCTCGTACATCATGTGGGCAGACGATGGGTTTCGTGCTATGCAAACACACTGTATAGGCAAAATGAATCGGGTACAGTTCCAAGACGTCTCAACTCCTCCGCGATCAGACATTGACTGTCGTCCTCGCCTCGAGCTGTAAACATCAGGGCTCTGTACGTTACGGTGTGGTGTGGGTAGACTGGTAAACAGGTCGCGTGATGTCACCACTGGCGCGCTTGCGATTCACTTTATGTCTGAAGAACCTTGATGAGTTTGAGTTGAATGAAAATAAAAATAAAGGAAGGAATCTAGAGACTGTATCTTATTCCTAGAGCCCTGATCACCGATGAAATCTGTTTTTGAAGCACTGCAAGCCGACCTGGTTTTTTTTAGGGAGCGCACGGTAGACCGCGAAATCCAAATTTTCTTACGTTTTTGTACATTTTGGCGGTCAGTGTCAGACTGTATGTTGAAAATAAAATATGATTCGAGACCGTAAAAAGTGTGTATTGACAGAATTATAATCATTAAAATCATCAATACAATCCGCTTAGTTCTTTTAATCCCATTGAATGACTAGTTCTTGAAAAAGTAATTCATCATCATCATCCACAGCCTGACTTCACCCACTGCTGGGTATAGGCCTCATCCAGGGTATTCTCGCAATGGCAACAATGCCATCTGCCTTAAAAGTAATTCAATGGGATTCAATTTAATAAATTGTAATTTCGCGGGCTACCCTAGCGCATACTCCTTAAGTATCGTTTCATAGCGCCCGGTATGAAAAACAGATAGGTCGTATTTACAAATATTTCTTATGCGTTGTATGTTTATTTGTTATTTTGTATGCACGTCATGTATCTCCGACAACAAATAAATATATTTTTTTTTTTTCCACCTTAAATGATTTTATTTGTGATTTTGCCGTCCAATTTATACCTCACTTCAGTTTGGCTTGACAAGATTCCCCAAGATGTTTAAACGTCAATACATAAAATCAAAAAGTTATTTAATTACGCTTATTGACGTTCAAACAAAGATGACATGACGCGATGTCATGTCATCGTCATGTGATTATCGTATCATGGACATAAAACTTCAAAAATAAACCTCTTCAATTATTTAATTCAGAAATATATTAGTACTTGTTCAAAGCAAAATTATTACACCGTCGCAAAGGAAAAATGATAGCAATAAAATAAAAATTCCAACAAATGGAACTGCAGCCAATATAAAAATAATGGCGAACAGAGTCCGGACATAAATCTCACTAGATAGAAAACATCTGATACTAGATATATTCTTTATCTTTTTATCAAAAAGGTTTAAGATACTAGAGGGTGGGCGAAGATAAAGAAATATGCCAGGGTCGTAGCTGGTAGCGTTTTATAGTTTCTGCCAACCAACATGGCTTGAGTATACAAAATTATTTTTAGTATATGCGAAACCTGATACACGTGTCTAGTATTTTTATGTAAAGAATCTATGTACAAAATTTCAAAACTGTATCATGAAAAATCACAAAGTTATAAGCTTGTTCTGTTACCCAGTTGTTGCACAAACACGTGGTCACCACGCAGCGCGCGGCTCCAGCGTCGTCTTGAGCTCATTGAGAATAATAATTTGGCAGTAGGTACCTAAATTATTATGATAGGTACTCAAAGTCACTCGGTATCCAACTTTTAACTTTTTTAAATATTTTTGGGAAAAAATATAACATGGTTTAAAAATTATTGGAATCGATTCAGTTACTTATTCTGAACAAACTATATTCAGGTTTCGCATATACTAAAAATAATGTTGTATATCAAGACTCCTCCATGCCTTGGTCCCGTCATTTGTAGATCTTTGACGGTCGTTACAGGTCAGTGGTCCGACGGTCACACCACTAGGTTATCACTGTGTTGCTGGTGCGTTGTGTTGCTGGTATTTCTTGTGATAACCGCTATACATACAAAAAACATTATGACTCGTCTCATGATCTGCCTAGCCTATTCTCACCTACTTTGAGGTCGGTTACCAGTCTTACCGGATGCAGTGGAATACCAGTATTTTACATGGAGCGACTGCCTATCTGACCTCTACATTTTATTTTTAATACGATACCTCTTGGTAAGACTGGTTGTTAGAATTTCGGACCACTGACTACCTGTAACGACTGTCAAAGATCTACAAAAGACAGCCGGGACCAAGGCATGGAGGAGTCTTGATATACAACATTATTTTTAGTATATGCGAAACCTGAATATAGTTTGTTCAGAATAAGTAACTGATTCGATTCCATTGGTTTTTAAACCATTATTATATTTTTGTACCAAGAATATTTAAAAAAAGGTTACAAGTTGGACACCGAGTGACACTAAGTACCTATCGCAATCAGTTAGGTACCTACTGCCAAATTATTATTATCAATGAGCTCAAGACGACGCTGGAGGTGCACGCGCGTCGGCGCCGCGTGTTGACCACGTTTTTGTGCGGACAACCAGGTAACAGAACAAGCTTATAACTTTGTGATTTTTCATGATACAGTTTTGACATTTTGTACATAGATTCTTTACATAAAAATACTCGACACGTGTTTCAGGTTTCGCATATATTAAAACTAATGTTGTATTGTACGTAATGAATGTACCTATGTGTCGAATGTCTTTGCTTTGTATTGCAACCCGGATACTAGATATTTCAATATTATCTTTGAAAGTCATAAATTAAGCTAAATCCTCCTTCCAGAGAATAGAGTTGCATTAAATCAAATATGCACTTGCCGACTTGGACATTATCCAAATTGCTCGGCTATTTCGGAGTTTGTATTCAGTGATTGTTATATGCTCAAGTGTTGGTTGTTGTTGAAAATTTTATAGAATTTATTAGTTTGACCTATTAGTTGATGGAGACGGGGATTCACAAGATTAGCAGCGAAAGTGATTATTGAGATGGAATTTATGTAAAATTGTTTTTATTATTATGTGTGAGGCTATTCTGGTGATGTGTATAATTTTTATTTAGATATTAAATTGTATGAAAAACTGAACTGTCGTGAAACGAAATTTTTTTTCCTCATTTTTTAAATACATCTTCTCAGGCTATAATCAGGATATTTATATATATTTTTATTTTTATTTGTTATTGTAATGTACATGTATTTAATGTGATTTTAATTTTAGTAATTTTTTTTATTGATTATTTTAATGTACATGTATTTAATGTGAATTTAATTTTTATAATTTTTATATGGACTATGTCTGAATTAAATGATTAATATAAGTCGTCCTTTTCATTTTTAATGCATTTAAATAAAGATTTTCTGACCTGCTCTCGCCGATGCCGCGTCAATCCCTTAGACAATTCTCATACAGAAATGACTACCGAAAATATACATATTTCTTCCTGAATTAAAAAAAAAATACCTTTTTTGTATTTCAAAACCAATCCTGTATCTTAAAAAAGCAGGATCGCCCCGGGAGATAAATTAATCATTTCCCTACAAAATATCGCTAAGTCATTTCCATACAGCAATATTTTCCATCGAAGGATACATTACGTCATTCACCCTTATCAGAATTTAACACCTGCAGCCTACACCATTTCTCATATGCGATGTTTTTCTTCAATCCCAGGTATGCATGGAATATTGGGAAAAAACCGGCCAAGTGCGAGTCGACTCACGCTGTGATGATTCTGTATTTACCAAGTAACAAGTAAGTACTATAAAACAAAAACTTGTTGATAAATTTATGTATTGTTTGTCGTTTTGTACTCTTCTAACAAGAATATAACTATGATTTTTTTTCCACCGAAACCGCTTGACCGATTTTGAAGTTTTCTTCTGTGGGGTACATGGCTATTTGATCAGCGACTCGATTTTATAAAATGAGTAGAGCAGGACTAAAAACTTTCAACAAAACGCATTTATTTTTGTATTTGTTTTGTACCCCCTTTTAACTTGCACTTTTATTATTTTCCTTTATTTATATATTTACAATTCAATTACATTTTTAAATATTCCCTAGAAAAACAATATCAGAAATATTTAAAAATATAAAAAAAAAATGTAGCCCACCGGTATCAGCAACAGGGTCCAAGCTACGGTCAGGGCTCCAGAGAGAGGAACCTCCTAACAATACGAGCCGTGTCCAGACCGCTATAACAAGAACGAGAATATTTCAACCAGGGTTCAACTTTTACAGTCTAAAGAGATAGCTATGTGACGGTTAGTCTAAGTCTAGGTTCCCGTCAGGTGAGGAACCCTAAAATAACAGCGAAACCACACGAGTGAGCAAGCAAAAATAAAAACAAAGTAAGCCAGACTTGCAATATTAAATTTTATAGTTTCCGATGCAAGCCGCGGGTGGTATGGTTCCTTTCCAGAATTTTCTTTAATATATTGCTTTATTTTATGCTCAGTTCTGGTCTGGATTTTGTTTGTTTATTGTTATAGGTAGTATATTGTTAAAAAATTTGAATTTTGCGGGCTACCCTGACGCTTCCACCTAAAGGAGGAGCAGAGGCAAGTTAGTTTAATCCAATGACCGGGGATCTTCGCTTCGTGAGACACTTCGTGACTAGCGTAACACACGCTGTGTGATAAATTAGGTATGCAGATACTGAACGTTGGTGTGGCCATGGTAGTGTTGGCGGATTACATTTTTTTCAATTTGCAGGTCAGTGTGAGGTTGTATGTTGATGAAAAATTAGTCGTATTTCACAAGAAATTTCTGCCAGCAGACCCGCAAAAAGGAGAAATGAAAAAGAAATGTAGACGATAGTGTGTAAAGGAAGAGAATAAAGTGTATTTATGTGTCTTAACTAACTTAACCTATAATACTATATAAATATACATAAAAGTATACTTATATAAATACATAATGTTCATCATCATCATCATCATTTCAGCCGAAAGACGTCCACTGCTGGACATAGGCCTCCCCCAAGTGCCGCCACATTGACCGGTCCCGTGCGACTCGCATCCAGCGGATCCCTGCAACCTTCACCAGGTCATCGGTCCACCTAGTGGGAGGCCTTCCAACGCAGCGTCTTCCGGTTCGCGGTCGCCACTCCAGAACTTTTCGGCCCCATCGGCCATCCGATCTGCGACCAACCCACTGCCACTTCAGTTTGGCTATTCTTCGGGCGACGTCGGTTACCTTGGTTCTCTTGCGGTTACCTTGGTCCTCATTTCTGATTTGATCACGCAAGGAAACTCCGAGCATAGCCCTCTCCATTGCCCTTTGGGTGACTTTAAGCCTTCTGATAAGGCCCATTGTGAGCGACCACGTTTCGGTCCCGTATGTAATCACTGGCAACACACACTGGTCATAGACTTTCGTCTTGAGACACTGCGGTAAGTTGGACGAGAAGATACCACGCAACTTCCCGAACGCTGCCCAGCCGAGTCGGATTCGACGATTGACTTCTTTCTCGAAGTTAGACCTACCTAACTGGATCGTTTGTCCCAGGTAGACATAATCGTCTACAACTTCGAGTGTAGAGTCTCCGATCCTGATAGGAGTGAGTGTTACATGGGCATTCAACATGATTTTGGTTTTGTCCATGTTCATTTTAAGACCCACTCTTTCGGAAGCTCTACTAAGGTCATCGAGCGTTGTACTGAGGTCCTCCATGGTCTCAGCCATGACCACTATATAGTCGGCAAATCGAAGGTGAGAGATGTACTCGCCATTGACGTTGATGCCTAGCCCTCTCCAGTCCAGAACCTTGAAGATATCCTCCAGTGCAGCGGTGAACAGTTTCGGAGATATGACGTCTCCCTGTCTCACACCTCGCTGTAGAAGGATAGGTTCCGAGGTCTGGTCCTGAAGTCGGACTGACATGGTGGCGTTTTTGTACAAACACTTTAGCACCTCGATGTACCGATAGTCGATTTGGCACCGTTGGAGAGACAGGTACAGCCCAAGTCTCGATCGAATCGAAGGCTTTCTCGTAGTCCACAAACAGTAAGCAGAGAGGCAGGTTATACTCTTCGGTCTTCTGTATAATCTGCCGCAGCGTATGTATGTGGTCTACGGTGCTAAAGCCTTTTCGGAATCCGGCTTGTTCGGGAGGCTGAAAATCGTCAAACCTGCGCGCGAGACGATTCGTGATGACTCTTGAGAACAACTTGTAGACATGGCTTAGAAGTGAGATGGGCCTATAGTTCTTCAGCCGGGCATTGTCGCCCTTTTTGAAGAAGAGTACCACCACACCCCTGCACCATGCCTGCGGCGTTTACCCCTCGAGTATGACGGAATTAAACAGCTATACATAATGTTAAAATATATAAACCAATAAAAATATGTATGTAAATTATAAATCATAATTGAGAGGAAAGGTCATTTCTTTCACTCTGGTTTTGAACAATGAAATGGTCTCCAAATCACGAATGCTAGGCGGAAGTGAGTTCCACAACCTTACAGCATGGACGGAGAAGGAGTAGGAGTAATAGCTGGATTTATGAGGATGGGATTTAAGTAGGGATCTAAGGTGCGATCTACATGGTGCGTCCGTAGGGCGAGCATAAGAAAAACGCTCGCGCAGGTAAGAAGGATAGGACGGCTTGTGTAGGATATTGAAAAGGAGACATAGGATTCTAGAGTTCCTGCGAAGGCGGATTGGGAGCCACTTGAGTTCTTTGTGAAGGTGAGAAGCGTGTTCATATTTACGGAGACCAAAAATAAAGCGAATACATAAATTTTGCAAGCGCAAGCCCCGAATCATTCGAGGAAAAATTAAATCGAGTCATTCGGGGAAAAAGTCATTCATCATTCAAATAACACTCGATGATTATGTAGCTTTCCATTAGTGAATTTTCAGATTCGAATAAGAAGTTCCGCAGATAACCTCCTAAATCCAAACTTACAACCTGGTACCTCTTTATAATATTAGTGAGGAGCTCGTGGCTAAATAATAACAGCCGCTCGGGCCCATCTTTAGGTTAAGCCGTGCTTGCCTAGGTTGGTCTGTGGATGGGTGACCGCCCATTACATACTGAGTTTCCTCCGTGCCTCGGAAAGCACGTTAAGCCGTTGGTCCCGGTTGTCATTTGTAGATCTTTGACAGGCGTTAGGTAGTCAGAGGCCCAAAAAGTCTGACAACCACCGTTAAGCCATTGATTCCGGCTGTCATCTGTAGATCTTTCACTGTCGTTACAGGTAGTCAGTGGCCCGAAAGTCTGATAACCAGTCTTACCAAGGGGTACCGTATTACCCAGTACTAACTGGGTTGTGGAGGTCAGATAGGCAGTCGCTCCATGTAAAATACTGGTATTCAGCTGCATCCGGTTAGACTGGAAGCCGACCCCAATATAGTTGGGAAAAGGCTAGGCAGATGATGACCTTTTTATAATATTAGTAAAGATTCGATATTATAGTATCTGTAGATTACAGGGATAACTTCGGACGTAACATATTTCAAGATTTTAAAGTAAGAACTTTTTAGAACCGAGAAACTATAACCCAATATTTTTCAAGTCTCATCATCATCATCATCATTTCAGCCGAAAGACGTCCATTGCTGGACATAGGCCTCCCCCAAGTGTCGCCACATTGACCGGTCTAGGGGGGTTTTGCCATAATCGCCACGCTTGGCAGGCGGGTTGGCGATCGCAGTATGGTTGTTATAAAACACAGAGAACGCTGCTGCCCATTCTCTGGTAAGTCCCTTAGTCGCCTCTTACGACACCCACGGGAAGATATGGGATGGTGCTATTCTTTACGTCCGGACACCATACAGAACAAGTTTCAAGTTTTTCAAGTCTACTACGATTCTATTTTACTATCAAATACTTTCAGCTTTTTACACACTGGCACAAAATAACTTACGTACGAAAGGACCGATAAAACGTATATTATATGAGAAAGATAAAAGAATCTTTTCCGATCCCTAGTTCCAAAGTTTCTTTTACGAAAAGATCAAAAACACAATCACGGTTTAGGTACTAGAGTTATGCCGTATTATTTCTTAAGAGGCGAGACACGGTTTAAAAGAGAACTGAAAACAAAAAGGCTTTTCTTTGTCGCATTCGTAAATACCAGTCTGAAGTGACTTTTAAAAGTACTAGATGTTAATGTGTCTCTGCCTGCGTAGTTTCATAACTACGGATTTAAAGCGGTTATAACTTCTGAGCATGTCCTTTTAAGATCTTGAGAGGAGCTCGTGGCTAAATAATAACAGCCGCTCGGGTCGATCTTCAGGTTAAGCCGCGCTTGCCTAGGTTGGTCCATGGATGGGTGATTAAATACCAAGTTTCCTCCGTGCCTCTAAAAGCACGTTAAGCCGTTGGTCCCGATGGTTTGTAGATCTTTGACAGCCGTTACAGTAATTAGTCAGTGGCCCGAAAGTCTGACAACCAGTCTTACCAAGGGGTATTATCCAGTACTAACTGGGTTGTGGAGGTCAGAAAGGCAGGCGCTCTATGTAAAATACTGATATTCAGTTGCATCCCGTTAGACTGGAAGCCGACCCCAACATAGTTGGGAAATATGTAAATTTGTCAGAAAACACCCAGATTTTTACACTAATTGCGAAGAAACACAAACAAGATACACCTTGCGACATAACAAAAACAAAATAAACAAACCTCAATCCAGACTAAAAATGCACTCAACCAGCCCTTTAATTATGTCCATAAAAAAATATAATAAATTACCGAATAACATTAGAGAACTAAACAAAACACATATATTTATTAATAAATGTAAACAACTTCTGGAATCCAAGGTATATTATTCAGTAAAAGAGTTTTTAGATGACAAATCAATTCCAAAATAAAATTATCCCCCCTCTTAAACACCAAACATTAAAAATATATAATTATAATATTAATACATAAATAATATACCATAATTAAATAACAATATTAATAATAATGATAATTTCGAACTATACTATACATTTGAATACTTAGATAAATACATAAGCTCACATATCTTTTTATAAGAATTGTTATTTTATTTTTTATTAAATTTAATACCTTTATTTATATTAATACAAATAAATGATCTCAATAGAATTATAAGTAACTACTAACAATACATTTTAATAGGTACATAAGTTTACAAAATTCTATAAGAATTGTGTTATTTTTAATTTTTAATTTTTATTTTATACATTTTAATTTTTAGGTTAATACCATGTTGCTGTGCCCTAACAGGGTCCATAATTGTACCTTAGCTGTAAGCTTTTTATAACATCTTTTATGCACATTATGGTACGCAAAATAAATGAATATGAATATGAATATGAATATGAAAAGGTAGGCAGATGATGATGTCCTTTTGAAGATCTTAAGACTGTATTTTGACTCCCTGTCTGATTTTATATAATCTGTTTAATAGGTAGTTGAGCGTTGAAACTCACAGTGTTAGTTGGGATAATAATATTATTTTTTACATAAAAATCACCACGCCTGTAATTGCGTAAAGCGTTATGCAGAGGTGTAGCTACAGTAATTACACATCTCATCTTTTAAATCGCGAGTGAATAGGCTTCTTTTGGGTTAGCTCGTTCCATCGTCGACCTCATCTCTGTCCTCAGGACTAGATTGAGGTCAAGAGTAAGCCCAAACAGAATAAAAAATAAAAATAAAAAATCTCGCCAGTTATGTTTTAATCCTATATAATCGGGAGCGAGCCACTGAAAGGTTTGTTATGGTTTACAACAAAGAATCCATTCAGCTCTTTTAAATTTATGACAATATTTTGGTTACAAATTCTACTCGGAAAAATAAAAACTTTTTCATGCATGTGGAACCGCAGGGAACGATTCTGGCGGATGTGTATTCAAAAAACCATTTTGTAACAATGGAAAAATTCAATAAAAACTATTGCAATAAAGTTTTAGTTGTTTCCCTCATAGTTCACTATACACGCTTTTACACAGTTCAAATGTATAGTTAAACTCCAAATTGATTTATAAGCCTATAGTTTAATACAGAAAGAAAGAAAAAATGTCTATTTGTCATGACGTGCATATAAAAAAATAAATAAACAATAGATAATCATTATCGCATTACAAATGCATTATTAATGTCATTTCCACGACGTCATGAAACGACCAGGGGCCCGCACTCGCAGGTATATTGTTAATGAGAAAGTTAGATAATTAATATTATTGCTGGGAAACAACTTTTTTTTGGGGTGAAAAATCACATTTTACTGTAGGATTCGATGGAAATCACTCAAAGCATTGTGCTGATGGATGGATTGAATAGTATGGGGGTCGTGGAGGTATTTAAAGTAAAAATCTTACATTAAAAACATGTATTTAAAACAAAAACTTGTGAAAAAGTAGTAACTTAGACCCCCAATATCTCCGTAACTAGAAGGTATGATCTACAACAAAAAAATGATCTCAAAGACGGGGAGAACAAGTGCCTTTCGGCTTCGTTATGGGTCTATTTACATCCTTTATAGCATAAAATCACAGTAAAATATTCCTAAAAAATATTGCAGTAAAGCATTTGTCGCATGCTGTTAAAAAAACATAGTTCTATGCATACAAATATGAACAATTTATATTCCGACGTCAGTCAAAAATCTAACATATTGCATTTCAAATGTGTCAAACATGCGACATATTTTGATCACACAACGTTTTTGATTGGTGTATTTGATTTTCGATTGGAAGCGGTTTAAAAAGTTTGTCAAACCGTTTTCACATTTTAGCAAAAGGTGGCAAAGGAATTATGCCATGGCTAGCTTTTGACCACGGCTTCGCTCGCGTTAATTTTGACAATGAATTCGGGTAGTACTCTGCTTGTAATAATATAAATCAATCATGATTCGAAAGACACGTGGCGCCATCTATTATCATAAGAACGTTATTGTTGTTTTCCTCGGGAACTGTACTTTTTTCGGGATGAAAGGTACCCTAATGTTCGTTTCTGTACACCTGACAACGTATATGGAAAATTTGAGGGTGATCGGTTCAGTGGTTTAGTCGTGAAGAGGTAACAAACAAACTTACTTTCGCATTTATAATATTAGTAAGGAAGGAACTAAGGATTTACTGTAAATCTATAATTACAAGTTATATCTCATCCATCTTCATCCAGCCATTTTCTAACTATGTGTTGAATGTTGGGATCAGCTTCAAGTTTAATGGATGCAGCTGAATACCAGTATATTACATGAACCTAATCTATTGCATTTTTTTTAAACGTGGCCCGCACTAGGAATTTCTCCTGTATCGTAGGTGCGTTTACAAACATTTAAACTTACATACACAAACAGCCAGACCCGGAACAATTACTTGTAGATCATACAAATATTTGTTCTGTGCGGGGATCGACCCGCGACACGCAGCGCAGCAGCAAATCGCTCAGCCACTGCGACAACCGTGACGTTATATCTGACCTTCACAAGCCAATTATAGGATTTTTTTTTGTAAAAGATTAGACAGATGGACAGCAAAACAATCTGTCACTATTTAATTAAAGATAATTCCGTCAGAGTCAACGGTTGCACACTCTAGTTACTGCTATGTGTGTATCAGAATTATTAACTTTTTCTATCTCAATCTGGATTTCAGTCTGGTGCAAAGGTCGTGATGCAATTGGCAATAGGCTCGTCCCTAATTCCGGGAACTTTAACACATAAGATTTTAAACTCTCACCGTATCGCACTAACATTACTATTTAGACTAGAAACGGGATATTTACCATGTTTACTGTTTTTATTGAGTTCCCGATATTTCGGCGCTGTTGCAAGCACCATGATCACGGATAAACTGAAGTTATTGCGGGTGGGTGTTTATGAGCAGACAAATCGGTCTACCCTCTTTCTTGTACACAAATAAAACAACAAGAACACAAGAAACAAGCAAGTAAACATGATAAATATCCCGTTTCTAGTCTAAATAATAACTTTAAGATGTAATAGTACATCCCCATTTTGCTAGCTATATTACCCTGCCTTATCCTTGGTATTACCAGTGTGATATTTTGTTATTAATATTACTACTAAACAGGAAGCATGTAATCGCTACATCTAATAAGAAACACAAGTTTAACATCAAAATTAATAGCCGAGCTACAATTTGTCAGATATTTATCTAAACCTCGTCCTGAGCGGTCCACAGACATTAAACATGACGGTTACAATTTATTAGCTAACCGCAGTTTAACGTTATTTACGACTAACTTATAGTTTAGTGTTACGGTTAAAATTGTGGAAAATCTTGCTAAATGTCGGGTGCTTGTAAATCTAAATAGATTAAGATTAATGTTGTAGAAATCTTCAGGTATTTAAGGTAAATTTATAACCTTCAAAAATAGTATTAAAAAAAACTTGTTAAAAAGTTGGAACTTTGACCTCCAATATCTCCGTAACTAGAAGGTTCCCAGGTATGGTCCAGAACATAAAAATGATCGCAATGACGGGGAAAACAAGTGCCTTTCGGCTTCGTTAAGGGTCTATTTACACCCTTTATAATATGAAATGTTTATTATTTCTTTATTTATTTTCTATACATATAATTTACATTTTTAAATATTTTTTTTTTTCTATTTAAAGTAAAATAAAAAAGAAAATTAAAAAAGTGTTCATTATTATGTATAGGTAAAACACACTAATTTCCTAATGTATTCAGTAAGAATACGGTTTAAGTGAACTTGGTAGCCTGAAATTGCCATTTAGTTCTGCATCAGTGAACTTTCCGCTTCTTAGTAACCCAATCAGCTCATGAAATAACTGCTTGACACCAGCATTCTAAGCAAGTAAAAAAATTACTGTACTCATTGTATCGTGACGATAGCGAGTATAATAGTGAGGTATTGCAAAACTACTTCAAAATCATGACAATTATATACAAGATTAGTTTTAGTATATGCGAAACCTGATACACGTGTCTAGTATTTTTATGTAAAGGATCTATGTACAAAATTTCAAAACTGTATCACGTAAAATCTCAAAGTTATAAGCTTGTTATGTTACCTAGGTGTCCGCACAAAAACGTTGTTACCAAGCAGCGCGTGCCTCCAGCGTCATCTTGAGCTCATTGATAATAATAATTTGGCAGTAGGTACCTAAATTATTGCGATAGGTACTCAAAGTCACTCGGTGTCCAACTCTTAACTTTTTTAAATATTTTTGGGAAAAATATAACATGGTTTAAAAATCATTGGAATCGATTATACCTAATCTGAACAAACTATATTCAGGTTTCGCATATACTAAAAATAATGTTGTATTATTTACCTATCCATTTTTTTGGTCAAGCCCGCCACACTATTCCCAAACTACAGCAACTCCCGAAAGCCAGAATCAACAGTGGCGACCATCAGAAAAGCACCGAGGCAATAAAGCTACCCGAAGTCCTAGAGAAATTTAACTGTCTTGGATCCCGCAACGAAATTAATAGCGGAGGAGGATTACCTATCCTATCATCATCATCATCATCATTTCAGCCGAAAAGTCCACTGCAGGACATAGGCCTCCCCCAAGAAGGGGGGCTTTGCCATAATCGCCACGCTTGGCAGGCGGGTTGGCGATCGCAGTATGGTTGTTGTAGAATCAGAGAACGCTGCTGCCCATTCCATCAAAAATACTCTTACAAAAACTGTACATCCAACAATATCATCAACTAAAATGTAATCTTGCATCGCCCCACTTCATCCGTCTTCACACAATTCCTTACAGTTACATTGTAACCCTCACTAACTGGGTTGTGGAGGTCAGATAGGCATTCGCTCCTTGTAAAGTACTGGTATTCAGCTTCATCCGGCTAGACTGGAAGTCGACCCCAAAATAGTTGGGAAAAGGCTAGGCAGATGATGATGACATTTTAAGCCATTATTTAGCGACCCAGTGAGATGAAAACTGATCTCAAAACGGTGAAGGAAAACATCGTAAGGACATGTTCTAGACACAAAAATTCAAAGACATGCGACATCTACCAACTCGCAATGAGCTCGCGTGGTAGATTACCGTCCAGCTCCTCGCATTGAGAGGAGGTATGCGTCTCAGAGAGCACACCATGGGCCAATTATGCTCATTCGATGCTATGGCAGTGGCAGTGGGCAGGGCACATTGCTCGCAGAACGGATGGCCGGTGGAGCCGAAAAGTTCTGGAATGGCGACCGCGAACCGGAAGACGCTGCGTTGGCAGGCCTCCCACTAGGTGGAACGATGACCTGGTGAAGGTTTCCGGGATCCGTGGGATGCGAGTCGCACGGGACCGGTCAATGTGGTGACACTTGGGGGAGGCCTATGTCCAGCAGTGGACGTCTTTCGACTGAATGATGCTATGGCTTTTCCTGAAGAAAAGAAAACCAAGTATAAAAAAAAGTAAAATCATTACGAGACGGTAGTCGTCATTAGTTGACGGCATTTACTCAGAAATCATACATACGCAATATCAGGCCTGTAATCCTCGAAGGGTTAGGCAGAGATGTACATAATAGTACACCCATTTTAGACCGCAGTTATGTTTTAAGTCCGATGTAACTACTGAGAAATTCCTGATAGAAAAATCAAATAATACTTTGCCTTACGCGCGAATCGAATCCAGGATCTCATGCTCAACGAGGAAAATCTCAAAAATCCTCTCTTAAAAACTGTAGTATCATAAATCATATTTATTTCTGTAAATTGGTTTACAAAACTATTTTACATGTCACAAAATGTTGTTTTAAAACTAGATGGGACCGGTGTTTCGTACCTGACTACTCTGAAAAGAAACATCCGAAACAAACTCAGAGGTCACCGTCTCTTTTAAAGTCCAGACATTGCTCAAGTCATATGAGGACCATGTAGATTAGTGTATATCATCAGTTAGAATGTAACATCGGCCCACTTCACACAATTCCTTACACTGTAAGTCGTTATTTAGCGGCCCAGTGACACGGAAGCTCCAGATATAAACTCGCAAACATTTCGGCAAGGCATTTGTGTACGATGTGTGAGATATGAATTGTTGCGTCGCCTGTTACTTTGTGCTTACAGTGTATGTTCTTGGTTTGAATGTTTGTCGAGTTGTGTTTGATGCAAGAAATAAAACAAAAGACAAACAAACAAGATCTCTGCTCTCTAAGTTTGCAGCCCCCGTAGCATGACCGCTTTAGACACGGATTTCTTTGACGGAAGAATCGACAAAATGACTGATAGTCCAAAAAAATCTGTGATTGTGTCGACACAATCTGTCATTTTGTCGATTCTCCCGTAAAAGAAATCCATGTCTACGGTGGTCATACTACGGGGGCAGAAGCAGTTGATGAGAACAGTGTTGACTCAGAATCATCATCTGCCTACCTTTTCCGAACTATGTCGGCTTTCAGTCTAATATACCAGAATATCAGTAATTTACATGAAACGACTGCCTATCTGATCTCCATTTAGTAAGTACTGGGTAATACGGTACCCCTTGGAAATACTGGTTGTCAGACTTTCGGGTCATTGACTACCTGAAACGACTGTCAAAGATCTACAAATGGCACCCAGGACCAACGGCTTCACGTGCTTTCCGAGGCACAGATGAAACCCGGTATCCTGTGATGGTTACCCATTCACAGACCGACCTAGACAAGCGCGGCTTAACCTTGAAGATCAACCTGCGCGGCTGTTATGTGTATTCAGCTAATTAGATTTTCCTAGGCATAATTCCCGTCTCTCAAATTCAATAATATCTGATGACGTACGTAACTAACCTGATGACGTAATACTCAATTTACAATTGCACATAAATTATAGAACCCCTAATGATCTAAACGGGAGCGGGCTAATTGAAACTTCTCATTACAGCTGCATAACCACACAGCAGACGAAATCGAACCTTATTTGTAATCGAATGAAGTTCCAAATTGATTAGGCTTATCAATCGCGTATTGGATCTAGAATAGTGAGTAACATTGCAAGGGATTTTGAAACTTTAGTTGTTGAAGGTAAGGTTGATATTTCATTGGGTTGTAACAAGCGATTTGTCCGTCTCCTAATCAGCTATACCTAGATAATATTGGTTGAAATGCCATTAATCATGATGTTTGTTTATTGACACTTAAGTACATACCATAGGGCGCATTAGGCGAAACTGAATTATAGCGTAATGCATCTCCTATTAGTCTGGTGATGTTATGATGATTGATTTGTACCGTAGTAGAGCCACGCATTAAACCTATATTAATCAACACTAGTATCAAGATAATGAAGCGCAGTATACTTAACGTTAAACTATCTGATCGAACAAGGAACACCACACTGCGCTCCAGAACTCATAAAGCTGCCAAACTAAAATGGGACTGGGCAGGCCATGTCTGCAAAGCTGTAGACCCGCATAACGCAAAGCTGGAGCACTTTTTTTTTCAGACGGGGAATCATCAAATGAGGGGTTATTTGATAATCCATTACCTTTTGTGCATAGATCAAGGCATTTTTAGGTCGTGAGATCTAATACGCGTTCAATATTATTAAGATCATGATAATTATCAAACTATAATTATATCAATGGTAATGATCACGTCGAACCCTGCTTAAATCTGATCTCAAAAACTTAGTCCTTGTTTTCCCTTTACTTCGTGCAAAAAAAAAAACGGTTTGCTAAAGTGCATACCTGAACTAAAAATTCATGATAAATAGGATATTAAAGAAAACTGCCATCCTGCCAACCCCCACTTATCCAAAGGGTTTCCCTTACTTAAGGATAATATTAATGAACTCCATATTTTACACCAAACAACATTCTGGGAGGTTTTCGTGAGCATAAATTTTAAAGCACCGTAAGGGCGGTTTGTTTACGGACAAAAAAAAAGATAATTTGAGCCACAAATTAAGATGTAACTTGAAAAGGCTGATTCTCTTTTTTATGTTACACTGTTAAAAGTTAAAGGTTTTGTAGGAAAGGGCTGAATTTATTTATTTTTTAGGTTATTTATGACTGGGAGTATAAAATGTAGAGGTTAGCTTGATATTAGTAGGTATTGCTGTAATTTGTTTATTTTTGGGGTTTCGTACCTCAGTCGGCAAAAACAGAACCATTATAGGATCACTTTGTTGTCCGTCTGACCGTCTGTCAAGAGGTTTTCTCGTGGAGGTATCAAGCGGAAATTAACATCAAATACTCAAGTCTGCTACCCAGCAGTGAAAAAATGAAACTTGTAAGTCAACGCGATCAAAAGCTATGACCGTTTATGTCACATAATATGAATCAGATGTATTTGAAGTTCACAAGGGAATCAAAACCTATAGGGTACTTCTCGTTGACCTAGAGTCATGAAATTTGGCAAGAAGCAATGTCTTCTAGTGAAGGAGGTGGCGGGACGTGAGAGGGAAAGAGCCTCACATCCCAGCCGCCGCGGGAGACGCCCTGGGCCTCGGGGGTCACGTCGTGGCCCCCAGCCACCGTAGGCGCGGGCCTGTGGATGGCGAGTTATGGGCTAGCTCGCCGTCCTGCCGTCTTATGACGACAGGCCGTATCGACGGCGCGTTCGTGTTGTTCCACTCGCGCCTCAAAGAGATGTCAGCAACCACGTAGGGGTCCGCATGGGCCGATGCCTGCCAGGGCTGCGGGACTGTTCGAAAGAGATACCGCGGCCCTGGAACACAAAGGGCAAAGAAGGAACATGGATGGGTTTTAGTCAGTACAAGTCTGACACTTCCTTCCACTCCGCCCAGAGCGGGGGGGGGGGGGGTCATTTGATGATCTCCCATCCGAGAAAAAAAAAGAAGCAATGTCTTACAGCACACGTAAAGAAAAAAGTCTGATAACCGTAAATATGTAGTTTAATTACAAAAGAGCTACAAGTTTATTCGGAACCCTCGGTGCGTGAATTCAACTCGCACTTATCCGTTTTTTTTATACTTCAATGTTTGTGACTAACCAACAACAATGAGTTCTAATTTTATTGAATTGTAGCACTAAAGTCTGCTGGTGATGATCCTTTAGAACCCTTTGCTGCTTCTTCTTCTTCTTCTCCAACCTTTGGCCACCTAATGCTGAGTGTAGATCTCTTCCAAACCTCTCCAAGTTTGGCGGTCTTGTGTCATGGCTGTTCACTTTCTTCCGGCCACTTTAATGAGATAGTCTATCCACCTAGTCGGTCATCTTTCCACATTCCTTCGTCCCGTCCGTGGTCTCCACTCCAGTACTTTCTTCCCCCATCTGCCATCCAGTCTACGACGGATTTCGCTTGCTAACATTCAAAGGCCAATCTGCCCAAGACACCAGGAACTCAACCCTATGAAGAAGCATAAACAAAAATAGATCAGACAACACAAACAACAACGACAACATAACATTGGCCCGGTGATCTCCTACGCGGTTTTGAGAGCTGTGGTGAGGAAATGAATAGCCCAAATTAACCGCCTGCTTCAGTTTGCACCCACGACACACCTAATAAGACAGACCACTCACCACTGGCAAAATAATCAAAAAGTAACGCTGTGTAACAAAGTAACATTGCGTTATTTACTCACTTTTTTCCTTATAACATCAGTCTCCCGCAAAGACAAACTGCATACGTCTGTTATAATATTTCTTCAGCTCACGAAATTAAAGTAATAAAGCATACTCGTATTACTCTTATTATTATATATTTTTGTGCAGAAACGAGGTATTTTTCGGGTAGTATCAAAAGGGGTTTTATTCTTTTAATTTTGTCATAGTCAGTAACATAGACTATAAAATGAATTAAAAAAAAACTGTAAGCGACCGAGTCGCACGGGACCGGTCATTGCGGCGACACTTGGGGAGGCCTATGTCCAGTAGTAGACGTCTTTCGGCTGAAATGATGATGTAAGCGACCGGTGCTGGTTTTCGTTTAAAATTCCGGTTTAGTCTGGTTCCTATGATTTTACCACTGTAGCCCATAAAACCATGAATTAAGAAGCTAATGGCCGATCAAAAGGTGCATATAGAACACAAATTGGGCGAGTGCTGTCAACCATTATCATCAGCTCATCAGCTCATAACGTTCACATTAATAGGGCACAGGCTTTCTTTCTGTAAGAGGACCGCAGGTAGGTTTGCTACCTGTAAAAATAATTAGCTAACTTTTTTTTGTTAGATCACCCTTACGTGAGTCCATACCTTCTCCCACTACTTCAAGATTCCCCAAGTTATAATTATCAGTAAAATCAGCAATTTAAGGCACGTGCAGTCATTACTAATTTGCTAAGATAAGCCTACGTCGCATTAAATGCTCAAATTAATTCTCAACATAAATTTCAGGAACGTCTTGAGCCGAGTGTAAATAAACTGGTACTTATTTTACGGTGCAAGTGAAAAGATGAAGACATACTACCATCATCTACCTATCTTTTTCCCAACTACGTTGGTGTCGGCTTCCAGTCTAACCGGATGCAGCTGAATACCAGTATTTTACATGGAGCGACTGCCCATCTGATGAAGACATACTATGACCAATATTTTATGGTTTGTAAATATGAACCGTTTGAGAGACTTTTCTGTCAATTTAAATAAGGGTTAATTTTCTGAAGGCCAACTGGATCTCGTTTAACGGAAATAATTCAATCCAAATAGATTTCTGTCAAAGTACTATAACATTTTTGATAGATTAAGACATAAAGCAGAATACGAATATTTTCAAATACTGGTACTGCTGCATTTCGACATAATAGTTATCAGAAAACTTATCTAAAAATGTCTGACAGACTGTCCCGTAATAGCTTCAATTAGTACTTTCAAGTCGACATAACAAGCATCTCTGATTCTAGGATCTGTGTCACATTAAAAAGAAATGTAAAATTTAATTATCAAGTTTTACTAATGACACTGAATGAGATCAAAACATTACACTGTCATGGTCAATATTTCACAACAATAATGACACTAACTGCTCTTTAACACGGTTTAGATGAGCTTGTTCAGTCCCAATGGGAATATCGGCCGTCAAAGTTTTGTCTGAAACCGCTTCAGCTTATGACTCAACCCACAACATCCAAGCATACGGATGCAACCATCGGACTCTCGATATTTGCATCCGCGAGATGGCGCTGCAGGCACCATGAATAATATAGTAGCCTGGAAATATTTATACAGAGAGACTTCACCTGTGACATCGGAGAGGGGTGAGCAGAAGTGCAGGTGCCTGAAATATTGTTATTTGTATGCATTGCTTTTAAGAGCGTTTTGCGTATGAGTTGAGGTTGCAGGTGGGTTTTGGGAAGTGGTGTAATAAGGTTTGAGCACATAGAAGATGTCAGGTAAATGAAGATTTTTGAAAGATATTTTAGGAAATAACAAAGAACAATTAAGGTATGTGTCATGTGAGTATAACCAGATGGTGGACATGATTTTATGAAGTTTTGTCACACATATTACGTAGGTACTTATAACAGGGCAAAATTAAAGAAATAATGGATGGATCGTTTATAAGATGATTATGTCTCCAAATGGGGTCACTATTGTGAAAATTAATACCACAAAGCTAAAGGGAGAGGTTTAATTCACACATTTTCCTATTACATGGGACTTAAACATAACTGGCGAAATGTAGGTGTACTCTTAGGAAGGTATAGCTCTGCCTTACACTTCGGGGATTACAGGCGTGATGTTATGTATGTTATGTTACACATTTCAAAAGTTGTGTTTAAGTCCTATTCAATTGCGGGTGAGCCAACTGCCATTAATCGGGCACATTTCCTAAAATTCGGAACGCGTCTGAGATCATTTCTGAAGGCAAATCAAATAATACTTTGGCCAATCTGAGAATCATACCCAGGACCTCTTGTTAGACAGTAGCGCGTGCCAACACTAGACCAACGAGGCAGTCAAATGGGTTCAAGCCAATAAACCTAATTTATATTTGAAAAATAAACTGAAAATCTGTGCAGTTTCCATATTTTTAACCTCATTAAAATGAGCATTACAAATGTATTGTAATTTTTTCTCACATCTGAACGTAAATATCATTCATTCATCTTCTGTATAATTTCCTGCTTTCACAAGGTAGCTTGCCGGTGTCTTGGCAAACGTATTTTTATTCTGCCCCAGTAGTGATACTATTAATTTTGTCATTTCTCTTATATCCGACTTCATGGAGCTGGGAAGAAAATTGTAGGATCTTTTATAAAAAAGTAAAAAAAACGCCAAGTATTTGTTAAACCATAGTTAGCCCATATTGTCCCACTGCTGGGCTAACGCCTCCCTCCATTCCTTCCAAAGGTCACGATTCTGTGTTACTTCTTTCCAATTCTGAATGACGACATCCAGTTCGTCTAAACTAGATTTTATGATATTTTATCGAAAGGGAAGCCGGGTGACCAATGGTATTTATCATCGGCTAAAATGACGGTCTTTCATCCCTTAATTAACCCCATTACTGTTACTGGGGTTAAATAAGGGAATATATTTTACCATAGGGGTGTAAATAGACCCTTAACATAGCCGAAAGGTACTTGTTCTCCCCGTCTTTGCGAATATTTTTTTGTTCTAGACCATACCTTCTAGTTACGGAGATATTGGGGGTCAAGGTTCCAACTTTTTCACTAGTTTTTTTTTTTAAATACATGTTTTTAATGCAAGATTTTTACTTTACACACCTCCACGACCCCCGTACTAATCAATCCATCCATCAGCACAATGCTTTGAGTGCTTTCCATCGAGGCCTACCGTAAAGCGTGATTTTCCACCCCAAAAATATAAGTCGATTCCCAGCAAGAATTTTTGCGTAAAGTTACTTAGTTTGATGGACAGAATGCTTGGTTGACAGCTATGTGAAGGGTCTGTTTACACCCTGAATTATTATTATCCAGTACTGACTGGGTTGTGGAGGTCTGATAGGCAGTTCATGTAAATCTGCATCTACTTAGACTGGAAGCCGACCCTAACGTAGTTGGGAAAAGGCTAAGCACATGACGACTGTCACAGTTAGCTTATGTCATCCCACTGCTGGGCAAAGGCCTCTCCCCGTGACTTCCAAATCTTTCGATCTAGGACTAATATGGACCGCTGGTCGTTGGTTCTGTCCAGCTCGTCTCGCCATCCCCGGCGAGGTCTTCTGGCTGTGTCAGGGATCCACATCGTGGTTATTTTGACCCATTAGGGAATGCATTTTTAAAGATCCTTTCTTTGTGCTCACTTTTGATCCCCGAAGCAAAAACAGGGATCTTTTAAGTTTAACGTGTGTATCTATGAGTCGGTGTGAGCCATCGAAACGATATTGAATTAGTTTTTTTTTTAATTAAAACTATTAATTAAACTAACAACAAACTATAAAAGGGCATCGAAAAACTCCTCCTCAACGCTGCCAGTCTCTTGGGCACATTATAAGCTGACAAGCTGGTAATGTGCCCAAGAGACTGGCGGCTTTGCCACGTTGTATGGCAACACTTAGCCTCTGGCCAAGGTAAAAGCTAGCCCTTGGGTCACGGGAAGCGTCAACTAGGCGTTTCGAAATTTCCTTGAACAGGTTATGAGCACTCGGACCCCACGGCCCCAGAGTTTCAAGCCCAAAAGACTCGAAAATATAGTTTCCACAAAGGTTTAATTAAATTAATTTAATTTAATTTTAAAGACCGGAACCGATCAATGTGGCGACACTTGGGGGAGGCCTATGTCCAGCAGTGGGCGTCTTTCAGCTGAAATGATGATGATGATGATGAATTTTAAAGGTTTTTTTTTTATTTGAAAGGTGACTTAAGTGAGTGTTCTTAGCTATGATTAAAAAAAAACTGTTCGTCGGAAATAAAATAAAAATACTCTTTTGAAACAAACAAACATACTTATTTATCGACCCCGTTGCTTAGACTGCATTGTTATAGTGTGTGAATTTAAGATTTTTGTTACGTAACGAATAGGAACAGATTCTTTTTTGTTCTCAGCCGAGAAAAACAAGGAAAATGAATGGCTCTAATTAATCAATTGCATGCTTTCCTTATGTCTTGATTTATAACCAGATTAAGTGACACCTATGTCCTTACTTTTTTTTCTTTTTTTAATTTATAGTTTATGTTACTATTAGCGCATATTGGAGATGACAAAACTCTAAGAGTTCGTTGTTTAAATATGGAAACAAAAAAACACATTAACTACCATTTACCTCCATTTTAAGCAACTATAACAGAACGTTCCAACGTGGACATAGACCTAACCAATTTGGATAAATTATACGATTCATTAATTTTTCTTATTTTTATTTTTTTTTCGTTCATTTTTTTAGTGTTCCAACGTAACTCCTAAAATAAAAAAAAACTATAGTACACGCTCGTTTCTCCACTTACGTTTAATTAACATGTAATAGGGGCGAGCTTATTGCCATCGACTCATCACACGGACTCTGGAATTTTGCTGGGAAAACCATGACAGACAGAGAAATAACTTATCATTTTACTAATAAGATTCACAACGAAATTCCTCTTTCATCAACAGACCTGTCATTACCATCCCAATTTACATTAGAGCCAGCTCCTTCCAATATTAATTGTTTATAAGGCGTCACGACGTAAGCCACCTGCCCCGCCGTTGACAAGGAAGCGACCATTTGGCGCTGAACTTTAAGAAATAGGTAATGGGTGGAAAAATACCCTTAACGAAGCCGAAAGGCACTTGGTTTCCCGCCAATGCAATTTTTTTTTGTACCATACCTGGGAACCTTTTAGTTACGTAGAAGGTACAAAACGGTGAAGGAATGCATCATGAGAAAACCGGCATGTCCTAGAACCAATAATTCGAAGACATGTGACATCTGCCAACCCGCACTAGGTCCACGTGGCGGAGTACAACCCACTCCCACATAGAGAGGAGACCTGTGTTCCAGCAGTGGGAACATTATAAGCTGATAATGCTTATACTCTCAGTTGCTTCTCCGGCTCTTTAATCATCATCATCATCATTTCAGCCGAAAGACGTCCACTGCTGGACATAGGCCTCCCCCAAGTGTCGCTACATTCACCGGTCCCGTGCGATTCGCATCCAGCGGATCCCTGCAACCTTCACCAGGTCATCGGTCCACCTAGAGGGAGATCTTCCAACGCAGCGTCTTTCGGTTCGCGGTCGCCACTCCAGAACTTTTAGGCCCCATCGCCCATCCGTTCTGCGAGCAATGTGCCCTGCACACTGCCACTTAAGTTTGGCTATTCTTCGGGCTACGTCGGTAACCTTGGTTCTCTTGCGGATATCCTCATTTCTGATTTGAACACGCAAGGAAACTCCGAGCATAGCCCTCTCCATTGCCCTTTGGGTGACTTTAAGCCTTCTAATAAGGCCCATTGTGAGCGACCACGTTTCGGTCCCGTATGTAATCAATCTTTAATAATCACCTCTTTGTAATAGGAGTCACAGACAGCCCACTGTGCTGAGCTAGCATGGAGGAAGATGAGACAGCAACACACGAGCTTCTAAACCGCGCAGAGGTTGCCTCATGCAGGGCAAAGTACTTCGGTAGCCCAGATACTCTCCGCAAGATCGGTCAGTAACACCAAGGCGTTGCTGGCCTTTCTCGAGGAACTGGGGTGGATGGAATAATCGACTTTCCCACCCTTATGCAAAATACACGCTTTGCGGACACCAGCCCGTTTTATTCTCGCTAATCGCTGACGGTGGGACGTTTGCGTAAGGCGCCTACGTAATGCGTTTGACATTTATTGTACAGCCAAGATGGCCGCACCTGAGTCCCGGTACTTCCTGTGGATAAAACTGAATTAATGGTCTCTGGTACCGGCAGCAACAGCAGTCTCTTGACGTATTAAAATAAATAGCTGTAGGTAGGTACGCTGTAATAGAAATTCTCCTAGAGGATATCGCTTTGGGAAAATTGTGTTGTAAATTAAAGTTCCCACAGCTGGGACGCAGCCTTCTTCTCTCCATGAGAGGGAGTGGGCCGTAGATTATCAAGCAATCAAAGTACGGGATGGTGAAAATCACATTGGTCGCAGTCACAACGCGCGTCGTGCTGTCAATTTTTTTATTCAGTCTTAATATTTGTTATCCGTTGTATATTTATTGTTTCTTTATTTTATTTTTGCCATTTTATATACGCGTCATGTTGTTTCTGCGACACATAACTATTTTTTCTTTCTTTGTCTTTATTTGTCTTCGAATTTTTGGTTTTAGATCATGCCGGTCGCCTCACGATGTTTTCTCTCGCCTTTTTGTGAGCAGTGGTGTTGAAATAAATTACAGAAATTCTGGTGGTACAGTCCCATGAAATAATTTCCTAACACTAGCCTTTGCGGACACGGGGAAAAGCTAATGTTATTTTTTTTTTGTTTTTATTTATTATGGGATAATAAACAGTTACCACACACACTTAAAATATGACTACTACGTATGTTTACGCGTATTAAGCTAATAATTTAAAGTTGAAAATTGGACGTTTCAAGAAGAGGACACGCTACACTTGGAAGAAAACAAAAAAAAAAAAACTTTTTCTACTTAACAACAGTACGCATGAAAGAAAGGGGCAAAATACCTGAATCTCCTCGCCACAGCCTCCTTGAGCGTTGAACACCACGAAAAAATACAAACTAAACTATAGAAAATACAAACGAGCCAATCGAAATCGAAATCTTATAAAATTAAGTTATCTATTAATCCGTGTGAATCTAGCCACAGAACCAGCGCAACAAATGTAAAACAAATTATGTCGCCGACTGTACCCCCCTCCCCTCCACGACCCTTTTTAAACGATTACAAGAGACAGGTAAAGTTACTGATTGGTATCTCGATTCAGGCAGTATTATGATTTTACTTTAATGATAACGATCAAATTGATGTCTATTTTTGAAGATAGATAAAATCTTGTAGTGATTTGGAATACAATTGGTTAGGATGGTTATTTTCTTTTTTTATTAAAAAAGCTGTCACATTATTTATTTCGTTCAATGTCTGCTTTCTATATTTTCCTCTACATATGTATACTCGTAGGTACATTTATAAAGTAAAGTCTCTTTTCGTATGCTCGCGTACAGTTTGTTTTGCAGGTTTAACATTTTAATTTTTTTGTTAACCTGTATTGTCCCACTCCTGAGCAAAGTCCTCCCCCATTCCTTCCACTTCTCACGATGATGTGCTTCTTCTCGCCAATTCGCGAGGAAGCCATCCAAGACGTCCCGACATGTTCTCTTCGGTCTACCACGACCCCGTCTAGCTGTTTCAGGGCACCAGTCTTGCGATACTCGGACCCACAGTTGTGCCGGCTTCCAGCAGACATGGCCTGCCCAGTCCCATTTTAGTCTGGCAGCTTTATAAGCGACGTCAGCAATTTACGTTCTGGAGCGCAGTGTGGTGTTTCTTATCCGGTCAGTTATTTTTACATTCAGTATGCTGCGCTCCATCGTTCGTTGGCAAGCTTTGAGTTTGGACTTCTGGACGGTAGTCAAAGACCAAATCTGTGCACCATGTGTCAGGATGGGGAGAATACACATGTCCATTAGCTTGCGTTTTAAGGGTAGATCACCCTTGAATAGCTCTTTCATGGACCAGTAGCTGTAATAGTAGTTTTAACATAGTATAGAAAATTCATTCTGGAACATATTAGTCCATCCACCTCACAAATAAATCAGAAATTGTTTTATCAAATCGTAAAAGCCGTGGGCGGCTAGTCCATCATAACTTAATATTATGATGGATATTAACTTATAAAATAAAATCTCTAATTTAGCTAACAAACTTTAAGCATTAAGATTACGAAAAGGACTAATCAAATTAGACAGTTTTTCTCCAAAATTTCAGAGAATATTAAAGTTTATCTTAAAAATAAATTAAAATTCTAATTATATCTATCATCCATCACAAAATTTAAAAAAAAAAACAATTTATTTCTGGAGTAGGGCTTTTATGTAAATTCTAATTTTCTCATAAAATCTACGGCAAAATATCACGAGAAATAAAAATAAAAAATTATTTATTCAAATTAGCATCACTTTTTGAACGTCAAAAGTAAGGTACTTAAGTGTGTGTGACTCGAGGCTAAATAATAACAGCCGTTCAGATCCATCTTTAGCTTAAGCCGCGCTTTCCTAGGTTACTCCGTGGATGGGTGACCACCCATTACATACCGAGTTTCGTCCGTGCCTCGGAAAGCACGTTAAGGTAAACGTTCGCGTTGGTCCCGGTTGTCATTTGTAGATCTTTGACAGTAGTTACAATTCAGTGGCCCCAAAAGTCTGGCAACCAGTCTTATCAAGGGGTATCGTATTACCAAGTACTAACTGGGTTGTGCAGGTCAGGTAAGCAGTCGCTCCATGTAAAATACTGGTATTCAGCTGCATTCGGTTAGACTGGAAGTCGATCCCAACATAGTTGGGAACAGGCTAGGCAGATGATGAAGAAGACTGTTCTCCAAAACAGCCAACCTTCGCCACTTCGTAGTGTTTTAGCTCCTGAAAAGAAATGGAAGAACAAACTCCCCAGTATTATCATTGATAATTCTTTTCAACATGCCTGTAATCCCCGAGGAGTCAGGCAGAGGTGTGCCTAAAAGCACAGCCACATATTGCCAGCTATGTTAAGCATAACTCGGCCCATGTAATCGCTCCTATTGCCATCAACTGTTCATAGACCAGGAAATCGAAACAGAAATTTCATCAGAACGGATTTTTTCATCAGTAACGGTAATAGTCGGGCAAAGGGCTGGCCATTTTTCTTCCATTCTCTCCTGTCACGCTATCATTTACTTCTTTTCCCTTCAATTATCATTCCTCACTAAATCCATCCATCTTTTCTTTGTCATAATCATAATCATTTATTTGCAATAAGTATTGGTACATTTTGGTCTTAAATCAGTTGAGGTTCCTAATACATAGTCAGATATAGATGACATGCAAAATTTTACAATATTTTAATGTAGGAGCAAGCAATACGTAATAATGTTTTTAAATGTCGGTTTCTATCACTCACTATTATTATAAAAAATGAAAGTTACATTATTTTTAAAAAGATTAATCATTAACATTAAATTCATCAATAGAACAACGAATAATTATATGTGAAAACTTGTAAATGGCATTCAAATTCGTATTGTTTAAGAACATTGATTATATTAGCTGTAAGTTTCCCGAATAGTTTAATATAAAAATGTATTAACATTAATCATTAGCATTATTTATAAATTCATTAATGGAATAAAAACGTTTTTCCCTCAGCCATAATTTTAGCTTTAAAATTGTTCTTTCTCTCCTTTTCTATCTATCTCTATTTATCTATTTCTGTCTCTATTCATAAAGGAGGAGCTCGTGGCTAAATAATAACAGCCGCTTGGGTCGATCTTTAGGCTAAGCTGTGCTAGCCTAGGGTGGTCTGTGGATGGGTGACCACCCATTACAAACCGAGTTTCCTCCGTGCCTTGGAAAACACGTTAAGCCGTTGGTCCCGGCTGTCTTTTGTAGATCTATGACTGTTGTTATAGGCAGTCAGTGGCCTAAAAGTCTCACAACCAGTCTTACCCATGGGTATCGTATTACTAAGGACTAACTGGGTTCTGGAGGTCAGATAAGCAGTCGTTCCCTGTAAAATACTGGTATTCAGCTTCATCCAGCTACTTCGGCCTTCTGATCAGCGGTAACGGTTACTTCCCATGCTTTGGACTTATCAATCATTTAGATAGAGACCAACTCCTACGCCAAACAGAGATAGGTAGTCAATGGCCCGAAAATCATCAGTGGTGGTCATCAACCGATCAAACTGACCTTGGCAAGCGCGGCTTAACCTGGAAGATAGACCCGTGTGGCTGTTATTATTTAGCCACGAGCTCCTCTAGAACAATCTCTACGAATTCATTTATTTACTTCTCTTACATAATTCCCAGCAAAAATAATCCAGTAAATAATATCCCACACTTTGCTTGCTAAATGTGCTCAATTAGTGACATGCACGCTCTCGTTCCATAGATAAGTTCCGCCTCGCACAACAAAAACAACAGCTGGTAAACTTCAAGTGTCTTCGGTGAAACAAAACAGAAAACTAGATAGTTAGCAGCTGTCGTGTGGGGCTGGGAAATGAGCGGGCGTGGTGGTGGGAGCGATTTAAGTAATTTGCGTTTTGCGGGATTGCGTTCTCTTATGTAAAGACTAGATGTTAAGAAAAGGAACGTATTTTTTGTGTTATTGAATACGGGACGCTTGATGAGAACTAAAAAATCCAGCTGTATTTGCAATATGTTTAAAAAAAAACCTGTCCGATCCGTGAGGTCAAGTCCATGACGAACTCAAGATGCAAGGCTTTGACTGCGAAACAGACAAAAACTAAAAACGTCTTTAATCATGCGCTGCAATACTATGATGTGCTTGCTATAAATATGATTTCAGAAGAAAAATCTATTCTGTATGTGCGAAGAAACTTAGGACGTGTAGTGTTAAACTACTTAATCAATAAACCGTAAAAAAAATTGAAAGCCAGCCAGATATAATTTATTTTCAACCTTTAATTGTTTTTTTTTAATACTACAGAGCTATTCTGGCATTTTCCGTTTCAACCCGCGAACTTCAGCGCCACAGAGCACGCAATACAGTCCACCAGTGACCACGGCCGTAGCTCACACAATATCGCCACATTTGTACCGAGAGCGTGAGAGATCACTCCTTGTCAGGACGAAATAACAAATGCACTCATGTTGCACTCGTTTCAAATTGTACTAGCAAATGGCCAGTGGGATGCTGGAAATGCGAAAATACGGAGAACTTTCCAGCTCTATCTATGTGAATAAATAGTTTTGTAACTGACCGAGTGAGACAAGCAATTTGTATGAAAAATATGTTTTGTAGACTGTCAAGTAATAACCCGTGTTCGCACGGACGCTTTTTTATCGCAACGATGTTCTTTAGTGTGTGACGCATGTGCCTAGAACAGTGATGAACATGAATGTTAATGGATGCAGACGGAGAAGAAGGCCAAAGAAAAGATGGATGGATTGTGTGAGGAATGATATGAAAGAGAATGTAGTAAATGATGCCGTGACGTCTGACAGGGGAGAAAAAGAATGACCCCAAAAAGAACGGGACAAGAGCGGGAAGATGATAATGTCCTTTACTGCGTCAGTAAATGGACTTTCAATTCTCGATGTTCAGCCAGGTGTTGAAAACCGCGCGGTAAATAAGGCGCGTTAGAAAAGCGCCCGTGCATATGTGTGCTTTGAATTTTAAAACTATATTCGTAAATACAGTACAATGAGAGTTGGATGTTTACAAGATATAAAATAATGTTCCATGCAAAAGGAAGTCGTGAGCAATTCCTTAAAATTATCACTCTTGGTGGATAATAGGTCGTTACATCATAACATCACGCCTGTAATCCCCGAAGGGTTAGGCAGTCGTGTACCTAATAGTACATCCACATTTCGCCATTTATATTTTAAGTCCCATGTAAGAGGGGGCTAGCCTATTGCCGTCAAACGGGACCAAATCACCCCGTGGCTGCTACTAATTGGTCATTAGCACAATAGCATAATCAGCCTATAATGTTCCCACTGCTGGGGCACAGGTCTCCTCTCGTCATGTCTGTCTCTCTGTCTGTAAGTCTGTATGTCACAGCCACTTTATTCCGGAACTATTAGGACTACACAGTTGAAACTTGGTAAGTAGATGTATTCTGTAAACTGCTTTCCAATTTTTATACAAAAATAAGAAAAAAAAAGGGGGGTTCCCCATATATGGAACTGAAGAGAGGTAATGGGCTTTAATTTACCACGCGAGCATTATTGATGATTAGTCATTGCAGTTTGATATTATTGGCATAAAGACACTTCGGCTTCTAAATAATGTCCTGTAGTCACCTTTTGCGACATCCACTGATCAATCGAGCGATGGGCTATAATTTTAATCTAGAATCATTTCTCATCAATATTCATAACTTTACTCAAACTAAAATATTAATCACCTATCTAACTGAAATCGTAAAGTTTGACAATTTGCAAGCGATGAGAATCATTTGTCACTATCACTTCAAATTGTAATTTATTGTAAAAGACTGTCATACTCAAAGTAATCTCTTATGTTTTGGCCTAGGCACTTAAAATAGTATATTTTTTATAGCTTTATGGTTTCTTAAATATGTTTTAATTATTGTATTCTTAGAGACCAGAAGCGAAATAGAAAGTTATGTTTCTTGCAATTTGTATTTAACCAACAACTAGCACATAAGTAAATAATAAGTACATCAGAATTATATAACACGACCCGAATCAAAATTAACCCTTCTTGTTGCGTCGGGGGTTTAAAAATACAAGCCCATAGTAAATTACTGTCCCTTTTGGACACTTTAGTATTTTAATTTCTCGCACTGTATTTTTTTATTGTCTCCCGACACTTGGAATTTCTCGTGGGTACGTGCACAAACCGTTAAACTCACATACACAAACAGCAAGACTAGGAATTCGGTAGGCCATACAAATATTTGTACCGTGCGGGAAGCGAACCTGCAATATGCAGCGCAGCAGCCAATCGCTCAGCCACTGCGCCAAACGTCGTTAAAAAAGAAAAAAACATCCATATCCTTTTCTGTGCTTCGGTTTAACCGAAACACGAAACAAAAGCTTTAATGCCAGAAACAATAGATGAACTACAGAAAATACTTCTGTTATTACATTGCTCTAGTCAGCCTTTTCGCACCCACTCCATCCATTCCAATTACATTAGGACCTACATCAGCGAAAAGAACAACCAGAAATCTGCTAAACACACAATATTTCTCTTCGAAGTCGGCCAAATGCTGTTCAGTAAGCAGTTCACGAACACCAATCATCGCAATAGCTTGAAAAATAGCAAATAATAACAGCACGTCCAGCTTGCTGTGGGGCCATAAAAGCAGCGGATTTATTTGTAAAGTTTTACGTTGTCGCGTCGAGGAGGAAATATTGTATGTTGCTGGTTTAGAGTTTTTAAATCATGGTATTGTTGAAAGAAAGTTTTAGTTTTTGAAAAGTTCTGAGTGTAGTTTTAGTTGATTGAAATACAGCTTTTGTGTTGCAACAGAGATCCATATTATTTGTTTAAAATAAAAAAAAATGAAGCCATAATTTTCTCTGATCGGGGAAAAAATTATGATACAATACAGACCATAATATATATATAATACAGGATGAATATAGAATACATATATAGAATAAAGGACTATAACAAAAAAAGTTTTTTTATAACTATCTCCATTCTCCAGAAAATATATTTTTCTATCAATGAAAACTGAGCTTCATTCAAATGCTCTATTTTCTATAATTAGCATTCTAGTCTTAACACGCCGCCGCCACCATGCAGGATTTTTATTTAGATTCCAGAGTACTCATAAAAATATTTTAAACATCTGTAATGACGTAGGCCGCGCCATCTTTCATTTTATGCTATCTTAACTATTAAAACTAAAGAAAAAACTCATTTAACACTTTTTTAACAACTGATAATTTCTTTATTATCCCAAAAACATTGAGAGACATAAAATTTAGAAATAATATTTAAGTTTTATTTAATTTAATTTAATGAAAAATGTTGTGTGTGGGTTGGTAGTGTAAATAATAAAAAAAAATAGATTGTCTAATAATCCTTGTCTGTATATAAATAATAACGTTTCATAATGAGATTCTATGTATTCTGTAAACGCATTTTTTGGCAAAAACCCAAACAATTTTTTAATGCCACTGCCCTTAGTAAAATATTTAAAAATGTATGATTTATTTCTAAATTCTTGACAGAAATAAAATGTTCAAATAAACTGGAACATGCTTGGAGTTAGACAGTTATTTTCTTATTTATTTAGTAAAGACTATTTATCTAAGAAGAGTTTGTTTTGAACAAAAGCTATTTTAGATGACACAGACGTTTAAAAGTTTATGACTTATGAGATGAATGGAATGCGGTATTTCTTTCTTAAAAGTTTTTTACTTGAACTCGTAAAACCTTGACTTTTTAATATTTTAATATATTTGGATGCCAAAATATTAAGATACATACTTTATTTGAATTTCTTCAAAGTTTCTGAAAGCATAAGTATAAAATGTATGTTCAAAGTACTTCATGCCAAATTGTTGTTGGTTATTGATATTTTTATTGAGGTGGTTCCGTCGATGTTCTTTCAGACATTTTTTCGCTAGATGGAGTCACTTATTCGGCAATGTTATTTTTACCTTATACAATTACTTTGATACCCCAGTTTAGTTACTGTGGAAATTAGCGGTTTAACAATTGATTTTCAATATTGTTTTTTTTTTCAAATTCTCTTAGTTTTTTTTCTAAATCATTTGATTTTTGTAAATTTTCTCCATAAGACAATAGGGATCGGTCTTCCTGAAGCCGAGTGTAACTTATTATTATTGTCTACAAAAACTACCAACTACATTTTAAACTATATTTAAGTAAAATTAAAACTGCTGGTTTTATGGCCCGCCATAACACCAGAGGTAACACTATTTCTATTGTACGACAGTTTCAATTTAAAATTGTGCAATAATCGAAGTATTTCGTGATGGCGGCAAGGAAATTAAGTTTGGTAACATAATGTGAGGAAAATTGGAAATTTCCAACGAGATTCAATAGACGGGGGAGTAGCAGGAATATGAGGTGAAATATCTTTGTAATGGACGTGCAAATGAGAGTTTGAAAGGGTAGCTAGCTGCTTATTTTGTTGATTTTTATTCGAAACCGATTGATGGCGATGTATTCTACTTTCCAGGATACCAGCTTTGCAGATGACTACAAACTGGTTGCACTTTTGTCTTTTTGTGAGTGTAATCGACACGTAAGGGAGATAAAATTTTCTGGAAGTCGTTTTACTTACCAATGATTACTTTTTTTAGTTAAAGACAATATCTTACTTTACTAATTGTTGTCGTCGAAAAATGACCACCCACATACCTGTAACAAAAAAAAAGTTGTAATTAGTGAACGTATTAAGATAGACAAGAGAATTATTTGATTATCAAAAGACTTTAAATAAATAGACGTAGTAAGTTGTGTGTGCGCTTTGGCTTAATCAATCTAAAGGTTGTAACAAGACCCTTAACGAAGCCGAAAGGCACTTCTTCTCCCTGTCATTGCGATCATTATTTTGTTCTAGACCATACCTGGGAACCTTCTCGTTACGGAGATATTAGGGGTCAAAGTTCCAACTTTTTCACAAGTTTTTATTTAAATACTCATGTTTTTAATGTAAGAACTTTACTCTAAACATCTCCACGACCCCCGTACTACTCAAGCCATCCATCAGCACAATGTTTTGTTTTGAGTCCGTGAAAACGTGATTTTCACCCCTAAAAAGAAAGTCGTTTACCTAGCAATAATTTTTGCATAAAGTTACTTAGTTTGATGTACATAATGCTTGGTTGCTGGCTTCGAGAAGGGACCGTTTACACCCTGTATAATCTCACCACTACTCTTATTACAATTTCACCTATAATTTTCTCAAAATTGCGTTCAATTTAGCCCGCTCAAATTAAAAGTCCATGTGTCTATTGTTACAAACTCCCGTTCCATGAACCACCACCTGACTAGATTCTATAAAACCGGTACCAACCAGTATCTCGGAATTTCATTGACAGTTCGTACTAGCCTGACCGCGTAGCCAGAATACGTAAGTCAGTAAATTCAGGTCACTGTACCACCTTGTTAGGGCTGGCGTGTACTGGTTGATTTGCATAGATAATATCTTGCTCACACACTATTTAGTTTGGCATTGTTGTTTAGCTTTAAATTAAAGGTATTTTTGGCAAAAAAACATACCAGTGGGCATCACAGGACGTGTTGTTATCTGAGTCTGTCTGTTTCTTGTGTCTTCGGTTAACACTAGTACCCATTTCAATTTAGATTGTCATTGACATGATATAAAGAAGACCAAGGTGAAGCCATCATTCCTAATCTTTCGTTGATTTTCTCCTCAATAACAGCCGTTTTAGGTTTATAGGTATGCAACAAAAACCAAGAATATAGTAACCTTCAGTCAATCACAAACGATGTCAGCGACTTAGAAGGAAACCTATGTATCTGAATATTATCAGCACCAGTACCCAGAAACTGCTATAGCTGAAGTAAACAGTAAATATGGAAGCTTATAGTTGCTGAGATGAACTCCCGCGTGTCCTTTCACTCTGCTCCTGTGCCACCTTGAACCAGCCCTCGTGATGCGCATCTAGATCATCTCGCCACCTCTTTCTAGGCTGGCCTCAGCGGCGCCATCCATCCTCAGGCATCCATCGTGTTGAAACCTTTGCCCAGAGGTCGTTATGAATGCGGCTCACGAGACCCGCTCAACCCCAATAATAAATAGTACCTATTTCAAGTCCTGTATTCATTTTCTTTGCATATAATTCACATTTTTAAATATTCCTATACAAAGTAGTTTAAAAAACATATAAAAATGTAAAAAAGTAGTAGCCCACCGGCATGGGGAACAGGGTCCGAGCTAGCGGTGGTCAGGGCTCTTGAGAGAGGAACCTCCTAACGATACACGCCGTGTCCAGAAGTACTGCTTTCTGAATCAAGCCCTTGATCCAGCTGCCAAGCGAGAGCCTCCTCAGATGTTGGTCGAAGCTATTGGCTATTAAGCCATTGGCCGACACGACTATCGGCACCATGACTGTACTCACGTCCCACATGTCGTCAACCTCGCGAGCCAGATCGAGATATTTGAATTGTTTATTTTTCTCTGCGTTATATCAACAATCAATGTATTACAATTTGTTTTATTATCTATCATAATTCATCACTGGTACTACTGTGTGCGTGCGTTCGTGCGTGCGTGTATGTGTGTAAATGTCATTGTCAATGATACGTGATCTTTTGACGTGGTAGGGCTTATCTAATGACTCAAATCTTTGACTTACTTATACATTTGATTTCAATTTTCACACCTACTAAGTAAGTTGCCTAGCTTCGTAAATTCTTACATAATGAAACTTCCCTGAAACTAGTTTCACAGCTAAGACGTCGTTGCTGAAAGGTCACTCTTAGTTCTCATAATATTAGAGTACATATTTATTTATAAATTCAGTCACCTTAGATCATTATCAGACCGTGGCGGTGTTATTAAGGAATATTTAGGTAGCAATTAGTTGCCTAGTATTACTTTATTTTAGTTGATTGGTTATCAGTTCACGCACGTCAATTATAATATAAATAGTTTGGGTTTAAATAGGTTTTAGATCGTAGAATATGATATTTATTTGTAGAATAGTGGTACCTTATATATTTAGCCTTTATTTGCCTTATTAGTACATTCCTTACAATACATTAATTTAACATTACGAACCTTACATTACATTAAACATCTAAATTTAACATTTCGTTTAAAAATACTATTAATTTATATAACTTTACATTTTGTTATATGTAAAGTTCAATTAAATGTTAAAAGTATTGTTAATACATTTCACATGTCATTTAACATTACAATTAACGATGCATTGAATATTTAATTTAATTTAACAATATTTTTAACATTTCATTTAATTTAACAATATTTTAACATTTCATTTCTTTAACAATATTTTTAACATTTCATCAAACAAATGATAAATGTAATGTACTAAACATTACATTTACGTACATTACATTACATTTTTTCGACGTATTTACGTTACGTTTACACCGCCCGCTCGTGCTAGGGGCTCAGAGGCAGCACACACCACAGCACAGAAGTCAAGAAAAAAAATAAACAGAACTAGAAAACGACATGTTCCACTTCATAGGCATTGCCTTGAACTTTTCCAGTAAAGAATTAATGAAGAAAAGTATAATAGAAACGAAAAAAAAACAAAAGAATTTTTCCTAACATTCGACGTGAAATATCAAATCAACATCCATTCTGAATGAAACTCTGTAACAATGGTGTTAAAGTATTTATTTGTCTACGTGGCATTCAAGGGATGTCTTTTATTATTTTGTCTCGAAAGCCCTTGTGTATTTGGTAATGTCAGGTTTCAAGTGATAATATTGAATTTAAGAATATTTTGTTTAAAACTTTGCATTTTCGAGTTATTTCATTTTAAGGTGAAAGCGCTAAGGCAGGTTCGCAAAACATTGTTTTTTTTTTCGTTTTCTGAAATTTTCAGTTTATGCATGATGATCGAAATACTTAGACTTGTAAGATGATTATAATTCTATAAATACATGTTTTTTATGGACAACATTATACACATTATCACGCATAACATCACGCCTAATTGCCGTAAGGTAAGGTAGAAGTGTCCTATTAGGTACAATTTTAATGTTCGTAACTCATCAGATTTCCGTCAAAAAATTCAAAATCATACTCTTAACACAATTTTAATATTGTGTCTTTTATTTCCTTCTCTCTGTGCTCGGCCCATTTATTAAATAGTCCAATAAACAATCGGACAATGTGATATGGGGCGAAAGAAAAACATGGATTGATAATCTTAAATTCATTTTGAAAGTTTTGGATAGGGCACTTGATTCCCGAAGAGGATGTGGAATCATCATATTAAAGGTTGTAAACAAACCCTTCATGAAGCCGTCAACCAAGCATTCTGTACATCAAACTAAGTAACTTTACGCAAAAATTATTGCTGGGAATCGACTTTTTTTTTGGATGAAAAATCACGTTTTAACAATAACGTGATATTTCACCCCAAAAAAAAGTCCTACGAAAAGTCCTACCAAGGACTCAATGTAACGAACTCAAAACATTGTGCTGATGGATAGATTGAATAGTACGGAGATCGTGGAGGCGTTTAAAGTAAAGTTCTTAAATTAAAAACATGTATTAAAAAAAAACTTGTTAAAAAGTTGAAACTTTGACTCCCAATATTTCCGTAACTAAAAGTTTCCCAGGTATAGTCTAGAACAAAAAAAAAGATCGCAATAACGGGGAGAACAAGCGCCTTTCGGCTTCGTTAAAGGCTTATAACACCCTTTATACTTTATTGTACACCAAAATTGATACACAGCTATTTTACAATATAATTTACAATAAGTATTGTAAAATAGCTGTGTATTAAACGTGTAAAACAGCGATATTATCGCTGATAGCGATATCTGATCATGATCAGCATTAGAATGTAAGATATTTTATATCCCGACAGCACCTTCTCATGAGATACTTTCCGAGGTCCACGCGGGCGAAGCAGCAGGAAAAAGTTAGTGTCAAAATATAATTAGTGTCGTGGTAAAATTATCACCAAAACAAAATTGCCATATCCAAAACATCCATCGTAAATCAAGTTGCACATCCGTTAATCCTGAAATGAAGCCACAACGAAATGTTATAATAAGCACCGGCCGACGGACCAACAAAATAAATGAAATTATACGGAACCCGCGTAATTTGCTGACGTAATTACTTTTTGGGGATCAGTGTACGACATAGGGAAACGCAGAAGTTTCAGACATGTATTGTTTTAAATGTGTCATGACGACATTCACCTCTTGGCCACGAGCTCGGAGCTACAGCTCGAGCGAAGCGCCCAGGGCAAAATTTTTAGAGCATGCCATCAGTCACCACGACGCGACTTGCGTTGCTACGATACTCACGCGACGGAAACATGAAAAGTTAGGGAAAGTCGCATCACAAGTGGCATCGCCCGAGGTCATGCATGAGGCCTAGTCTTTCTGCTTACAGTGTCGGTGCAATGTGTCAAACCCCTACGATTTGTCAGGTATTAGACACTCATTAGCTTGTGCCAGACACTGAAGACTACCTTCACTCAGGTGTCAAACGCTAGCGCCCGCACTACAACTCGCTAAATGTGTTTAATGCTGAACACAATTTAAAATTTCATTCTGTACCTTTCAACTTCAAACAGCAATTAACAGATTCACACGCACACACGCAGAAAAAAAACACTCACAACTTACTACTGCCATGCGAGGAGCTCGTGGCTAAATAATAACAGCCGCTCGGGTACGATTGCCTAGGTTGGTCTGTGGATGGGTGACCATCCATTACATACCGAGTTTCCTCCGTGCCTCGGAAAGCACGTTAAGCGCTTGGTCCCGGGTGTCATTTGTAGATCTTTGACCCAGTACTAACTAGGTTGTGGAGGTCAGATAGGCAGTCGTTCCATGTAAAATACTGGTATTCAGCTGCATCCGGTTAGACTGGAAGACGACCCCAAAATAGTTGGGAAAAGGCTAGGCGGATGATGTTGATGAACTTACTACTAGTGTCTGACAGTCAAACACTTGATTTGATTTGCATACAAAATAAATATTTTGATATATTTTTGCGAGTCGGATCATTGTGGGACTTTCACCTACTCTGTCATGTGACTCAGGGGTGCTATTTTTAAACAGTACTCAATTTGTATGGGATTAATGTGGGTTTTACGCTTGTATCACATTTAGGGTGGGTAGTGTTTCAAGAGCACGGGACAATTCGGGTAAAAACAAGGGCCGTCTCTGATTTTTTGTGGCTGATGGATGAAATACATACAACGTAAAGGGTACATAAAACCTTGGGAAAAAATTGGGCAGAAAAACATGAATTAAAGAGCCGAAGCATTATAAAAGGACGTTCAATATTTCACTTAATAAGCCTATAATAGTCCCACAGCTGGACCACGGGCTTTCTTCCTATGAAATGGAGCAGCCCATAATCCACCACGAGGGCTAAATGCAGGTTGGTGGATATCAAAGAAAGAAAAGATAAAACAATATTGAATAAAATAAAAGTTGTTGAAAAAACTAAAAAACCCGACTGAAAAAGCTGAAAAGCATAAAACAAGTGTATTTGAAATTTAACAAAAGTTGGAAGCAGGCGGGGTCCATTTGAATATAAAATTATGAAAATGGAATCTGACGACGTATCATTTATCCAAATCCGTTCATCCGTTTAGGAGTTACGAGGGAACATAGAAACATACATACATACAGGTCAAACACATAATCCTCCTTTTGGGCTTCGCCGCAGTCGGGTAAAAAGAGAACAAAAATAATAAGATACACATTAAACTAAATTGGTCCTGGACGAGGCCAAAATACCGCTATCTCAGCATGGTGTGTCACAATTAGTTTTCGAATTTTTGATACTAGCACAAATATCAGTGCCCTCACGACGTGTTTCGATGTTTGCCATCTTTACGGGCGGCCATTGTGTGTGAAGATTAGACCCTTAACCCAATAATCTTAAAGTAGGTATACAGAAAGCCGTGTCCCCCTATTTGATGGTATTCCACTTAAAGGAAGTTCAACTTTAAAAGAGTGTAAATTAAGTTCATTTCAGAATGATTAGTAAGTTATTCTTGAAAAATAATGAAAAAGTAGTACAAACTTGTACTTTATGTGTCGGTATTTAAGTTGTTTATCCAATTAGACATAGAGGAGCTCGTGCCTAAATAATAACAGCCGCTCGGGTCGATCTTTAGGTTAAGCCGTGCTTGGCTAGGTTAGTCTGTGGATGGGTACCCATTACATACCGAGTTTTCTCCGTGCCTCGGAAATCACGTTAAGCCGTTGGTCCTGGGTGTCATTTGTAGATCTTTGACAGTCGTTAAGTAGTCAATGGCCCAAAAAGTCTTACCAAGGGGTATAGTATTACCCAGTATTAACTGGGTTGTGCAGGTCAGATAGGCAGTCGCTCCATGTAAAATACTGGTATTCAGCTGCATCCGCTTAGACTGAAAGCCGACCCCAATATAGTTGGGAAAAGGCTAGGCAGATGATGATTCAATAAGACATATCTGTTTAGGTATTTGTTTGGCAACTAAATCCCGAATACAGTTTTAATTATAGACCCTCTATAAGAGCTTAACACTTAAGAGCTTCACCTTATAGAGGAGTATTACAAAATAAAATCCTAGTTAATACCGGCTATTACTTCATTAAGCTTACATTGTGTTAAAATTACGGGGAGTGCACTTAGCGCGAACGAGCTCAGCAAGTATATTATGTTGGAGGCAACATGTGGTGGAGCGAAAGCCTTTTTGGGGTTCCGTAGCCGAATAACAAAACGGAACCCTTATAGATTCGTCATGTCTGTCTGTCTGACCGTCTGTATGTCACAGTCACTTTATTCCGAAACTTTTAGGACTACACAGTTGAAACTTGATCATCATCATCATCATTTCACCCGAAAGACGTCCACTGCTGGACATAGGCCTCCCCCAAGTGTCGCCACATTGACCGGTCCCGTGCGACTCGCATCCAGCGGATCCCTGCCACCTTCACCAGGTCATCGTTCCACCTAGTGGGAAGCCTTCCAACGCAGCGTTTTCCGGTTCGCGGTCGCCACTCCAGAACTTTTCGGCCCCATCGGCCATCCGTTCTGCGAGCAATGTGCCTTGCCCACTGCCACTTCAGTTTGGCTTTTCTTCGGGCTACGTCGGTTGACTTGGTTCTCTTGCGGATGTCCTCATTTCTGATTTTATCACGCAAGGAAACTCCGAGCATAGCATATGAAACTTGATAGGTAGATGTATTCTGTAAGCCGCTTTACGATTTTTATACAAAAATAAAAGATTAAGGGCTCCCCATACATGGAAAAGTAACTAAAAAAAAACATCAAACCTATACGTGCGGGGTGTCTATAGATAGGTCTAAAAATGAAAATGACATTAAGGTTCTTAAAACCATTTTTTGTTAAAGTCAATCGTTTGAAAGATAGACACTTCCAAAGTGGTAAAATGTGTATCCCTCCCCCCCCCCTCTAATTTCTAAAGTACGAGGAGGAAATTTCTGGAAAATTGTAGAACGTTAAAACTTTCAACGAAAATTGGTTTGAATAAGATTAGATGTTTAGTTTTTGAGAATTGAAACTTTTTCATCAAACTACAACAGTAACTTTGTTTTTCATTAACATACTATGAAAAACAAATTTAGTTTTACTGTTGAATGTAAAACAATACAACATATGAATGAGCCTTCAAAATGTTTTTATTATATTGTTCGGTGCTACGGATCCCTGTGTGCGTGTGAGTAGAACTCGCACTTGGGCGGTTTTTTTATAATGAGAAGAAAGGCTTATACTTTTATTAAAACCAAAATATTGATGCTTGATTTAATGCTTATCGTTATGGCGTAGACCGTATTATCCAGTATTGGGTTGTGGAGGTCAGATAGGCAGTCCTTCCATGTAAAATACTGGTATTCAGCTACAGCCAGTTAGAATGGAAGCCGAGAGGCTACTAGGCTAGGCAAATGATGATATGGCGTAGACCTACAACGACTGTTAAAATCTATCGGCACTTTATACATTTTCGGTTTGAGACACCAATAACGAAGTTGCCTGTAGAACGAATGATAGCTGTCAACGCGGGGTACTGAGAAAACGCGAAGCTGATTCAAAGAGACCAATTAATTTCAAAGTGGGTATTGATTGTGGATTGTGATTATTTCGACCCGTGATTGTGTCTACCCTTGCAGTGCTGTGAATTGATTAATAAAAGCGGGCGCCCCTCACGCAAAACGGTGAAATGTCGGTTATTCTGCAATGTGATGAGAAATAAATCTCTTCCGATATACCGATATCTTGGGTACACTACATAAATACGAAAAACTTTATTCCGACAGTCACAAATCCGAATTTTAAAATACCGATTTTCATAATTTCGAATGGTTCAAAATTCCTAATATAACAACTCCGATTTATCATTTATCCAATTTGTTTTTAATTCCTAAATTTCAAAATTCCTAACGTTTATAATTACTATTTTCAAATTACCGAGTTTCAATAGATCGAATAACAAAAAGTCCGATTTAATGATAATACGAAACATCAAAAATACGAATTACAATTATTAAAAGCCCGATTAATTGGAATTCCGAGATAAAAACGCCTTGTAAAACTGAATATCAAGACAAATAAACACATAACCAACAATGAGGGATCTGGGGATCTGATCCGTCAATGGTCACAGTTCTAACCTAACCTAACCCAAATTATTCACTAACAATAGAGGGGTTAGCAGGCATTGTTTCTGTCACGGCTCCGGCGCTGCGGGGCTCCTGCGGCCCCACGCGAGCAGATGTCACCGCAGCTTCGGCTTGGCGAGGGTTAAAACCACCTGCTCCTCAGCTCGCGGGCCATCTCGCCCCTCGGAGCCTACGCGGGTTTAAATTACACTCTAGGGGTAGGGCAGGCAAGACCGGGTGCGCCAAAGTTCACCTAAATTTTCAACTCCGATAATCGGAAATCCGAAAATGTTCTTCCTAACATTTTTCATCCTAATAATCACAATTCCTAACTACTCTGTCTCTAATGTTCATAATTCCGAAGCATTCAACTTCATAATGTCAGTAGCAATAAACATCTATTATACTTTTATTTGTTTTCCTATATTTTCTCAACATAACCATCTTTTACACTATTATTCAAAGTCATATCTTTTTTGTTTAGATTTCTTTTTATTCATAATAATCAGTATTATATACATTAATTTTGCTTAACTTTATTTTCCAAAAAAAAGTGTTATTTTTCTTGAGTCTATCGTATAAAACACCTAAATATAGGGCTAAAAGTGTCTTGGTGTTTTTATCTCCGACAAACCGTTTGTCGTGAAAAAATATGAATTAAAATATTATCTTAAAAAGTCAATATGTTGCGCTACAAAAGTTAGTGACAGAAACTAATCGCTGCAAAACCGACTCCACGTGGTCTTGCCGGGTCCATATTGGAATATTTTAATTTAAGGTTAAAAATGAAATTAATGTTCTACCAAATAATCATCATCATTCTCTTGCCCTTATCCCAAATAATCTTCGCTCTAAAATTCGTTTAAAGAAGATTATGCTAAGCGTGTTATGCCAAATAAATTTCGGAGCATCAAGATTCTGTCAGATAGAGGGAATCCCAATCAGAATCCTAATTTTAGCAGTTTATTCGAAGTATTGAAAATCTGAATGTCGTTTTTCGGACTAACAACGCATCGAGCATTTGATTTTTCGAATATATGTAAATCAGAAAACCAACAAATCGGATTTACGACTTTCGGTAAAATTAATTTCGTGATATTTAATAATAGACATTATAATTCTTAAGTATTATGAAATTCGGATTTTTGAAAATCGGAACATTCGGAATAAAATATTTCGGAGTATTTGGGTGTTCCCCGATATCTTCCGATTCACTACGTAATGCTTTTATATCGACTATAATTCGTTCTTTCAAATAAATGTAGCTGTGCCCCGCGACCTTCTTCTACGTGAAATTATTATATAAATAGGACTTCCCTATTTTAATCGGATTTTGTTCATTTTCAAAGGCTTTATTTGCAAGAGTACTCTAATCTTTTTTATAAAATAGGTTACTCCTTATAACTTCAGCTATCCACTACCATTAAAAGTCCCGTCAAAATCGTTCCAAGCGTTTCGGAGATTAGACGGAACAAACAGACAGACAGACAAATAAAATTAAAAAAAAAAAAAAAAAAAACAAACGTTATAAGTAGGTTCATATGCATTCACTAAACTAAGCCATTATTTTGAAACTAGCGATCCGCACCGGCTTCGCACGGGTGCAATATAAACACATAAACCTTCCTCTTGAATTACTCTACTAAAAAACAGCATCAAAATCCGTTGCGTAGTTTTAAAGATCTAAGCATGCATAGGGACAGACAGTCAGCGGGAAGCGACTTTGTTTTATACTATGCAGTGATTACAAACAAATACTTCAATTTTATTTATTTGTATAGAATAAATATCATATTGTGAAAGTCTTCAGAAGAAGAAAATCTTTTTGTAAAATAGTGGTCATCGTCAGAGAATCAAGTAAAATATTTTCCTAAAACAGCTAAACTTCCACAATTTTACATACAGATTGTGGAAGTTTAGCTAGATACCAATTATTGTTCATTCTTAATTCGGTGTTCATGAAAATTAATATAACCTTAACAACCAATCACGAAGCCCCTCTATTGTTAGTAAACCGCCTACATTTACGGTAAAAGCAATTGGACCACGAACTTTAGAGCTCGCGGCGTCGAGAAAATTGATAGCCATGCGGTTGGTACTACCGGGCTTGCAGAACCTGAGATTTAGTTTCAAACTAGATATATCCTGCCTAATACCGTGGTCTTTAACTATGAAATTGCCGTTTTTTTTCTCACATTTTGTTCTATTTGTAACTTAGTCATCTAGTTATATTTTTCCCTATTTCTATTTTTATTGAATTAACTAGCGACCCACCCCGGCTTCGCACGGGTGCAATATATATATGTATATATATATATAAACCTTCCTCTTGAATCACTCTATCTATTACTGAAAACCGCATCAAAATCCGTTGCGGAGTTTTAAAGATCTAAGCATACATAGGGACAGACAGCGGGAAGCGACTTTGTTTTATACTACGTTGTGATTGTTGAATAACGTACCTTTAAGAGTTTAAAAACCGTACTAGTAGTTGCATATTACCTCATAGGGTAGTGTTTCAAAACACCTGTTTCAATGTGTCGTCGGTTTCACTACTTCAAGTAGGTATACAGGGTGTTTGGTAAAACGAGGGCAATACTTTAAGGGACTAAGGTACTCATAAATATGATCAACTCTTACTACGGGGCTAACTATGAAATATGATTAAAAAAAATTGATGTTCCCTACATTTTTTCGAGTTACGCTACCAATAATAGCAGCTGATACTTTTTTTCGCGATTTCATGGTCGGTCCTGTAGTAAAAGTTCCTTATTTTCATGAGTATTACACGACCTTAAAGTATTGCCCACGTTTAAAAAAACACCCAGTATATTTGTCATAGACTGTGTTTTGAGAATTTAAGATACGCTGTGCAGCGCAGCTTTTTTCACTCTAACTATTGCAATTGTATCATACATAATCGGTTCAGAGGTTTCCAAGAAAAACAAATGTTAGTATGGAAATATCACTTTTCACGAAATCGTCCATACAAATCGGCAATTTCATACGTTAACCCCTAATTTTATAAATGCGAAAGTAAGTTTGTTTGTTACGTTTTCACGCTTAAACCACTGAATCGATCCTCCTCAAATTTTGCATATACGTTGTCAGTTGTACAGAAAGGACATAGGGTACCTTTCATCCCGAAAAAAAGTACTGTTCCCGAGGAAAACAACAATAACATTCTTATGATAATAGATGGCACCACGTGTCTTTTGAGCTAAGATTGAATTTTATTATTACAAGCCGAATTGATAGTCAAATTCTAAATTGAAGCGAGCGAAGCAGCGGGCTAAAGCTAGTATAGTTATATAGTTATAAATTAGATTTTATTATTGACGAAATAAGAAGGAAGATTTATCTTCGTTCCCAGGTTGGTATATGCGTGACTTAGGAGATTTGGTATAGCATTTACAAGGTGTAAACAGACCCTTCACGAAGCCTTCAAAAAAGCATTCTGTACATCAAATTAAGTAACACTGCGCAAAAATTATTACTGGGAAACGAATTTTTTAGGTAGGACACAATGTAGCGCACTCAAAACATTGTGCTGATTGATGCATTGAATAGTACGGGGGATCATGGATTTAAGGTAAAATTATAACATTAAAAACTTGTATTCAAAAATCTTGTGAAAAAGTTGAAACATGGTCTATGTTTGTGTCCGTTCCAACTTTTTCCGTAACTAGCAGGTATGTTTTGGAACAAAAAAGTGATCGCAATGACGGGCAGACCAAGTGCCTTTCGGATCGTTAAGGATATATTTCTACACCCATTATTATAGGCAGTCGTTTTTTTGAAGACAAATAAATATCAAACGAGCAAATAGTATAGTGACTTGAGAAGAAAAAAATCACTTAAGGGCATTACATGGCTCAAATCCCAAAAACAGCGTATGTTCAAAGAAATTTGTTGATGAATCCCTTCGTGCGTTTTCCGTGTAAAAAAAGTATGTTATAGTTAAGTTCATCACAAATAAATTGTATTTTTTAAAATTTTAATAAACCTTCTCAATTTTTTTTGGTTAATCGTAGAAAATAGGTCCTTTTTCAACCTTAATTGTAAATTATCTCTGTAACGGCTGAATAGATCGGCATGAATTTTATAAGAACAAATACGTAATGATATACTTAACTATCTGTATTGTTTTTTTTCTGTTATTTCTTTTAATATTTTAAATAATAAATAATAACCGAAATTTTGCGAAATGTGCGGGGCAAGTCAACAAAAACCAGTACAGGGATCAAATCATCAAGGTCATCGAGCAATGTAATGCCCTTAAATAGCGTTATCAACACTATTTTAGCCAGTAAACGCTCACCAAGTTACAGAACATACGGGTAGTTGTAACACAATTCATAGTTTTAGATTTCAGTAATTTGGGGTCTTTCTAAAGACATCTGATGCACTGCAAACTTAAAGTAGAACAAGTACACCATGGTTTAAACGATGTAGTGGTAAAAATTGAAAAGAGTGTGCTTAGATGGTTTGGTCATGTGGAGAGAATGAGTGTAAGGCGACCAACAAAAGATATTTACAAGGCAGATGTGAGTGGCAACGCCGGGAGGGGACGCCCTAGAAGGGCAAACACTGACCCCGGGAAGTGGAAATGGTTTTCCTACTCCTCCGCTATATTTTTCTGATTAATCTGGGACTTCGTCGACCTTCATTGTCTGCGCGCTTTTCTGGTGGTCGCCACTGTTGATTCTGGCTTTCGGGAGTTGCAGTAGTTTGGGAATAGTGTGGCGGGCTTGCCTCAAAACAAAATACACTAACCTTATTGGTGAGATTCTTCAGAAAGGTCAAATGCGTAGTACTCGCGATCGGCGTGCGTGTATGACCAGATGTATGGACGTGGACGAGGCAAAAGGAGTATGTAAGGGACGTAGCAGGTGGCGTTCATTGGTTTCTGCCTACCCTCATGGGAAAAAGGCGTGAGTTTATATATGTATTTAAATACATACTAATGTGTTTTTTTCTTAGTAGGGAGAGAGACCCAGTGGGAAAGCTTAATGCTCGTATTATAACTTTCAAACCAAATTGAACTTATTCTAGCATTATTACATTAAGAACTAAACAAGTTATTATTAGTTTAGTTATTATAACTAATACAGTTTCAACCCTCGCAAATATTATTACTATTGTTTTAGCCCTTAATACAAACAAAGGCACTTGGACGCCTACACAATAGATATTCATTGAGTCGAGAGATAAAATTAAAGATATTGAGTTGTAACTTATCGTGTATGGGTTGTCTTTGTTGTTTTAGGATACTAGTTAGGCCATGGATTCATGGGCGTACCCAGCATTTTTTAAGGGGTGGGGCAAAATTAAACAAACTAAGTAGTAGGAAATTAAAAACGCTTTATATTTACTGACTGATACGTTTTATTGACTGCACTACATCTTATTTCAATAATAACCTGCGAGAGTTCTGGCTAAATCTAGCTAAAATTTCGTTTTCAAATGTGCTTCCAGAACCCTCTTTCTATGCACACTCAACATACAGAGGCCGACAAGACGGTTTTCTGTCATTGTTGACACTAACCAAGTTTTTATTATAATGTGAAAAATGTTAAAGTACCCAATGAATATTTAATTTTGTCATTATATTAAATTTGCCTAAAAATTCTTAGCTTCGGGTCAGAGAGCAGCCTCCCCCGCCGTGGGTACGCCCATGCATGGATTTACTTATAATAGTTAAGCTAAAATACATTTTCTTTTTAGATTAGCAAGCTACACTTCCCCAAGCCGCTGGAACTCCAGAATGCCAGAACAAACAGTGGAGACCACCTGAAAAGCTCCATGGATATGAGTCCCGAAAATTTGACTCGCCATCTTGGATCCCGCATCGAAATTAAGCGAAGGAGAACAGCAGAGGATTATGAAAAACATCATTACCACTTCCCTCCATATTAAGTTGTAGATGGAACAGAGCTAGGCCAATTATATAGACACAAAGAGGCGGCAATAAAAACGGAACTAACATACTCACTTTTACACTACTCTCATCGAATATGTAAAACTAGCGACCCAGCTTCGCACGGGTATGCAGCATAAATTATGCATAAATTAGGCAGCGTTTTCGATGAAAGCTCCCAGGCGGCTTGACTGTACCCGACACTTCCAACAATTATCGTCATATTTTAACCAATTTACACCAAAACTTGACAAATTATATCTCTAAACCTTTCTCATAAATCACTCTATCTATTAATGAAAACCGGATGAAAATCCGTTTAGAAGTTTTTGAGTTTATCGCGAACAGACATACAGACAGACGCGGCGGAGGACTTTGTTTTATAATACGTAGTGACGACATCTTTTCCGCACACGGAGAGAAGTCCAGTGCCCGAGCTGTGGGAATGGTATAGACTGAGTAGACTTACGACATTTTCTTCTACAACGTACTGTAGGGATGAATGAAAGGCATTTGCATGTGGCTGAGATGAGAATGCTAAGGGGAATGTGTGGTGTTACGCATAGCATAGTATAGCATAATCAGCCTATAATGTTCCCACTGCTGGGACACAGGCCTCTTCTCTATGAGAGGGACTAGGCTGTAATCCACCACGCGGGCGTAGTGCGGGTTGGTAGATGTCACATGTCTTCGAATTTTTGGTTCTAGGACATGCCGGTTTCCTCACGATGTTTTCCTTCACCGTTTTGAGAGCAGTGGTGATGAAATAAATTACACAAAGTAATGCGCCTACTTGGGTTCGAACCCACGACTTACTGCTCGTAAGTCGGGACCGCCACCACTGGGCCACCGCTGCTCTTACGTTGATGTTACGCGAATGGATAAATATATGTTCTGTATGGTGTCCGGACGTAAAGAATAGCACCATCCCATATCTTCCCGTGGGTGTCGTAAGAGGCGACTAAGGGACTTACCAGAGAATGGGCAGCAGCGTTCTCTGATTCTACAACAACCATACTGCGATCGCCAACCCGCCTGCCAAGCGTAGCGATTATGGCAAAACCCCCCTTCTTGGAGGAGGCCTATGTCCAGCAGTGGACTTTTCGGCTGAAATGATGAATGGATAAAATAAGAAATGAGTACATAAGAGGAAGTCTGAAACTGGCGCTGGTGACTGAAAAGTTGTGCGGTAATCGATGGCGTTTGGAGCGTGTGATGCGAAGGAATGAGGAAAATGTCGTGATAAAAGTTTTGAGTATGGATGTGAATAGGTATATGAGTAGAGGAAGACCAAAGAAACGATGGATGGACTGTGTGAAGGATGATATGGCAGGAAAGGAGGTGTCTGATGAGATGACGAGTAATAGAGAAGTATGGAAGAAGAAGACATGCTGCGCCGACCCCAAATGAATTGGGACAAGGGCAAGAGAATGAATGTACTGTAATGAGATTAAATCTGTCTCTTGATTTTCACAAAAGATTTCCATTTATATCAACAAAAATAGCCATAATAATATTACTTGGTCTTCAATATGTATTTATTACTTAATCTTACTCATTTTACCTCAAACTTGTTCCAAAAACCGGTCATTCTTAGCGATGACTGCTTCTTGCTGATGCTTTGTTGTGATCTGATTGGTGACTACAAACTAGATCGGGACGGGAAGAGCTGTCTAGAGTTGGTTAGACCTTTCCAGTTTATTTTTATTTTCTTACTGTCCCTTTCTGTAAACGTCCGTTTCCTTATTTCTTTTAAAACCGATATGATTCCGTGGACAATAGTGTGGGCTATGCGTTTGTTTATTATTATACTTAATCTAACTATTAATGTTGTTACGTATAACTGTTTTTTGTCCCAAATAAATAAAACAAAAATACTCTTGAAAAACTTACTTTCCGAAAACACAACAAACAAGACAAAAAAAAGAAAGAAAATCACTTGACAGTCCCACACAGAATCACAAAATATCTAACAAATAGTTCTAACCGATAGAAACAATCGTACAGAGGCAAACAAAATGATCACCAACTAGATTACCTCTGAAACTAAAGTAAATAAAAACGAATGTCTTTCGTGAATAACATTTAGTTTCTCCATCAAAGGACTCCAAACTCTATCACCTAAAACACAAGGTTGATATTTGTGGGCTTAGGAATGGGACGGCGATACACACTGCCACATAATTCGTCGAACAATGTAATGAAAAAATAAGAATGTCGAGATAAATTGTGAAAATATTATTGAATCGGATAAAAATTATGGTTGAGGGTTTTATTTTTTGGGATCTTCATGCGGTTTCTGCAGAAATATGTTTGATTTTTCGAGGATTTAAGCGACGAGATTTTGGAAAAATAGTATTAAATGTTTTAGATTTTTTTTAAGAACTCTTGGCTAAATAATAGCCGCTCGGGTCGACCTTTAGGTTAAGCCGTGCTTGCCTAGGTTGGTCTGTGGATGGGTGTCCATACATTACATACCGAGTTTCCTCCATGCCTCGGAAAGCACGTTATGCAGTTGGTCCCGGGTGTCATTTGTAGATCTATGACAGTCGTTAGGTAGTCAGCTTAGTGGCCCAAAAAGTCTGACAACTAGTCTTACCAAGGGGTATCGTATTACCCAGTACTAATTCGGTTGTGGAGGTCAGATAGTCAGTCGCACCATGTAAAATACTGATATTCAGCTGCATCCGGTTAGACTGGAAGCCAACCCCAACTTAGTTGGGAAAAGGCTAGGCAGTTGATGAGTATTAAATGTTTTATTTTTTCTGGTCGCGTAGCTCACGGAGACACATGAGTATGATTAAAATAGATGTTGCAGTTGAATTCGATGTTTCCCAGTAAAGCATTTTACTTTTTATACTCGGAAGTTAAGATTTTATCGTGAACAAATTCTGCTTTCTCTTTTGAACCGTTTTATAGAATATCCAAACCACAAAAAAAAAAAAAAAAAATAACTAAAATATTTCTGAGGGTCAGGACAATTGAAGATCACTTCTAAAGTATTTTGTATTCCTCTACACTCACTTTCAGCAGGATGACATAAGCTTTTCAATAGCTATCATAATACACAGGTCTTGTATTGTGATACGAGTGAGATAATATGATATTTAGCGACAGTTAGTACAGGAAGCGATAAATATCGTTTACAATAATTGCGAGGTTTTGGTACAAGTTGATATTCACTTGTTTTGACAGACGATTCTACTTATAGATTTTGTCGCTGTGTCTAGCTCCTCTGATACACCTCCATTCACAAACTCGTAAATCACAATTTGCTGCCCACCTAACAGAACACTATGTCTCAAAACTATTACTTACCATCCATTCATATTACATGGACGGCGATAAGCCCCAAAAGGGACCCGAGGGCGAAGGCCTAAGCCATGGAACGACAGTGGAGTCCAAGACTTTGTCTCCGCCATTCACACAATGGTCACCATCAATCTTGTAGCAGGATTTATGAATTGGCTTGAATGTTTTTGCTCTATTTTGGGGTTATTTTGTAGTGTTGGCTCTCAAGTTGATTTGGAAGTGGATGTGGGAATGTCATCCCGGATTGATTTGTTCGTTGTTTTGTTTGGTTGTTGATTTTTCTTCTGTCAGTCCAGCCTTTTGAGATATTTCGGGAGTGACATCCAGTCTAATCTATATGCGGGTGCGAAATGTGTGAGTGTGAAATGCTGTAACCATGATAATATTGTAATCTATTCTAATCAATATAAAGCTAATAATTAAAAATCTGGGGATTTTTTTTGTTTGGTTGAACGCGCTAATCTCAGAAACTACCGAATTGAAAAATTCTTTTAGTGTTGGATAGCCCATTTATTGAGGAAGGCTATAGGGTATATAAAACACACTACGACCAATTGGAGCCAAGCATTTATGAAAAAGATTGCAAAAACGAGGAAAAATCCAAACACAGACGAAATTGCGCGGGTCAGCTAGTACCAAATGATTTTAAAAGAGTAGTACCATGGAGTTTCTTGCCGGTTCTTCTCCATAGGAAACGACCAACCCGAACCGTGCACCTTTTTGTCGACGTTTTATAGGTGCCCATCTAGGCCTATGTGAAATAAAATATTTTGATTAAAATTATGATTTGATTTGATGCTTGTTTTGTATTCTTAGTTAATAACTGTAAAGAGAGTCACAAACAGTCTTATTTTGTTTACTGGTAGATAAGTAGATAATTTTACAATTTTGCACTTTTCTTGTATAGTAATAAGGTTGAAAACTGGTCGAACATCAGTGAACTCGATAGTACCAAATGACTTATATAGAATATGTTAGCAGTAATGATCAAAACTTTTTCAAATTTCAACGTTATTCAAAGATTTTGGAAAGGCTAAACATATATGAGCATGCTTAAAATAAGCATGACTGAGCGATGAGCCTCAAGCAGGATAACAGTTGTCCAAAAAAATAAAAGACACTTTTATTAATTTCCTTCTCATCATCATTCTCTTGCCCTTATCCCAATTTCTTTGTGGTCGGCGCAGCATGTCTTCTTCTTCAATACTTCTCTATTACTCGTTATATCAGCAGTTAACTTCTTTCTAGCCATATCATCCTTCCATCCATCGCTTCTTTGTTCTTCCTCTACTCTTAAAGCCATCTACATTCATACTCAATTTATTCATTTCCTTCTGTTTTCTATAAATAATCCCAAGACTGCACCCGCCAAAACCGACCCCATTATCGTTATACCGCCGCCATTTTGTCTTAAATGACAGTTTAATTCAATTTCAGAACACCCAAAAGCGCGGGCTTTTGACAGTAAATAACACGATGTCGTTTGCTGAATGGCAAACTGTTAAGGGCGGTGCCATATTATGTTACGAGTACGATACAATACCTGCGTAGTACGCAAAATGTGTTTTGAATAATTTAAATGTCATTTTCATTGTAATTTATGTGGTGTTGATAGAGGGAGCGTTGTTGGAATGTTGATTATACTAGTAGAAAATTTATGACAGGTTAATTGCTTGGATCACAATTTTATTCATATGCTGAAACTAGCTTATGCCCGCGGGTTCGCCCGGGATCGTAGTACCGGGATGAAAAGTATCCTATATGTTAATCCAGGTGCAAAGTAGCTGTATGTTGATATTCATCCAAATCCGTTCAGTAGTTTTTGCGTGAAAGAGTAAGAAATATCCATCCATCCATTCATCCATCCTCACAAACTTTCGCATTTATAATATTAGTAAGCATTTTTATGGCACTTTAAATTATACAATACCAAGGAAAACTAATATACAAATGCCAAAATAGCCGCTTTTTGGAGCCTGACACAGTCAGAAGGCGTCGCGGCATACCTCGTGGAAAATTCTAGGACGAGCTGGACAAAACCAGCGACCAGTGGTACACATTAGCCCTGGATCGAAACAACTGGAAATCATAGAGAGAGGCCTTTGCCCAGCTGTGGGATGATGCAGGCTAACAGTATCAGTAATGAAAACTTATTTCAAAGCTAGCAATAAAAAGTAATTAGTGGGTAGAATAATTTTCAGTTCGATTTAATTCTTGAAAAAGAAAAAACATTTCGATATTAATAAAGATCGCATCGAAATCGAGTCACTGCCAGTATTAAAACAATCATTTTATTTTCTTAATAATAACATCGACCCAAAACATTAACAACGAGTATGAAACACAAAATCTGCATGTTTAATTGCTCACAAACAATTGTCCCATTACACAACTATGCGTCCCATAGTGTGTCCCAACCCTAAATACGCCCAAAGCCCCAATTTCAGCAACAGTCGGTAATTATTCAGTCCCATCTAACATCCAAGTGTTTGTCCCTTTAATATAATTTCTCTGGATCGGCACAACTTTGGGACAGCGATAGGGATGGACGATTTGTGCATTTATTCTATCGATACTTTACGATACTCGAGTAGAGAAAAACTGATGGACTGTATGAGAGATGATATGGCTAGAAAGGAGGTGACTCCTGAGATTACGAGTAATAGAGAAGTATGGACGAAGAAGACATGCTGCGCCGAACCCAAATCAATTGGGATAAGGGCAAGAGAATGATGATGATACAGACTTTGATCGTTCTGGAACGCAACTATGCGATTATAGGATCGTTTTGAATGCCTTTGATCCGATACTCTAAATGTCGGATCGTATCGTCCTCTGGGATATTTGCATCGTACTTATTAATCCTTCTAGCAATGTAATCAAATTCCTAGATTTTTTTTGTAATGCTTTTGTGTCCTCCTTTTGTATTCTTTTAGATTGACAAATAATGCAATTTAAGAGAATATGACACGAAACGATTCATTCATTCCGATACCGCTACTTTTATGTCGATCCAAGCATTAATCGTATTCGTTAGTATTGGTCCAAAATATTGCAGTTTCTCTTCCTGTTGTATCGATACTGTGTATGATAAGTACTTTGTTCGCCTACTGCATGTACCAATATTTTTGTAACCGTAATAAGACTCACTGTAAATGGATACTCTTTCCTAAGGTACAGACAGTTTTTCTGCCTAGTTTAGGAAAAGGAGTCGTATGACTCATTTTATATGTGTTGTACTGGTTCTATTTATTTATAACATCTAATTATATAAGACAACTTTGTACACCATGTACAAACTACTTATTGAATAAAATATTTAAAAAAAAAGACTTTAAAGTATCGAGTCAGATTCCGCCTCACTAGACAACGACCAATGAGACAGTTTATTTGCTTTAAGAAAGTTTTATCTGTGCATCTCTGTTTTTTTGTTTGACTCTCGAGTCTTTTATAAAGACAAGCGTGAGCTGAGTTTTCAGTGGGAAGGCCTGTTTTATTTTCAGTATAAAGTAAAAGTATTTATTCCGAATAAAGTGTTAAAATTGATGAGGGAGTTAATTGTTCGCAAAATAGGGGTGAAATAGAAGAGAATTTCACCAGGAAGAATATATTAAACAGACAAATATATCCAGAGAAGTAGTTTAAAGGGGGGTAAATAGTATTCTGATTTAAAAGAGTGCCCATGGAGTTTCTTGCCCGTTCTTCTCCATAGAGATCTACGTTAGGGAATGGGCAACTACAGTACTTTCACAGTTTTTATGCCTTGTGACTGGGACTGTAGCTATTTTTCATTGTTGTCTTTGTTTCGACAATTCAAATGTGCCTGTAACAACCTATTTGAAATAAATGCTTTGATTTTGATTTTTGATTTTGGCCAATAAATTGTTATATACGACTCGGGGAAAAAATATGACAAAACAATTTTACCATAGTGCAGACGACAGCACGGTGATAACACTTTGACTTTGATCTGTCCTAACGCAGCACGGAGTTTCAGTAGAATGATTTATTCCCGGTTAGTCATTGTTCAGATTGGTCACAATTTTTTTTTCATACAGAAGGCCTCGATTTGTCATCACATAAGAAAAAAAAAATTATATCGATATTCCCGATTCGCCATGCACTGTTTGACGGATGATATGGCAAGAAAGGAGGATGTCTGATGAGATGACGCGTAATAGAGATGTATGGAAGAAGAATACAAGCTGCGCGAATCCCAAATGAATTGGAATAAGGGCAAAAGAATGAAGATGATGATTCCCGATTCGCCATCAGTATAAATTTGAATCAGCCTGTACCTACTGATTTTGTATCGGACGTGAGGGCTAGTGTACTCAATGATTTTTAAATGTAAAAAAAATAAATTACTAGTACTTTCAGTTTTATTGCTCAGTACATTATTCCCACAATGTCATAGGAAAGTCGTCAGAATTTACTATGAGCCAAAAAATAAACGTTGTAAACTACATTTTTTTTGCACTCATAAATTCTGCAAGATTTACAGATTTGCATAAATTGTTAAGATTTTGTTAAACATTCTGTAAATATTTTTTTACTGATGATCTACGAATGTTTCGTTAGATAACATGTGAATGTATGTAAATATTTTATGTTTGCAATGAACAAAATAAATAATATTAAAGCGTTTTTATATAAAAAAATACAAAACGTTGTATAGTTGTTCTTAAATCGACTTTGGGCGGTCGCAGTAGGTTTGCATTCAAAATAACTTGTTTAGTGTGGTTCTATATCGTCATCATCATCATTTCAGCCGAAAGACGTCCACTGCTAAACATAGGCCTCCCCCAAGTGTCGCCACATTGACCGGTCCCATTGGTCCACATTGGTTCTATATGTAAGTACATAATTATGCATATACAACATTATTTTTAGTATATGCGAAACCTGAATATAGTTTGCTCAGAATAAGTAACTGAATCGATTCCAATCATTTTTAAACCATGTTATATTTTGTCCCAAAAACTATTTTAAAAAGTTACAAGTTGGACACCGACACTAAGTACCTATCGCAATCATTTAGGAACCTACTGACAAATTATTATTATCAATGAGCTCAAGACGACGCTGGAGGCACGCGCTGCGTGGTGACCACGATTTTGTGCGGACAACTAGATAACAGAACAAGCTTATAACTTTGTGATTTTTCATGATACAGTTTTGAAATTTTGTACATAGATTCTTTACATAAAAATACTAGACAAGTGTATCAGGTTTCGCATATACTAAAACTAATATTGTATAAATTGAAGTCACTTTTTGCATCTGCCTTTTTTTTCTTAACTGTGCAACAGATACTACGACTACAGCATTTAGAAAATTTATTGTAGAAACTAACACTAAAATAAAGAAACTTACTCTATAACTTACGCAAATCAACGGTGATTTTCAAATATTAATAATGGGAGTTCACAATAATAGAAAATCAGGAAAGGTATCCCATAAGTGGAAGTGTAAGTTTAGTTGTAAACCGTGAAAGCTTAAAACAGTGTTTAAAATAAAGAGATCGCGATGTTTGTCAGGTAGTGAAAAACGTACGAAGCAGAACGGGAAGCTACGCGCTAGTACCAAATGAATATTTTAATCAAATCCCACAACTTCTACTTATTCTACTTCATCAGGTACAAGTTTACATGACATACAAGCTAAATGAATACAACGTGCAAAAAGGCGTCAAACTAACCGACCATATAAGCAACACCACACTACGCTCCAAAACACAAATTACTGACATTGCTCAGGAAGCCGCTAAGCTGAAGTGGAACTGGGCTGGCCATATCTGCTGTATGCCCGACGAGTTGTGGGCCAAAATAACCACAATGTTGAGCCCTTCACCGCCAGATTGCGACGCGGTAGACCTCGCAGGAGATGGCGGGACGAGCTGGACAGAACCAACGACCCTAGATCGAAAGATTTGGAAGTCATAGGCCCTTGCCCAGCAGTGGGATGACACAGGGTAACAGTAAGAAGCTAAAATCTTGCAAAGCGAGGCCCCAACAAAATATTTTCCTAAAAGCTCCCCTTGCTTCATTACGGAACCCAAAAAGTAACTTTTTAAATCCATTTTTTAGCAAAAGTTTGTTGAAAACAATGCTCCCCATTGGGGTGTTTTTGTACGAATGATAATGTATTTTTTCACAGAAACTTTAGAAGTCAAACGACGTTAATGAGTTTGTTCTTTTTGTTCTATGTTTTCAGGGGCAGGTGTATATAGGTCCTGAAGGTAAGTATATTATGTTATTTAGGAGTTTTCTTTTTAAATGGGACTAGTATACAGCCTTACTACTGATTTTTATGGCATATTGCATACCGTTGGAAAGGCAGTACACTAATGAACTTTTTAAAAGTGTTCGAAGATCACGAAATCTTTTTTTATTGCAATATTAAGTTTAGTTTTAAGTTCATTTTTACTTTTTTCAAAAAAAAAACTAGATGTTTTCATTTACTAACTTAACTTAGTTAAGTTATAGTAAATTTTCTTATTCAGTAAATAATGTGTACCTAGATTGTAAGATTGTTAATAAAGGCTATTGTTCCTTTATTCATTGTACATACACATTTCACATATTTTTAAATATTTCTTATAAAAAAACATATAAAAAACATTCATTCATTCATTTATTTATTCATTAACAATTTATATTGTGTTGAACATAAAAAAAATCAAAAAGTGAAGTGAAAGTGTTCATTGAAAATATTCAAAACAGTGGTCCGCCGGTGTCGGGAGCAGAGTCCAAGCTACAGGTGGTTAGGGCTCCAGAGACAGGAACCTCCTCACAATGCGAGCCGTATCGAGAAGTACTGCCTTCTGAATCAGGCCCTTGATCCAACCGCCTCAGAGCTTCGAAAGATGGTCGTCGAGGCTCTTCGCAATAAGGCCATTGGCCGTTACGACAATCGGCACAATGATAGCCGAGTTCACATTCCACATCTCGACAACCTCGTGTGCCAGTCGAGATATTTAAGGCTATTGTTATTATTAACTTAATTAAGTAAGAATTAGGTTTGAATTCGATTGAACCGAAAAAAGAGTAGACATCAACATTTTAATTAAGTTTTGGCGGCTACACTAATATCTTTAAAAAATAAAATTGTTTAAATAACGAATTTTGCGGTTTTTTTAAATAAATATTTAAAAAAAATCCTTGGGGATAAGGACGAGTTTTTGCGGCTGAAGAGACAGCAAATGACCCCTCCTTCCGGCCCCTCAATTTGGCAAACGATGCACTTAACACACTGTATTTTAGTATCAAAAGACTGCTTAAAATAATAATTATAAAATTTGCGAAATAAAAACACTTAGTTTTGTGAACTAAGTATTTCTATTTGTCGGCTGTCTTTTAAAACTACACATGAAAGTAGTAAAGAAAGAATACAATAAAATTCGTTCAAAATACCCATTGTGTAAGAATAAGAAGATTTTTTATGTAAATACATCGCTATTGTGAAGACTCTATTGTGTCTACATGATCCAATCGCCTTTTTCCAAATATTTATTTTGATCAACACTGCCTTTCCCGCTTTCAGTTTTATCATCCTTCACGACACACACAGCACATAGACTTGCTACACAGTACACACATGTCCGGGTCGGTGGATGGTAAAATCGAATGTAATTAATGTTGATATACAGCGCCCTCCAAAACTTAGTTGAAATTATTCACTTCAGACGTTACGTCGCATTATTTTTATTTTATTTATTGGGGACAAAAAACAGTAATACGTTACAATATTATTAATTAGCTTAGGTATAATAGTAAACATACGCATAACCCACACTATTGTCCACGGAATCATATGGATTTTAAAAGAAATAGGAAACGGGCGTATACAGAAAGGGACAGTAAGAAAATAAAAATAATCCGGAAAGGTCACACTAACCAACTCTAGACAGATCTTCCCGTCCAGATTTAGTATGTAGTCACCAATCAGATCACAACACAACATCAGCAAGAAGCAGTCATAGTTAAAGATGACCGAAAAGTAATTCATTAGCCATTTGCAGTTGAAATTCAGCAAATATTGGCTATGAGTCGTCACAAAGCCAATATTTTCAGACTGGATACAATACAAAAAAAAAAAAATATATATTTTACATTCCTACACATATTGTTAATCCATAGAACATTACAAACTTCATCAACTTTGAGCGGCTGTAATTAATGTGTTTGATGGATAACAACTGGTTACAAAATAACTTTAAAAACAAGCAAAAATGTCGATAAATCCCTTATAATAGATAGTTGGTTTAGTCAATAAAAACGTTACAATGCACATGTCAAAGATTTGAACTGATAATTTCAACTGATAATGCGACGTAACGTCTGAAGTGAATAATTTCAACTAACATTTGAAGGGCACCACATTCGAGAAAAAGCCGCTCCCTTCAACTTAAAGCCCGTCATAGAAGTAGCTATAATATACTATATTAATATGAATCATAGCCGCACACGCAGCTATATATATATTATTATAGCTGCGTGTGCGGCTATGAACACAACAAGCATACAAGCAACTGTGGTCAATCGAAAAATTATATAGAAAATATGTCGTAATATGCCTTGCTTTGAATTAATATATATTATAGCTACGTCTAGGACTGGCTTAAATCGTGCCGACCTGACCCGAACATGATAAAGCAATAGTAGATGACGAATAAAGTTGGCTAACCGAACAAACGCCGAATAATTACAGATGTTTGAGTCGGCTTTCAAAAAATACTGCTGCTTACGAAAGAGTGTGATTCACCCCTTACCGACTCTTATTAATGAAGGAGTAAAGTTCATTAAATCAATTAACTTACGATCGAAGCCTCCCCAGTAAACACCTTAAATGTCGACAACCCGTCGTTCAGGAATTAGCATTAATTATAAATGTTAACTCGCTTCATTTAACGTAATTTACCTGAATGTTGGAGGTATTTTAATGTTGGCTTACCTGTAAACAAAATAAACGAAGGTTATTGAACAGTAGTAAAAAAATGTGATATATAATATTTAAATCTATACTAATATTATAAAACTGAAAAGTTTGTTTGTTTGGTTGGACGCGCTAATCTTAGGAACTACTGGTTAGATTTGAAAAAATATTTTAGTGTTGGATAGTCAATTTATCGAGGAAGGCTATATACTATCACGCTACGACCAATAGGAGTCGAGAAAAAAAAACAAGTCAGAAGCGGCCGGTGAACCCGCGGGCACAGCTAGTTACTAATATTTTCAATGAATACTAGTAGGCACGAATACATAAAATCACGTCTATAATGCTTAAAACTTCAGTCATTCGTCTGCCTACAACATAATATAACATCACGCCTGTAATCCCCGAAGGGTTAGGCAGAGAAAAAAGAAAGACAGAAAATATATTTATTTGCCGCAGGTACATGACGTGCATCACAAAAAATTACAAAAAAAAAAAATAACAAAACACAAAGAGGTGAGGAGAGAGGAGAGAGGTGAGAGAGGAGAGACAGAGGTGTACTTAATAGTACACCCACATTTCGCCAGTTATGTTTAAGTTCCATGTAATAGGGAGCGACCCTATTGCCATCAACCTGCCACAAATCCAGACTCCGTGGCTGCTACTGAGAAATTCCTGATGGAAAAACTCTCAATAAAACTTTACGCAATTTTTGAATCGAACACAGGACCTCATACTCAGCAGTTGTGCTTGCGACACTAAACCAACGAGCCAGTCGGGTAGTCTGGATTTATGCCTGGTGCCTCTTATTATATGAAACCTATGAGAAGCACTAATGATATTCCTAATAATAAAAGTATCGTTAAAAGGTTCCCCTCTCAAGAGCCCTGACCACCGGTAGCTCGGACCCTGTTCCCGATGCCGGTGGGCTACTATTTTTATATTTTTTTATGTTTTTTTTATATTAAATTGTATAGTTTAAAAATTTGAAAATGTAAATTATACAGGGTGTAAACAGACCCTTCACATAGCCGTCAACGAAGCATTCTGTACATAAAACTTAGTAACTTTACGCAAAAATTATTGCTGGGAATCGACTTTTTTTTGGCGTTAAAAATCACGTTTTACGGTAGGACTTGATAGAAAGCACTCAAAGCATTGTGCTGATGGATGCATTGAGTAGTAAACAGGTCATGGAGGTATTTAAAGTAAAAATCTTACATTAAAAACAAGTATTTAAAAAAAAACTTGGAACTTTGACCCCCAATATCTCCGTAACTAGAAGGTTCCCAGGAATGGTCTAGAACAAAAAAATGATCGCAAAGTTGGGGAGAACAAGTACCTTTCGGATATATTAAGAGTCTGTTTACACCTTATAAGTACAGAAAGAAAATAAAGGAATAAAGATGTGGAACTATTTTTGCCAAGATATATTTGGCCAATGTCCTCCAAAGGGTCAGAGGCAAAAAACCCCATTGAAGCCTCTTATTTATTTATCTTCTTTCTTATCTCAACTTTGAGAGTTATTTACAAGAGGCGAAGCTTCACATAAAATATTTTATGGGGTTACATTGAACTTTTGTAAAGGCATTGCCAATTTTTTACAACCATTGTCCTATATGACCTTCGTAGCATTTTTTATAAGATCTGACCTCTATAAAACATGGTGAATTATTCAGCAAAACGAGATGAAGTTAGCTAAACTTATCGAGAAGCAAAAATTTTCTTATTTTTCTAATTAAATTTGCATGTTAGTGATGCTTTTTAGGAATTCGTACCCGCAGGGTAACCAACGGGACTCTATTACTAATCGTCTGTCTGTCAGAGGGCTGTATCTCATGATCCGTAATAGGTAGACAGTTGTAATTTTCACTGAATGTGTTTTTCAGTTGCCGCTATAACAACAAATAAATTAAAGGTCCGATGCCTCCCGGGCTGCAGGACTGTTCAAAAGAGATATCCCGCGGTATCTCTTCCTTGAACACAAAGGGCAAAGAAGGAACATGGATGGGTTTTAGTCGGTAAAAGTCTGACACTCCCTTCTACTGCGTCCAGAGCGGAAGGAGTCATTTGATGCTTTCCCATTAAAAAAAAAAAACAAAAAGGGGGCTCCTCTACTACGATGGTACGGAACACTTCATGTGCGACTCCAACTCGCACTTGACCGGTTTTTTACCCCATTTCAGTTAACCCAAAAGGAGTTTCAAATGAATATAACTTGATGACGAGGTGAATTCGAAAATGATTGATTTAATGAAATCGTATCATCATCATCTGCCTAGCCTTTTCCCAATTATGTTGGGGTCGGTTTCCAGTCTAACCGAATTCAGCTGAGTACCAGTATTTTACATGGAGAGACTATCGTCAATCCTTCGAAAGCGATTGTGACTTTTGTTTGTCTTCTAGTGTCACCATCATGGTGTCACAGTACAATACATGGTGTAAACAGACTTTTCACATAGCTGTCAACCAAGCATTCTGTACATCAAATTAAGTAACTCTGTGCAAAAATTATTGCTGGGAAACGACTTTTTTTTTGGGTGAAAAATGGTAGTACTCAAAACATTGTACAGATGGATGCATTAAATAGTACGGGGGTCAAGGAGGTATTTTAAGCAAACTTATAATATTAAGAATTTTTAAAAAAATATGAGGAAAAATTTAACCTTTGCCCCTTAATATATACGTAACTAGAAAGTTTCCAGGTATGGTCTAGAACAAAAAAATGATTCCAATGACGGGAAAAATAAGTACCTTTTGGCTTCTTTAAGGGTACTTTTACACCTATTATAAGGATAAACTCGTGAATAACTGGCACAGGATTTTAGTTCTGTATTTGCGTCATAGATGTCGCTAACGTTCTTTCAGTTACAAGAAGATAGAAAATATAAACCGTAGTGAGACAGCCACTACAATTCGGTACAGACAATAAATAAACTTGTTTATGTTAGAAGCAACCACTTACTTGTACCGTCAGCAAATACATTCGACAAATAATGGTCTTTACTATAAAAAAGTCTTCAAGAAATAATGAACTAAGTCCACCAAGAAACGATACGATATATCGATAAAGTTGGTTGAAAGTAGGTTCTACTTTTAGGTTTATTGAACAGTTTTGGAACTTGGGTAAAATAGGGTATCCGTTCTTTTGACGTCGATAGTTTTTGAATCGGTAAAATGGGTCTCTAGATTCATGAGGGTCATCATCATCTGCCTAACCTTTTCCCAACTATGTTGGGGTCGGCTTCCAATCTAACCGGATGCAGGTTTACATGGAGCGACTACCTATCTGACCTCCACAACCCAATTAGTACTGGATAATACGATGCCCCTTGTTAAGTCTGGTTGTCAGACTTTTTGGACCATTGACTGCCTACCCACTGTCAAAGATCTACAAATGACAGCCGGGACCAACGGCTTAACGCGCTTTCCGAGTCACGGAGGAAACTCGGTATGTAATGGGCGGTCACCCATCCACAGACTAACCTAGTCAAGCACGGAATAAAGATCAACCCGAGCAGCTGTTCTTATTTAGCCACGATTTCCTGTATCCAATCCTCCACCAGCTCCTGAATCCTATAGATTCCAAAGTTATGATGATAAGAAAGATATAAGAGTGACGGTTTGCACAGCAACAGTAATGCGTTTTAACCATCTGTCTTCCTTACTGTCGTTAAGATAACGGAGACATGGTCGTAGCTACTATACCGTACCTTTTACTAGTAGGTATCCTTGATTCAAATATGAGAAATTGATAAATGATGTTTATTTTGCATATTGGTTTTAACAAACACTTTTTTTTTAAACTAGTTGAGTCCGGTGTTTTGAACCTGACAGTCCGGCGTAGATTTTACACAATTATTATTTCCTTTATTCATTGTACATACACATTTTACATATTTTTAAATATTTCTTAAAAAAAACCATATAAAAACATTAAAAAATAGCGGTCTGCCGGTGTCGGGCGCTGGATCCAAGCTACTGGTAAACCTCCTCACAATGCGAGTTGTATCGAGGAGTACTGCCTTCTGAATCAGGCCCTTGATCCAACCGCCTAAGGAGAGCCTCGAAAGATGGTCGTCACGACAATCGGCACAATGATAGCCTAGTTCACATTCCACATATCGACAACCTCGTGTGCCAAGTCGAGATATTTAATTTATTTCTCTTTCTCAGCTTTCACGAGGTTCTCGTCATGCGAGATGGTAACATCGACTATCATTACGCGGCGCGCTGATCGGTCTATCACCACTATATCAGGCTTATTGGCGACAATAGTCCTGTACTATTATTATTTTCATTAGCACTTTATGGTGGAGAGGTAAAAAAAAATAAAACCACCCAGTTTGGATCCCAAGTTATCAGGGTCAAAATTGTTGCAAATTAGACCTAGTACTTAGCACCCATTTCAAGTAATGCATCCAATTACAAATCACCCTGTATTAATATAAATAAGCGAACTATATTGTAGCAGAACTTTAAGAAATCCTAAATCTATACATAGTCTGAAAGCAGTAGTAGGACAAAAAAAAACAATAAATAAAATATACTGCCTCACCAAATACGGTCTGCAAAAAAGAACTCAACCGTGACTTCGCATAATTGCGGCAAAAAGTCTCCAGAAACCAACAAATACAAAGTGTGGACATAAATTCACGATGCTCTGTTGTTTTTTTTTTGCCGACCGTACCCAAGAAAACGGGAGTTATTTTTCATTGTGACCCCTATATTATGTTTTGACGTCGGCCATGTTTGTTTAGGATGTGAACAAGTGACGAACGAACATACAGAACGTACTTGAGTTTTGGCGTTTTTAGTTGTGTTTGTTGTTTAAATAATTGAGGAAGTTATTCTGAGTAAGAATAATATGATGCTTATTCATTTTCATTATACATAATATACATAAAGGGCGTAAAAAGACAGAAGGCACTTGTTCTCCCCATCATTGCGTTATGTTTTTTTGTTCTGGACCAAACACATTCTTCCCCCATAGCCAATTACATTACATAAAGAAAAATAATTATGCAAAATAAATACACTCGGCTCACAGAACTCCAGATACTCAATTATTTATTTCGGCAAATACACAACGTAAATAATAAACTTACTCGAAAGACTTGTTTAAACTACTCAAAATACTTATTTACAGTACTCAAAAGACTTATTTACACTACTCAAAAGACTTATTAACACTACTCAACAGAATAGCAAATAAGTAGCTACTCTTAAGCTAGGGTCCACTAAGCACAAAGGAAAAACCTTTTCTTGTCCCCCAGTAAGTAAATTAAACGGACAAAGGTACGGAACCCCTCGAATCAAGTCCAAGTATACACCTTAATTTAGCCGCATTCACTTAAGTTACTTATCCTTGGTATCAAAATATATTACGAACCTTGGTTGAGCTTAGAAGATGTGAGATACAAAGGTCGTCTCAATATGCTCAAAATAAACATAGAAAGGTGATGCGTTAGTTTGTGATATGTTTAATATTTGTGGCTGTTAAAATAAGTTTTTAATCATAATATAACATCACACCTGCAATCCCCGTAGGGTTAGACAGAGGTATAATTATTAGTACACCCATATTTCTTTAATACTTTCATAGGTAGTTTTAGATGACAGTTTTTTGAACTAAGTATTTATATTTAGGGTTAGGCAGAGGTATACCTAATAGTACACCTATATTTCGTCGGTTATGTTTGAGTCCCATATAATAAGGGCCGAGCCTATTGCCATCAACCGGGCACGAATCCAGACACCAAGGCTGCTACTAAGAAATTCCTATGGAAAAACTCAATAGCACTTTGCCCGACCCGTTAATCGAACCCAGGACCCCATGCTCAAAAGTCACGCTTGAGACCACTCGACCAACGAGGCCATTAAGTTTCCAAACACTTACACCCGTAGCTATAAACAAGTCAAAGTGATTTCTTGAGTAAAAGCAATTACTTAAGATACGATTTTTATTTATTTCATTTCAATAAAAGCTTACATACTAATAACAATCTTAAATATCATGCATAAGTAGGGACATTTGCTAATTACAAGCATCCACATGTGTATATCTGTTACGGCTAATAAATAGCCGAAGTGCGGCTACACCTAGTTTTAGCCGGCTAAACCTAGGTACGTGTTATTTGCGTTGACCAGTTACAGCGATTTTAGTAAGTAAACAGATGTACAAAGTAATATGTACTAGGTATGTCTAGATAATAATATTAGGTATGTCAAGTCGTGCAATATCAAAATCAAAATTAAAAGCTATTTATGGTTGTCACCAAAATACTCCTTGTTTAAAATCTTTTTAATTTTGTGTGCGCTGGTGCAAAATAAATCGATTTCTAGGTGTGATGGTGAACTATTGAAAGCTATGACACTACGTATGCAGACGGCGTTGCCTCTGAACTTTGTCGATGCGAATGGTACAACCAATGGTAAACAACATAAGAAAACGGCCGCTACTATGGAGTAGGAGTGTTCTTAGATTGTTTAGATTAGTGCGAAGAAATATTTTATTGAGCAGTTCGGGACAATCAACCGAGCCGTTTGCGATGTTGACTAAAAAACCGATATCACGGATACTACGTCTTACTTCCAACTTACTTATTCTGTAGTTTTATAATTGCTTGAAGTTAGAACTGTCAAAAGTTACAATTCTTACTTTTGCTTTCTTTCACGGTTCTTACTTCTTTCAAAACGTACTACTTTTGTTTTCAACCTACATCCATTTTGTTTATTATTACAACCTCCTTGTTATCTCAAAGATCTGGGCCAAACACTACACTCGCTCCCAGCGGGCTATAAACCAAGGTATTGGGGCAAAGCGCCCTTCAACTCAGCTGCTTTAAGTTAAGCTCCTAAGTTACGAACAGGTGGCAATTAATTTTGACTACCATTAGTACGGCTTCGGTTTTAGATAAACACGCAAGAATGTGATCTTTTGTAAGTTAAAATGGTTCTGAATTAGGTAATTGCTAAAACTAGGCTTTTTTTATTAAGTACTGGGAATGCCACGTTGGTTTAGTGGTCACAAGGGCCACTGTTGAGCAAGAGAAGAGTCTTGGGTTCGAATCCCAGGTTGGGCAAATGGCTATTGAGGTTTTCCATCGGGAGTTTCTCAGGGGCAGCCGTGCTTGGCTGCTGGTAATAGCTTACTTATATATTAAAGATAACTAGGAAAATGTGGGTGCATAATATTAAAGGTGCAACTTTGCCTAACTCATCATTATCTGCCTAGCGTTTTCCTATCTATGTTGGCTATGACTTTGCCCAACTACCAGACTGGCTGACTAGTCCACCAAGTCGATTGCTTTGGGTAGAGGGCATCGGCAATGGCCAAGTCCATGGAGTTTCATAATAATACAGTTGTGTCGCTGCGCCGCGTCACCCGCCGTGTGGTCAGTAAAATTCAAAATCCATTAGTTTTTCTATTAAAAATTGTTTTTTTTTAACATTATACATAAACTCATGCTTTTTTCTCAAGAGAGTAGGCAGAAACCACAAAACGCCACCTGCTGTTAGTATCGACGAGTTGCTTACTAGACACCGACCATGCGCTGACTTTGTCTGCCTGACTTTGAGTGGAGTTTGTGTCTAAATAATAACTGCCACTCGGATCGATCGGTTAAGCCGCGCTTTCCTAGGTTACTCCGTGGATTGGTGACCACCCATTATATACCGGGTTTCCTCCGTCCCCCGGAAAGTACGGTAAGCCGTTGATCGCGGCTGTCATTTGTAGATCTTTGACAGTCGTTACAAGTCAGTGACCCAAAAGTCTGACAACCAGTCTTATCAAGTGGTATCACCAAGTCATTTGTAGATCCTTGACAGTCGTTTCAGGTATTTAGTGGCCCGAAAATCTGACAACCAGTCTTAACAAGGGCTATCGTATTACTCAGGACTAACTGGGTTGTGAAGGTCAGATACGCAGTCGCTCCATGTAAAATACTGGTATTCAGCTGCATCCGGTTAGACTGAAGCCGACCCCAACATAGTTGGGAAAAGGCTAGGCAGATGATGACTCGGCTTCCTCGTCTAATCGAATTCTAGTCGGTACAACTCTAATAATTATCCCAGTCAAAGGAGAAGGAATATTACAAGCTCGTGAAACTACAATTATTCAGATCTCACTGCAGAAGTTATCGCAGTAGTAGCTGACCATAACACGAACATCAAAGTCGTGCCAAATATGTAAAGCAAGTCGTATGCTAGCTAATGAAAACAAACTTGCAGCTGGTATTGGGGAACTTGCTCTGTGTACTGTAAACCTACTTTTATATGACGGAGTGTTATTCTGTAGTGACTGACTCGTTTGTCTAGTGGTTGCAAGCACGACTTTTGAGCATGAGGTCTTGGGTTCGATTCACAGGCGGCAAGGAGTTATTGGGTTTTTCCATCAGGAATTTCTCAGTAGCAGCTAAGGAGTCTGGATTTGAGCTCGGTTGATGGCAATACGCTTGCCCCCAATTATATGGGACTTAATCATAGCTGGCAAAATGTGGGTGTACTAATAAGTACACCTCTGCTCAACTCTTCGGGGATCACAGGCGTGATGTTATGAAATCTACTCCTACTCCTTAGTTCGAAATAGCGTGAGTAATGCATAGTTTATGCTAATAAAGTTTTTGCTGCTAAAAGTAAGTATGCATTAAACAAAATTATGTAATTAAAATTATTAAACCTTAAGGCTTAGCTCACATGGTCCGTTTTGACTGTTACGTTTATTATTGGACTGGAATATATTCCTCCAATGCAACTCAATTTGAAATTGCATAAGTATGATCAGTCTTTAATATTCCCACTACTGGGACACATCCCCTCCACTGAACGTAGGCCACGTTCAGTGAAGGGATAGACTATAACTCACAAAACGGGCCAGTGCATGTTGGTGCAGTTATGTCTTCGAATTTTGGGTTCTTGGACACGCCGGTTTACTCACAATGTTTTCCTTCACACATGAGAGTTTTGAGCAAATTACACAAACGTGTATTTCACAGCGAGGCGGGGTCGCGGCAGGACACGAAGGAGATGGCGGGACGAACTGGACAGGTTCCGTCAGAACCGGAAGGAAGACTTGCGGGTTCGCGAGATATGGAAAGAGTGGAGGGAGTACTTTGCCCAGGATTAGGACAGAGCAGGCTAGAAAAAAATAGTGTGATAAAATTCTTGGAAAACAGTACATACGGAAGATTCAGAACTAGTGATTTAGTGCAACTTCCCATCAGATGACTAGAATAGGCTGAGTATTGCAATTTTTTTAATTTTTTCCATTCCAAAGTATTCTGATTTAAAAGAGTGTCCATGGAGTTTCTTGCCCTTTCTTCTCCATAGAGATCTACGTTAGGGAATGGGCAACTACAGTACTTTCACAGTTTTTATGCCTTGTGACTGGGACTGTAGCTACTTTTCATTGTTGTCTTTGTTTCGACAATTCAAAAGTGCCAGTAACTGGCCTATTTGAAATAAATGCTTTGATTATGATTATGATTAAAAAAAAAATACATGTAAAACATATCTAACCCACATTACCCCGATTATAATTAATTTCAAGCACATTACAACACGTAGTCCCATCATTAAGGATACATTTTGTAAATCACTCCCTCCGTCAAATATTATTTTTTTTGTCATTAACTGTGCCGTTATATTTTATTATACAAATTACGGTAATGGCAGGGAGGGAGTCGTGAAAAAAATGGGTTGTGAAAGTTTGAAGCAACATGCGGGAGGTAAATTGTTTCAAGTAACTGTGGACCTATGGAGGTCGAGATTGATTCGCCCCGTGATTACCAAATCATATCTAATATATGTCGGATCCGGTCGTTAGTATGGACATAAAATGAGTCACAAGTACGCTGGTGGTGACATCACCTGACCTACTTACAAGTCTACCCACACCACAGCGTGCCTCTACAGAGCCCTGATGTTCAGCTCGAGGCGACGGCGACATTCAATGTCTGATCATGGCGGAATTGAATACAAGTTGGACATCTAGCGACAAAAAGTACCTACTGCTAAATTATTATTATCAATGAGCTGAAGACGATGCCGGAGGCGCGCGCTGCGTGGTGACCGCGTTTTTGTGCGGACAACTAGGTAACAGAACGAGCTTATAACTTTGTGATTTTTCATGATATAATTTTTAAATTTTGTACATAGATTCTTTACATAAAAATACTAGACACGTGTATCAGGTTTCGCATATACTAAAACTAAAGTTGTATAATAAATCGTAGACATATTATAATTATGACATAATAATTATTAAAAATAACTTGTGAGAACTAGTCGAACTCTTCTGGTTCCGGACACAGATTCAGTCCTGTGACACACAGACGGCAAGGTTAAATAGCAGCTTCCACCTACAGATGAGTTACTTCTTACAACCCCATGTAGTGAGAGGGTAAGCCTTTTACAGACAGATGCAAATCCAATAACTACGGGTAGCTTTTGAGTTTACTCTTGAAATAACCTCACCTTTGCCACTGCGCCAACCATGCCGTGGTTGGCGCAGTGGCTGAGCGATTAACTACTGCGCTTCGTGTCGCGGGTTCGATTCTCGCACGGAACAAATATTTATATGGTATGGTACGAATAATTGTTCCGGAGCTGGCTGTTTGTGTGTGTGAGTTTAAATTATTGTAAACGCACCCACGATACAGGAGGAATTCCTAGTGTGGGGAAAAATTAAAAAAAAAAGACTTGCTTTTTAGAAGTCTTCATCTTCTCAAACAGAAATACATATTCATATTTCGGTTTACGAGCTAACAAAGTATTTCTACCATTTGCTGGTAGCGCATAAAGTTTCCGACACAACGAACAAAAATTTTGCATAAAAACAATTTAAATTTCAAAACTTTGTAGGCAAAACGGAAGTAGTAACAAAACATATCATAACATATCGTGTTGAAAGACATTCATGCTTACAAAGTATGCTTTAAAAGCCTTTTTGGGCATGTCTGAGTACTTTCAAACATACATAATATTCAGGCGAGTAAATTTGAGCGCACATGCTTAAAAAACAAGTTGTGCAATAAAAATGCATTTTTCCTTTTCATGCTGAAAAGCTGACGGTCAGTTTTTACTCGCGTGTTGGGATTCTTTTAATAGTTGCTACATTAAATATTAGTAATATAAAGGGAGTAACAAGACCCGAAAGCCGAAAGGCACTTGTTCTCCCCGTCATTGGGATCTTTTTTTTTGTTCTAGACCATACCTGGGAACCTTCTTACGGAGATATTGGGGGTCAAAGTTCCAAATTTTTCACAAGTATTTTTTTTAAATACATCACGTTTTTAATGAAAGAACTTTACATTAAATACCTCCACGACTCCCGTACTATTCAATCCATCTATCAGCACAATGTTTTGAGTGCGTTACATGGAGTTTTACCGTAAAACGTGATTTTTCACCCCCATGAAAAAGTCATTTCCCAGCAATATTTTTTGCGTAAAGTTATCAAAATCAAAGCATTTATTTATTTCAAGTAGGCCAGTTACAGGCACTTTTGAATTGTCGAAACAAAGACAACAATGAAAAGTAGCTACAGTCCCAGTCACAACGCATAAAAACTGTGAAAGTACTGTAATTGCCCATTCCCTAACGTAGATCTCTATGGAGAAGAATGGCCAAGAAACTCCATGGACACTCTTTTAAATCAGAATACTTTTTTACGTTACTTAGTTTGATGTTCATAATGCTTGGTTCGCGGCTTCGTGAAGGGTCCGTTTACACCCAGTATTTGCAGAACTTGCATGGGATAACAGAATAACAGTCAACGCACAGTTATAGGGTTGCGAGGAGCTCGTGGCTAAATAATAACAGCCGCTCAGGTCGAACTTCAGGTTAAGCCGCGCTTACCTAGGTTGGTCCGTAGATGGATGACCTTCAATTAAAAGTCGAGTTTCCTCCGTGCCTCAGAAAGCATGTTAAGCCATTGGTCCCAGCTGTCAATTATAGATCTTGACTGACGTTAAGCAGTCAGTAGTCCGAAAACCAGTCTTATCAAAGGGTATCGTATTACATAGTACTGACTGAGTTGTGGCAGTTGCTCCATGTAAAATACTGGTATTCAGCTTCATTAGACTGTAAGCCGACCCCAACACAGTTGGTAAAGGCTAAACAGATGATGCACAGTTATAGGGTCAGCATCGCTTCAACTGGCATATGTTTCCTGTGTGTATCTTGCATAATATGTTGTCTTCATCATCATTATCACCATCATTTCAGCCGAAAGACGACCACTGCTGGACATAGGCGTCCCCCAAGTGTCGCCACATTGGCCGGTCCCATTGTTGTGTCTTTAAATAGATTTTCTATCTTTCTTTTCAATTCGACGTTTTCGGGGTTTTTCTAGAAAACTCCATACCACAATGGACACTTATAAGTACCGTAACGGCATCACCCTCCATTGGGATTAGCTAGTAAAATTGAGGTGCCGTAATGCTGATCACACAAACAACAGCTTGCTGTGCAGTGCATAAGTGTGAGCTTAACTTGGCTGTTTGGCTTGTTGGGTCTTATGCAAAACCTTAAGCTTAATCTAGACGACCCAAGTCTTCAGATTGTGAGTTTTAAGCTACTTACATGTAGTGACTTAATCTCTATGCAACAGCTTGGCTTAATAAAATAAACTTGTTGTGTGCATGTTGCAAAACACTCAGCGTAAGCCATTGGAAGTGAAAATAAGTTATAGAATGAGGTGTTATTTTACGGAAATCTATGTTATTAAATATTATGCATAGGTTTGGTTGAAGAGCTCGTGGTTAAATAATAACAGCCGCTCGGGACGATCTTTAGGTTGAGCCGCGCTTGCTTAGGTTGGTCTGTGGATAGGTGACCAACCATTACATACCAAGTTTCCTCTGTGCCTCGGCAAGCACGTTAAGCCGTCGTTGGTCCCGGCTGTCAATTGTAGATCTTTGACAGTAGTTTCAGTGGCCCGAAAGTCTGACAATCAGTCTTAACAAGGGGTATCGTATTACCCAGTACTAACTGGGTTGTGGAGGTCAGATAGGCAGTCGCTCCATGCAAAATACTGGTATTCAGCTGCATACGGTTAGACTGGAAGCCGACCCCGGCACAGTTGGGAAAAGGCTAGGCAGATGATGATGATGATGCTTAGGTTTCGTTGCATGTAGCATGCTAATTTCCACACTTCCTGCTTGTGCATATTGCCAGCGGGAGGGTGGTGTTGGGTCCTGCATCCACGTCCAAATCTCTATTTGCAAAATTAAAACTAACTATTTATTTTGAGCTAAAAACTAGAATTTTGAGGTCTACGGTTCGATTTCTAGGTCGGACAAAGTGTTATTGGGTTTTTCAATCAGGAATTTCTCAGAAGCAGCCACGGAGTCTGGATTTGTGCCTAATTGACGGCAATGGGCTCGCCCCCTATTACTTTTTTTTTTTTTTTATTCTATATGGCCTTACTCTTAACCTCAATCTAGTCCTGAGGACAGAGATGAGGTCGACATGGGACTTAAACATAACTGGCTTAATGTAGGTGTACTAGATACACCTCTGCCTAGTTCACTATACTTTTATAACCACAGCATAAGCTGTTGAAGTACAATATAACTACCTCGAGCCAACACGAGAAAAAGATTAACTCAAGAACTCTAGAAAGGAAAAAATAAATCATCTCATTCATCATATACGTGTTTTATTTCGAAAATAATATTCAAATAAATTGAAACAAGTGACAATCTACAAGAAAGTATTAACGCGAAGAATAAAGGCTTCCACAAAATGTCTAGGAACGGAAGGATGGCTCCATACAACGATCCAATACGCACGCACAGTCACACACACACACAGACACGCTTCACACGAAGCGAGTGCAAGCGCACTTGTGACTGACATTCGATTACGGTCTCCGAACATACACTATTGCTGTCCGTTTTGACGTTCACTAAACGATACCTATAAAAATGCTTAAATTATGATGATGTCATCTAGCCGATTTCGGCCACATCGACTGCATTCGATGGCTTTCTAGGGAGGTTGTCGAGAGCTTTGGAGTGCTACTCTTTCTATGCTCTCAAGTGGCTAGCATACTCAACTTTGGCCGAAAAACTCCGTGCACTAAGCAGACAAGTCAGAACACCATTGACGAAATTGTAGGGTATAGCTGCAGGTGGCCTAGTTTTAAGGTTATCACGTTTGAAGTCTAGCTGCGACCTTCGTCTCTCTTCGAAGGCGTTGACCTGCCGATGCACACGACGTCTCCACTCGGGCCGATTTTGTGCCTGCTTTTCCCACATTAAGGGGTCGATTTCGCATCTTTTAAAGTGTCTATTCTGAACATCCTTGTAACGTAAAAACTGACCAACACGTTTCCGTTTTCCTTCCTGGAGTTGAAAAATATGCTTAAATATGATTGCACTGTCAGAATTTCAATACTCAGAGAGCCGAGCATCATTTTCCTGTTCTTGTCCCATGTTACTTGGGGTCGGCGCAACAGGTTTTGTTCTTCCATTCTCCTCTGTCAACCGTCACGCTATCATTTACTCCTTTTTATTTCATATCATACCTCACATAATCCGTTCATCGTTTCCTTGGTCTTCATCTCCATCCATCCCCGCGTTGTACTTAGGCCGATAGACCTTCTATACTTATTTATTTTGTGGTACTGCTGTTAGCCACACAAAGGAATAATCAAAGCTTCTAATCAATCAGGCATTCCATTGAAGACTTCAAGTACAATACAAGGCTGTCAATTTAATAGAGTATTGATCAATCAGGCCGAATTGTCTCACAGTCTCAAACACACTGATGTAGATTTGTCTCTGTTTAGTCAAGGAGATGGTATCTAAACGATAGATAAGTGCAAAGCATGGGCAGTAACTGTTACGGCTGATCAGAACATCGAAGAAGCTGGATGCAGCTGAATACCAGTATTTTACATGGAACGACTGCTTATCTGACCTCAACAACCCAGTTAGTCCTGGGTAATACAAAACCCATGGGTAAGACTTGTTGTCAGACTTTTGGGCCATTGACTGCCTGTAACGACTGTCAAAGATCTACAAATGTCAATGGCTTATCGTACTTTCTGAGGCATGGAGGAAATTCGGTATCCACTGTGTGGTCACCCATCTGCAGACCAACCTAGGCAAGCGCGGCTAAACCAGAAGATTGGTCCGAGCGCCTGTAATTATATAGCCACGATCTGCTCCAAGAGGTCTACAGACCTACCAACAGATAATAAAGAAAGTGAAATAGTTTATTTGCCTTAAGAACTAGATAAGGTTACCTAGTTTATTGCCATTAAAGTGAAGTAAACCTGACTATGTAGTTGGACCGACCACCTTAAAAAGGTGGGTGGGACAGGTTAAATAGAGGCCTACGTCCAGCAATGAACTGTCAAAAGTTGAATTGATTTGACACAAATCCAAACTGCAGGTAAAAAATTTTCAATAGGGAAAAATCAAAATACCCATAGATAGTAGCCAGGAGATTATCAGCGCCGTTTGTAACTACCAGACTTATACGGTTTACAATTAAACTTATACTGTAACTTACGGGATATCAAGGCTGTGAAAAACAATGATGAGCAAAAATCTGCTATAGCTGAACACCTACTGCAGTCAGGGCCCATTCACTGGATTGAATTTCACAAGCCACGTATTTTATCAAAAGACAAACATTACTTACCGAGGCCGACAAGAGAAGCAATTGAAATAAGAAAACACAAAAATTTCAATCGAGAGGATGGTTTTAAATTGTCAAAAAGTACGTGGAATCCAGTTTTGAGTAAGCTCAAGAGTAGCAGCCGGCATCGTAATAAGGACTCCACAAAACCTGGTGATACTGTGAGTATGTTTTGCCGTGACTTAGTGTCGAGTATCAGTAGTGCGCGTAGTAAAAGACAAAGAAAGAGGGTACATAGATTTGTCTGCTCTTAACAATTTATTTTCGATCCACCCGCATTCTCCAGTCAACCCGCGATCATGGCGCTTGCAACAGCGCCGAAATATCGGGAGCTCAAAATAATGAATACCAGACTAATAGGCAAATCAAGAAAGTTTCATAACCATTATTTTATTACCAAGAAAACACATTAAACTTTACCAACTGACATTAATCGTCAGATTTGACACTTCTCATGGCGGCCATCTTAACCGCCATGACACCTAATTCTTCCCTACATCAGCGCTAAGTAAGCACCTCACGTACGTTCTTATATGAACATAACGCGATGTTTTATGCCCTTTCATACGGGTAGGGTGTAATGTATTTTGAATGGGCCGCGTCACCTGTAACCGTGATGCTTATTTGATGGCTTGTGTGGAAGGCCTTTATTATCTGAGAGATTTATTGGGTTCTGTATGTAGTTATTGTGTTGTGCCTTCTTTAATGGCTTTGCTCTGATGCTCTGGTGCCTTTTTATGACAATGATTTTCATCAGCATTATTTTATGATATCTTGTCTGTTTATTTTATGAAGATTAGGATTTGTATTTTTGTTTACAGTTGGGGGTTTAAAGGGAGTTACTTTGATATCATAACATACATAACATCACGCCTGCAATACCCGAAGGGTTAGGCAGAGGCGTATCTAATAGTACTCCTACATTTCGCCAGTTATGTTTAAGTCCCGTGTAATAGGGGGCGAGCCTATTGCTATCAACCGGGCGCAAATTGAGACTCCATGGCTATTACTGAAAAACTACTGATGGATATACCCAACAACACTTTGCCCGATGACCGAACCCAGGACCTCATGCTCAGCAGTCATGCTTGCGAACACTAGACCAACGAGGCATATTGATATCAACTGCTGATATTCGAGATATCATATATCCAGGGGCCCAAGTGCTATTTTTATAAATTCGCCATTCCAACACGATCCCATAGTCATTTTGCTAAAAGTTTGTAATCTGCTAAATTCATAATGGTTGATCATTGGTAGGTCAATGGTCTCGTAATAGAATTGTGTTCTATTGACATTGTCGTATTGCCATTATTATAAACCCCGTTATTAGAAATGATTTTCGAAAAACTACTACTAAAGAACATTTCTTCATGCCAGATTTCATTTATATATTTTTACATTTATTATTTATATGATTACCATTCTATGCCATTTCTTTCAATGGAGTCTCAGTGGTTGACTTGTCAAAATCAACAACTATGAAATCAATGATAGACCATTCTGACTCAATTGTAATAGCAGACTTATAAGGCCCTGGTGCAAACGTAATGTAAATACGATTTGTGAGTTACCCACAGATTAAAAATACCCGTTGCATTGATAATTTCTCATAATTTTACGAATGTATTCATATCTCCTGATTGTATTTGTTGCAAATAATATTTTACTAAAATGCAATAAGATAATTGTATTTTCGATTAAAACATCGACGTATTTTCTTTATGTTTACGCCGCGCACACTTCCTTGGGCCAGAACATAAAATGGTTACTTCTTCTTCTTAGCGTGTCGATGGCAATCTAAATTATATCAGCCCAGTACTGAGCTACTAGTTTGGCGCTTTCGGTAGCGTCCATCAGTTCCTGTAGTGAACAAACAACCGGACACAGAGGACATTAAGTGCCCCATCGTTTGTAGATCAGCACCACATTTATACTCCAGGGCAGAGTCATTAATGAATCTCCACCTGAGCAGGTTTTCCTTGCTGCGACCAACCTGGGTCCGGAGTCTGTTTAAAGACTTCCAGGTCGGCCATGGCAATTCATGTCTAGGTGGGAGATTTTCAGCAGGTGGAACGAATGTGTTAGATAAGGACGCACTTCCTTTAGTCTTTACCGTTTTTTTGAATCAGTTTCACTCAGTTTAGAGTCATAATTTAAAGTGATATATAAAAAGTCAAACAGACGAACAGATTAGAATCAGTCAAGATAATACCTCAATCACACACTAAGCTAATCATACCCCGAAAATATATAGAAAGTCAATATTACTCCTACAAATATTATAAATGCAAATGTTCGTGAGGATGGATGGATGGATGTTTGTTAACCCCTTCGCACACGGCGTCGTAGCGTAAGCGTATCGTAAACCGCGCGTACGACGAGAGCAGTACGAGCATGAACATGTTCAAACAAGTCCGCATACGAAGCGGTGTTGCAGTGAATCGTAGGACGTGTTTATTGTCATTACGATAGTAGTAGTCGTAGCGTACTGGCGTAAAAACACAAGCGTAAAAAGTTAACTTTTCATTATTTTCTTTAAAAAACACTTCAATTTAACTGAATTTCAATTTCTTATGACTTTTAACTTTCCATATGACTGAAACAATAATTGAATTCGTCAAACTGATTGAAGACAACCCTTGTCTATATAATCATTAATTAAGCGAATATTCAAGAAAAGATGTTACTTTCTACTTCTAACTAAATCAAACAATAAAAAATCCTCTTCGTCTGAAGCGAAAGTAAGATCCTCAACATCCAAAACGTCTGGTGCCGTTGACGCCATGATTTTAACTGATATCCAAAACGATACGTCTACGCGACGATTCGTTTGAGCAACACTGCAGGTCTCGCTCGCGTAGCGTCGTAACGATACGCTTGCGATACGACTACGCTTACGACCCGTGTGCTAAGGGCTTTACTCTTTCACGCTAAAACTTCTGATTAGGATGAAATTTAGCACACAGTTTTTAACCTGGATTAACACAAAGGATACTTTCTATCCAGGTAGTACGATCCCGTGAGACAATTAGTACTTTACGCAGGCAAAGCCGCGGGCATAAGGTAGTAGGTATTATAAAAAAGCACAAAAATTCTCATAAAACAAAAGCTGTAAACCTGCCCAGGTGTAAAACTCGTAAAATCTTCCACTATCCAAAAAGTGACGCATGTATAAAGCTAGTGTAAAATTCAGTACTTACGACTTTGTTTTACGTCATGAATTATTTGTGAAGACCGTTAGGCTGAGTTTACACAAGCTGAGCATAAATTCTTGCTCTCGATTTCTGAGACAGGCAGTGTCATCGGGTTTTTCCACCAGGAATCTCTCAGTAGCAGTTAGTAGTCCTCCCTGGTTCGCTTCGTTGATCTAGTGGTCAAAAGCCCTACTACCAAGCATGAGGTCATGGGTTAAATTTCCTGACCGTACATAGTGTTATTGAGTTTTTACATTAGCAATTTTTGTGTAGTATTAGCAGTTTCTGTGTGAGTCTAGATTTGAGCCTGGTTGACGGTAAGAGGCTCGCCCCTTATTACATGGAACTTAAACACAACTGATGAAATATGTGCTATAGCGTACATCTCTGACTAAGCCTTCAGGGATTGCGAGCGTGATGTTAAGTAAAGCGTACTCAACCGGCTTTTAGTAACACAGTTTTTTTAAACGAAAACCGTTTCATTGAATCTGTGTTCAAGGCTGAACTGGACCGAGGTCGAAACTGTATCTCATGTAAACAAGATCAAATAGAATTCATAGAATAATTACAGTTGAATAACTGTAAACTTATACTGTCAGTTACGGGATATCTTCCGTGATTGTTCATTATTTTGAGCTCCCGATATTTCGGCGCTTTTGCATTTATTTTCCATCCACCCGCGATCATGGCGCTTAAATATCGCAACAGCGCCTTAATATCGGGAGCTCAAAATAATGGACAATCACGGAAGATATCCCGTAAGTGACGGATAAGTTTAATTGTAAACCGTGAAAGTTTCAAACAGTGTTTGAATAACTGTGTATACAAACACTGTTTTAAGCTTTCACGGTTTACAACTAAACTAATACTGTCACTTACGGGATATCTTCCGTGATTGTTCACTATCGGGATTATCGGGAGCTCAAAATAATGAACAATCAACAATTGTTACATAGTATTTTTTTTATAAATAATCACATTTTATTAAAATGCTAATTATAGATGAATCAAATATCAAAATTTCAACAATTATTAAATGTCTGGAAATAATGTTTCACCAACATTATTTCTGGCTGATACGTATATACCCTTGTACACGAAATATCTTGGTCACGGAGAGGTGTTGTCTCGGCGATGGTGTGTGGTAAAAGTGTCCTCCGTAGCGGTCTTCAAAAATGAGCTGCCTTGACGCGCCCCTCCGAACCTCCTCCGGTATGTAAATAGCAAGTACGACAACACTAGTAGGACACACTCCCATCCCAATGCGACAGAGATCGCAAATTAACACGTCAGTCCCGTCTGCCTTGATCAAATGTGGTAATGCGGTTTCGGTATCCGTCCCGGTCTCTAGCCCGACTGTCTACACCTACCCTTATAAACGAAGTGTATATTGCAACAGTGGTTTCGTCGAAAGCCGAAACTTTGTAGTTAATATGGGCTTGTTTAAATATTTACGAGCTAAGTGTGGTCGCAGGCATTTTTGGGAACCACGCAGGGAGTAGAGTTTTAGAAGATATTCTTTTAGGTGGACCGTTTGATGTTATAGTTTGTTCGGAGGTGGAGATTAAAAAATATTATAGTTACACTTTGTAGTCTTTTTTTTTTTTTTAGGATGGGAAATCATCAAATGGGGGGTCATTTGATGATTTCCCATCCCCGCTCTGGGCGGAGCGGAAGGGAGTGTCAGACTTGTACTGACTAAAACCCATCCATGTTCCTTCTTTGCCCTTTGTGTTCCAGGGCCGCGGTATCTCTTTCGAACAGTCCCGCAGCCCACACTTTGTAGTCTGCCTTGTTGGTCTAGTGGTCGCAAGCGTCCTGGGTTCGATTCCCAGTTGGGTTATCATTAGGAATTTCTCAGTAGCAGCCACGGAATTTGTTCCTGGTTGATGGCAATAGGCTCACCCTCTATTACACGGGATTTAAACAAAACTGGAGAATAGCGGGTGTCCTATAGATACACCTCTGCTTAACCATTCGGGGATTGAAGGCGTTATGTTATGTTTTTTGTCTGACTTTAAAAGATATAAAATATTTTGTCCTGTAAATCTATTATTTATTTTAAGATGTTAACTGGGTTTTAATGCTATTCAAATAAATTCATAGCCCTGCATAAACATATGTCGGATATATCAAGATTTATTCTGTTAGGCTCGTACATCATGTGGGCAGACGATGGGTTTCGTGCTATAGAAACACACTGGGTGCGATGCACTGTTTCTAGCAAAACTAATGAATTACTTGAGATTACAACTTAATACAATAAATCGGGTACAACACGGGGCACAATGAATCGGGTACAGTTTCAAAAAGTCTCAACTCCGCCGCGATAAGACATTGACTGTCGCCCTCGCCTCAAGCTGGACATCAGGGCTCTGTAGAAGCACGCTGTGTTGTCACAGGTAAGTAGGTCGCGTGGTATTACCACTATACACAGGCGCGCTTTCCAATTCATTTTATGTCCATAGTAACGATCGGATCCGACACATAATTAATTGAAACAAAATAGAAAAGCAATTGAAACAATTTTAATTAAATATGCAGGGTATGAACTTCGGTGTTCAGAAATGTTGAATCATTCGAAATATTAATTTGTAGACATTTTAAAATTCCGTACAATGTTTGTGATGTAGATATTTCAAAGCATTCGGTGTTTTGAGAATCGGTGTTATGTATGAATGACTTTATAATTATAATATTTAAATTCAAACACTGTTTTAACCTTTTACGGTTTACAACTAAACTTATACTGTCACTTACGGGATATCTTCCGTGATTGAAGTAGCAGCCGGCACCGTAATAAGGACTCCACAAAACCTGGTGATACTGTGAGTGTGTTTTGACGTGACTTAGTGTCGAGTTCCAGTAGTGCGCGTAGCAAAAGACAAAGAAAGAGGGTAGATTTGTCTGCTCTTAACAATTTATTTTCCACCACCCGCATTCTCCAGTCAACCCGCGATCATGGCGCTTGCAACACCGCCGAACTATCAGGAGCTCAAAATAATTAACAACCACGGAAGATATCCCGTAAGTGACAGTATAAGTTAAATATTTAAATTTTCGACATTTAACCTATATCAGAAGCGATTTAACTCTTTTTATTTATGGTTCCGTACCTGAAGGGTAACCAACGGGACCCTATTACTAAGCCTCCGCTGTCCGTCCGTCAGTCCGTTCATCCGTCTGTATGTCAGCGGGATGTATCTCATGATCCGTTATACGCAGACGAAATAGAGTAGTCAGAATGTGTATATCTGTTGCCACTATAACAAAAAATAATAAATTTAAATTAAATACCCCCTACTACTTCAAGTCCGATTCTGACTCGTACTTGGCCGGTTTTTTGGGAAACCATTTATTTTTGTAGCGTGTGTAACATCTATATGGCCCACAAAGTACATCCTAAGATGCATTCGCGTAAAAAAGTTCATTAATCTTGTCATTCCCTGGGGTCCTGATAGCCTTACATTCCTGTTAGTCCTTCAGTTCGAGTTACATTCATTAATCTCCTTATTCCTTTGGGGTAGGTAGACTTGAGTATATCAATTAAGGGTGCGTGTTTACCTGTACTTTGCAGTTTATTTTTTACTACCTGTGCACTGCGGTTTCACCCGCCACTTCTGACTTGTCTTCTTTTTGCGTAGCGTGATGTTATATAGCCTATAGCCTTACTCGATAAATGGGCAATCAAGACTAAAATAATTTTTCAATTCGAACCAGCAGTTCCTGAGAATAGCGTGTTCAACCAAACAAACAAACTCTTCAGCTTTATAATATTAGTGTAGATTAAGAACCTTTTGCAATATTGCCATCATCATTTGATACGAAATTAACTGTTGTTAGGGAGACTTCTCAACATTGGATTCGATTCTTACATATATCCTATTATTTGACTTAGTTTTAATATTGTATTTTTAATTTTTTTACCATCATAATCAAATGGGTGTAAAAAGATCAATTCTAAAAATGGTAGAAATGGGTTCTGTGTGGGATTCTTTAATACCTGTACTATTTTTTTTTCTAAATATTTTTAATGTGCAGAAACGCCACATCTACAGAACTAAAACTTATACAGTCACTTACGGGATATCTTCCGTGATTGTTCATAATTTGATTTGTTTTTTTTTAATTTTTTTTGTTGTTTTTTATATTGTTTCTTTTTTTTTGTTCAATCACGGAAGATACCCCGTAAGTGACAGTATACGTTTAGTTGTAAACCGTGAAAGCTTTGTTTTAAGCTTTGTGCCACGTCTACAGGTTTCTTGTAAAGGGTGTAATAAAGGGCCTTAACGAAGCCGAAATTCACTTGTTCTCCCCGTCATTGCCATCACTTTTAAGTCCTAGACCATACCAGGCATCCTTCTAGTTACGGAGATATTGGAGGTCAAAGTTGCAACTTTTTCACAAGTTTTTTCAATCCAAGTTTTTCTTGAAATACCTCCATGACCCCCGTTATAGAATTTAATGCATCCAAGCAAAATGTTTCGAGTGCGTTCCATTGAGTCCTACCGTAAACTGAGATTTTTCACCCACAAAAAATAAGACGTTTCCTAGCAATAACTTTTGTTTTGTTAAAAATAATATTTCCTATATAAGAGAGATGGGTGATCTGTAATTAGTGACCGTCGAATGTCAGACAGACATCTTTCTCTATTTATAATTGTGCATTATAACATAACCAGTGCATCTAAATATGATGTCAAGATAGATAATGATTTATGAAGATCTTCTCAGCGTGCCGATGGCAATCTAAATTGTGTCAGCCCAGAACTGAGCCACTAGTTTGGCGCTTTCGGTAGCGTCCATCAGTTCCTGTAGTGAACAAACATCAGGATACTCAGGCCACGATATTTAGTGCCCCATCGTTTGTGAAACAGCACCACATTTACACTCCAGCACGCTTAGCATGACCACCATTGAAACGGGTTTTGTCGACAAAAGAATCGACAAAATAACAGCTCAAACACACATCCAGACATCCTCACAAACTTTCTCTTTTATAATATTTTAGTAGGATTGCAATATTTTTCTCTGTATTTTTCTCTCTTCAGAACCAACATATTCCGTCAAGTACTACTCTTCAGTGAGATAAGGTATCCTATAAAAATGTCTGGAGTGTGACGTGAAGGGCTGACGGATTCAGTGAACACTGTACGTATGTTAGTGGAGTTATCTTAGCGTGGCTTTTTTTGTAGAACACACACTGGAGAGGAGGATGGTCAGAAAAACAACCGCTTCCATGATGCTCTATCAAAAACTTTTTCTTGGTCTTTATAAGATTTTTATTACAAATTTTGTACGTACAAAAGCCTTGTTTTATTTTTATCTATACTTATAAAATTCAAAGTCCTGACTGACCCCTAAGAGGGTGAAATGGGGTGTTTCATTTTCTGTGAAACTTTTTAGTCTCTGAGTAGATTGACTTGAAAATTTGTGTTCACATTCTTCAATTAAAATTATAAGACATGTGTATCAGTTTTTCCAAAATCATCCCTCAATATAGTCAAATAAGGCTTCGAAGCTCACGTAGACGGGCGCATGTCGCGCAGTGTTGCGCGGGGCGTCGGGGTGCGGGAGTATTTACCTATTACTTAAGTAGGTAGGTTTTTTCTGAGGTAGACGTGTCTGTAAATATGGTTTACTCCACCGATTTTCGCGTTGGCTCGTGATACGCGACATTGATATTAAATATTATGTCAAAGTATTATGTCTATTAATAGATTCCTAATAAATCATTTGATTGGAATCACTGGTGTCCAATCTCAAACCAAGATATTTCACATATAATTTAATTGATATTACTATGAACAAATATTTGCAAGTTATCAAGTACATGTAAATCTATGTATGTACTATACATACAGAGATTACTTATTATCCCAGAAGTAAGATTCCGTGGGCAATTCCCGAACTCCACGCGGGCGAAGCTGCGGGCAGGAGCTAGTTTGTAATAGAATTAGAGGAGCCTTTCCCTTCTCCTTTCGGGGGCTACCCTGGTGCTTCCACATTAAGTCTCCGAATAACAATAGATAAAACAGAGACCTTTTACAACACAAAAATGTCATCTGTATGTCACAACTATCTACAAACGCGTTCTCAGAAACAAATTGCAAATGTCGCGCTCGCTTTGCCGCGAAAGTCATTTTAGCGGGAGACGTCCTAGTATTGGCGGCCATTTTAACTATAATCGGAAAGAAAGCTCTTTTGTATTTGAGTTTAGTGTTAGTGTCGAGTATTTTTGTGAGAACCGACCAAATGCGAGTCGTACTCACAGGCAGGCACAGGGTGCCGTAGCTCCACACAGTATAATTTTTAAATATCATAATTCTTTTATATTTTATTAACTTTGCTCAAATAAATAAAAGAAAAAAAGAATTACAAAATTCAAACTCGATTTGTTTTCTAAAAAATCTAAACCATTTATGCAAAGGTGGGTCAGCTAATTGCTATCACTCACTGTACATACTTTCATATTTATGAATTTAGTAAGACGCTGTTTTTAAGAAATTTCAAACAGACACTTCAATTGTATTTATTTGTATAATAGATGAGAGTACATACAACGTTTTAAAGCTTCACATTCAACAGTTATGTTAACATTAAAAAGCAAATAATTTGACAAAATTATTTGCTTTGAAATTAAGATTTTCAAGATAGATATTACATTTAGTTCCCTAGAAGTATCTTTTACAAAGATAAATAATCTTTTGATAGGTCGCCATTATACTTTAATGGGATGGTCATTAGTTTGATAACAAGCACGATAAGGATTAACTTTTTCGTTATCATTTTCTCTAAATATAAGAAGCCATTTATTAATGTCAAGACAATGAAACATAATTATTTGAAACAGTTGTAACTTAACTTTGTAAAGGGCTGAACGTGTCTGACAACGAGTCTTTCCAAGTTCCTGGGAAATTTGCCTATCTGACCTCCATAACCCATCATTAACCTAAATAGGTTAGACTTGAAGTCAACCCCAACATAATAGAGCTAGACTAATGATGAGATGACAGTGCGTCCATCGAAGGTTAGGTTAAACTTGTCGAGGTCAGTTCGCGGCTTGGTCTTCTTCTACATCAAGTGGTTAGTGCCTAACCTGGTGTCAGAGTTTTTATGCCGCCCATGGGCCTCTGACTTACCTTTACATGGTGCCAAGAAAAAACCCTCAGGCATGCTGTCCTCACGATATTTTCGTTTACCGAAGCAAGTCATAATAATACAATACGCACATGAATCCGAAAAATCAGAGGTGCGTTTCTTGGGTTCGAACTCGAGACCAATGACTTGGCAGTCCGACGGTCTATCGGCTATACGGCTATCACTGCTATTGTGACGACCTGTGACCATCCATTACACACCTACCCGGTGCACATGCTTACAGGTCCCGGCTGTCATTGATGGAGTTTCTTGCCCGTTCTTCTCCATAGAGATCTACGTTAGGGAATGGGCAACTACAGTACTTTCACAGTATTTATGCCTTGTGGCTAAGACTGTAGCTACATTTCATTGTTGTCTTTGTTTCGATAATTCAAAAGTGCCTGTAACTGGCCTACTTGAAATAAATGCTTTGATTTTTAATTTTGATCTTTGACAGTCATTACGAGTACCTAGTCAAAGTCCAAAGGTCTGACAACAAGTCTTCAGATAGACAGTCGCTTAATGCAAATACTTGCATTCGGGTCCATGTAGTTAGACTGGAAGCTGATCCCAATAAAGGGGGTAAATAGACTCTTAACGAAGCCGATAGGCACTTGTTCTCCCCGTCTTTGCGATATTTTTTTTTGTTCTAGACCATACCTGGGAAACTTCGAGTTACGGAGATATTGGGAGTCAAAGATTCAACTTATTAACAAGTTTTTTTTTAATACATGTTATTAAACCACCGTACTATTCAATCATTCCATCAGCACGATGCTTTGAGTGCGTTTCATCGAGTCGTTTCCCAGCAATAATTTTTGCGTAAAGTTGCTTAGTTTGATGTAAGAATGCTTTGTTGACGGCTTCCTGAAGGGTCTGTTTACACCCCGTATAATTGGGAATAGGCTACACAGATTATTCATTAAGTAGACTTTCAAACCTGAAAAACTACAGCTAAAAAACCCGACTACTGAAAAATCTCGCTCTAATTTTTGGGGTTTACAACGTAAAATACTCCTATTGATGAAGTCGGTTAAAATGTAGCCTATGTCACCCGGGCTACAATAACGAATCGATTGACAACTTATTCTTCAAAATCGGATGAATAGTTTAGGCGCTACGGAGGAACATACATACCTACATACATACATAGACTGCTAAAGTTATAACCCTTCCTTTTAGTAGTCGTAGTCGGGTAAAAAGGAGACTGGGATAACTAAAATTATTCGCGTATAAAATATTGCTTTAATTAAAGTAAACATTGAAAAAATATATGAAAACATTCGTTGAAAAGCCATACAGGAATTATAACCATGATATTTTTCAGTACTTATTCAAAAACGTATATTAAATTCAATCTCTTTGCGAATGGCCTACTTTCTGGTTGTGAATGCGAATGTTTTTTTGGCTTTATATTTGGGCGAGAATTTACCGAGTTTCGGCACTATATTTTCGTTAATCATGTATTGAATGGTACGGTGCTGAAAAAAGGCGAAGTATCTTTTTGCTTCGTCTGTAAAACGAGGACTGTAGAACAACATCTAGGCACTTCTACAGGATAGGCGATAGGCAGTACCCATCAAACCAGGTCACATGATCACCCGAATCTTTAGCTAGCTTTTTGCTTCGATCCATCAGATATGACATAACATCACGCCTGTAATCCCTGAAGGGTTGGGCAGTGGTGTACCTAATAGTACACCGAGATTTCGCTAGTTATGTTTTAGTCCCATGTAAAGGGGCGAGCCTATTGCCATCACCCGGCCACAAATCCAGGCTCCGTGGTTGCTACTGAGAAATTCCTGATGGAAAAACCCAACTCAATGTGCCCGACCAGAGAATCAAAAAAAAAAAAAAAAAAACATGCTCAGCAGTCGTGATTGCGACCACTAGACCAACGAGGCACCTGCATGTCACAGCAGGCTTAAACACGTATGTAGACACGTATTACGTATCCTCAAATTTACACAGCTATTAAACTCACATAATCTCAATCACTTATATCTCCACCTCCCAAGATCTGATGATAACCAATGTCACAGGTGTGTTGGCACTGTTGCCGTTCTTCAGACGGGCTGGCAACGCTTCGTTGGCCGTGGCTTTCTGCCAGGAGTAATAGCCCGTTAAGTAATGTAATATCCGTATAGCATCTTAAACGGCGAAGTGAGTTCAGGAAACTGAACGAGGTTTATGGAGAAAAGTTATGTTTAGATTTCGATTTTAGTTTAGATTTAGCGATTTTGGAGCTTGAGAAATGTTTTTTTTTTTCGTTTTGATGTTGTTTATAGCTGCATGGTTTTGTGCATCATCTGCCTAGATTTTTCCCAACTACGTTGGGGTCGGCTTCCAGTCTAACCGGACGCAGCTGAATACCAGTATTTTACATGGACCGACTGCCTATCTGATCTCCACAACCCAGTTAGTACTGGGTAATACGATACCCCTTGGTAACACTGGTTGTCAGACTTGATGGGCCACTGACTACCTAACGACTGTCAAAGATCTACATATGACAGCTGCATGGTTTTGTGTATTACAGATTAAGTTTTCGTTAGAACCAGTGAAATAAGTTACTTTAAAAATCAATCTTTAACAACTAAACGCATTTTGTAGCTGAATCAACACGTATTCAAATTAATTTTGTATCTGTGCCCCGCGGTTTCACCCGCCGCTTCTGACTTGTTTCCTTTTTGCTTAGCGTAATGTTATATAGCTTATAACCTTCCTCGATAAATGGGCTATCTAACACTAAAAGATTTTTTCAATTCGAACCAGTAGTTCCTTAGATTAGAGCGTTCAACCAAACAAACAAAATCTTCAGCTTTACAATATTAGTATAGATTTAATTATCCTTTCACTGGTACACTATTCCTAATGAGTAATTCAATCTGCGGAGTTCTGTATGGTGTCCGGACGTAAAGAGTAGCACCATCCCATATCTTCCCGTGGGTGTCGTAAGAGGCGACTAAGGGACTTACTAGAGAATGGGCAGCAGCGTTCTCTGATTCTACAACAACCATACTGCGATCGCCAACCCGCCTGCCAAGCGTGGCGATTATGGCAAAACCCCCCTTCTTGGGGGAGGCCTATGTCCAGCAGTGGACTTTTCGGCTGAAATGATGATGATGAATTCAATCTGCGAAGTAACTAAGCAGCTTCTGAGGACTGTTCAATTACTTAAGTCATATTGTGCCGTAATCGATTGTCGTGGTATGGGCATGTGATGCGGAGAAATGAGAAAAATATCGTAAGCAATGTTTTGCATATGAATGGGGATGGATATAAGAGTAGAGGAAGGCCAAAGCAACGATAGAGGGACTGTGAAGGATGATATGGCTAGAAAGGAGGTGACGGATGAGATGACGAGTAATAGAGAAGTATGGGAAAAAAACATACTGCGCCGACTCCGAATGAATTGGGATAAGGGCAAGAGAATGATGACACAGCGGCAAACGAACTTAAAACACAGCGGCAAGTACAGGCCATTTCCTGCCAGGGCTGCGGGACTGTTCAAAAGAGATACCGCGGCCCTAGAACACAAAGGGCTAAGAAGAAACATGGATGGGTTTTAGTCAGTACAAGTCTCACACTCCCTTCCGCTCCGACCAGAGCAAAAAAAAAATATACAGACCATGTCAAACGCAAATGTTGACAGCTTTCGTCATTCCGCCACTTTCAAAGCCCCAGTCTCCGTGTGTGTCTACAACCTAATAGGCCCGAGGCAAATTGGAAACAGCGCAAACTGATTGTTCTACAAGATTAAACGTTGCTATTGGCAAGCTTGACCTGCTCTTGATGTTTGTCAATGATAAGAAGCCAGGCCGTCGGACAGTTACGAGAAATGCTTGATGACTGATATAGCATATGGATACCAGGAGGAGATATCTGCATCATCATCCTAATTCTCCTGCACTTATATTTTGAAGTAACGAGTTGGCAACATGTTTTTGGTGTTAATACTGATGCAGGGTCGTTACCGTGTAGTGCTAGCCTATTAATTTAAATCTATACTAATATTATAAAGCTGAAGAGTTTGTTTGTTTGTTTGCTTGAACGCGCTAATCTCAGGAACTACTGGTTCGATTTGAAAAATTCTTTTAGAATTGGATAGCCCATTTATCGAGAAAGGTTATAGGCTAAAATTTCACGCGGACGAAAGTCGCGGGCAACAGCTAGTCATGTAGAAAATGATAAAATTAAAAAAATAATGTTGCTAAACTACTGCATAAATTAGATTGAATTTTTGTATGCAGATTGGGAACGTCATTGTGTATACGCAGTTAAATTTATTGTCGTATTGTCGGCGCTACCCTGTATATTGTATACAGGGTAGCCCGGCTCGATACGAATCTTGAATAGTCATTATCAGGATTTTAAGCAGACGAAAAACTGTTTCTAATTTCGATATCATGGTTGGCAACAGCATATTATTTTGTCCCGGTAAACAATAACACAAGCACAGAGATAGATTATAGGCCGGAATAGTACATAAACTACTTTTTATCCCAGAAGTACGATCACGTGAGCAAGTCTCGAACACCATGCAGGCGATGCCGCGGGCGTAAGCTAGTATTATTCTAAACGTGTCAGTTTGTTTTTGTTTGCTCGCCCTTTCACGACTGAACGCCTCAACGCGCCAACGTATAATTTGGCACACGGATTGTTATTCTCTGATCATTTTATATGATTGATTTGGCACCATGGTTAAATGGTTATTTTAGAGCCGAGTCGGTTATTCGTTTGTTGATTCTTAGCATTAAATTGTCTTGTTGAAGACGGCACTCATGGATGTTTCTTATAAGTATTTTACATAAATTACAGATTTTTTGATTGATTTTTTTATTGTTTTTTTTTGTTTTATTTTTAGTTTTTTTTTTACTTTTGAATAAGCAATTTCAATTCTTCGTATTTTTCTAATTTTTGTGAGCGTTGTCTTTTAAATGAACTCAATTACTTATTAACGCTGCTACGGTACGCGCTTTATTATTTAACGCTATTAAACGCGACTTTGATTTTGTTAATGTGTATGTGTGGATGTGTTCTACAATAAAAAAAAACTCAAAGCATTTATTTCAATTAGACAATAACAGGCACTTTTGAATGTTAGAAAAACAAAGAACGTGAAGCTACGGTCCCAGACACAAGGCATAATAACTTGAGAAAGTACTGTAGTTGCCCATTCCACGCTTTGGAATGGGCAACTACAAGCATAGATCTCTATGGAGAAGAATGGGCAAGAAACTCCATGGACACTCTTTTCAATCAAAATATTTTTACAAGATCTTGGTTACATCATTCATGTTGAAATAATGCATAATTATAATCTGAGAACGATGTAGAAAGACGTGCACATTAAGAGCGTCCAGAGTAAAAGATTAAATTCACAATTTAAGAACAAACTAGTTAAAATAAACCGTGGCAGTTAAGAGATGACCATTCCCAACAGATCAGCACCATAACATAACGCCTGTAATCCCCGAAGGGTTAGGCAGACGTGTACCTAACAGTACACACACATTTCAGTTATGTTTAAGTCAAACATAAACTTATACTGTCACTTACGGGATATCTTCCGTGATTGTTCATTATTTGATCTCCCGATATTAATAATATATATATATACCAAAAAAAAAAAATATATATATATATTTTGGTTTTATAATGAACAATCACGGAAGATATCCCGTAAGTGACAGTATAAGTTTAGTTGTAAACCGTGAAAGCTTAAAACAGTGTTTAAGTCAAAGAATTTATTTTTCTATTTTGTATTGTTCTACACTAATATTATAAAGAAAAAAGGTCTGTATGTTTTATGTTTGGATGTAGGAGGTAATCTTCGGTAATTACCGAACTGTTTTAGAAAATTCATCTATTAATGGGAAGCTATCCCGAGCCATCATCTGCCTAGCCTTTTCCCAACTATGTAGGGGTCGGCTTACAGTCTAACCGGATGCAACTGAATACCAGTATTCTACTGTTAGTACTGGATATTACGATACCCCTTTGGTAAGACTGGTCTACAGTATCCCTGAGTGTCATAGGTCATACCCGACCGTAACGCGAGTGAAGCCGCGAGCGAAAACTAGTTCGTTATAAAGAGACTTGAGCTTATTAATATCACAGAGACTCTGACCACTTAGGTAAGTAGTAGAAGACACTGAAGTATACTTAGATACATAAGATTAGTGTTACACCTCGCAAGCAAAGTCTTCAACAAAAGCTAGTAAATATGTATATAAGCGAATTTTCTTACCTAGGGACCGGTATTAGGATATTATAAATGAAAACATTACTCTGTCTGTCGGCCTATCTGTCTGTTTGTTGCCATTTTCAAGCCTTAACGGTTGAGCAAATTTCTATGACATTTGATACACCTACAGGACTAGAACAAAAAAAAAACTTTTAAAAATACTTTACTTTTAAAACTTACTTACTTACTCAACTCACTCACCCACTCTCTGACTCTCTCTTACTTAACTTACTTTCTTACTTACTTTTCTTTTTTTAATTTACTTTTAATCCCGGTGTCGTTAGTACGTTCCTGTGAAAAACACCTCGGATGGAGCCGCGCAAAAGAGCTAGTACTTAAATAGCATTAGTAATATCCTAAAAGTCCTTAGCAAAAGCTAGTGAATATGTAAATAAACGAACTCTCTTACCTAGGGACCACACGGTATTAGCCGTGACAACACGAGGGAGTCCTCAGTGCGAGAACTAAGCTCGAGACGGTTCTACATGATTAGTGTTCCGTACATTGCACATCAAAGTTGGACGGCGATAATTAAACATTTTGAGTTAGGGGTCTAGTCTGGTCTGTTCTGAGATAAATTTTGGTGTTTGGTTAAAGGTGTAATTTTCATGCTTTAGTAGAAATAGGGATGGATAAAGTAACGAATGAGTATATTAGAGGAAGTTTGAAAATTGCGCCAGTTACAGAAAAGTTGAAAGGGAATTGAATATCGTGGTATGGGCATGTGATGAGGAACGATGAATCGCATGTGACTAAGAGGGAGAAGGAGACCAAACAAATGATGGATGAATTGTGTAAGGAATGATATGAAGGCAAAAGGAGTAAATGATAGCATGACGGTTAACAGGGGAGAATGGAAGAAAAAAATGTGTTTCGCCGGCCCCAAGTAACAGGACAAGCACAGGATGCCAATGATGGAGTAGAAATAGGGATATACTATTATCTAGGTTCATAGTGCCTCTAAAGAGGTCAAGCGCACTGTATTTAGTGAGTACTGCACGTCTTTTTACACTTGTAGTTAGGGTTAATTATACTCAAAAATCATACAGCACCCTTCGAAAAACAGTGTTACAGCTAAAATAAACCGATTTCAGATTTTCCATAGAAACAGAAATTTCAAATTATTTTTGTTTAGAAAGACATTTCGAAAAGTCCTCTGTCAAGTTTTTAGACTTATGTATCCTGCTTATAGGCCTACGAAGTTTCATTAAAATCGGTTCAGTCATTTAAAAAAAAAATCACTTGAACGTTTGTATGAAATGCCGTAAGACGTTAACGCTCTCAATCCCAAAAACGTTTTATCAACACCAACAAAGAACCCCAAAACTAAACTCTAAGACAAACTAAAACCATTTCGCACTCTGAGAGAAACTTATCGCTATAAAGATATTAAATGTCTCCTGATGTCCATTTCTTTTGTGAGACGAAAACAATTTGCTGTAACATTAGTTTTCTTGAGAATGTTGTCATTTGTTAATATATAAGAGAAATGATGTGAGGGACGTGACATTTGAGTCTTACAGGATACTTTCTATTTTTCTGAACCATGGGCGTACCCAACATTTTTAAAGGGTGGGGCAGAAGTATATAAACTAAGTAGTAGGAAATTAAAAATGCTTTTTATTTACTGGCTGATACGTTTTATTGGCACTACATCTTATTTCTGTGTAAAGAATGATATGGCAAGAAAGGAGGTGTCTGATGAGATGACGAGTAATAGAGAAGTATGAAAGAAGAAGACATGCTGCGCCGACACCAAATGAATTGGGATAAGGGCAAGAGAATGATGATGACTACATCTTATTTCAATAATAACCTGCGAGGGCTTTGGCTAAATCTAGCTAAAATTTCGTTTTCGAAAGGCAGTTGTGCTTCCAGAATCCTCTTTCTATGTACACTCAACATACAGAGGCCAACGAGACGGTTTTCTGTCATTGATGACATTAACCAAGTTTTTATTTAAATGTGAAAAATGGTAAAGTACCCAATGAATATTTAATTTTGTCATTATATTAATTTTGCTTAAAAATTCTTAGCTTCGGTTCAGAGAGCAGGGTAGGGCAAGCGCCCAACGCTGCCCCACCGTGGATACGCCCCTGTTCTGAACTGTTTTGAGGTGATGTCAAAGAACGCGTTGCGTATAACTGATTACAAAATAAACAGTGTCAAATATCATCAAAATATGTACAGCAACTTTTTCAAAATACTGTAAAAAGGGCGGCTTTTTAACCGACTTCTAAAAAAGGAAGAGTGAACAGGTATCTTCTGGGCACGCTCGTCCCATCATAGACCTCATCTATCGCTTTCCATCTGGCGTGATCGAGGTCAGGAGAGGCCCATTCTGTATAGGCCTGCGTATTTTTATTGTTCATGTATGTACACCGATTTCTCCGTGATTATAGTCCAATTCAGGTGGATCTTTTAATTATTTGGTACAAGATTTTGCGTGGTTGTCCCATTCTTTTTTTAAATTTTGCTTCGGTACTTTATGAGTAATGAGTATATAAGAGGAAGTCTGGTTATCGTGGTATGGGCATGTGATGCGGAGGAATGAGGAAAATGTCGTGACGAAAGTTTTGAGTATGAATGTGGGTGGGCATAAGAGTAGATGGATGGACTGTGTTAAGAATGATATGGCAAGAAGGTGTCTGATGGGATGACGAGTAATAGCGAAGTATGGAAGAAGAAGACATGCTGTGCCGACCCCAAATAAATTGAGATAAGGGCAAGAGGATGATGACTTTATGAGTTATCCTCTATGATATGCAATTTTCCTTCTTCGCTTAAGTAGATGATCGGCTAATAACTTTTAGTAACAAGAATCTGTGTGAGATACCACCATATCATAACTAAAAAGGCTGAAATAAAAAACTTTTTTGCAAAATAATAACCGACTTCTGAAGTCGATGGCTAAAAAGTCAATGAAACAAACAAAAGTCAGCGACTTCCGGGAGTGAAGCTTTTTTCTACTTTTCAGTGTTATTTTTTCAAGTCGGTTATTTTTTTACTCAAAGCTTTTGCATTAGATATCCGATTCTGTCATACCATTGAATTACTGAAATGAAATGAAAAAAACAATGTCACATAACCTTAGCAATAGATATGAAAAAAAAACTTGAAGTCATCACTAATTACGGTAGAAAGACCATATTATTTGAAGGAGTCCAGCGGTTCAATGGATTACCGGACAATATTAAAGAGTGCGATAACGCGAATACATTTAAAAATAAGCTTAAGAAACAACATTATTTTTAGTATATGCGAAACCTGAATATAGTTTGTTCAGACAACTAGGTAACAGAACAAGCTTATAACTTTGTGATTTTTCATGATACAGTTTTGAAGTTTTGTACATAGATTCTTTACATAAAAATACTAGACACGTGTATCAGGTTTCGCATATACTAAAACTAATGTTGTATACACATTATAACTTCTAATACTCTGGAGGAAATTGTATTGTACTGTATTATCAAACTTATTACTTTGTATCTCATTATAAGCGTAATGTATGTTCTAATGAGAAATAAATTTCTTTAAACCGAAATGCAATTTTGAGGACCAAATACTTTGCATCAGCTCACATTAGACGCGCTGCAACGGAATGTTCCTGCTGCTAAGTATGCACAGAGTTTACCCAATCCCAGCAAAAAAACTGCCAAGTTCACCTACCCTGTAAAACCTTCTTTTTATTATTCACACCAAACTCACTGGCGAGGCATAAACCGAGGCCCGGGAGGACAATAAAAAGGTTTACGGCCTCTGTCCAATACTAGCTGCTCTGAATTAAGAGGCAAATTGATGTATTGTGTCTTTCAATGTACGTAAATAAATATTGAAAGGAACGTTGCTCGTAATTTAGAAGGGAATGACTAGGAGTTTTAGAGCTTTGGTAGTTTCTGTTCTGTTTATACTCATTTTAAGATACAAATTACAGAACATCACGACTGTAGGTACCTTATCACCGAACGGTTAAGCTAAACTGTACGCAATAATGTACAGGGTGTAAACGGACCCTTCACGAAGCCGACAACGAAGCTTTATGTACATCAAACTAAGTAACTTTACGCAAAAAATGTTGCTGGAGAAAGACTTTTTTTGGGGTGAAAAATCACTTTGTCATTTGTAGATCTCTGACAGTCGTTAGGTAGTCAGTGGCCCAAAAAGTCTGACAACCAGTCTTACCAAGGGGTATTGTATTACCCAGTACTAACTAGGTTGTGGAGGTCAGATAGGCAGTCGCTCCATCTAAAATACTGGTATTCAGCTGCATCCGGTTAGACTGGAAGCCGACCCCAACATAGTTGGGAAAAGATTAGGCAGATGATGAACGTCTGATTCCATAACTTTGTCTCCGTTGATCCTAAGAAGTCGTTGTGTTGAAATTAATCAAAGTTATTCAAGGTTCAGCCCGACATTAGAAACAGATGTTACCAAGTTCAAGACGGGTTAGGAAATTAAATTATTTTTAACTTGCAACTTTAACTTTTGAACAATTTGTTTCGTTGCTCGTTTGGCTAGTTTCGGAAGTGGCTTCGAGTTTTGGTGCTTAGTTTATTTTTAAATACTTGTGTAAACTTTAGACAAACTTAAAAGTAAAAAAGGATGACTACTAAATAAAAATTAGAGCTAATATAAAATTAAGAAAACTCAGCTAGTCAGTGGCCCGAAAGTCTAACAAGCAGTCTTACCAAATGGTATCGTATTACCTAGTACTAACTGGGTTTTGGAGGTCAGATAGGCAGTCGCTACATATAACACACAGCTGCATCCGGTTAGACTGAATGCCGACCCTAACATAGTTGAGAAAAGGCTAGGATGGTAATGATTAAATTCAGAAAATATTGAAAGCAGTAGTTGTGTTAAGTCTTTGGACCTAGCCTTCATTTCTAGATCTTTGACATTCGTTTCTGTAAATTCTTTCGTATCAGACTGGCAAACGTCAGTCTTACCAAAGAGTATCTGGGTTGTGCAAGTCAGATAGGCAGTCGCTTGATGTAAAATACTGGTATTCAGCAGCATCCGGTGAGACTGGAAGCCAACCCAACATAGTTGGGAAAAGGCTAGGCAGATGATGACTAGCACTTACACTTACATTAGACTGCATTTTGACCCCGACTTAGGTTTTTTTATTAACTTTTCTCCATATCGAATGTCTCCTTTATCGTGAGTGCATTTACAAACATTTAAACTCACATACACAACTAGACCAGGTAGAAGATGATGACAAAATCTTACAAATACAGGGTGTAAGGGACAGCTCTCCACAAACTGATGGGGTAAATTCAGTATATCATATTAAGATGACCGGTACAAGAAATTATTTCTTCATACGCAATGTATCGTTGCCGTGGCAAAACGCACGTAGTGAACGGCATGCGCGACGACGAGTTCGATGAACTCTGTAGCTAGGCAGGAACTGAACAGCTGATTTCACGCGTCGTTCGTTAGAATATTTCAACATCCAATGTTGTATTTTTGATTTTAGCCGTATTATTTACATAAATGGAGTGCTGCGTACAGGGAATGTAATTTTACATTGAAATAAAGGAATAGTAACTGAAAAAAAGGAGCTGAATGCACCCGCTCAGTTTGTGGAGGGCTGTCCCTTACAGCCTGTATTGTAAATGCGAAAGTTTGTGAGGATAGATGGATGTTTGTTACTCTTTCACGCAAAAACTACTGAACGGATTTAGATGAAATTTATCACACAGATAGTTTATAACCTGGATTAAAACGTAAGATACTTTTTATCCCGGTAGTATGATCCCGTGGGACAATTATCGAACTCTAAGCGGGCGGAGGCGAGGGCATAAGCTTGTTAAAAATAAATATGAAAAGCAATGTTCCTGTGTAGCCATTTTATGGGTCAGACCTTTTCCTGAGAAAAATCTAAAGTCGGATGACTTTAGATTTTTCTATTTTAAGCCGGCTAAAAGGTAGCACTTTCTTATGTTACCATAGACATGTTTTCAATAAGCCGATCCTTTGCCGTTTTAAGACCCTGATTATACAGAATCAGACCTCACTTAACTTGGCACCTATTTGGAATTCAAAATTAGGATCAGAATCAACCCTTTCAGGATTCAGGTTTTTATTCTTAAACTGGGTGAACAAAAGGGTGTAAAAAAACCCTTAACGAAGCCGAAAGTCACTTGTTTTCCCCGTTATTGTGATCATTTTTTTTTCTAGACCATACCTAGGAACCTTCTAGTTACGGAGATATTGGAGGTCAAAGTTTTAACTTTTTCACAAGTTTTTTTTACTTAGGTACTATTGTTTTTTTTAATTACCTCCATGACCCGTTTACTATCCAAAGCATCCATCAGCACTAAGTTTTGAGTGGGCTACATTGAGTTTTACCGGAAAACGTGATTATTCACTACAAAAAAAAAGTCGTTTCCCAACAATAATTTTTGCGTAGGGTTACTTAGTTTGATGTACATAATGCTTGGTTGACGGCTTCTTGAAGGGTCCGTTTACACCCTGTGTTTGTCAAAATATGTGTTACGTGAATTGTCAAGCAATTTTGAACCACAGTGCACAGAGTCGGCTCGACGGCCAGAAGCAGCATTATCAACACTTATCGTACAAAGTAAATATCATCATAATCATCAAATGACCCCCCGCTCTGGGCGGATTGGAAGGGAGTGTTAGACTTCTACTGACTAAAACCCATCCATGTTCCTTCGTTGCCCTTTGTGTTCCAGGGCCACGGTATCTCGTTCGAACAGTCCCGCAGCCCTGGTAGGCATCGGCCCATGCGGACCACTACATGGTTGCTGACATATCTTTAGCGTAGCGTCATCCTTTACTCGGATTTAGATACAATTCTTCAACATCATCATTCTCCTGCCCTTATTCCAATTCATTTGGGCTCGGCGCAGAATGTCTTCTTCTTCCATACTTCCCAATTACTTGCCATCTCATCAGACTATTCCTTTCTTGCCATATCATCCTGTACACAGTTCATCCATCAATTTTTTGGTCTTCTACTAGTCTTATACTTATCCATATTGATATTCAAAACTTTCCGCGTGACTCTTCCTCATTCCTTTTCATCACATGCCCTTTTCAAGCCAACCGATTATCACACAATTTTTCAGTCATTTCGATTAAATAACGTATGAAAATCCTTTGAAGGCGCACCGAAGTTTTTCGTTCCCATTTCATGTGTCAGCTTTAGACAAAAATGTCGCATTGTTATAGGTGCTAACACCTATAACAATGCCTATAACATTTCACGACGGAAAAGCGGAAAAATATGTCAGTTTTAGACAAATATGTTAGCTTTAAACAAATATGTCAGCTTTAGACAAATATGTCAGCTTTAGGCAAATATGTCAGTTTAGGCAAATATGTCGCGTTGTTATAGGTGTTAGCACCTATAACAACGCGACATATTTGTTTAACATAACTGACATTTTTTACCGACGGAAAACTTGGGTCTAAACCCAAGCTGTATTTAAGCTGGAAAGAGCTAGCTGAACCACAGACCACAACTTACTCTCTCATTCTGACATCTCATTTAAAGTCCATACAGAAAGTTCCCAACTTCTCAAAGAATACTATTACAAGCCACGTTCAACAAAACTCGAAAACCGGCCAAGTGCGAGACAGACTCGCGCATGAAGGAGTCCGCATCATGGTATTTGGGGAGCCCCCTTTACTTTTTAATTTGTTGTTATAGCGGCAACAGAAATACACATTCTGTGTGTACCTACGGATCATGAGATACAGCCCGCTGACTGACAAACGGACGGACGGACGGTTACCGTTGGTTTCCCTTCGGGTTATTATTTCAGCCGAAAAGTCCACTGCTGGACATAGGCCTCCCCCAAGAAGGGGGGTTTTGCCATAATCGCCACGCTTGGCAGGCGGGTTGGCGATCGCAGTATGGTTGTTGTAGAATCAGAGAACGCTGCTGCCCATTCTCTGGTAAGTCCCTTAGTCGCCTCTTACGACACCCATGGGAAGATATGGGATGGTGCTATTCTTTACGTCCGGACACCATACAGAATACGGGTACGGTACCCTAAAAAGCAATTCCATTCAATCTCAAAAACACATCTTCCTTGCTTCAACCAACAATATCAATATGAATACAAGATTATCCGCGGAACTTTCCAGAACTTTTACAAGATATGTAGAGAGTTGCTAGTCCCGACACAGTTCGCACTTCGCATCTGTCTTGTTGTTTCATGAGCCCCTGGTAGCGTGACCAAGTTTTAGTTCATAATATAGGAATCTGGATGAGTTCAGTCGGGAAATAGGTTGGTTAAAAGTTATTTTGCTAGAACGGAGGACGGATATTTTTGTACTAAGATATCTTTTCGGCATTTTTTTCAGACGTTCGGAGCAGATGTTTTTACTTAATTTTTCCTCCATAACACCAGAATGAGTTATGTTTCCTAGAATTTTATTTAAAACTAGCTCTTCTCCGCGACAGTCCTCTGCGTGAAATTATTATAAAAAGAATATTTCCCTATTTGAATCGGATTTTGTCAACGAGATTCCAAAGAATTTTTTTTTTGTATGGGACCCTAATCATTTTTCTAAAATAAATGTAGCCTAAGTGGTTACTGCATATATCATCAGTTTTTCAGTCGACTTACCATTAATCGAACATATGACTCTCGACGTTAAGTTACGGACCCGTTATCTGCCGGTAAAAGCTCCGTCAAAATCGATCCAGCCGTTACGGAGATTAGCCGGAACAGACAGACAGACAGTTGTTATAAGTATCGTATTTATACTTTTATATGCATTTAGTAAAAAGCTGTTATTTTGAAATTACAAACAGAGACTTCTATTTTTTTACTTATATAAAGGGTGTAAATAGACCCTTAACATATCCGAAAGGCACTTGTTCTCCCCGTCTTTGCGATCATTTGGTCTAGACTATACCTGGGAACCTCTAGGAGGTTCCGGACGGAGATATTCAAAGTTCCAACTTTTTCACGAGTTTTTTTTTTTTAATACTTTATTTTATTGTAAGATTTTTACTTTACACACCTCCACGACCACCGTACTATTCAATCCATCCATAAGCACAATGCTTCGAGTGCTTTCCATCGAGTCCTACCGTAAAACGTGATTTTTCACCCCAAAAAAAGTCGATACCCAGCAATAATTTTTGCGTAAAGTTACTTAGTTTGATGTACAGAATGCTTGGTTGACGGCTATGTGAAGGGTTTGTTTACACCCTGTAGATTAAAACATCATTTCCTGATTATGCAGACCTAAAATTATCATAAAAAATATAAACCAGTTATGTTTAAATCGAGCGTTTAAGATGAGCGAGCCTTAATTGCACAGCGACCGTACACAAATTCAGACCTCGTGGCTGCTACAGAGAAATTCCTAATTGAAAAACCCAATAACACTTTGCCCGAACTGGGAATTGAACCCATAACTCAATGCTCAGCAGTCGCGCTTGCGACCACTAGACCAACGAGGTAGTTAATCACAGTAAAAGCAAAAATATTTTGAAATAAAATTGGGTAGTTATTTCACGAAACCACGATTGGATATGAATTAATTTCGGTCCAATTCCCAATTCAAATGAGTAAAAAATAAATCAAATCATAGAGACTTCATATTTATGTGTTGCTAGCTGCAATTATTTCCATGTCAAAACTTTTTAATCGCGCAAAAATAGTATATTCTAGATAGAATGAAGATGTGCTTTAACATTTATTATGTTTGTGTCTGTTACACACAAAATTTTAATAACAATAAATAATCTGTCTCTAAAGCCATCATAATGATCATCATAAAATATACACGATCTAATATGTAATTAAAACGACCTCAGTCAAAGATGGCGGCTTCCCTCATCAACGCTTAAATAAATAAGAAAGTGGACTACCGTCTACATTGCTCAGAATTCCATTCACCATAACGTAAACGCTGAGTAACTTAAATTCAAAAGAAAATTATTTAGCAAAACATCCGAATTATTTTCAAACAAGCCGCATAATACTCCACTTTGGCGCCAAAACGCCGCCATATTGAAAATGTTGTCGTGACACAAGCAAATTAACATAAACCACTCTGATTGTATGAATATTTACAAACCGTCGATCTTACGCTTTATTATATTCAAATAAGACAAAATTTCCCTGTAATCTGCATCGTACTGCGTTCCCCAACAGAATGTTAAACGACTGAGTAACTTGACCTCCATGCGCTAAAATAATTCGAACTTTCAGAGCTCAACGTAAATTTGATGTTGAATATGCCTTTTATAGCTGTCGTTAGCATAAAATAATACGTAATGTTTTCTTATATTATTTTTACGCTACGCATAACAAATTCGTAATAAGAATATGCTGTAAGTCGTTTTATTATTTTGAGTAAAAATTAAAATGGCGGGAATAAATTGGAACGTTTGCGTAATTTTGAAATGGATTAGACTTTCAAGGAGGACGATAAAAATGTGACATGATGTATTTTGTCGTTTAGACAGAATTCATTTTGAGAAATTAAGACATGGCCGTGTAATAAAAACTTAAAGAGCCAGATGTTACGCTTACCTAAAAATTCTGTAAATAACTTGAACTTTATTTTACGTTGTATTTGTAAAAATAATAATAGAAAACTCACTTTGAGTAATTCTTCTCTACATCATTAGTTTTAGTATATAGCGAAACCTGATACACGTGTCTAGTATTTTTATGTAAAGAATCTATGTACAAAATTTCAAAACTGTATCATGAAAAATCACAAAGTTATAAGCTTGTTCTATTATCTAGTTGTCCGCACAAAAACACTGTCACCACGCAGCGCGCGCCTCCAGCGTCGTCTTGAGCTCATTGATAATAATAGTTTGGCAGTAGGTACCTAAATTATTGCGATAGGTACTCAAAGTCGCTCGGTATTCAACTTTTAATATTTTTGGGAAAAAAGATAACATGGTTTAAAAATAATTGGAATCGATTCAGTTACTTATTCTGAACAAACTATATTCAGGTTTCGCATATACTAAAAATAATGTTGTATAACTTCACGAGCCACACTACAAGTTTTCTTATATAGTTAGTACTTTAACTTAAATAACTGGCATGTGACTAAAAGAGTGATGAATATCAATGTCGATGGAGAGGGAGAGGAAGAACAAGAAAGCGATGGATGAATTGTGTGAGGAATTATATGAAAAAAAAGGAGTATATGATAGCGTGACGGTTGACAGAGGAGAATGGAAGAAAAAAACGTTTTAAGCCAATTACAAGTAACATGGGCTAACTCACAGTTATGTACTAAGTCGAGCTACACGTTGATTCACGTTGCTGACTAATCATTCATTCGTCATTTATTTGTTTGACATTATTGATAATATTTTAATTTTTTTTTTTTACTTTGACCATTTTGATATTTTTTTAATTTTTTAATCTATACTAATATTAAGGGCGATGGAACGTAGCATTCTAAAAATAAAACTCTCCGATCGAATGCGTAACACCTTAATACGGTCTAAAACAGGCATCGCCGATATTGGCGACAAATCTGCGAAGCTGAAATGGGACTGGGCGGGTCACGTTTTAAGGATGAACCCGGACAGCTGGGCGAAGATAGTCACACAGTGGGTACCTGAAGACGGCCGTCGTAACCGAGGCAGGCCCAAGAAACGCTGGCTCATTCTTAACGGATTGGTCAGAGAGGGCAAATTGTAAGCAGGATTGGAAAGCCATGGGGGAGGCCTTTGCCCAGCAGTGGGACAGAAAAGGCTGATTTAAAAAAAAAAAATACTAATATTATAAATCTGAAGAGTTTGTTTGTTTGGTTGAACGCTCTAATCTCAGGAACTACTGGTTCGATTTGAAAAATTCTTTTAGTGTTGGATAGCCCATTTATCGAGGAAGGTCGTAAAAATTTCACACAGACGAAGGTCGCGGGCAACAGCTAGTTTTATGTAATTCCAATGATATGTCACTTATTTTAAATCTATACTATAATCTATACTATAATATTATAAAGCTGAAGAGTTTGTTTGTTTGTTTGTTTGCTTGAACGCGCTAATCTCAGGAACTACTGGTTCTATTTGAAAAATTCTTTTAGTGTTGGATAGCCCATTTATCGAGGAAGGTCGTAAAAATTTCACACAGACGAAGGTCGCGGGCAACAGCTAGTTTTATGTAATTCCAATGATATGTCACTTATTTTAAATCTATACTATAATCTATACTATAATATTATAAAGCTGAAGAGTTTGTTCGTTTGTTTGTTTGCTTGAACGCGCTAATCTCAGGAACTGCTGGTCCGAATTGAAAAATTCTTTTAGTGTTTGATAGCCCATTTATTGAGGAAGGCTATACATAACATCACGCTACGACCAATAGGAGCGGAACATTTATGAAAAAGATTGCAAAAACGGGGAAAATCCAAACGCAGACGAAGTTGTGTGGGTCAGCTAGTATATTATAATTGTAAACCAAAAATATGGAGAAGCTTATTATAAGACAACATCTATGTAAATATATATTACCCATGTCTGCAAATAAATAAATGATTTGATTTGATTTGATTTAAATAAGAAAAGTGGACATTGAGATTGACTATTCATTGCGGTATCGGATCGCGTTACAGTCACACACACCACACACATTAAATCTCAATCACCCATTAATTCCACAAACATTACATAAAACAAACTATTTAATTTACCTCACAAACAATAATTTACACAAACAAACGCAATAATTCGGTTTTAATATGCAATTCGCGTTGTAAGCCCAGGTTTTAAAATTACTCTGAGCTAACCAATATTCATTATCTGCCTAGCCTTTTCCGAAGAGTATTGGGCTTGGCTTCAAGTCTAACCGGATGCAGCTGAATACCAGTATTTTACATGGAACGACCGTCTATCTGACCTCCACAACCCAGTTCGTAATGATACCCCTTGGTAAGACTGGTTGTCAGACTTTCGGGACACTGACTACCTGTAACAACTGTCGAAGATCTACAAATGACAGCCGGGACCAACGGCTTAACACGTTTTCCGAGCCACGAAGGAAACTCGGTATTTAACCGGTAGTCACCCATCCACAGATCAACCTAAGCAAGCGCAGTTTAACCCGAGCGGCTGTTATTATTTGAGTCACAAGCTCACCAATATTAAAGGTACTAATTATTATGCAATCAAGGACCAGCAAATAAAATTATTGGCATACGAATTAAACAGGGCGGGGAATTATTTCCTTTGCATATTTACATAATGCCGGCCATCCGTGTAATCACATATGCGGCACAGTAGATAGACATGCAGTATTTCAACTCAAATGGAACTCGACTCATACACTCGGACGCAAAAAAAACATGACGCCTGTAATCCCCGCTAGGTAGAGGTGTACTTGATAATACAGTCACATTTCGCCAGTTATGTGTAAGTCCCATGTACTCATTCATCATTATTTTTTTTATTATCAGGCAACTAAGACCCATACATATAAATACACAAAATAATTTTAATCAATAATAAACTAATACATGTCGGATCCGGTCATTAGTACGGACATAAAATGAATCGTAAGCGCGCCAGTGGTGACATCACGTGACCTGTTTCCCAGTCTACCCACACTACAGCGTGCTTCTACGTAGCCCTGATGTTTACAGCTCGAGGCGAGGACGACAGTCAATGTCTGATTACGGCGGAGTTGAGACGTCTTGGAACTGTACCTGATTCATTATGCCCAGTGTTTTTGTTTTAAATTGTAATTTTAAGTAATTTGTTAGTTTAATAGAAACAGTGTATCGCACCCAGTGTATTTTCATTGCACGAAACCCATCGTCTGCTCACATGATGTACGAGTCTAACGGTATAAATCCCGACATAAATATTAAAAAACCTTAATGAAACATAACTAGACACTTATCGTTGAAGGCGTCGTGTTTTGCTGCGTGGTGTCGCGTAACCGTCCTCGGAATCGTCGGTATACGACACCTTTCAGTGTTTTTTCATGAAGGTCTGTAGATGGTGAGTTGGAACTCGATTCCAACCTTTCGACTCTCAAAGTTCAGTTGGTCTTCACTCTTTAATAGGGAGTGAGCCTAATGCAATCAACTGGCCACAAGTTCAAATTCCGGAGCTGCTACTGAGAAATTAGTAATGGAAAAACCCAATAACACTGCCCGACCTGGGAATAGAAATACTCAGTAGTCTCGCTTGCTACCAGGCTGACGAGGCAGTCGTATGCGAAGCGTACACACGAATTCTACCCATGCTTTACGTCACAGGTTACTCGTGAGTGAGTCACGCCTATCGCATACGGACAAGTAGTTACGTTCCATATGTGTAGTGCAACATAACAACGGCACCCGACCAGCCAGTCCCAAAGAGGTGGCAGGCAGTGGTTCCGGTGCGCCTTCATAAAAAAGTGCGCTCGCTTGGTGATCGCCCGCCGGGAATGGGGGCTGATACCAGTCGGAGTGCGCGCGAATGTACTTAAGGGTAAAAAAGGCTCAAATCCCAAAAACAGCGTATGTTCAAAGAAATTTGTTGATGAATCCCTTCGTGCGTTTTCCGTGTAAAAAAGTATGTTATAGTTAAGTTCATCACAAATAAATTGTATTGTTTAAAATTTTAATAAATCTTCTCAATTTTTTTTGATTAATCGTAGAAAATAGGTCCTTTTTCAACCTTAATTGTAAATTATCTCTGTAACGGCTGAATAGATCGGCATGAATTTTATAACAACAAATATATAATGATATACTTAACAATCTGTATTGTTTTTTTTCTGTTATTTCTTTTAATATTTTTAAATAATAAATAAAAACCGAAATTTTGCGAAATGTGCGGGGCAAGTCAACAAAAACCAGTACAGGGATCAAATCATCAAGGTCATCGAGCAATGTAATGCCCTTAATGTATTTCCCGGGCCCCTGATACATGGTAGTGGTAGGAGTAGTGGGTTTTTAATCGGTTAGAGTCCGACATAACCCTCACCCCAGACGGAGGGTATCAATGAGTATTTTCCTGCTAAAAAAAAAGGAGTTTATCGTTTGCTTACTGGGATTATAAGCGCTTTGTGTGTAAGGCCTCCAGCCAGGGGCATCATAACTTAAAAACTAATTGACTTCAAGCCAAATGCATTCCTGTAGCGTACGGACCTCGGCTTAGGGCAGGACAGGAAAGGGATAGGCTGGTTCGGATCAGACAAGAACCTACTTAATTTACTGGTTATATTTATACTGTGTGAATACTGACCATCCGTGTAATGACGTCGGTGGTATGGCGTATTGTGATTGGTGGATAATCAAGCGGCCGGTGCTATGCGAGAGTTATCCAGCGTAATTCCAGTTTGTTTATGTGATTGATTTTGAATGTAAATAAAGTGAGTTTTTTGTATGATTCGAATAGTAGGATAATATTTATTCAAGTTTATTCGGTTCATGCTTAATGTAGACGCTTCAATATTTTTAACCCCCGACGCAAAAAGAGGGGTGTATAAGTTTGACCGCAATGTGTGTGTGTAGCTCTTAAACGAGAGAACTGATTTGGATGCACTTATTTTTATTTGAAAGCTAGTTTCTTGGCGATGGCTCTTAGATATGTTTTATCAAAATCGGTGCAGCCATTTAATAGATATGTTAGATGAAAGTGGTGATGAATAATCGAATATTTTCAAATATACCCAAGTGGGGTATCAAATGAAAGGGCATGATGTGTATATTAAAATTAGACATATTTAATCAAACCGGGCTCAGCCATTTTACTGACTTTTCAAATGTTTGTTCCCTTTTCCGTGTTGCGATGGGGGTTTTTTAAATTATTTTTTTTTTCCTTCGATCATTAATTTAGTTTGCCTTGGATTTTTCCTCCACTAGTTTAAAGTGCACAAGATGCCTGGGAGGCACACCTTACTACAACACACAGCGACAACGGTGCGGAGGGGAAAAAAAAATTGCTCACGGACCATACCCACGTATTTTTCAACAGGGTGTTATTGACAACAGTGACCATCATAATAAGGTACTACCACGAACTGGTAAACAGAAATCTTTCTTTTTTTTATCGTGTGGTTACTGGTTAGTAACCTGGTGTCAGAGTTTTTATGCCGCCCATTGGGCCTCTGACTTGGCTTTACATGCCGTCGAGAAATATCTCTCAAGCATTTTTTTTTTTTTTTTTTTTTAGGATGGGAAATCATCAAATGACCCCCCCCCCCGCTCTGGGCGGAGCGGAAGGGAGTGTCAGACTTGTACTGACTAAAACCCATCCATGTTCCTTCTTTGCCCTTTGTGTTCCAGGGCCGCGGTATCTCTTTCGAACAGTCCCGCAGCCCTGGCAGGCAACGGCCCGTGCGGACCCCTACGTGGTTGCTGACATCTCTTTGAGGCGCGCTTGGAATACGAACGCGCCGTCGACACGGCCTGTCGTCATAAGACGGCCGGACGGCGAGCTGGCCCATAACTCGCCGTCCACAGGCCCGCGCCTACGGTGGCCGGGGGCCACCTCGTGACCCCCGACGCCCAGGGTATCTCCCGCGGCGGCTGGGACGTGAGGTTCTTTCCCTCTCACGTTCCGCCACCTCCTTCACTAGCATGACTGCTTCGCAGAAGGAGGTGACGGCTTCCCATTCCCTCTCGCTCCGGACCATGGCTTGTACCAGGGCCGGGCGCGAGAGGTCGCCGCCGCCGATGGCCTCTACGAGGACACGGCACTGCTCCGCCCAAGCGGGGCAGGCCTCCACAGTGTGCTGCACAGGCATGCTGGTTTGGTTACCTCACAATGTTTTCCTTCACCGAAGCAAGTGTATACAATACGCTCATGACTCCGAAAAATCGGAGGTGCGTGTCTTACTAAATAATTAACTGGAACTGTATCTAAAAACATGTCCGTAAGATCCAAAACAGCTTTCTCTTAAACCGCTAAAACCAACCAAACCAATACCTATACAACAAATTAAAATCAAAGTTCCCTTATAATTGATTGAACACACCAAAATAATGGAATTATTAATTAATATTCGAGTTTAATTGAAACCCATTGAAAGGCATTAATTTATTACTCCGCTCGCTTTGATTGACGACAAATGACATTAATTGGAGCAATTAGTCCATAAATTGCTTTTATTCAAAGCTTTCATAATTTATTAAGTGGTTTGAGATATTGGACATAAGGCTGAGTGGATGAGTGCCCGCTTGTTTCTGCCTTTATAAGGTACTAGTATTTACCCGCGGCTTCGCCCGCTTGGATGTCGGAACGTACGAGGTTATACTAATCATCATCATTCTCTTGTCCTTATCCCAATTTATTTGGGGTCGGCGCAGCATGTCTTCTTGATGACAAGTAATAGAGAAGTATGGAACTTCTCTATTACTTGTCATCTCATCAGACACCTCCTTTCTTGCCATATGATCCTTCACACAGTCCATCCATTGTTACTTTGGTCTTTCTCTACTCTTATACCCACCCACATTCATACTTTGACGTGTCTCCGATTGGAGCCGTTAACAATAGACAGGATACCAAGCCAACCGATTACCACATAATTTTCAGTCCTCGGCGCCACTTTCAGACTTCGTCTTATGTACTCATCTCTTATTCTTTCGATTCGCGTAACACCACACTTCCCTCATAACATTCTCATCTCAGTCACATGCAAATGCCTTTCATCTCTCATAATTTCTCCCATTCATCCATCAGGACCAATTAGGTTATCGTCATTTATTTTGGTGTCATAGTAAAATGACTGAAAAAAATCTTACGATATCGATCACCTATTTCAGCTTATTGGTTGTTTATAGACTTGCTCTTGGTCTAGAAATGATCAAATATGTGAAGGATTACCCATTCGTAGACACAATTTGCAAGTACTGCACCGGGTCGACATAGTCTCAAATCATTTTGAACTCCCATCGCAAAAAGAGGGGTGTTATTGCTGGCTGATTTTGTCCTACATAAAGAAAATTTGTCGTCGTCAAAGAAACGTCAATCATTCCCTACTTTTTATTACAAAGTTTTATTTAACTTGCAATGTTTGTATAATGTATGTTTGTTTAGGTCAAAATATCTTCTAACTGCATTTTAACATGGTTATCCCCAACCAAGTGAGCTGAAATTTTGCAGACACGTTTAGTTTGGATGACAATGCGTGGTTAGCTAAGTGACGTCATCAACATAACGGACTCCCAAACATCGCAAACTAGTTATTTCTATGCACCCCCTTTGATATGGTTATCAATTAAAAGGTTTGCTGAGAATAATACGAAACCAGCAAATACTAAAAATGTATTAATAGTAAAGAAAACCTTTTTAATTACAAGTTTTTATTTAAATGCTCTAAAACGAAGAAAATAAAGATCAAATCACACTAATCAATTTATTATATCAAACAATTTAAATAATATAAAAGCATGTCGCGACATTATACACGCAGAAAGCTAAAATTCACACAGGTAAATCTCGCGACAAGCTTTTCCTTTTATTCTTTTTAGATCATTTACATAAAAGCTTGTTTTTTTTAACTTAATACATTACGTTAACACAGCTTGTCCACTACTGCAATGTTCAACCAATCAATCAAGCAAGCACTTTTGCATACTACCCACCAAAACTTAACGGGGTTGGAACACGCAATCGTTATGGGTGTATTAATAAAATACTCGTAAATGTTTACTAGGAAATATAGCGCGGAGAAAGGATTTTGACGCGCAAACCCGAACAGATTTTGGGAGGAAAACTTACGGTAATAGCACTTGACTTTTGGGTATCAGGGTAAGTCATGGTGTAGTACCCTGCAATACCCCACAGTACCAACCTAAATTTTATCGGAGATGTGCGGAGTGGTGGCACCGATTTGTTGCCCTGGACAGTCCAAAGCCTTACTGCATGTGCTGAGAACGACTACTGTGTGATTTTAGTCGGAAGAAGTCCAACATATCCTTCTGCATTACTTTGATGGAGACGGAGAATTTATCTAAAAGGATTTCTAGAGGACATTGTAATAAGAGGTAACATAAATTTGACGATACGTCTGCACCTCCGTTTTATTCCGAAAAGTCAGACCAAACGAAAAGTCGAAAGTCAAACGGAGAAGTCAAAAACTGCAGATCATTACCTTTCTGCCATTGTGCCGTGTTACTTGCGGTCGGCTCAACACGTTTTTTTTTCATTCTCCCGTATTGGCTGTTGCGCTTTCAACTCTATCTTCTCACATATCATTCCTTAATATATTTGTTGTCAAGCAGTGATAGCCTAGTGACGTGACCATCGGACTGCCAAGTCTTAGGTATCAAGTTCGAACCCAAGGCACCTTTGATTTTTCGGATTCATGTGCGTATTGTATAATTATTACTTGCTTCGGTGAAGGAAAACATCGTGAGGAAACCAGTATGCCTGAGAGATATTTCTTGACGGCATATAAAGCCAATTCAGAGGTCCATGGGCGGCATAAAAACTCAGACACCAGGTTAGACACCAACCAAACGATAAAGAAGTAGATTTGTTGTATCATAAATTATTTCATAAGTCACATACGTTGTTGTACAAAATAACAGTACAACAATATTAAAACGACTGCCGGTGTTTCTAACGTAACTAATTATATTAATTTGTCACAGCTAGTATTTATACTCGAGACAGCTGTTACAAAATAACACAGTGAATTAACGTTTCCCATTGCTAAAACAATGTGACATTTATAGTGTTTTTTTTAGTTTTACCGGCTCAATTATATTAGGCTGTAAATGTCGAATTTTTTGGTAATAAATCGCTGGGACGGTTGTTCTAAATTTTGTAAGCAACACGCTTGGTGTTTGGTTAGGCAGTTACAATAAACGTATAAAATGGTTTTTTTTTTTTTAATTTTAATATCAGCAGGTCAATTTTTTTTTTAGGTTTCTCAATACTTAGCATGATTAGACATCACGCGAAGACGCATCATGTTGTTGCAAATATAAACACTATATTTTTTTTAAATTTTGTATAAAACTTGTATAGAGGTCTATTGAGAACACGGTGTAAATTTCTTCATCCCCCATAGAAAAGAGAGGATTCTCAGACCAGATGGGTGTTGTGTCTGGTGGGCTACTGCCCAACAGTTGTTGTCGGGTTTTCCTTTATAGTCTTAAGTCGTTGATAACTCAAATAGCGCAATTCAGAATTTTGATGTTACGAGTAGTTCTTTTAAGTCAAAATTTGGTACTTCATCTGCCAAAAAAATCGGCACAGAATTTGGCTACGAGTTTAGTGTCTTTAGTCTAATACTGTAACTTTAGTATACAAGGTGTCACATAATAAAAGCACGACCTCTCGCGTGGTATCTTGGACCATGAAACTGAACAGTTGTTCACGAGTTCATAAAATACGCAAGAAAAAAAATAGGACTTTCTGCAGAAATTTAGCTTATCAACATGTACAGTCACGAGCACAGATATGTATGCACTTTGCAAAAAATAGATTTTTTCGTGAAATAACGGTTTCTACTTTGATATAAGACATATTTCGTAATAGTAGGCTTCCAACATACTACGTTCGTGAAAACGTAGAACATTAATTAATGGAATAGAAGAAAATCGCTTATAAAAGTTTACTTCGTGTATACATATTATTGCTCGTAACTTTATGTGTTATGAATTTCCAAAAGTCATAGAACAAAAGTGGTTCAGTTTCATGATTTGAGACACCAGACGAGAGGTCTTGCGATTATTCTGTTACACCCCGTATATAGGGTGACTGGTTATCAGTGACCGATACATAAACACATGATTGTAGTTATGATAACAAACAACTTTCCCAAAGAAACATTTTTTTTATACACAGACTGTTATCACAATAACACAACAGCCGTATGAAATTCGCACGCGCTTGCCTGTGACCTATCAGCAGTTAGCCGTTTAAAAAAATATTTTGTTGGGAAATTTGTTTATTATCATCAGTACAATCACGTGTTTAAGTATCGGTAATAATTACCTGACTGGTAATTAGTTATATGCCTCTATATACCTCTATATTCCCCTTTCACAATAACAATGATATCCTTTAGTGCCTTTAGTATAATGTTAAATTCACTCTTAAATCATCCGTATCACACCCTAATTTAAAAAAGAACCACTAACTTAGAACCAACACTTAAAGCTATTAATCTATATCTTGACCGGTAACTATGAGGAATAGCCGGTTGTGACTCGTGACGTAACTACCTCGCGTGACCATTCAGACGTGGTTAGATTGTTATTTATTAGTTTGTAAAAAAGTATATTATGGAAGTATACACGCATTCCAAGAAATTACATGAAAAAAAACAATGATATGCATGGAAAATCTGCAAAGGTAAACGGTAGAATTATACTCAGTCATGACTGGGTTAATGAACCTCGTTTGAAAAAATTGGTTTACTGAAACAGCTACATAATGATTTGATATGGATGCTAAATCTGACTTAGACAATAGTTTTCAATTTCGTTCAATTCAATATTTTTTTAAAGGTAAAACGTTTTTTCTTATGTATAATTAATCATTTAGTCTGTACACCATAAAAAAATAAGTGAAGATCGACTGTTGTCCACGTGCACACAATTGGCGCCCAATGTGGGACTTATACTAGTAACATTTTTAAATTAAGGAACTGTTTTCTTGTTCTTGACAATTCACCACTTTATTATACATGGTACACCACTATTTATGTTCCTATGCCAAAGTTAAAACAACAAACAAAAACACGCAAACATCGGATACTGCGGTCGTACTCGTGCACGGTGTTGGCGCCCAGCGTGGGACCAACTACCGTAACGAGATTGAATGATGCTGTTATTTTTTAAAATTAATTACTAGCGAACCGCTCCTACACCGCACGGTTTTAACCATTTGCAAAACATGGTGAATACTCTATTATGCGTAGGTTAAATCTAAATGTATTTTACACAAGACACAAATGCCTTTCGGAACTAATTAGTACTGAATACTGCATCATAATCCGGTTTGTAGGAGAAAATTTCGGTGACACAGATACGAAAAGCGATTATAATTCATTTATTTAGAGCATCTAAGTTGAAATTGCCAAAGCAACAATAGGGGGTGGACGAGGTAGAACATGAAGAAAGAAGCATTTCACTTTTATCTAACAATTTCGGGGTTTAATTGTATAGAACATAACGACCATTTTATACTTTGCGACGATGTGTTAATAAGCATACATTTTTTCAATAGCTTCTGAATTATTTTCACAAAACGAAAATCAGTTTTAAAATCTTCAATTCCCATTTAAAAGCCACTCCATACAATTCTTATCAATGAATGACGGCCATGATTTGCAGCCGGTCTGATTAAAGGGTTGTGATTGACCCACATTCAGTAGAGGGGGGGAATAAATAGGGGGGCGCGTAATTGTGAATACAGTCCGCACCAATTGCCAAACGAGTGAGCCTTATTTAATCTCGGTCTCTTTTACAGAAATATTATGGGTTATTGATGTTTGCCGAGAGAGATCTTTGACTGTCGTTCGTTACAGGTAGTCAGTGGCTCGAAAGTCTAAAAACCAGTCTTACCAACGGGTATCATATTACCCAGTACTAACTGGGTTGTGGAAGTCAGATAGGCAGTCGTTTCATGTAAAATACTGGTATTCAGCTGCATCCGGTTAGACTGGAAGCCGACACCAACATAGCTGGGAAAAGACTCGGCAGATGATGATGAGGCTTCTTTATACTAGATCTACTATCCCAACGCACTAAAAAGCAGGAACTGCCCCAGCTATCCTTGGTGAAACAAAATCTATCATCAACAAGGCTATAACAAATTCCTGTCTCGTTGACGAATTGTTTTGTCTGCTGAAGCTGAAATAAAACACGTTTATTGCTCGATAAGATCCTTCATTGCTCAGGGGATTATTTGATACGCATCAGCGGTAGTTATTCTATTATATTGCCTCTTAATTCTTTTGTTTTTTCTGTGTACTTTATAGCTGGCAACATTTCTTACAACACAAGTAAATGTTGCCAGTTTAATAAATAATGGTGACGTTTATGGGTAGCTGAGAAAAAAACAATGTTTATTAGGTTAATTACTGTTGGAATGAGCTTGTTTTTACAAATTAGTAGTTTATAAAATGTTATGTAAAATGTCATAGATCTGCAGCGTGTCGAGAAAAATAATCAATGTATCGCTGTTAAATGAAATATGGCCTCGGGAAAGACTTAGACTAAGTGAGACATAAGTATAACGTAACGTACATTTATGGAACCAGGACCCGTCGTATTCCTAACTATATTTTTTTAAACGATATTATAAATCAGGAATTTCTCAGTAGCAGCTACGGAGATAGTATCTGTGCTCGGTTAATATGCACGCCCCGTATTTCATAAGACATAAACATAACCCGCGAAATGTGGGTGTACCAGGCCCGAAGATAGCTAAGAAGCCGATTCGTGCCGGCTTCCCTTCGGGAACAAGGCCAGTCTACGTAGAGTATTTTCGGGGTTGCTGATAATCAAAATGAAACTAGAATACGGGGTGACGAAAAAAATAATTCGTCTCATTTTTCTTCGGCTTCCCCTAATACAAAGACACTTGGGTGTACTATTAAGTACAGCTCTGCCTAACCTTTCGAGGAATACAGGTGTGTGTTTTGTTATGTTGTAAATCAGGGCCATTATCACTGGCTCCAAAAATGTAATAACGAAGATAGTAAACTGGAATAAGGATGGATGGATGGATTGGATTGGATATGGATTGACCTAAGCTGCGGAAGGCTTTTGTCAAACGCTTCGAAAGCGGTAGCCACTGCTCTAGGCCATCTTGACCTTGAACCTATTAATAGGGAACAGGAGCTGCGATTCTATAATACAAATGAACTCCCTTTTTTTCTTCCAGAATATTGCCTCTAGAACAATATATTTTTTTTTTTTTCAGAAAATTATGGTCTAAGCTAAGTCCCAAACATTTCCTTTTTTTCAACAACTAATATGTAAAGAAAATATGACTCTCCAAAAATTACAAAAAATGCCTCATTTCTACGGCCGTGAATAGAGGACTACCAGACAAATTCAAAAGTTTTTAACATGAAAAAATTGAAAGGGCCTACACATTCTCTTTCTTAAAATTTGAATGTCAAAAATAATTGAATTGGCTCAGTTTTCGAGGAAAAAAAGGGGAATACGAAACGTCGAGCTCGTCAAAATATTTGTGATATACTCGTAATCGGTCTCAGCTGCAACTGTCCCTATCGGAATACGGAAGCAAGAGATGACAGCAACCACGTAGGGGTCCGCATGGGCCGATGCCTGCCAGGGCTGCGGGACTGTTCGAAAGAGATACTGCGGCCCTGGAACACAAAGGGCAAAGAAGGAACATGTATGGGTTTTAGTCAGTACAAGTCTGACACTCCTTTCCGCTCCGCTCAGAGCGGGGTCATTTGATGAATTCACAACCTAAAAAAAAAAAATTAAAAAATGTCTTGACGCTGCGAGACAGCAATAGCTTCTTCAAATACATATCTCGCAGGCCCTGTTCCCTCTTAAACTTGTTATTTTCAAACGATTTGTCAATCCACGGGCAATTTAGATCTTATTTGTAACTTAATTAAATATATAAGTAATTGTAATTTGTATCTTTGACAAACAGACAACTCGATTGAGCAAGTTTTCAGAACTAACAAACATAAATTGGGTACACATAGTCGGAAAATCTCTCGAAACTAATCACAAATTATATTAAACTTTATTTCACGCCACTTTAAGATTAAAATTTCAGTGAATGGAATAATTTGTAGCCTTAATATTTCCTGATATTTAGTTTAATTATGATTGCAACTTTGACTCAGTGAAAATAAGATAGAATTTTCAGTTTTCAGCTTACGTCGTATTAATCCTTCTTGATATTTCAACATGGTTATCTGAGACAATAAAATATATCATGGGTGCAGTAAATTGTTAGGATTTCTGCGATTTTTATTGGCCATTAGTTACAGTAACATATGGGATAGATAAAGACATCCATTGAAATCGGATTTTGTACTAATTCAATGTTAAGAAGTCGTAATAGTCATTTTTGTATACAGAATAAAGTTTTTGTTAAAACAAATGTTGCGGGAAATGTTTTTTGTGATATTCTTATAATAGTTGTCAAAGATTTTTCTGTTAATAATAATTTGTCCCTAACATCAAATTGAATGGTATTTTTTTTAAACGTGTTTATTTTATAAATTTCGGTAATCAAGAGTTCTTTTTTTTAAAGTACGTCATAAATAAATTGACTTCAACAAAAATTTGTTTGAATAAGATTTGATGTTTATTTTATGAGATATGGAACTTTTTCATCAAACTGCAGCAGTAACTTTGTTTTGCATAAACATACTATGAGAAACAAATTTAGTTTTGCTGATGAATGTTATACAATACAACATATAAATGAGCCTTCAAAATATATTTATTATATTGTTTGGTGCTACAGAACCCTGTGTGTGTGTGAGTACGACTCGCACTTGGCCGATTTTTAAACCCCAAGTATCACCAGTTATTTACAGGTTCAATGAAATAGAACCAAATCAATTATCATTATAATTGGTTTGACAGAATGCGAAAGTCTATTATACTGGATAATAATGATTTTCCATAGACAAAATGCTTTCATTTTCAATTAACCACTAGAAGCTATATCAAAAAGCCATTAAGCCCAGGTGTTGTAATATCACAGTACATTAATCTCTTTGTTAATTTCATATCAATTAGAAACCATTCATTTAAGGCCTTTTTATTTGCAGCATATTGTCCAGGTGAGCGAAAATGTGCATATTCCTACGGAATTTTGCTCCGATTTTTTTTTTAAATATTTTTTTCAGTTCCTATTCCTTTATTCAATGTAAAATTTATTCACTGTACTCAGCACTCCATTTTTGTAAATATTACGGCAAAAATAAAAAAATCAACAATGGCTGTTGAAATACTCTAACGAACTGTTATAAGGCCGACCCCGTTAGTCTTTTTAAAAAAAACTAATATTTACCGAACCACTTATTTAATCACAAAAATCCACAATTACACCTTTGATATTAGCTTTATCAAATAATGCACAAAATACACCAACAAATAGTGACTTTCTATAATCCCTTGTATCTCTCGAGATAAGGTTTCCAAATTTGGTTTACGCGACGGCGTCCAGAATCTAACTGACTCGATTAGTACTAAAATACCGCTAATGTGCGCTAATTGCAATTCAGCATTTACTTTGAAATGAAAAATGAGACATTGACTCTAGAGTGCAGATGTCGACTTTATTGCCTTATAATAAGGGCTGTAACAGCTCCCCCTTTTTGACGGAGCTTTATCTTATAAGATGAGCGAAGTAAAAATAGAAAAGATAGGAGATGCAGTGAGATTAAGATAGTCAGTTCACAATTTACACTAGATATAAGTAGTACATGTAAGTAGCTTAAACGTTATAATTAAACATAGCAAGACATAGTAATAGTAATTTATAATATAAAACATAACATCATAATTCACAGTATTTTAAAAATTTAAATTCCTGTTCGATGGAAACTTGGCCTTATGGGCATTAGCAGTAGATTTATAATTAGTGTTTCGAATAGGTAAAGATTGTATTGACTTATTGTCTTCATCAGATGCTGATGACATTTCAGTCATCTCGACAGAATTAGAGATTTTGGATTTGCGCTTGGAAGTTTTCTGATTATAACATTGATTAAATATTTGCACGCAGCATCCAGAATTAGTAGCATTTTTATTCTTAAAATATCTAAAGATCTTATAAGTAACATATAAAAATAAACACACAATTAGAATGTAAGTAAAACTAGAGTAGTATGGGCCATATTTAATAAAATGAGATTCCTTTTCTAAATTATTTAATTCTTGCTCTAAATTATCCATTTGATGAGTTGCATATTTGAGAGAATCTAGGTTAATTTTACTTAAAGAGATTGGCGACAAATGTGACAGGCTTTTATTAAATATGTCCTTCTTACAACAGTCATCAGCTGTTATATCAAACTTAATATCTAAAGGAGACTTAGCAATAAAAGAATAGGAACTAGTTGTCATTAACTGAATAGTTTTAGAATAACCAATACAATGTTCTGTTAATTTTACAATTCCAGTACCTATAATTGAATAGTCGCTAATGTTATCTTCACATTTAATTGTCAATTTATTTGTTTTTGATTGAACATAAATCCATTTATTGTTATTTAACTTTTGCCAAATATCAATTTGACCATATAAAAGTTTTGCATTGCATTCTGTAGGTAATGACAGTGTTACTTCAGTTAATATTTTGGATTCACAGTTTGGATTAGTTATACATGAATATATAGTAGTTAATTCACAGATAGAAAAGTTATTATTTATTGTCTTACATTTCTCAAGCGTGTCCAACATAGCATAATGCATCCTGTCGTCACTTAAGGCTATATAGGAGTTAGAAGGTTGAATCAATGCAAATGTACTGTGTGAGTCATCATGCGGAGTAGGTAGGGGTATGTTTTTATAAGTCATGAACTTATCAGGTGTTATTAAAGGAATTTGTAATATAAAAATGATCTTATTGTTATAGTAATAAGAGCTAAATTCGGACACGTCTATTATGGAGTGAATATTATGAATACTTAAAGGAACTGGGAAATCTAACCTTTTGCTTACTTGACTACTATGTTTAGATAATTCTAGATAAAGATTAGAGGGGCTTATAACACTAGGATGTAATATATTAACCTTAGAAAATAAAATAGAATTTACAGTAGTATCCAGTAAATTAGAAATAGAAAGTAGAGAACCTTCTATAATATTGAGAAGATTATTTAACCTTGAGGTATATAGCAGTGAGTTGTCAGTTTTTATGATTTGAGAAAATATTTCGTTCATCTGATTAATTTGGGTATTCAATTTATTTTCGTTTTCATTAAGTTTGTAAATAGTAGTGTTAAAGTTATTTATGGTAGACTTAATTATGTGAATGTTATCTCTCATTAGGTGATATATTTCTGTGTCACTCTTTTTACATGACTCAATTGCTGCATCGTATTTTCTAGCGTCGTCTGCATCTAATGTGCCAAAAAAGAACTTTAAGATTTCACCTCCAAACTCTAAAGAGCGTTTTACTTTACTTGTTGATTTATTAGAGATAATGTGTGATAAAGATTGTAATTTAATGTAATTAGATTGAATTAAAACTTCGATAGGATTAGATATATCTTTGCACATGTTAAAATCTTGTGAATCCTGTGATTGAATTTTGTTACAGAGATTCAAAGTTTCATGTAATAGAGTTTCAATTTTGTTAAGATAAGGTTCTAAAGAGATTAAATCGACGTGAGTGATAACTTTCCAATAATCGCTGTAGAAATTAATATTTTTAATGGGTTCAAAATAAATTCCGGGACTATGGTAGATAGGAATGATGCTCGATTCGGTGAGGCTGTGGCTTAAAATGCCATGGCAGCATAGCGTTCTGAAAAGAAAATAGTATGGTTTAAGTTGTTGCAGGTTTTATTTCGTTAGTGTGGTACTTGATATTTTTACGACCTACTTGAAGGGTCACGTTATGTTTATTATGGACTTTTAGAATTTTGTAGGGGCCTTTCCATATGGGCGATAACGCCTTGCGAAGTCTGTGATGGTGTTTTAAATACACCATATCTCCTAATTTATATTTGATGTCACGAGAGTTTGCGTCGTAATATTGTTTAGATTTTTCTTTACTATTTAGTATGTTTTGAACGGCTTTTTCGCGGCTAAATCGCATTCTATATTGTAAAGCTCTGATGTATTCGTTGTATGTGGTATTACCTGAAGTTTCATATATGGAGTTAGGAATACGTGGTTTATAACCGTATAATAATTCGTGGGGAGTGAAATTAGTCGTACAGTGAGGGGTGGTATTGTACGCTAATATTGCAGTGAACAGGTAACAGTGCCAGTCGTTTTGATTCTCATTAACAAATGATTTTAGGTATTCTTTTAGAGTGGCATGTGAGCGTTCAAGAGCTCCATTAGTTTGTGGGTGGTAAGGAGTAGTGAAAAGGGCTTTGACCTTCAATATATCAGTTAATTGTTTGAATAATTCTGATGTAAAACAAGTACCTAGATCTGTTAAAATGGTTTTAGGAAAACCGAAAAGAGACATAAAATGTACGAGGTTTCGAGCTATTTCGTCACTAGTAGCTGTAATCATCGGATAAGCGCTAGTAAATTTGGTTAGGTCATCTTGTAGTGTTAAGATGAATTTAAAATTTTGGAAACCCGCTTCGGGTAAAGGACCTACGACGTCAAGGGCTAATCGTTCAAATGGTCTCGTAGATGTAGAGGTTATCTCCATAGGAGCTTTATTTGATTTCCTTAAAGGTTTGTTAATCTGGCAAAGCTTACATTTCTTTACGTATTGTTCAATGTCAGAGCGCATGCCTTTCCAATAGTAGGCAGCTTTGATACGCGAATACATTCGATGTGATCCTGGATGACCAGCGATAACAGAGTCATGATTTTCTTTTAGTATTTTAGGAACTTCTATAGGAGTAGGATAAATTAATTGATTTTTATATATATGAACTTTAATGTTGGTATCGTGAAAAATATACGCTATCATATTATAAACTTTAGTATAAGCTAGTTTAGAAAATGGATCACTAAAATCTGGTAACGCGAGATCAGTTATATTCGGACAATCGATTAGTAGATTCCTGAGTTTGATTAATAAGGTATAAACATCTCTAAAGTTAGTTTGTTCATAATGATGAACTTTAGTAAATAGAAAATAGTAAGATTTATTTTTATCATTAACGCGATGTATCGTAAGAGGTTCGCGTTCGGAATTTAGTAAGTCAGCAGAATTATCGAGCTGTGATAGTATTTCTTCACAATAAGGCATAGAATAATCAAAGTCTAAAGAGACAGGACAAGCTATTGTATTTAACTTGGATAAGTGTAGACCCTGAGTGCATTCTTCTATAATAGTATTTGAAGTAGGAAGCTGGTTAGTAAATTGATTTTTAAAATATTGTTCATAAGTAAAATTATTTAAATTGTTAACATCAATAGAATTAATAGGGCAACGAGATAGCGCATCGGCGTTAGAATTGAGGCGACCTTGTTTATAGATAATTTCGTAGTCATACTCTTCAAGTTTGAGGCGCCAGCGAATGAGTCTACTGCCGGGATCTTTAACATTAAATAACCATACAAGGGGTCTGTGATCTGTAATTATTTTAAATTTGTTTCCATATAAATATGGTCGAAAAGTTTTAACGGCAAATAAGATAGCTAAAAGCTCTTTTTCTGTAGTCGAGTAGTTGCCTTCAGGTTTATTTAGGGTACGCGATGCATATGCGATCGGCTTATCCTTGCCGACGGGACCCTGAGATAGTATTGCACCAACGGCGTAATTACTAGCGTCGGTAGTTACGTTGAAAGGCTGTGAAAAATCAGGGTATTGTAGAAGGGGGGCAGTAATTAATTTTTCTTTCAGAAAATCGAATGCATGTTGCTGTTCTGTACTCCAGTGGAAGACAGCATCTTTCTTCAATAAAGAGGTAAGTGGTTTAGTTAACTTAGAAAAGTTTTCAATGAATCGACGATAATAGCCTATTAGGCCTAGAAATGACTTAATGTCTTTAGGATTTTTAGGAATTGGAAAATGCGATACGGCGTTAACCTTTTCAGGATTTGGAGATACACCTTTATCGGTGATAATATGGCCAAGGTAAGTCACTTCATGTCTAAGAAACTCACACTTGTCCGGTTGGAGTTTTAGATTATATTCACGAAATTGGTTAAATACTAGTTTTAGTTTATGCATGTGATCTTGCAAATTTTGACTGTACACGATACAATCATCTAAGTAGATATAGCAATGGAGGCCTTGTAAGCCTGATAACACAGTATTCATAAGGCGCTGAAATGTGGCAGGGGCATTTTTCAACCCAAAAGGCATCCTGGTAAACTCATAGTGTCCAGACATGCTCGAATTTGTGCTAACTGTGAAACCAGTTTTAGGCGCGTCTTTGGGACTGGTCTTTAATTGATGAAAGCCACTGGTGAGGTCCAGCGTGCTAAAATATTTAGAATGACCTAATTGGTCCAAGATATCAGTGATAAGAGGCAGCGGATAAGTTTCGGAAACAGTGACGTCATTGAGACGGCGATAGTCAATGACTATTCTCCATTTTTGTTTGCCGGAAGCGTCCATCTTTTTCGGTACTACCCAAACTGGAGCGCTCCAAGGAGAAATAGAAGGTCGAATGATATCTTGATCTAGCATTTTACGAATTTGGGAATCGACTTCCTCCTTGTGGCATTCGGGGAAGCGATATGATTTGACATTAATGGGCGGTGCATCACCTGTATTAATAGTATGTTCTATAGCATTCGTGAAGGTTAAAGGCTCACCTTCGATATGGAAGATATCTGTGTATTGGGAACAACATTCTAAGAGAGATTTTTTCTCTTCATCATTTAAATGGGAGCAGCGAATAAGGCTTAAAACTTTATCTATGCGATCAGATCTATTACAAGAAATAGAATTAATGTTGTAACAAGATATAGAATCTGAACAACTACTTTCAAACGGTGTCACTTTTACGTGATAGTCTTTTACTTCAATGTCAGCTTCTGTAGTATTTAAGATAGTAATGTTTGTTTTCTTATTTGATTTGATTGAGACTATGCAATTTGCAATATAGACACCTTCACTTAGGGTATGATCTAGTACAAGAGCTTCGTTGTTATGATAAAGCTCGGGAGAGTAATTAGATACAGTGCACTCGATAACCACTTCGGAACGAGCTGGAATATTATACGATGGTTGAGTATAAGTAATAGGAATAGAATGATTCAATATAGACATTGACTTAGAAGAGTAGTCGATATTTGATTTAAAGTAATCACAAAAATCGCTACCGATAATTCCGTCGTAATTATTAATATTGATTTCGTCGTTTGTGACATGAAATTTGTATTTATAAGTTTTATCGGATAGCTTAAATTCCATTTGAAAAGTACCTAAAGTTTCAACAGGGTTTTCCGAACTATTAATGCCCTTTAATTTTACCGTTTCGGTGGATAGATTTGGAATTTCTAGTAAACAGGAGCCTTTGATAATACTGATGGTTGATCCTGTATCGATAAGGAAACATAACTGTTCTAAGGCATGGTTAGTAGATAAGTAAGTATGAGGTAAGGCTACTTTTTTACAAAAATCGTTAATTTCGTATATAGGTTTAGATATAGAATTTATATTTAAGTTAGATGTAGGTAAGTTATGTTTAGAATTAGTATGAGAACTTTGTAAAGCCCTATGGCATAAGTGAGATTTTATATTATTATTGGGTATAGTAGGACTCAGCTCATTGGCTTGAGATGTGAATCTAGTATTAAATTTAGTAAGATTTATGGAAATGGCAGAACTCAGCTGGCTTGACTGAGGTGTAGATTTAGTAAGATTAGTAGAGATAGCAGGACTCAGCATCTTCGACTGAGGTGTAGAATTGGTAGGACTCAGCATCTTTGACTGAGATGTAGATTTAGTAGGATTAGTAGATATAGCAGGACTCAGCATCTTTGACTGAGATGTAGATTTAGTAGGATTAGTAGATATAGCAGGACTCAGCATCTTTGACTGAGATGTAGATTTAGTAGGATTAGTAGATATAGCAGGACTCAGCATCTTTGACTGAGATGTAGATTTAGTAGGACTCAGCATCTTTGACTGAGATGTAGATTTAGTAGGACTCAGTATCTTTGACTGAGATGTAGAATTAGTAGGACTCAGCATCTTTGACTGAGATGTAGATTTAGTAGGACTCAGCATCTTTGACTGAGATGTAGATTTAGTAGGACTCAGCATCTTTGACTGAGATGTAGAATTAGTAGGACTCAGTATCTTTGACTGAGATGTAGAATTAGAAGGACTCAGCTTCATTGACTGAGATATAGAATTAGTAGGAGTCGTGCCATTATAGTTTTGTATAGATTTTGACGGACACGGCATCAAAATCCGGTTTAGTTTAAATTATCATGAGATTCAGCGTAGTTATTATGATCATTGGCCTCACATTCACATGTATGCGTAAATGCATTCGTAGAGTTATTAGGTGAGTTATGATGGCGTTGTGCAGGGCCCGTATTTTCGCGGCGTTGCATATTGAACTGCCTTTTACGACATTGCTCTATAGTGTGACCGAAATTTTTACAATATCTACAAGTTTGCACGTTAGAATTGGCATTAGAGTTAGCATTAGAATTAGTATTGGTATTAGAATTAGTATTAGAATTGTTATTTTTATTAGAATCCCATTGGGAAATGAAGACCTTATGATATGGTTTTTGGGAATTAAAATTAGGCTTTTTGTTTCTGAAACATTCCGATGAACTATGGCCTACTTTATTACATGTCGAACATTGTTTGGCTGATCTAGGTTTGGATAAATTAAATAACTTTTCTTCGTCTATAGCGTATTGAATAGCTTCGTTAAGAGTTGAAGGATTTTTACACCGAACAATGTTGGATATAGAAGAGCCTAGGCCTAGCATGAATGTATTGAGCGCCAGGTCTTCCATGGCTGCTATACGACCAGGTAATTCTTTTTCGTCTTTACAGCTGTGGTGAGTGTCCGACTGAATTCGGGTCAGTATTGACTCGATTCGTAGAGAGTATTGCGTAACGTCTTCGTTTGGCAGTTGTTTGCAATGTTGTAAGTCCGATAAGAGATGTGTTGCGTGTTTTTTCTCTCCAAAGGTGGACTTGAGGAAGGTTTTAAGTTCTGACCATTTTTCAAATGATTTTAGACTGCATGCTACCTGTGCTTTCCCTTCCATCTGGGAAATTATGTATTTACAGAGCACATTTTGTTGTTCTTGTGTGGCCAGAGACATTGCATTCTCACAATTTGTGAGAAATGCAGGTAGTGTCTCCCTGTCCCCATTATATGATTTTACGAATTTAGTTAAGACGGACAAGGTAATTTTGTCGGACTTTTCGGACATTTTTGCGTTTTCTGATTTAACGGACATAGATATTATGATATGCTGGACAAATTTTATAATTTACGAACAGTAAAATACATGAAAAAGTGTCGATACAAATAGTGATAAAAATATAGCAATAACTTAGAAATACGATTCGGAGGCACGATTCACTTTGAAATTATAGACACAAGAAACACTCACAGTAACACGAAGCCTTGCGTTTGCATTTTGTTGCGATGACGCGTGGGAGCTGGAATTTTCACACGGTTTGCTGTGGAATTTCTTGGCCTTGGATGTGGTGAGTTAGACCCTGGAGCTGATGATGGTGTTGGTGATGATGTCTGGAGCGGGCTCACGCTGATGAGCGGAGGCTGACCGTCGTCCAATGTGTTGTGGCTGGAGCGGGCTCACGCTGAAGAGCGGAGGCTGATCGTCGTCCAATGTGTTGTGACTGGAGCGGGCTCACGCTGAAGAGCGGAGGCTGACCGTCGTCCAATGTGTTGTGACTGGAGCGGGCTCACGCTGAAGAGCGGAGGCTGACCGTCGACCAAAGGTAGTGGCTGGAGCGGGCTCACGCTGAAGAGCGGAGGCTGACCGTCGTCCAAAGGTAGTGACGCAGGCTTAGCCTTAGGCCAAGTCTTACTGTCGGCCACTGAACGGGAGGCTCGGGATTCGGGATACCAGTGTCTGTCTGACTCAACGTCGGAAGACTTCGTCTCTGGTATCCCACTTCTGACACCAATTTGTTATAAGGCCGACCCCGTTAGTCTTTTTAAAAAAAACTAATATTTACCGAACCACTTATTTAATCACAAAAATCCACAATTACACCTTTGATATTAGCTTTATCAAATAATGCACAAAATACACCAACAAATAGTGACTTTCTATAATCCCTTGTATCTCTCGAGATAAGGTTTCCAAATTTGGTTTACGCGACGGCGTCCAGAATCTAACTGACTCGATTAGTACTAAAATACCGCTAATGTGCGCTAATTGCAATTCAGCATTTACTTTGAAATGAAAAATGAGACATTGACTCTAGAGTGCAGATGTCGACTTTATTGCCTTATAATAAGGGCTGTAACAGAACGACGTGTGAAATCAGCTGATCACTTCCTGCTCAGCTACAAAGTTCATCGAAAACGTCGTCGCGCTTGCCGTTATACATGCGTTTTGCCACGGTAACGATACGTTGCGTATAAGGAAATAAAACAAATCAAATTTATTGGATTCCCATAACATTCCTGAAATAATTTCTTGTACCTGTTCTTAGTATGATATAGTGAATTCACCCCATCAGTTTGTGGAGGGCTGTCCCGTACACCCTGTATAGTTGGAAAAAGGCTACGCAGATGATTCTGATGACAATGATGGAGTAGAAAGAGGTTATTTGTTCAATAACAGCTAAGGTGTGTGTTGCGCCTTGATTACCACCTACATCGTCCCCTCATAATATATTTGTTATAACCTTTAGTTTTTAAGAATCAACAGTCATCATAATGTCGTTACGACGTAATGATATACGAGTGTGAGTTACTTCGACTTGTTTGATGAAGGGTGAATATAGGGTGTAACAAGTCCCTTAACGATGCCGAAAGGCACTTGTTTTCCCCGTCATTGCTATTTTATTATTCTAGACCATACCTGGGAACCTTCTAGTTGCGGAGATATTGGGGGTCAAAGTTCCAAATTTTTCACAAGTTTTTTTTTAAATACATGTTTTTAGTGTAAGATTTTTACTTTAAACACATCCACGATCCCCGTACTATTCAATCCATCCACCATCACAATGTTTTAAGTGCACATTGAATCCTACCGTAAAACGCGATTTTTCGCCCCAAAAAGTCTTTTCCCAGCAATATTTTTTGCGTAAAATTACTTAGTTTAATGTACAGAACGCTTGGTTGACGGCTTCGTTAAGGGTCTTGTTACACCATGTATATATTACACTATCATCATCATCTTCCTGGCCTTGTTCCATGTTACTTGGGGTCGGCGCAACACGTTTTTTTTCTCCCATTCTCCTCTGCCAACCGTCACGCAATCATTTACACCTTTTTCTTTCATATCATTCCTCTCACAATCCAGCCATCGTTTCCTTAGTCTTCCTATGGTCTGACTTTGGTCTATACTAAAAGTAGCTGGTGGAAAATTAAACAAATGAGATAGGAAATCTACGTCTGCTGAAAGTGCGGATGCTATTTTTTGTGCTTCTTACGAATTGTTTTCTTTGGTTTAATTAATTGAATACGTATGTTTGCTAGAAATTTTAATTTGATATTACTATATAGATTTATATTAGTTTTCAATTTGACAGTTGACGCAAGGTTGCAGGGACTTATTTGTGAACTGTGGCGCGTGTGTCGGATCATTTAGCTCCCTTCAAAATGGTTGAGTTGAATAGTGCTGATACATGCGTCATGTTCGTGAACGGGCGCTGTCAGTTGTGACTGGTCATCTCTTGGTTACCACGGCTTATTTGAATTAATTATTTTATTTTTGAATTGTTTTTACTATGGACACTTTTTTAACGTACACATCTTGCTACATCGTTCTCACATAATGTACCATCTCAACATGAATGATGTAACTAAGGTTTTGTAAAAGTATTCTGATTTCAAAGAGTGTCCATGGAGTTTCTTGCCCGTTTTTCTCCCTAGAGATCTACGCTAGGAAATGGGCAACTATAGTACTTTCACAGTTTTTATGCCTTGTGACTGGGACTGTAGCTTACCAAGGGGTATCGTATTACCCAGTACTAACTGGGTTGTGGAGGTCAGATAGGCAGTCGCTCCATGTAAAATACTGGTATTCAGCTGCATCCGGTTAGACTGGAAGCCGACCCCAATATAGTTGGGGAAAAGGCTAGGCAGATGATGACTGGGACTGTAGCTACATTTGAATGTTGTCTTTGTTTCGACAATTCAAAAGCGCCTCTGTAACTGGCCTACTTGAAATAAATGCTTTGATTTTGATTTTGAACTGCAGAGACCAAGGTAGAATGGTACAAATGAGAAAACTGTACGCAGCACTTCCGTGTACAAGGCTTTTTTTGGGACAAGCCCACCACACTCTTTCCAAATCACTGCAACTACTGAAAGCCTGAAGTATCCGAGTCCACTCGGTCCGAGCATACTCTTGTTGTATCAACGCGGCTTTTATTGTCTTGGATCCCGAAACGAAATTAATCAGAAAATAATAGGCAAGGTCTTACTTCTCCGCTATTCTTTTCTGATTTAACGTGTACAAGGCTGTCAATGATGAGGTGGTACCAATAGTACATCGAGAGATGACAGAGAAGTCGCTCCACTTAGTCCAATTTGTTGAAACCCGATGTTCCAAATTAACGGCCTTGTATTGTAACAGCAGGTACTCAAACTTCCCCGTAGCAAATTAGACCAATTTATCAAAAGCCAAATCTGTCACGATTCCACGCACTACGCTCAAACGACATTTGGCGACGAAAATTTGACCCGAAAACCGTATCGACTACAATCTTGAAATCTAATATAAAGGCACGGTACCAATGCTGCGTGGAATTTGCATGGACTGAAAGGGCTCGCGACGCATGGCAGAATGATAAAAAACGATAGTGCGCGCTTTAGTGCCTAACCTGGTGTCACAGTTTTGATGCTGCCCTTTGGCCTATGACTTGAAAAGTACATGCCGTCGAGAAATATGCTATAGCTAAGTATATTCATATAAGTGGGAACTTTCTAGTTACGAAGATATTGGGGGTCAAAGTTCCAACTTTTTCACACAAGTTTTGTTTTAATACAATTTTCTAATGTTATAACTTTACTTTAGATATATCCACGACCCCCGTACTATTCAATGCATCCTCACAATGTTTTGAGTACGTCACATTGAGTCCTACCGTAAACCGTAATTTTACAACCGAATAACCGAAAGTTTGATGTACAGAATGTTTGTTTGACGGCTTCGTGAAGGGTGCGTTTACACCTTGTATGCGCGCAACTTAGACCATGCGCAGCAGTTGAACTACGCCTTTATTTCACAGTTTAGATTCGGTCGCAGAACTCATAAAATATAAGTGAATCTGATAACACGACTTTGTGTTGACTTTCAAGTAATTTACGGTAGAAAGTCGCCACAGAGTCTGTCATTATGTTAGTTTTCGGTCTGTACGTGTAATGCTGTGATTTTCGTAATTATTCGTCGGTATAATCATACTTAAGTCTGTTGTAATGACTTGGATAATCATACTTAAATATGTTACGCCTACCTACGCTACTTACCTGTACCTAAATCAGTTTTAATAATAATGTACATCTTTTGTGTTAAAAATACTGAGATTCATTTTTAAAGCTGCTATAGATGTTCGGCTTTCTACCTTCAGAAACTCATTTTATTTCAGAAAACAAGGGCATTTCCGGCTGCCACGGTCTTAACTGCCACAAAAATCCTACGCACCCTCGAAAGGTCTACGAGCCTGCCATAGGTCTACGCGCCTACGAAAGCCTTACGCGCCTACGAAAGACGTACGTGAATACGATAGGTCTACGAGCCTAGGAAAGGTTTACGATTCATAGATTTTTCAATGGACGGTTTGTAACAAAAGGGTCTATAATGTATTTGGTGGCGGTAGAATTTGACCCTTGTCATGTATAACATTGAGCTTGTATTTCAAAAACCTGAGATTTTGAATTGAAATATAGAAAATCTTCACTCACCGTTCTTATGCGCATAGTATCCAGTTCCCGAAGAGGATCCACTTCCCGTGGAGGACCCCTGCTGGGGACGTCCCTCCTCGTCCACTTCGAGGGGCAACGGGGTCGCCTCCATCACTCACTCACTCACTCACTCACTCACTCACTCACTTGTCACTCATCACTTCACTCACAGCACTGTACCTGGAAAGAGAGAAGGTGTTTGGTTAGAACAAATGACATGTAATTTAACGTAGGTAACTTAGGACGAAAGTTTTAGTTTAAACTAACAAAATTAGCCGATTTTGTAAAGGATATTACGAATATAATATGACTTCGTCGGGTCTTCTAGTCGCGTATTCCACAAAGCCTAAAGACTAAGGTCTTCAACCAGTGCGTCCTGCCTATTATGACTTACGGGGCCAAAACGCGGACACTCACAGTACGGCTGGTCCATAAATTCAAGGTCTCTCAGCGAACTATGGAACGGGCTATGATTGGAGTCTCTCTGAGGGATCGCATCCGGAACGAGGTGATCCGACAGAGAACCAGAGTTGTCGACATAGCTCACAGAATATGTAAGCTGAAGTGGCAATGGGCCGATTATATTCACTGCGAATCGGCAAACGAAAGGTGGGACGCCCTCAGGCTCGGAGGAGTGATGATCTTCGCAGGGTGGCAGGTAGCAACTGGATGAGAGTTGCTACGAATTGAGAAGGCTTAAGTCCAGCAGTCGACTGCTGTAGGCTGATAATGAATATGACTTCACGTTCATTGTCAATAGAATATGCAGTTATACGAGCGAAGATACACCACGGCCTGTCCTGCAATTGAAGTGCGAGCCGAACCTTGGACGTTATCTTGGGCAAAAGTCATACAGAGCGTGGCAATGCCGCCAGTACATTACCGGTTGACTGCGTTGAGGAGGAGTATTTTGATGCTTTTAGGTTGTTTGTAAGTTTAGGTTACCTTTTTATATTGATTTTATTTGTAATGTATATATTTAGTTACTGATGCTTTGTATATGACCCAGAGACTGAAGTGGAATTGGGTAGGCCACATCGCGAGGTCCACGGACAACAGGTGGAGCGAGCGCGTCCTGCACTGGTATCCACGAGACGCAAACAGACGCCGCGGCAGACCATTACAACGATCGATGGCGAGACGAAATCGTCGCACTTGCAGGTATAGAGCGGACCAGAACGGCATAAGCTAGGTATAGATGTAAAAAGACGGAGGAGGCCTTCATCCAGAGATGGATAACCCCTTAATAAGTTAAGTATTTAAAAATATAGAATTGTAAATAATAGGTAATAAAGGCTATTTTCATTTTATTTATTTTATATGTAGTTATCTACAGAAACAAAGATACACAGTTAGATATTATACAAAATATCTAGAGCTATTGTATAATTCCGTCAACCGTTTGGCATGCAAATTCGATGCAATAAATTACTAGTCCCCATCAATTATTCACTGTAACTACTCGATGACATAAATAAATCAGAATAAACGATGACATCCCGACTGATCTTCTCAACTGTAGCGATCATTTGGCGATTCTCACCTAGAATACTCAAATGGCTATACGTAATTATAACAAATGAAAGCGTGTCTTCAAAACCACTCCATAGATTTAGATACTGATATCATAATCTGCCTGCCTTTTCACAACTATGTTGAGGTCGGTATGCAGTCTAACCGGAAGCAGTCGAATACCAGAATTTTACATGGAGCGACTGCCTATCTGACCTCCGCAACCCAGTTAGTACTGTAGTAGATACGAAACTCATTGGTAGAACTAGCTGTCAGACTTTCGGGCCACTGACTACCCGTAACGACTATCAAAGATCTACAAATGACAGCCGGACCCAACGGCTAAACGTGCTTTCCGAGGGACGGACAAAACTCGGTATGTAATGGGTGATCACCCATCCACGGACCAACCTAGGCAAGCACGGCTTAACCTAGAGATCGACCCTGAGCGCCTGTTTTAATTAAGCAAGGAGCTCCTATAATATCTTACTGATATACAATAACGAAATCACGATGTTTTGTCAAATCGAAAAACCCTGCGAAGCAGAGACGGGTCGCTAGATTCATAAGATAACATAACATCACGTTGTAATCCCAGAGAGGTTAGGCAGAGGTGTACCAAATAGTACACCCACATTTCGTCAGTAATGTTTTAAGTCCCATGTAACATGGGGTGAGTCTATTGCCATCAACTGGGCACAAATCCAGACTCCGCAACTACTACTGAGGAATCTCTGATTGAAAAACCCAATAACACATTGTGCGACCCGGGAATCTGCTAAGCTTGAGGTCTTGGGTTCGATTCCCTCAAGATCTCAGCTCTGAGGACCTCAAGCTCTGATTCGCGCTTGCGACCACTAGGAGACAGTGTGCAGTCTAACTTAGTTCGATATACAGAAAGAATGCTTTGATGACGGCTTTGTGCAGGTTCGTTTACACCCTGTGTTAATTTATATTTAACATACAAGAGAACCAAAGTTACCGACGTAGCCCGAAGAATCGCCAAACTTAAGTGGCAATGGGCAGGGCACATTGCTCGCAGAACGGATGGCCGATGGGGCCGAAAAGTTCTGGAATGGCGACCGCGAACCGGGAGACGCTGCGTTGGAAGACATCATCGGTCATCGGTCCACCTAGTGGGAGCACTAGGTGGACCGATGACCTGGTTAAGGTTGCAGGGATCCGCTGGATGCGAGTCGCACGGGACCGGTCAATGTGGCGACACTTGGGGGAGGCCTATGTCCAGCAGTGGACGTCTTTCGGCTGAAATGATGATGATGATGATGATGAAAGTCATAAAAACGTCGATAGGATCATAAAAATAAATAACTCTTTAAAGGAACCGGAAAACAATATAAACTCATTCTATACCCTTTTCACAAAAAAAAAATTCAAGCATAGATTATAATATCAAAGCATTTCCCCAAGGGCCGCAACAAAAACTTTTTAGGGAAAAATATTTTTTTATTAAATTATCAAATTAAGTGTAAGCCTGTAGGGGCCATACCTAAAGCTTCGCATCCTGTGGAAGCTGGATTTTATCGCTTTACTATCTTTGCTGAATTTTGTCCAAACATAAGAAAAACAAACTTCCAGTCTAATCGAATGCAGCTGAAGATCAATATTTTACATGGAGCGACTGCCTATCTGACCTTTGTTGTAAAACAAAAACTAAATCGGCAATCGATTCAGAACCAACTTTATTTTAATGGTAAAAGGTTGATTTTACCATTAAAATAAAAATTCAAAACCAACTTTATTTTAATGGTAAAAGGTTGATTTTACGTGATATACAGGGTGTAAACAGACCTTTCACATTACCGTCAACCAAGCATTCTGTACATCAAACTAAGTAACTTTACGCAAAATTTACTGCTGGGAATCGACTTTATTTTTTGGGGTGAAAAATCACGTTTTACGGTAGGACTCGATGGAAAGCACTCAAAGCATTGTGCTGATGGATGGTTTAATAGTACGGGGGTTGTGGAGGTGCGTAAAGTAAAAATCTTACAATAAAAACATGTATTTGAAAAAAAACTTGTAAAAAAGTTCTAAGTTTGACCCCCAAAATCTCCGTAACTAGAAGGTTCCCAGGTATGGTCTAAAACAAAAAAAATATCGCAAAGACGGGGAGAACAAGTGCCTTTTGGTTATGTTAAGGGTCTATTTACACCCTTTAGAGGGGGCATCACGCCATGACGGCGTCATGCCATTTCCCGTCACGGCATAATTACGATTTGATTTTACTGCCTAGGCGCGCATATACGAGTAGATGTTTCACATCAAAAAGTACACCCGAAGCAATATTACTCATTAATTAGACTCTCATTCAAATCATACCGATCGGCAAACTCCTTTCAACATCTACCGTCCCTGGAGCATCTTCAGGTTGACTCGCAATAACCCGAACGGCTTCTTCCCCGAACGTTTATCCACATACATTCGATTTGCCGACCGCATCTATCCAGCATATCTATCTTAGATTATGATAGAAAGATATCATCAATCATCATTCTGCTGCCTTTATCCCAATTTATTTAGGGTCATCGCAGCATGTCTTCTTCTTCCATACTCTATTACTCGTCATCACAGCAGTCAGCTTCTTATAGAAAGATCTCATCATCATCATCCACAGCCCGAACTCACCCACTGCTGGGTACTGGGCACTTCTTGTGCTAATCTCCACGGCCCAGTGCTAGCCTCATTCAGGTTTTTTCCCCGATGGCACCTATGTCGTCTGCCCATCTCGCCACCGGACGACAGAAAGATATAATACAGATTATTAATTGATATGCCGAGTTCAATTAACTCTGTTTCTCTGTTGGCAGGACCTTTCACTTTTATCTCAATTTCTCGGTTCAACTGGAGCAAAGTACTTCAAAATATAATAAGAAACCAAATAAATACAATAAAGGAAATGTCAGTCTGAGCTCTTGGCACGACGCATGCGTATGATGTCAGGCGCTTAGTTTATGACCGACGGCCGGACATTTAATACGGTTAAATATATTACAAGCTGCGCCCATTCAAATCGCTGTACTATTGTTTTAGTTGTATTGTTAGTACTCTAAAGCTTACATTACACTAAAGTGGTGAGCAGACGATGGCCAATTTGTCCACGAATAGTTGGCAAGAACCATCATCATCGTCGTCTGCCTAGCCTTTTTCCGACTATGTTGGGATCAGCTTCCAGTCAAACCGAATGCGGCTGAGTACGTCCCTGGTTTGGATGCGTACTCGTCGAAATTACTGGAAGTCTACGAATATTTGTATGCTAATGACGCCTTTTCTGAGGAAACTGTCACAGCCGGAGAGGAACTACTATCCAAAGTCAGCGAAAACCACAAACAAAAGTGGCTAAAAACAGTGGAGAACATCGACATGACGAAGAAGGATCCGAATACGTGCATTTGCAGCAACTAATGGATAATATAACAACGTGGCAATCAATGGACAGAAGCGGTCGTTTCTAGCCGACGGACCACTTGCCATCTTTTGCTCAGCAATTCAGAAACATCACCGGATCTGTATCACCTCACCTCATTTGTACTAGCTAATATAGTCTACACTGTCACCCAGTGTGAATGCGGTGCTCCTGACCAAACAATGTTATATAAGGTCTAACTATTCATACACGAAATATTTTCAGGGAATCATCTAACGGCTATAACGAAGCCATTTCAAGGGATTTTATTTTTATCTGAGTATATTTGTATGAAAAATAAATAATTTAAAATTACTTGACCCACAAAATAAATACTAGCTCCTTATTTTTGAACATCCATTACGCTAGTTTACTAAGTCGTTTTTTTTTTTATTTTAGTGTCATTGTTAGAATATGGGCGTAAAGATTTTATGCAAAAAGTCTCAAAAATTTTTAGAATTTTAATAATTTCGTAAAAAAAAAACACTCATATATTTTTTTTTTTCGTTGCTATGGCTACTTAACGACTTATAGAAGTTACTCTTAAAATATTTCGTGTATGAATAGTTAGACCTTACATATGCTGGAGTGTCTGGACTGCGCAAAAACCTGCATTTCCGAGAACCTTAAAAGCCACTGATGCCCCAATTGGAAAGCCACTTTAGCAGAATGAATATTATTTAGGTTTGTCGGAACGGTTACCAGCAGAATTACGTAATGGCGTTTGAAGCAGTTGTAAATTATAATTTAATGATTTTGGGTTTTGTTTAAGTGAAATGGCAAGTGAGCGTAAACTATCGTTGCACTATAGCTTGACCTATTTCTAGCACAAGATGTTCCAGCTAGGAAGGAGTTATGGGAATATGCAACTCATGTTGATGATTAACCCAAAAGTTGACTGGCAGACTGATAGAGTTTTCCTACTCCTCCACTATTCTTTTCTGATTAATTTCGTTGCGGGATCCAAGACAGTTAAATTGTTTCTCTGGGACTTCGTCGAGCTTTATTGTCTCAGCGCTTTTCTGATGGTCGCCACTGTTGATTCTGGCTTTCAGGAATTGCAGTGGTTTTGGAATAGTGCGACGGGCTTGGTAGAGAGACTACGTTGCGGCATTAAGTTCACCTATGTAAGTTTCCTCGGAGCCTAGATCATCATCATCAGCCTAGCCTTTTGCCAACTATGTTGGGTTGGCTTCCAGTCTCACCGGATGCAGCTGAATATCACTATTTTACATGGAGCGACTGCCTATCTGACCTCCACAACCCAGTTAGTACTAAACTAGGTAATACGATACCCCTTGCTAAAACTGGTTTTCAGACTTTCGGTCCACTGACTACCTGTAACGACTGACAAAGATCTACAATTGACAGCCGGGACCAACGGCTTAACGTGCTTTCCGAGGCACGGAGGAAACTCAGTTTGTAATGGGTGGTCACCCATCGACGGGCCAACCCAGGCAAACGTGGCTTAACCTGAAGATCGACCGGAGCGGCTGTAATTATTTAGCCACGAGCTCCACCTGGAAGCCTAGATATGGTGAAATAATATCCGCAATAACAATGATGAGATAACACATTGGATTTTCATAAAAAGCTCATGTTAATCCTGTTCGTAGTCTTTATAGACGTACGAAATGCTTTTTCTAGGTCCACTGTGAAAATCAAACGAGAATAAACCATTGACATTGAATTACAAACTCAAGGTGTTCTAAAACAATTTCAGTAATATTTATTTAACGAACGTTTGGCACATTGTATCGATATTATGGGTCAACTTTATAACCCTATTGACACCTAGCCCACAGCTTGCAGGAAGACATTCTTTGGCGACATGTTTGTTGCTACATTTATTTACTTATACTGAATTTGCCCTCTGCTTTGCTCGTGTGAATGTCGGAAATTAACTCACTCCTATTGCGAAATCAGTATCCAATGTCGGCTAAACTATAATATATTTGTCGGATATGTCAGGATTTATTCCGTTAGGCTCGTACATCATGTGGGTAGACGATGGGTTTCGTGTAATGAAAATACACTGGGTGCGATACATTGTTTATATTAAACTAACAAATTACTTAAAATTACAACTTAACACATTAACACGAGGCACAATGAATCGGGTACAGTTCCAAGACGTCGTCTTCGCGATCAGACATTTAACGTCGTCCTCGCCTCGAGCTATAGACGTCAGGGCTCTGTAGAAGCACGCTGTGGTGTGGGTAGACTGGTAAACAGATCGCGTGATGGCACCACTGGCGCGCTTCCGATTCATTTTATGTCCGTACTAATGACTGGATCCGACATTTTAGTTAATTATTGTGGTCTAATACTATACATGAAATAAACTGTCCCAAGAAAGAAAAGACACTGTCTTTAAAGGAAACTCAAAAAATACGAACAACAAAACTGGAACACTTAAATATCATTACCAGTTCATTAACACATGCACAGTTTAGATGGACGTGAACGTAATCCACGTAGGTATTGCGGTACTAATTGAACCAATACGTGATCAACCTTCAGAATATTCCATTTAAATTGATACCTTCGCGAGGACTTATTAAAGCGGTCGTCCTATAGTATGTTGTACTTTAAGATGCCTGTAACAATGTTGTCACTGTATCGAAATAAAGATTTTATTTATTCATTGAGTGGCAAGAGGCATTGTCAATTGATCATGAGTACTAGCAGCCTCTTTGAAAATCTCTTTTGTGTAATTGCTCTATACATAATTCCTCAAGCCAAAATCACCTGCGCCATTTTTAGACTAACGACAGATGAGAAGCATCACATACTAATTATAACTAATTCTCATTTGTTGGCCTTCACTGTCTCATATTGCACGCACCCGGCACCCATTCATAATAAAAGACAACCGTTTGTACTGTCGTGTCGTCGGCGGCGACAGCGAGTGCCACAGTAGACATATTAGTCAGATACAGTATTTCAACTAGGAACAAAATGGTCTCGTACCAATATGGCTCACACACACATGCAAAACGTTAACTCGAACTCTAAGCATGCTTTAGGTGGCGGTAAGTTGGATTAGTGACGGTACTAATACAAGCTCTAAAGCTTGGCTTGGGCCAACAATACGGTAAGCCCATAAGGCAAGCAGACTGTTCAGACGCCCTGACATTATGAAGAGTAGTAAGTTATAAGGGCAAGTCAAGCTTGTATGCTTGTAACGGCACTACATTTTAAAATATTAAATACAAAATTATTTTAAACTAAATTTTATAAATGGTTACTTGAGTATAGTTTTTATAGCTTAAAAGAATTTATAGATAAAAAATTTTGATGTGTATAATAATTTTACTGTTCATTGTTGATGCCTCCTTAACTATTTCCGTGTCTTTAAAATTATGCATGCTTGGTCTTATCATAGCTAAACATGTTTGTGCCATTTAAATTTGTACTTAACACCTTTGTGCACCATGTTTTACGCAAATAAATATACTACTACTAAAAAAAGCACTACAGCAACATAGAACAAAAATTACTACAGCGCCATCTATGACACAGTGTATGAACTAAACATCGAAACACATCTAAATCCTATATCGCGCAAGTAAAGTTATCCGCGACTTAAGACCATATAGTAGAACCCGACAACAACTGTCGGGCAGTAGCCACTAGACATAACACCCGTCTGGTGGGATCCTCCCTTTTCTATAGGGAATGAAGAACGTCACACCATGTTCTCTATACCCCCATAGGCTTGTATGAAAGTACCCCCACTATCTGTGGGAGCTGTCGCATCGAGAGAAGTTGTGTGTAGTGTATCGGGTTTATGACAAAAAACGTGTATGCTTGATGACCTTCCATTACATCCCGAATTTCCTCCATGCCGAGGCAAACGCACTATTGGTAATTTGTAAATCTTTGGCAGTCGATAAAGGTAGTCAGTGGCCCGAAAGTTTGACAACCAATCCTACCAAAGGGTCTCACATTATCTATTTAGTGATCTGTGCAGGTCAGATAGGCAGTCGCTCCAAGTAAGATACTCGTATTCAACTGCATCCAGTAAGACTGGAAGGCAACCCGTAAACCGGGGCAGGGCTAGGCAGACTGTCCCCCCATACTTAAGTACAAATGCTGTATCCATGATAAAATTGTAACACCAAATGATTTGAAAAGAGTAACCATGGAGTTTCTTGCCGGTTCTTCTCCATAGGGAACGACCAACCCGAACCGTGCACCTTTTTTTCGACGTTTTATAAGTGCCCATCTAGCCCTATGTGAAATAAAATATTTTGATTTTGCAGATGACGATGGCCTGGTTGATGTACTGGTTATCTAAACACTGTGGCGCTGTCGTGTCACGTCGGGCATGAAATGCACGACATAGATATATGACGCGCCAAGTGCCCACTGACTGACGTTTTCTTCATAAGCTCGAGTTTCCTTGCAAAGAAAACAATATGGTGTTTTTAAATGGTTTTCTGTTCTAAGTGGTTTTGTGAAATAAGAGGCCCGAGTATCAGCAGAGAAAACGTTATATGCTGATAAAACTTAAACGTCTGCAGCTGGTGTTACAGTGGGAACAACCACGACTTACAGAGTCGTACAGTGGCGTGCCTAGGGTCCAACAATACGGCGAACCCTTAAGGTAATCAGACTGTTCAGAAACCCTAACATCATGAAGAGGAGTAGGTTGTTAGGACAAGCCAAGCTTTTAGGCTTGCATTAAAGTACCCTTAGTAGGTCGTGACACCCAGGCAAACGCTTAACTTTGTATAGTAAAAGTCGCAAGAACTAAAAAATTCAAAGACAGAACATCTGCTGGGCCAAAAATTCGAGGGGTGGGACGCCATGAAGACTACGAAAGGATTTTTGAAAATTCATCACCCTAACAGGTTCAAAAAGGGATGAAATTTTATATTGAAGTTCCCATCGGGCACATGACCTGTAGATAAATAAAATATGAGTACTAGTCACTAGTCTAAGATATGCACACGTGATACACACACACACATTGGGAACACGTGTGTGCTAAACACACGTGTTCCCAATGTGTGTGTGTGTGTGTTTTAAATACTGTGAATGTTTTTAATAGGTTTTTAGATGAACTTACAGGATGCCAACGGTGCCAAAAACGTTGACAAAAGTCATCGTTAATGTCTACTTGTCACAAGGTTTTATCTCAGCAAGTGTAACAGACAGCTAGATCAAAATAATATTGTGTGTCACCGTATCAGACATCTTCGAAAAATAATGAAACGGTACATAAGTATACTCGTAAGTATACTTATGTACAGTTTCATTATTTTAGTTTTTATTAAGTACTAGCGACCCACCCCGGCTTTGCATGGGTGCAATATACATATATAAATCTTCCTCTTGAATCACTCTATCTATTAAAAAAAACCGCATCAAAATCCGTTGCGCAGTTTTAAAGATCTAAGCATACATAGGGACAGAGAGACAACGGGAAGCGACTTTGTTTTATACTATGTAGTGAAGTACGAACCAATGACTCTTTTGACACGTGGTTTTAATCGGAACTCAAGCATCATCTTCATTTTTCAGCACCCTCCTGTCTATGTCATTAAAACTCCAAAAGAACCATGAATTGCCATTGGCCAGAATTTATACTAGGTATTTATAGGCCAGAATCGTCACAGAGTACCCGCCTGAAGACGTTCGGCGTCACCGACGCATGCCCAAGAAACGCTGGCGTGAAGATTTTTGTACTCATTCCTGACTGACTAGGCAGAGAAGCTAAAACACTGAGAGAATTGGAAAGGAATAGGGGAGGTCTTTGGTCAGCAGTGGAACAGGATAGGCTAATAAAATGTAATAATTTATTCCATTTTAATTTCAGGTCACGGTACACCAGGCCCGAAGGCATCTAAGAAGCCGATTCCTTCCGGCTTCCCTTCGGGAACAAGGTACTCTACGGGTACACCCATAGAAAATTCAGCTAACAATAAAGCACTCCACTCCACATTCAAGATATATATATAATAATATAAAAGGTCAATACGAAAACCAAATAAATCGTCAAAATAAATAATTAGTCTGAAAAAACAGTCTACAAAGAAAACCATTGATAGTTTCATTATCGCTGACAATCGCCCATCTCTCACTACGCCACGACCTTAACCAAACACTTCGCTCTTCATTTCAACCGACCCTTCACCTAATGAGACATACGGAATAAGGAAATATTCTCAGCACCCCATCTTCACTTAAGAAATGTACCCTAATCTGCGAGAGACCCTTTCTGATGGTATTTATTTACTTATAGCTCCAGGATATTACTTTATGGAAGGCGATGGTAAAGTGGCGTAAAAGTGGGCGACAATTTTTGTATGTATATTATAGGTACGTATGCAGATTGTAATGTCGACGGCTTAGGAATTTCTTAAAGGATCAGATAAACTGGTGAGGACAAGTTGTTGACTAGCTTTGGACACCGGACACTGAGAGACACTTCAGCATATTTGCATGGAGGTGTCCGTGTCAGGAGTCACGTTGAAAACCCAAAATCAAAATATTTTATTTCACATAGGCTTACAGAGGCCTACAGAGAGAATAATGAAAGGCTATGCGGTAGGCCTTTGCCTAGCAGTGGGACAATATACTAGCCTGAAATTCTGACAACCAGTCTTACCAAGGGATAGCGTCGTACCCAGTACTAACTGGGTTGTGGAGGTCAAATAGTAAAATACTGGTATTCAGCTGCATCTGGTTAGACTGGAAGCCAACTAATACTAACTAGTTGTATTATCTACGTATGTGATGAAATATGTAATAATATAAATATGAATGATCATACCGACGACCAAACATCAAACCACTGCTAATCATAGTCATGTCTTAACTAATTACTTACAATTTAATATCAAATAAAACCCACACAACTCAAAAGAAACTTCGTCAAATAACCACAAATTATTCATAAGATTATGAAGCCGTCAAACGCAAAACTCTTACAAAATAATATACAGAGAATTATAAGTTCTCGACTTCTCAAACACCGGATGCTGTGCAAACTTCTGAGAAAGTCTATTATAATTTGTACGTCAAGAACATCATTCAAGATATATTATAATATTTTCTGGGAACGCGAGATGAGTCGTCTTATGACACACCTGTGGCGTTTGAAGTTTGAAAGAGAAAACGTATAATTTTTAATTTCAAATTGAATACGGTTAGTTGGTAGGTGAGTCTTATTATACAGGGTGTTGCAAATAATTTATTTATTTTAATGCACAATGTACTCAACCAATATTACACGCTAAGCTTAAACTAGTGAGTACATGACCCTGTTAGGGCGCAGCAAGATAACTTAAAACTAATATTGCAGAGTATCTATTATTATTTATCTAATAATTATGACTTACAGAGATCATAGAACGTACTACGTAGGTACGTATTTACGTAGAATTGAAATAGATTCATTACGCCCAGGGGTATCCGTAAATATCCCGTGTATGTTCCACGATTCTTCGAGTTATCGATTCTTGAAAATTGTCGAATCGCTTTAAATAAATTCTACTATATTCTACGAGTCGCACGGGACCGGTCAGTGTGGCGACACTTGGGGGAGGCCTATGTCCAGCAGTGGACGTCTTTCGGCTGAAATGATGATGATGATGATGATATCTTTATTTTACACGGCTTTTTCACATTCTTTAACGTTAACTAGAGGCATTTTTTAATCTCATTCTTTCATCTCACAAGCCCTGTAAAAATAATGATCGTTTTATTATTCCATTTGGGAATATTTCTTCAAAAATTGTTTTTTATTATTTATCTTAAATAAGGAACTTTCTCCCGAAAGACCCAGCTGCCTAGCCCGTGCCTACACCGTGCGTTGACAGTGAGAGAAAGAACTTTATATGCTAGCTGTAGGACTACCTTTGTTGGAAACTGAAAGGTAGGTGGTAATCTTTATGGACGTAGGTAGACGAAGCGATAAAAATAAGTAAGGATCCTTACACGTGGTGTTCTGTGGATAACCTTGCTTGCTATCATAAGAAAAACGGCTACATCCCGCTTCGCTACTTTTCCGATTCACCACCTAAAGAAATGTGACAAAACAGCCTTTTCCTAACTATTTTGATCTTCATACACAGGTCTCATTTATGACAACAATAAAGGCCCAATATACTTGTCTACTTCTTAGAAACACTTGAGCAATGTAAATCGGGCTACGGTACTTTTCTGATATTATTCATATTTAAATATCTATTCACCACCACCTTTGACACAAAATATAAAACTGGTTCACATCCGTAACCTCACTAATTTCAGGTCCAGTTGAAAACCAGCGTCGGGCACTAGTTGTCCGGCATTTTGCTGAACTGGGCCTATTTGGCGCAGCCGTGAGGCACACAGTGTCGCACTATTCTAAATATATTTTTGTTTTTGATTTAAGTTTTTTAATTTTTTTGTTTTTTATTTGTTATTTTTTTTATACTGTGTGCACTTGTGGCATGTGCCAAATAAATGTATTTTCTTTCTTTCTTTCTTTCTTTCTGATAGTATTTTAGATAGTTGGCGAATCACGAAAGTGATAAGACGGGATGTAGGCGAAAAAAGGGCGTACTGTATCTTTCTTATTTTATGGAAGGCAAAATAGAAATGCACTAGGTCCTGGGTTCGATTCTCGGGTCGAGTAAAGTGCTATTGGGTTTTTCCATCAGAAATTTCTCAGTACAGCAGCCACAGGGTCTGGATTTGTACCCGGTTGATGGCAATAAGCTCGCTACTTATTACATAGCGCTTAAACATAACTGAAGAAATGTGGGTTTACTATTAGGTATACCGCAGCCAAACACTATGGGGATTACAGGCGTGATGTTAAGTCGCAATTTTTTGTCAGTCAATACTTCACAAGCAACGTCTAATTTTTGTAACTGTCCCTATTTTGTCAACCTTTTATTTTTTCCGATGGCAAATCATCAAATTACCCCCCCCCCCCCAGCCCGCTCTGGGCGGAGCGGAAGGGAGTGTCAGACTTGTACTGACTAAAATCCATCCATGTCCCTTCTTTGCCCTTTGTGTTCCAGGGCCGCGGTATCTCTTTCGAACAGTCCCGCAGCCCTGGCAGGCATCGGCCCGTGCGGACCCCTACGTGGTTGCTGACATCTCTTTGGGGCGCGCGTGGAACACGAACGCGCCGTCGACACGGCCTGTCGTCATAAGTCGGCCGGACGGCGAGCTAGCCCATAACTCGCCGTCCACAGGCCATATTGTCTTGAACCTAATGCTTTAGAGATAAAGTTAAATATCTATTAAGGAAATATGACAGATAGAGCAGCTTCAAACCTCGTTTAAATATTCATAACCTTAGTTTACGCAGACTATAACCTGTAAACCCTGCACTGACAGCAACACTAAAGGCGTCTCAGACCAGTACGATTATGTATTTTCTCGTTTGTGATGCTTGCATAAACAATTTCTTGGAACGAGATAATCAAAGCGAGTATTGTAAACCTTGGTTGTTCTTGGTTATTGAAACTAGTATATCTTATTGTTGGATATAAGGATTTGAGATAGTTATGATATCTTTTGTGAGATACAACGTATTTTATTAACTTTACATAACATAACATCACATCACGCCTGTAAACTCCGAAGGGTTAGGCCGACCTTATAATACACCCACGCCAGTTATGTTTAAGTCCCATGTAATAGGTAGCGAGCCTAATCAACCGGGCACAAATCCAAACTCCGACTGAGAAATTCCTTATAACACTTTACCCGACCCGGGAATCGAACCCAGGACCTCGTGCTCAGCAGTCGCGCTTGCGACTACTCGACCAACGAGGCAGTCAGTTTTATTAACGTTATAGATTAAAAAGAAAGTTTTAAAGATACACTAGGTACTTACTTATTATAACAACCTTTAAATAAGGAATAAGTATCTTCTAAAAGCTTGTCACAAGTATAACACAATTTTTTACACTCCTGTTAATCAACAGATTAGCACTAAATCATAAAAAAACACTGGCAACACCACAAGAAAAGTTTAGAATCAAACTTCCTTGCACAAAAAAAAAAACAATCTTTTAAAAGCTTCTACGAAATGCACGTCTTGAAATTTCATAGAAAAAAAAAAACACTACACAATTTCGAATTCCGAAACCGACTATTCAAATTTGGCACGGCGGGAAACTCGGTTGCTTTCCGCCTGTGGCTTGCAATAAACTGATGTTGAGTTTGGTCCGAGTCGCCACTATTTTTACAAATGTTCGAATAGCTCGGGAGCCAGACAGTCTTTTTTGTTTATTTTCATTTTATTTAACTTTTATTGCTCGTAGAAGTATTTAGATGATGTTGATGGAAATAAAAAGCTGTAAATCTGTATTTAATAACGTATAGACGTAACATAAAAAAAACCTGTCAAGTTCGAGTCGGACTCGCACATAAAGGGTTCCGTACCACATTATGTCAAAAACGTCGAAAAAAAAATACGTTTCTTTTATGTGAACCCCTTTTATGTTTTACTTTATTATTTATTTGTTGCTTTAGCGGTCATAGTAACACACATTCTGTGAATATATCATTTATCTACCTATTTCGGTTCATGAGATACAACCCCGTGAAAGACAGACAGACAGCGGAACCTTAGTATTAGGTTTCTACTGGTTACGGAACCCTAAAAACCGTGTTTCTCGAAGGGATAAGAAATGTGCTAAAGTACACGTAAACTTTAACGATGACTGTTTTACGTCTCATGTGAATAAATTGGGCATTTTATTGAGCACAGCTCTAGTTGGGAATTTACTACGGAATTCGGAATAACCTCATTTCATTTTGTGAACAGACAACACTACATAAATATAACATTTTCACTGGAATTAATGAAATGTCTTCAACGAAAAAAAAGCAAAAGTAAGCTCATTAGATATTTAACACAATTTCTCAGTTAGTTTAGTTTGTGCTTCGGTTAGTTACTTCAGAATATTTTATTGATTCCATTTATATTTTATTAGTGAGGTACTAAGTATGGTTATACTATTTATAAATATATCTTTACATAAGTTGAGTTTCTATTCTAATTGAAAGAAAAAACAAAACAATAAATCAATACTGTTATTACTAACAGATTGTCATATAGTGTGCAGTGATCATATAATATAATTTCTACTGTGTGCGTGTGTGTGTGTGTTTCTGTGTGTGTCTGTTCTGTTTCAACAGAATTTAAGAAGAAATGGACATAAAGTTATCATTGAGAGGATGATCATTGATTGTTGCAACTGTAAACTTTGTCATGTTTAATTAACTTAAGTATTAGTGTTTTTACTGGGTGTAATCTAACTTATTTTATATTGTATTCTTTTTTATTATTTTTGTTTATATTGTATGTTTTTTTTTTATATGGTCTTATAACATCGTATTGGACGAGTCTGTATTGACGTTATAATTGGTGGTAAATTTTTTTTTTTTTTTTTTTTTTTTTTTTTTTTTTTTCCACAACTATTACACAACGCCGTCTAGTCTCAAGCTAAGCAGAGCTTGTGTTATGAGTACTAGACAACTGATAAACATACTTATATATTTCTAAATACATACATATATAGATAAATTACACCCAGACACAGAACAAATGATCATGCTCATCACACAAACATTTGTCCTGGGTGGGAATCGAACCCACGACCTCCGGCATAGCAGTCAGAGTCACTGACCACTAGACCAACAGGCCAGTCAAAATAAATAAATAATAATAATTATTACCAAACAGTACGTAAGTTACCGAAGGGAGACAGTGACAACACCCGAAATAATCTATACAACATTAGTTTTAGTATATGCGAAACCTGAAACACGTGTCTAGTATTTTTATGTAAAGAATCTATGTACAAAATTTCAAAACTGTATCATGAAAAATCACAAAGTTATAAACTTGTTCTGTTACCTAGTTGTCCACACAAAAACACGGTCACCACGCAGCGCGCGTCTTGAGCTCATTGATAATAATAATTTGGCAGTAGGTACCTAAATTATTGCGATAGGTACTCAAAGTGGCTCGGTATCCAACTTTTAACTTTTTTAAATATTTTTGCGAAAAAAATAACATGGTTTAAAAATTATTGGAATCGATTCAGTTACTTATGCTGAACAAACTATATTCAGGTTTCGCATATACTAAATATAATGTTGTAGGTAACGGCAAAAAAAATGCATCTTGGTGTCGAGAATTCACTGTTAGTGCACGATATGGTTGTTTTGTTATTTAATATTCTATTTGATGCAGTTTTGCAGTTATATCAAATAGATTACATTCTAATAGACTACGTTAGTTTCACAATGTAAATATTTTTTTCAGTCATGTAATATTTAATTTTATCAGTACAAGCGACTACAGATAAAAATGTCTGCAATTCAAGGGAAACGGTAAAGTTTCACATAATTTCCGCAGATTTTCCAAGTGTTTAATTAACTAGTCAACACTTTTGAAGTCTTGCTAATTTAACAAGTTAGAACTAAGTATGTAACTTACAATATGGTAGCTGCTGACGCATCTGGTCGGGAAACTGCTAGGAGAGTTTGTTGAAAATTGTTTCTAGGTCCTTTCAACTATTTTCATTAGGTAACACTTTACTGAGGTAGTTGATAAAGCAAATCTTTACTTTGTTTTGAAAATAGGACTTGATCTTTATTTCCTGGACTTATATAAACTAATATTACGAAGCTGAAGAGTTTGTTTGTTTGCTTGAACGCGCTAATCTCAGGAACTACTGGTTCGATTTGAAAAATTATTTTAGTGTTGGATAGCCCATTTATCGAGGAAGGTTATAGGCTATAAAATTTTACGCGGACGAAGGTCGCGGGCAACAGCTAGTATTTTATATAAGTCCTATTTGTTTAGGTTGAAAAGTCGTATTGTATCAAAACTCAAAACAGTCAATAATTATATCATTTTTTTTTTTTATTTATCCCGTATTGTCCCACTCCTGAGCAAAGGCCTCCCCCCATTCCTTCCACTTCTCCCGATGGTGTGCTTCTTCTCGCCAATTCGCGAGGAAGTCATCCAAGACGTCCCGCCATCTTCTCTTCGGCCTGCCGCGACCCCGTCTATTAAATTTTTATTATTAAAAAAAAAATAGTTATAATTAATTTTTACGATTCTTAGCAACGGAGAAGCAAAATCATATTTTCTTCTATGTTTATAACATAATAAAACACAAATCCTGTAATCCCCGAATGGTTAGGCAGATGTGTACCTAATAGTTTAAGTCCCATGTAATAAGGGGCGAGCCTATGGTCAGCAACGGGGAACAAACTTTTAAAACTCACTTCAAAAAAGAAAATTGGTTATGTTTAAGACAATTTTTTGGACTTTTCTAAAACACTATCAGGTTTTATTGTCTGGAAAATTAAGACAAAACGAACTTCGATAAGATCGGTATAAAATTGGTAGCTTAATTTGGTTTTATTCCTTTTTCTGTAAAATCAGGTCTAGTACTGTTCTTCGATTAGTAAAATTAGATGCTCACCGTCCAATCAGCTCTCAAGGTCACTCGCTTACCATCAAAATCACAAACTATGAATATAATATAACATGACCAATTTTAGTGTGCAGTTCAAAGGTGGCGCTGCTTGTCAAGAAAATTTGCATCGATATGTCAAACTTGGTACATTTATTTTAGTTCTGCGTTTTCCCGACTGTACAGATAAGTTGGTGGAAGTGTATAAGACATCTAGATTGGCCAATTTCAACACATTTGACTGGCATCCTACATTCTAGTGTATTTATGATCAGTAGCATCTGCGTTGCTTTTATTGCTTTAGCTCTGCAATTGTCTGCAAATCATAAAATGTAAAGAGGAGCTGTATTTCGGGCGCTTTTTGTTACGCATTTGAGTACAATTCATCCGGATTTTTCCGGACATATCTGGCTTTTGGCACCTCGTACAGACTTTATCCGGCTTTGTCGTTTGTCTTTTGGATTTTTTAAACGTAATAAAACAATACTAATGAGTGGTCGTTAGCGCTACTGCCGAGTGTGTTGTCCTCGGTTCGATTCTCAGGTAGGGCAAAGTGTTATTTCGCTTTTTTATCAAGAATTTCTCAGTAGCAGCTACGGAGTCTAGATTTGTGCCACGTTGATGCCAATAAAGCTCGCGCCCTATTACAATGGCTTTAACATAACTGGCGAAATGTGGAAGTAGTAACAGTATACCATCTCTGACTGACTATTCGGGAATAACAGGAGTGATATTATGCTTTGTAATAACAACAAACAATGAAATTATAAATATCAAAGTTTTTATTACAAATGTCCGATAATTAATTATCAAGGCTCTTAAAATCTTTAAGGTGGAAGTCCCAGGGTAGCCAGCGAAATTAAAATTTCTTCTTCTTTTTTACAATTTGCTGGTCAGTATCGGGCTTCCCCCTTTTGTGGTAACCCTAGTTACGCCAGATTTATTACACTGTGATCTAGGACGAAGCGTTTCTATGCTAATTTAAGGAGGTTATTTGTGATGTAGTGCTGTTTCTTGTAGTCAAGTGTTGGGCTGAAATGTATTGTTTTACGCTTTACAGTTGGCAGCGGTTCTGAGACATATGATAGTGAGTAAGCTAAAAGGTACTCACCGAATATACTTTTTTGACCCTCTTTTTTCGAAGACAGTTAAAAATAGCTTTTGATTTTTTTGCCTTTTTATCTGTCTAGTTTTTTCCCAACTATTTTGGGGTCGGTTCCAGTTTTACCGCATTAAGCTGAATATCAGTATTTTACATGGAGCCACTGCCACCGCATTATCTAAACACAACAATCTAACTAATCTCTCCCTCTCTCTCTTCTTCTCTCTCTCTCACTTTTATCTATACTAATATTATAAAAAAGTAAAATTTGTTTGTAAGTTTGTATGTAGGGGGTAATCTTCGGAACTGCTGATCCGATTCCGAAAATTCTTTCACTAACGGGAAGCTACATTATCCCCGAGTGTCATAGGCTACATTTTAAACGTTGCCGTGAGTATGTTGTTACGTGCCGATTAAGGAGGTGGTTTGTCAATAAAAACAAGCGATCAACGGCTTCTAAACATGATTTAATAAACACAGTAATGTCCCAACAACCTTTTTGTGTATGTGAGTTTAAATGTTTGTAAACGCACCCACGATACAGGAGAAATTCGTTGTGTGGGGCAACGTGCTTAATAAAAAATAAAAAAAAACAACCAAGGTAAACCTAACCAGCTAAATAAAAAATAGCAAAGAACTTAACTACTTAAACCTAACTATAATCAAGAGGGCGCCAGGAAGATTTTTGGCAGACGTCACGCACATGAAACCTTCCAGTCCAAGAAGAACGGCCGGCTGGCGTAGGTTCTCACCAGTACGTTCATAACTGGAGCGAATCCGCGATCAAAAACTACTCCAGTGATAATACTGATTTCCCTTGTACCCCTAAGGAAGCAAAATAAATAAATATGACTTAGTAATGGCTGTCACAAGTTCAGTAGGGCAAAACGCGTCAACAATTCATGAATAAAGTAACCGTTCGTGTATGTCAAAATATGCACATAGTCTAATGTGAATATTTAGTGCGTCCATGCAAATTCTGACACAAAAGTATGACGGCCCGAACTGTGATGCCGGATAACCTACAGTCTTATCTTTTCTTTCAGCTGCATCCGGGTAAACTTGACGCCGACCTCAAAATAGTAGGGTAAAGGCTAGGCCTGATGATTTATTTATTTTGTTTAGATTATTTGGTCATGTTGAGAGGATGAACATGTTGAGAAGAGCTCGTGTCTAAATAATAACAGCCGCTCTGGTCGATCTTTAGGTTAAGCCGTGCTTGCCTAAGAAATCAAAAGTCAAACTTGTAAGTCAATGCGATCAAAAGATATGACCGTTTATATCCCATATTTTGCGATTTCACAAGGGAATCAAAACTTGTAGGGTACTTCCCGCTGACCTAGAATCATGAAATTTGGCAAGAACCAATGTCTTATTAAAAATGCAAAGGGAAAAATCTGAAAACCGTAAATATGTGTAATAAAAAGTACGTACAAGTTTACACGGAACCCTCGCGAGTTCAACTCGCACTTGGCTGATTTTTTTTATCACGGTTGTACTACACAAAAATAAAGAATCCATAAAACATAACACATTTAACTCGTTTCCTCAGCTATTTAAGCAAAAGTGTACCTAAGTGTAGTACATTCACATTTCGCACATAGTTTTGAAATCCCATGTAATAGGAAAAAAACAAATTACTTTTACTATTGACTAAGGATCAAATCTAGGACCTCAGTGTCAGCTAAAGCGTATCGTGAGACCAATGACACGGGAAATTAGCTCCGAATCTAGGACAAAACATTTCTATGCTAATATAAGAGGCTTACGCAAGAGTCAATGGAGAAATAGATTACGTACGAACGCTGTGCGCTGAGCTGTGACGTCCTTTGTACGCGGACACAATAAATTATATTCAGGCTTTCAGGATCTTGTACAAAGTGTCACTGAGTGTTTCTTTATGTAAATAGTGAGCCTTGAATGTAGATTACAGAAAATCTGTTACGTAAATATTATTTTTTAATTCTAAATATAATTTTAGAGACATAAAAGTTATAACTTTAAAATGTAGGTAGAATGTTTTTTCTTGTGATTTCGAAGTTTGTACATATTTAAATTTGCAGCTATCTAACTTTATATTCATGAATGAAAAGTCAAAAAAAAAGCTAATTATAATAGGACTTATACATTTAAACATATGTATATGCGCTAGAAAGCCCGTCCCGGCAGACCACAAGATGGCGGAACGAGCTGGACAGGATCAGCGACCAGTGGTCCACATTAGTCTTAGATCGAAACAACTGGAAGACACGGCCAGCCATTGCCCAGCACTAGGATAACGCAGGCTAACGCTATCAGTATCAGTATATGCGTTTGTACGTTTTTGATATAATGATAACTAATATATACAAAAACAATGAACACTTACAATAACCACGAAAAAGCATTTCCTTGAAAACCAAATCAAGCAACGCTATACAACAACTTAAATAATCCTTCAAAAAAGCAACTTCATAAGCAAAACTAAAACGAAGAGCAACACAATCTGAGCATATTCAAAAACTTAATTAAATCCAACATATTTTTAACATCCCAGCTCCCGACCTACACTTGGCATGTTTCCCGCGACAGAATTGACGGCTAGAAAAAAGAAGTGCTATTTTTCTTAATGCTTTTATTAACCGACGTATATCATCTTTTGGTCCCCATTTAGATCGAGACGTACATGTCATTATTGCCCTCCTTTTTGTTCAAACGAATTTATTGCCACACTGAATAAATATTTCTTTTTTTTTTTGCCCACCAATATTGTTGTTTTGTCTGTCATTTGTTTTATAATTTATCAACGGGTTTGATGATGGGATAAATGGTGTAATTTATTTTTTCATTTTATTTGAGATTGGGGCGTTTTGGCCGCAATTGTACTGATTTGTTTGAATATTTTATTGATGTGCTTCAGTGACTTGATTTAGTTTTATGTTTTACTGATGTAGACCCGTATTGAAACAGATTTCATTAAAAATGTCTGTAATTAATCAAAAAGTGAATCTATAAATAGGTCTAGGCCATGAAGAATTTTAAAATGAGCAACATTTAAAGCTTAACATTATTTAGTTCCGGTTTCAGTTCAAATATATTTAGTTTATCAAAAAAATTAATTGCAGTTCTCTAAAGGAGAAACTAAATTTAAATAATGAAGTCTCAGAACAAACAGGTTAAATTGATCAATAAAATTGATATTAGCAATACCCATTTTTCTAATCAAAAAACAATTGTTTGTTTTTTTTTAAATAGACAACAATCTACGCCGTAAACACAAGCGCACAAACTAAAGAGAAAATAAAGTGACAACTTGTTAAGGTACACTCGACTACACAAGTGGTTCACAATTTAAATTTGCACGCAAATTAATGACATGCACGCCGTCAATTTGACGGCTCACAACCAACCATTACCGAATTCATGGCGCCGTCGGGACCTGAAGTGGAGAGAGGGAGGGATGGCAATTCGGATAATTAACGTAAATTTTGCCAAATTAAGTGTAAAGGGTATATCTGAGGATCTGTATTTCAGTGTAAATTTAGAAATTAGTTTTTGGATTTTGTAATTGAGATATTATTGCTATAAGCTGCGGTTAATTTTGTGGTAAGCGAAACTTGGGATTTTTGAAAAAACAATTCTATTTTAGGCGTAAAATTGTGTCATAATTTAATACTTTATATAAAGAAAACTTTGCTGTATTTTGTCCACAGGCAGAAAAAAACAAAACTTCAGAAAAAAAACTAAATTTCTTCGGACCGCATAAACAAAATTGTGCTCATTACGAGTATATGCTTGCATTTTCCCAAAAGAAGTGTGAAGCTAAAAAGACGACGTGTAAAGCGGTAGCATGTGGCATTCAGCACTTCTTAAAACCCTTAGGGAAAACGACATGACTTTATGTATATTTTAAAGTTTTATGCCGCTGCCTACGTGTAGCAGGTATTCGAAAATCCTAAAGAATATTGTGTGAAAGTGAGTAGGTATGTTTGTTTGTCATGCTTTTACGGCTGAAGAAATTTTAATGGAAATTGGCACATAGATAAATCATAACCTGGGTTATAAGTAAACAAGAATACAGCAGAAGAATATTTATTTGCTTAAAAAGTTCGTATAATACAAAAAAAAATAACAAGAGCATGCATGTTTTTTCAAAACAATGATAAGCGTACAAATTTCACAAGCATATTAACATATTTTACTGTCAAAGAAGTCTTGAGTAAGTAGGACATAGGATATCTATCCCAGTAGTACGATCCCGAGGGATAACATCCGACCACCACGTGAGCAAAACCGCACCCAAAACCTAGTTTCAAATAGCTCAAACGATACTTGAAAAAAATACTCAACAGTTATTTTCATTATTATTTTTACACGTTCAATATAAACTCCTGTGCCATTTCACAATTTAAAATTTCGCCTAAGGTAAATATTTGTTTTAACTAGCACTTTACTCCGTGAGTGTACTCTGCATATTGAATTGCAAATAATAAATATTTATTTCATAGAAATTCGCTTTATCATGGGTATTGTTGATTGGTATAAAACATTAGTATTGAAAACTGATATCAAATGGTTCACTAGAGCGAATGTTCAGTTTTGTTTCATTTTATGTTCATTTTATTTAAAATTTATCATTCGACACTACGGCCGAAATAACACATCGTTAGATTTTACTCATAAATTTATTTTTGAATCAATAATCTGTTTAAAATTATGTCACTTTGAGTGAACACAAAACTGAACAAACATTCAAGTCTGAAATCTGTTTATCACGAATATTACAGTTCTATTAAGTAGCTACCTACGTATTACCCAATTGTATTGTTCAGGATTCCTGACATGATTTCATCTCCGTTCAGGGCAAAGAAGTAACAACCATTTAAGCAAGGGCAGTAAAAGTAGTAAGTATTAAAAGCCACCTCGTGCACAGCCTGCTGCCTCCAGGACTCAAATGAGGCAATAGCGTTGCCCAGTTCGCATTTTCTGTTTCTTTTTATAAAGGGTGTATCAAGACCCTTAACGAAGCCGAAAGGCGCTTGTTCTCCCCGTCATTGCGGTATTTTTTTTGTTCTAGACCATACCTGGGAACCTTCTAGTTACGGATATATTTGGGGTCAAAGTTCCAACTTTTTCACAAGTTTTTTTTTAAATACATTTTTTTAATGTAAGAACTTTACTAAACACCTCTACGACCCCCGTACCATACAATGCATCCATCAGCCCAATATTTTGAATGCGTTACATTGAGTCCTAACGTAAAACGTGATTTTTCACCCTAAACAAAAAAATCCTTTCCCAGCAATAATTTTTGCATAAAGTTACTTAGTTTGTTTACATAATGCTTGGTTGACGGCTTCGTGAAGGGTCCGTTTACACCCTGTAGATTCTTTTTTACCGATTGTTTGCAAATGTGTGAACAGTGTAGGCCTTGTAGATTCCTAGACGCTTGTTAACTTTTATATATTGTTTGACGTTTTTATGAAATAAGCAACGACTTACAGTTAGGCCTACGCTGTCCTCCCATACTTAAGTACTAACGATGTAGCATAATAAATTAATAATATTGTAAAACAAAAAAAAAATAAAAGAGTAACCATGGATTGTTCTTTGCCGGTTCTTCTCCATAGGAACCTACCCGAACCGTGCACCTTTCCTCGGCGTTTTATAAGTGCTTATGATGTAGGCCTATGTGAAATAAAATATTTCGTTTTTTCTACGTGTTCGTCGGACAAAATAAAAGTCCGAAAAACCGAAACACGTGGTTTGACCGCTCGTATCTAGATACGAGCGGTCAAACCACGTGTTTCGGTTCAAAAACGTCGATATTCCAAAAAGCCAATACTAATACATAATTTCCTCGGCAACAGTACTTTTTTCGGGATGAAAGGTACCCTATGTCCGTTTCTTTACACCTGACAACGTATATGCGAAATTTCAGGATGATCAGTTCACTGGTTTAGATGTGAAAAGGTAACAAACAAACAAACTTACTTTCGCATTTATAATATTAGTAAGAATGTAGAATATCACGGTATCGCAATATCCCTTCAGAAACGAGTTCAAGTAGTGTCATGCATGCAGCCAACCATGCGTGACCACAGGGTTGGTAATATAAATACAATATTCTTATTGTGTATGTGTGACGTGTATTTACTATAAACATTTCAGAAAGTTGTACAAGAAAAATCCATATAACTCGACATTATGGTTGCACAACACATGGCACACACAAACTTGACATTAACATCATAAATAAATCATTTATGTTAATTTACACGTCGGGCCATATTAACCCTCTGTCTGTAATCAAGTCTTTCATAATTAAATGTAGTGTAAAGGTCATGTTAGCTGTTGTGATTGGTTGACAATAACAATAACAATCAAGAAATCGCTTAACTGAAGACTGAATAGGCTTTTAGAGTCTGTGAGTTTATAATATCACACCTGTAATCCCCGAAGGGTAAGGTAGAGGTGTACCTAAAAGTACACCCACATTTCGCCAGTTATGTTTTTTAGTCCCATGTAAAAGCGGACGAGCCTATTGCCATCAAACAGGAACAAATCCAAACGCTCATGCACAGCCGTCGCGCATGCGATCACTAGACTATCTAGGCAATTAAATACTAATACTCATTCGGAAAACCATTTCAAAAGCCCAAACAACAAAACGACCAAACAATAATACCAAATGTTTATATTCACCCAGCTACCACTATCATTGGCCTGAAGTGTACATCAAGATGCAATATAAACACTCCACCGTTTGTAGAGAGGACCACAAACACGTGATCAATTTGAATTGTGTGTGTTTATTTAATAATAGCTCTATTCTCTTTAAATATACAGTTTATACTAGCCTGCAAATGTCCAAACTGTATGTATGTATGTAGTATTCATTTCATTTAGAGTGGCTTGCCGATAAAAAATTGCTACTTCGTACTTACACAAGCAGCTACATTTATTTACCGAGTGCACACGTTAATTATAGTGTAAAGAATTATTGAAAGCGGATTAGTGGTTTCGGAGATTATCTCCTACATTCAATTTTAAAAACTTTTTATTTTTAAAATATCAGTGTAGATTTATGGTCGCATATCGTTTTGGATTTCGGTTTAGTTCTCGAAGTAAAAATTAATTGGCTCGTCGTTAGTTCCGTGCCATTGTAGTAGGGATCACCGTAGGGGACGCCCCCTTTAAGTTTTAATTAATTTTTATTATTTAGTAGTTATAGCGGCAACAGAAATACACATTCTGTGAAAAATTTCAACTGTCTACCTATTACGGATCATGAGATACAGCCCGCTGACAGACAGGCGGACGGACGGACGGACGGACAGCGGAGGCTTATTAATAGGGTCCCGTTGGTTGCCATTCGGGTACGAAAGCCTAAAAACTAAATGAAAATGAACTTATACTGTCACTTACGGGTTATCTTCCATGATTGTTCATTATTTGCTCCCGAGCAAATCGGGAGCAAATAATAATGTAAATCTGTTAATGTGTTGTTGTTGTATAATTGTCAATTTAATTTCCATCCGCATTCTCCAGTCAACCCGCGATCATGGCACTTGCAACAGCGCCGAAATATCGGGAGCTCAAAATAATGAACAATCACGGAAGATATCCCGTAAGTGACAGTATAAGTTTAGTTGTAAACCGTGAAAGCTTAAAACAGTGTTTAAATGAAAATGTGTAGGTGTAGCTAGCAAATAATCGTGATATCAGTCTAAACTAAGTTTTCAAATAAATACATTTATTTATTAAAACTTTATGCACATAATGTACAAAGGCGGACTTAATGCCTTGGGCATTTTTTACCAGTCTACCTTAAATACAATCCTACCAAACTGTTCCTTGACTCATCCTACTCAGAAATACAGGAAAGCAGGTAGATATAGACAGTTTTATTGCTTCCTCCTGCCGTATGCATTAATATTAATCCACAGTTTCTCCCAGATCTTACGAGTAATAGAATTAATGGGATAATTTCATCTGCCTGTTAGTATTTAATGTATTCAGGTGGCGACAGACTCCGGCTGGATTAAATTAGACGATCTGACATAATCTATGTACGTAGATTGCGAACTGTCTTCGTTACGATAAATCGATTCTGCATTTGCATCGATTTTGCGGTTCGAAATTATTCGATAGTTATCAGATAATTATCTATGTAAGTAAAAAAACAAAGAGATCATGAGTTATGAATCAGTCACTCTTGATTTCTTTAATTTTTGACTCAAACCACTTTTTTTGTTTAAAAGCTGTGACTCAAACCACTTTTTTTTTGTTTAAAAGCTGTCGAATTCAGTCCAAACAGCAAAACCCCGTTTTTTATACAAAACAAAATTGTTAAATATTGTCTTATCAACATGTTGCTGGCACATGTTGCACTGTTTCTGGCAACATGCTAATGTATATCAATAACGAAACAAAATGTGCACATAAACAACTTGAGAGCATTTTTGCAACTCGCCTGATGTGAAGCGATGACGCGTCCTAGGGTGGAGCACGCTTGCCTAGAAGAAACCGATTCACTCGAACTTCGAATAGATCTAGATTATAGTGATCGGGAAACAGAGAAGCCGGCAGTGAATTCCACAGACTGGTGTTTCGCACAATAAATGTGGAAGCATAGCGCTTTGTTCGGGTCCGTTGAACTTCAACCATATAACGGTGACGCTTCGGCGTATCTCTGCTCGTCCGAGGATAGGATGCTAGAATGTCAATCCGGAACACAACAATGTTTTTGTTCATCTAAAAAAAACTATGAGAACCAACACTTCAAGGAGCTCAATAACAACTAAAATATCTTTACAGAAACCACAATAAATCAATCAATCCAACTACTTTTTAATAAACAAACCATAAACTTCAGCTCTTTATTCCGAACTAGTAGTCCCGTATATAAGATTTAGTATTTGTCAGAACATTTGATTTGGCACGGCTGGTGCAGTGGCTGAGCGATAGGCAGCTGCGCTGCGTGTCGCGGGTTCGATTCCCGTACGGAACAAATATTTGTATGGCCGGCAGGTGGTTGTTCCGGGTCCACACCAATCGGCATCAATTCAGGCTCAGACCCGGACTCCACTGAAGTCGAGACGAGCGGAGATGTGCGGAGCCGAGAGGAGAGGAGATGTTCACCGCTCACCGCACGGCGCTCAAAGCACACCGCTGACAGCATACCGCTCACGTCTCTTCTAGTCTCCGCTGTGCGCTTGGCCGCCGAGTGTGGAAGCTGGCCTAAAAAATTACGAGACATCTTCTCTTCTCTTGTCTCGTCTCCACTTCGGTGGAGTCCGGCCCTGAATCATGATCGGGTCTTCATAATTCGAGCCAATACAAGCGTCCTTTTCGACTTTACTGTATAATGACGACCTAAACAAATGACTAATACCTATTTCTATTATAAAAAGAGGAAACTAAACATATACAGTTCTCAGAAACTAGCAAGACTTATATTATTTCAAGTCACTCACTACTCGAGCACAATTTGTAAGACAAACACACAGATATTTACGCTCGAAACACATTAGCTTTCAGACTAACCTGTGTACTCTTGTGTATTCGAATACAAAACTGTGTACTGTGTATAATGTTCGTGTACTCTACCATTACAGTGGAGTAGTTCTCTGGTTGTTGCATTAGTAAGGGATACGAAATGTTAAAAGTGGATTAAGAAAAGAAACACTAGTGCGGAAAAGTAGGTTGCGTTCAGTCTTGTTGTGGGTGATAATAAAATAATGAAGATTAGGGGAAAAATTGCAATAGTCAAATGATGATAATGATGAATTATTTGTTATCATCATCATGACGAGGGTCTAGACAAAGTGACATTCTATTAGAGATAACAATGATAGAACTACATACATTTATGCTATCGAAAGACTTAAGTCTATTCTTCGCAAGTCGTTGAAGAAATCCGTTGTCTAAGCCCTTTGGACATAGTCTTCTCCAATTGCTTGCCATTCTTCTCGATTCTCAGCAACTTTCATCCAAACAGACGAATGCCCACAATTTTCTTGTATTAGCAGATAGAGAAGAAATAATAAAGAAGCTACAGGAAAGATTCTTATCGTAATCAAGACACCGAATAGTAAAGAAGTCTCCACCCTGTCACTGCCAGGAATCCCACGAAACCGCATACTTACACGATGCAACTACAATGTTACATTTATTTTGAAACAATTTTTACGGCAATTGCATATCACGCCACATTTCTTTCAGCAATATTCTTGACATTTACATTTCAAAACATAATTTTATTTTCTTAGTTTTCAACTCAATACTTACTAGTAATGATGCGAACAGTTGGCATAGGAACATAGAAAAAAAAACATACAAAACTGACAAGGTTATAAATCCGCGTGGCAAAAAACAGAACTAAGTCGAAACGTACTGGATTTGACAGAACTTTGATAGATTTCCTTCACAAGTGGCGCCACCATGACACGCATATCTAAATTTGTCGGTTCATATTTTACTGTTTTACTCAGTGAAGTATTGCCACATGGTATTTTCGTACTTTCTTCATTCATGAGCGGATGGCGTGGGTGACACACGAGTGAGGAAAATAACTGTTTTTAAAATAATCAGTCCAATAGGTACCGATTCAGAATTTATTAAAGACTTTGGTAGATTTATTTTTGTGATTGGGTGGTAATCAAGTGGGCGGCAAAACAGTCTCAGAATAAAATACGTAATAAATCTTGTCTTAATTCAACACAATGACATGATCTATTTGTCAAAATCTATCCAGATCCGTTTGGCATAAACGGCTGTGGCAGTTAATAATCTTACGCTGACTAGTATTCTTAATCCGTGGCGTTTTCGGCACTAGTTCGTAAATTTAAAAAGGCACGCGATGTTACTTAATGCATGTTTGACAAAATTGCAGTAACTAAATCAAATGTACTAAAATAAAGAAAGTATTGTTATTGTAAATGTTATTTGTATGGTGTACATAATAAATAATATTCTATTCCATTCTAAATAAGTGTGTAAAACTGCACGATATAACGTATTAAAACACGCGTGTTCTAGATTTATAAAAATAAATATCACACAAGTGTTTTAATAACCCCTGAAATGCAACTGTTTCATTAACTATCATTAAAGAAAGTCTACCATTACGTAATTTGCCCTTTCATTAAAACACACACTTTTCCCTATAATTGGTTGTTGTTTTTGTAAGTAAACTAGTGTAGGAGCAATAAATATTTCTATGGAAATAATATAATATAGAACCTCAATGGATGTGGGCGGTAACCCCCGTCAGTTCAAACATGCGTATGATTTTAAAAACAAACTTGGACTTATATTCCACGAAGTCTATAATTGTCTTACAGTAGAGCAGGGGTATTTTTTACCCGACATGGTTATGTTGTTTTTCTATAAATGTCGATCAGCGTTCTTGGAAAAAACTTATTTTTTTTTTAACTCCAATAATCCGGTTTTTCAGGAAGATTTTCTTGATTCGTAATCCGAGCCAATCTCAGGATTTTCGCAAAAAGCTTCTTCTCAGTGTTTTTATTTACCATTAAAGGTATAATATCAACTACAAAGCTATAATACTACATTTTCTACTCTAGTGTCGACTCCTGGATTACAAAAATAGCTTATGGCGTGATGAAAGCAATAACTGCCTCGTTGGTGTAGTGGTCGCATGCGCGACTGCTGAGCATGAGGTCCTGGGTTCGATTCCTGGGTCGGGCAATGTGTTAATCAGTTTTTCCATCAGGAAATTTCAGTAGCAGCCTCGGAGGCTTGATTTGTGCGCAGTTGATAGTAATAGGCTCACCCACTATTACATGGCACTTAAACATAACTAGCGAAATGTGGGTGTACTATTAGGTACACCTCTGCTTAACTCTTAGGGGATTAAAGGCCTGATGTTATGTCATGCTGAGTGGTAACCTCAAGACGTGCAAACTGTTAACTTTTTTTTTTGTCCCGTTGTATTTATAAATATTTGTTATGCGTTCTATGTTTATTGTTTTTTTTTTTGTATTTTGTATGCACTTCATGTCGTCCTGGGACAAATAAATTTATTTTTTCTTCTTGTCTTTTATTATGTTATTGGTGGAACGACAATTTGTCTAGACCTCATGGAATTCATCATCATCATCTGCCTAGCCTTTCCCAACTGGGAACCACTGGGGACCACTTGGGTCGGCTTCCAGTCCAAATGCAGCTGAATACCAGTACCTTACATGGAGCGCCTGCCTATCTGACCTCCACAACCCAGTTAGTTCTAGGTAATACGATACCCCTTGGTAAGACTGGTTGTCAGACCTTTTGGGCCACTGACTACCTGTAACGAGTGTCAAAGATCTACAAATGACAGCCGGTATCAACGGCTTAACGTGCTTTCCGAGGCACGGAGGAAAGTCGGTATGTAATGGGTGGTATGGGTGGATGGAATTCAGACTACCACTACTTTTAAACATACTCAGTATCTACTAACTTTATTCAGTTTCATTATTGTTGGTTTCCTGCAATTTCCCGTATCCACATTGTACTGTGATTTCAATCCCGGATTATACAAAGTTACTGTAATTGTAGGAACGGTCATTATTTTAATTATGTTCCGTGTGAAATGATTTTTTTTTTTTTTTTAAATTGCTAGGGATACGACCTTGTTTCATATGGGACTTACGACTTGAAAAATAACTTAGGGAATTCTTATCCCTTTATTAGGGTGCGGGACCCTATTACTAAGCCTCCGTCCGTCCGACTGTCTGTCAGCGGGCTGTATCTCATGATTCGTAATAGGTAGACAGTTAAAATTTACACAGAATGTGTATTTCTGTTGCTACAATATCAACAAATCACTACATAGTATAAAACAAAGTCGCTTTCTCTGTCCCTATGTCCCTTTGTATGCTTAAATCTTTGAAACTACGCAACGGATTTTGATGCAGTTTTTTTAATAGATAGAGTGATTCAAGAGGAAGATTTATATGTATATATTGCACCCGTGCGAAGCCGGGGCGGGTCGCTAGTAATAAAAATAAATTAAAAATTAAAGGAGGCTCCCCTACTACGATGGTATGAAACCATTCACGCGCGACTGCGACTCGCACTTGGCCGGTTTTTTTATTTATTTACTAATTTCACACGTTTTAAAATATTTCTTAAAAAAATATATTAAAAACTTTAAAAAAATTACAAAAAATATGTAGTTCACCTGTATAGGGAACAGGGTCCAAGATCCTAGGTCAGGGCTCCAGACAAAGGAACCTCCTAACAATAAGAGCCGTGTCCAGGAGTACCGCTTTCTGAATCAAGCCATTCATCCAGCTGCCTAACGAGAGCCTCCTCAGGTATTGGTCGAGGCTCTTGGCAATTAAGCCATGGGCTGAGACGACTATCGGCACAATGATCGCTGAGTCCACATCCCGCATGTCGACAACCTCGCGAGCCAAGTCAAGATACTTGATTTTCTTATCTTTGTCGAGGCACTTCTTTAATATTATTATATGAGTTTAATATGAATGTAAATGCACCGGAATAAATACGCCAAATGAAGGTGAAAATCGCACTAAGATCTGTTGCGTAGTTTCTAAACACAACGAGGTCACACAGACAGACAGACTGTTTGGTGAATGTATAAATAACTATCTATGTTTGTAAAAAGCAATGCTATGCTTCCTAGTTATATTGATAAACAGAAAATGATTTTGTTCTAGCTACTAAGATTATAACATCAATCGTATGTTGTTTTAAGCTTTCACGGTTTACAACTAAACTTATACTGTTACTTACGGGAAATCTTCCGTGATAGTTCATTATTTTGAGCTCCCGATATTAGCGCTTGCAACAGCGTCGAAATATCGGGAGCTCAAATAATTAATAATAAATATAAGTTTATCCACCGTATGATTCTGAATATCTTATGCTGATATCAGACCGACAGTGAATGAATGTTCATTTTTTTACGCCATAAAAATTACATAGGTATGTAATGTTCATGTGCTCGTTTTATGTCATTTTTAATAGTGTTACAGTCACTAAAAATCAACAATTCACTTTAAAGCAGTGATAGCCAAGTGGTGTGACCGTCGGACTGCCAAGTCATAGGTCTCGAGTTCGAACCCAAGACCTCTGATTTTTCGCAGCATGCCTGAGAGATATTTTTCGACGACATGTAAAGCCAAGCCGAGTTTCCTCCGTGCCGCGGAAAGCACGTTAAGCTGTTGGTCCCGGGTGTCATTTGTAAATCTTTGACAGTCGTTAGGTAGTCAGTGGACCAAAAAGTCTGACAACCAGTCTTACCAAGGGATGTCGTATTACCCAGTACTATCTGGGTTGTGGAGGTCAGATAGGCAGTCGCTCCATGTAAAATACTGGTATTCAGCTGTATCCGGTTAGACTGCAAGCCGACCCCAACATAGTTGTGAAAAGGCTAGGCAGATGATTATGTAAAGCCAAGTCAGAGGCCCATGGGCGGCATGAAAACTCTGACACCAGATTAGACACTAACCACACGATAAAGAGGATCAATCCACTTCAGTTTCCAATTAAAAGCACAGCGAAATATTCCAGATTAACCCTCTAGAATGCCAATCTTTTCCCAGCTATGTAAACCAAACCATTCCGACTAGATGCGGCCACTCTGTCATATATCAACATATTTCTCGCCAATTACGAATACCAGTGTCTTCCCATCACCACCACTGTTCATTATAACTGTGTATTATTAAGTGGTCAATAATTTATTTTCAATCCTAGCATCAGACTGCTTGGCGGGAGTCCAACTATAATATTGTGTTCCTAAGATAGGAGTACACTGTTGAATTTTAAAAGAGGTGTAGGTTTTAATAGGGAAGTTTGAAAAGTAAACGGCACGGTTGGCGCAGTGGCTGAGCGATTGACTGCTGCGCTTCGTGTCACGGGTTCGATTCGCGCACGGACTAAATATTTGTATGGCCTACAGGTAGTTGTTCCGGGTCTGGCTGTTTCCAGGGCTGCGGGACTGTTCGAAAGAGATACCGCGGCCCTGGAACACAAAGGGCAAAGAAGGAACATGGATGGGTTTTAGTCAGTACAAGTCTGACACTCCCTCCCGCTCTGCCCAGAGCGGGGGGGGTCATTTGATGATTTCCCATCCTAAAAAAAAAAAAAAAAAAAAAAAAAAGGGTCTGGCTGTTTGTGTATGTGAGTTTAAATGTTTGTAAACGCACCCACGATACAGGAGAAATTCCTAGGGTGGGGAAACGGTTAAAAAAAAACATTATTGGTTTATCTTTTGTTTTTAATTTTGCATCTGATTAAAAAAAAATTGTAAAGATTCTATAGTCTCGAGTTCGAACCCAAGGCACGTACCTATGATTTTTCGGATTCATGTGTGTATTGTATAATTATCACTGGCTTCGGTGTAGGAAATCAGCATGCTTGAGAGATATTTCTTGACGGCATGTAAGTCAGAGGCTCATGACTGGCATATAACCTCTGTTACTAGATAAAGAAGAAGATGGTAAATATTTTTTATACTAAATTGGCTTGCGTTTGACCGCAACTCCTGATGTGAAGCAATGATGCAGCCTAGGGTGGAGAAGATTAATGGATAGTTAAATTACTGTGGTCGTGTTAAGAACCTCCTTCTTTTTAGAAGTCGGTTAAAAAGTACTGGATATCCAGACTAAAATAAAGAAAAATTGTCACTGATTTTACAAAATTACTAGTGGAAATCACTTGGAAATCATTAAATATTCCAGAAACGTTGGAAAAGAGACATGACCTGTGTCTTATATTCCTTGTTATCCACTTTTTGGTGTGCTGATAAGGGTCCGTAATTGTACCTTACCTCTAAATCATTCTGAGATCGTGTGGACATCATGGAAGACAATTCAAGATTATTATGAATATGATGGTGACCGGTGATACGTTTGACTTTCTCGTTGGTCTAGTGGCCGATAGCACGACTGCTGAGAATGAGGTCCTGGGTTTGATTCCTAGGTAGCGCAAAGTGTTATTGGGGTTTTCCATCAGGAGCTTCTCAGTAGCACGCATGAGGTCTGGATTTAAGCCCGGCTGATGGCAATAGGCTCGTCCCCTATTAAATGGGACTTAAACATAACTGGCGAAATGTGAGCGTACTATTATGTACGCCTCTGCCTAACCCTTCGGGAATTACAGGCGTGATGTTATCGCAGTCGGGAGTTCCATATTCACATCCAAGCTTTTCGTCAATTCGAATACACTTTTGAAACCGACATTCATGCCCATAGTTCCTTTCAGAACACGGTTCTATAGAGTCAAAAGACCAACTTAGTGCTCCTTTATTAATGAGGTCGCATTACTGAAAATAAATAGACTATCATTTGTTTCCAAACCCGAGAAAGTTGGGAGGTACATGTGAGGGAAATAATTTAATTTTATACCTTTCACAGGTATAAAAATTATTAAATTAGAAATAATTTAATTTTATAATAATTTAAATTAGAAATAATTTAATTTTATACCTGTGAAAGTAAGAGTAAAAATTCATGACTGGGATATTATAGTTAGTCATAAAGTGGAGGTTTTATAAGATTTTCTTGGATATTTACAAACTACAAATCTATAATCGTAATAAAAATATGTACAAGTATCAAAAGGGTTACAGGGCGTCCACGTCGCTGTCAACAGGAAAAGTGCCCAGAAGGCTGGCAGCATTGCCACGTTGGATGGCAATGCTGGTTCTTTGGCCAAAGAATGGGCCCGCCCTCTGGTCACGTGAAGAGTCGACCAACCGCTTGGCGATTTCCAAAATACTAGGTGGGCACTCGGACCCCATGTCCCTGGTATTTCAACCCCAAGCAGCTCAAACACATAACTATCAATTAAGTTATTGTATTTGCGCCGTTTGAGGTTTTCAGTATCTGCAGCAGACTGCACTAAAACCCATCCATGTTTCTTCTTTGCCCTTTGTGTTCCAGGGCCCCGGTATCTCTTTCGAACAGTCCCGCAGCCCTGGCAGGCATCGGCCCATGCGGACCCCTACGTGGTTGCTGACATCTCTTGGAGGCGCACGTGGAACACCAACGCGCCGTCGACACGGCCTGTCGTCATAAGACGGCCGGACGGCGAGCTGGCCCATAACTCGCCGTCCACAAGCCCGCGAGCAGCATAGCTGCACATCGCTTACGTATGACGGCATAGTCACCCAGTCTCGCTTCAGCAAACATGCCCGATGAGCTGCAAAACCGAAGCAGCCCCAACAACATCCACAGTGCATTGTTGTACTTATACTATATCTAAACCTATTTCCTATAACCACTTCGTAAGCACTTCACGAATTTAAAGATTATTTTTATAGCATTTTTGAGTACATTTTTTCAATGTACTATCATCGGTTCATAAGACATTTTTGAGTTAAATATGTGACCAGATGTATGAACCTGGTCGAGGCAAAAGGACTACCTATGTAAGGATCGTAGCAGATGGCGTTCTGTGGGCTCTGCCTATCCCCGTGGGAAAAAGGCGTGAGTTTATGTATGTATGTAGATGGAATTTCTTCAAAGTTTTATTACACGTTTCTAGACTGAAATAAAAGTAGAAAAAAGGTAATAAAAAACGACTCCATTTAGAAGAATCTGTTCAAACGCCATCTGATAAAAGCAACATTTTAAAATGGCGACATTTACCTCTTTGAAACTCGCAGAAGTTTTTAAAGAATAGTTTCATTGCTCAACTTTGTCACTTTCTCATTTTGATAGTTGAATTGATGGGAGTGGTCGTGAATTGACCTCAAGTCAAGTTCAATGTGTCAAAATTGTAAGTAATCTGATGTTGGCAACAAGCAAAGAGTTGTCTAAACACAAAGACATTTAAAATACTTATAGAGCGGACAAAAGTTTTCAGTTAGTACTGGGTAATACGATACCCCTTGGGAGACAGTTGTCAGACTTTCGGGCCACTGACTACCTGCAACGACTGTCAAATGATCTACAAATGGCAGCCGGGACCAACGGATTAACGTGGTTTCCGAGGCACGGAGGAAACTCGGTATGTAATGGGTGGTCGCCCATCCATGGACCAACAAAAGTTATAAAGCCCGTATGCTCAGATTTCGTTCCATAGGTTTTTCTTTAGTTTAATGATCAATACAATTTGCGCTATTGTATCCTACCCTTATACAACATTAGTTTTAGTATATGCTAAACCTGATACACGTGTCTAGTATTTTTATGTAAAGAATCTATGTACAAAATTTCAAAACTGTATCATGGAAAATCACAAAGTTATAAGATTGTTCTGTTACCTAGGTCACCACGCAGCGCGCTCCTCCAGCGTCGTCTTGAGCTAATTGATCATAATAATTTGGCAGTAGGTACCTAAATTATTGCGATAGGTACTTAAAGTCGCTCGGTGTCCAACTTTTAACTTTTTTAAATATTACATGGTTTAAAAATGATTGATTATTACTTATTCTGAACAAACTATATTCAGGTTTCGCATATACTAAAAATAATGTTGTATTATTAGTAGTGTGTAAAGAATGAGTATTATACGTACGATGTTAATACTTTGCTCTATATAATTTTACGTGGTTAGTGGTTATGTACCAGCCGATTTTATTGAAGTTCCGTATTTATTAATGTTTTTAATTTTGATAGGCTTGCTTCGCGGCGATGCTTATTAAAATCCAAAATATATTTTATATAGGTTTTTTTATGTTTTATTTACTCGTTCATTAAAGACTGCGAGGTAAGGAACCAATCAGTTTAGGAAATTACTTACCTTTTGGCGCAATGTTTATATGTCGTGTGCTTTCATTGCTGTAAACTGCTTTTCTGATTCATGGAAAAATAACTAAGATTGATGATTATTAATGTACCACTCTACTTCTGTAGTTATACGTTTTTTTCTCAGGTGACCCTCTCATAGAGAGGAGGCCTGTCTCCCAGCAGTGGGAACATTATAGGCTGATTATTGTATTGTATTGTTTATTGTTGACCACTGGAAACCAGTGCTGTGCTGTGGGCCCCCCATAGCACAGCATGATGCTGAGAGGTAACCTGCTTGTCGCAGTCACGACGTGCAAGCTGTCAACTTCTTTTGTTCCGTCCTGCCCCCGTAGCATGACTACCGTAGACAAGGATTTCTTTGACGGAAGAATCGACAAAATGACAGGTAGTGTCGATACAATGACAGATTTCTTTGCACTATCTGCCATTTTATCGATTCTTCCGTCAAAGAAATCCTTGTCTACGGTGGTCATGCTACGGGGGCTGTTGTATTTATAAATATTTGTTATGCGTTGTAGGTTTATTGTTTATTTTTTGTTATTTTGCACGTCATGTCTCTGCGACGAATAAAATGTTACCTCTCCAGTCCATTTTATGGATAAAAGAGATAATCAAACAGCTGACTACATAATCTTATATTTATATATTTCACATTCTTAAAATCTAAATAGTTTAATTTTATTACTTTTGGCGAAAGAACTTTCATTAAAAAGTAAAAGGGAGAAAATTATCTTTGATTGGTCACCGCCAGGTGTCACCACTGTGAGTGTTATATAAATAAATAGAAATATAGAAAGTAGAAGGCCATTGAGTATAGTAATTTGAAATTCCTCAATTAGAGTCTAGACAGTTTCTATTAAATTGTAAAATGTACGAGGAAATAGTTTAATAGAAATTAATACATGATTGCCTCGTTGGTATAGTGGTTGCAAGCGCGACTGCTGAGCATGAGGTCCTGGGTTCAATTCCCGAGTCGAGCAAAGTGTTATTGGGATTTTCCATCACGAATTTTCTAAGTAGCAGCCATGGAGTCTGAATTTGTGCCCGGTTGATGGCAATAGGCTCGCCCCCTATTACATGGGCCTTAAACATAACCTCTGCCTAACCCTTTGGGGATTATAGGCATGTATGTAATACATGGTGAGGTTGGAACATGACAAAAATAAATGCCAAGGATTCACATGATTCTAGATCTACCAGTGTTTTTAAGTTTATCGTATTTTGTTTAGTCCTAATACTTAGTATAATGTCAAATCAACTGCTATTTATAAATTCATAGGTTCCGCTGCTAATTTTCAGGGATCCGTAGCCGAATGGCCAAAAACGGAACTCTTACATATTTGTCATGTCTGCCTGTCTGTCTGTCCGTCTGCATCAAACTGCAGCAGTACCTTTGTTTTTCATTAACATAATATGAAAAACAAATTTAGTTTTGGTGTTGAATGTAATAAATACAACAATATTTTTATTATATTGTTTGGTGCTGCGGAACCCTGTGTGCGTGTGAGTACGACTCGCACTTGGCCGGTTTTAATAACTCACGGAATAATCTTATCCTTTGGTGAAATTCTCGTCCGCGTAAAGAGTTTTTCTTTGCCATAAAACATACCTACCTGTGACAAGAGAAAAAAAAAAAAATCATTTTGCATCATGTAATTTGCTCAAATGTCAATTAGTAAAAATATCAAATTCTACTAAGTAGAAACAAATAAAAATCAATCCTTCAATTTTGAAAATAACACAGATAAATAAATTTAATAGAATACTCTTTAATAAGTACACCAAATTATACAAATTATTAGTATTACCATGTAGAACTTATAAATAAAGTGTTCAACAGCTTATTGCCAAAAGCGATCACAGACTCGCTGCTAAGAAAATCCATGCGCCGAAAGTGTGTTGAATACGCAACACTTACCATAGACCGCCATTCACTAAGTTTCTAGATGTTATTTCTGTCATAGTGCGAGTAAACGGTGACACGCTTGGTACGTATGACAAGTGTTGAGGAGCAGCCACCGACGAGTATCTGTCATCATCATCTGCCTAGTCTTTCCCAACTATGCTGGGATCGGCTTCCAGTCTAACCAGATGCAGCTGAATACTAGTATTTTATATAGAATGACTGCCTATCTGATCTTCACAACCCAGTTAGTACTGGGTAATACGGTACCCCATGGTAAGACTGGTTGTATGACTTTCGGCTTACTGACTGTCTGTTACGGCTGTCAAACATCTACAAATGACAGCCGGGACTAAAGGCTTATCGTACTTTTCGAGGCACTGAGGAAACTCGTTACATAATGGGCGGTCACCTATCCACAGACCAACCTAGGCATGCGCAGCTTTACGTGAAGGTCGGTTTATCAAAAGATTTAAGATAAGATTTCTTTATTTGTTTAAACATTGTAGACATACAAGAGCATGCAAGATATTACATCGTTTGAGTCCAGACATATTTCGCCGTAAGTATCGGCGTACAAATATTTCGGTATCATTGAAAAAATTAACAATTAGAAATAATAATCTAAAAATTACCTAGAATAGGCACATTCAAAGTCAAAAAAAACAATCTGATGTGATAATGTCAAAATTGCATATTTATATAAATTTAGTATTAATGTCAAGAAAAGATAAAATTATTCAATCAAACAGAAAAATCTTTTTCGGCTAGAAATTCGGAGACACTATGATATGCTTTTTGCGAAAGAAACATTTTTAATTGGCGTTTGAATGCCTTACCATTCCGCTCCTTCCAATTTTTAGGCAATTTATTATTTATAGTAGGCGCCATACATACGATACTTTTGCGCACAAGTGCCGTTTTTGCTGGATAGACTCGAAGAATGGTCATATCCCGTCTCTGTGTTTAAAGCTTTAGACTTCCTCCGTAAGACTGGGTGTCAGGCTATTCGAAAAGTCACCTCCTTCTGCGAAGCAGTCATGCTAGTGATGGAGGTGGCGGGACGTGAGAGGGAAAGAGCCTCACGTCCCAGCCGCCGCGGGAGACGCCCTGGGCGTCGGGGGTCACGTGGTGGCCCCCGGCCACCGTAGGCGCGGGCCTGTGGACGGCGAGTTATGGGCTAGCTCACCGTCCGGCCGTCTTATGACGACAGGCCGTGTCGACGGCGCGTTCGTGTTCCACGCGTGCCTCAAAGAAATTTCAGCAACCACGTAGGGGTCCGCATGGGCCGATGCCTGCCAGGGCTGCGGGTCTGTTCGAAAGAGATACCGCGGCCCTGGAACACAAAGGGCAAAGAAGGAACATGGATGGGTTTTAGTCAGTATAAGTCTGTCACTCCCTTCCGCTCCCCCCAGAGCGGGATGGGGGGGGTTATTTGATGATTTCCCATCCGAAAAAAAAGGCTATTCGAAAAACGCGTCTCTGTCCTCTGTAGATAATACCGAGCAACACCATAACATTTAGCTAGTATCTGAGGTAAGTATCACTCTCACCATAAAAACCACAATACTCTAACGGGAAAATCCCATAAAGTTTTTATTATCTGTCCAAACGTACGAGCTGGACTCGAACCCGCTGTCTGTTGCGTAACCTCTTGCTGGCACTGTGCCAATGGGGCTGGCGGCAATGGCAGCGAGTTACTGGGTCAGCAGAGATGTAAGTATGACCATTATGTGTGACTGTGGACGTAAATGTCCAGTGGATGGATAGAGGTGTTTCGATGATTGGTTCTCTTTGATATTAAAGCAGGCATACAACACAATTTTGTGATTTAAGAGCGTTTACGAGTTACGGTATTTCATACAAACTTTCAAGTAATTTTTTCTCGAAATGACAGAACCGATTTTAATGAAACTTCATACGCCTAAGCAGGATACATAAGTCTAAAAAGTTATCAGAGAACATTTTCGAAATGTCTTAAAAAAAAAAAAAATTGGAAATTTTTGTTTCCATGGATAATCTAAAATCGGTCTAGTTTAGCTGTAACACAAATTTTCGAAAAAGCCTATTAAGTTTCATTAAAATTAAAGCGATGACACGAGTCATCTACAAGATGTTACAGATTAAGCCCAATATCTACCTCTTATGTATACAGACTATCAAACTGGACAGCTTTCCTTATGGAACATGAGTCTCCAGGAGCATTAGTGGTATCGCATCGGCTGACGCAAAAAGTATGAAGAATCTAATTTTTATTTTTCTACTAGGTTTCTGATTCAGAACCTCAAACCGCACAACTGGACAAGGACCAACCTAAGAGATATTGTACTTATTCTGTTACAACTTGTATTTTAAGAAATTATAAGTTCATTCCAGTTTTAACCCATGGCTAATGTGGAACGCCTCGATTCTGAACGAATTGAAAGTTAGATCTCGCCTATCGACCATCTGCATGAAACGACTCCTACTGTATTTCGGACACGTGGCAAGAAGGGCCTGATAGCTTGGAGAAGCTTATTTTGGGTGGTAACGTGGAAGGAAAAAGGGGCCGTCGAAGATCACCAACCCGATGGACAGATGTGGCAAAGGAAGTCTGTAGAGGGAATTTCCAGGCATCTGTCAGCATGGCCGAAAACCGTCCGGCATGGAGAGCTTTGGTGGATAAAGCAACGACCTCATGTAGCCACGACCCTCAGTCATGAGGAAACGAAGAAAAATGTGGACCACTGGTTGGTGGTTCCCTCCCAACATCGTCTGGCTGTATAATGGCTTCACGTAGCTTTCATATCCCACAGCTCATTGGGCATACGGCAGATGTGGTCAGGTCAATCTCACTTCAGCTTAGCGGCTGGATCGAAAAAACTGAAAATCATGAGTCTATCTTAGTTCATAATTTGAGCAGATTTCATGATCAGTTTTGAAACCAATGTCATGTTTTAAGTATCTTCTACCCAAAGCCCTTGGTACTGTATGTACCTATACATATATGCTGTCTTGTGTTCTTTTTTTTTAATACCAGCGCTGTGACATTTTATTTTAAATATAACAGCACCATGCTGAGATATTTTGGCCTCGTGCAGGACCAATTTGGTCTAATGTATGTTTTATTTAATTTTTTGGTTGTTTTCTTTTTAATTTTGTTTTGTCCTGTGCGAGGCAAATTAATACTTTTTCTTCTTTCTTGTTTAAGATCTCAGTTTCAAAATGATTCAAACATTTAGCCCTATAATTTATACGATTAAAGAACAAGAAGTTAGTTTTGATAAGTAAAGTTTAACAAAATCAGCAGTATACGAGTACCTACATAATATCAGTCTATCAATGTCTGTCCTTCATAAATCGCACACTAATAACCACGTATTCCATTCTTTAAAACCCATTAAATATATCAATTTTTATTACAGGTCTGACATAAAAATAATATTCGATACATCATGTCGACAACTACATTAAGTTTCCTGTTTCGTAATAGCTTTCTTGTTAACAAAATAAAGTATTGGTGTCTATGGTACAATAAATAATATGATAATGGATCCATTTCTTAAAATCTATGGTTTTAAATCAGGGAATAACAAGATTTTTCTGGGTTAATCAGCAAAATATAATAATATGGGTTCACGAAATGACCACCCATCATCTGTGTTGAATGGTGACGGGAAAACCAAGTGCGGAAACAGGTCTTTTTCGCTCTTGGGTAGGGAAGTGTGAACGACGCTTTATAAAAATAAAGATACCCTGATGACAATATGATGTATTGTCTATCTTGTCTAGTGAGAGGGAGAGGAAGACCAAGGTAACGATGGATGGATTGTGTCAGGAATGATATGAAAGGAGTAAATGATAGCGTGACGGTTGACAGAGGAGAATGGAAGAAAAAAACGCGTTGAGTCGACTCCAAGTAACATGGAAAAAGGACAGGAAGATGGTGTTTATTTAGAGAGATATGAAGCCAAGATCGTCAATCACTGGACGCCTGATGCCTCCACCAGGCGTCCAGTGAATGACATCGCCGCCGAGGTCAACCGCGGCGAAGGTGTTGTGGCATTATTTCCGAGGTGAACATCGCCAGAGGTTGAACACGAAAGGAAGTTTTGGAAGGAGAAAGGGGAGGCCTTTGTCCAGCATTGGGACACAAGACAAGTCGCATACAAAAAAAAATGTTATGACAAGATCGAAGAACGTGAAGATCGTGTCTCGATAAATTACCGTGCACGCAGTCGATAATCACTCAAGAAGATAATAATAATAATATGTATGGTGAACTTAATTATAAGTAACCAGAAAATATGAAGATTTTGTATAAGGATCACTAGCAGCACAGGTTTTAGACCATCACATTTGACAGAATGATAGAAAACTTTTTGTTACATACTCCATCAAAATTACAAAAGTATAAAAAACTAGCAACATCGAAACTATAGAAAAGCTTCAACACATAGCAATCGCGATAAATGGCACCAAACCCCACGTTATCTAAACATCGCTACAAATAAATCGCGAACACATCCGCCCGTCAGCGCGGAATGATTGTCGTGACATACACTAATGAATTACAACTAAATTGAAAAAAATATGCGCCTAGGCTTGTCACACACTAAAAACACGACACGATATTCTATTGAATTCAAACTCAAAGCATTTCTTTTTTAGCAGTTAGTTATGTTTTTGAAGCAGCGTCTGCCTAGTCTTTTCACAACTATGTTAGGGTCGGCTTCCATTCTACCTGGATGCAGCTGAATTCAAGTATCTTTACCTGACCTTCAAAAGCCAGTGGTCGATCAATTGAAAATTATACGAAAGCTTATTGGGCCAATTAAAATATTAGCTACGTAGCAAAGAGTTTCCTACGGCAACTATCCTGTCATTAAAGTTTCACACAAGTCACAATAGAATTTTTGGAAAATTACCCATTTACACTAAGTATTGATAAAAAATTCCACAGATAACTTACACACACACACACACACTGTGAGCACACACACACTGTGAGCACACACACACTTACACTGTGTGTAAGTTATCTGTGGAAATTTTTATTTCCGCACGTGTGCGGAAAAAAAAATAAAAATACATTGCATGTTGAACCTAATCGTAGTGCGATAAGAACCAGTTTTCGAGAAAGTGTTTTGAAAAAATATGGCTTCCAGCTGGGCTATTTTAATCGAATTTTAATTTTTCGATCGATTGATTCGATCCCTAACCCGTTTCTTAAATAAAAATAGCCTAAGTTATTCCTTATAACATCAGTTATCTGTCAGTAAAAGTCCCGTCAAGGTCTACCACAAAAATTTAAAAAATGTTGTTAAAAGTACCGTTTAAATATATCCATTCAGTAAAAAGCCGTTATTTTGAAATTACAACCAGACACTTCAATTTTATTTATTTGTATAAATAAAAAAACAGTTTTATCGCTCGCACAGCGCATGGCATCAGCTCCAACTACACAACAAACCTAAATACATACATTTAAAGTCTATTTCAGAGCGTGTTTCCGTCGCACAAAAAATAAAATAAAATACAAAATAAAAGCGAGCGTCACCGAGGTCGAAAGTAAGCGTTCTAGCGATAGATGAAGCGAGATCAAAGATGGCGTCTGTGCCCACATGAGTGACTTCCTGAGATTGTGTTTTGACGGGAGGTAGGTGGAAAATGACATCATGCTTTTATGCCCAGAGGTATAGGTAGAGGTGTATTAGTGCCTAGTTATCTAATGAGTGCAAAAAAACCCTTAACGAAACCGAAAGGCACCTGTTTTCTCCGTCATTGTGATCATTTTTAGGTTTAGATCATACCTGTTCCAACTTTTTCACAAGTTGTTTTTAATGTTATAACTTTGCTTTAAAAAGTTGACGACCTCCGTCCTATTCAACGCCTCACAATGTGGTTGATTGCGTAACATTGAGTCCTATCGTAAAACGTCAAACTTTGCCCCCCGCCCCCCCTAAAAAGGACTCTATAATTTTTTGAGTAAACTTACTCAGTTTGATGTACAGAATGCTTGGTTGACGGCTTCGTAAAGGGTCCGCTTACATCCTGTATTTTAGTTTTCTTTTGCACTTTCGTTTATTCACTCTATTTTACTAATTTATTGTTTGTTTATTTTTTTCTTTATTTGTATATAGATCTATTTCCCAAATTTACGTATTCACCACCACCATTCACACACAAAATATAAAATTGCTTCACATCCGTAACCTCACTAATCCAGGTCCAGTTGAAAACCAGCGTCGGGCACTTGTCTTGCATTTTGCTGATTTGGTCCTATTTGGCGCAGCCGTGAGGCACATAGTATTACTATATTTTATTTTTTGTTAAAATTTAAGTTTTTTTATTTTTTTTATATTGTGTGCACTTATAGCACGTGCCAAATAAATGTATTTTCTTTCTTTCTTTTCTTTCATTTCGTCAGTTAAGGGGTTTCGTCGGTTAAGTACCCACCACGTGTACTGGTCTGCAAATTTGACTCGACAGTTTTTGTTGACAGGAAGCGCGACCCGAAGCAATTGTTATACACTAGCATTACAGTGTGGAGTTCGGTAATTGTCCCATGGGATCGCGCTATCGGGATAAGAATGATCCTATGTGTTAGTCCAGGTGTTCTAGTGGTCGCAAGCGTGACTGCTGAGTGGGTCCTGGGTTCGATTCACGGGTCGGGCAAAGTTATTTTGAGTTTTTTCGGAATCGGATATGGATTAGTGACCGGTTGATGGCAATGGGCTCGTCCTTTATTACAATGGGACTTAAACATAACTGGCGAATTGTGGGCGTACTATAATCGGGTACACCTCTGCATAACCCTTCGGGGATTACAGGCGTGTTGTTATGTTATGCATAAGTAAAAGTTTTGTAACAAACAACATTTTGACATTGTAATTTTTATTTTGACATTATGATCTATATTTTTGACATTGTAATTCATTTATTTCTTTCATTTTTACATTTTGATTTATATTCTTGAATTTCACTTAAAATTCTTGATTTTTGTTATTATAAATAATGCATTTTTAATGAATCTGAACTAGTCTAAAATTATAAATTCAAATTACATATCTTTTTATAATAAACTTGAAATGTTACAGTGCGTGATTCACTCACTAAACCTAGTGTTGATTAGCATGTACCATTTTGTTTTTTTCAATAGCCTTGTATGTCCTACTGCAGGGCAAAGACCTCCCCATATCCTTCCAGGTACTCAGTACCTAGCTTATCTATACTATATAATATTATAAAGCTGAAGAGTTTGTTTGTTTGTTTGTTTGCTTGAACGCGCTAATCTCAGGAACTACTGGTTCGATTTGAAAAATTATTTTAGAATTGGATAGCCCATTTATCGAGGAAGGTTATAGGCTAAAATTTTACGCGGACGAAAGTCGCGGGCAACAGCTAGTTAATTTATATTTCTACACCAGCAATGGTAGTATGTGTGAAACAAAGTTAAATGTAAGATCTCACTGTACATACCATGTGCTGAGAAATAAATTAAAATAAACAAAACTAACTTTATCTAGTAGAAGATAAAGTTAAAATTAGTTAACGTTACGACATTTGCTAATTAGGTGTCGAGAGAAATTCCTGAGTAATGCTCGTGTTTGTTCCAGAAAGTTCTTTTTAAAGAAAAATGTCGAATAAACATCAAAGGAAACGGAAGTAACGACTTGAAGAAAACTGGAAAAGAGAGAGATTATTATTCTAGAATTGAAAGGAAAGTTCTAGAATTTAACAGCTGTGTGAGAAGTTTTAAATGAAATTCATGTTCTGATTTCTTGCAAGTTTTTTCTAAAAAATACATGGCTGCTCTTTTACTGTGTTTTTTTAATAAAAGTCGGAAACTAGATGGTTTCAGTATCTTGGACATAAGCTTTAGCACTTACTCGTTCGATTCAGAACACCTAAGCGTGTTTTAGCTATCTCTACAAACCTCAAACGGCGAAAATACAATGGAGCACATGTGTATCTCGCAAGTATATGAGCCAAATTTGACATGTTTATGCGAAATAGTTTTTGAGTTATGAGGGGGTCAAAAGTGGCTCCAAATGATTCGTGTAATATTACACTCGCCAGTTGAACTTGGCTTGACACGCTACCGTGTATCTAAATAACTTATTTGGTAGTTATGTGTTTGAGTCGTTTGGGGTTGCAACACTAGGACTATGAGGTCCGGTACTTCGGGATATCGCCAAACGGTTGTTCGACTCTTCTTCTCACGTAGAAGAAGAGCCTTTTGTTGCCCAAAGAATCAGCATTGCCATCCAACGTGTGTTGTTCTGTATGGTGTCCGGACGTAAAGAATAGCACCATCCCATATCTTCAGTAAAAGTAAAAACAGAACAGTCGTCTGGAGTTTATCATATTTATATGCTTTATTTAACCATGTTTTGAGGAGCTCGTGGCTAAATAATTACAGCCTCACGGGCCGATCTTTAAGGTTAAGCCAGTCTTGCCAAGGTTGATCTGTGGATGGGTTACCATCATTACGTATCGAGTTTCCTCCGTGCCTCGAAAAGCACGTTAAGCCGTTGATCCCGGCTGTCATTTGTAGGTATTTCACTGTCGTTACAGGTAGTCAGTGGCCCTAAAGTCTGACAACCAGTCTTACCAAGGGGTACCGTATTACCCAGTACTAACTGGGTTGTGGAGGTAAAATAGGCAGCCGCTCCATGTAAAATACTTGTATTCAGCTGCATCCGGTAAGACTGGGAGCCGACCCCAATAAATTTGGGAAAAGGCTAGGCAGATGATGGTATAACCATGTTAGGACAGTTTCCTACTGATATTAAAATAAATAAATAAGATTGAAGCGCTATTAAGTCCACGTGCTCTAAATAAATATTTTTAAAACATGTTAAGTTATTTCTTTAATCGACAAAGTAAAAACAACGAGACATTTCACTAGCAATAACGTGATAGAATTATTGTTAAAAATGTGTTGGATTGTCATCACCTGCCGAAAGGAATACGAAACACTCATCACTCGTCTCTGCCCTCTCATCATCTTCCTGCACGTTTTCATCTTCCATTCTGCCCTGTCAGACGTCACTGCATAATTTACTCCTTTCTCTTTCAAATCATTCTTCACACAATCCATCCATATTTTCTTTGACCTCCTTCTCCCTCTCCATACATCAACATTCATATCCATTACTCTTTTAGTCACATGCGTTTCATCCCTTCTCATTACATGTCCATACCTAGACAAACGACTGCCTTTCAATTCTTCTGTAATATGCGCCACTTTCAAACTTCCTCTAATATACTTGTCGAATCCGATCGTTGGACATAAAATGAATCGCAAGTACGCCGGTGGTGACATCACGCGACCTACTTACAAGTCTACCCACACCACAGCGTGCTTCTACAGAGCCCTGTAGAAGTTGTTGTGTCATGTTCAGCTCGAGACGAGGGCGACATTCAATGTCTGATCTCAGCGGAACTGTACCCGATTCAATGTGCTCCGTGTTATTGTGTTAAGTTGTAATTTCAAGTAATTCGTTAGTGTGTTTTTATAGCACAAAACCCATCGTCTGCCTCAGCCTAACGGCATAAATCCTGACATATCCGACCTGAGTATCCGACATACTCATTCCTTACTTTATCCGTTCTTGTCACTCCACACATCCATCTCAACATTCTTGTCTGCGCCCTCCGGTGGTCAAAAATAACCTGTCAAAAACAATTTGTAACCTTTCAGGAACCACCCTAACTTGTTTGAAACTTCATCAGGCAGTCCAAGGGGCGCCCTAACAGGAAATAGACTCACAAAAATGTTGAGCAACCCTTCCACCCCAGAAAATTGCGTATTAAATACATTTCTGAATTCATTCCGGTAGAATTTTTAATGTTCTGTAAAAGAATGGGGCGCTTTTCGTTTGTTTTCTTTGATCTTATCGATGTGATGATTTAAATAAAGAACGTTATTTAAAAAAAAACATTCTTAGTTTTTGTTAAGTACTTACAATACGAGATATAGGTACTGTAGAGGTTTTATTTGAAAGGCCTTTCCAACCGACCTCTACGATACTTTAGTAACAGGCGGTATATGAAAAAACTAGCTAATGCCCACGGCTTCGCCCGCATGGTGTTTAGTACTGTCCCACGATATCATAGTATCGGGATAAAAAGTATCCTAAATGTTAAACCAGATTATAAACTATCTGCGTGCTTAATTTCATCCAAATCCTTTCAGTAGTTTTTGCGTGAAAGAGTAACAAACATCAATCCATTCATTCAATCCTTACAAATTTTCGCATTTATAATATTAGTAGGATAGCATAATATTAGTAGGATAAACACTATTTCGTTTTAATAAAAGGGAAATAGAGAGAGCCAGCTCGGACAGCTGATCATTATCACCTGCCTAGCCTTTTCCCAACTATGTTGGGGTCGGTTTCCAGTCTAACCGGATGCAGCTGAATACCAGTATTTTACATGGAGCAACTGCCTATCTGACCTCCACAACTCAGTTAGTACTAGGTAATACGATACCCCTTGGTAAGATTGGTTGTCAGACTTTTTGGCCCACTGACTAACTAACGACTGTCAAAGATCTACAATTGACAGCCGGGACCAACGGCTTAACGTGCTTTCCGAGGCACGGAGGAAACTCTGTATGTAAAGGGCGGTCACCCATCCACAGACCAACATAGGCAAGCACGGCTTAACCTAAAGATCGACCCGAGCGGCTGTTATTATTTAGCCACGAGCTCGCCAGCTCGGATAGCTGATAATGCCCGTAATAAGTACCTACAATTCAAAGTGCTTGCCTGACTTCAGTCTCAATATTAAAAATTCAAATCACGTCACAACCTACAAACAGTTTGAGTTATCCGATCGGTCATGTCCCACTCCGATAGTTTCAGGGTGAACGTCTCACAGACAAATCGATGTCTCGCTACTTCCATTTTATCGTCCTTGATGACCGGCCATTTGTCCTAATGACAGGGCCAAGATAGAAACTAAACTAAAATAAAATTGTATTTGAAAATGTAGGTCATAACAATGGGTCGATGATCCAGAAAAATCTTAGGATATAAATAAGGGTCCTAAGTTCATTTAACATTGAATTACTTTTTAATGAAATAGTTATTGAATGGGGTTCAATGAACTAAAAGGGTTGTATTAATGATTTTAATTATCATTATAATTCTGTAAATACATACGTGTTACTTGCGCGACTCATTTTTCATCAACATACAACCTGACACTGACCTGCTAATTGCAAAAAACGTAAGAAAATTTGAATTTCGAGGCTACCCTGGGGCTTCCACCATAAGTCAAGCCACTATTAAAATGGATATCATATTTTTTGGTTTATGAAATTGTGAATGGAAAACATTATTTGTAGGCCTGGCAACACATAGTACAGACAACGTAGACATTACTTTATTGATAACACCATGAACTTACTTTTACCTACATAAATGTGTCACGAATAAAAAATAAAAAATTATATAAGAGAAAGTTTGTGAGGATGTCTGGCTGTTTGTTACACTTTTACGCAAAAACAGCTGACGTGATTTGGATGTTTGGCACACAGATAGTTTATAACCTGGAGTACCACATAGGATACTTATTATCCCGGTGGTCCGCGACTCCACGCGGACGAAGCCGTGGGCATAAAACCTGAAACCTGAAATAAATTAACTTTTTTTTTTTTTCAATAATTATATTTATAATCCGAGGTTGTCGACATGTGGAATGTGAACTCGGCTATCATTGTGCCGATCGTCGTGACGGCCAATGGCCTTATAGCCATGAGCCTCGACGACCATCTTTCGAGGCTCTCTTTAGGCGGTTGGACCAAGGGCCTGATTCAGAAGGCAGTACTCCTCGATACGGTTTGTATTGTGAGGAAGTTCCTGTCTCTGGAGCCCTAACCACCGGTAGCTTAGACCCTGCTCCCGCTACCGGCGGACCACAATTTTTTTTATTTTTAAATGTTTTTTATATGGTTTTTGTTAAGAAATATATAAAAATGTAATAAGTGTGTAAGAAAATAAATAAAGGAAATTATAATCCTAATAGTATTCAAATTTCACAAACGACTTACTTATTTACCTACGATTTAATTATATTTTAAATGCCTAGAAGTTACTGAAAGTTAACTACAGGGAGGTATATGCCGGAGAAGAAGCCAACAAAAAACATGTTATTTATAGACTATTATCCTCTGTTTTCAACAAAAACGAACAAAATGTCAAAACAAATCACGTGCTAGAAAATATAAACCAGCCCACGGGAAATCAGGATAATCACAGATAACATCGCCTCACGACTTTCTATTACCAAAGATAAAATCAATACATACTTAGCACCTTAATGTTCTTACACGGACCACGCAAAATTTTACTTTAAGAAAGTCCTGAAAAGGTTCAATTTCCTTAAATAAAGAAACTCATTAATACAAGACGGTAGGAGGATTGTACCGATTTGAAACGAAATGAATTCTTAATACGATCTTTAAGTCAATACGAAGCGTAGAAAAAGTTAATGGTTTTTAAGGTAATAGTTTTTACAGGACCATTTGTAGTTGGATCCGAGGCGCTAATGTTACAGTCTGTTGCAATTCGACATTGGTAATGGATTGCCGAACGTTTTTTGTTTTTTTTTTCATTGAAAAAGCTAACGACATCAATTCAGTTTGAAATTCGAACGTCGTGGAAATGGTATCCCGTACGGTCCGTTTACAGTTTATTTACCGCTAGATATTAAGTTGGGTGACTTGAAGACCCAACTGTATTAAGGGTATTACATTGCTCGATGACCTTGATGATTTGATCCCTGTACTGGTTTTTGTTGACTTGCCCCGCACATTTCGCAAAATTTCGGTTTTTATTTATTATTTAAAAATATTAAAAGAAATAACAGAAAAGAAACAATACAGATTGTTAAGTATATTATTACGTATTTGTTGTTACAAAATTCATGCCGATCTATTCAGGCGTTACAGAGATAATTTACAATTAAGGTTGAAAAAAGACCTATTTTCGATTAACCAAAAAAAAGTGAGAAGGTCTATTAAAATTTTAAACAATACAATTTATTTGTGATGAACTTAACTATAACATACTTTTTTACACGGAAAACGTACGAAGGGATTCATCAACAAATTTCTTTGAACATACGCTGTTTTTGGGATTTGAGCCATGTAATGGCCTTAAAACACGTTCTATACCACAGTTATTTACTATTCTACAGGGAATTATCTCAAATTTCGTCAGGCTAACTAATAAATCTTATTAGAACAGAAATATCAAAAAGAAAAAAAAAAGCAAACTCTCTCTCTCTCTTTTCTCTTTCTCTCTCTCTTTCTATTATATTAATATTATAATTTAACAGTTAGACGTTAAATAATTGTGACAGGACTATACCGTGTAGTTACTGATTTACTTTTTAAAAACAAATGAGTTTGCTTTCAAATTACGTACAGTCACCAGCACATCAAGTTACCACAAACTATCAAATTTCTCCAAATGATTTTAAATCATAAAATGTTGATGGTTAAGTAAAAAATCGAATGATAAAATTCATATAACGTTCATATGAGTGACGATTGATGTGAACTTAACTTGAATATCACTATGGAACTTAGCAATGTTCAAAGCCACTCCACTCTGACTCCTAAGTCACAGGTATTCCTAGTTTAGGAGTCAGGGTTTCAACTTCTGTGCGCCTTTAAATATCGTGAAATTTAGCTAGATAGTAAGCATATTGTAATGAATTGTCCCAATAAAGTATATATTAATATATTATCACTCCATTTATTACTTTTTTATCGGTATGTAGTTCAAGCAATTGTGAAAATATTGAGCCTGACAAGAAGATTGGTATTGAAATTGATTGCCATAGACGCGTAGTTTTTATGTTTTTGTCCCAACTGAACATTATTATTAATCTATAATCAGTAACACCTTTAAAAACATAAGTAGATAGATTAAATTCAAATATATAAGAAGCCAATTTCTTACAGTATAAAACTGCTACCAAACAAAACTAAGAATACATATGACATTATGAATTAAAAACTCTTTTCGCGTCTGTTGGTGTGACCACCATCAGCCTCCCTTTTCTTAACTATGTTATGGTCGGCTTCCAGTCTAACCGGATTCGGCTGAATACCAGTATTTCACATGGAGCGGCTGCCTATCTGATCTCCATAAACCAGTTAGTACTAGGCAATACGATACCCTTGGTAAGACTGGTTGTCAGACTTTTGAGCCACTGACTACCTGAAACAACGTTAAAGATCTACAAATCACAGCCAGGACCAACGGCTTAACGTGCTTTCCGAGGCACGGAGGAAACTCGGTATGTAATGGGTGAAACCTATCTACAGATCAACCTAGGCAAGCGCGGCTTCACCTGGAAATCGAACCGAGCGGCTGTTATTATTTAGTCACGAGCTCCTAGACTGTTTTTAAGACCGCGTGTTGATAAAGAAAAATCTATCGTAAATCGTAATTTTTCACGTCATGAAAGTCGTGCAAAAAGGCCACGTCTCTGATATCTTACACAACGTTCATGTAAAAAATACTCATGATTTCTGACCAAATTAGCTCCAAAAAGCAATTTCTCATTAAAATAATTATAGACCCAACATCCCAAATCTATTTTTATTTCCAAATTAAATCCGAAGGGAACCCAATTTTTGCTGAAATATTTCATGCCGGGTATCCCTTACCCCATATGTTCACTGAAGGGTTAGAGACCTTGATCCTCCTCCTCGTTATGCAAAGTATTTTAGGACCCCCAAATGGCATTTTGATGAATAGTTTTTATTTCATTATAGTGTGTTGGGGTCTTCAAAGATTTCATTTTAAATGATACTGTCTTTACGGATTTTTGTTAAGGGTATATTGAAAGGGTTGTAATTTCCTTTTTTTTTTCACGTCAACATAACATCACGCCTGCAATCCCCGAAGGGTTAGGCAGAAGTGTACCTGATAATACATCCAAATTTCGCTAGTTATGTTTAAGTCCCATGTAATAGGGGGCGAGCCTATTGCCATCAACCAGGCACAAATCCAGACACCGTGGATGCTTCTGCGAAATTCCTGATGAAAAAACCCAATAACACTGCCTGACTACCGCTCGACCAACGAAGCAGTGTTTTGCGCCAAGTCATTGATTTTCCTGTAACTTGTTGCATGTTTGTCGGTCTTTTACAGATTGTACTTCGGTGAGTGTGCTCAAGAGCTCCACAAACTCATTCCACCATCTCCTTTCTTCCATCGGGAGTCCAGACGTACTGCAGGTTATCACCCATACCTTGTCGATGTTCCACACATTCGCACGAAGCGCTTTGCTACATCATTTATTATGCGCACAGCCAAGGAGTGGAATTCCCTGCCTGCGTCGGTGTTTCCAAGTTCATATGACCCCAATCTATTTAAATCGCGAGTTAATAGGCTTCTTTTGGGTTAGCACGTTCCATCGTCGACCTCATCTCTGTCCTCAGGACTAGATTGAGGTCAAGAGTAAGCCCATACAGAATAAAAAAAAAAAACTTCCATGTATAACTTCCATACATACCTTCTCCAATCAATACTTTATTCAAGCTTTGTAACTCTTGATTCGTGTAGAGAATATTTAATGATGTTAAAGTACGATTAATTGATAAACCTCAACAGAAGAGGGTATCTAAATGAAGAAGGATATCTTCATCACTTGAGACAGGGGTCAGAAAAGGTAAGCAAGTAAATTTTCTGTCACCCTGTCTCCTTGTTACAAACACGTAAATTTTGCTACAAACACTAACAGGCTTGTTCCAGGAATCCAGAATGCATTGCAGTCACCTCTTTGAAGTTCCCATGCAAATGTAGCAGGCGAACGAATAAAGTACTGGATAATTAGAAGTAAATTAACCGTGAAAATCAAGAAAAATTCGCGAGCCGGAAACCAAAAAAATCGGTTTGCATGTCAATGGAAGTTTACATGCAAAAACTGTAAAATGTAACCAGCATCCGATCCGGCCACATTCATCACGGAACCGCTGGCTTATAGTCTATATTGACAGACCGTGTCGACCGTGTCGTATTGTTTTTTTTTTTAGGATGTGATATCATCAAATGACCCCCACCGCTCTGGGCGGAGCGGAAGGGAGTGTCGGTTGTACTGACTAAAACCCATCCATGTTCCTTCTTAGCCCTTTGTGTTCCAGGGCCGCGGTATCTCTTTGGAACAGTCCCGCAGCCCTTACGTACATATTTTTGTTCGGCGTAACAGCCGTTTTCGTGTTGTCAAGATAGAAAATTTACTTCATTCCGAAAAAAAAATTTCGGAGCCTAACTTATGGTCTAAATCAGGCCCGTCCAATATACGGCCCCCAGGCCACTTAGCGGCCCGCATAGGTCTTTTATCCGGCCTGTGAGATATTTATAACTTTTTACGACATCAAATAAAAAATGTCCTTAAGTCAGTTAATCCCGCGCCATATTTGCCTACCCGCCCCACTTCACATACCCGCGAATGCAGACCGCATCATCGCAGTCTAGTCCGGTGAAGTTTGTTTTATTTAATTTTAGAGGTCACTTTCAGTTTTGTTGGCCCGCTAGGGTTACAAAAATACTAAACTTGGCCCTCCATAAAATTATGTTGGACACCCCAGCCCCCGTAGCATGACCACCGTAGACAAGGATTTCTTTGACGGAAGAATCGACAAAATGACAGATTGTGTCGACAAAATGACAGATTGTGTCGACACAATGACAGATTTCTTTGCACTATCTGTCATTTGGTCGATTCTTCCGTCAAAGAAATCCTTGTCTATGGTGGTCATGCTACGGGGGCTGGTCTAAATCGACAGCGGTAATTAACGGTCAATTATGAGCCTTGGTAAAGTGTTGTCTAGGTCTTTCTAACCGAGGTCTTTCTAACCAATTTTATAATGAAACCGATTTTCAGATTTCCGGCTCGCGGAAAATGTTTAATTTCCACGGTTCATTTGAGGCTAATTTACGGCTAATTATCCAGTACTATATTTGTTGGCCTTCTACATTTGCCATGCCAACATCAAAGGGGTATTACAGTCCTTTTAGAAGCTTTCTATGACTGGAACCTTAAAAAAAAATAACTGAATCGAAAGCATTTGACCTCAGACTCTTTATATAAACAAGGGAGCATAAAACTGTAAAGTTATACCTATCACATTGATGTTCACCCACACCTTGTTTCCTATTTAATAATATAATAATCTACAAATGTTTCAAGCAACTTTCCCTCCCGATGTATGCTCGATAATATCCCGTATACCGGTGGCAAAACCGGACGTCCGTCTGATTGCACACCGCACGCGTATTCACATATACCTAGGGCTACCATCCGTCCCGATTTGTCCAGGAATGTCAGGCAAAAAAAGTCCTGGATATATGACAAGTGTACGAAAAGTCTGGACAACTTTTTCCGCCATTGTCATTTGTCTCGAACTTTCAAGAAATAAATAAAATTAAAGTATCCGTTTGTAATTTCAAAATATCAGTTTTTTACTGTATGCATATTAAATTATATACGGTACAAAATCTTTTTTTTTAATTTGTGTCTGTCTGTTTGCTCCAGCTAATCTCCGAAACGGCTGGACCGATTTTGACGGGAATTTTACTGGCAGATAGCTGATGTTATAAGGAGTAATTTAGGCTACTTTTATTTTAGAAAAAAGATTAGTTCCGTGCAATAAAATTAAAACCCATGAGATTGTAAACAAAATCCCATTCAAACAAGGTAGTTATAATAATTTCACGCGTCAACTGCTAGTTTTTAATAGAAAAAGTGGCTTATGACTACCGAAAAAAGAAAGACTAAAGTAAAAATATCCGGATATTTTTGCAAATATCCGGGTTTTTGTCAGGACTTTTATAAATTTTCATTCATATATTCATATTCATATCTTTATTTGCATTTCATACTGTGTGAAGATCTTACAATGGGCTTAAAGCTAAGGTACAATTACGGACCCTGTAGGGCACAGCAAAGAGTATAAAATTTCATAAAATTAAAACTGACTCAATTAACTATTTTTAAAACATGTGCACAATATTTATTAAATTTTATTGAGATCTATTATAAACTTTTAACATAATAATTATTTGTTAAGATTACATTAAAACATATTTTATATAATAATATAATATTGTAAAATGGTAACCCTACGTATACCCCATATAAACTAATGTATACGGGAAATAGGTTGGAATATCTGTGTCAAGGAGTTTCCAGTCTGTTTTGATACTGATTTGTGTGGTAGGTGTAAATTATGTTGTTTACTCTTGGAGGGGGTTGGATCTGCTTCTTAAGTAACAGGTCGTGGGTCAAAAACATGGAATGCCTTTTTGTTATTTTGCGTTTTAAATTTATCTTACGTTAGGACTGCCATGGGTATAAAGTTGAATGATAGGAAGAAAAATACATACATTAGATCCATAACAAAGGTAACGGACGCCGTCGAGCTAGCAAGCATACTGAAATGGCGATGGGTTGGACAAACAGCTAGAGTTCCCGATAATAGATGGAGTGAAAGGATATTGCATTGGTATCCCTACGAAGCCTAAAGCCACGCGGCCGACCTAGGCGACGCTGGTGTGACGATATGAAACGCTCTCTTTGATGTACATACTGCTTGGTTGACGGCTTCGTTAAGGCTCTTGTAATCTTGTTACACCCTGTATTTCTAAATATTCAAGAAAAAATCTAACACGGATGCAATAATCATTCAGCATCTTCAAGTAGGGCTATCCTATTTAGATTCATAAACAGTCTTACAAATAAGCCGAAAACTGTGACCTTCCACTTAATTTCACACAAAATCACCATGTTTAACTGTACATTTGCATATCCTTTCCTGCTTTCTTTATGAAAAAGATATTTCCTTTCACTACAAAAAGAAATAAAAAAACTTTTAAGTACAAGTTTTTACAGTCGACGGAGAGTTCAAAGGCGTAATATTTTACACCCAATTGAGTTTGCCGCAAAGAAAGTTATAATATAACATTTATTTGTTATATGTTTGAGGAAAAAGTTACTTCACGCCATTGTGGGTGAGTGGGGGCAGGCTTTGATGTAGTTTTGTCTATTTGAGTTGGAGTTGGAGAGCAGTGTGTTATTGGTTTGGAGAAAATAGCAGGGAATACTTTTGAGAGCGATTATTTGGAAACTCGTGTTCAGGAGAAAGTTTGTTCGTCATTTTGTGCATGTGTTTTTTTTTTTTGTAAATTATGATAATACAGAGTGGAAGGACATCGATGCACAAACGGTTACCACGTATCCAGTACATCATTCTGAACCTCTCCACATAGAAATTATTGTTCATAGGTAATTCAAAAAAAAATCTGCTGTTTCCTACAAAAGTGTCAAAATTTATGGAACAGTTGTTTTTTTTTTAAATTACCGTTAAAAAATATCTGTGGGGGTTTGAAATGATGTACTGAATACACGGTAAGCGTTTGTCCGCCGTTGTTCCTGCCACCCTGTATAAAAATGAGGTGAATTTGAGAGTCGTTAAACATTAAAGTTTACAATATGCAAGTCTACATCTATTCATGGACACGTAGAAATTGGTAAAAGGCGGAATTCTTAGCCACAACACACATAAGATGAAGTTTCATTTTTTTTTAAACTGTAAGGTTCCAACGGACCATTGGTTCCGTTTTTAACAGACTTAAAAAAAGTAAGTCATACTTTACGATGGATTCTTCTTATTTTTCTGGATATTTCAAACGTCTCCAGGTCAAAGACCCCGCTGTCTTCTAAATTCTACAAAGTCTTTCATAATGAATTATTTCCGTGCCAAATTCTGTCCTCTTCGAAAAAATATAAATATAAACGAAAGTTAAAAAAACATACATCTTTATTTCCTCGTCTCACTAACCCATTTGTTTCTGACTGAAATACTTTAAAACTATGAAACAAACCAACAATTCATGCTATTTTGCCGCAGTCGCCATTAATCTAAAGTCTGCCAGCGTTTTGTCAAAGTCAATTAGAATTTATACAACTATTATACACGGAATGCTATTGTTATATTTAAACTTTGCTTATGTAAATTATAATGCATTTGATCTAAGGAATATTCCAACCAGTTTCTAGCCTAGTCAAGTGGGTGTCACAAAATCCTTAGAATATGCAATATGCAAGAAATACACTAACTGTTTTTATTTCTTAATAATGCCTTTTATTGGCCCATAAAAACATTGTGGTACAAATGTTTAATTTTCTAATACAACACTTATTTTACAATTTAATATTTTATGTAGCGTGTTTTTGTTGAAACGGAATGTAAACTCAAAACGCGTCGTCCCTCTATAGCGCCGGTAGTGACGTCAAAGTCTATGTGTCAAAGAAACACTTTTATTTGAAAAGTACTTATAGTTCCACTACGATTTTATTAAACTATTGTTATTGCAATGTTTGCTTGAATAAATCACATACAATTACTAAAATTATTAGATTAAAAATAACAGAATAAATGACGTCACATAACATGACATGAATGGCCGCGACAGTCACGGACGTTTGAACTGTCGTAGAAAATTGTAGGAGTTTAATATTTTTTTTGAGCGACAAACTGTAGTTGAACTTAACTTTGAATTATTTTCTCGGGTTTTATTTTATTGATCAAGTGAAGGAAAAATTACATGCATATTCCCTAAATCGGAAAGCTTTTTAAGGTTACTTCTTTCTTCTTTTTCTTTGTGGTTAGTGGCTAACCTGGTGTCAGAGTTTTTGTGCCGCCCATGGACCTCGGACTTGGCTTTACATGCCGTAGAGAAATTTCTTTCAGGCATGCATCACTGCTTCAGACATTACTTCGAAATTCGAACGGTGCCCCGATTTACTTTTAAAATAAATGAGTATCGGTGCTGCATAATTCCGTTGGGTCTTGAGAATGTCTGGAAAGCGCTGTTGAAACATTTGTGAAATTGTCTATGGAAATTATATTGCAATACGAGGTGTAACTTCCGACTATGACCACACGCCAAAAGTATAAAGGGTGACTGGTAATTACCGATACTTAAAAACACATAATTATATTCATGATAACAAACAACTTTCCCAAAATTAACATTTTTTTTTATACCGCTGTTAGCCGCGTGTTAGCTGTTAGCCGCGCGTTAACGGCGTCACGTGGCTAACAGCTGATAGGTCAAAGGCGCGCGCGCGCGCGAATTTCATACTACGGCTGTTGTATTATTGGGATAAAAGTGACCGAGTATAAAAACAAAGTTTCTTTGGGAAAGTTGTTTGTTAACATGAGTACAATCACGTGTTTAAGTATCGGTCACTGATTACCAGTCACCCTATAGAATTCATATTCGATGTAATGTTACCTTTAATATTCGCCCTAGTTGTCGAGCAAAGAGGTTTGTTGTTACCTGTAAAAAAGAAAACAACTGTTATTAATTGCCATTCTATGGTACTTTTATTAGAATATCTTAGACCAAAATATCGACAGCTCCTATGCTTAAGCTCAAAATCCCTAAAATAAAATAAATTTATAGACAAATGGTGAAACTCCTTAAAAACTGAGTTAATAAAGCATCGGTATCTTTATTTATTATTTAACTCTAAAAATTGTAACCATGGTGACATGTTATACTACTAATAAAATCAATATACTTTCTCAGAAATAATATTGAAAGCTAAAGGTCAGCCCGAAGCGGCGACGACTTGAGCAGGATTAAAAAGAACTATAAGTAAGAAAAGAAAACCACTGCTAATTAGTTGCTCTAATTTCTTGATGAAGGCGATTTTCATCATAATCTTTTAATCTCGTTTATTGCGACTATAGCTCATTTTGTAGATCTTTGACAGTCGTTACAGGTAGTTAGTGGCCTGAAAGTCTGACAACCAGTCGTACCAAGGGGTATCGTAGTACCTAGTACTAACTGGGTTGTGGAGGTCAGATAGGCAGTCGCTCTATGTAAAAAACTGGTATTCAGCTGCACCCTGTTAGTCTACAAGCCAACCACAACATATTTGAGAAAAGGGATAGGGCTAGGCATATGATGAATGTTTACTCTCGAAAAATCGTTTCGTAAAGCTTAAAAAAACGCGTGTAGCATATTTATACCAACATCAAAGCACAAATCACATTGAAGCCGGAATCATTCTAGGATTAACTTATTGAACAGATAATTCTATATACCAACGTAGACGTGAAACTATTCCAAGCAATAGTGTTACGTTAGTAAATAAAACTAGACATTAAATGCAGCGGCTATTTGTGAAGTTCACGGCGATTGTTTGTGTTTTGGATAAATTCCAATTTCTTGGTGCATCCGCGTTTGAAGAGACCTGTTGTCTCCTAGGTAAGTAGAGTGTTGCGATGAGGGGGAATTAAAGCGAATCGTTCTATGTTTCACAAGGACTTATGGCTGCTTAACTTGAGCCCCTCTGGATTGCTCAAATTTTGATCACTGGTCACCATCTTTTATCGTACCAGCCAATACGGGGTGGAAAGGATAACGACTCGAAATCGGTTACCACGTATTCAGTACATCATTCTGAGCCCCCTACATAGACTTTTTCATCGGTTTAAAAAAAAACCAGATGTTCCAAACATTTTGATAGTGTAGGTCTTACACTTATGTAGGAAACAGGTGTTTTTTTTAATTACTGATGAAAAATTTCTATGTAGCGGGGCTCAGAATGATGTAAGTACTGAATACGTGGTAAGCGTCGGTGTCCCTTCCACCCCGTATATTGTTGTAGGAGGCAAACAACGCTGTCCCTTTTCTCAAAGTGTCATCGATACATCTGCAATAATAGTGAAAGATGTTGGTCGCAGTGACCACTAGCAGCGACTATGGTTCCAATTACAGTCGCCCAGTGTACGAGAGCTAGAGACGTGAGCGAGAGATGTTTTACGGGGCTGAAACTTGCATGGTCACCGAATACTCTATCCACCGCATGCCAGTCACTCAGAGAGCTATGGAACGAGCCATGTTGAACATCATCCTGTACGACCGGGTGAAAAACACCGAAATATGGAGACGAACTTGACTTATGGGCACAGCAAAGGAGATTGCAAAAAGAAAGTGAAAGTGGGCGGACTATATATGCCGTAGACTGGATGGAACATGGGGGTAGAAAGTGCTGAAGTGGAGACCACGGGTGGGACGGAGAATTGTGGAAAGACTACCAACTAGGTGGACAGACGATCTCATTAAAGTGACCGGATGAAAGTGAACAGCCATGACACAAAAGCACCAAAAGTGGAGAGATTTAGCAGAGACCTAAACTCAGCAATTTGTGGCCAAAGGTTGAAGAGTGCACGAGATATAATGGCACATTTGATGCACCTCCACGCATCCGTGACTCTCATTTGTTATGTAACTTCGTTATATCCAGTCGAGACAAAAGCTCACAATACATTACACCAAATGAGACGCAAACGTTATTTTAATTCAAATAAATCTTGATTTACTTCGTAATTAATGTCGTATCTTGTTTGAGTAAATAAATTAGTGTGCGGAGCTTTATGGCAGATGGTAGGGTTGACAAAAAAAGTTTTAACTTTAAAACTTGTGGACAATAATATTACACACACACACTTTTTCCGATGGGGGGTAGACATAAACTACAGAACGTCGCCTGCTGCGAAGCCGTGATAGCCTAGAGGCCTATGACGAGACCTATGACTTGGCAATCCAACGGTCACACCGTTGGGCTGCCAAGACATAGGTCTCAAGTTCGAACCCAAGACACGCACCTCTGATTTTTGTATTGATGTGCGTATTGTTTAATTATCACTTGTTTCGGTGAAGGAAAACATCGTGATGAAACTTAATCAGCATGCCTGATAGATAGGTATTTCTCGACGGCATGTAAAGCCAAGTCAGAGGCCCAAAGCCGGTATAAGAGCTCTGACACAGGTTAGGCCCTAAACAGACGAAAAAAAAAACCTGCTGCGACCTTATAATGTTGTAGATGCAGTCGCAGAATGAAAAGAAAAAGAAATTATTTTCAAAAGTGTGCATGACAATTAAAATTATTACGACTCATAAAAAAATTGTGAATAGTTAACGTGGGCCTCTTAGTGGGCTCTTGGAGATAGTTTATTTGAAAATTGTCTTTTAATTCTGAGAATTTACGTAACATGATGAACAAGATCACGCCTTTTATCCCCGAATGGTAAAGCAGAGGTGTACTTATAGCAGGTACACCCAAACATCAGTTATATTCAAGTACCATCTAATCGGAGTCAGCCTATTGCATCACCGGGGCACAAATCCCAATTCCGGGTTTGCCACCCGGAATTTTTCAAAATGAGACCGAACCCAATAAGATATTTTCCTATCCAGCAATCGGATACAGGACCTCATGCTCAACAACAGAATTTGCGACCACTCTACCAGCCAAGCATTTCTCATAAATAAATACTCACATAAACACTGCAAGTGAAACCAAAGAGCCCGTTTAAGATATAATCTACAATTCTGCCAACCCTAAGAAACAAAAGTTTTAGTGTGATTAGTTTAATGTTAGTGTGAAGTAAATGATTATCATTGTATTTATGTGCGTTATATACGACTATCTGTATGTACAAGTAACAGAAGTATATTATCTTGGATATGTATAAAAGAGAGGTCGTAAGTGTGTCAAATGTGGATTCTGCAATTTGTCGTCACAAAGAATTATAGTTTTTTTTCTGTTTTACATGAGATTTTTACGCGTAAAAAGATTTTGCAAGGTTATTTACAAGTGTAATCTATGATCGTGCATGCATTGGTATTAATAACTTCTATGTATTGAGAGTTGTGCTAGATAACAAAACAGCTAGATTTTTTAAATCAAGTTTTTTTTTGGGATTGCAGAACCATTACAAAATGAGGGAAGTGTTCAAGAAGTCTTAAACGTTCTTGAGCTATTTTGAAACCGAAAAATAAAGTCTCGAACCAACACCTAATTAAAAAAATTGTCTATAAACGCCTTTCCCTTCACCTTTAAAACCATCCTATCTTCTCATATCATCCTTCAAAAGTCTTCATGGTTTATCACTTATCACATAACCAGCCTATAATGTTCCCACTGCTGGGCCACAGAATTCCTCTCTGTGAGAATAACTGGGTCGTAATTCAATACCACATGAAGTCATGTTTTGGTTTCTCAATTTTATTTGAGTTTTTTAGATTTTTTTTATTTCTCTGATTTTTCTGATTCATGTGCGTATTGCATAATTATCACTTGCAACTATGACGAAAAGCCGGTGTAGAAATACAAAACACTTGATACACAATTGGCGCTTTTCTAGGCACTCCGGAAAATTTGGTTCCTCACCAACTAAAACCACACGTTCGCGTTTGCGTTTGCGTTTTGCTGTAGTGTTGTCGCATTACAAAAGGAAGAGAAATGCACCTGTATCCATCGCTAAAAGCATTCCAGAAGTAAAAATACTTTTACAACCCGTTTCGAATAACCGCAGGTCCCCTCTCTCCATTAAACGAATGTCAAAGTTAGGTATGCTGAAACACTCTTCATATTGAAAATTAATTTTCAATAGCTTTCGTCCATATCGTGCCATTTTTAGGGTTCTGTAGCCAAAGGGTTCCAACGGGACCTTATTACTAAGGCTCCGCTATCTATCCGTCCGTCTGTCACAGGGCTCTTTCTTGGATCCGTATTAGGTGGACAGTCGTTTCACAATTTTCTGAGTGTTTTTACTATGGCCGCTCGCTATAACAAAAAATAAAACAAACTGCCTCGTTGGTATAGTGGTTGCAAGCGCGATTGCTGAGCATGAGGTCCTTGGTTCTATTCCCGGGTCGGGCAAAGAGTTATTGAGTTTTTATATCAGGAACTTCTCAGTAGCAGCCACGGAGTCTGGATTTATGCCTGGTTGTTGGTAATAGGTTCGCCCGCTGTTACATGGGACTTAAACATAACTAGCGAAATGTGGGTGTACTTTTAGTTACACCTTGGCCTTACCCTCCTGAAATTACAGGCGTGATGTTATGTAGGATACAGTAAAAATATTGAAGGGACCTCATACAATAACGTTTATTTTTTAGCGTTTTTAATAATTACATTTTAAGATGTCTTAAATATTGAGTGGTGGTACGGAATCTTTCGTCTGCGAGCCCGACTCGCACTTGGCCGGTTTTTTGTATTTCAGGGACCAATCATACTGATGGAACGAAGATATCGTTATTTACTGCGACGCTATCAACAAGTTAACGTTTTCCATTTCCCTTTTATGGAGATTTTTGATGTTAATGTTTGTTTGGATAAAAGTTTGATTTGATTGTATGATATGACTGTTGGATGGGGTCCTCCTGTCAGAGTTGAAATTGATGTCAAAAAAAATATTTATTTAAAAATCAATGAGTGATAATTGATGGTATTTTATTTATTTGAGCAAAGTAAAAACATAAAAGAACTATAAAATACTATCGATTTGTTTTCTAAAAAATCTCAACCATTTATGCAAAGGTGGGTCAACTAATTGCTAACTGGTCACTCCAAATATAGAAAAGAAGAATGGAACAGAAAGCTAGTTAGTACAAAGATGATGCTTATTTCTAAAGAAATCTCTTCCAGCATACCTGCGAAAGGAGATACTAAAAAAAGAGATGTAGACATAGTGTGTAAAAGAAGAAGAGAAAATGGAATACATAAAGCAGATAACTATATTAATTAGTATAATCTATACTAATATCATAAAGAGGAAAGATTTGTAAGTTTGTAACGAATGTTTATTTGTTCAAAAACTATTGGACCGATTTCAAAAATTCTTTCATCATTAGAATGCTACATTATCCCTGAGTACCAGGCACTCATGCGAAGCTGGGACGGACCGCTAGTATAGAATATAAGAATATACTCTCAGACGTATACAACATTAGTTTTAGTATATGCGAAACCTAAAACACGTGTCTAGTATTTTTATGTTAAGAATCTATGTACAAAATTTCAAAACTGAATCATGAAAAATCACAGAGTTGTAAGCTTGTTCTGATATCTGGTTGTCCGCACAAAAACGTGGTTACCACGCGGCGCGTACGCGTGCGCGCCTCGAGCGTCGTCTTGCGCTCATGGATAATAATAATTTAGCAGTAGGTACCTAAATGATTGCGAAAGATACTTAGTGACGCTCGGTGTCCAACATGTAACTTTTTTTTAATATTTTTAGGCCAAAATATAACACGGTTTAAAAATTATTGTAATCGATTCAGTTACTTATTCTGAACAAACTATATTCAGGTTTCGCATATACTAAAAATAATGTTGTAAATACAAAGACAAAACATATAACAATACTATAAATACAATAAAATAAATAATAATAGAACTGGAAGAAGGACGCGTGTGTTCGCAAGAAATGGAAAGGGAGGAGGGAGGCATTTGCCCAGGAGTAGCACAGAGCAGGCTAGAAAAAAATACTTATTCAACAATGACGAAATAGAAATATAATTCAATTCATTTATTAAGCCAGACAAATAAGATATCCAAAATGCCATACACAAAATTGACAAAACATATAAAATTCAATAACATATGCATACACAAAAACAAAATACATACTAATGCAATTAAAAAGGTAAAAAAATAATATAATGTTCTTTCAATCTTCTTTTGAAATCTGCAACAGTTTGACAGTCTTTAGAATGTCAGGCAAAAATATTTTGTTTTCCATTACATACTGAGTTTCCTCCGTGCCTCGGAAAGCACGTTAAGCCTTTGGTCTCGGCTGTGATGTCTAGATCTTTGACTATCGTTATAGGTAGTCACTGACCCGAAAGTCTGACAACAGGTCTTACCAGGAGACTATCGTATTATCCAGTACTAACTAGGTTGTGGAGGTCTGATAGGTAGTCTCTCCATGTAAAGTAGTGGTAGTCAGCTGCATCCGGTTAGACAGAAAGCCGACCCTAACATAGTTGGGAAAAGGCTAGGCAGATGATGACTGCCTGACTGATGTCCGCAACACAATAACTGGGTAACAGGATACCTATTAGCAAAACCATTCACTTCCTAAAAGTACTCATTAATCTACTAGAACTAGATCCACCTCGAAAATACTCTCAAATAACAACATTTAAATATTCTATAGAGCTCATCAACTGTCCAATTCCAAAGTAATTATTACGTTTCATCAGGCTATAGACTTTCATAATGAAACGCAGACCCGGCTCCGATACGCCAAATGGGGTAATACGGAACGTCGTACCGAAGCGTATTGCCGTTTCCGGAGTCCGCCGTAATTGTATCGACGGAATAATGATGCCGTCAATTTTGATTGTGGAATTATATTTTAGGATATTCTTTTTGTTGAAAGAAGCTCTTTGGAGCAATTTAATGTATTTTGTTCGAGATAATTTAAGGGACTAACATTTTTTTTTGTCTAATGGGGTAGCTAGAGATTTGATTTGAGGAGTTCGTGGCTAAATAAAAACAGACGCTCGGGTCAATCTCCAGGTTAAGCCGCGCTTGCCTAGGTTGGTCCGTGGATGGATGACCACCCATTACATAACGAGTTTTACTCCGTGCTATTTTCTTATCCGACATATTTTTAAGGGACTTAATTTTTTTTTTCCTTGATGGGTTTAGCAAGAGATTTATTGCATTGCAGTTATAAATTTTATGTAAGAGTGGCATGTGTGTAGGGGAGGTCCTATCATCTTCAACCAGCTCTGAGTTGCTACTGAGAATTTCCAATAGGAAAAACCTATTAAAATTTTGCTCCATGAATTATGGGGACCATTTGAATTCTACTTGTAAGTCATTTATGAATCACTCTAGAAATATAATTAAGTACCTTTATACACACAAACTCACGTCGTTCTCTCTTGAGCAGAAACTGTAGAACGCCTACACAAAAATACTATCTCCGACTTTTCCGGTGGATTTTCCAAAAAAAATATCTTATAAAAACCTTATCCTGAAAATTACGAACACAACAAAAAAGACAGCCAAATCGGTCGGAGCCGTCTCAAGTGATGCTCCTTCATACCTGACGATGGCAATTGATTTTTATTAACACAGGGTCGAATGGACACCGACGCACAATTGATTACCACGTATTCAGCACATCATTCCGAACCCCACATATGTACATTTTGACCGTATAGGTATTGCACTTTTGTAGGAAACAGCTGTTTTTTTTTTAAATTTCCAATGAAAAAAATCTGTATAGGGCGGCGTCTGAATTATGTACTGAACACGTGGTAACCGTTTGTGGGTTGATGTTCCTTCCACCCTGTATAGACAGACAGATAAACTATAAAAGAAGGCTAGCTTATGCCCACTGCTTCGCCCGCGTGGAGTTCTATAATTGTCCCATTGGATCATCATCATCATCATCATCATCATTTCAGCCGAAAGACGTCCACTGCTGGACATAGGCCTCCCCCAAGTGTCGCCACATTGACCGGTCCCGTGCGACTCGCATCCAGCGGATCCCTGCAACCCATTGGATCATACTATATTATTATTATTATATTATTATAAGCCTATATCGTCCCACTGCAGGGCAAAGGCCTCCCTTCCCTCCTTCCACATTCAACGACAACGTGGCAGGCCCAGAAGGAGATGGCGGGATGAGCTGGACTCTTTCGCAAAGGATTGGCCTACAATCGCAATAGACCGCGAAATGTGGATGAATCATACTACCAGGATAAAAAGTAAGCCATGCGTTAATTCAGGTAAATTATGTGTGTGCTAAATTTCATTTAAATCCGTTCAGTAGTTTTTGCGTGAAAGAGTAACAAACATCCATCCATCCATTCTCACGAACTTTCGCATTTATAGTATTAGTAAGAAGTATGATAGATATTAGATAGGTTTCTCAAATCGAAATGAATGACGCCATCTTGCTTTTTTCAAAAATATATCACGTATGTTTACTAACAACGATTCCGACGCCCTTGTCAATGTCATTCCAGCGCCAAAATATCCTTGTAACTCTATAACTCCTGAACCACACCATACATTGAATGACAATAGAATAATTTCCAATCTAAAGCGTTTTCCAATGGTCGTTACAGACGTTGGTACAGCTATACGAAGTAGCTTCGTGTTCTCTCGCCAATGGCCTCGGGCATTAGAGCGAAATGATATCATGATTCGAGCTCAATCCGGGGTGTTACTACTGTTTTGCGAGATTGTGTGAAATATTTTTATTGCAGTACTTTTTAGTTCACATTGGTATAAAGAAGTTCTAGATGATAACAGCCGAACGAGTCGATTTTCACTTGCTGAGGTGTCCAACAGTCTACGATTCCCGCACGGAACAAATATTTGTATGGCCTACAGGTAGTTGTTCCGAGTCTGGCTGTTTATGTATGTGAATTTAAATGTTTATAAACGCACCCATGATACAGGAGAAATTCCTAATGTGCGACAAAGTTTAAAAAAAAAAATTGCTCCGTGTCTCAGAACGCACGTTAAGCTGTTTTTCAGACTGTCATTCGTAGATTTTTGATAGTCGTTACCAAGGTGTATTGTGCAGAAGTAGTTTGTGAAAGTGAGATTGCCAGTCAGTCCATGTAAAATACGTGTACCTATTCAATTCAGCTACTTTCAAAGAAACGATTTATGGATTTGAATGACATGGATAGAAAGGTGACTGATGAGAGAACGACTAATAGAGAAGTATTGAAGAAGAAGACATACTGCGCCGACGCCAAACAAACAAAAATGATGACAGGAAAATGAGGATGAGCCAATTTATGGCTGAACATTAATTAAAACCAAACTCCCTATAAATAATTACTTCACCACACTATTATAAAATCAAAACGCACCCATAACCACGTGTCTCCCATCAACATCGAATTGTTTCCGTGGTCACACCGCCGCAGCCGTCAATTGTTTCCAATCGAATTGTGGCTGCTGAATTGCAGATAATTGGAAACGCAAATTGGCTAAGAACTTGCTCCTCCTAGTATTATGGCAGAATTCTAATGCTACTGCTGAGTCTGTTTCCCGACAGAATTACTTGAGGACTAGACAAAGTGACATCAATGGCATTCATGTGGAGAAGTCAAAATGTATTGCATTAACATAAGCTAGCGTAAAGCTTACCTACGTACAATATGCCAATCCCGTGGAAAGTCATCGCAGTCAGACAAGTAGTAGTAGTAGTCGTCTGTCAGTCGTAGTCGTCGTGTCGTCGTGGCAAGTCATTGTCATTCTCCTGCCCTTATCTCAATTTATTGGGTCGGCTCAGCAAGTTTTCTTCTTCCATACTTCTCTATTACGTCATCTCAGCTCTCCTTTCTAGCCATATCATCCTTCACACAGTCCAGCCATCGTTTCTTTGGTCTTTTTCTACTCGTTTATCCACATTCATACGCAAAACTTTCCTCACGAAATTTTCCTCATTCCTCCGCATCACATGTCTATACCACGATAACGGATTGCCGTATAGATTTTCAGTCACCAGCGCCACTATCAAACTTCTTCTTATGTTCTCATTCCTTATTTTATCCATTCGCGTTACACTACACACTACAAACGTTTACTACTACATCTACAATGACTTGAGAATGCTAAGGGGGGTGCCCCTTAGCATTCTCAAGTCATTGTAGATGATGCTTTGAAAGCGATTGCCATATATCTGGTAATCTTCAGACTTAGAGTAACATTGTCAACTGCTTCAACGTTTACCATCAGGTAAAATATTGTAACAAATAAGCTTACAAAAGAAATCACCAACATAATCTGCTTGACCTTATATTAACTATGGCGGAGTTGGCTTCAAGCTTAACCAGATCCAGATGAATACCAATATTTGACATAGACTCTGTGACTGCCTATCTGACATCTACAACCTAGTTAGTAGACAAAAAAATATTCCCAAATATACTCATTTTCAGAAAGCCAAAATCAAGATTTCACTGAAAAGCTACAAAAATATATTCGCCCAATCTCGTTCCATTCACTTTAACATCATCGCGAACAAAGAACTTATCTTTTTTCTAAACAAATATATCGGGGGGAGGGAGAGGGGCAAAGAGGGGGTGTACGGGGAAATTCCCCGATCCCTGACGTGTCTGTATTATACGGTTCTGTCTAATCTGACAGAGAAGAACTCTTTTGTTGTAGGCTGTCGTTGCGGCTCTTACTAAGTGTTGATGACCAAATTAGGAGCTTAAATAAATTATAAAACCTTTTTTTTGCTACCGATTTGGGTCGCATATTAGTATTAATCCGCCTATACCATTCCCACAGCTAGGCTCTCTGTGAGAGGGTTTGTGGCGTGGTCCACCACGCGAAGCCAGTGCGGTTTTTGGATGTCATAGCGTCTTAGAATTTTTGTTTTTCGGACGTGCGTTCCTTATGATGTCCACCATCATCCTTTCATAGCATTAGTGGAGAATTTTAAGAGATGAAATAAATAACACCAAGTAAGGTGCGTGTTTGAGTTTGAACCGTGCAACTCATAATTATGTCGGTGCCCATACCGCGGGGCCAGTAACATTTGAATCGGACAGCTTTAATACTTTTGGGTGATTCAGGTAACTAATTAATATATTACCTGTTTGGCCTTTCTCAGGGAACTAGGGTGGATCGAATAATTTTTCCACCCTTACGCAAAATACACGCTTTGAACGTGGAGTTGCGGACAGCAGCCCGTTCAATACAATAAATACCTTTTGAAGTAGATTTTGTCAAATCTTCAGTTTTTTTTTAGTTTATCTCCGTCTCAAGTTTTTAAGACATCTTTCTGTTCGAAAATACAACATTATTTTTAGTATTTGCGAAACCTGAATATAGTTTGTTCAGAATAAGTAACTGAATCGATTCCAATAATTTTTAAACCATGTTATATTTTTTCCCAAAAATATTAAAAAATGTTAAAAGTTGAATACCGAGCGACTTTGAGTACCTAACGCAATAATTTAGGTACCTACTGCCAAATTATTATAATCAATGAGCTCAAGACGACGCTGGAGGCACGTGCTGCGTGGTGACAGTGTTTTTGTGCGGATAACTAGGTAATAGAACAAGCTTATAACTTTGTGATTTTTCATGATACAGTTTTGAAATTTTGTACATAGATTCTTTACATAAAAATACTAGACACGTGTATCAGGTTTCGCATATACTAAAACTAATGTTGTATAGTCAAGTTAATTTCGTAAAGTTTTTACGTGTGTCGCAAGTTTGTGCCCAGTTCATAAGCATGGCTCTTGCCGAGTCCGACACTTTTCCGATAAATCCTTGATAAAATAAATGACAGTAAAGCCGTTCGTCCTTCTAAAAATATACAGGTTGAGTTCAAATCGAGAACCACTAGTAGGCTCTATTTCCCCCAACGTAACATTGTAATCAGAGATCGTGCACGGCGAAGTGAATCAACATGTACCATATCAATACATTTGCACGCCCCCTGGGTTTGGTCGCGTTTTCGCATCTATAGAAGATTGATGAGGAAAGTTTTCTGTTTAATGTATATTAGTTTTATAGAAAGTAATATCATGTTAATAGCTCGTGGGTAAATAACAACAGCCGCTCGGATCGACCTTTAGGTTAAGCCGTGGTTGCGTAGGTTGGTCTGTGGATGGGTGTCACCCATTACATACCAAGTGTCCTCCGTGCTTCGGAAAACACGTTATGAAGTTGGTTCCGGCTGTCATTTGTAGATCTTTGGCAGTCGTTACAGGTAGGCAGTGGCCCAAAAAGTCTGACAATCAGTCTTACCAAGGGGTATCGCATTACCTAGTACTAACTGGGTTGTGGAGGTCAGATAGGCAGTCACTCCATATAAAATACTGGTTTCAGCTGCATCCGGTTAGACTGGAAGCCGAGCCCAACATAGTTGGGAAAAGGCTAGGCAGATGATGAATATCATGTTAATTGGGTGAATTAAGAGGAATGATAGCATTTCCAAAAGAGGTCCGAAAAACTCTGGCATAATGACTTAAAGGCATTTATGGGATTTTGACCGGAAAAAACCGCTAAGAGGAAGGGGACTGGAGCGCAAGGGGGAAACCTTCCAATCGGGGGTGCGTTCGATTGTTCCTGCATCTCCAGGGCCCCCGGCACATGGTAGTAGTAGGAACAGAGGGGTTATAATTGGTTAGAGTCGGACATAACCCTCCGGTCGCCCCAGGCGGAAGATATCTATAAGGATTTTCGCAATCAAAAAAAAGGGGGTGAAGTTTTACCCAGCAGTGGGACAAAACAATTTGATTGATGAATCAAGAGAGAAAAGAGTCTTTGGTAACTGCTACGTTCGAGATGAATGGGGTGAGAGATGATTGACCTAATAATTTACATCTATACAACATTATTTTTAGTATATGCGAAACCCGAATATAGTTTGTTCAGAATAAGTAACTGAAACGATTCCAATAATTTTTAAACCATGTTATATTTTTTCTCAAAAATATTTAAAAACGTTAAAAGTTGGATACTGAGCGACTTTGAGTACCTATCGCAATAATTTAGGTACTTATTGCCAAATTATTATTATCAATGAGATCAAGACGAAGCTGAATGCGCGCGCTGCGTGGTGACCGCGTTTTTGTGCGGGCCACTAGGTAACAGAACATGCTTTTAACTTTGTGATTTTTCATGATATAGTTTTGAAATTTTGTACATAGATTCTTTACATAAAAATACTAGACACGTGTATCAGGTTTCGCATATCCTAAAACTAATGTATATTCATAATTATACACCCATCATCATCATCATCATCATTTTAGCCGAAAGACGTTCAATGCTGGACATAGGCCTCCCCCAAGTGTCGCCACGTTGACCGGTCCCGTGCGACTAAATAATACACCCAATTAAACACAAATCTAATAATTTATAATAATATTATTGAAGCCCCCTTCCTCTCTCATAATGTTGCTGTGCCCGACAGGGTTCATATTGATATTTTACCTTGTTACACCATCTACGTAATACATATGGAATGAAATAAAGACTTGAGTATTGAGTATTAACTAGACCATAGATGAATACTGGTATGACGGCCATTTATCATAGAAAAAAAAAGAATGCAGCATCGTTCCGAATAAATTAGGATAAAAGCATGAGAATGATACTGAACACGCATGAGATAGACAAGCTGACGTTGCAATGTGGCAGCCATAATTAGCTGTGAAACCAAATAACCTTTGGGCTAGACGCAACATGTCCCTGAATGGAGACCGCAAATCAGCAAACGCAATATAGGAAGCCCTCGGGCTGAGAAACAATAATCATCGCGAAGTGGTTAGTAATGTACTGATGAAAGTGCCAAGGATTAAGATCAATGTCTGTTAGAATACTCCTTTCTCCATAAGTGAAATGCTAAAGGCTAATGATAATGACGATAAGGCACCGACATCTATGGAATAGAAAAATGAAATATTTACTGATAATTCAAAATCAGATTTCTTGTAATTTTAATCATCAATCCCGTATCTATAAACAAGTTAATGTGATTACTTGAGTAAAAGTCATTAAATAAGAAACGACTTTTATTCTATAGTTTAGTAATAGCTTGATGTTAGAATTGTCAAAAGTTAGAAATCGACCACCCGTACCTACAACATTATTTTTAGTATATGCGAAACCTGAATATAGTTTGTTCAGAATAAGTAACTGAATCGATTCCAATAATTTTTAAACCATGTTATATTTTGTCCCAAAAATATTTTAAAAAGTTACAAATTGGGCACATTAAGTACCTATCGCAATAATTTAGGTACCTACTGCCAAATTATTATTATCAATAAGTTCAAGACGACGCTGGAGGCGCGCGCGTGGGCGTGCTGCGTGGTGACCACGTTTTTGTGCGGAAAACCACGTAACAGAACAAGCTCATAACTTTGTGATTTTTCATGATGCAGTTTTGAAATTTTGTACATAGATTCATTACATAATATTACATAAAATTAATGTTGTATAGTCAAGTTAAGCACCAGTGTAGCCCGCGAAATTCAAATTTTCTTACGATTTTTGCAATTTGCGGGTCAGTGTCAGGTTGTATGTGAATTATAATCATTAAAATCATTAATACAACCCTCTAAGTTCATTTAACCCCATTCAATAACTATGTATTTCATGAATAAGTCATTCAAACGTATCTTGCGTGACTAATTTTTCATCAACATGTGTAATATGAGATTGACCTTCAAATTGCAAAAATCGTAAGACAATTTGAATTTCGCGGGCTACCCTGGCTCCCACCTTATGCAGCAGACAAAAATTTAAACGAAGTAAATACCAACAAAGAAAGCAAAGCTAAGAATTCTAACTTTTGACAGTTCTAACTTCAAGTAATCACTTTGACTTGTTTATGGTTTATGTTAGCTTTGCTTTCTTTGACGGTTCTTGCTTCGTTTGAATTCTCGTCTATTGCATAAAAATGGGTGCCTAAGGTAATCACTTACAGTCAAGTAATTACTTTAACTTGACTATAGATACGAGTGTAAGTGTACACATAGATTTTAAACTTATACTGTCCCTTACATATATATATGGATATCTTCCGTGATTGTACGTTATTTTGAGCTCCCGATATTTCGGCGCTGTTGCAAGCGCCATGATAGCGGGCGCATGGCGAAATCACGGATGATATCCCATAAGTGACAGTATAAGTTTAGTTGTAAACTGTGAAAGCTTAAAACACATAGAATTTAATTCACATAATCTTCGTTAAAACAACTGATGCCCGGCAATCAAGTCGTATTTTCAAGTTTTTCTTCCCCAAACCCAAGATTCTGTCACCTAATACATGCAAATACATTCAAATTCCTTTCCTAAAAGCTCCTCAGAGTACATTAACTCTCTGTAAATAAAAAAGTTGTCCCAAACTCGACCTTAAATGACAGATAGGTTGAGCGGCGAGAATTTGAGAGGAAATGACGTCATCAGTTCGGCTTGATCGATGGAGGTATCAGTAAATACTGTCAGTAATGCTTGTTGGTGTCTATTTCATTACCTTTAGGTGACACTTTGTTGTTTTTCGGTGGTTTGTTTTCGTGTTCTTTTTGTTGATAAACTGTTGTTATGTTGTAGATATTTTCTTTGTTTATTTCTTTACACATTTATTAAATTTTTAAATATTTCTTTATAAAATAATATAAAAACTAAAACATTTAAAAATATAAAAAATAGTAGCCCACCGGTATCGGGAACAGGTTGCTAGCTACCGGCCTCGGTCAGGGCTCCAGAGAGAAGAACCTCCTAACAATACGAGCCATGTCCAGGAGTACCGCTTTCTGAATCAAGCTGCCTAACGAGAGCTTCCTCAGGTATTGGTCGAGGCTCTTGGCAATTAAGCCATGGGCTGTAACGACTATCGGCACAATGATCGCGTAGTTCACATCGTTGTAATATTATTCTTCGTATATGTAGTTTTACATTATGAAAGGATGGGCGAGGATGTTGCAGCTACTAAACCAGATTTGTTTATGTTAACTAGTTTAATAAGATCTGATACAGTAAAAACAGACTAACACTATCGCAGAATCAGACAACAATTAATTAAACTTTTAATTGTAGTATTCTTACCTTTCTTGGCCTGTTTCATCCCTCTGCAAGGCAATGCCAAGATCTAAAGAGCTTGATTTGAGATTCTTTGACCATGATATAAATAAAACCTTTTTTTAAATGCATATCATCATTCTCCTGCCCTTATCCCAATTCGTTTGTGGTCGGCGCAGCATGTCTTCTTTTTCCATACTTCTCTATTACTCGTCATCTTATCAGACACCTCCTTTCTAGCCATATCATCCTTTACACAGTCCATGCATCGTTTCTTTGGTCTTCCTCTACTCTTATAGACTTCTACATTCATACTCAACATTTAAACATAACATTTTTATTAAATGTACCTACAAAACCTACAAACGTATATTTTAAGTGTGAAATGGACATAGTGTGTATGTACGTATGTATTTTGTGTGTTTTACGTGTTTTTTTTTATTTTTTTTTGACCTACAAAATCTTCAAACGTATATTTTAAGGGGTAAATAATAATCCAAACATTGGGAACAAAAGAAAATGGTGGGACGTACCGGCTAACAAACGATTGATAATACCCTGAGGCTTCTCATCGATTTTCGGTCAAAATAATATTTTCAGTCACGAATTTAATGGTTGACATAATAGTTGTTCCGTCTGACCATTAGAAAAGTTATTTGATAGATCATTAGGCCTACGTTATAGGAACATACTCTTTGTTGAACAAACATCAAGAACAAAAAATCATTAGAAAAGGCTTGCTGAAAACAAACAGGTGGAGTGTGGTCTTTGTCGTTAGAATGAATTGGAGTTGGGATCCCGGTATTTACGGGATCTCGCATCATTTTCTAATCCCGCGTGTTGCGGGATTACGGGCGCGGGATCCGCAGGATTTGCGGGACTGGAAAGAAGCATGCACAGGACCTCTCGCGACCGTCAATCGAGACAATCTCGGTATTTCGGAATTTGAAGCCCTAGGTTGAACTCGAGACCTATGACTTGGCAGTCCGACGGTCACACCACTTGGCTATCACTGCTTAAATTGAGACTAAGTGGTACTGAAAAAAATCTGTTGAATCAAATAATATTATTAAACCAGCGAAAGGAACACGTCTTCCTTCCAAGGGTGAATGCGAACTGAATAGGTATATAAATAAGGATGAAAACCTGTTACCCCCCTAACCTAATCAATTGGCTTTGAGAATATCAATATTAGCTATGAACTCAATATCCGAGGGTCGAATTTATGAGTACGGATGAATGGCAGACGCATTTTTTTCGGTATAAATGTGTGAAAGGTTCTGTAGACGGTTTTTGGCAAAACTCGGGCGCGCGGGGAGGCATTCCTCGCGGCTCGTGCTTAGACGCTCGTACGAGTTGCGCGTATGTAAAACACGCGCGTATACGAACCTCCACGCGCGTCTAAAAACGGTCGTATACGCGCCGAAAATACACTAATCTGAAACCGCCCTGAATGTTAGGGTGATTGTTGAAATAGAGTTGTTGTGATTTTGTCACAAGAGTGGCCCAGTGGCCTTGACTTCCGTGTCTTAGGTTGTGGCTTCGAACCCAGCCAGGCATATTACTTTTTAGTTTATTTTATCTTCTTTTAACATGATGAAGTAAAGCATCGTGGGGATCGATGGCTCCAAAATCTATAATATGATACCCACGACTATAAGAGTTGAGAATGATGTTAACAAATTCAAAAGAATGCTAACATACTTTATGGTTAAAAAAGCGTACTATTCCATTGGTGAATTTTTAACAGACAATTTAAATAAATAATAGGTATTAATATATATTTAGGTATGTCGTTGTGTGAGTCAAATGTCCGATTTATTTAAGCTTAATTCTATCTAAGGGTGTAATGTAATAGTATTTTATTTAATTTTAATGATATATGGCATTTAATTTAATTCGAATAATAATTTGAGTTTAATTATTATTTTTGTGTTTTTTAAATTAGTTTTATAAGTATCCGAAATTTGTATGCCTATTAGGTTAAACATAGCGATCCTGACAAAACTGGAATTAGATCTTATTATATTGTACCTATGTTTCACAAATGAATAATTAGAATTTGAATTTGAATTTGAAACCGTCAAGCTCTAGAACCAACGATTTTCTAAGACATCTGACAATTAATGCTGGGTCTGAGTTTTGTATTACTGTCCACTCCATCTCATAGAGTGGACTCTGGGCCCAGTAGTGGGAACTATATTCTTAGTCAGCCCATTTTTTATCCATTGATTTTGTTCTAGGCAAGCGTGCTTCACCCTAGGCCGCATCGTCGCTTCACATCAAAGGAGTTGCGGCCAAACGCAAGCCTATTTAGTAGGTATAAAAAAACTCGTTATAATCATTATTTTTTAATTCGTAATAGTGTAATTTTCAGCTAAGTATACGACTAAGTTTTGGGTACTAAAACCTCAGGTACCTACGGCATCTTTTCCTGTTGTAGTTAAAAACTTAAATTGCACGTTTTGTCTGATTTACAACGGAACCCTAAAATATAAGGAAAGGCCGTTGCGCACATAATTTAATTTGATTACAGATGAAGCGTGAAGTTATCGGGAAGATTTAAAATGCTGACGGTGTGCGGAAATATCGATAGTAATTCAACTGTTAATAAGTCAATTTAACAGCTAAGTAGAAACATTACCCTCTTTCTGGTGCAATTGGGTAAACAAAAATGGCCTCCGCTAGTGGCGGTAGCTGGTCTAGCAAAGTATGGCAGAAATGATTTGTTACAACTGACGTTTATTTATTTATTTTAATGCACAATGTACACAACCAATTTTACACGCTAAGCTTAAACTAGTGAGTACAGTCATGACCCTGTTAGGGCGCAGCAAGATAACTTAAAACTAATATTGCAGAGTATCTATTATTATTTATCTAATAATTATGACTTACAGAGATCATGTTAATTAAACTTATAAACATTATGTTAATTAAACTTATAAGTTTGGTAATGTACTGCACTGTATTGTGTATCCAATTATTTTATCTAACTAGCGTTTACTCGACTTTGCCCGCGTATTTATTACAAATTATCCCACGTGAACGTAATACTGGGATAAAAAGTATCCTGTATTTTAACCCAGTGGATTACCTTTCAAAGCGTTCTGCATATATACAACATTATTTTTAGTATATGCGAAACCTGAATATAGTTTTTTCAGAATAAGTAACTGAATCAATTCCAATAATTTTTAAACCATATTATATTTTTTCCCAAAAATATTTAAAAAAGTTAAAACTTGGACACCGAGCGACTTTAAGTACCTATCGCAATAATTTAGGTACCTGCTTCCAAATTATTATTATCAATGAACTCAAGACGTTGCTGGAGGCGGGCGCTGCGCGGTGACCACGTTTTTGTGAGGACAACTAGGTAACAGAACAAGCTTATAACTTTGCGATTTTTCATGAGACAGTTTTGAAATTTTGTACATTTTATATACAAAAATTGCTACTTCTTTATCTAACAGCACAAAATTACTTCCCACTGCTGGGACACATGCTCCTCTCTATGAGAAGGAATGGGCTAAAATCCACCACGCGGGCCCACTGCGGGTTGTAGATGTCACATGTCTTCGAATTTTTGGTTCTAGGACATGCCGGTTTCCTCACGATGTTTTCCTTCGCCGTTTTGAGAGCAGTGGTGATGAAATAATTACACAAACTAATACACCTGCCTGGGTTCGAACCCACGACTTACTCGGTCGTAAGTCGGGCCAACCACCACTGGGCCAGCGCAACTTTGCAATTTAAACAATATGTATTACCCACGGCCTCTGATCTCTCATTAGCCAATAGCACGAAAGACAACACGACACACATTCGGTAACAACACAACAGTCACAGAGCTAACAGAGGTGACAATCAAAATGATGCTGTCTTCACTTTGTATTCACATTCGCGCACTCATTACACCGCTCCTCGCTCAGTTTGGTACAAGGCATAAGACGAGGCGATTTTTTTTTGCTTTCTAATAAATAAGACGAGAGAAACGGCTTAGCAAGACAAATATGTTCAATGAATCTTGATGCAAATAAATAAAATTGATGTGTCTGTTTGTAATTTCAAACTAACAGTTTTTTAATTTACGGTACTAAATAACAATTTTTTTTATTTTTTTATTTTTTCTTTCTGTCTGTTTGTTTGTCCCGGGCGGCATGTTTCCGAGCCGGCTAGACCGATTTTGACGGGACTTTTACTGGCAGGTAACTGATGTTATAAAGACTATCTAAAGCTACTTTTATTTTAGAAAAAGAATTAGGGTTCCGTGCAAAAAAAAAAACCCTTGAATTTTTTACCAAAATCCGATTCAAATAGTTAAGAAATATTTTTTCATAATAATTTCACACGGGCGTAGATCGCTATTTATTTATTTATTATTTAACTTACAACCACCAATCTATTGAACCGATCATCCTGACATTTTGCATATACGTTGTCAAGTGTACAGAAACGGACATAGAGTACTTTTCATCCCGAAAAAAGTACTGTCCCCGAGGAAAACAACAATAACGTTCTTATGATAATAGATTGCGCCACGTGTCTTTCGAATCATGATTGAATCATATTATTATAGAAAATTTAGTAGTATGTTAAAAGTTTAATTGTCAAAATCCAAAATTAACGCGAGCGAAGCCGCGAGCAAAAACTAATATATATAGTAATTTCATAAATATCATGGTTATCTCAAATATTGGTAGGCTAAGAGAAAGTTTACCAATCCACATAAGTTTAATCCATATTTCTTGAATAGACAGGCAGAGTTGTTCAAATAGGATCTTCATCACATGTCACCAGATTGAAGTCTCATGTAAATATAGGTCAAACCAATTGCCATCGACTGGGCACTAATCGAGCTATTGCGGATATGCTTATGAAAATCGTCAATAGCACATTGCCCGTTCAGCGCAACGAACCCAATTTATCTCAAACCAGTTACACTAGCAACGAGTCAGGTCTTCAAAAACGTTTGCATTAAAAACGTATCATCACGCCTGTAATCTGGAGGAGCTCGTGGCTCAAATAATAACAGCCGCTCGGGTCGGTCTTCAGGTTAAGCCTCGCTTGCATAGGTTGGTACGTGGATGAGAGACAACCCATAACATACCGAGTTTCCTCCGTACCTCAGAAAGCACGTTAAGCCGTTGGTCACGGCTGTCATTTGACAGTCGTTACAGGTAGTCAATGGCCCGAAAGTCTGACAACCAGTCTTACCAAGGGGTATCGCTTTACCCAGTACTAACTGGGTTATGGAGGTCAGATAGGCAGTAGCTCCATGTAAAATGGTAAATAGTGGTATTCCACTGCATCGGGTTAGACTGGAAGTCGTCCCCAACAAAGTTGGGAAAAGGCAGGCAGATGATGAACACGCCTATAATCCCTGAAGATTTAGTCAGAAACAAAAATATGTCGGATCCGGTCGTTAGTATGGACATAAAATGAATCGCAAGTGCGCTGGTGGTGACATCACGCGACCTACTTACAAGTCTACCCACACCACAGTGTGCTTCTACAGGGCCCTGATGTTTACAGCTCGTGGCGAGGGCGACAGTCAATGTCTGATCGCAGCGGAGTTGAGACGTCTTGGAACTGTATCCGATTCATTGTGCCCCGTGTTATTGTGTTAATTTGTAATTTAGTAATTTGTTAGTTTAATAGAAACAGTGTATTTTCATAGCACGAAACCCATCGTCTGCCCACATGATGTACGAGCCTTACGGAATAAATCCTGACATATCTGACAAATATCAATATCTTATCACTTGTACGTATTTCCGTAGTAACAATGCAAATACATGACTCCCGAATCGATCCCGCCCTTTTAACGAACGCACGAAAATTAATATCTTTCCAGTTTTTGTGCTCAAATACCAAAGTTAATATCTTTGAAACTTTGTATTAAATGTTTAACTTCGGCCGAAGTTGAGACTTAGGTAAATATGCGTAGGTACTGGGCCGTTTTCTTATTTATTCTCGAAGTTGAGCTGCTTATGAAATGTTGAGTAAATTAAGTGCATCAATATTAGATGTGTTTATTAATTTAAAGGAGTTTCCGAAGTTTTTGGTGCGGGGTTATCATCTCGCTGTTGAGTAAGTAGACGTTAGGAATTCTTTGGTGCAGAGTAAGACAAAATTTATTTTGGGTATGGTTGGGTATAACGAGCTGAGGGTCAGGAGGGATCTCACACTCACCTCGTACATATTCAAGGTACTTAGAGGGAAGGTACATATTGCGGACATTTTAGGGAACACACAGGTACGTGGGTCGGCGCAGCATGTCTTCTTCTTCCATACTTCTCTATTACTCGTCATCCCAGCAGTCACATCCTTTCTAGCCATATCATCCTTCACAAAGTCCATCCACCGTTTCTTTGGTCTTCCTCTACTCTTACACTGAAATTATTAAAACAAAAAACAAAGGTAGCTTCCTTATGAATAGCTATATCTTTTACCCTACTCTACAAAAGAAATCATCATACAAAGAGCCTCCTCGAAAATATTCCATTCACACTTGCAAATTTCTTACAATACCGTACCGTACCGGTAATAACAATAAAATACGCCCGGTTTGGTCCGGTTATAAATCAGCCGGGCAGAGCGTACCCGGTACGTCTGCTGAACACGGTATAGGTAATTTGTATTCCGGTCCCGATTCCGAATCGTTTTGCATCGAACGTGTTAATTCGGTAGGAATAGTGAATTTCTAAGGAATCGGTTCAGTTGAATTCGCTTCGATTTGCCTTGTGGAGTGAGTTAATTGTTTGTTCTGCGTTTGATTTTGGTGAAGGTGGTGGTTCTTGGTAATTGTTCCTTTGATCGTTCGTAAGGAAATCGTGTTATTAGATTTTATGTTGGTACTAGCTGGTGCCTGCGACCTTCGCCCGCGTGCAGTTTGATAAATGTCCGACGGGATCATACTACCGGGATAAAAAGTATCCAATGTGTAATCCAGGTTATAAACTATCTGTGAGCTAAATTTCATCCAGATCCGTTCAGTAGTTTTTGCGTGAAAGAGTAACAAACATCCATCCATACATCCTCACAAACTTTCACTTATACAACATTATTTTTAGTATATGCGAAACCTGAAAATAGTTTGTTCAGAATAAGTAACTGAATCGATTCCAATAATTTTTAAACCATGTTATATTTTTTTCCCAAAAATATTAAAAAAAGTTAAAAGTTGGATACCGAGCGACTTTGAGTACCTATCGCAATAATTTAGGTACCTACTGCCAAATTATTATTATCAATGAGCTCAAGACGACGCTGGAGGCGCGCGCTGCGTGGTGACCGCGTTTTTGTGCAGACAACTAGGTAACAGAACAGGCATATAACTTTGTGATTTTTCATGATAGAGTTTTCAAATTTTGTACATAGATTCTTTACATAAAAATACTAGACACGTGTATCAGGTTTCGCATATACTAAAACTAATGATGTATAATAGTAAGTTTACTTTCCTGTTTGAATCGGATTTCGTTAACAATTTAAAGGGTTCTTATTTTTTTGGCAGAGATCCCTAAATTACTTTTTCTAAAATAAAAGGGCAACAGCTAGAGGCAAATATAGATTTTTTACTGTACTATACCCTCTTTCAAACATGAAAATCTTAGACGAAAAATCAACAAAATGGCGTATATATTTGTGAGACAAAATAAGAAGGCAAATTAAATTTCACCGCTCCATTTAGTACACGATATGGATCAATCTTTCGTTCACTCACCGCAATAATTGAGGAAACGATACGTTATATTACAAGAATTATGAAGATTATTATATTTATTTAAGGCTAATTAGTGGAGGAGCTCGTGGATAAATAATAACAGCCACTCGGGTGGATCGTTAGGTTAAGCCACGCTTGCCTAGGTTGGCACGTGGATGAGTGACCACCTATTACATACCTGGTTTTCCCCGTGCCTCGGAAAGCATGTTAAGCCGTTGGTCCCGGCTGTCATTTGTAGATCTTTGACAGTCGTTACAGGTAGTCTGTGGCCTGAAAGTCTGACAACCAGTCTTAAGAAGGGGTATCGTATTACCCAGTACCAACTGGGTTGTGGAGGTCAGATAGACAGCCGCTCCATGTAAAATACTGGTATTCAGCTGCATCCGGTTAGACTGGAAGCCGACCCCAACATGTCGGGTTAAGGCTAGGCTGATGATGAGGGCTAATTAGTTGAGAGGCGGAATTTAACGTCACACGGTCCTCCAAAGTTAAGCAACGATGCTGAGGTCGATCCGTGGATGGGTGACCATCATTTACATGCCGAGACCCTTCCGTGTTTCAGAAAGTTAAGTAATTGATGCCCCAAAACAAAACGACTTGTCCCAAAGAGACCGAACCTTTAAAAATAAATAAAAATATTTCCTGTTTCTTCAATTTCATCCAAATGGAACTGTCAACCACAATTTAATTTTGGAACATTTTCATTCTTTATTTAAAAAGAAAATTCCTCATTTTCCCTTTGATAAGGCCGGTCATTATATGAACGACATGGTGTCGTAAAAAGTAATGAGTTAATCTCCATAGAGAATGGGTCTACCTTATATCCGTCCATAGAAAGGGAACGCCTAACATTAGTCCCAAGATTACTGAGTCCGCATATTAGCAATGCTTGCTTAATTTGTCGTAAAATAAACTTAACTGTGATACACTTTATGAGGAAACTGAAAGAAGAACTAATTCATCTACAGATTCGAATAAGTATTTCTCACCAATCATTAAAATTTTGAAATAGGTATGTCATTTTGAAGATGCAAGTGTGTTACCTAATGAGTGTAAAAAGTCTCAAAACGAAGCCGAAATGCACTTTAATGTATGTAAGAAAAAATCTACATCTTTTAATAAAAGAGTCGACAGACACAATTACGGTACTAGAAATAGAGACCAATTAGTTCAGCCAGGCTTCAGACTCGCTAAAGTAGACTCATCTTTCGTGGGGTACTGTTTGAGATGCTATAATAAAATTCCACAAAATATTCTTGAACTTAATGCAACGAAATTTAAAACATGCATTAAACGCACACTATGTAAAAATGCTTAGCTCAATGCCGGTCCTGCTCCACAAGGACAGGGGCGCATAAATGGATAGCATTAAATAGTATGTTGGAGCTGCTGAAGATTGTACAACTATCTTTGCATTGTATGAATTCAAACTCTTTAGTATTATATAACCGCATAGCCCATATTGTGTGAGTACTATGTACTAGAAAGCTGTCATTCGCTGGAAACCTACGTCTTTTCTTGACTTGAACGTGCCCTGGCGGTTAAGAATATGTTATGCTCACTCAAATGTCTCGCTGATGGTGGCGCGTGTGTCGGATTATTAAGTTCCCTTCAAAATGGTTGAGTTGAATGGTGCCGATACATGCGTCATGTTCGTGAACGGGCGCTGTCAGTTGTGACTGGTCATCTCTTGATGTCCACGGCTTATTTGAATTAATTATTTTATTTTTGAATTGTTTTTACTATGGACACTTTTAACGTACACATCTTGCGAAATCGTTCTCACATAATGTACCATCTCAACATAAATGATGTAACCAAGGTATTGTAAAAGTATTCTGATTTAAAAGAGTGTCCAAGGAGTTTCTTGCCCGTTCTTCTCCATAGAGATCTACGTTAGGGAATGGGCAACTACAGTACTTTCACGGCTTTTATGCCTTGTGACTGGGACTGTAGCTACTTTTCATTGTTGGCTCGACAATTCAAAATGTAACTGTAACTGGCCTACTTGAAATAAATGCTTTGATTTTGATTTTGATTTGACTTGTTCACCCCGTCATTGCATTTTTAATTGCTCTGTACCATGCCTGGAAACCTTCTAGGTCCACCTTATTCGCAAGTTTTTTTAGGCACATTTTTATGTTATAACCAGTGATAGGAATAGGTAGTGCCTATTTGCCTAAACTTCGAAGAACAGAGACAAGAAACGGAGACTTCCTTAGGACTAAATTTTTTCCGAGACATCTGTCCCGAAATTTTGAGACAACACATAAATACATTTAAAAAAATTGTTATTTGGAATAAGTAATTCGTCTATATTTACCTAAAGTTTGCGACTAGATATATCATAATAAATAACATACATAGTCGTTACAACCATAAAATTTTCTGAATTTTTTTTTGGAGAACATTTCCTTTAGAGCCCATTAATTATTTAATTAACCTAGAGCGATATCGACCGTCGATTTTTGAGCATTTGTTCTTTCGTTTTTTTTTTGCATAGAAATCTTCTAAAAATCGCCAGACAATATCGGTGGTGTGAAAGGACCCTTACGTTTTTTTTTTAACTAGTTAATTCCCGCGGCTTTTCCCGCGTGTACTATTGTTTTTGTATCCCATGGGAACTATACTTTTTTTTTTAATAGGAAGTAGCATATGTGCTATTCCACACCTTAATCTATATCACTACCAAAATCAGCATTTTCAGTGGAATTGAGTAATGGACATCCATACAAACTATCACATTTATAGACAAACTTTAGATAAATATAGACGAATTACTTATTTCAAATAACACATTTTTTTAAATGTATTTAAATGTTGTCTCGAAATTTCGAGACAGATGTCAAATAATTTAGTCCTAAGGAAGTCTCCGTTTCTTGTCTCTGTTCTTCGAAGTTTAGGCTAATAGGCACTACCTATTCCTATCACTGGTTATAACTTTGCTGTAAATACCTTCAATACTCCTGTAGTATTCAATGCATCAACCAGCACAAAGTTTTGAGTGCGTTACATTGAATCCTACCGTAATCCGTGACTTTTCACCCCGAAAAAAGTCGTGTCCCAGCAATAGTTTTTAGCGTAGTGTTACTTAGTTTGATGTACAGAATGCGTGGTGAAGAGTCTGTTTACTCATTGTATTTCTCACTGGCTCGTAAGTTTTGAAATCTAGGTATCATAAAACATGAACATTACATAAATCGTTTAGATTTATTACTGTATAGGTTTAGACGAATGTTGTAAATTGTATTGAAGCACTTACAACATTAAAATGTAGCTAAACCTACATATTTGCGTGACAGTGACCGTAAAGTAAAACCCAAATCTTCACGGTCGCCGCTTTATCGGCCCTTACAATAAAACGACAACCGTATAACCAAACACTAAAGCTTTATCCACTTAATATTTTAAACCAAAAATAAAAAAAGATAAGGCAAAAAAACCGAAAATCACACCCTTCTCCAAACATAAGTGTTGAGCTTATCATCAAAAATATCCGACACATCGGCCACATTATCCGCGCTGTCGGATACTCGGATACGGCTACAAGCCACCATTGTACCGAAGCGTTGGCCCCACACTATTATAACCAAAACGACGTAATGATACCGAAATTGCCTTTTAAATGTTCCGACGGACACAATACCTTTTTTTACGGTTGAACGACAAACTAGGGTATTGTGAGGAGTCTAAAAGATATCTTTTTGGCCCTTGAGTGATGTAAGGTTAGAAAAAATGAGGAGCTGACAGAATGCGTTTTTATTTTGTACGGTTTGAATAGAGTGAGATAAAATGCTTTGGGCATCAGTACGTTGATTTTTTGTGAAGAGATTCTGTCATGCGCTTTTTTAGGGTTTACGTAACTAGTGTTGAAATGTACTGAACCTTATAATGTAGACTACCAAATAAAGAACTGAATTGCTAAGCTCGTGAATACAGAAACTTACGGGAATTTAGGAAATATATACTATCCAAAAACGAACGATTCAGTTAGTGGACCATTTTGTCAAAAGTTGATCACGTGAGTTCAAAACAGCATAGTTGCTGGTTCGACAGACACGGAAGAATTAATTGGATCTGGATGACAATGAATATGTCATGATGCAGGTGGAGTCACAGTTCGGTATGAACATAAAATCGAATATTGATTTTATGCTCATGCTTGTGTGTGCGTTTAGCCCCGCGGCTTGCCCGTGTTAAGTACGGTGATTATCCCACGAGATCGTACTAACGAAATAGAAAGTATTCTATGTGTTAATCCAGGTTATAAACTATCTGTCTGCCAAGTTTCACCTAAATCCGTACAGTAGTTTTTGCGTGAAACAGTAACAAACATCCATCCATCCATCCAACCATCCCCACAAACATTCACATTTCTAATAGTAGTACGATAAGATAAGAAAGGAGCACGTGGCTAAATAATAACAGCCACTCGGGTCGCTTGCCTGGGTTTGGCCGTGGATGGGTGACCACCCATTACATACCGATTTTCCTCACAAATAAGATCAGTATAATATCCTACTAGGCCGTCTTCCTCCAGAACTTTTGTTAGACGCCTTTCACTCATCCTCTCAGCATGAGCAAGCCATCTGCGCATACTCTTTTAAGTTTTTGTCATAACTTCTTCTTTTAATTCGCACCGTTCTCGTAAAACCTCATTCCTCAAATTTTCGTTCGAAGTTACACCACAAATGCTAGATATTCTATTAATTGTGTTACTAATCTTGTGGTCATACCTTTCTCGAAATAAACTGTTAGCTTGGCGGTTAATAACAGAAGTTCCCTAAAGCGTCAAAAATATAGCTTTTATATTAACCCTGAACCCTTCTCATTTCATACTACCCAGAGAGGTAATTAATTAACGTTAATATTACATTTTAGTGTACACAAAACTAGCTTACAAACGTAATCCCGGATATCCGCCAAGTTTCACTGTGGGCCGTATCCGCCATATCCGCGGTTCGGATAATATTCCCCTCTCTAGTCTGTTCCTGTTTCGACATTTATCTGTTTTGTAAATGGAGTTAGTAGTTGAATATGGCTACGAAAGTGATTTAGGATTATAAGATACAGAAATATATACTTGCAGGTTGGCTGTGCACTAACATTTTTAAGTTCATTGAGTGCAAGTATTAGTTTGTACAAGGGGTTAAACTATGAAATTGCCGATTTATATCGACGGTCTCGTGAAAAGTGATATTTCCATACTAACATTTTTTTTATTTCTTGGGAACATCTGAACCGATTATTATAGTGCAATTGCAAACTATAGTGTGAAAAAAGCTGTGCTGCACTGCGTATCTTAAATTCTCAAAACACAGTCTATGACAAAAATATACCTACTTGAAGTAGTGAAACCGACGGCACATTGAAACAGGTGTGTTGACACACTGCCCTATGAGGTAATATGCAACTACTAGTACGGTTTTTAAACTCTAAAAGGTACGTAATTTAACAATTAATCCAATAAAAATGTAATTAGAAAAAAATATAACTTTTCGTAAAAGTTACAAACAGAACAAAATGTGAGAAAAAACGGCATTTTTATAGTTAAAGACCTATTATAACCTAAACAGAGCAACCTCATCATCTGCCTAGCCTTTCCCCAACTATATTGGGGTCGGCTTCCAGTCTAACCGGATGCAGCTGAATACCAGTATTTTACATGGAGCGACTGCCTATCTGACCTCCACAACCCAGTTAGTACTGGGTAATACGATACCTCTTGGTAAGACTGGTTGTCAGACTTTTTGGGCCTCAGACTACCTAACGACTGTCAAAGATCTACAAATGACAGCCGGGACCAACGGCTTAACGTGCTTTCCGAGGCACGGAGGAAACTCACATCAACATCCAGAGACCAACCTAGGCAAGTACGGCTTAACCTAAAGATCGGCCCGAGCGGCTGTTATTATTTAGCCACGAGCTCCTCCTAAACAGAGCATCCTATTTTATTTATAATTAAGTATAAACATAATGTCTTTGCGAATTACTGCAACGATTTGAGGGCCACTTTAAAAATTGAAATTCGAACTTTGAGTCGAACGTCAAACAAACGTTTAAAAACCGGCCTGAAAAAAAAAACTAGTACAAGCTCATCTCCGAACCGAAGCACATGTTTATATACAAAATCAAGTAACTATTTATTATTTTGCGTGTGTTGTGACAATTTATTTATGCCCATTGGACAAGCTGGACTGGACAGGACGCAAGTAACTTAAAAGTAAGAATTGCCTTTCTCCTAGCAAGCGTTCTGATCGTTGCAGACTTTTCCAATATTTATCCTAGGCTGCCCACAAATGCGTGGAGGCGTTATTCCTCGCTTACAATAATGTAGGTATTACTTATTTCCAAAATTTACGAATTTTCATTCAAAAATTCAACAAAATTTAGTGTTCTGGGGCTTTAGCATGCTGCGGGACTGTTGAAAGAGATACCGCGGCCCTGAAATACAAAGGGCAAATAAGAAACATGAATGGGTTTTAGTCAGTAGAAGTCTGATACCCTTCCACTACGCCCAGAGCGAGAGGTTCATTTGATGATTGCATATACGAAAAAAAAACAAAAAGAGGCTTCAGCACACACATTGCGTAACGTTAATTCAGATCTTAAAAATTAACAAAGAAAATTGGTCTTAACCTTTACTTAAGAGACTTCATTAAAAATCTATTTACAGGAATTGTTTTCTTGTACGTCGATGTTTAGATCTTGATTAATTACATGCAAGCACCCACGATTGATAAATAAAGGATTATTTCGAGACGCCTACACTGTAATTAATGCTGAAGTTTTGATATGCGTGGTTGGTTTTCTCTGGGTGATTGCCTCTTACTAAGTTATTCGCTGTTTTATTTTCAGCTCAGGCTTCCTCAAATTGTGTGGAAACATCACCTTACAGCTTATACAACATTATTTTTAGTATATGCGAAACCTGAATATAGTTTGCTTAGAATAAGTAACTGAATCGATTTCAATAATTTTTAAACCATGTTATATTTTGTCCCAAAAATATTTTTAAAAAGTTTACAAGTTGGACACCGAGCGACATTAAGTACCTAACGCAATCATTTAGGTACCTACTGCCAAATTATTATTATCAATGAGCTCAAGACGAATCTGGAGGCGCGCGTGCGGGCGCACTGCGTGGTGACCACGTGTTTGTGCGGAACACCAGGTAACAGGACAAGCTTATAACTTTGTGATTTTTTATGATACAGTTTTGAAATTTTGTACATAGATTCTTTACATAAAAATACTAGACACGTGTTTCTGGTTTCGCAGATACTAAAACTAATGTTGTAGAGCAAACTGCCGACAAAAGTGACAGTGATCATGGTGATGGAGATGTCGTGATACATTTTGTTTCAGGCCCCGTAAGATAAGACGAAAATCAACGTTGCTGAACATCCCGTTGTTAGTTTATGTTTTTTTTAACCGATTTCTAAAAACAGGAGGTTCTCAATTCGGCTGTATTTTTTTGTAATCTTTGTTTCCTCATACCTCCGTGATTACTGAATTGCTGATCCGATTTATGTGTTTTTTTTTTTTCATTTGAGAGAACAAACTCGCGCGGTGGTCTCATTTTTTTTTCTTTTTTTGACATTGCTTGGGAAGTTTACGAGTTATTTTCTATAATTCATATTTTTGTTCTGTCTATGTGAATGACCTACTAATAATAACAATGGAAATCGAATACTTGAAAAGAACCTGCCTGTGCTGAAATAAAAAGCTTTGCAAGCTAATGGCAAAACAGTCAATCGAACAAACAAAAGTGTCCGACTTCTAGAAGTGATGTTATTTTCCACTTCATAGTATTTTTTTTCTGCAAAAAATGTATGAAACCTGAAATTGAAGTGAAACTTTTCAAATATAGTTTTGGCGATCTCTCATCACGCCGTACCTACTCAGCTATCATGTCTTTATGCTGAGTATGCTTGCTGTAGAACCCTTTTGGGTTCCCCTATCATAAGTTACTAAAAAGCTTACCTATGTTAATAACTTTGGGGATCCGTGTAAAAATACGATACCTTTTTTTTAAACTAGTTCCACATCTATCTGTTTTCAAAAAGTCCTCGCTTGAAAATTATTGGTTGTCAAAAAAACTGTAGTAGAGAAAAGCTTTGAAATATCTGATGTTGACTTTAATAACCGTTCAATCAAGTTAATTCAAAATTAATTTTAGAGAAACAATTTCCTCCACATAAAATAATCACGAAACAAATTGTGTAGTTTTCTGAGAAAAATATCAACTTGCGAACCCTCTATAACGAAACCAATTTATACCGTTAAGGGGAAAGTGTCAGGATATACCGCGAAATATAAATTTTTCTTACTTTTTTTGTAAGTTACAGGTCAGCATCAAGTTTCTTGTTGACGATTAATTGATTTGCGGCCTTAAAAAATATGTTATAAAAATATGAAATATTAAGTGGGCACTGGTACCCTATGACCCTAGTGTTTCAACGACCAAACGGCTCAAACACACAACTACCAATTAATTGTATTTGCGCCGTAGGTTTCATGTGTTTATTAAAATTATCAATAATACTCAATAATAATTTTATCACCCTCAAAAATTACTATTTCATGAACACATGACATCTGAAGCCATCACTAACTTAAAGAATCGTTTCGACGATTAAAATTAATATAATTACGTATATACATTTTTGTTGCAGTTGTAAATTAACCAATCGTCAACATACAACCTGATAAAGACCTGAAAAAGACAAAAAAAGTCTGATATTCCACAGTTACCTTAGCGCATCCCCTTAACCTCAGAAAAACCGTAAACTAACCTTCGATTAACGATAAACATTCTGAATTTTATCCCCTCCTTGTTCGCCGTAAAATATTATTTTTTTTATTCTCGCAATTCGTTCAGGCTCTTGTTCTAGTAATCATTTTCGGTGTGGAAAATTGTTACGACTCAATTTGCTTCGTAATCTCGCGAAAAAAGTAATTTTCTGTTTAAACTACCGTTAGGGATGCCAAAACTCAGTTTTAAACCGTTGTGGCACCCACCGGAGCTGGATTTTTCGATGCGCTCGGAATTTCAAAGTCAGTTTATTGTTTATGAATATTAAAATAAAAGTGTAAAATTGAGCTGAAACTTGGGAAAAGTTTTCAGGGGAAAACATGTCCTTTTAGCATAAAATATAAATTGCAGTTTACGGTACAACCCCAATTTTAGAACTGCTAATAAGCAGTTATCTTTGTATTCATCAGAATGACTGTACTATCATCTACCAACTACATTAAGAAACTTTTCAACTAAGTAACTAACTTTTCTCATTGGTTCCAAAGGTACTACTAACAACTAAAATTAAATTAAAACTTTTTTCTATTTTCGGTCACCAACCCGACTAACTTCATATTAAAAAACTCAAGATTAAAATTTAGCAGCCCTACAGCATAATCATAAAAACCTTAAGCACCATTATTCTTACAAAGCTCACTAAATTTTAACTACATGTGGTGGAGCCGACCTCAAAACGCTTCATCCTTAACGAATGTTTAACTAAGATGGCGGCCGATTACGTAGAACTTAGAGTTAGAGAATTATTTGGGAGCTCATTAAGATGATAAAGTGGTGTTGTAAGCAAATGTGAGCGTAGGAATCTATGTTCTGGAATAATATGTTAGTTGAGAACTAATTTAAAATTATTGGGGCTTTATAGGTCTTCGAGATATAAAAACTTTTTGTGAGAATATTTCGTGACGTAGCATTTGTAAGTAATCATTAAAGAGTAAACAAGGTCTTGAAGGTTTCAACTTATATGAACTGTGGTTCCCTTAGATACATTATTGCTTTTAAAAATATTTATCAGATCCGGTCGTTAGTATGGACATAAAATGAATCGCAAGTAGTAACGGTGACATCCCGCGACCTACTTGCAAGTCAACCCACACCACTGCGTGATTCTACAGAGCCCTGATGTTCAGCTCGCGTCAAGGGCGACAGTCAAATGTCTGATCGCGGTGGAGTTGAGACGTCTTGGAACTGTACCCGTTTCATTGTGCCCCGTGTGTTAAGCTGTAATCTCAAGTAATTCGTTAGTTTTGCTAAAAACAGTGTATCGCACCCAGTTTGTTTTTATAGCACGAACCCCATCGTCTGCCCTCATGATGTACGAGCCAAACGAAGTAAATCCTGACATATCCGACATATTCATAATTTGTTATAGTTATTGATTACATCAAAATGTTGGTAACTGTGCCAGCTTCTTACGTCTGTTTAAGCATTTAACACTCTAACTTTTTAGAATTGTTTTCTAGGGTTCAACTTACGTCAAATCCAAGTCTTGGAGATCGACGTTAAAGGGTGGGTCACTTTGTATGAACTGTCCTATTAAGGGAGTGTGATAGTGCAATCGGCCTTTAATCTTTTCAAAATATTTGTAGGTTTTTTTCATATTCTTAGTTTTACCTTTATTTTTGGCACTAGTAGTCTTGCAAAATTCAATTGAACCAGCGTACCTGTAAAAAAAATAATTGTTATTAATTATTGAGTGGAATATTTCTTAACGAGAATGTAAGCTATTTTAATTCCAGAGCACATTGTTTATATTATGTAAACCTTTAAGATTTTTAAAGAATTAAAGGAAAATATGTTTACTAAAATGAACATTTTTATTATTTATTGCACACAAAATTAAACAACGGCGAGCTTAACCCAGAATTGGGTTTTCTTACAGCAAACCTTACTTTGATAGCCAGATTTGCAAAAGAAGATAGACCGATGTGCATAAACAGTACATTTAAAAACTTAAATTAACTTATTTACGACGTAGTCAACATATAATTCAACACACAACCTAATCTACCAATTACTGCACCAACCGTAAATAATGTAATAAAGTCGTAAATAACACAAATATCAAAATGGCGCAATCATAAAATACCCGTCTAAAACTAAACCATGCTAAAAACTGACCCAAGCGGTCACAAGTCAAATATTTCACGACGCTATTTAATTAAACTGTCCGACAGTGTGTTTATCTGTCCGTTTATAACTATAAAACTGGATAAACAGTGATATATTTTAATATTAAGGGTCTAACCCTGACTGTTTATTTAAGTACTTTATAAAGCTCCGAACACAACCTCAGGCGAAGCTACTTTAGACGCGGTGACGGCGACTTGCATCAAGCGACACGGGCGTTTGTCACTTGTTACCTTCGCACAAGTACCGTCGCCGTCGCTTCGCGTCGGTATGACTTGTTTTTAAGCTCTAAAGCTTAGGTGTAAAGCTGGCCATAGTCCATATTATGCATGATAGTTTTAAATGTGCATGCAAAACCTTCATTCCGTGTTTCATAGAGGACACACACGTAACTGCAAGCCTGTCGGTTGTCTCATTTGCAAGCATGGTCTCACTGCCAACATAGGACTATATGGTTGCTTTAGTGGGTTTAGTATTTGTTATAAAAATAGAAAAGAACTAAGAACTGAGAGCTGTGCTTGCGACCTGCCACATACGCTCGTTTATGCCTTTGCAGTGCGAAAAAAAAAATCAAATCCGACATTCTTTAGGTTGCATGAGGCCAGGATAACTTTCCAGTTTTCTGCTTCAAACGTTTGACTGTACAGGCAAAACTGTCATGCATAACTTATGACCCGCTTTAGCAACTTGTTTTATTTGGTCTGTCCGTAGTTACTGTCGCAACACGCGTGACGCTTGTGCGTGTAGTTCGTGGCCACGCCGTAAGGGACTAATCCTGGTTGTTTAATTTAGTTCAAGTACCTTGTAAATGTGATAGCATTATTTTAGTATTCTAAAACGATGTTTGAACATAAATCTTGGTTTAAAACCAGATTTTAGTAACGACTAGCTTTAGCCAGCAGCTTTGCTTGGGCTTAGTTCGGAAATTATCCTTCAGGATCGTGTAATATATGGATAAAAGTTTCCAATGTTCCAATCTAGTTTTTAGTCTACCTATGTGCCCATCAGAATCGGATGATTGATTAACAAGCACCCAAATTCATTTTTTCCATTAGAAATTTCTCAGTAGCAGGCTGGAATTTGGATTTGTGCCTAGTTTTTGGCAATAGGCTCTCCCCTATTAAACAGAACTTTAACATAACTGGCGGAGTGCGGGTGTACTAAAGATACTGTGCCTAACCATACCATACCATGTTGCAACAAAGTCTAACCATCAAAGCTCGAGCCACGAGCCACTCTATTAACATTTCAGGCAATTTCAAGCAATTTCAGGCCAAGATTTAATTAGACTGTTTGTCTGTTTGCGTGATATTAACTACGTAACTGCGGGCCGCAGTGGCGAGTCATTTTAGAACAATTGTGTTGGGTGAAGGGTTTATATTTTATTGCTTTGTTTTGTGAGCAGCTTTCGTCTTGATTGTTTGAGTATTTAATTTATGTTTGTAGTATGTTTTTGTAGAAAAAGATTATTTTTAAATTAAGGAGAGTTTTTTTTTTAACTTATTGCTTTACTAGCTCATGCCCGCGCCTTCGCCCGCGTGGATTTCAGTAACTGTCCCACGGGAGCATCCTACCGGGGTAAATAGTAACATATATGTTAATTTAGGTTACAAACTATCTATGTGCCTAATTTCTTCTAAATCCGTTCTTCAGTTATTTTCGCTTAAAAGAATATCAAACAAACTTTCGCATTTATAATATTAGTAATAAGTAAGATGTACTCGTCAAAATGTTACTGCCCGCTTGTCATCAGAAGATCACAGCAAGGAAATGTCCTTTAATGCCAATTTTTTCATCTAAATAATACTCTTATTTTGAACTTATACTGTCACTTACGGGATAATTATCTTCCGTGATTTTCAATTATTCTGAGCTTCCGATATTTTGACGCTGTTGCAAGCGCCATGATCGCAGGATGATTGGAGAATGCGGGTGGATCTGAGTTTTGCCGTGACTTTGTATCCAGTTTAAGTAGTACGCGTTGCGTTACAGTTTTCAGCTATTTAGTTTGTTTGAAAAAAACATTTTATTTTATTTCGATGTTAAAACAATCAAAGAGGAGCTCGTGGCTAAATAATACCAGCCGCTCGGATCGATCTGTAGGTTAAGCCGTGCTTGCCTAGGTTGGTCTGCAGATGGGTGACCACCCATTACATACCGAGTTTCCTCAGTGCCTCAAAAAGCTCGTTAAGCCGTTGGTCCCGGCTGTCATTTGTACATCTTTGACAGTCGTTACAGGTAGTCAGTGGCTCAAAAAGTCTGACAACCAGTCTTACCAAGGGGTATCGTATTACCTAGTACTGCGTTGTGGAGGTCAGATAAGCAGTCGCTCCATGTAAAATATGGGTATTTAGCTGCATCCGGTTAGACTGGAAGCCGACCCTAACATAGAAAAGGCTAGGCAGATTATGATAAAACAATCCTATGAGCTAGTTTTACCAGTATTTTCATTTATTGTCTTATTGTCGATGCCAGCTTGTCTAATGTTTTAAAGTGACTTTGTCAAAGGCAATCAGGTTGGCACAAAAAAAAATCGTTTATGAATATAGAAAGCCTGCCAGCCTCCACTCACGGCACTTTCATCCAGCAACCACAGCAAAATATTTACAACCTACCAACCAAAAATACCATACATCTCGTCACCCAAAAAGGGGACCAGTATAATAAAACTACACGGAAGCCAACGAAAGGTCAGATTTACTATACAGAATGGCCGTACCCGGGTGATTTAATATGTACGTAGTAGAGTTGCGTCGCTATAGAGATACAACTTATGAATAAGTGAAGTGGACAACAGGACTGGGGTTCCTTTATATGTATGTATATTGTGCTGGGTCATTTAATATGCACTGTGTGTATAGTTTTGGAAACACTGGGTTAATTTAAAGTTTTAAGATATACAGGGTGTGAACGGACCCTTCACGAAGCCGTCAACTAAGCAACTTTACGCAAAAATTATAGCTGGGAAACGACTTTTTTTTTGGTATCACGATTTACGGTAGAACTCAATGATGGATGGATTTAACAGTACCAAGATCGTGGAGGTGTTTACATTAAAAATTTTACATGAAAAACATGTACCTTTTTTTAAAAAAAAAAACTTGTGAAAAATTTGGCTGCTGATGACAAGTTCCTGATGGAAAATCCCAATAGCAATTTACCCGACCCGAGAATCGAACACAGGACCTCATGCTCAGCAGTCGCGATTGCAACCACTAGACCAGAGAGGCAGTATTATTTTAATAATATACATCGTGTTCCGGACGATATACATAAACTTCGACCAGATGCCACGGAAATAAGCATTTTTCATTATGGACACACTAATGAATTCTTTTTTTCTTTTTCTTTTTTTTATTTACTCTCGTGTTGCTCTCGTACGTGCAAATGAAATGCAAATAGCATTTAATAATTTAATTGCACTAAGCGGCAACATAAGCCAAATTAAGACCCATTCTTACTGCACAGCTCAATTAAATTTCAAAAATGAAATTACAAATATCTTTGTAACGAAGCCTTTTTGAATACTACTTCCTTTGTAAGACTTGATTTGTAAAAGCTATAGAAGCGTTTGCCAAAGTTAATGGATAACGTGAAGAACACGGTGTGTATTTACATTTTTCTAAAGTGTGTCAACTAACTTCAAGACAAAGTTTGAATATAACTTTAAGGAAATATTCTACAAACAGTGCTAGATATGAGTAAATTAATATTTTTAGAGGAATACGAGCTCAAAAATGTTATAAGAAACTTTCTTCACGGTAGAAAAGAATGTGTATATTAGCATTTTTAAGAACGTCTTTTATTTAGAAACTAGGAACCCTGCTTTGCGCGGTTTATACAACTTGACAATACATCACGTTTTTAGAGTTCCCTACCTCAGTCGGCACAAAAAGAACCCTTATAGGACCACTTTCTTGTCCGTCTGTCAAGAGAACGCGTGGATGTATCAAGCTAAAATTAATATCAAATACTCAAGTCAGCTACCCCTTGGAACAGTGAAAAAATTTAACTTGTAAGTCAAAGCGATCAAAAGATATGACCGTTTATGTGGAATACTTTGCGATTTCAAAAGGGAATCAATACCTATAGGATTGGTACATGTTGACCTAGAATCATGAAATTTGGCAAGAAGCAATGTCTTACAGCACATGTAAAGGAAAAAATCTCAAAACCGTAAATATGTAGTTTAATAACAAAATACCTACAAGCGCGCAAGTCCAAATCGCACTTGGCGGAGTTTTTTTATTAAATGCAGGTTATCTTCTCCTTTTTTGCGTGTCGATAGACTCAAATAATACCCGACCAGTATATTGTTACCTGCACAGCTCTGTCGTTGGCCTAGTTTAAATCCTGGAAGGTCCAGGTGGTTGTACAAGATGGACAAGAAGGAGGTGGGGCATATCCTGCAGAGGGGCTCCACACTGACATTGTATTTGGGACGGGTCGATGATACCAGATTTGGCCAGATTATTTCTACAGTAGCCAACGAGGTTACTAATCTTCATCACAATAATCCGTACCACTGCAAGTGCATGTGCATTCACAGCGCAAGACATGAATTTAAACCAATAGCCAAGTTATTCGGCTTCGATTATGGAGCAGTCCTACCTAGACAAGACTGATGTGGATGCGCCCAACGAACTGCAATAAATCGCGATGGGTCCATGAGCTTGTTTTATAAGTCAATTACAATCAATAATTTGACAGTACTGCAGTACAGTACAGTAGAGCTGTACTGTTTTGCAGTTTTTTAGTACCCGAACCGTGCATCTTATTGTCGACGTTTTATAAGTGCCCATCTAGGCCCATATGAAATAAAATATTTTGATTTTTTTACACACCACCAAAACCATCACTGCTCTCAAAACGGTGAAGGAAAACATCGTGAGGAAACCGGCATGTCCTAGAACCAAAAATTCGAAGACATGTGACATCTACCAACCCGCATTGGGCCAGCGTGGTGGATTATAGCCCATTCCTTCTCATACAGAGGAGGCCTGTGTCCCAGCAGTGGGAACATTATAGGCTGATTATGGTTATGGTATAGTATGATTTTTTTTTTGACTGTAGACCGTATAGATTATTTTGTATTGAAAGTTTGTGATGCCATTAAAAAGTTGTCATAGGCAGGTTATTAATGTTTATGTGTTAAGGGGGAAGAATAGGCGGTCCTATCTAATCTTGGTACTTAAACATAACTGGCAAAATGTGAGTGTACTATTAGGTACACCTCTGCCTAACCTTTCGGAGATTACAGGCGTGATGTTATGTTATTCATTCTTACCCAGATCACAACACCTTACTTTACATCTTTTACAAGCTTGATACACCTCACCTCACAAAATTTTCGTTCAGCAAAATTTAAAACTCCAACCAAACACCTCATTCTGGAACATTCCAGCTTATCTATATGCTGTAGAAGGTTCTGGAACCTTCGAGATACATCGAGCTATCTAAATAATGGCCTCAGCGGTACCTCAGTGCGAGGGAGCCATTTTTACTCAGAAAGCGGAAATTATTCGTCATAACGAGGCAGTCTGATGTCTTGAATTTTGTGCAAAATATATTTTAGCTGGTTAGGTTAAAATCTAGATGGGTTGTTAGTTTTCTTTTTTGATTTTTTTTTTCAGTTTTTCATTTTTCAACTAGATTTTGGTATTCTTATTTTTTGTATTTTTTAACTTTTAATTTAGTAACTTCTATGAATACCGACAATTTTTTCTTAATGGTGATGGTCATGTGCATTCACGATATATTTTATAATTTTTTGAATTTAAAATCTTTAATGGGCACTCTTTAATGGTCAAGTCAATCGGTCAGTCAAAAACATAAAGATGAAGTAATGGTACTTTGACAGCCATTCCTTTGACTGTGTCTCATCATCATCTGCCTAGCCTTTTGCCAAGTATGTTGGGGTCGGCTTCTAGTCTCACCTGATGCTATCCATTAATAACCAAATACAATTATTTTACATGGAGCGACCGCCTACCTGACCTCGACAACCCAGTTAGCTTTCTTGTTCTGTCTCCTAGACTCTGTGCAAGTTTGAGCGAGATAGATACAGTTTTCATAAGCAATTTACGTTAAAAAATAAGGCAGAAACCAAGGGCTCCAAATTGGAGCCCGACACAAACGCGAAAAATTTGACGTGTCTACAAACTGGAATTTTCAACAATACGCAGTACCCCTTGGTAAGACTGGTTGTCAGAATTTCGGGCCACTGACTACTTAACGACTGTCAATTGATAGCCGAGAACCTGAAGAGCAACCATAGCGTCTGTTATTATTTAGCCACGTTGTAGTCAGCTTTTTATGGACTAAAAAGCCGACTATAGCGTGGTTAAATAACCTGATGGAGCTGAATACCCATATTATAACCTTCATAACTCAGTCATAACACGATACCCTTGCCAAATCTGGCTTTTTCGTACGTTTTGTTACGTTAAAATTACTTTGGCAACTATGTCTTTCTGTCTTCAAATAACATCAGACAGCGATCTTGAGTACTTACTCTTACAATTGTCACAAGATACTCTTTCAAAATTCTGTTGTTCTACGTTCTGTTCAAAGCATCCATTACACTGGAGGCCATTTCAAAACACCCAACAATATTTTAAAAGTCATCTGACACAGCTCACATTTTTCACTAAAAATTCTGTTGGCATTCTCTATTTCATTTGGTACACTGGCGGCCAGAAAAAAGCACCTACAGGTAAAGTTTAAAGTTCCTTAGAACGTGACCTTTTAAACGAACAACGGTTGTGCAATAAAGGTGGCTTCGTGTTTCTTACTGTAAGTGTAGATTGTGACGTTAATCCACTTGATTTCTTTGAAAGGATTGTTTTTCCAGGTAGACGAAATTAAAAATTTAATTTAATTGAAATTTTAGTAAGGATCGCGTGGCATTTGATTGTCTTTGTACACGGTGTGAAACCAACATTTTTGGTAGCTTGGATTCAGTACATGACCCACCAACATTAAATTTTTTATCGGTCCTTATAGAAACATAAGCTGTCTCATACATTTGACAGTGTAGGACATTGCACTTTTTTATGAAACAGCTGTTTTTTAGGGTTCCATATCCGAAGAGTAACCAACGGGACCCTGTTACCATATCTCTGCAGTTCGTCCGTCTGTCTGTCAGCGGGCTGTATCTCATTATCCGTAATAGGTAGACAGTTGAAATTTTCACAGAATGTGTATTTTTTAAATTATTAAATTATTAAATATTTGTGTATTTATGGCAACTAGGCCCAATTGTTAGTAACATTGTTCTTAAAAACTATTGTTAGTAAACAAAAATAAGCAAAATACAAAAAACAAAATTATTAGGTGTGGGGTCTTCTGACCAGTACCTCCACAGCGTGCGACAACCAAGGTGTGTCATACTTCTCCATCAACATACTTAGGATGCTGTTAGAACTAGACCGCGCTCTTGACAAGATGGAATTTGTTTTTTTGCGCATTATGGCGTAAAAATCATCAGTATGCGCAAACGAGAACATACCGGATGCACTACAATAGCGCGGCAGTCCCAACAGCATCCTGAAGCAGTTATTATATTGAATACGGAGGGCGTCTAGCGACCTCTTAGTGTGCCTTTCCCACAGGCCGCTCGTGTAAAATGATTGGCAATATGCTTTAAATAGCGTAATCTTAACCCCAATACCACAACGAGCGAACCTGTGTATCAGCATGTTGGCCCTGACCGCTAGTGCCCTGCGCTCTCGATCTATATCTTCATCATCTTTGAGATCTCCGGTTAAGAAGTGTCCCAGGTATTTAAATTTGACAACTCTTTTATTGCCGCTATAACAACAAATAAAAATATACAAAAGAGGGCTCCCCTACTTCAATGGTACGGACCCTTCATGCGCGACGCGAGTCCTACTCGCTTTTGACCGGTTTTTTATCTTTGACTTTTCCACTGTGGAGAAATTGGAGATTTTCATTAATACCTATTTACTTCCATTTTAATTTAGGATTAAGGAGCCTTTAAAGTTTTTTCCTTATTCTAATACGAACATTTCCTTTGACAGCATAATTGCAATTACTGTTTCCACTTTCAGTTGTACAAAATCTCAAATAAAATAAAATTAATATCAGTTCATGTTTTACCACTCCATTTTGAAAAAAAAGATCTTTATTAAAAAACGTGTTATTTGGTTTTTCCATCAGAAATTTCTCAATAGCAGCCACGGAGTCTGTATTTGTGCCCGGTTGATGGCAATAGGCTCGCCCCCTATTATATGGGACTTAAACATAACTGGCGAAATGTCGATGTACTATGAGGTACAGCTCTGCCTAACCCTTCGGGGATTACAGGCATAATGTTATGTTATGTGAAAACCTCTTTATTTTCCCATACCTACTTAAATTTTATTGGTAACAATTTAACGAACTTAATTTAAAAAAACTTCGGCAAAATCGTTCGTTCAATTTTATAGCCACATTTATGGTCTCCAAGGCAGCATTAGAGTTACAGGGTATTAAAGTCTGAACGGTTCTATCGGAGTTAAACCTCGGTTTAAGACTTTTAACCGTTAGTGTGCGCTGCCAGTTTTATGTGATGGTTAGTGCTAAACACATGGTTTTATAAAAGGTGTAAATAGACCCTTATCGAAGCTGAAAGGCATTTGTTCTCCCCGTCTTTGCGATATTTTTTTTGTTATAGACCATACCTGGGAACCTTCTAGTTACGAAGATATGGGGGTCAAAGTTCCAACTTTTTTACAAGTTAAGTTATAAATACTTGTTTATAATTTAAGATTTTTACTTTAAACACCTCTACGACCCCCGTACTATTTAATCCATCCATCAGCACAATGCTTTTATTCAGTGCGTTCCATCGAGTCCTACCGTAAAACGTGATTTTTCACCCCAAAAAAAAAGTCGTTTCCCAGCAATAATTTTTGCGTAAAATTACTCAGTTTGATGTACAGAATGCTTGGTTGACGGCTTCGTGAAGGGTCTGTTTACACCCTGTATGATAAGTGAAAATTTTATCAGTATTAAGCTAAAATTTTATAGAATCGGATTGTATAGCTTTCTTAACAACTAACTTTTGCATGTGGTTTCGTTCGCTTTATGGTCAGAAACTATCCCCGGAAAATGTTTCAAATGTAGATGTAGATATAGATAGACCAAGGATTTCATCTTATTGGAAAAACCAAAGTAAAAACTCAAAGTTTTTATTTATTAAAAAAAAGGTGTAAAAGATGTAAGTAAACATAAAGAGATCGCTAACCTGTCATTGTATAAAAATAAGTGTCATCGACACATTGTACATATCCTAAGCCTTACTAATATTTTAAATGCGAAAGTAAGTTTGTTTGTTTGTTGAATCGTTCGCACCAACGATTCACTCTTTTCTGAAATGCTAATTTTTATTTGAAAATTGTTTTTGTGAAGCTTAAATTTGATTTTTCTGCAATAAAAATAAAATATTTTACCTTTTCACGTCTAAACCACTGAACCGATCATCCTGAAACTTTGCATATATCAATCAATCAATCAATCATTTTATTATCAGGCAACTGAGGCCCATAGATAAAAATACACAAAATAATCTAATAAAAAAAAATAAAAAAAATTATAATAATATAATAACAATGATATATAATATAATATAATATATTATTTAATTATTAATTTAATAATATGTCGTCAGGTGTACAGAAACGGACATAGGATACCTTTTATCCCGAAAAAAAGAACTGTTCCCGAGGAAAACAACAATAAAATTCTTATGATAATAGATGGCGCCACGTGTCTTTCGAAACATCGAGTACAACCCGAATTGATTCAAATTCTAAATTAAAGCGAGCAATGCCGAGGGCAAAAGCTTGTTATGAATAAAGCCACTTCTCGAGTCTGTTTTTGCGACCGCACCTTTTAAATCACGAAATGGATTTTGATGAGGTTTTTAACCATCATTTAGTAAATTTATTTTGGAAGGTTTGTTTTTTACCCGACTGCAGCGAAGCCCTAAATGATTGTTATCTGTTTGACCTGTATGTATGTATGTCCGTTTCTATGTTCCTTCGTAACTCCTAAACAGATGAACGGATTTGGATAAATTAAATAAAAGCTGGAAGCAGGCAGGGCCCATTCCATTTTCATAATTTTATATTCAAAAGGGCCCCGTATGCTTCCAGCTTTTGTTTAATTTAAAATGTGCTTGTTTTATGCTTTTCAGTTTTTTCAGTCGAGTTATTTAGTTTTTCCAACTCCTTTTTTATTCTGTTTCTATTTACCTCATATTATTACCCTTAGGTATGATAAAATCATCGATGTTTGGCAAAAACATAGACACGGTGCGATCACCGCAGAGTTTTTGTTATTGAAAGAAAAGATAACTTTTCTATTATGTAAATAACACGTGTAATTCCCTAATAAAAGGTTTTGGAGGTCAGACAAGACATCTTTATTCGCTTTTATCTAAGCCAAACAATTGAGACAAATGCTCAATCCATCAGTTTCTGAAATGTAATCTGTTTTCAAATATGTCTCATGATTGTTTGTGGATAAAAGCTTGCATTGTATAACTTTTATAATTTAATAGCCTAATAACTTAAAGACTTGGTTATTATTATTGTTTTTTTTATTATTTGGCTTCTGAGCAATGAGTACACTGATACATTTTAATAATTTGTACATTGATAACTTAAGTCTAATCGCCTCACACCATTAAATAAAAAAAACAAGAAATATTTACACAATTTGAAAAAAACAAAATAAAAAAATAAAAATTATCATAAACTAACACATAATTTGCATGTCTAATATTATTCAACTAAATTTCAACATAACATAACATCACGCCTGTAATCCCCGTTATGTTAAGTCCCATGTAATAGGTGGCGAGCCTATTGCCATCAACCGGACACAAATAAAGACTCCGTGGCTGCTACTGAGAAATTCCTGATAGAAAAACCCAATGACAGTTTGCCCGACCCGGGAATCGAACCCAGGACCTCATACTCAACAGTCGCGTTTGCGACCACTAGACCAACGAAAGAAAAGAAAAAAATAAATATTTATTTGTCGCAGGGACATGACGTGCATCATACAAAATGACAAAAAAATAACAAATAAACATACAATGCATAACAAATATTTATAAAAACAAAGAAAAAATCACAAATTGTGACTCTCTTTCTTCTTCAACCTTTGGCTACCCTATTCTGAGTGTAGGTCTTTTCCAAATCTCTCCACTTTTGGCTACTAAATTATTAAAGTACTATACCCGCGGTTTCGCTCGCGTTAATTTAGAATTTTACAATCAATTCGCACTACTAAAGTTTCTATGATAGTATAATACTGCCATGATTCGGAAGACACATGGCGCCATCTATTATCATAAGAACGTTATTGTTGTTTTCCTCAGGAACAGTATTTTTTTTTCGGGATTAAAGGTACCGTATGTCCGTTTCTGTACACCTGATAACGTATTTGCAAAATTTCAGGATGATCGATTAAGTGGTTTAGGCGTGAAAAGGTAACAAACAAATAAACTTACTTTCGCATTTATAATATTAGTTAGGATGACTACTAAAATTCAAAAACACATTTCAAATCGTAATTTCATTCAAATTGACAATTTAGCAAAACGATTACACTGTGCTTGAATATTTTAATATTATGCAGTAAAATAATTATTATCTGAATCAGAACGTAAGATAATGAAAATTTTATTCTCATTGTAAAACTGAAATGGCTGATTTATAGGAAAGATTAACGAAAAGGATTTATGGAGAGAAAGTACTAGACGTTACACCGAAGAACATTTTTTTGGAAATGTCCTTTTTAAAGATCATTTTACGAAAAATTTCGAATTTAGGTATGTGTTTTTGACAAGACTTTGATATTTCCCAAGAGGATCTAAAAATGGCAGTAGGCGCTTTGCTGTTTCTATCAACTTCCTTAGATTAGTGACAAGAATATTTAATACCAATTTTAATAGTTATTAAAAATTCCAAAAAGTGAAACAAAAGTACTCGCGAGACTCATATCAGCCAAGCCTTTGTCCAACATGTTAGTCGGCTTTCACTCTAACCGGCTGCAGCTGAAAACCAGTACTTTACAAGGGGGTGACTGCCCATTTGACCTCCACAACCCTGCAGTAACTTGATAAAGCCCCTGGTAAGTCTGGTCGCAAACTTTCGGAATTCTGACTGCCTGTAACGACTGTCAAAGGTCTACAAATGACAGCCAGGACCAACGGCTTAACGTGCTTTCCGAGGCATGGAGGAAACTCGTTATATAATGGGTGGTCATCCATCCACGGACCAACGTAGGCAAGCACGGCTTAACCTAAAGATCGACCCGAGCAGCTGTTATTATGAAGCCACGAGCTCCTCTCATGCATTACTGCTAAAATTACAGTAACCTTTACTATCATAAAAATAAGGTTGTGAATAGGTTGCAACTGTCATAAGTGCAGAATGTGCTTTCCGAAGCATGGAGAGCACTCGGTATATAACGGATGGTCACCCATCCCCGGACCGACCTCAGTTAGCGTTGCTTAGCCTTAAATTCGACTCCTTACTGCTGTTAATGTCAACTTATGTCTGTAATATAACCTTCAAACATTTACAACAGAGTTTTCTCTCCTGACCGAGTTGATTGATCGATTCGTGTTGAAATTCACGCCGCGGTCTAAACGTTACTCAGCCGCCACTGTGTGACTGATGATCTGACATGCCGACTGAGACAGTGGCTGTTATCTCAATGACATAGTTACTTTGTCTTTGCCGTCCTAGAGTATAGTGACAACTGACTTGGGAAATATTTTGATGGACTAATGTAGTATTCATTTTATGATTAAGTTGAGTGATATTTACTCATACAGGGTGGATGGGACACCGATGCAAAAACGGTTACCAGGTATTCAGAACATAATTCTGAATCCCCACATAGAAATTTTTCATCGGTTATAAATTAAAAAAAAACAGTTTCCTACAAAACTGCAATACCTACACGGTCAAAATGTATGGAATCGCTATTTTTTTTTAAATTACCGATGGATAATTTCTATGTGCACAATGAGGTACTGAATACATTCAGTCGTTTCAGCGTCGGTGTACCTTTCACTAAACTCATATCATTAAACTCTGTCTGACACCTTTTCACGCCATTTTATACTGAACGTACTGTACCAATATTTATGGAATTGATAGATAGCTAGCTTGGGACTTGGAGAAGGACTTTGGTTATTTTTCGTCCTGAATATTTTTTATAAAAAATAAAGAAACGCAAAATACACGCAGACAAAGTCGCGGGCAATATCTGACATTCTATTAATCATATAAAGTAGCTAGTAAGGTATTTATATAAAAAGACATTTATCATTATATAACATTGACCAACGTTACCTATATTTTGGCATACTGTACATTATTACCGTAAAAAACAACGAAACACAAATAAAATTTTACTGGCCCATTTTTTCTGTCCTGTCCTGTACACTTCTAGGCAGAGTTATAACAATGTTACTAGAGTAAAAATACTTAAAAAGTTTTCGACAGTTGTGGGAGCGTGAAAAATAAGTAGTACGCGGTTAGAGTGGCAACATTTACTGTTTGTTGACTTATAAAATAAATTATTTGTCGTCTGGACAAAGTTTTGTGATGCTATTAAGTTAAAAGTACCTTTTGCTGGTAATTTAAGTAGTCAAAGTATCGACAACTCCAATGGACATTGACGTCGACTAATGTAGTTTTATACTTTTTATTGTAAATTGTACCCTGCGTGCTAATATGTGTGTGTGTGTATGTGTGTGTGTCTATGAATAAAATACATGTTAATACAGTTTTTCCTAGGGGTACTGTATTACCCAGCACTAACTGAGCTGTGGAGGTCCGATAGGCAGTCGCTGCATATAAAGCACTGGTATGCAGCTGCATCCGGTTGGACTGGAAGCCCAACCAAACAAAGTTTGGAAAAGGCTATTCAGACGAATGATGATCATGACTTAAGAAAAAGCGATTTTGCGATTCGAAAATATTAATACAGTCACTCAGATTTGTATATATTTATTTATTTAAACTTTATGTATGTACAATAATGGCACATGGCCGAACTTGATGCCACAAGGCCACCATTCTCTACCAGTCAACAAGAAAACTTTGTGATAGGGTACAGAATAAATATTAAAAAAAAATAACTTCTTGTTTTCGAAAATTTATAAAGGTTGCTATATAGATACTAATACACATACAAATAAAATAAAATAAAGTGAGCTATTCAAAGACAATACTTACAAAACAAGATGACAATAAATTATTTTTATTAACACACAAACATCAAAGTCTATGACTCATAATTACAACAACAAAGACTCAATAGGTAATAGATACCTCCCTGTCTTTAAACTCCTGCAAATCTATTCTTCAAAAGCAACTTCAAACGTATAGTGTTGCCACACAATAAAATTACCGGAGACCCACATAACTTTCCCAACAGAGTCGTAAACTCGGTATCAATGGGAACGGTACCGAAATACCGGCACTATTTCAGTATGGACATCACTATATCAAGTATAAATTTATTTTCTTTCTGTTTTGCTGACTGAGTAAAAAGAAAACGAGTTTATTTTTTTAAAGGGAAACAATGTCTTCATATTTTTCATTATATTTCAATAACCTCGTAGGGAGACTAATATTATCATCTGCCTTTTCCCAACTATGTTGGGATTTCCAGTCTTACCAATATACCAGTATTTTACATGGAGCGACTGCCTTTCTGACTTCCACAACCCAGTTAGTACTGGGTAATACGGTACCCGTTGGTAAGACTGGTTGTCAGACATTCGGGTCACTGACTACCTGAAACGACTGTCAAAGATCTACCAGGTGACTATAACCTATTTTTACTAACAAAGTCAAAGTCTAACCATTTATTTCAATTAGGCCATTAAATGACACTTTTGATCGTTGGATATGAAAATTTATTTAATCTATTGCACACAAGGGAACATTTAAATGAATACCAGAGCGCTGTGATTTTTTTTTTAATGTTACAGGGCTATGCTGAAATATATCCTTTTGGCTCCGTACAGGGCCAGTTTAATTTTTTGTACGTTTGTATGATGCACGTCATGTCCCTGCGGCAAATAAATATCATCATCATCATCATTTCAGCCGAAAAGTCCACTGCTGGACATAGGCCTCCCCCAAGAAGGGGGGTTTTGCCATAATCGCCACGCTTGGCAGGCGGGTTGGCGATCGCAGTATGGTTGTTATAAAACACAGAGAACGCTGCTGCCCATTCTCTGGTAAGTCCCTTAGTCGCCTCTTACGACACCCACGGGAAGATATGGGATGGTGCTATTCTTTACGTCCGGACACCATACAGAACAAACCTGAACCTAATGCTTTAGCTATAAAGTTGAGAATCTATTAAAGAAATTTGACAGATTGTAGTAGCTTGATGTGCTGGCGTCTGTACGTCTTTTTTGTGTCGTTGTTTTCTTTTAATTTAATTTTGTAATAAAACAAAAGAGTCAAACAAATACAATTTCTTTCTTTCTTTTCTAAATGAATGGCAAAATATAATTTCACAGTCGAATTTCAAAGCTGAGGTGGGTGTGTATCAAGACGTCTTAAAACAGTATTATTTTAATCTTATTCCAAACTGAGAAAAAGATTTTTTTGCTTAATGTCAAGGAAAACGAGACCAAGCACTTAAATTATGTCTCGCACATACTAGAGACAGTCGGCCTTGTTTCCATTTTAGCTGACTAGCTAATCAGTATCACAACATGGACAATCGTATCGCTAGCTCGACACAAATAAAGAAAACCCTGTATAAAGAAAGAAATAAACATAAATGAACATAATAATATTATTATTACGCTTAAATGAATGGCATAAGAATTAAGCTAAACGAATGTACTTCCCGAAGCGGTAGTCAGAGCTGCATTTAATAGTACACCCATTTCGCCAGTTATGTTTAAGTCCCATGTAATAGGGGGCGAGCCTATTGCCATCAACCGGGCACGAATCCAGGTTTCGTGGCTGTTACTGAGGAATTCTCTATGGAAAAAACCAATAACTTTGAATCACCTGGGAATTGAACCCAAGGCCGCATGCTCAGCAGTCGCGCTTGCAGCCACAAGACCATCAACATGTTAATAATAAATTTCCGGTTTTAAAAACCATTGCTATATTATATATATTATATTCACAAACTCTGCAGCATTTAATAATGGACAAATGAAAACAAAAATACGTAACCTGGTATTATTACCTGAACATCAAAAAGTAAAGAAAAATAATACTTACCTTTGAACCATTTAAAATCTCATCACAGAAACAAAATAAATATTACAAAAAGAAGAGAAAAATCTTAATTTTTCGCCAACAAAGCAATATCTTGCTAATTCCATAAGATCTCATTACGTCGGATAACTTGTTTTCTTACGAGTCGCAATGATACGGACAAAAGTCTAATTAAGAAAATCATATTATGTGGCGAAAGAAGAAAATGTTGGTAACCCCGAGTTAAGTGGGGTTCGTGGGTTCAAAATCCTTTACTCACATTAAAATATATTATTTTATTTTCTTTAGGTTGGTAGTCCCGAAGAAGTAAACTGAGTTGTACTGTTAAACATGTACACGTTTTGCCAATGACTTTATTAAGTTTTGTGTGAAAATGTGAACTTGTAACCATTTAGTTGTTCCGAGAATTTTCCGAGAACGCGGATTGGGCTCCAGATTTTCTTTTCTTGATAATACAAGGTGTAAACGGACCCTTCACAAAAGCCGTCAACTAAGCATTGTGTACACCAAACTAAGAAACCCTACGCAAAAAATATTGCTGGAAAATGACTTCTTTTTGGTGTTTAAAATTAACACTGTACGGTAAAACTCAATGTAACGCACTCAAAACATTGGGCTGATGGATGTATTGAATATAAAACGGGTCATGGAGGTATTTAAAGCAAAGTTTTAGCCTTAAAAATTAGAATTTAAAAAAAATTGTGAAAAAGTTTGAAATTTGAACTCCAATATCTCAGTAACTAAAAGGTTCCCAGGTATTGCCCAGAACAAAAAAATGATTGCAATGTCAGGGAGAACAAGTTCCTTTCGGGCACGGAAGACACTCGGTATGTCATGGGTGGTCACCCATCCACGAACCAACCTTGGCAAGCGCCGGTTAACCCAAGCAGCTGTTATTCTTAAGCCAAGAGCTAAAGACAAACATATACAAATAAAACCAATTAAAATAACACAATTAATTAAATTGAAAAGTCTCTTCATAACGTAGTCAGCGAAAATAAATAAAATGAGAGTAAAAGTAGGGTCCAGCAATTGTTTCGATTGGACCCTCCGTTGGCCCGTAGTAACACGTCCGAACGAAATAGTCGCATATATTCGACAAGAATGTTATTGGACTCGATTTGTTCAGTCCGATGTTAGGCCTATGTCGACGAGATTTCGATTCAAGTAAATGTTCTGATATAACAAGAAGTTAGAGGTCTTGATCGGTTGAAGGCTAATAGTGAGTCTCTCATGGACATATTTGATTGGTCGTGACAATCCGCCATATGCTCGACGAGCTGTGGATCAAAATAACCACGTTTTGAAGCCCTGGCACAGCCAGAAGGCCGTCCCGATCTTTGACAGTCGTTACAGGTAGTTACTGGCCCAAAAAGTCTGACAACCAGTCTTACCAGGGGGTATTACCTAGTACTAACTGGGTTGTGGAGGCCAGATAGGCAGACGCTCCCTGTAAAATACTGGTATTCAGCTGCGTCCGGTTAGACTGGAAGTTGACCCCAACATAGAAGGGAAAAGGCTAGGCAGATCATCATCTGTATAATAAATCTGTATTAATCTTTCTACACCAGCAGCCTGTGGGCCGGTTATTCGCAGCGGGCATACAGCGACCTGCGTGTTCAATATAATAATGCACTCAGGGTACTGTTGGGGCTGCCATGGCGCTGCAGTGCGTCAGGGATATTTGCTGAGGCGCGGGTGGATGGTTTTGCCGCTAACGTTAGGAAAAGATGCGCCTCCCTACTCGCTCGAGTTCGTGGCAGTACCAACACTATAGTGGGTGTTTTCACTGATCGGTGGGAGTCCCCCATGCTGCAAAGATGGATGCGGCTTCATGACGTAATTTAAATTTTGTTTTGCCTATACTAACATTAGTTTTTTAAGTACATTGTTACTAACGAAATATGGACCTAGTCTGAAATAACTGTTTATTATTATAGCTGATAAAAAAAAATGTGCGGAATGATGTACTGAATACATGGTAACCGTTTGAGTGTCCATATACCTTCCACTCTGTATTTGGGCATTCCATAACATTTTAAATATCACCAAAAGTGTTACAGAAAACCAAGCCAAGTTATTGCTACACCACGAACTCCTAACAAGCTAAAACAACTGTATCATAAAACAGTAACAAACTTTTTCTAACAGTTCGGCTTTAATTACACCGCGACAAAAAAGAGATTAAAACTTTTAAAAGGCTTGAATTATTTTCGAATTTACACAAAGTTTTACGGTGTAAAATGTTTCCAATTATTTTGACAATTATGATGTGGTCAGTAATTTACATATTTATCGAAATTATGGATACCGTTACAGCAAAATTAATTCGTTTTATTTTCATATTATAAAATACTAGTGAGTCACTCCTGCTTCGCATGAGTTTTTAGCGATTGATACGTCACAACGTCGAGATTTCTGAGTGGTCGTGGCTGAATAATAACGTCCGTTTAAGTAAGGCAGCGTTCCCATAGGTCAGTCAATAGATAAGAGACCATCCATTGCATGCCGAGGTTTTTCCGTGCCTCGGAAAGCATGGTAAGCCGTTGGTCCCGGTTGTAGATATTTGTCAGTCGTTACAGGTAGTCAGTAGCCCGAAAGTCTGACAACGAGTTACTAACAGGGTTGTGGAGGTCAGATAGGCAATCACTCCATGTAAAATATTGGTTTTCA